>OX424567.1:4800000-7200000 GCA_949152475.1 Terebella lapidaria
AACGTGTACTTCATATAATAGCAAAGTTCTTACCATATTTGCAGTGTCATAGTTCACGATTCAGATTGAAGTGCAGTTGTCTCTGTGCTGTCTTTTCTCTGAATGCAAGCGGTGTCTGACTTTGTGTGCTCTTCTTCCTGCTGCTTATATGTTAAAGATCTACCCAAAGTTACATTTTTATTACCTGTGATTTTTGTTTCACTAAGTATTGTAAGACGGACTTCGTATCTCTCGGTCCAACACAAAGTGGATTTAGTCGCATAAACAATATTATACTTGAAACAGGTCATTATTCCACGTACTAGCCAGTTTTATATTGCAAACATATAAAAACTACAAAACTATAGGGAAAAAGCGAAAACGATAGGCCTTAGGCCACACACATGCCGCAATTCCTACGGCATAATGACGTCATATGCCGTCAATTCTTTAGACAAGTATTGTAATTGTGATGTACTCTCGAAGTCCTTCATTTTTTTAATGCTATTGAGTAAATAGTTTATTCGAACAGCCGCAGCATCACAAGAAATATATGTGGAACATGGATGTTGTTCGGGCAACACATGACACGGAGCCGTCTTGATGTGAAGTATGACTACCCCCGCCACCCCGCCGCCCCGCAAAAAAAATGATTCTTGTATAAAGATGGTTCAATCAATATAATAATTCGTATATTTCATGTGTTCAACTGTAAATTGTGTATTTTGTGTTGGCTGAAAAAAAAATCGTCCAACAAAAATTCCGGATCCGGCTCTTGCCCAGATTTACTAGTACCCGAATGATCGTGCTTCCAATGAACATGTAGATCACATAAATCGATTTTAATGCTCCCCCAATAAAAATTCCAGAATCAGACTGCTTAAGGTGGCCTTGAACTTGACTTGACCTGAGATCACCTTGACATCCTGGAACGACGAAACGCTTGAAGAATCGTTGAAAAAATAGAGAGAATATGGAACTCGTGCATCCTTCATTACTGGTAATATCAAACCGGACCTCAGGACTGGTGGTTCGATTGTTCGGAGTCATGTTATCTCTATATTCTGTATTAGCTGATTCCCTACATGATAGGCTGTTGTTTTTTGTGTCATTTTGATAACAAATTGCTAGTACGTGACAGCACACTAGGCTATGACAAGAAGTCCCTCAGTTCGTACCACATCAGAAGTCCCATGATGCATGTTCAGACGATAAGGTGTTATCCAATTAAAGACGTGTACGAACAAGAACTCTGTCCAGCAACAGATTGAACCACATTGGCTTTGGGTTTTTGTTTTGACAATTTTGTGTAAAAATAGGAAGGGCTCCGTTGAAAGGTACGGATCAAACATAAAATGCCCCACCACATTAGTATTAAATTATTCAAATTTACTATTAATGAAAGAACAACTAGCGACGAAAGGAAGACAGGAAAATGTGAATTTGCATTTAATTTTATTCAAGCAAACTGATTGACTTACACATTAACACGTACATAGAATAGGAAGGTTCATTGAAGAATAAATTCAAGCACGGAGTCTGTTACAGTATGTGCGGCGATATGGTATTGTTGTATTGCGTTCTATGGTGTCTAGATACTTGACACATGTTGTATCATAATTGATAATATACCAATTTGCTAATATATCCATGATGATCAGTACAAGTACGTAGTTATCGTCATAACGTGCCATGAGTAGGGTGTCGAAGTCACAAGTTGTGAACTGGTGAACGATCAATATGTCGTTTCTCAACACAAAATAGTTTCCCTGGATTTTGAGTGAAGATATATGTCAAGATAATATATGCGAAAGTTTCACAGTTTCAGGACCCTCTGATTAGGTACAGCAGGCTATGTGTGTGTGTAGGTGTGTGTAGTGTGTGTGGTCGGGCTATCCATATCAATAGGCGAATACAAAGCGAGGGTGCTGTCTCGGCCGGACCTCTAGTAGCACTGACACTGGTAGGCCTGGTCACTGAATGGACAGTTAGAGGGGGCTAGCCGGCAGCTTCCACCACGCTTACCCAGCTCCCTGCACCTGTAACAGAGTACGATATCTCTCGTCAAGAGTGGTGATGTCTTGTGTGATTGATGGAATATCCATGTGATATTCATTTGTTATATATGGAAAAAGAAAGAAGCATTATTGAGCAATAAATTAAACATCAGTTTTAAAATATATAAAGTTGCAATCTGAAAGAAAGTTAACGTGAAACAATTAATTCCCTCGATTTCGAAGCTTGCTAGTTTGCTGTCGTGAAGTATATGACCACGCACCTGTCGTTACATGACAACCACAGAGTTCCCGTTCCCCCAGAGCTCCATCCAGTACAGCGACTCCAAGTGTCCCAACAGTCTGCAAATTGTCGGGAGATATAGATTTGAGTGTTTATCACGCGATTGTTGCGCGTATATATGTATGTGAAAATTTTAAGATACTAGTACTACCTGAAATTTTGCAAATGATAATTTCCAGTTTCAAAACGTAGGCCTATATGATGTAGCATGATAACAAGTTAGATTCATGGTTTGTAGGCTGAGATAAACATTTGCGATTCTGAAACTGCCGAATAAAAAACGAAATTTCGAACCATTTTTTGTTTATAAATTTTTCGTATAATTTCATAAACTGATGGGATATATCAACTCAAATTTGCGAGATACCAGATTCAAATAATACTCTAAAACACATTAACTCAAAATTTGTAGTTCGTTATTATTCTGAAATGATGAGTTCCAACATTGCCATCACATCCCATAATAGGCTGGAAGCTTTGGAATTCTAATTCAGTGTCAAAATTATGTTTCATCATAGAATTGAATGATTTTCTGGGTGTTTCGACAACTCTCCCCCACCCTTTGACAAAAAAGAACTAGTAATTGTCAGAAAATAAATGCATCGTTACTTATTTATTCATTTCATTCAAACACATTGAATGGGAATAATTGTATCATACACACAATTGCTTCCGATAGACCTGTTAATATTTTAATACTTTTTTTGATGATAAACTTACCCCCTATCCAGTTGGCTTCCACCGCGGACGAGGCCACGAGGGCACACAACACTAGCGCCAGAACTGTAAACCGGGCATGCTGGAGGCAGAAACAATGGACAACTGAATTGTCTGAGTCCTATTTAATATGTAAGTTTTATAAATAGGGGAATTACTATTTCACATTCATAAAATACAAAAAAAAATTGCTTAGCATGGGCCGTGGGTATATTTTATACCATTATGTATAGTTACGTATATTCGACACATTGAATATTTTAAATTTTGTATAGATGTGCCCTACGTTATGGAACAACGCTGGTATAATTGGAAAGTGAATGTCGTCTAACTTTGTTTCTAATTCCAAAAGTTGTTATTTCTTATTTTAATCAAGCAGCCATTGTAGTTTGTTTTTCACTTTCCTTCAACACAATCACACGCTATATCAATAATACATTATGTCGACAGACTTATATACATAATTTGTTTCTCATGCGCCACATGAGGTAAATAATAATGCGTAGAAATGGCAAGTTTATAATTCCAACTTACCATATTTGCAGTGTGTTGCTGTGCTTACGATCTAAATCTGAGTTTAGTCGCCGGTGCCTATATCCTCTGAATGCGAGCGGCGACTGGCTCATCCTAGTGCTTTTATACAGTAGATCTGCCCATCTAGGGGCCAACCAATAACATACTCTTTTATTACATGTGATTTTTTACTACTAAGTATAGTAACACATTTTTTGTATATCCTGGTTCAAATTAATTCGTAATCAATCATGATGAAAATTGTACATATCCCCAGTTTGTAGCTCATAAGATGCCCGGCGATTCTATGTGCGACGTGCAAAATGTGATTCGGTCGAGGATGTTTTGATACTTAGCCCTTAGTAGTTGACAATGATAAATATTATGTTTTTTGTATAATATAATTAGATAATGCATGTAGATAGGAGTGTTCGTCACGTATTGGTCATGCTACTTGTCAACAACCGACTTCTCGGCCAGCGAAATATTCATTAGAAAACGAATATTGTGAGTATGGATTTTATGTCGCGTGGTCAAATTCTTTCCTCAATAGCAAGTTCCCATGGAAAAAAAATAGCTCAAGGGCAAAACTAGGTTACCGGGCAATATTGCATTGCATTGCAGTTTAAAGCATTGCAGTTGACATATGATTGACCTTGAGATTGCCAATCAAGGTAATCCTTGTGAATTTCAATGTCATCATTAGGTGTGCTGCATATGACTATGACTTAATACGAATATATGCTCTATCTACAAGTATTTTATCTGTGAAGGTAAATTTACACATTTCAGTTCCCCGTTACCTAAGATTTAGCCTTCAAGGTCTTCTGATGTCAAGCTCGAGGTAACCAAAATATACGCCATACTAGTATATGACTTCCTATAGCCCTATGTACAAGCGTTTTCGTCTCATACGGAAATTTGCGCATATCGAGTGTTTTGGGGACTTTTCGAGCCCACATATCAGATCTTTTCAGTGGTTCAAGGCAATACATCTTTATACACAAAGTCAAGGACCCCAATTAGCATGTTTCGAAATGAAACTTTCAAAACTGACCAGATGGATTTTGAGGAAAGTCATACACCAATTTTTGTGCAAAATTTCACAGATTTGACCTATCACTTTGAATATACAAATGTGAACGGACGTGTTTCTCCGTAAGTCCTGAAAAAGTCCCCGTAAAACTGAACTTTTGGCCTAAACATGGTATTTTCAGCTTGTCTCCTCCCCCCCCCCCCCCAACCTTCTGGGTTCGCCCGGACGGACGGCTAGATCGTGGACGACGGACGCAACGCCACGACAATGGGTTATCGGACCATAGGGAGGAAATATGTACCTATTAATACGTAGTTAATTTCATAACGGACCGGTTATCGTCGGGACCAAGTGGCAGATACTAGTAACGGACCGAGCGGCAGCGATGTCCATCATGCCACGGTTCCGATAAGTTAAGTACACAAATGAAAAAGGGCCATGTCTCTATTCCTGCTTTGAAAAAAAATGGGAGTACATTCGCTTCGCCAAAACATATCAAACAGCCCTCTATAAAGATTTGTTTATAGTCATACATTATATAATTATAGTCCTCATGTTCGCTTCAGTTTATACCAAAACTCAACTTATATCACTCTATTTGACATAGGCCTACTCTAGGGGCAATCGCTACAAAAGAATGACAATATACCATATTTATTCGTAACAAATATGTTCCAGGTGGTTTTCTATTCGATGCAGCAGTGTGATATAAAGTACATGCCAGAAAATTCACTGGACATATCCAACATGGTTCTAGAGAAACGTAATACTAGTAAATAGGCTTAAACAAACGATATCATTACGCAATCATTACCGTTCCATACAAAAGTGCTCACGGGTGCGTTGCTGTGTTCACCGCGTGCCTGTGTGATACCAGGATACACGTAGCCCGATCACATGCCAGGTCCATACACTGTGATATAAAAACATCATGCCCCCATCATGCCGTCCCATGCAAGCTCAAAAGTCAAAATAACATAAATCAGCAAATTTTTACCGATTATGTGCTGTGCAAAGAGAACGAAGAGAAGATATATGGTAAATATTGTGTATGTCTGCTTTTGAAACACATTAAACCATCTGTAGGAAGTCTCATGATCTCCTCTCATTTGCATACTCGGTAGTACACAGGGGAAGTCGTCGGAAGCAATGTGCACGGTCTATATTCCCCAGGTAGGATATGCACGTTATTTTATTTTCAAAAAGCCTAAATTATTATAGTTTGTACAATCAAGTTGACGGCGACTTTACAGGTGACAACCTACCAGTAGTTCTTGTGAAATGTTCAATTAGGTTTTAAGGTAGTCCGCTCCAAACAGTGAGGGGAGGGGCTCAAAGAGTTTTTTTTTAAATAATTAACTGTATCAATATATTCTAGAGCTTCAAAATGACATATTTTGTAGAGTAACTGATCAGCATCCCAAAACTGAAAAGAAAATAGGGGGTCACCGTGTCCGTTCGCATGGAAAACACGATCTAAGATGTGAATATGGACCAAAAAAATGTGGAAAAATGCCATAATTTATGTCATTTTAGGTAAATGTTTGTGATTTGGATGGAGTATGTCGAAGGAACCAGCACGGTGACCCCCTATTTTTTTCAGTATTAGGATGCTGATCAGTAACTCTATAAACTAGGTCATTTTGAAAAGATAATATTCAAGAAATAAAGAGTAAAATTTTTACTCTTCGTTACCTCTCTGTTTGTAGCGGACTACGTTGAGTATCATTACACACTAAATATGACTAGGACTCCCTACAAGCGTTTGGACGAGAAAAATTGTTTGCTTTTTTTATCGAGTTCTTGTGTACACACGAAATGGATAAAGAAAACATTTCGGTTTTATTTATGTAATTTAAAACAACTGGGACATATGCCCTATATAATATTGTTTTGTGCTTCAAAGTGCTGATCTAGATTTCAGGAGAATCGCACAACCATACCTGTCATTTTGTGAAGTCACGTATATCCAGTCGGGGATAATAAATCATGCAACTGGTTTTTCCCCTGACGCCAAATCCGCCAAATAAATCGCCCGCCAATATTAGTCGTTTTACTGTATTATCCAGTGAGTTCCAGTCGGGTGTGCTTCTGAATATATACATACATTAGGCCTAATCACTGTTGGTCTTATTATTTTATAATTAGTATCAAGACATAATAGTATATGGCAACAACGATAGTTTCACTTTGGACGTGAAAGAATGCATTTTATTCGCGGCTATTTTAATGTTCATATGATAACACACATTATACATCCTCCACAAATCTCAAGTGCGTGGCTGCGTCGTGTTTTCATCACGTGTAATGCACGTGGCGAGAAATAGGCGTCTGTCTGACACAACAGGATAAAAACACGGATATAAAACAGCGCCATGAGCTGGGCAGCCGATGGCGCAGGGGGCGCGGCGGCGGCTTGAAGAGCCGAGCGATTGTGCCTTGATCAATGCCGCGGTCCTTTCGCAAGCGTCGGCTAGGGTGGGTCTGGTCGTCGCCGCGCCCACACAGCGCTCTCGCGATGCGTACGTACGTGTGCCTTTGGCAAGCCAGCGAGCTCAAGGTCATTCCCGCGCCTCAATGTCACGGACATCGTCTGCTGAAGGACGTCCGTTGGCAGACGGATCGAGCCGGCCGGCAATCATGGCCGCTTGGGGATCATTGTCTATCCGCATGGATAAGCGGCTGGTCACAATAACGGATTAAATTTGAGGTGAGTTGTTGTCTTCATTTGTATGTGTTTGTTATACAACTTTCATGATCACCACTGGTTTTTGAAACAACCAATAATACAATTCTATTCTGAAACGTGTGACTTTACACGTTGGAAAATGTCGTAAGAAATTTTGGGCCTTCTCGATATAATATGACTCATTTGGCACAATTATGTTTGCATCATGGGCACTGCAATATGGGATCGGTCCAGTGATTTGCTATAAATAACTACCAGAGTTATCACACGTCGCATTCTAAATGTCATGTCATTTCTGGGAGTATCTCTTTTCGCTAGCTGCATGAATATCACAGGTATTGCCTGGAGTATGACAGTGTGGACCACCCTGCTTCAGGAGTATAATACACGCGATTAGCCTACCATTGATTATAGACATAAATATCCATGTGACCTACCTTTCTGCAGTAGGGAGGGGGTTAATCTGCGGCATTATTCTTGGAGTTAATTATGGATAGCCATGGAAAGGCAATATCACTTTGGTCAGACATTGCACTACATCAACATGACATCCACAGGGCTTAATATGACCTGGAACAAATAACGAGTTTTTATCACCTAGAGTCAGATATATGAACAGTGATTAGTTGAATGTGACAATTTCAAGGAAATTACCGCGCGATGTGTCGGACTTACGTGTACAAACCATAGGACTTTAGAAGGAATGTAATAAGACAAACAGTTCTGTAGGAGACAAACAACTAAGGACTGAGGTGACATTTTCACAAAGGTAACTGCGTAGATGACCTGCACTTTGTTTGTTTCACCAGGTGTACTGAATAATAAGTTATCAAATTAATATGAGTATATCTTTATTAAAGTATTGAGGAATTCTCAATCCAATAACTTCATTCAGAGCTTCATAAAAAAACAATTTCTACCGAATACAACTTTTTGCACATACCAATACGTGGAGTGCAGTAATCATACAGTAATCATTATAGGTCGCAGGCAACAGGAAGTTCAAGTGCGTTCCCTAAGCAGCATCTATGCACAAAATCTGCAATATTTCTTTATACTCGTTTTTCTCAATGATGAAGACCTGACGCGGAAATAATGGGCGATAATAAGGAGAACCCTCCTGCCGAGGAGGAATGTGTTCAGCTGGAGGAGGAGGACGCCCCGGAGATCAAGAAGGAGGGCACACCGTCCTCGGACACGTCTTCGGAGAGTTGTCAGCTACATGTCCCTCCCGCCGAGATCATTGATGCGTCTGAAGGTGAAACGAAGCGGTGCATATTGTGAACGAATGGATCGAATGCACCTAATAATTAAGCTATAAACGTAATATATAGTTATAAAAGCGGATAGTATTTCGTCGTTCCATGCTTGATCTAGATTTAAGGATTGCTATAGGGAAATTCGATTTTGAACTGTGCTGCATTGAATGCCACATACACTAATACCCATGTAGTTCCCTGGTGGACATCATGCCGTCTGACCCTGGCGTTTGTCGGTTTCCTTGGTTTCGTGAATCTGTACGCCCTGCGAGTGAACATGTCCGTCGCTATCGTCTGCATGGTGAACCAGACAGCCATCAAAGGGGACGAAATATCCCCCAACCAATCAGAAATCACGGATGACATGTGCGTCGCACAGACAGCCAATAGGAGCACAGCCCTTGTGAGTAATATTGAAGGTTGACCTAGTACATGACGCGTTCCGTATGTATCAATGTATGTGTACTTATATATAAATCTTTCAACAATTTGCAAGATAATTGATACATTCAACGCATCACATAATTATTGCAAAACAATCGAAGCAAATAGAAAAATACTTCTCAAGATAAGAAATACTGAGGGGATAAAACCTTCATCCATTATACGGTTGTTGTTCAAACAAGGGAGATATACATGAGATACTGTATGAGATGATGACATGTATTATCAGTAATGGAATATGTATATAGCAATTTACAATTTTTGCGAGTCTGAATGCTGCCAAATTCGTGTGTGCACACCATTAGTTTTCATGCAAAACGGCAATGCGCCTTTAGTACATGTATTAGCTAATTATAAGCTTTGTCTGCAATAAATTATCTATAGCGCAACACAGCAAACAAAAATTAAGGTTCTAGAAATACCATGCCAGAGGGGATGATGCGTGAGAAACTAGGATAATACACTGGGTTGGTGTTTGGGAAAAACACGATTGAATCTGTCTTCGTGATAAGAATAGAAATTTAGAATTACGAGTCTGGCAGTTGCAAAACAACTATGAATGACTGGACGAGTTCGGGCCCAATTCGGCTTTTTGAGGGTACAAAGGCAAATCGAGTTGGGAGTGCACTGGATTTGAGAGTCGCGACAACGATCACAGCGAATAAATGTGATAGATTAGGTCTACTAACAGTCCTCAAGACATGAAATCGATAACGAGAAACACCATGAATTTACTGTCCTAAATCACTATTTTTTTCTCCTCAACCCTTTTTCTCACCTACTTCACACCCACCCACGTTTCCTCCCCAAAACCCAAATCCAATGACCAGGATGGACCCTTCGTCTGGGACAAGGAACTGCAAGGAGTCATTCTGGGCTCGTTTTTCTGGGGCTACATTTTGACGCCGATATTTGGCGGTTGGCTCGCCGGTCGCTACGGAGGGAAGCGTATACTTGGCTACGGGATGCTCATGACCGCCATAGCGACACTACTGACACCTATCGGAGCACAGACGAGTCCCTACTTACTAATGGTGCTCAGGTTCATCAAAGGTCTCGGAGAGGTGAGCGGATTCAGACATCACGTTTGGAATTCTTGACACTTTGATGCAATAACGAGAAAATTATTGAGCTGTAAAGTTGTAGAAGTACCAATCCGTGGACACATATATTGTTAATCCACCGACACTCGTTGGTAAAAGCAAGAAAACCAAGACAATAACATAGCTCACTTGTCCATCCGCCAACGTATTGTCCTATAGAACATTCAAATCGTCTCCCGTCATATATCTCAAGATGACCTCCGATGACAGGTGCTCTTTAACAAGGGTTCGTGTATTGCAGGGTGTTGTATTCCCCTCCATGCACACGCTGTGGTCGGAGTGGGCCCCGCCCCTCGAACGGAGCAAGCTGATTGGCTTTACGTACGCAGGCGCACAGATCGGCAACGTCATCACCATGCCGCTATCCGGGATGCTGTGTGAGATCGGGTTCGCCGGCGGCTGGCCGTCCATATTCTACGTGTTAGGTCAGTCTAGTTGTCCGTTATGAGCAAACTGGATGAAAATCTCACATACAATGATATCATCGTCTCTTGGATAGCAAGCAGAATTTTGTTTTCATTCAAATAACTTTTTCATATACTGCACATGTCTCTATTTAACAATATGCTACTATTAAAAAAACATTTCAATACTCGGTGTTTCATGATATAACTAGGAACAAATTGTGCCAATAATTATACACACAAAATAATTGGAGGCCCAGTCAACTCTTTATACACCGCCCTCCGATATAACGTCACGTCCTTATATCGGGATGTTCACACCTAGGTACGTTCTGTGTGGTGTGGTTCATACTGTGGATGGTCCTAGTGTCGGACCGGCCAGAGACACACCCCCGCATCACGGAGATAGAGCGGCGCTATATCGAACAGGAGGTCGGACACTATGAACACTCACACATGGTGAGAAGAAAAGCAGGTTATGTCCAAGAGAATCAATTGCACTTGATAATGTATTCTATATGGGAATGTTTAGCAAAGGCGTAATCAAAAGCGAAGTTCGTGAACCCCAGAAAGTGATACCATTTTCCAATTAGAGTTGTCCAGATAATGGTCCTTGTGTATAATGATCAACTGAACCATAAATACATAATAACTCATTAATCATGTATGCGTACTGTATTGTAACGAAGAGGGCATGAACAATACACGGAAAACACAAGCGGGAACCACACATATAAGAACAATAACAGCTCTGTCCGACCCAGACTAAACACTTTTGAGTGTTGCCGGGAGAAACCACTAGAGCCTTGCCAGTTGAAACTGATAAGGGCTCAACAACGTTAATATTTAATGACTTTTGGCGTTTGCCAATGGAACGCCAGATTGTTTGATTATGACCACTCTTGCATAATCGAATCGTGCTGATCCGCGCGCTCTCAACGATATTGAACCAGTGTTCCCTAATTTGCAAACGGTTGTAAATCTTGCTGGTGTCGGAGTTTGATTTAACATTTCGAGTGTATTGCTATGATTTGCAGATTTTGTAGGTTATCTCATTGACGCAAATTTGTTCATTTGAATGATCGAAATCATAATATGTGTGTTGATTGAAGAACTAAATAGTATATTAGTGTTCAAGAGATTTTATTGAAGAACTAAATAGTATATTATATTATTTAGTTCTTCAATCAACACACATATTAATTAAAACATGTTCACAAAACATGTTTTTCCTTTTATTCTCAATTTATTCCTAGTTTAGATGGTATCTGCTTTAAGTAATCACATATGATAGCCAATACACAATCAGGAACATTAATAATCCAGATTATCTCACACCCTACAATCCAGATGCCGACCCCCTGGTTGGACTTCGCCCGCTCCATGGCTGTCTGGGCTATAGTGGTAGGGATGACGTGTGCTAACTGGGGCACATACACCCTGCTAACCAACATCCCTGCATTCATGAGAGAAGTGCTCAAGTTTGATATCAAATCTGTAAGTGATATAAAGCACCTGATTGATATGACAATGTTGGCAGGATATATGCAGTCAATAATGCAAACAATTGCAAAATAATAAGTTTAGCTTTATGTGACGATTTATTTTTTTATAAAAAAACAAGTAGATTGCATATCCCAATATTTAAGTATGTATAACTTAAGAATTTTACTGAGCATTCATTATGTTTTTGGTGTCACTGTATGAATGAGATCATTCCAGTAATGTTCTGCTTATCTTCTACTTCAGAATGGCTTGTTCTGCGCTATACCGTACTTGGTGTTGTGGGCTGTCATAGCAACCAGTGGGATCATCGCCGACATGATGTCGGCACGGGACATACCCATCAAGGTCGTCCGCAAAATCATGTACTCTTTTGGTGAGTGATACTATTGTAACTGTGGGATGTGATGTATATGGACTGAATTCGACGCATGCCAGTGACATCTACTGGCAGAATTCGTCAAAGTGTACTCATTGAACTCCCCCAAACTGCTCGCCATACTACTACTGCATAGTCACCACGACGGATGAGATTATTCCCATTGTTGACTAGTATTCCCGTGAGATTAGAGCCTCGTATTGCTGATAACACATTGAGCAATATTCTGATGCTATCACCCTCGTTACAATACTATTTTTGTTCTATCCGATTGATAAGTAATTTTTGTTCTCAAGTCACTGTTCTCAAACTCGAATATCTCACTGCCCAGGTACCCTGATGCCGGCAATATTCCTTGTGGTGACGGGATACATTCCCTGCACGAACCCGTACGTCGCCGTGGCGGTGCTGACCCTGGCCGTCGGGTGCAGTGGCTGCCAGTTCCCGAGTGTATTCGTCAACCATGTCGATATCGCCCCGCCCTTTGCCGGAATTCTCTTCGGGATTTCAAACGTGGCTGGCACGCTACCCGGAATTCTAACACCGCTGGCTGTCGGCAAATTAACTGTAGATGTAAGTGAGTTTGTGCGAAATCAAATGTTTTCATTTTAAACTAGTTATAATGCCAGAGTTCATAATAACAGTCAAATATTTCTCGATCTGAATTGGTCTTTGTGGAGCTTGTTCAATCAATACATGTTCAAGTAGAGGCTACTCACAATTCCATTTTTAAACCCCCCACAAACAGCAAACCCAGTTTCAGTGGCAGATCGTGTTCTACCTAGCGGCCGTCATCTACGTATTCGGCGCCGTGTTCTTTGGCATCTTTGCGGAGGGTGAGGTGCAGGAGTGGGCCAAGTCCTTCATTCACGAGGACGAGGAGGTCGGGGCAATCCACGCACCCCACGAGATCAAACACAAGGTCATCAAGAGAATCAAGCGGCACAAGAAGAAGAAGGGTTCGATACGCCGCAGGAGCGTACAGGATCTAACGAAGGATATTGCAACTCTGTACCAGGGCCATCACGCTTGAGGGGGGTATTCATCCTTTATACAGTATAAACTTCTTTAAACACATTTTTCTGGTTATTTTCCTGCATGTATACTTTTATATGCCTATATTTTCTTATTTCATATATTTATTTCATTTTGAATTTTTTTTTGGGGGGGGGGGGGGGGGGGACGGGTGGATTTTTAGATTACCGATAACCTATTGGCACGGCGTTGCGTCCGTCGTCGTCCGTCGTCGTCGTCGTCATCGTCGTCCGTCTACATTTTTATCTTTAAAGTTTACAGTCGAATCTTTCTGAAATTTTGAACATAAATACTTTAAAATATTTTGAGAGGGAGGTATTTTTTAGTTTTTGGATTTTCGCAATTTTTTCAAAATGGCGGCCATTTTTGACGAAAAATGGCTAATTTTGGACTTGACGGTCGTTTTCTCAAAATCTGTTCAGCTACTTTTTTCCTTATTGATGCAAAACACTCCTTATATATATGCCCCTGTCGCATGTATAAGTTTCGTTACCCTTGAACCGCTCGAAATGGGCCATTTTGGCCCAAACTCTGCCCAAATGGGACTTTCCATGTTTAATTCTCCAATGCTTTATAATGGGACACATTTTGCTTAATATCTTACCTAATATTGAGATTAGAGACTAGGAATCAATTGTGCATATATAGGAAATGATATATGCTGAATATTCTCGTGACCTTGAATTTGACCTTTGACCTCATTTTCAAGGTCACAGGACAAAATGGCCAATATCTCGCTTATTATCGACTTTACAGCTTAGGAATCAATTGTGAACATATGTAGGAAATGATATATTCTGAATATTGTCATGACCTTGAATTTGACCTTCGACCTAATTTTCAAGGTCACATGACAAAATGGCTAATATCTTGCTTATTATCTACTTTACAGCTTAGGAATCAATTGTGAACATATAGGAAATGATATATTCTGAATATTCTCATGACCTTGAATTTGACCTTTGACCTAATTTTCAAAGTCAGTCACCTTATTTTCAAGGTCAGAACACAAAATGGCTTATACCTCACTTATTATCGACTTTACAGCTTAGGAGTCAATTATAAACATACAGGAAATGATACAGATTATTTTCAAGACCTTGAATTTGACCTTTGACCTAAATTTCAAGGTCAGTCACCTTATTTTCAAGATCAGAATACAAAATGGCTTATATCTCGCTTATTATCGACTTTAGAGCTTAAAAGTCCATAATGAACATATAGGAAATGATGTATGCTGAATATTTTGGTGATCTAGAATTTGACCTTTGACCCCATTCTCAAGGTCAGAGAACAAAATGGCTAATATCTCGCTTATTATCGACTTTACAGCTTAGGAATCAATTGTGAATATTATAAGAAATGATACAAACAGAATATAGTCGTGTCCTTGAATTTGACCTCTGACCTCATTTTCAAGGTCATTTGCACAAAATGGCTAATATCTCACTTATTATCGACTTTACAGCTTAGGAATCTATTGTGGACATATTAGAAGTGATATATCTGTTGAATATTTCATGGCCTTGAATTCATTAATGACTTTATTATCAAGGTCACTGGACAAAAGGCTAATATC
Organism: Terebella lapidaria; assembly: GCA_949152475.1. Classification (NCBI taxonomy): domain Eukaryota; kingdom Metazoa; phylum Annelida; class Polychaeta; order Terebellida; family Terebellidae; genus Terebella; species Terebella lapidaria. The sequence continues at coordinate 4,814,939 of OX424567.1, forward strand.
TAAAATGTATATCGTCCGGTAACCTCTCTTAGCCGTTGGGCTATTTTTTTTTTCTGATTTCAATCATTGAACTCAAAATGTACATGAGACGAAGAAGGGAAGATACTGTTTTGGGGTGATGAAACTTCTTTTGGCAATAAAGTACATGCATGTATTGTATACATGTATTTGACCGGTGTATGATAATAGGCAATGGATTTCTAGTTTTCACATATATGTTCTAGGTTATTGTCGATAGGGACATGGCGCACAATGACACGTGACATTCTTGATTATTTGGATACAGAGTGAGATATGCACCATGCTTGTTATGACGGTTTCATTTCTGTGTTCTGTCAGTGGATTGAGAGGAGAGGGTTCGACGGCGCGGTTACTATTGGCAGACAGAAAACCTGTAATAATTGAATCAATTTGTGAAAGTGGTTTTGTGGTTCATATATGAATCTTAGAGATTGAAATTGGTTGTGTGTTCTCACAGTATGAGGAGACATATTCTTGCCTGGATTTTTATGAAGACAAAATGCGATCGAGGGAGCCATTTTGTGTCCAATGTGCTATAGTTATATATTACCAAACTTTTACAAGTTTGCAGAGCTTTTAAAAGTTCAAGGTTGAATCTGTATGGCTATGTTCACTCATATTTCTAGGTGTATAAATGTTCTTCATAGTGTGCTTAACTTTCTTGCCAATTTCCAAATTGTGATAGTTATGTGTGGTGCTTAATGTAGATGAAAATATTATTGTGCCAATATACAGGTATATTGCAATTAGTAATGTGGGTATTTTACCGCCAGGCTATGCCTTGTGATAATGTGTATGATACAGACTATATCTATATAACGTACTAGTATTGTGCAAGTCACTGAAGGTGTGTCGATGAACGATAATATTTTGCCAGACATTCTCTCTGAAAAACTACCTGAATGGAATTGATGATGTGATTTTGTGTTTTGGAGGAGTAGACTGTGAATACTATTGGCATGAAACATATTATTGAAACCATTATGGACGCGAGCCTAAGTTTTCATAACGGTAACAAGTTTAGAGTCCTGAAAATGATTATTCCAAATAACTTTCTTCACCTGAAAGGGTAAAACGATGTCACAAGCATCTGATGTTAATAAACATATATATGTGCATGTATAAATGTAAACCTTGTAGGATTATGTCGCTTATATTGTGCATGTCCATGTCTTTATCATAGTTCATTGTGTTCCTTTTGTACATGTATTTATATTGTGATATTTAGTATAATATAAAATATGTACATAGAACAGTTTACATAAATTATTTGAACATTCATTATTATATTAATTTTTATTAGTTTGCAAGCCTGATACCCACCAAATGGACAATTAAACATCAGCACTTTTAACTATATATCTGAAATTATATATTGCTGAATATATATATATATCTGAAGTTCTCCAAATGACATGGTTAACATAAAGTGTAGATCACACTGAAAAATACAGAATTCACTGCCCTATTTGTATGAATCTCTGCATATATATTTATATGTATGAAACTTTGTGATATACAGTATAATGTATGGTCATGTGATCTGAATATGTACTTGTAGTTACTTGTTGTTTGAGGTCGTGGCCAGTATGTCAAACGTTTGTATTTGGAACAGTGTTGCTATGGATCAAATGTTCTCAATAAAGTTGTCAGTTGTTTATCGGGTTGATACTTGTTTCTCCCCGATAGTCATATTCCACTGTTCTTATACTACATCGGTTACCATTAATCAGTTAATATGTTCTTATTGATTTTTTAAAAAAAATTGTCAACAACGAATACAGCACAATGTTTGAATAATTTGAATAAAAAGAGACTGTACACTTATGCTAAGATATATGCAACCTGTTGCAAAAAATAGTATTGATGAGTAGACCCCTCTCTGTTAGACAATATTGAACAAAATTGCTTTTCGCAACTAAACAAGTTTCATAATCAAGGTGAGTCATGATCCTAGTCTTTTACCATACCTTACATAACAAACGATTTGGTTCATATTCTGCTTAATGTCATAAATATCACAAAATTGTGATGAGTGAATGGCTGAATTGATAACTTTATTTATCAATTTCTCATTTCTCATTGGGCAGAGCAGAATACTACATAATGATACTGTCTTCCTTCCATAGATAATATAATGCCCTTCATGGCCTTCTGCAAGAGTGGTTTAAGGCGCACCAATGTCCATATTCATGCATAAAATTACGGAGGAAAACAGTTATCATGCATATTTTTAGGTTACCGGACCTATGGTCCGATAATCTATTGGCATGGCATTGTGTCCGTCGTCCGTCGTCGTCGTCGTCCACATTTTTATCTTTTTTGTTTACAGGCCTTTTTTTTCTGAAATTTTGCACAAAAATGCTTTAAAATAAATAAAAAAGGAGGTATTTTTTAGTTTTTTTTATTTTTGCATTTCTTTAGAAATGGCGGCCGTTTTTGACCAAAAATGCCTGATTTTGGACTTTTTCGGCCATTTTCTCAAAATCTGTTCAGTAACTTTTTTTTCTTTTTGATATATAACACTTCTCATATGTACTCCCATGATGTCTATAGATTTCGTTGCACTTGAATCGCTCGAAGTCGGCCATTTTGGCCCAAACTCGGCCCAAATGGGGCTTTCCCATGTTAAATTCTCCTATGCCTTATAATGGAACACATTATGCCTAATATCTCACTTAATATTGAGAATAGAGATTAGGAATCAATTGTGGACATATAGGAAATGATATATGCTGAATATTCTTGTGACCTTGAATTTGACAATTGACCTCATTTTCAAGGTCACAGGACAAAATGGATAATATCTCTCTTATTATCGATTTTACAGCTTAGAAATCAATTGTGGACATATAGGAAATGATATATGCTGAATATTCTCGTGACCTAGAATTTGACCTATGACCTCATTTTCAAGGTCAAGAGCACAAAATGGCTAATATCTCGCTTATTATTGACTTTACAGCTTAGGAATCAATTGTGAACATATAGGAAATGTTATATTCTGGATATTGTCATGACCTTGAATTTGACCTTCGACCTAATTTTCAAATTCACAGGACAAAGTGGCTAATATCTCGCTTCTAATCGACTTTACAGCTTAGGAATCAATTATGAACATATAGGAAATTATATATACAGATTATTCTCATGACCTTCAATTTGACCTTTGACTTAAATTTCAAGGGCACAGGACAAAATGACTAATATCTCCCTTGTTATAGATTTTACAGCTTAGGAAGCAATTGTGCACATATAGAAAATGATCTATGCTGAATATTGCCATGACCTTGAATTCGACCTTTGACCTCATTTTCAAAGTCAAAGGACAAAATGGCTATATCTTGCTCATCTATTGACTTTTTGGCTTGGGAACCAATTGTGGACATATAGAAAATGATATACACTGAATATTTTGATGACCTTGAATTTGACCTTGAACTTATTTTCAAGGTCAGAGCACAAAATGGCTAATATCCCGCTTATTATCGACTTTACAGCTTAGGATTCGATAGTGAACATATAGGTAATGATATATGCTGAATTTTTTGGTGACCTTGAATTTGACCTTTAACCTCATTTTCCAGGTCAGAGAACAAAATGGCTAATACCTCACTTGTTATCGACTTTACAGCTTAGGAATCAACTGCGAACAGGAAATGATATATGCTGAATATTCTCATGACCTTGAACTTGAATTTTTGACCTCATTTTCAAGGTCAGATCACAAATGGCTAATATCTCACTTATTATCAACTTTACAGCTTAGGAATCAATTGTGGTCAAACTCCGAATGATATATGCTGAATATTCTCTTGACCTCGACTTGACCAATGAATTTATTTTCAAGTTTCCTTTGACCTGATTTTCACGATGACAGGACAAAATGGCTAGTATCTTACTTATTGACTTCATAGTGTGGGAATTAATGAAGGACATATAGGAAGTGTTATACGCCAAATATTCTTATGACCTTGAATTTGACCTTTGCCTTCATTTTGAAGTCCACAGGACAAAATTGCTAATATCTCTCTAATTATTGAATTTACAGCTTTGCAATCAACTGTGGACATGATATATGCTTATTATGATATATGCTGAATATTCTCTTGACCTTGGATTTAACCAGTGACCTGGCTAACATCTAAAATAATAATCATATATTGTCCGGTAACCTATCGTTTGCCCTTGGCCTATTTTTTTTCCACAAAGTACAGAAAAATCACATTACTATATTTGGCAAATAAATGGTCGTCAAAATAGGCTTATCGGCCCATATCGGTCAGTATGTTGGCCTGAAATGATATTGAGTTCAAATAAAACCATTCACATAAGTTGATAGTTTTTCAGGTGTATTTTCTGCAAATTGTTGGAATTCATACACTCACACATAAGATTATTATTTAGAATACTATTAATGTAATTAAATCTTTCAGAGAAATCGGTTTTGTTGCAAAATATTATTCAAATAATCAATATTGTTCAATTGTATAAATATGTACATATGAAGAGGATGTCTTAAAGAGGAACAAACCGCACTATCTATGAGTATTTAAGTTATTTCCGTTGATATGCATGTACATTCATAATCGCACAAATATATCTTAGATCAAGGTTCATTTTCTCACTGATTACATCGTCTTGTAACACCATAAATACTGTACATAGGCCTAGATACTTGTATCAAATTACATCTAGGGTTGTCACAGACGACACCAGGTCAGGGGGCTTGTCAGGTTTACACGCAATGTTGACTCAAGTACTCATTAATTTCCAACGAGATATGTTAACACGTGTTATATGGAGCTAAGAAAGGCCTAAATGTAACACATGGTATATATATGTTTTGGGCATGTGTCTCAGGCCCGTACGCAGGGGGGAGGGGGGGGGGGGGGTTCGACAGGTTCGATCGAACCCCCCTTTGTGGCTCAACCTCCCCCGAAATCTTGCGCACACGTTAATTCCAAAACAGAATTCCAAACACTGTGTCATTGATGATCAAATCACTAATTTGATGTCTTAATCAATACGTTCGCAACACACAAATGATGCACAGTTAGATCTACCTTTTCTGATATAATTAGCGATCGGGCATGTTTTCTCTTCATCTTGAAAAAGTCGGGGTTCAAATAATTATGCATTACAGGGTGTATGTATATATACTCCCACGAGAACTACACAAACCATATGAAATTCATGTGTTTTATTAACCATATGAATAGAAAATATGTTCCTGTTTTACCACGTGAAGATATTTTTAACAAAAGTGAGAAATTAGAAAGCTTCAAACCATGAAGTGAACATGTTCTCATTCATTCAGATCGTTTTCTTCTGGATTTCTAGTTCAGAGTCTAGTTCGTTTTATGTCTGCGGACACTCGTGCTGGTGGCCGTTCTCTTGTACATTTGTTCCCAACCATTCTCCTCACCAAGCTAACTGGTGCATGCAATATTTAATTGAAATTCAAATAATATTACTGGATAATCACATGCATTCCTCGTGTCTAGGCTACACTTCATATTGTGAGATTGTTTACATTTTTTTAAATATCTGGGGTTGTGCCTGTTATCATAGCATTGAGTCAAATTATCAGGAGTATGAATCAAGATACTTCAGGATATTCCAACACAGGAACTCGTCATTTGTCCTCCGGGCTATTTAATGCTTACATACAAACACAATCAAAGAATGGTGAACGCCTTTGGGACCCAGCAAAATTGTTCATATGGAGGTGTCAACTAATCAGAAAATGTACCATCACGATAAAACAGATCCAAACAACAGTATAACCTAATCTGCTCGAGTATTGAATGTCACAGAGATGAATATTACCCGGCAGGCCCCACAAAAACGATATTATATCAAGCTGATGAAATTCAGCTTGAGAAGATACTGTCAACCAAGCCCGTAGTAAATACTTGTGGCTTCACTGATGATCTGGGCTTTGGAAACTAGAGTACGCTGTTAAGGTAGTCCGCTCCAAACAGTGAGGGGAGGGGGGTCAAAGAGAGGTTAAAATAAATATCTGTGTCAACATAATCTAGAGCTTCAAAATGATATATTTTATAGAGTAACTGTTCAGCATCCTAAAACTGAAAAGAAAATAGGGGATCACCGTACCCGTTCGCATAGAAAACACGATGCAAGATGTGAATATGGACGGAAAAATGTGCAAAAATGCCATAATTTATGTAATTTTAGGTAAATTTGTGTGATTTCGATCGAATATGTAGAAGAAACGAGCACGGTGACACCCTGTTTTCTTTTCGGTATTAGGATGCTGATCATTTACTCTATAAAATATGTCATTTCGAAGAGATAATATTCAAGAAATGACTTTTAAATTTTGACTCATCGTTACCTCACTGTTTGTAGCGTACTACGTTAAGGAAGAATCTGAACAATATGCCATAAGATATATTTTTGTGAGATGTATCATCAGTAATTACTTCGTTGTTACCCAGAAGTCAGAATTCTCTGCCTTGTGCGATTACAAATGCACTTGCCTATGTTCAATGAGAGTCACAAATTGAAATACAGCACACAACCATATAACAGTGTTCACAACAGGGAGTTATTCACTCATTCACTAATTCAGTGGTGTTTACTAATCGGAGGAACACGCCAATGTTAAAAGCACTCACTTGGAACCAAGAAAAAGTGTTCACTAATTGGTGGTGTTCACTGACCGGAGGTGTTCACTAATGAATTTTGACTTTATGCATAAAAATATCGTCCAAAAACATCTCGAAAAGTCGGAAAATGATCTCACTAGAGCTTCAGAATTCAAGAGGAACCACGTAGTATGATTTGGCTTCTGGGGACCTTAAGCGGGCCCCAGACCCCACACCGAAGGGGGCTCGCTTCGCTCGCATTTGTTCTTAACCCTCAAATTCGAACCCCCCTTCCACAATTTCTAGTTACGGGCCTGTGTCTGTGCGGATCTCATAGTCGTGTACCTCTTTGGGTGTCCTTGTATTTAATAATAGATCAAACTGGCCCGACTGTATGTACCCTGATTGTCCTAACTCGTTTACACTGTTTTTTCGCTGATATTTTCGCGATGCTAAAAGATGTCGTTCTATAACTTGGCATACTTCACCTGAGAGCAAAACGGCAAATTGCTACCGAATTTCAGACTTCTATCGCGATATTTGAAAAAGTTGGCTATGTATCCCGATGTTAAATTTAGCCCTGTCATTTAATTTCTGGGTCCGCACACAATTTTATGCATTTGTTCGGTTTTGTAAGGGAGCAATCTTTCAAAATCTAATGTTTGTGTAGAATACATCCCAATGTGTCTTCTGGTCTAAATTTAGACTATTATTCCAAATCCTGATGGTCGTAAACATGACCAATTCCTCGAATAAGCCCAGATTCTCGAGATCCCGTTTTGGGTTGAAATTTAACATTGAAGTAGATTGCCAACTTCTTCAATTTCAGAGATAGAAGTGGAAAATTTGGTAGAAAATTGCCGTTTGACTCCGATGTGAACTATGTCAAGTTATAAAACGTTAACATTTAGCATCGCAAAAATATTGTCAAAAAAAAAAAACCGGTGTAAATTGGAGTGTAGGCGTACATTGATTTTCAGAACCTTTTTACATTCGTTTTTCTCCATAGTTAACGATGGTACAAGTTATCATGACATGCCTCATCTGAAGTCGAACATCAATTTTGTACTAGATTTCAGATTTTTATCACAGTTATGAGGATGTTTAATTGCAGTCCAAAATTGGATCTTGGGGATCTGGACGAAATTGGGTCATGTTTTTTTTTTCAACAAAGAAAGAAATTTGGTTTGCAATTTCAAACCAGGCGATTCACTTGGGTGTAATCTACAGCCATACATATTGATCTCAAGGCTATAAAAGCGAACATTGTGACAAATTTAATTAAAATTCACATTCGGACATCGAAGACTATATGGTCCTGCTAAAATATCTGGTAGATTGACAACTTTATCAGTTTTGAAATAGATATCTGAAACTTGGTAGAAAATTTTGTGTTTGACACCCATGTGAAGTATGTCAATTTTCATAAGGATATATCTTCCAGCCTCACTGAATGGACAGAATCGTTCGTAAGTTTACAGAAAGTCAAGTTCAACACAAAACCTCAGATGATCCCGTTTTGTATGATCAATTTGAAATTTTATCTGTTTTATCCCATAAAAACATATTTACCCCCAATTTCAGACTTCTATCTCTGAAACTAAAAAAAAATTGTCAATTATACCCCCTCCCCCCTCCCCCTCCGTTACATTTGAGCCCCAATATTAGAATCATGAGTTTTAGGGATTTATTTTGATATGCCGATGGCAAAAGTACCAATTGTGATGTTTCTGAATGACATGACACATTTCTTTAACGATGGAACAACATTTTAATTGATCTGAGAATCCAAAACAAAGTTATTGACAAAAGTTATCTGAATTAAGTTTTGTATTGAAGTTGACTAGAGTCTATATAGATCCACAGGGTACCAGTTGCTCAAAACAAAACAACAATAGAAACTATATTTAACATTCATATTTATCACACAACAAAGAGGAATACATTATCATTAGCTTGATTGAATAGAGGCAAAATTCAATTCCGTGTTTCAGGAACATTAGGACCGGGTTGAAAAAGCTAGTTCCGTAATTTAGTGCATCATGTGCAGCTACCCGATAATTTTTGAATGAAAATGTGAAGGACATCTGACGAAATTTCTCGACCTTGTTCATATCTTTTCTACTACAGACTTACGGAAAAGTATGTTTGGATTACTCGAAAATATATTACATTTGTTGTTTCACATTGCCGAAGGACCTACAAGACGGATGAATGGAACCTTCACCTATTATCGCCCGTTTCGCCCCCGCGGGCACAGCAAATTCCCGCGCCGCTGTGGGCTGGTTGGAGCAAAGGGGCAATGTTGTATTTTAACAGCGACCTTTTAGCAGTTTAGCACCTGTCGAATATAGGTTTTGTTTCTCCCAGACGACCAATGATAGAATCTAGATCTATTGATGAAAACGATAATTGGTGGTAATTATGAATGCTACGAGCCCTCCGTCCTAAATTCGCCACATTCCCAAATTCGACAACAGGGTTTTCAGACCTTGTGATGTAAATGAAACCAACCAGTTCTATCATCAATCGAGACTCTGATATTCAATCTTTGTACCATCAGTTTGTTTTCCATAAAACAAGTTTCTGAGCTCTGATAATATTGAGTTGGCGAAGTTTGGGACGCGGCAAATTTAGGACGGATTGCTCGTAGACGGTTCACCGCCAAGTCCAAGTAACTGCTGCCAAGTCCAAGTAACTGTCGTGATGTAAACAAGCTAGTGATGATACTCATACTGAAAGGGGAATCAAATTGAAAGTGATGGACATAAATTTTGGAAATAACAGATGGTAAGAACAGTATATGTCATGTTGAAATGATGGACATAAATTTTGGAAATAACAGATGGTAAGAACAGTATATGTCATGTTGCCTTTCAAAAATGTAAACCCTTTCAAAAATGTAGATGAGGTGCCTGTCTGGATGATTGCTTATTGTTCAGCACAATATAGAGGCCATCAAATGGCAGAGTATCCATTTGATATTGATTGAAAAATAGAATGTACGTTCATCTCATGTTCTTTTTTACAGAATCTATTTGAATGGAAGAAGTAAAAGTGGATTTCTACCCTTACCTGCATCTCCAGAATCCAGGTAGACTTCAGTAACATAACAACGATTGATTAACTAATAGAAACTGATATAATGGTGTCCATTTCGTTAATCACCACTTTGATAATACTAATATATGTCTACTTTTGTACTTTCAGATGACAAAAACATCGCACTGATCAAATTGAACACTCCCTTCAATGGGTATGGCCATGTCTTCACAACATTGTGGAAAAAAGGTGGGATAATTTGATTAATTTTATTTACATTGTACTGCATTGTATTTGCGAGGCACCAAAATACATTTCAGTACATGTATTGATAAGAATTATCGTATAAATCATCATTGACTATTGCAATATCAATTAGTTCAGTGGTATTTATAGATCCCAACAAGTCAATTATAAGTAGTATGTACTGTGTAATGAGTGTATTGATACATACATTTTAAATATATATGAATATAGTATGACCATTGGTGTACATATTTTGCATCTTGTCCAATTGTGTTTTCGTTGTTTACAGCTGCCCTGCGTGTGTTGGTAGATGGGGCTGTCAACAGGCTCTACAGCTGGAGTGAAAAGTCTCGAGAGGACTACATCCCAGACTTGATCACAGGAGACTTTGACTCGGCGCGCTCTGAGGTGCTTGATTACTACAAGAAAAAGGTGGGTAATATTTAATTTTATCCCTTAAACGAAGGTCAGTGGATACTATGGATTTGTGATTGCTGCGTGGAGGTCATCATTGCTGCTGTGACACATTTCTCATCATCTGTCGATTCTCGTCTTATGTCGATACTATGCTACAAGACCAACGATATTCGTCACTATATGCAGCTGATATCATATGTCTGATTTGCAACACATTTTGTGGTAAAGTCAGCCTTTTTGACGTACATGGCGTGTGAGAATTCCCTTGATAGCAAGTTTGCTTTAATCATGGCTACAAATTGGCATGTTGAGCAATGCCCAGACACCACCATGAGACCTAAGTTGATGTCCGATTGGTAGTTAAGTTTATTATTGACAGCCTTTGAATAAGTTGATTTATAAGAAACATATTTTTTATTGAACTTAACAAGACACACGTAAAAGTCAGATTTATTGACAGTAACAATAATATTGATTGGGTTTATTGCCTACTTATTACAGCAATTTATATTCAGTATTGGTAACCGTGGATATTGAAATCATCAGTAATGGCGAGGATACAAAAAAAATTTATATTACAAAATCTTGTTACAAAATTTTTGGTATTCATACGGTTGGAAATACTGAGTTGATTGAATATGTGTCTTGCTAATAGTATTGATTTCTGCAGACAATAAAATAGTCATGGTCTGAAAATTTTATTGCTCACTTTGCTATGAGACATTAGCTCAGTAGTGGTGATGTATTTCATGTGGAAGAGATGGTAAGGCATTGTGGGGATACATCCATGCAATTACTGTATATTCTACATAAAAAAAAACACTATATATTTTACAGCATGCAAAATTCATCGCATAGTTACCGTTAAGTCGTACAGTGGTACTCCTACTGAACAAAAAGATGAAGGCCCTTTGTCAAACTTCACCGTGTGGCATCGTTATTTGACATGGGGCATTTATATTTCTGTTGAGTAAATTTTGGTATGCCCTGAACAAAGTTCGGCAGAAACTGTGAATTTGTGATTGTCGTGCTGCTGCAGATGCTATCTTGTGTGCTCTCTACAGGTTGTATTTAAAAATTGTTTACATGTATATGAAATACCATCATGGTAAAGGGCGATACCTATTGATTTCGGTATTCTTGGTATAACAAAAATGAACCCTCTAATATCAGTAAGGCAATTATTCAACTCGTGACAACAATAACCATTCACAATTGGCAAATATAGAAACTAAATTCATGATCAGGAATGTTGGGAATCCAACAGGAATTACATTCCAATCTTGCAACAGGCTTTTCTGAAATGTGCATGTAATTGGTGAGAAGTGATAAGTTATTGACCTGTGTTTTTGATTGAGAGTATTACAGCATACATACAGTTACAAAAATGCTGAAATGTACTTGCTGGACAGTGAAGAATGTTGTTGTTTAAACATATGGTGGGGGCATTAGGGGGATACACCCATGTGGTCAACTATGACCCAGAGCATTTACTTACCAAATGTCTATATGTTATAAACAAATTTTATTTATAATTGAGAATTGCTACCTGGAGAAGTACCACTGTACAATGTCTGAATGAAAATTTCAAATATCAAAAATATCTGAACTCAATGATAAACACACGATTTCCACATCCATAAATAATACTGTAAACATACTATTTTTTAGCAGAACTAATTTGCTGTTTTAGTTTTGATTGACAGCAATTTAGATTTGTTGTATCATACCCTCACCCTCTGTATGTACAAAATATAGTATTTAATACAGTGTTTTTTTGTCAGTTTAATCTTTTTCACTAAATCAGCAAAATAAATTCTCGACAAAAAAGTATGTTTGCAGCATTAGTTTGACACCTTCATAACCAATTACTCACAGAAATATCAATGCAAAGTGGATCCTTTTCTTAGTGCCTCGTGTGTATGAGTCACTTAGATTCTTATGAATAGTACCATTTATAAGCAGTGTTTGGGTTTCTACTGCAGATGGATCTACTGTACATTGAATCATAATTCGAAAAAACATCAATTTCACTAATAAAATCATGCGATACCGTGAATCCCTTCATATTAGCAGCCCAAAATTTGTGGTTCTCACTCTAATAGCATCTTGATAGCAAGTTCCAGGCAAAATTATTATGTTGACAGCCTAAGTTCAGATTCATTTGTTGGACCGAACTAAAAATGTTCTATGTTCGTAGCAAAACTTCGGGCCTGCAACGTGTGTTAAAGAAACTGAAAACATTGATAACTGGCATTTTCCTGATTTCTGAACTTGGAGTCATTTCCAAATCCTGACAATCAAAATGTTTACATTATGATGAGCACATCAAAATCATAACGGAACTGATAAACACCTATGCTAGGTTTGAGTCCTATGTCACTTCATGAAATTTCTTGAATACAAGGCATGCTAATGTGAGGGATTGACAGTATTTGAAATTGAGTATATAAATCTGCAGAATCTGAGAATATCGAGTAGTCATTACCAAAGTAACCAGTTTTGTAAGTACTTTCGGCCCAAGTACCGTACACTGCTCCTTAATACTACTCGTCCACTGAAAACATACCATTTAATCCGTCTTGACCTTTTTAATTCTTATTGAATATAGAGGAAGGCGCAGGATATGGTACTTGGGCCGTACTTTCTTCAACTGGTTTTCTAAAGTTCTTCTGGTTACATGTACTCGATATTACAACTTGAGAAAATGTTCTGCAGGTTTATATTCTATGAGTATTGATGAATATGCATGTCACAGTGTACCTTTGCATATAAATGGAATGTATATATCCAGAATATAGGATAGAATACCCTACCTATAGTCTTAACCTCATCCACCGCTGTCTCATTCCTGTATTGTACGAAACCTGAACAGTTGCTTTGGATATCAAACCTTATTTGTGTCCGCCAAACAGGAAGACATTTTGATAACTCAAATAATCAATTCTGGGTCACAAGTATTCATCTTGTTACCAATTCACAATGTATGAGAAAAACCAGAAGGATGTGCAAGATTTCTGGACCCTTCCAGAAAATGTTTGGTGAATTTAGGCGCTTTGTGTTGGTTATTCTGGTGTATCCTAGCATGAAATACAGCGGTCCCTGTAAGATATGACTCCACTTTTTGCAAAGAATATGACAAAAAATCTTTCAGAATCTTCTTATTTTAGAGGTAATCTTATTTTACAGGTTCATTTATATGCTAATTTGGACCTTAGTGAATGCATTCCTTATCTTACAGGGACCACTGTAGTCAAGTGGCCATTTTTCTAGCTAGGACAATCCCCCCCCCCGTGACCCTCCCCCTGATCTTTCCCCGTCATCCTCAAGGCAACATCAACTGCTTATAAAGATGAAGTGTTCAGGATCTACCTGGATGTTAGAGAACCCTCCCGTTCTTCGTTCTGTTTGGTCAATGGTCACCCTTGGTAGGACGATACTTCTATTAGGTTAAAGAGGGAAGCAAATGGTCAAATTAAGTTCTTGAATAGTGGTGTGTGATTTATCATAGGTGTGGGATGTCTGAGAAAGTGAGCTCTAACCACCAGAAGCACGCTCGACAAGGACTGTTATTCTTTCGATATTCGTTTAATGATACTCGATACTCTTTCACAAGAATGTATCTGTTGAACACAAGTCTTTTCTGAGCATAGTATATATATTATCAGAACGTGGTTGTTCTGATATTTGATATTATTGGATTTAAGTTGGGGTTAATCCAGTTTATTTAATCCAGTTATTTAGGCGTAATCCGAGAAATATGCAAAACACCGTGTCCAGTTCGATCTTGTTTTATTGATAGTCCGACTTCGTTATTGATGGTACAATTATGGTTCATACAGTACAAATTCAGATACAAATATTGAGACACTAATCTTTTACGTCTAGTCCCGATTGTGCCGCCAGCCGAACTGACGCTACAAAGATTTTAGCGGCCGTTTCAGAAACAAAGAATTCGTGTACCAGCCAATCAGATTATCGCGGGGACCAGTGAGATATGGATCAGCCAATGATCACCTATTGTTTTGAATTCTGGAGTACTGAGTCGAACGCTTACAACAAATATGGACATAAGTGTTACCATGGAAACATCGGGTGACTGGGGTCTGGCTGGTACTAGGTAGTACCAGGTACAGCTCACACACAGAGGTTAGAGTACTAGTAGTGAAATACATGCTAGGGGGGTGAGATACAAGTTGAAAACACTAGAGGGTTTAAGTTTGTTTGACTGGCCCCGCGATATAAAACATTGATGGAACTGTTGTTTGGCACAATATAAAATTAATAAAACATTTTGTGACTGTTCACACATATAAGTAGTGATTAAATAACATTGACAATCAATGTGTAAGTATTACATAAGATACTAATAATAATTAGTATGTAATTATCATATTACATAATAAAACAGCAATCAAAATATGCAACTCTGATAATATATATATATGGACATATATTACATGATTCTTCCTCGTGTGAAATGTTATTCAGATGGATATGGGGCACAGGCAGAGCTCAACTGGCTCAGTCCAGATTGTAGGCATACTGACATACATTATGTTCCGTTCGAGAGATAACGGCAATATATTCCATATTTACGATATTATTGGGGGTGGTCTGATAATAATCGGAGATTTTCTATGGGTTGTGTCCTGATTGATGTTTTGTCTGATGTCAAAATGAATCCAAATTTCAGTCCAATTACTATAATTAAAATCAGTCGAAGATGGTACAATTCTTGATGAAGAAGTACAATTATCTGACACCAATTTGGTCCAGTTCAATCACTGATGACATATAATCCAAAGCAATGAAAGCATAAGCTTGAACGACTTGATACAGAGTAATAAAAAATGTACTATGTTGCTGGTCCGAGACCCACTTTCAAACTGCATTTGTCTCAACTCAATTACCACGACATGGTGACATGGAGGTGAAAATTAATGGCTTCAGAACGAATAGTAAACTGGCACGACCTGAGGGTGATAATGTGACCAATGATGTGTTACCATAGAAACATGACGACAGCATGGCAGGCTAAGAAAACAAGCTAAACTGTTTAGTATTAATTTTTTGTAAATGGACAAGGGAAAGTGACTGATAAATAACTGATGTAAAGGTGAAAGTCAATGAATAAATTATAGTGACCAACAAATAGGAAGTAATCTTGAGATAGTGACCAATCAATAGGAATAACCTTGATAATTTTTGACATATAAAACACTGTAAAGTTGAAATTTAATATGCGATTCTGTATTCTGTGATCGTATATATCATGCGCCGTTTACAGTATTAGTTTCTGCCCGGTATCAGCTTCAGGACGCCTCTGTCTTGTATGATCTGAGGATGGGGGTTTTAGAAGTTTCAGAGTTTGACTTACAATAATAGCTTGGACTGAGAAAGGCGGGGAAGTACCGTCAAGGAATTAGAAAATCTTGAGATACTACCTGGAGATTAGAAGAGCTACGAGGTGTCGTCCGTCGGCCTTCTGCACACCTTGAGCGAAGACGATCATCTCTTCTCGTGTGCCGCATATGGCTAGGATGTCGATCAGGCTGGTTACTTCTATTCCTGCTTGTCTCACAAAAAAAGTTGTACATTCGTCTTTGGTCCATGTGGGGATCGGGGTCCTTCATTTCACAGTGAGTAAGTCCGGCTGGATTTGTAAAATCTTTGAGGTTTCATGGCGTGCTTCATCCTTACCGTTCGGTGTCACCTTATTGCTAGCGAAAAATGTCTTGTTATAGTGAACTTGTCGTCTTGTCTTCACGTGGATTTGTGCTGTGGACTATAGAAACTCGATCTCTATTAAGGTTATCTCATCGCACCGCCTGGGCATCGGTGGTACCATGTAGCTTGCAATGATTTCACACATTTTGTAATATTTGCATCTTTTTCACGGTATCAAGTCTTCAGTACACCTTCACAGCAATCACTGCTGTTTCCATAGACACCAATCCTGAAGCAGAATGATTCATTTCTATTCTTCCAACAGCTTCGTTATTTTGTAGTTGAACAAATAAATGCCTTTCTCCTTACGTGTTCTGTTGGTTGTGTTGAAATGAACTCCAGTTTATGAGCAAGATTATTGGTGCATGGTATCTTACCAAGTGCTGTTGTTTTTACAGAATGTTGAGATTATCCAAACTCCGGACCAGATGGAAACCGATTTCACAAAATCCCTTAGAATATTGTCAGAAAAAGTATCACAGAAAAACCTACCGGTGAGTTCTGGTTTGCACGTTTGTCTCATTCTTAATATCATTTTATAACATCAACTGATATTAATCCAAACATTTGTCAGGTTTCTGCCGTCTACACACATGTAAGCTTCGACGGCCGTTTTGATCACATCTTGGCCAACATCAACACATTGTATTGTGCTCGTGACATTTTGAATGTACCGGTGTATCTCACATCTGGAGGCTCAACAGTATTTCTACTAGGGAAGGTGAAATAATGTCGCATAACTTTATTCTTACTATATCACAGAGACAGTTACTTCGATGCATTGGTAGGTTTTGATGTTCGTTTTGAAGACATTCATTGTTGAATCACATGTAGGGACAAAGTAGAGTCCACGTTGGATCTCGTGCTGTTGGATGCTGGTGTGGGCTGGTTCCATTTAGCGGACCTTGTGAAAAAGTTACAACTACTGGACTGGAGTATAATCTCGGTAAATGCTTTTCACTGTTTCACATTTTCCTCTTTCCACACAGCTGAAAGTTTTCCGAATGAAATTGATATTTGAATATTTTTATATGAGATATACACACTTGGTTATTTTGCAATGATTTACAGACCATCAAGGCATGAATTTCGGCGGCCTGATAAGCACTTCGAATACAATTGCCAATGACGTAGTAACTGTCGACTCAGATAATTTCATCGTGATGTCAATCACTGAAAGTGATGCCACCATATGACGATATACGTAGTGTTACAGTATCTGCACTCGTGATGCAAAGATTTTTTAGAACATTGATTATATTTTACAATGTTGTTCCATATAATTTTAATACAGTTAGATACTTTTATAATAAATGTGTCACTTTTGACAAGTTGGCATATGGTTATTGTGTCTGGCCAATAAAAATGCATTTCAGTTATGTAGTACCTCATCACATGTTTTGAAATACATTTAGTCCGCTACTATAATTCTGGATGTCAGAGAACGCCATTGTCAGAAATCTCAATACATGTAATGTTTTACATATCGGTGTAATCATATTGTCTACATAATTGTTGACTTCTACTAGGTAGCTGATTATCTACATGTATTCGCTCATGAATAAATGTTATTCAAGTGTGTTGTTGAATATTTATGTGAATATAATGAGTAGGTTTTATATAGCCTTTTTCTTGATGCAACATAATATCAATAATTTATTCTCAGGCATAGAATAATGTTTATCTGATATTCATAAACCCACGTGTTAATAGATTTCTGATCTTGCAATTCATCTGATTCATGAGAGATGATCACCATTATGTCCAGTTTACAATAATATTGGGAGAGTTCATCATAGATCGTTGTGAAGAGGATAAAATTGTGGAAAAAATCTGACACAATACTTACCCCTATTTTTTAAAAACAAACTATCGCACCTGTCTGGCTATTGAAGCGGATACTCAAGACTGAGGCAGTGGGGAAACGAATGCCAATATGGTAGTGGAAGATGAGCTGAAAACCTCTTTCACCACCAAATCGGCATTCATCACCCAGTTAGCAATCAACAGTTGGTTAAAAAATTCGGGGATTTGCTGAAACTTCTCAGTTTCTGATTGAATAATATTCTGTTAGTTCTGTGGCTGAAAACTGTTTGAAGTAATTGTTGTACAGAGCCCAGTGTATTTCAGAGTCGTCCGAAGATTTCATGTTTCACATTTGGTGATGACTTGATGAACGATTATTGCACGATTGTGCTGGAGTCTTTCTCATAATTTTCTTCATGATCAATTCTTGTAGTTGCTAAATCTAAACACAACTGTGTACCAACAAAAAGAAGCTGGAACCTCTCGGATTGTGATTGAAGCTATTATAGGTCTGAAGACTGTCTGGGGTATTTGTTGTATAGAGCCTGGAATATTCCAGAGTCGTCCAGAGATTTTATGTTTCACATCTGGCGATGACTTGATGAAAGATTATTGCATGATTCTGCTGAAGTCTTTCTCATGATTCTTTTTGCATGATCGATTCTTGAAGTTGCTAAATCCAAGCAAATCTGAGCACCAACCAAAAATAAGTAATTTGGTTCTTCATAATAAAATATTTATTGATGTGAAATTGTGCTGGTCACTTTAATATCTGATTAGACATTGACATTTATGAGAACTTATGTTAAACTATTCATATTCAGCATCTGCACGTGAACATAGTATCAATCTATTACCACCAATCTGTCACTAACTCGACAAGAGCTGTCCTCCCCAATCTGTGCACGATCTTGTCATGGTCCAAGTGTATACCCACGACCTGATAGTACAGGCGAAGGCTCTCCTCCTTCAGAACACCATTCGGGCCAGCTGCTGCACTCCATATTTTGGCGAGCAGTGACTGGCCTCCTAAAACATGCTCGATAGGGTATACATTTAGCTCTCAGAGGATCATTTCAACTGATCCGTGGGAATATTCAACTATTTTTTCATACCATCAATCATAACGCTGTCAATAGTCAGACCGTGCTCCAGGGTTCAAAATTCCATAGATGGCATCAAACCTGTAATTTCACAAGCATGACTTATTATACATCGGTCATATCTCCTGAAACTCTTAATCAAATTCCTCAGCACTTGACACAGTCATTCTAATTAAGGGACGATAAAAGCCAAATCTTTATCCACCTGATCAAAGTTGATGTTCGACATGTTCAACAGAGTCAAATGGCCAGAATAATCAAGTGTATGGATGTCATTACATGTATATGCACTAACTTTCAAATCATGTCAGCCACTGACCAATCGTGATCCGACATTGCACTGTCACGAGAAGATGCTGGGTGTCTTGGGGAGCAACCAGTTACCATTTGGTCCTGTGTTAGTTGAGCTTGTAGGGTAGATTCTCCACATACTAGGACTTTATTGAATCCATGAATGGACCCGGTTTCTTTCTTAGACAGGAGGGTTTTGATGCTATAATTCCCATTGTTTCATTCAAACCCATGATATTTTAGCCAATTTATGGTAATTCGGGTTCAAGTTATCACATAAATTATCATCCACTTACACTTGTGACAATTTTACCCAGTGCAAATGCACCTTGTGCAGAAATCATGGGAACATGGGACTTCATTCAATCCATGAATGGACCCGGTTTCTTTCTTGAACAGGAGGGTTTTGATGCTATAATTCCCGTTGTTTCATTCAAACCTATGATATTTTAGCCAATTTATGGTAATTCGGGTTCAAGTTATCACATAAATTATCATCCACTTACACTTGTGACAATTTTACCCAGTGCAAATGCACCTTGTGCAGAAAACATGGGAACATGGAACGTTATTGAATCCATGAATGGACCTGGTTTCTTTCTTAGACAGGAGGGTTTTGATGCTATAATTCCCGTTGTTTCATTCAAACCTATGATATTTTAGCCAATTCATTTGAATTCGGGCTCAAGTTATCACATAAATTATCATCCACTTACACTTGTGACAATTTTACCCAGTGCAAATGCACCTTGTGCAGAAAACATGGGAACAACCTGTAACATTCGTGTCCGCGTTGTTGAGTTTTTACCTACACACAGGGCCGTCCATTCGGTATTCACAGTTACTCAGGATTTAAAATATGGTGCTGAACACTTACTGACAGTTGTTTTCCTGTTATCACTAGACATAGATTATCAGTAAAAAGGTATCCAGTTATTTTAAAGTCTAATTGTTTAGATCCGAACGTTTTCTGGAGTATAATAGAAGTAATGATTCGCTTGGGTTGAGTGCGTTCTCCACAAGATGTCCGTAACATCTTCATGAATGCCCTAATAACGCCTCGACATGAATGAAGTTGGATCTCAGTTAATCGGTTCTTCGTAATCCGACACTGCACCATCAGTTTTTCATAGGAGAAGATCATGGAATTAAATTTCTTACCATTGTCTCAGATTTGTAGTAGTTTGCTGCTCTACTACTAGCTACAACGTTTTCCCAGACATGACCACATGATTCGACAGTACCAGCTCTCAGATTTAGCTCCTTGCTGACCCTGTCGCCTCCTGCTCTCTGCTTCACGCAGATTGTTCGAGAACAGCTTAACGTAGAGTGACTGCATCCCAATACAGACCAAGACATCCCTCTCAATCTCATTCTGATTTCAAGCTGCTCATCCACACGTACTTGTACGCAGAATGGCAGTCATTCTGGGATGAGCAGGTTGACAACTAATTACACAAAGTCAAACCAACGCTCGGTTGTTGTACCCCAATAAACGAAATGTCCAGGCGTGATCAACTGGTGATGTCACGGGCTCGTATAGGGCATACATACCTTACTCAGGGTTACCTGCTCCGTGGGGATTAGGCCCTTGTGTGTGTGCCCTGTCGAGAGTGGCTGACCGTTGAACATGTCCTGGTGCATTGTCAAGATTTGGCTGACACTTGTCGCATGTTCGACGAGTGTCAGTCAATATATGATTTGTTCAATGATTTTAATATTTATAAAATCCTCAATTTCCTTCCGGAAATTGGGGTATATTTCTATTTTTAAACATACAAATCTAGTCAATTCCTTTGAATCTAGATCTAGTCATCAATTCTTCACCACTAACCTTGTAAGCTTTTACTGTTCACTACAAATTTTTCATTGTAGAACTTGCGGTTTTATCATTCTTGATACTACTTTTATATCTTTGTTTGGCACTGAAATGGCCTTCTTGAGCCCAAAGTGCCGTTAAGCTTTATTTCTTCTCATCCGCACAGCCCTGCATCTTACTGTACCTAGGATGACAGGAAAATACGAATTATTTTTTTGAGCATGCATTATCATCATGATGTTTTTGTATCTTCTTGTATAAAGGGTATCAGATGGATAACATCTTTGTGATGATTTATAAGCACAGTTCCATTTTACGTCATGCAAATTAAAATTACATTTTGGCAATTTTACTTGGAAATAACCTTGTGGATTCCACATTGCCTACAAAAGTGCATTTTATAGTTTCACATCTCGTGTCAGATTTCTTACCACAGTCGGTCTGTAGTAGTTGGCTGCTTTGCATGATCCTCGCCCACTTTGTGGTCGACTTGCTGGACTAACAGTGTGCTTGTACTTGTCGCGGACGATGAGTCGAGAATTCGTGACACTGAGTGTTTCTTCTCCCGGATCCAGGAGCAGGTCCCATATGGCGGCAAAGTTGATGATTCGGCTGTTTGCGTGGTTCAGAGAGAAACCGCGGACTTTAACGGTCTCCTCACCGTCGTCCTCACGTTACCCATAGTTTTTGGGTCCGCCGTTCAGGAGCTCAACGATGTGATGCCCTGGACGTGGCTCATCTGTCAAATCGCCGAGGTAGTCCCCCAGGGGGAGATTGACGGTTCCGTCATCCACGTAGATGACACTATATGTGTCGTAATATAGACAACGATCGCCGAGCATGTCCAGGACGTTATACAGACGAAGACGGGCCCAGCAGGTCATGAACATGGCGATGTATACGTTCGTCGTCGGCGCCGGGGCCAGGAAGTCGTTCTTCGTCTCGTACTTCTCCTGAATGAGTTGGCCGGAACATTCCATAGAAGGTGTTTTCGAGCAACATTCCATAGAAGGTGTTTTCGAGCAACATTCCATAGAAGGTGTTTTCACGAATTTGGTCGTTGAGCGAACTTCCCCTGTAAAATGTATAAAATGTTAGTTTAAGAAAAATAGTGTTGTATAGCTGTGTTGCTCTGTTTTTAGCTGTTGCCATACTTGTCGTGTTCTTTCTTTTGGAGAATTCACAGAGGCAGAGAGCGAGACGGCAGCTTGATCTTGTTCATTTCAACCTCCGCACAACAACTCCTTTAATTCACAAGAGACATGCTTTATAAAATATTCTCATACCCTAGCTAACCCCATCAAATATGTTCCCTACCCTGTGCCTTCGTTTAGCCCCGCCCCCACACCGTCCTGTGTTCAGACAGACCGGTGGTTGTGACATCTAAATTGCCACTTTGATAAAGCCTACAAACATTGTAATCATAAAAAGGGCTTTTCTGGCCACGTGGTTTATGGCCAACATCCACAAAGAATATAGATAAGGCATGTTAGGGATATTCTGGTATACACGCATTTCCGTTCTTATCTACTTGGGTTTACTTAATTTATCAAAATAATACATGACAGTTAAAGCTACATACAGGACAGATTCAAAATACAATTCTGTCTTTTACACAAACCTAAAATTACATACCAAATCAATTTAAATAAATTTAAACTATAATTGTACCATTAATATAACAATAGCATATGTACACACACATACACTCAGGCATTACATAAAACTGAAAAAAAGTGATTTACTTACCCAGAAACTGTTAAGCATCAGCTTGGCCAGGGAACGTAATCCTGGATTCTTCTTGATGTTGTCTGCATGGAATTTGATCCCCTCGTGCTCCTCGTACTCCCTGACGTAGTGGGCCTCCTGCGTCAGCTTCAAGTTACGTGTTCACGTACTCCGTGGAGAGGCCTCCGGACTTGGACGCCGGGTTGTACTGGGACATCTCCGACCAGTGGTACACCTTGAAGACAGTCAAGACTCGGTGGCCTTTCTCCACCGCCTTGAGGATCTCCGGGATGCACTACATCCTGATCAAAGCCCGCTCCTCGTCACTGCAATGACAGTCTTCGCGGCTCTGATCCCAACAAAAAGAAGCTGGAATCTCTCGGATTGTGATTGAAGATATTTTGGGTCTGAAGACTGTTTGAGGTATTTGTTGTATAGAGCCTGGAATATTTTAGAGTAGTCCGGAGATTTCATGTTTCACATCTGGCAATGACTTGATGGAAGATTATTGCATGATTCTGCTGAAGTCTTTCTCATGATTCTTTTTGCATGACCGATTCTTGAAGTTGCTGAATCCAAGCAAAACTGAGCACCAACCAAAAATAAGTAATTTGGTTCTTCATAATAAAATATTTATTGATGTGAAACTTTAATATTTTTAATATTTAATGGTCACTTTAATATCTGATTAGACAATGACATTTATGAGAACTTCTGTTAAACTATTCATATTCAGCATGCTTGCAATCTGCACGTGAACATCTGTCACTAATTCAGCAGCAATATGCCCCCCCCCCCCCCCCTTGATCTGTGCACGATCTCGTCATGGTCCAAGTGTATACCCACAATCTGATAGTACAGGCGAAGGCACTCCTCCTTCCATTCATCATCAGAACACCATTCGGGCCAACTGCTACACTACATATTTTGGCGATGAGTGACTGGCCTCCTAAAACATGCCCGATAGGGTATACATCCAGCTGTCAGAGGATCATTTCAACTGATCCGTGGGAATATGCAACTATGTATTTATACCATCAGTCGTATTACTGTCAATAGCCAGGCCGTGCTCCTGGATTCGAAATTCCATAGATCGCATTAAAAACCTGTAATTAGGCATCCCGATTGAAAATCGGGAGGCCTTATGTTTTTGTCTGTTTTTTTTTTTTTCTTCTTCTTCTTTTTTTTTTTTTTTTTTTTTTCTTCCGCCGTTTGGTTTCCGGATCATAACTCTTGAACGCCTTGATCTATCTTTCCGAAATTTTCACAGCTCATCCAAAATACTTTGCTCCTAACCCCTATTGTTTTTCGTCGAGATCCGAAATCCAAGATGGCCGACAGCGGCCATTTGGGAAAAAAAAATCGGGCGATTCCTGTCAATGTCATAATTTGATTCAGGCAATTTCCAGGAGAAAAATTTTTTTGGGGTGTATTTTGTTTTTTTTTGGACTTGGAATTTTTCCCTCGCCTGCCCCCATGCAGATGTAATACTGTAACTGAGCCATGCTACTGTATTCACTGACTGCAGCCTGCATGTCCAGCATGAGGCTAGGCTCTGCCCTCTCAGCCAGTGCAGTATATGAGAGCCCTGCTCAGTAATGCCTTACAAGATCAGCCACTCTGTCCAGCACAGCGATAGGCTCCGCCCCTCTCAGCCAGCCCTGCTCAGTCATGCCTTACAAGATCAGCCAGTCTGTCCAGCACAGCAATAGGCTCCGCCCTCTCAGCCAGCCCTGCTCAGTCATGCCTGACAAGTGATACAGCTAGCATGTCCAACTTGACCCCAGGCTCATATCCATGCATAATCCCTCACTTCCCCCTCCAAAGCCTGGTTTACTAGTGTGTGTACATGGTAAAAGAATGAAGTTCCACCCCACAGAATACAATAGTTGGTTAATAAGCCAACACACATGACACAACATGCTTGGGGGATGATTTGCCCTGTCTGCATTTATATTGTACAAACATGTATTGTTTGAATGTTTTGTTATTCAACTCTATTTCACATGCAATGACCAAATCATCATTGTTTTAGTTAGCTGGGAAATGTTTGGCTTTGGTTATAATGTGAATGCGAAAATTCCGCTGTATTGTACAAGTTTTGAAATCACAAAATTGGCCAAGATGACACAGCATTCTTTTAGTCACGTATCATTTTACATTTGACAGGAGCACCTGAAAAATATCACTAACATGCTGATTAAATATACTAGTATTCGGAATATTGGCTGGGTAGTACTCTGAATATTGGCTGGATAATTGTCCATTCATTTTGGGTGGCAAATGTCTGGTGGGCCAAGTTGTCAAGATGATAGAAAGCAGTTCTGATGAGAAACTGTCTTATGAGCTCTCACTCTTACCCACATACAATGGCCTATGTATCCTTTTTTCTCAGTCCAGTATGACCATTTGAAATGATAAGAACAAATTGGGGGATGCCACAAAGCCTATAGGCTTTTATGTCTAGTTTCACAAGCGTGACTTATTATACATCGGACATATCTCTGTGAAACTCTTAGTCAAGTTCCTCAGCACTTGACACAGTCATTCTCATTATGGGACGATAAAAGCCAAATCTTTATCCACCTGATCAAAGTTGATGTTCGACCTGTTCAACAGAGTCAAATGGCCAGAATAATCAAGTGTATGGACGTCATTACATGTATATGCACTAACTTTGAAATCATGTCAGCCACTGACCAATCGTGATCCGACATTGCACTGTCACGAGAAGATGTTGGGTGTCTTGGGGAGCAACCAGTTACCATTTGGTCCTGTGTTAGTTGAGCTTGTAGGGTAGGAGATTCTCCACACTTTATGTGTGGAGTTTATAGAGTCCATGGATGCACCCGGCTTCTTTCTTGAACAGGAGGGTTTTGATGCTATACTTCCCGTTGTTTCATTCAAACCTATGATATTTTAGCCAATTTATGGTAATTCGGGTTCAAGTTATCATATAAATTACCATCCACTTACACTTGTGACAATTTTACCCAGTGCAAATGCACCTTGTGCAGAAAACATGGGAACATGGAACTTTATTGAATCCATGAATGGACCCGGTTTCTTTCTTAGACAGGAGGGTTTTGATGCTATAATTCCCATTGTTTAATTCAAACCCATGATATTTTAGCCAATTTATGGCAATTTCGGGGTCAAGTTTTCACATAAATTATCATCCACTTACACTTGTGACAATTTTACCCAGTGCAAATGCACCTTGTGCAGAAAACATGGGAACAACGTGTAACATTCGTGTCCGCGTTGTTGAGTTTTTACCTACACACAGGGCCGTCCATTCGGTATTCACAGTTACTCAGGATTTAAAATATGGTGCTGAACACTTATTGACAGTTGTTCTCCAGTTATCACTAGACATAGATTATCAGTGAAAAGGTATCCAGTTATTTTAAAGTCTAATTGTTTCGATCCGAACGTTTTCTGGAGTATAATAGAAGTAGTGATTCGCTTGGGTTGAGTGCGTTCTCCACAAGATGTCAGTAACATCTTCATGAATGCCCTAAGAGTGCCTCGACATGAATGAAGTTGGATCTCAGCTAATCAATTATTCGTAACCCGACACTGCACCATCATGAGAGATTTTCCACACATACGAGGGCTTTATCGAATACATACACTATGAATTCGGTTATCTCACCACTTCTCTTCCCTCTTTACCGTCATTCCTCGTCGTTCGATTCAAATTGCTTAGATGGGATATTGGTGACCACTTTGTATGTAGGAAGGAAGGTCATGGAATTATATTTCTTACCATTGACTCAGATTTGTTGTAGTTTGCTGCTTTACTACTAGCTACAACGTTTTCCCAGACATGACCACATGATTCGACAGTACCAGCTCTCAGATTTAGCTCCTTGCCCACCCTGTCGCCTTCTGCTCTCTGCTTTACGCAGATTGTTCGAGAACAGCTTAACGTAAAGTGACTGCATCCCATTATATACTAAGACATCCCTCTCAATCTCATTCGCACCGCCCTGCATCTTACTGTACCTAGGATGACAGGAAAATACGAATTATTTTTCTGAGCATGCATTATCATCATGATGTTTTTGTATCTTCTTGTATAAAGGGTATCAGATGGATAACATCTTCGTGATGATTTATAAGCACAGTTCCATTTTACGTCATGCAAATTAAAGTTACATTTTGGAAATTTTACTTGGAAATAACCTTGTGGATTCCACATTGCCTACAAAAGTGCATTTTATAGTTTCACATCTCGTGTCAGATTTCTTACCACAGTCAGTCTGTTGTAGTTGGCTGCTTTGCATGATCTTCGCCCACTTTGTGGTCGACTTGCTGGACTAACAGTGTGCTTGTACTTGACGCGCACGATGTGTCGAGAATTCGTGACACTGAGTGTTTCTTCCCGCGGATCCAGGAGCAGGTCCCATATGGCGGCAAAGTTGATGATTCGGCTGTTTGCGTAGTTCAGAGAGAAACCGTTGACTTTAACGGTCTCCTCCCCGTCGTCCTCACGTTACCCATAGTTTTTGAGTCCGCCGCTTAGGAAATCAACGATGTGATGCCCTGGACGTAGCTCGTCTGTCAAGTCGCCGAGGTAGTCCCCCAGGGGGAGATTGACGGTTCCGTCATCAACGTAGATAACACTATCCGTGTCATAATATAGACAACAATCGCCGAGCATGTCCAGGACGTCATACAGACGAAGATGGGCCCAGTAGGTCATGAACATGGCGATGTACACGTTGTCGTCAGCTCCGGGGCCGGGAAGATTTGGCTGACACTCGTCGTTTGTTTTACGAGTGTCAGTCAATGCATGATGTTTTTAACGATATTAATATTTATAAAATCCTCAATTTCCTTCAGGAAATTGGGGTATATTTCTATTTTTAGACAAATAAATTCTAGTCAATGCCTTTGGGTCTAGATCTGTCTCCCTGATGTGTGTTCAGTGTACACAGCGGAGTTGAAAGCAATACTGTTAGCACTGTCCCACATCCGCCGGTCCGGAGAACTGGGTTTTGTCATTTGTTCAGATTCTCTATCAGCCCTTCAAGCCATAGAGAATCGTAATATTGACCATCCTCTACTTTTGGATATTTTAACTGAACATCAACGTACTTTTCAAATGCATAAAGTTGTGGTATTTTGTTGGGTACCCAGTCATGTGGACATTCCTGGGAATGAACGTGCCGACAAGGCTGCCAGGGCAGCTCTTGATCTGGACGTCACATTTTCCAGGGTGCCACATTCTGATTTCAAGCTGCTCATCCACACGTACTTGTACGCAGAATGGCAGTCATTCTGGGATGAGCAGGTTGATAACAAATTACACAAAGTCAAACCAACGATTGGTTGTTGTACCCCAATAAACGAAATGTCCAGGCGTGATCAACTGGTCATGTCACGGGCTCGTATAGGGCATACATACCTTACTCAGGGTTACCTGCTCCGTGGGGAGGAGGCCCCTGTGTGTGTGCCCTGTCGAGAGTGGCTGACCGTTGAACATGTCCTGGTACATTGTCAAGATTTGGCTGACACTCGTCGTTTGTTTTACGAGTGTCAGTCAATGCATGATGTTTTTAACGATATTAATATTTATAAAATCCTCAATTTCCTTCAGGAAATTGGGGTATATTTCTATTTTTAGACAAATAAATTCTAGTCAATGCCTTTGGGTCTAGATCTAGTCATTATTTTTTCACCACTAACTTTGTAAGGTTTTACTGTTCACTACAAATTTTTAATTGCATAACTTGTGGTTTTATCATTCTTGATACTACTTTTATATCCTTGTTTGGCACTGAAATGGCCTTCTTGAGCCCAAAGTGCCGTTAAGCTTTATTTCTTCTTCTTCTTTGGGTCTAGATCTAGTCATTATTTTTTTTTTCACCACTAACTTTGTAAGGTTTTACTGTTCACTAAAAATTTGTAATTGCATAACTTGTGGTTTTATCATTCTTGATACTACTTTTATATCCTTGTTTGGCACTGAAATGGCCTTCTTGAGCCCAAAGTGCCGTTAAGCTTTATTTCTTCTTCTTCTTCTTCGTCTCGTGCTCCATCTGAATGAGTTAGTCGGTCATGATGTGGAAGTCCTTGACCTCGATGGAATGGACAAGCAACATTCCACGAATTTACACTTCCGCAGGTTTGGTCGTTGAGCGAACTTTCTCTGTAAAATTTATAAAATGTTAGTTCACGAAAAATAGTGTTGTATAGCTGTGTTGCTCTGTTTTCAGCTGTTGCTATATACTTGTCGTGTTTTTCTTTTGGGGAATTCACAGAGGCAGAGAGCGAGACGCCAGCTGGATCTTGTTTATTTCAACCTCCGCACAACAACTCCTTTAATTCACAAGGGACATGCTTTATAAAATATTCTCATACCCTAGCTAACCCAATCAGATATTTCCCTACCGTGTGCCTTCCTTCAGCCCCGCCCCGCACCGTCCTGTGTTCAGACAGACCGGTGGTCGCGACATCTAAATTGCCCCGTTGATAAAGCCTACAAACATTGTAATCATAAAAGGGCTTTTCTGGCCACGCGGTTTATGCCAACACTCACAAAGAATATAGATAAGACATGTTAGGGATATGTCAGTAAGAGTTCGTGCTTCTGGTCGGCAGTGAGATCCGCCTCGTCCAGGTCGAATCGCGAGGTGTTCTGCTTGACCTTCACCTGGTTGATCGTCTTGGTTGTGGTGCTCCTGGCATCGGACACTCAGCGATGACATCATCCGGATCCGTACACTCCAGTATACCTAGCTTCGTGTCCTTGTTGAGTGTGACGTCCTCCCCCTCGTATTGACCAGACGTACTGGCACTGCTCCTGATCTCACGCACGCCAGCACTTTAGCGCACATCACTTCGTGCTTCTGGCTTGTTCCGGATCCATATATGGTGCATGCGGTACCTTGGAGAATCGCTGGAGGTGCCTGCACCCAAGTGACCACCTCCTCATGGGGTCCCAAGTGAAGTCGCCGAGGGATCCTCAAGGCATAATGGGTCTGCCCTGGGCTCCTCCGGGCCCTGTAATCAAGGGAAATAATGTGCCTGGAAAAGAATCTATGCCAAGGATCAGTTCAGGCCCAATGCCCTTGGCCACATGAAATTCTGCTATTAATGAGAACCCATCTAGGACAACGGGAGTCTCAAAACAGCCCAATATCTTAATTGGGTATCCAGTCGCCGTATTGTAATGGAATTTAATGGGCGCAAGATGCCAGCGTCCGTTGTACCTAGAAGAATGTCGTCAAGGATGAGCGAGGCCACAGCTACTGTCTCACAAAGAGCTTGTACCATTTTCCCCCACAAGCTCACATATACATGGTTATCCTCACACAATACTACACTACGGGTCCCCGGAAAATAGTCTATCTGATACGCTACCAACACTCTTTAATACTACCTTATACCTCACGTACAGCCCTATTGTCTGGGGACCTGACAGTAGGGATCTCTAGTTTCCGTCCTCCTGAGAGGGGCCAACGCCTGGGATGCACCAATCTCCTGTCCTGACCTGCTGCCTGCCGCCTGCTTGGGCGTGGCACAATCACGGTCATAGTGCCCCCTGCCCTGACATCTATAACATACAATGTCACCCATCTGCTGATTCCTTCTTCCGCGGCCCCGTCCCCAGAGAGGCTCTCGGCCTCTCTGGACTTGCATCACATGGGCTAATCTGTCCACGAGCATGTCCAGGTGCTGTGGGCGCGGGCATCGTCGTGGGCATCTGTGTGGGCATCTGCGCGAGCATCTGCATGGGCATCTGCATGGGCATCTGCGCGGGCATTGACGTCGGCTTGGCGATGGCCTGCCTAACTTGTATTGTCTCTGGTAGCAAGCTGTCCACTATTTGTGCTTGTCGGCCGCTCACTCTAACATGGCTGGGTTCGTCAGCAACACTGGTCGCTTGATATCGGCGCATAGGCCATGTACGAATGTTCGGAGAGTCTCCGTGTTACCGAGCTGTTGGCAAGCCCGTTGAATCACGAAGGTGTATTCATCTACTGCCTCTCCCGGCTTCTGTTTCCTGTTTGCCAGTTCTTGTGAGGCGACCCACTGTTGTCCAGCTGGCCTGAACGCCTGGAGAAAACTGTCTCTCAGGGCCCTCCATTTTCTCTGTGTTCCCTCCTGCTGACGCTCGTACCACAGATACGAGGGTCCCTTCAGTACGAGGGGGAAAATGTCACACATGAAATTTTGATATCCATGTTCCAGCCTCGTTCCTATCCAGCCCGTCAAATGTGTCTGGTTGTTTGTGTGACATTCTGGAATATGTAGAAATTAGTCGAAGAAAAAAGGAGGGTGAAAATATGCCACTAGTTTTATAAAATTGTACAAACCAGGTGGTGGGTTGGCATCGTATTCGTGATCCCAAAAGCTGACGACCTCATATCCTCGCTTCCTCAGGAAGTCCGCCTTGTTCACCGTCATTTGGTACAGGACTTCGGCTGTTTCGCCCGTCTTGGGTAATGCCACGTTTCTCTGAGTGACGCATTTCAGGCAGCCGTGGAATAAACACCCGTTGAATTCGTAACACACGAATCGTTCGTAACACAAGTGCATGCGGGAGCACCTCCTCGGACGGGACGGAAACCGTCGACCTTGTACCGGCTCCCGGGAATGCGCGGCGGACAGGACATGCTGAATGGGACAGTCCGTTCTTTCACGGTGCCTGTGAAAAATTAGCCCAAAGGCTAAGATAGGTTACCGGACAATTTTGGTTTGGCCATGGCAGCATTGGCAGGTAACAGACCTTGAGATTTACCAATCAAGGTTCGCAGTGTGAACATATGACCTTGAGATTTACCAATCAAGGTCATCCGTGTGAACTTCGATGTCACCATTACATGTATGTGTACGGCATTTGATATTCTATATGTTCATAATAAAAAGATATATCTGGGTGGAACCTTTTAGGCCGCTCAGGTCAATTTACGCATTCTGAGTCAGACATTTGGCACCCAAGGTCATCTGATGTCAAGTTCAAGGTCATCATTAGTTGTGCCATATATGTCTTCCTATATGTTCATAATGCAAACATAAGCTCTTATCTGCAAGCATTTCATCCATAGAGGCAAATCTGGGCATTTTTTTTACCCCAAAATGGCTGTTTTGACCTTTCAAGGTCTTCCAAGGTCAAATTCATGGTCAACACACAAGTCGCCATATATGAGTTCCCATTTGAAAGTGCCAATTTCTAAGCTGTATCTTCAATTGTTTTATGAGTACAGTCCTGACAGCTCCCATTATGAAGGAAAAAAGTGTCGAAAATTTTCCAAGTCCAAAAATTCAAAATGGGCAACCAAACTTATACACGTCACAGAGGAATATAAGAGGAATCTTTTTAAACCAAAAACTCAAAACTGATCAGACAGTTTTTGAGAAAATGGCCGTCAAATCCAAAATAGAGCGTTTTTCGACAAAAACGGCCGCCATTTTGTAAAAAAGGCGAAAATCAAAACAACAAAAAAATACCTCCTTCTCAAAATATTTTTAGGCATTTTTGTGCAAAATTTCAGAAAGATTCGATCGTAAACTTTAAAGATAAAAATGTTAACACTGGACGGATGGACGGACGGACGGACCTACAAATGCGCCCTTCTGTGGTCAGAACATTGTGTGGCTAATTCTTGTGTGGCTATGTGGAATTATGTGGCTAAAAAAGTTGTTCTAACAAATGGGGTGAAATGTGGCTACACTTGCAATCGTCATTGGATTTATGTGGCTAACATGTGGTCCAAACATTTAGGGGACTACTTGTCCAATATAAGTCTGGTTTTAAGTGTTTAAGTGCATGGGCTACGTTCATGGAACTTGTGTGGCTATTTGTCCAAAGATTTAGGGCCTACTTGTCCAATATAAGTCTGGTTTTAAGTGTCTAACTGCATGGGCTATGTTCATGGAACTTATGTGGCTATTTGTCCAAAGATTTAGGGGACTACTTGTCCAATATAAGTCTGGTTTTAAGTGTTTAAGTGCATGGGCTATGTTCATGGAACTTGTGTGGCTATTTGTCCAAATATTTAGGGGACTACTTGTCCAATGTAAGTCTGGTTTCAGGTGTTGCAAGGTAAGGTTCATGGAACTTGTGTGGCTATTCGTCCAAAGATTCAGGGGACTACTTGTCCGATGCAAGTGTGGTTTTAAGTGTTTAAGTGCATGGGCTATGTTCATAGAACTTGTGTGACTATTTGCCCAAAGATTTAGGGCCTACTTGTCCAATATAAGTCTGGTTTTAAGTGTCTAACTGCATGGGCTATGTTCATGGAACTTGTGTGGCTATTTGTCCAAAGATGTAGGGAACTACTTGTCCAATATAAGTCTGGTTTTAAGTGTCTAACTGCATGGGCTATGTTCATGGAACTTGTGTGGCTATTTATCCAAAGATTTAGTGGACTACTTGTCCAATATAAGTCTGGTTTTAAGTGTCTAACTGCATGGGCTATGTTCATGGAACTTGTGTGGCTATTTGTCCAAAGATGTAGGAGACTACTTGTCCAATGTAAGTCTGGTTTCAGGTGTTTACCTGCATGGGCTATGTTCATGGAACTTGTGGGGCTATTCGTGCAAAGATTCAGGGGACTACTTGTCCGATGCAAATGTGGTTTTAAGTGTTTAAGTGCATGGGCTATGTTCATGGAACTTGTGTGGCTATTTGTCCAAAGATGTCGGGGACTACTTGTCCAATATAAGTCTGGTTGTAGGTGTTTACCTGCATGGGCTATGTTCATGGAACTTGTGTGGCTATTTGTCTAAAGATTTAGGGTACTACTTGTGCAATATAAGTCTGGTTTTGAGTGTCTAACTGCATGGGCTATGTTCATGGAACTTGTGTGGTTAAATGTCCAAAGATTTATGAGACTACGTGTCCAATATAAGTCTGGTTTTAAGTGTTTAACTGCATAGGTTAAACTACTTGTTTAATGTAAGTCTGGTTTTAAGTGTCTAACTGCATGGGCTATGTTCATGGAACTTGTGTGGTTAAATGTCTAAAGATTTATGAGACTACGTGTCCAATAAGTCTGGTTTTAAGTGTTTAACTGCATAGGTCCTGTTCATGGAACCTGTGTGGCTATTTGTCCAAAGATTCAGGGGACTAAATTTATGGCTATTTGTCTAAAGATTTAGGGGACTACTGTAAAACAAGTAATTTTGGCAGACGATTTATTTGGCGGAGGACAAAAACGTCAAATTACCTATGTATATGTTAAGAAATATATGTGGTTTTGAAACCGCCGAATTAAATCTTCGCCAAACAACGTTGGGCTTAAAACCACCAAATTTAACAGCCGCCAAAATTAGTCTTTTTACAGTACTTGTCCGATATAAGCCTGGTATTAAGTGTCTTACTGCATAGTCCATGGAACTTATGTGGCCAATTGTCCAAAAGATGTAGGGGACTGCATTTTCAACTTGCAATTTAAAGATTTATTCCCAGACACCTCTTGAGATATATCGGAAATATCAACATATGACAACAGACCAGTTGCGTTGGAAAAACTTTATTGGAAAATTCATCAAATCCAAATATATTCGGATTAACAAATTGAACTCACACTGAACTCATATTGTACGGGTCATTCAAACAAACATAAGAACACTTACGAGGTCAATAGACAGTGGCAGATATCGAGGACAGACTGATGGACGACGAATAACAGACATCATGGTCAGACATCATTGTTTTTACAGAAACCAACTAACCACATCTTCGATGATAGGTTAACATAATGCTCAGTGTTACCCATGACTTACGAGGTCAATAAACAGTGGCAGACATCGAGGACAGACTGATGGACGACGAATGAGACATCATTGTTTTTGCAGAAACCAACTAACCACATCTTCAATGATAGCTTACCAAAATGCTCAGTGTTACCCATGACTTGATATTTACAAGGTATACCTACTAATGGCACACGTGTTTATTTATTTAAAGAGGCTGCAAAAATGTGGCCACATCTAGTGTGAAACGACCCATCATCAGGAATCTTCATAACATAAAGAAAACAATAGTGCACAAGTATACGAGTATCGAACATGATGACACTTGGTCGCTGGATGGAGAAAAAGTGAAGTCAATACCTTAATTTGGGCTCTTGATGACTGCTGTGAAGATTGAAATCATTGTGAATAACTGAGTACATATGACAATGGTCAACACTAATTTATGACGGCTATTTTATCGCCTCTTAGATAGGCCCGAAGATGCCTTCGGTCATTTCAGTGAAAAGACTGATTTATAACAAGCTGAGTCAACAAACAAAACTAGACAATAAAACCTACAGGCTTTGTGGCATCCCCAAGTATTTCTTTTCTTTTGCAATTGTGAAACAATGAAAGATGGTGAAATTGATGTACAGGAGGTGTAAGGTAGAACAATATATTAATTTAATAATGTGACTTGGGTATGGTGGAGCCCAGTGTGGTCTGGTAACCTGGGCAAGGTGGAGGGCACTAGGTAGCTTGAGAGTGCCCAGTTCAACCCATCTGATTAGCAGGCAACCAACCAAGAACCCATTGCCCCCCATCCCCTCCCCATGTCCAGTGTTTCCTCAGGCAGTCACGGGAGGGGTGTGTGGTCTGGTAACCTGGGCAAGGTGGAGGGCACTAGGTAGCTTGAGAGTGCCCAGTTCAACCCATCTGATTAGCAGGCAACCAACCAAGAACCCATTGCCCCCCATCCCCTCCCCGTGTCCAGTGTTTCCTCAGGCAGTCACGGGAGGAGTATGTGGTCTGGTAACCTGGGCAAGGTGGAGGGCACTAAGTAGCTTGAGAGTGCCCAGTTTAACCCATCTGATTAGCAGGCAACCAACCATGTTTTCCCTTTGGACTATAATACGGAAATTAAGAAGGTGAAAAAAATGAGGTACATGAGGAGACTCTTATCCAAGATTCGGAAAAAATTGTCTGAATAGATTTTGAGAAAATGGCTTTACTTTCGTTTTTTCGACAGGAAAAAGGTAGCTTTGACCTTTCAAGGTCATTCAAAGTGAATTCCAAATGCCCGCAATATATGATTTCCCATTTGAATGTGCCACCAAAGTCCAAAATTGAAGATTTATAATCGGCAAAAAGGCAAATCAATCAAAAAATTTCGGCCCAAGGTATGTTTTGACAAATATATGGAAAAAATAATTATGTCCAAAAAAAATACAGACCCGGACGGACGACGTTCGAAAAACCACGACTATAGGTTATCTGCCCAAATGAGCCAGTAAGCTAAACAGATAAAAAGGCAGACAAAAACATATCCTCAATTGGGATGCCTAATCATATCCAGTGACTGGGTTTCATCTCCTGTGAGCGGCTGGGTTTCATCTCGGAGTGATTGGGTTTCATCTCCTGTGAGTGGATGGGTTTCATCTCGGAGTGACTTGGTTTCATCTCCTATGAGCAATACTATTAGCACTGTCCCATATCCGCCGGTCAGGAGAACTTGGTTTTGTCATTTGTTCAGATTCTCTATCAGCCCTGCAAGCTGTAGAGAATCGTAATATTGACCATCCTCTGCTTTTGGATATTTTAACTGAACATCAACGTATTTTTCAAATGCATAAAGTTGTAGTATTTTGTTGGGTACCCAGTCATGTGGACATTCCTGGGAATGAGCGTGCCGACAAGGCTGCCAGGGCAGCTCTTGATCTGGACGTCACATTTTCCAGGGTGCCACATTCTGATTTCAAGCTGCTCATCCACACGTACTTGTACGCAGAATGGCAGTCATTCTGGGATGAGCAGGTTGATAACAAATTACACAAAGTCAAACCAACGCTTGGTTGTTGTACCCCAATAAACGAAATGTCCAGGCGTGATCAACTGGTCATGTCACGGGCTCGTATAGGGCATACATACCTTACTCAGGGTTACCTGAGTGGGGAGGAGGCCCCTGTGTGTGTGCCCTGTCGAGAGTGGCTGACGGTTGAACATGTCCTGGTACATTGTCAAGATTTGGCTGACACTCGTCGCATGTTGTACGAGAGTCAGTCAATATCTATTCAATGATTTTAATATTTATAAAATCCTCAATTTCGGGAAATTGAGGTATACTTTTATTTTTAGTCATACAACTCTAGTCAACGCCTTTGAGTCTAGATCTAGTCATCAATTCTTCAACACTAACTTTGTAAGCTTTTACTGTTCACTACCAATTTTTAATTGTAGAACTTGCGGTTCTATCATTCTTGATACTACTTTTATATCCTTGTTTGGCACTGAAATGGCCTTCTTGAGCCCAAAGTGTCGTTAAGCTTTATTTCTTCTTGTCATATATTCACAGATACCGGTAATCGAGATATTGATATGCTGTATAAAAAACTATAATAATTCATGAGATTCACTCTATCATCTGTCAAAAATAAATATCCTGACTTTAGTTGGACTTTAACCATTTCGAAAAATTAATTTGCCAATGTGTATGAATTCACCACTGGATACAGTCTGGACATGAATAGCAATAAATGCCGATTCATGATACCGACAAGTCTCACCCTGCAGGGAGCCAAGTGTGATCAAAATGAACATTTGAAATGGAACAAAATTACTCGGCATATGTCGTATTGTTCACATTGATTACTCGGCTCACAGACTGAACCTCACGGCACACTATGCCTGGGTATCAAGCAGTGAGCGTGGCTTACAGTCAGGTAAGTAGTTCATTTAGTTCGAGAGCACATGTTCAATTTAGTGGAAAACTCTCTGGTTTCATGATAATCAATGATAATGATGAATTTATCAGTAGTACAAAATAATAATCACAGAAAAAAAAAGAGAGAGCAGATGTTGTGTCATAGTAAACAATTTTCTATCATAACCAATTGTCATTCCAGATCTTCACTACAGGAAATCAGCTGGGAATTAAAATTGCCCACTAAATTGTACATGTAACCCCATCAGAGGCCTAAAGTGAACATATAACCCTATCAAGACAAGCAATATATCAGAAATATATATCTCGGTTCATTACTATAATTGTGGTGACATCCACATTCACTTCAACTACTACAGTGTTCCAGAACTGAGTGGTAATGCCAGAAACAGTGAATTATCGCTCACTTTTGATGCCATCAACATCATTGGTGTTGTTACTCCCATCATCAGAACCATCGTAATGACCTTCAGTAATGTCCAATATCAGGGTAATCCGGTACATAATCATGTCGTAACAGAAGGTGAAGGTCACACATACATGTGCTTATGTTTATATTCTCACCCCCCCCCCCCCCCCTCCCGCCCCATCATGGTGGCAGTCTCAGTTTGGCCCAGGCCAGGGAGTTTGGCGTACGCGGCTATAGAAGCCGGTTATTCGAGGTTAAATTTTAAAAAGCTGGCCCTCGGAGGTTAACTAATTAATCGTAGATCTACAGGCCCTGATGATATATCTATAACATTGGCAAATTTCCTTAAACTGAGTCGTGATCGTGTACGAGTGGTAGGCCTAGATCCCGGGCCTAGATCTATGACGTTTCTCACACCGATCTAGATTCTAGACTAGATCTAGACCTACTAAGTTTAAGAAATTCCGATGAAATTGTTTATCAATGGCAACCGATAAAGTTCAGTAATGAACAGAATGCCATGATGATTCACTCACCATGAAATCTTGATCCACTGGAGATGATGTACGGTGTAGGCTGTGTAACCTTCGAGTCCTTCATTCACCAGCTTCAAAACTTGCATCAGTCTGCTTTGCACGTGCGCATACTGAGACACACGCGTGCAGTCTTGGCACCGAAACTATCACCGACGTGATTCAAATGAAATCTGCGCGAGTGCATGTCTTGTAGTTGGACAGAATTATCAATGCAGTAAGCAAAATTCTGTGCCATATACATTGTACTGTGTAACAAATTAAGGACAATGTCACAACTACAGGTGCATGATTGTAAGAAGTTATGACAGCATAAATATGTTTTGTTGAAATGGTGTCTGTTCATGTACCCATCGGTGATGAAATTCATGACGTCATTGGAACTCCCTGTAAAGTCAACATGTGACCCCTGTGGTATCAGGTATCCCCACCCCCCTGCACACACATACACCCACCAGATGTCGAAACCAGCTGGACTACTGGCATATAGACGTCCATACGGCATATTCACATTGGACAGATGATGTCCATACTTATGTGGCTAAATTCTTGAGAGACTTCAGGGAGCCTCCTAAAGCATGTTCAGACACACTGCAGAAAGATGCTATGTGGCTAGCCACATAGACACCCCTTTGTGAGAACGGACAAACGACGGACGCAACGCCATGCCAATGGGTTATCGGACCAAAGGTCATTCCCGTGCTTTCATGCTTGCATGCTTTAACCCCGAATACGGATACGTATCTGAGCCAATGCATGCTCTTGGCGCTGAAATTGTCGGAGGGGGCGTGGTTGTACTGGGCCATGGGAGCACTCACGAATGTCTTATTTAATATTGTTTCCGTCTCCTCGGTGCCGTACCTGTACATCTTAACGCCCTTGAAAGACATGAGAGAGGGCTGGGTCTCTCGGTTTTCGGAGGCAGCCTGAAAAAATCATTGCAAAAATAAATGTGGCTGGAATAAAAGATGGTTAGTGCATAAATTATGATGTACAATTATAGCAGCGTCATTAAAAATAGTACCTGGAACTGGTCGGAGCTGGTGATGCCTTCCCAAGTCTTGGTGTAAAAACATGACTTGTACACGGCCATGCACACGCTGGCGATGGTCACGTACTGGAAGAGGTCCACTCCTGTGATATCCAACATCAATTTTCTAAAGATGAGGGATGCCTTCTTTAAGATGACGACGTTGTTGGCGCAATACCTGTGCATTTCCCGGCGAAAGCCGAAGACCTGTCCCTGTTTAGACTTGAGCCACTCTAGCAGTTCACGGCGCTCGACCGGCGACTTACAGTTCACGCCGTAGTGAGCGGGGTCGGGGTAGGGACCTGGAAAGAAAAGAAAATTTTATCAATCTATTACCATCAATACAGTCAGATTTTGATGATGCCAATAACAAACATAAAGGGCTGCCTTCTTTAAGATGACGACGTTGTTGGCGCAATACCAGCGCATTCCCCGGCGAATGTCGAAGACCTGTCCCTGTTTGGACCCCGTTACTACTATCAACTTTATTTCTTCTTTGTTCTGAGCCACTCTAGCAGTTCACGGCGCTCGACCGGCGACTTAGAGTTCACGCCGAAGTGAGCGGGGTCGGGTTAGGGACCTGGAAAGAAAAGAAAATTTTATCAATCTATTACCATCAATACAGTCAAATTTTGATGATGCCAATAACAAATATAAAATACAACATTTTGCAATAGAAACAAAGCCCGACCAAATAATTTATCCAAGTACAACCTGCGTCATCGGGGCAGACAGTGTTTTGAATTATGTAGTTGTTTTCCTATATTCCCAATATTTGACTATATTTTCTGCATATATTGAACCCAACAGCTAAATGCACGGTATACCTACCAACGTAATCCTGATTCTCGGGTAAATTGAAAAAGTGCGGGAAATCCCCTTTCTGGCTCTCGAAGCCAAATGCTTTATAGGCAGATTCGCCAGACCCATGGGGAAAAAACTAACACTTATGACTTTTACTGTTCACTACAAATTTTTATTTGTAGAACTTGCGGTTATATCATTCTTGATACTACTTTTATATCTTTGTTTGGCACTGAAATGGCCTTGAGCCCAAAGTGCCGTTAAGCTTTATTTCTACTTCTTCTTTGTTCGGCACTGAAATGGCCTTCTTGAGCCCAAAGTGCCGTTAAGCTTTATTTCTTCTTTGTTCTTCTAACACTTATGACTGTCTATGGGTACCGACGAATTGCCGGATTTGCAAAAGTATTCGTTTTCACATTTTCTTTTCCAGTACGTCTAATACCTCATATAGGCACTGTATTACCACTTTTTATGTTGTATAACCACCTATTAAAAGCACCTTTTGCATCAGATAAGCACCTATTATGCTTATAAGCATCTAACCACATATTATATAACCAAGTGATATATAACCATCAAAACCACGTGACGAGCCACGTGACATATAATCACCGAAACCGAAAGTGATGTCATATAACGAAGGGAAAACCGCCAAAACCAAAACCTGGAAAAACCAACCTAAACGTGCCCCGTTACTACTATCAACTTGATCCAGAACCCGACAATGGCACAGTCTCGCTTCCCTGAGATTCTCATCAGCTCTTTTCTGATGGCTGAGAGAAAAATAACTGAATGACAAGACACATTACAAAGAACACACGCACCTAGATGTAACTGAATGTAGGATTAAGCCAACAAAGTCCAAAATTGATCGGGATTTTTTCCCCTACCTTGAAGTCACACAAGGTCACTAAAAGTAATTTTTCATTACTCACTGCTGCCAATATGCCTGGCATCAAAGTGTCCACTGGCACTTCATCCATCAATATGTCCGTTCTGTCAGGCCAACATTCAGACAGTAACTGTCAAAACGGTCATCATGGGGATTTATTTTGAAAAAAGTGTCCCGACTCGTGGCCCCAATCATGTAAATCATTCTTGATACTACTTTTATATCTTTGTTTGGCACTGAAATGGCCTTCTTGGGCCCAAAGTGCCGTTAAGCTTTATTTCTTCTTCTTCTTCTTCTTAATTGCATAACTTGTGGTTTTATCATTCTTGATACTACTTTTATATCCTTGTTTGGCACTGAAATAGCCTTCTTGAGCCCAAAGTGCCGTTAAGCTTTATTTCTTCTTCTTCTTCTTCTTCATGTAAATCACAACAATCGTCACAACGTTTTGTGTGATTCAGATTTATCACAAACTGACAGTGGCGAAGTTTTAGAATAAATGTAGATGGCTATTGTAGTTTCCTTACTGTAGTTTGTGTGAACGGAAATATTCAGTGTTGATAGATCTACTGCTTATCTCACCCTGGAAATTTCCAACTGGGCGGCTCGTCTCCTTTTTGACACCCTGCCAATCCTACTCCCACTCATCACTGTCATGTCACAGGATCCAGACCGGGGATGGCTATTTCGTCAATAGAATGGGGATCGTCACATTTTCTTTTCTGTGTTTTCACCAGTGCAGGATTATGGATGATGGGAACATCATCTTTTTTCAGCATCAATTGGTTAGATGATCCTTGCTGATACTGTATCAAGTTCACGAAAGAGTCTGGAGTGAAATGATATCCGTACAACATTGATTCATCAGACTGCCCTGTGAAATTCGCTCGCTTGGACTGCACCCACTTGATCCACGCACGAAGGATGTCCGGGGCTTTACTCTGGTTTGGAAACTTGTGCACACTGAGTGTGGACAGGTGGCTGTTGTTGCAATGCATTGTTTCCAAAGTTTTCGCCATTTTGCCAGCCAATTAGGCAACAGCCTTCTGAGCAATGAAGAGATCCAAGCTGCTGGAAGCCACAATGCTACAAATCTCGTGTTTACTCCCATTCTCGCATTCAGCCTCGTTTTGAGGCGTTTGAATAGGAGGAGATCGTTCTTGATCTCGGGGTGTGATTATTGTAATTACATCCCAATTAATTTTACCAATCATATTAATCGACAAAGTGTTTCTAAAAAAAATTTGGAAATAATCAGTGCCCTTCACAACGTTTTTTGATGTTAAAACTTCAGGGCTTTCATTCTCTTTAACATTCTTCTTTGTAATTTTCCATGTTGGTTTGGCACTGAAATGGCCTTTTTGAACCCAAAGTGCTGTTAAACTTTATTTATTCATTCATTCATTAGATGATCATTTACCCTTGCCGTTAAATCTCCCTCCAACCGTGATACATTATCCACATTGGAGAACGAATTTGATGACAGACGAATTTGACAACGAATTTGACGACAGACACTCTGCAGCGTCATCACTCGCGATTCCTTTTTGCTTTCAGCTTCAATATTAGATGCTGTTCGCGAGAACATGGAAAACCTATACTCCCCATGGCGAGAAAATACTCGAAAACATTCAGTTAAATCCTCTGCTTCGTAGGGTTTGACATACTCCCCTCCAAAAATCTCCTTGCAGGAATTCTATTTTAACTGTAATAATCTTTCGGCCGCACAACGTCTTCACGACAGTTTTTTCGTCAGAATCAGGG
This sequence comes from Terebella lapidaria, assembly GCA_949152475.1. Classification (NCBI taxonomy): domain Eukaryota; kingdom Metazoa; phylum Annelida; class Polychaeta; order Terebellida; family Terebellidae; genus Terebella; species Terebella lapidaria. Next base: position 4,857,826 of record OX424567.1, read on the forward strand.
TAGTACATGAAACGTAGTAAATCCAGGAAGGGCTGTAGAGGCAGTTCTGCACAAGATCTCGAACGAGAATTCACAAGGACGAAATGTGTAATATTTATTTGTGAGTCTGAGTAATTTATTACCAACAAGATGGAGCTGGGATTGTGAGCTTGGTTTATTAAATTAATTTGAACAACCATTATGTATCAATCGCAAAGTGTGATAACCCACACACAGACAGTTGCGATTAAAAGAAATGACGTATGAACATTCTTGGGTAAAATTTACAGATAGCCAAATCAGCTATGAAATATATAATACAGTATGGAGAGGCTGACACGCGTAACTCGTGTTAAGTATCTGGAAAAATCGAGCATACCTATTTTGGATGTGCGTGAATGAGTGCGCCTCGAACACACTTGTAGTACTTGAATAATCCCCGGGTGTTCAGATGTATAGCATCTTGGTCTATTTATTCGTTGAAGGGTTATTTAGTCCTTTAGCGACCCACCAGTATGTTGCCATGTCATTAATATAGTGTTGTTTCAACATTTCCTTGAATCTTCTGCTTCGTAGGGTTTGACGTACTCCCCCCCCCCCCCCCAATCCTAAAATCTCCATTGAGGAATTATATTTTAACATCACACCGTTTCGTCCGCAGCGACCTCTTTGCGACAGTTTTTTAGACGGGTTTAGCCTATGACATGAAATCTAGTAAATCCAAAAAGTGTTGTAGAGACAGATCTACATAACAATTGGCCAAATTGACTTCCATGTCGTGTCGTTGCACTCTCGAACGAGATTCACACGGACGAAATGTGTGATTTTTATTTCGGTTCCGTTCAGAGTATAACTGTATAACACATTACACACATGAAACAAATATAGACACTGACACATACAAAGTTACTCTTTCATCAACAATAATCTTAGTTATTTGGAGAATATTGCTGTTGTCTACTATATGATTCTGGTATTCAATATATGCAAATTGAATTTATAAATATAATTGAAATGAAATTCAATACAAAAACAGCGTAACTGAAGAACCTGGATTTTGTCTTGAACAGCTGACATCCAAACTACTAATTAAAACTAAACAAGTATCTATTTACAGAATTATATTTACAACACCCAAGTTTCTATATACACAATTCTATTCAAACACACAAATTTCTATTTACCCAATTATATTTACAACACACGAGTTTCTATTTACACAATTCTATTTATAACAAATTCACACTTCTTCAAAACCATAATAGTAGTTTGGCGCCTCCCTATGTATTTCTTCCCTTACAGAAAATACAATAATACCTCCTATCTTCGAAATATTCGTCTTCCAAAAAGTCAGTCACAACACATTTCAAACACTCATACCCCTTTTCTCCAATCTTGCTGATAGGAGCCCATCACGTTTTGTCATGCCTGGATTTTATATTGGTTACTGCAAGGCTCTCTGGGTCTCCAGCAAAGAGTTGTACTTGGATCGGTGATCCTGGACTTGTTGATACCCTTGCCGTAGAATTTGTGTTGTCCGTCCAGTTATTCTAAAACATAGGTTTTGGTTGCAGAGTGGTGATTTGCTTTCCTTCGGCTTCCAGCTTGAAGAGTCCTGGCGTTCTCTTATCGAAGCAGAAGTGTTTCCGGAAAACCAACTCTGGTCAGGGGTATATCATTGCATAATGAAATAACCTAGGGTAATTGGGAGATCTAACCGAACTATTCACAGCTTGGTTAGCTTTGACTTCCCCTTGGATATACTTGATGTTACGATGCCGTTTTTTCATGATATGTTTGGCACTGAAATGGCCTTCTTGAGCCCAGCGTGCCGTGAAGCTTTATTCCTTCTCCTTCTTCTATGTTTCTGCCACAATGGCCTTGGATTTGTCTCACGCCTAGCTTTACTACCTTCCTTTTGGAAGGACTCAAAACATTCACTTTGTTCGAATTCAACACACTGATGTATCCCATGATCCAGGACTTGCGGTTTTATCATTCTTGATACTACTTTTATATCTTTGTTTGGCACTGAAATGGCCTTCTTGAGCCCAAAGTGCCGTTAAGCTTTATTTCTTCGTCTTCTTCTTCCCATGATCCAGGTGCCATTTAAGTAAAGGAGTTCAATCATAATCTTCGTGGCGGCCATACCACCCACTCACCTCATTTTCACCACACAATTGCATCGTTCCACTGCTGATCGTGCATGCTTGTGTGAAGCATTGTACTCAGTTCTGCTGGTGTCACTGGATGTGCGACAGGAACAAGTAACCAGTTGCTCACACCATAACCAGAGCCTCCAAGGAGCTCTTGGACCTTGGACCTACAACTTGGACCTATATGTGATTGGACAAAAACAGTGTCACATATACAACATGAAAAGAAATAACAAACACTTAAGTATACCTTATCCTAATACCTTCTATGTTGTGGTTGTTACCTCTTCGTTTCAACTACACTGCCAAGGCCGGCTTCCTCCATACGATGCAGTATTGCATCCGTGTTGATGCGCTTGCCAGCGAGAGCCCTTTTTGCATCTCAATGGCTAAACCCTGGTCCAGCCTTGCTCAGCAGTTTGCCTGCCAACTCCAGGAACACAGCATCCTTGGGACTGGGACGCTCCACAGACACTGCCAGTTGGTCCGCAACAGTGATACTTAGCGCACCCTGACTTATGTGTGTGTGTGTAGGTGTGTGTCCACATGTTGTAACAGCCTATTTCGTTGTGGCCTTCCATTACGCGTACATGTTGAAATAGCAAATATGAACAACATTACATCCAGGAACTCACTGCAAACCAAGCAAATGTGCCCCTAAGACATGCACCGACTAACAAACATCTGTACAAAACTCACCTCCAACAAGTACGTCGTTTGTGTTGTCAGGTGGTCCAGTAGGGCCTCGGCTCTTGTGAGCATCTCCACCTTGACCACAGTTGATATTTCATTGGGGTTCTCCCCTAACAGGTATATACGTTTTGCCGTTTTTCGATTTTATTCACATGCAAATGCCATGTTCAGTTTATTCACCAAAGCGTTGGCATTTTCTTACATTGCAATGCCAGATAATTTTCAAGTAAATTATAATGCATGCTCGAAAAACACATACCATCAACGTGTCAGGCTTTTTGTTGCTTCGTTAGCACTGAAATGGCCCTCTTGAGCCCAAAGTGCCATTAAGCTTTATTCCTTCTTCTTGTTGCTTCATTAGCACTGTTCGTCTAGTCTGTGAGATTATGTCTTTAGCAGACACCTTGAGCCGGCGCATGACTGCACTCTCATCAGCTAGTTCCACCGTGTACATGAAATTCCGGTGGATTTCAGACACAGTTGCCTCCCCCAAGGTCTACGACCCACTTTCCTATTTTTGCATATGGAACATTCTCTTCAATTGATGACCTGTGTGGCAGTGATCATTTTCCTACTTTTCTGTCCATGCAAGATCATTATGTTCCTGATCGGACCCGAGATGGAATCTTCAGGTGGTGTCGAGAACCTCCAGAATGTCGAGAACCTCCAGCTCCCTCCTATACTAACTCGTTCCAGGTACTGCAACCTTGAAATCATCATGGGAGACTCAAACACAGAAGCGTTGCTGTATGGAATGAAATAACGATTTTGTTCATTTTCATTATTATGCAGAATTAAACCAAATGCCGTGTTCGCCTCGAATTCATTGTTTTAACTACTTAAGATTTATTCCAAGTGTCCCATCAGTTAATTCATTCCCCCTTCGAATTTGTTGGTGGGGGAGATATACACACTGCGAACCCTTCCATTGAGCACATGCCCACGTAGAATATGCGCACGGTTAATGTTGTATTCATCCTGGAGTGGCTGGTCATTCTCACCCTCTACGGTCTCCTTCCTCGTTTCAAGGTTTTGGCTGCAGCTGGTCACCTCTCCCATGTTGGGCCATGCGGGGTCGGTACAGTTCACAACGAGACTGGAATCTCCGCATGCAAGATGAACAAACATACCCCCCTTCCCCTGCTCCGACGTACTAGCTCACTTCTGATCTATCACCTGTGGCCGTCTGTTTCTATTATATAAATTAGATGACATCTAACGTTATGCTCTCTCGATGCTGTTACTGTGTATAAACATTTATAACATTTTTACACTCTAATTTTTTACCTGTACACTTTTTAGAGTGTCGAGCAAGATTATCACCACAACTAAACACTTTTCCTCATAAGGAGCAGTGATTCCTGGGATCTTCGTGCATTTTAGAATGCCTGCACATATTCCGTTTATTAGTAATAGGTTTGTTGCATATTACACAAATTCAGCGTGGTGTCTCTTTGGAACGGTATCTGTACCTGTTTCTTCCTGTCTTGCTTCTTGTCGGTTGCCTCTTCTGTCGTGCGCTACAGCGTAAGCTGCATCACATTATACAATTACAATGGGTTCAATTTACAATGAAACGCATCACATCAATACACATAACCACTACAGAAACATGATACTATTTGACGCACACAAGTGTAATGTCAGTCCTACAAGATATATGTTTCCTTTCTCATACCACGATCTTCTGGCCTTCTTCTGGCCATACGGATTGGCCGCCAGCTGCTGGGCCGACATTGCCCCGCGCTGTTGCCACAAGGCCTCATATTGCTGCCGCGTGATCAACAGTTCCTTCAGCTGCTTGTCTGACACCTTGTGTATTTTGAAGAAAAACTTGGACCTATAAATGATTGGACAAAAGCAGTGTCACATACACAACACGATAAGAGACACATAACAACCATCTGTACAGAACTCACCTCCAACAAGTACGTCGTTTGTGTTGTCAGGTGATCCAGTAGGGCCTTGGCTCTTGTCCACCTTGACCACAGTTGATATTTCCTTGGGGTTCTCTCCAAATAGATGTATACGTTTTGCCTTTTTTTCACTAGTTTATTCACATTCAAATGTCATGTTCATTTTAATAACTGAAGCCTTGGCATTTTCTTACATTGTAATGCCAGATGATTTTCAAACAAATTATAATGCATCCTCGAAAGAACATACCACCAACGTTTCAGATCTTTCGTTGCATCATTAGCTCTGTTCGTCTAGTCTGTGAGATTATGTCTTTAGCAGACACCTTGAGCTGACGCTTGGCTGCACTCTCATCAGCTAGTTCCACCGTTTACATGAATTTCCGGTGGGTTTTCAGACAAAGTTGCCTCCCCCAAGGTCTATGACCCACTTTCCTCCCTACTCTAGCAACATGACTGTCAAATTGCGGGAGTCGAACAAGCACCTTCCCACCAACATCATATTGAGAAGGTGGATTAACCTTCATGTGTCTGTAATTTATAATAAAGTAGAAAAATCAGTTCGATTTTAATCGCCAATTGTTCATACATGTATCTAATTATACTGTTGTGTTCAAATGTAACTGCCAAGTTGGCTCAACAAGTATACCACCGGTACATTTGATGAAAAAACAGATATTGCATTTGCAAAATTCAGATGCTCACTTAAATGCTATTTTTACATTAAGATAAAGCAGCAATGGTCCACATGTGAGAATTGTTAACCTTTTCACCATCTTGTTACTGGTCTAGGTGTCTGTCTTCCTTGCTTTGTCATGGACTTTCGCCGTTGATGACTGTGCACACACTCTCATGTGTTGGTTCCTCTGCCTGCATTGACAGAAACAAAATGTTTGTTACCAACAACACAACAACTCACACTATATAGAGCCAACTATATTTAGAGTAATTGGGCACTTACTAAAATGTCTTCACTTGTTACGGCTTCCAACTAAGATGTCTCCTTATGCAACAGCGCCAGGCGATGGCTCTTCCTATCGAACATTACGTCATAGGGACTTCTACCTGTCATGGCACATGGCAACCTTTAAAGTGCTGTATTCTTAACAAAGGCAAAATAAATGGAAAACTTACATTTAGTAATTATTACGTCACATAGTAAATATCAAAATATGTGCTTACCTGCGGACTGACGGTGTGATTCGTTGTACAACATTGAATATGTTGACAGCCAATCTGTCCACTGTAGAGGGTCGTCAGACTTCGCACTCACACAGATGGAACGTGAATTTGCTTTTCCATGCTTGATGAGAGCTTTCAACCTACAGTTAATGTAATGGTAGTGATTATCTAAACACACACAACGCTTTTGTCATGATCATACAGAATTGATTTGCAATATGTTCCCCACAATTAAAAAGTAAGATATCATATTGGTACAATTGCGTTTGGAGTTTATATACTTGTGATGTATTGAAAAAAGAGAATGTCGCCTTTCCTGTGGTTTGTAGCCCGTGTCTCATCTTAATGCCTGAATCCTCAGACAGCTTCACTAGACATGTTTAATTCTAGAACATACGGTTCTATCATTCATGATACTACTTTTATATCCTCGTTTGGCACTGAAATGGCCTTCTTGAGCCCAAAGTGCCGTTAAACTTTATTCCTTCTTCTTCTTCTTCTTCTTCTTCTCAAATACAGCAAAATGAATAGAAACTATTATGCTTATTCTGAACTATATGGAAAAAGAGTTTCTCTTACAATTAGAAACAGGTTTTTAAAAAAACAACAATATAACTCATGACACGAGAAAGAATGGTTTTATTGGTCTACATCTTTTATAATACAATTCTAAACACACATACATATACACACATCATCATTAACACTAAAACATAATGGCGACTAGGCACATTAATGATTTATGCCGTACATTTCCTCTCATGACTCATCGTATTAAACGAGTGCTGAAACTCTTTTTACATTTCGTGCATTGTTTAGGATTTTTTAAATCTCTGCATCCCTTTTTGAATGCCTGTCCAAAGAGAATCGTCGTCTGAACACTTTGTCACATCTGTTACATTTGTATTCTTTTTTAGGCGGGATATGAGTCTCGGTGACGTCCATGTCAGTCTTGAATAAAATAAACAAGGCAAAACATGACGATTTAGGATAGTGATGCATTATGTTCTACTCCTGAAATTGAACTTCTGTATAGATAGTTCACAATAATGGTTTTGTCATGATATAATGAGTAGAAATAAGTAAAATTACCTCCTGAGAGAGTAGTGCTAGGCTACTGGCGCTGGTTGTAGGGCTCAGGGTAACGTCCATGTCAGTCTTAAATAAAATAAACACGAGCACGAAAGATTCAGAATTCAGGATAGTGATGTATTATGTTCTACTCCTGAAATTTTACTTCTACATAGATAGTTCACAATTATGGTTTTGTTATGATATAATAAGTAGAAGTGCCTCTTGCGAGAGGACTTGGTCAACCCAACTGACACTTGTTTGAAGGGCTCTGCGCTTGATTAGGCATTCCAGCATTATGTCCAAGATCTCGACTTGTTCATGACCCCTTTGTGAAAATGAACACATCACATGAATCAGACTTAAGAATTGTAAATACACTATATAAATATATATTTCGTAATTATATCGTGCACTATTCCAAACACATAAATAATCAGACAATCAGAGATGCAGACCCTCGCCCCTTTGACAGAGTCTTCAAAGTTGATGTTGATGTGTATTGTTCTCTGTGCAGTGCCAAGTGCGGAGTATTTGTGAGATTTGATATATCTGAAGAAACGTCTGATGTCTGACCTCAACCTGCGACCTCCAACCTCATCCTCCCAACATCAGACCCCTCAGAAATCAATTTCCAACCTCAACCTTTATCGCTACCTAACCCGTTAAAGAAGAGAAACAGGTTGCCCGTTCATAAATACAAACCGTGTAGTGACGTCCAAGGGCGCGTCGCCCCTGCGGCCCCCGCGTATGGATGGCCGCCCAGAATGCTCGTCGACACACGGGACATCGTGTGTCCCGAAAAATCCGGTTGCATCGCCGACACAGCGCCAGATGCCTGCATGGCATGAATATCACCGTTGGTGTGTTTGTTAAACAGATTACGCAAGGCATTTTGACAGCAATGTTTGAATGTTGTGGGAACATCCTCATTTTCGGGTTTCCACCTGAGACACATTTCTGGAATGCTTCTGAGTGCTGCTTCCCATTTTAGGTTACCGGACCTTTGGTCCGATAACCTATTGGCATGGCGTTGCGTCCGTCGTCCGTTCGTCCGTCCGTCCGTCCGGCGTTAACATTTTTATCTTTAAAGTTAACGATCGAATCTTTCTGAAATTTTGCACAAAAATGCCTAAAAATATTTTGAGAAGGAGGTATTTTTTTGTTTTTTGATTTTCGCATTTTTTTCAAAATGGCGGCCGTTTTTGTCGAAAAACGCTCAATTTTGGACTTTGACGGCCATTTTCTCAAAAACTGTCTGATCAGTTTTGAGTTTTTGGTTTCAAAAGATTCCCCTCATATACCTCTGTGATATGTATAAGTTTGGTTGCCCTAAATCTGCCGGTTTCTGTGTGGCGGCCATTTTGAATTTTTGGCGGGTCGGCGAAAAAAATTTTTTTCGCCCCAAATCGCATTACTATCCATTTTGGGCCATTTCTAGGGCAAAAAAAAATTTTCACCCTTTGAAAAAAATTTTGGACTTAGAAAATTTTCGGCACTTTTTCCCTTCATAATGGGAGCTGTCCGGACTGTACTCATAGAACGCTTGAAGATAGAGCTTAGAAATTGGCACTTTCAAATGGGAAGTCATATATGGCGACTTGTGTGGTGACCTTGAATTTGACCTTGGATGACCTTGAAAGGTCAAAACAGTCATTTTTGGGTCGAAAAACGCTCAAATTTGCACCTGGTCTGTATTTTCTCAAAAACTGTCTGATCAGTTTTGAGATTTTTGCTTAAGAAGATTCCTCTTATATACCTCTGTGACGTGTATAAGTTTTGTTGCCCTTGAATCGCCGATCTCAGTGTGGCGGCCATTTTGAATTTTTGACGAGTCGGCAAAAAAAAATTTTTTCGCCCCAAATCGCATTACTATCCATTTTGGGCCATTTCTAGGCAAAAAAAATTTTTCACCCTTTGAAAAAAATTTTGGACTTGGGAAAATTTTCGGCACTTTTTCCCTTCAAAATGGGAGCTGTCCGGACTGTACTCATAGAACGCTTGAAGATAGAGCTTAGAAATTGGCACTTTCAAATGGGAAGTCATATATGGCGACTTGTGTGGTGACCTTGAATTTGACCTTCGATGACCTTGAAAGGTCAAAACAGCCATTTTGGGGTCAAAAAATGCCCAGATTTGCCTCTGTATCCCAAGGTTATATGTTTACACCGCAAACCTTGATTGGTAAATCTCAAAGTCTGTTACCTGCCAATGCTGCCATGGCCAAACCAAAATTGTCCGGTAACCTATCTTAGCCTTTGGGCTAATTTTTGTTTTGCAAAAGATTTGACTTTTTCTGACATTGAGGTGAGGTGAGCCAACTAGAAATTTTTGATTGTAGTACTTGCTACTCATATGGAACATGCCATTATGTTTTGATGGTGAGACATGTACTTTTTTTGGTATAAACTTTATCAAATGATCCCCAAACATGCAATGGCATATATTAATGGGTTTCAACAGAAGAAACAAGGTATATGTACATATGTACAATATAATACCTTTACGGAACAGGTATAAGATTGACGCGTATACTCAAGCATATTGAAGTAGGTATCTTACACAAAGTACATCATATTTCCTTTTTCGAATCGTTTGTAGCAGCAATGTAGTCTAAAGCGGCATTAATTATCAATGAGATAGTTTCAAGTGCGTAAGATGGACAACCATGCATCAATAGATGAGAAGTTATCGGAAGTCCAAAAGACATGTACTTTGATCCATGATATGTTTACCTTTGGATCATCGTTGCAGGGATTTGCCTGCAGCTCGAGTCATTGACAGGACTCCAAGCTGGCGATGCATGCCCTCGTATCTCTGACGGCTGATCCGTAACTCCTTCAGCTGACCGTCCGTCAGTCTCGTAGCTTTGAAGAATACTTTTGATCTGCAACAGTTCAGGCATCAGGTGACGACTTACATGTTCATGTATAATATAAAATATGTCACAAAGAGTGCCTCATTTAATAATTGTCAATCAACATAACACTCTGACCATAGTGATGGGGTTTGTACAGGTTAATACACGAAGATTGCTTACCTCCCCTTTTCCACTATCGTGCCGAAGCCTTGGTTTTCATTCGTAGCAAGAGACCCTCCACCTCAAACGTCTTGCCTGGCAACATATGCTTTGCGTCACGGTATGTCAAACCCGGTCCTGCCTTAGTAAGCTTGGACGCTAAATCCAGGAACTGTACATCCTTCGGGGTATCTGCCGAACAAAGTTGGCCTTCCCTGACCGTCACACCAAGCGCACCCTGTTAGATTATGAATAGCACTATGACATCATATTTTATTGCAATATAGGAATAATCCAATCCAATGCAGGTTGTCATGATTAACGAACAAACACTTCTTATGACAATGGCAATTCCTTGTGGATTGTATGCGCTGTCCTTGCTACTTCAATTACATTCATATTCATGGTAAGATCTTCCTCATACATCACAAATCATCACAATTAATTCATTCGGGTATGTGCTTCTAATACTACCAATACACTAAACTTGCTATACAGAAAGACATGACACATTACTAGGGTGTGTTCTTCGTTCAAAGTCACCTTTTACTTACAGTCCAGGTACAGAAATGGTTTCAACATTTTCACATCATGGCTATTGCGGAATGAATGTCATATTTGGCTACGTACCTCTAATAGATACACACATACAAATCTAGTCAATTCCTTTGAGTCTAGATCTAGTCATCAATTCTTCACCACTAACCTTGTAAGCTTTTACTGTTCACTACAAATTATTAATTGTAGAACTTGCGGTTTTATCATTCTTGATACTACTTTTATATCCTTGTTTGGCACTGAAATGGCCTTCTTGAGCCCAAAGTGCCGTTAAGCTTTATTAACAGACACACCTTTTGGATTGTAGGATAATCGACGAGCGCTTTCACTCTCTTCAAGATGTCGACCCTGACGATGCGTATTACGATGCGCACAATTTCTGGCGGCCGCTCACCCTTGACGTCAGCCCTCATGCAGTGAAAAAAGACATGCAAGTTCCTGTCAAATACCCGCTGTGAAATAAAGTCATTGCTGGAGCTGGGACCTTCGCCTTTTGCTCAGCATGGGGTTCGATTTGTCGCCGCCGAACTTCATTCCTCAACGACCTCAGTAGGGTATACCCTTCTGGGGGTGAAGCTGTGAATAAAGTTGGAATATGTCACAGGTAACATGACATACACTAAAATATTTCAAGAACAGTGCTCAACATCAACTGCTTCATCAATTCACACAATCTCACCTATACTTCACAGGCCGGTCATGTAATGATGCTGTCAGCCGAAGCTTCTTCCTGTTCCTCATAGCAGAGCTTTCTGCTGCAGGCCCATTTTAGAAACCTGACAGAGCATACAAGGGCCGCATTTGACAGTTTCTTCCTTCAATTCACAAATGTAGTAAGTCGATAATAACCACTTGATAAATCAGTAACATCGAATTACAACTGGAATCATTAGCTCAATATTACATTCATTATCTCGATATTACATGCATTATCGAAATAAAAGTGACAACTCGCACAGGATTGCACAATGCAATTTTCTCAGAAACCATCATCGAATTGCCCACGTGACATGTAAACACTCAAGTATGGTACATGAAGTCTGCATGGACAGTTACATTGTCAAGTACAAAATAACTATCTTGAAAACCCATGATACAAACTGTGAAGGTAATCATTAAATACTTGATTTGGAAGTTAAAACATGTTAAACAACCATATCTGCATGTCATCACACATAGAAGGTTAAATTCTACAAATATTCCGTTATTAGTTGACCGATTATTGTACATCAGCACTGAAGAATTGTTTGCTTTTAGCGCCTCTACTTGGTGCATGCTTCAATCACTATCTTATCTGTCGAGCAGTCCATCATTTGTTGAACCCAGAGTCTGCAGTAATTGATACATCCTGTCAGGCTGTGTAAATCCACATATGCACAGAGCGGAGGCTTCAACCTTTTTCGTCTCCTTTGTTCCGTAACAAGAAGAGTGACCTTCTCCACTCCAGAAACTGCACAACAGTGCCCTCTCCCCTGTCGTTGCCACACCTGCCTCTGCTCGCAGTAGGCACTGGTGAAAAGGCCCGAACACCTCGTCACTTGCTATGATGCCGGTCCCTTGCGCATCACACTGTTGTTTCAACGTCTCCTGCTTGGTGAAATCCTGAAGTGATTTGGGTTTGATTACTGTTCACTAGTTACTTGGTCATGTTGTTGGTGTTGCAAACTATCATCCATGATTCCTTTCATTGATCAAACAACTAAGCAATCTCATTATTGCCATGTCCAAACCATGGTGTGATTAAAAACATGATATTGAGATCCCTGGTCATCATCAAATAATAAATCATTGATTACTTGACTGAATCAATGATCAGACATAACATTCGATTCAATTCCCAACAAATGTTTTGCTGCACTGCAACATGTTTAAATTCTTATTGATATTTTAATATCCTTGCCATCATAGAAAGGTCACTTCAACTCAAAAGTTCGCCCTGAGGATAAACACCTCCTCCTGCTCAGCGTCCATGGCAGCCACTGGCTTCCGTACTGCGAGACGAAACGCTGTGCTTTATCCCGACCCTGTTGAAACACAAACAAATATACCCTACAGCTGTTAACACAACACCAATATCTAATACAGCAACAACAGCTCACCCTTCTTTGAAGGACGTGCAGACATACATTTTTGGCACTGCCCAAAAACACACAATCACGACACTTGGTCGGTACGCACACACAATTTTAACAAGACTTGCATTCAATACATGGAACAGTCAGCAATACAACATTGCTCTACTTGGTCTACAGTATTTTTCAGCACCAGACTCCTATGAATTGAGAACACAACGTTGCTTGAAACTGTATACTAGTATCACGAATATTCCCCATCTATTCAACTGTTAAAAAAATTCATCAAACATACTAGTATTTGCAATTGTGCTCGATTCCATTTTCAATTGCTGATGAATTCAGCTGTTGTCACAAGTACGACTCATGCTGATCATCTACATCTACCCCGACCGCACTCTTCCTGAACAGATGAATGAAGATCTTCCAATGACAAACTGTGACAGTTTCATCAAGAATCAGTCTTTTGTCAATAAAATGTGTGCATGTACCGAAAGGCTCGATTAAGTGCCGGGCCTCTTATTTGTCAATAAAGTTTCAGTGCCAGAAAAATGTCACCAATACATTATCCATAAAGGCGGGGTACATAAAGAAGCATTTCGAATACGTATCAGTAGTAAGGCCCCCACTTTAGGCAGGTTTTTCCAGGTTTCGGTTTCGGGGGTTTTCCCGTGGTTATATGACGTCACCTCCGGTTTCGGTTTCGGTGGTTATATGACGTCACTTTCGGTTTCGGTGGCTATATGACGTAATAGGTGGTTATATGACATAATAGATGACGTATTAGGTGGTTATATTACATAATAGGTGGTTATATGACGTAATAATGACGTAATAGGTGGTTATATGACGTACTGGGTGATAATATGATGTAATAGGTTGTTATATGACGTAATAGGTGGTTATATGACGTAATAGATGACGTAATAGGTGGTTATATGACGTAATAATGACGTAATAGGTGGTTATATGACGTAATAGGTGGTTATATGACGTAATAGATGGTTATTTGGCATCACTTTCGGTTTCGGTGGTTATATGACGTAATTCGTGGTTATACAGCGTAATAGATGGTTATATGACATCTCTTTTGGTTTATATGGTTATATGATGTATTAGGTGACGTAATAGGTGATTATATAGTGGCTATGCAGCGTAATAAGTGGTTATGCAACATAATAAATGGTTATATGGTTTTTATATGACATAATATGTAATTATAATGCTTATATGACGTAATAGGTGATTATGTCTCATAATAGGTAAGTATTAGATGCGGTGATCACGTGACGTAATAAGTGGTTATACACTCAGGCTACATTATGACCAGGACCCCTGTTATGACTGTCAGGTTATGATCACTCCCTTAGTCATGTACGTTATGACTAGTCCATCCAGTCATCATTGCCCTAGTCCATTAAGATCGTAAAGGTATAGTGGTATACTCCCTATGACGTAACAGGGTCAGGCCCTCAGGATCACTTCCAGTCAGACCCACTGAACTAATTCATTTCTTTTTCACATACTTGAGAATATTCCCAGAATAAACCTTCACACCATGTATTGCTCCTATCTTATAATGTAATCAAATGACACGTGTTGCCTACCCTACCATAAAATGAAGAAAACCATTTTATTTTTTGGCAATTTTTATTTTTTTTCATCCTCATCATCCGAAATTCTGGAAGGAGAAAAAAGTAAACATGATTACGCCTGGAAAAAGTCTTACAATTTAGACACGCATACAATAAATAATTTTTTCAACAAATGATCCCCAAACATGCAACAGCATAATGGTTTTCAATAGCAAATTCTAACACGGAAAACATATACTCACACTATCGGCCTCTCGGCCGACCCTTCTGGGGCCCACGGTATTGTGTCATTCCTGAAATAGATAAACGAAATATAAAATACCCAGGGTATTTATATTATTAAATATTTTATCGCTGTTATAGGGGTTTATTGGAAAAATCGTATACTTACAAGTTCTGGTCCTCCTGGACCCCTTCCCCCTCTCTTGGCTCCACCAGTGGCCACGGTCTGCAAAAAAAGGATGGGATGTGAATGAACGTGCACACCTACATGTATTATCTGTACGGCCAAATATTTCTATCTGTAAACGTTGTACATACACAACAGACCCTAAACCTTGTACTTACTCATGTACCGGGAATAGAATTCGGGGGGACACCCCCCCGAACTCCCGATTGTAGGGGGGCTTTCGGGGCGCCCCCGGCGGTGTGCTGATGACTGTTTTTTGTGTTCTGTAAATACACATATAACAACTATATCATCATGCGTTTGCGTGTTTATAATATATGGTTAAACCTGAAGAATCATTATATAAGGGTACTAGTTTTACTTACTTGGCTGCCATTCTTTAACTTCATCATTGAGGAATTTATGAAAGAGAAAGAAAATAAACATTTCATAAGACCGTTTTAATTATTTCGTTGAATTTACCACTAAAACCGTTCGCACATGCGTGTAAGAATGAACGTGTAATGGTAACATATTCGCGTGTGCTTGCTTTGAATAGTGAGACGGAAAAAAATACATTGTAATTTCAAATAATTTATGTACGCGCAACGAAAGGTTCTTTACACTACTGGATTATTCTACCGGGTATAGACGGCAAGTAATATTTTGCGTGAACTAATTCTCTCCAGTCTTTGTGATGGAAAAACAATAAAAAATTAACATTTAACCCCAACAGCGTCCAGTTATAGAATTTACACACCCGTACCCCAAAGAAAGTCAATAAATTCATGGAATATGTCAACGTTCAAATTTGCGAATACCGCGGCATTGTATAAGGGAATAGAAATATACAAACGCCTCTAAGCGGTAGCATTCTAATTATAAGTTGGCGCGTTTGCCAGAATACAACCCCTCACCCACCCGGGACAGGTAACAGGACATAACACCTCCCGATTGGTTGAACCCGTAAAGACTGGGTCCAATCGCCGCGCGAGGCATCGAAAAAGAGTAACCCGGACATTCCAACAATGAGAGCGTTTTCATGGGCGGTAAATACATGTAGACTAAAATGATAGTACGGAGAGGGGTATATTTTATAAGTCTACGCATACGCAATCATATTATACAATTTAGAATAAAGCGATATACAGCACCCAAAATATATTAAATTCGCGTGTCCGAAAACGTATAAGAATAATAATTTCGTTTAACGAATTCTAAGGCACAACAATTCTAATTCGATGACAAATATGATAAAAATGGTAAAAAGTAGTGTACTCACTCTGTTTAGTTTTATTCCTTTCTGCATTCGGTCCAGTGGTGAAGCGAGACATTTGAAAGAAAAAAAAAAACGACATGTGAAAAAATTATTCCAATGATACATGCAAAAGCAAATTCATGAATATTATCCGAAACTATATCCGTAAACGAAGAAAACGAGAAATCGTCGCGATTATTTTCCTGTCCAAAAATTTCCCACCTTTCCTGTCGGAATTTTTTTCTGGAATGACGCTCCCGTCCCGGACACAAGCGTTCACACGGCGTCCACCGCCCCCTCCCAGACATCCGGAATCGCGTCCATAACCAAGCGTGGCATCTTCTCCTTCGGCGTCGGACCCCGAGGCACTGTTCCCTAATTATCTTTTCGAGGAGTACGCGTGTATCGAAAAAGAATGTCGAGTGACATCGCTAATGCGATTCTTTACATATTACGCATCCTCCCTTATCACCCCCAGGCGAGAACCCGTGTATAGACCTTTGAGAATGTAGTAACTTTCAAGTGACATCTCTATGCACATTTGATGAAAAACACTCGCGGGCCGGTTATCCGCTCCCTCAGGTGAGAGCCCGAAAGGTATGTATCGGCCATGCCCGCAGGCATCCAGCGTCACTTCCACCCGTCCGTTACCCGCGAATGACATGGCCTTGCACGCCGGAGTTATTTTCCGACATATCTTAAAAATATTTTATCACCCATTGCAGGTTACGGGGAAGGGGCAATCCACCCTCCACGCATCCTGTGCGAGGATGTTCCGAGTCAATGGCCTGCCAGATGGTTGGGAGGGTGGGGGCCAAATTTGTGGAAACGGATCCGGCTGTTTTGACTGACAGCACGCAGGATCTAACATTAGCTGCTGCCCTCTGCATGCTGTACGGGCGCCTATAGTACTGACATGGCAGGCAGAACTCTCCGGATGTAACCAAACACACGTGGCTGTATGATTCTCACCGTACACTCGGGGTGATCGGGGTCGTGATTGGCTGACAGCTACATACCGTCAAAAAGCCACCTCGAACGTACCAACTCCGGACCCCGGTTTATATCTACTAACTATGTCCAGACACAACGCGTGGCACGCGAGATAAGAAAACGAGCGTGTGGTAAGAAATGTGGGGAGGGTACATGTAATTGTAATCACGGGGAAGGGACAAATCGATCAATAGCCCCTTTGCCCCGCAGCGTCTCGGCATAGACGCGCGTGTTGGCGGACTTAACGACGCCTAATAACGCCTTCTTATCCCTTTCATCATTGGCTATATTGTAAAATTGTATATTTGGAGTGTCATACGACATGAATGTATTATAAACGTTTTTATTTTCTGTCCAGGTCCATAATTATCATCATTAGTGGGTGTACTATCGTCCTGATAACTTTTACGGTGTACATAGTACGCCGTGTGTGCATGCAAACCCGAAGCCCCCATGCCAGGTATTATTTGCACGGGAGTACGCCGTTTATTACAACTTATATTTTATGACAGTCTCTCTTTTCAATCTCTTTTTCCTGTATATTTTTTGTATCGTTTTTTTTTGTAAAACGCATTATACGCATCCATTCATTATTACATTTACTTTTACTACCATGTCTTATAATTAAAACTTTCTGTCCACAGACACAGTCCCATACCCCTTGAGATACCCCATTCCCCGTCTCCCACTCCCTCCCTGCAGGAAGAAACGGTAAGTGGTTTAGGTAAATAATACCTACATCCCGGCATGGCACTATCCCACACCTATAAAATATACCGTAATCGACCAAATTTTTTTACCCAGGCCTCTCTTTTTATTCGTTACAGTTTCATCGCTTCCAGGGTAGTCGCCCGCCACGCGGCCAGACGAGGGGGTCACGAGGATTGATCCCTTGTAGTTTTTAGTGTGTAAATTTCTTTGTATAGTTAGTGCGTGTACTTCTTTTTTAAAGACATTTGTGTGTATACCATTTCAATTTCGCGTGTCATTTTTACATAAACGGAATTTCCAACCATTCACGGTCTTCGATTATCCACATTCTGTATCCGTGAAAAATATATCGCAAACGAAAAATATATTTTGCGGGTATTGGTACACTTTATTATTAAATTATTCTGCTTTATTCATCACTACAAATATAGACAGGGTACAAACATTACTCGTAAAATATAGACCGAGGTTTAGACCGTATAATCAAACTATTTCACGTCTATAATCATAGGCCATTTTCCCACACAGCAAATGTTCAAAAAGGCATGCCAGTCATTTCCCGGTAAAAGAACCGCAGTGCGGGCACTATCCTCTCCCTGCTGCGCGTATCCAAATCGATTTTCAAAGTTCCGAGGCCCTCGTCCACTTTCCCCGCCGTCATATCCTCCAGGTCTGAGAATTCCACAGCTGTCTGCGTGGGCACCAGATCCACGTACACTCGGAGATGTATTGCGTCTCTCCCGTCTCCCGTTCGGGTCAGCGTGGCGTACAGGGCACGGGGCACTATCTCCAGCCTGTAAGTTATCCCCGTCCCCTCGTCATCGTCAATACGGAGTACTATAATTGTCCTTTTAAAATGTCAGAACTGATGGAGTCTCTCAAACGGGCCCATGACACTGCGACTGGGCCCTATGAGATTCACTATCAGATTCTGAAACACTTACCAGAGCCTGCACTTCAGACTCTTTTAAATATATTCAATAAAATTTGGGTTGGTGGGGCATTCCCTGCTTGTTGGAGACAGGCTACAATCATTCCGGTTGCTAAGCCTGGGAAGGATCCTACCAACCCAACGAATTATCGTCCTATTGCTTTGACCAGCTGTGTTTGCAAAACAATGGAAAGAATGGTCAATACTAGATTAGTATTTTATCTAGAATCTAATAAAGTTATCACTCCATTCCAGAGCGGTTTCCGGAAGAATAGATCAACTACTGATCAGATTATTCGACTGGAAACTGCTGTACGGGAGTCGTTTATTAATCGCCAGCACATGGTGGCAATATTTTTCGATTTGGAGAAGGCATATGACACGACGTGGAAACACGGTATCCTGAAGGACCTCCATGAGGCAGGACTTCGTGGTCGTATGCCTTCCTTCATTTCTCAGTTTTTATCCAATCGTAAATTTACTGTCAGGGTGGGCACTTCATTCTCCGATATGTTTGATCAGGAGGAGGGTGTCCCTCAAGGCAGCATCTTGTCTGTAACCCTGTTCAGTATCAAAATCAATAGCATAGTAAGGATTTTGTCCCCTGGAGTGAATGCTTCACTCTATGTGGATGACTTCCTTGTTTGCTATTCATCAAAACAAATGCATACAATAGAACGTCAATTACAGCAGTGCCTTGCGCGAATTGAGAAATGGGCAGACCGGAACGGTTTTCGCTTCTCCAAAACGAAAACTGTCTGCATGCATTTCTGCAATTTGCGCAAGTTGCACCCTGAACCAGAATTAAAGTTAAAAGGTACAGTTATTCCCTTGGTGGAACAGTTCAAGTTTTTGGGGGTATTCTTTGATAGGAAACTATCATTCATACCCCACATCAAGTACATTAAAACAAAGTGTCACAAGGCTCTGAACCTTCTCAAGGTAGTATCACATATGGATTGGGGAGCTGATCGTGACGTGCTGCTCCGTTTATACAGAGCACTCGTCCGGTCAAAGCTCGACTATGGTTCGATAGTTTATGGCTCAGCCAGACCCTCCTACATAAAGGCTTTGGATACTATCCATAACCAGGGGTTGCGTTTGTGTCTCGGTGCATTCAGAACCTCTCCCATGGAGAGCCTGTATGTTGAGGCCAACAAACCCTCTCTTTATCGTAGGAGGGAAAAACTCTCACTTCAGTATACCATCAAGCTGAAGTCTCTACCGAACAATCCAGCCCATAATGTTGTTTTCAAAGCTAAGTGTGTTCGTCTGTTTGAATCCAGGCCAAATGCAATACCAACCTTTGGTATTCGCATGAAACATCTATTGGCGGATTTAAACATTGACTTGAACACAATAGCCGAGTCAAAAATTTCAAAGGTTCCACCATGGGAATTGAAAACTCCCATAACTGACTTCTCTCTCAGGATTGGGAAGAAGTCTACCATCAACCCTTTGGATTTTCACAGTAGTTTTAGTGATGTTCAGTTAAATTATCCAAATTTTAAGTTTATCTGTACTGATGGTTCTAAGGATGGTAATAAAGTAGGCTGTGCTGCTGTCACCTCAGGGAGAACATACAAACAACGTCTCCCTGATGTGTGTTCAGTGTACACAGCGGAGTTGAAAGCAATACTGTTAGCACTGTCCCACATCCGCCGGTCCGGAGAACTGGGTTTTGTCATTTGTTCAGATTCTCTATCAGCCCTTCAAGCCATAGAGAATCGTAATATTGACCATCCTCTACTTTTGGATATTTTAACTGAACATCAACGTACTTTTCAAATGCATAAAGTTGTGGTATTTTGTTGGGTACCCAGTCATGTGGACATTCCTGGGAATGAACGTGCCGACAAGGCTGCCAGGGCAGCTCTTGATCTGGACGTCACATTTTCCAGGGTGCCACATTCTGATTTCAAGCTGCTCATCCACACGTACTTGTACGCAGAATGGCAGTCATTCTGGGATGAGCAGGTTGATAACAAATTACACAAAGTCAAACCAACGAATGGTTGTTGTACCCCAATAAACGAAATGTCCAGGCGTGATCAACTGGTCATGTCACGGGCTCGTATAAGGCATACATACCTTACTCAGGGTTACCTGCTCCGTGGGGAGGAGGCCCCTGTGTGTGTGCCCTGTCGAGAGTGGCTGACCGTTGAACATGTCCTGGTACATTGTCAAGATTTGGCTGACACTCGTCGTTTGTTTTACGAGTGTCAGTCAATGCATGATGTTTTTAACGATATTAATATTTATAAAATCCTCAATTTCCTTCGGGAAATTGGGGTATATTTCTATTTTTAGAAAAATAAATTCTAGTCTATGCCTTTGGGTCTAGATCTAGTCATTATTTTTTCACCACTAACTTTGTAAGGTTTTTACTGTTCACTACAAATTTTTAATTGCATAACTTGTGGTTATATCATTCTTGATACTACTTTTATATCCTTGTTTGGCACTGAAATGGCCTTCTTGAGCCCAAAGTGCCGTTAAGCTTTATTTCTTCTTCCTCGTCATCGTTTATAGGTAAAGGTGTATCTATATCCGGATAAACACTCGCGGGCCGGTTATCCGCTCCCTCAGGTGAGAGCCCGAAAGGTATGTATCGGCCATGCCCGCAGGCATCCAGCGTCACTTCCACCCGTCCGTTACCCGCGAATGACATGGCCTTGCACGCCGGAGTTATTTTCCGACATATCTTAAAAATATTTTATCACCCATTGCAGGTTACGGGGAAGGGGCAATCCACCCTCCACGCATCCTGTGCGAGGATGTTCCGAGTCAATGGCCTGCCAGATGGTTGGGAGGGTGGGGGCCAAATTTGTGGAAACGGATCCGGCTGTTTTGACTGACAGCACGCAGGATCTAACATTAGCTGCTGCCCTCTGCATGCTGTACGGGCGCCTATAGTACTGACATGGCAGGCAGAACTCTCCGGATGTAACCAAACACACGTGGCTGTATGATTCTCACCGTACACTCGGGGTGATCGGGGTCGTGATTGGCTGACAGCTACATACCGTCAAAAAGCCACCTCGAACGTACCAACTCCGGACCCCGGTTTATATCTACTAACTATGTCCAGACACAACGCGTGGCACGCGAGATAAGAAAACGAGCGTGTGGTAAGAAATGTGGGGAGGGTACATGTAATTGTAATCACGGGGAAGGGACAAATCGATCAATAGCCCCTTTGCCCCGCAGCGTCTCGGCATAGACGCGCGTGTTGGCGGACTTAACGACGCCTAATAACGCCTTCTTATCCCTTTCATCATTGGCTATATTGTAAAATTGTATATTTGGAGTGTCATACGACATGAATGTATTATAAACGTTTTTATTTTCTGTCCAGGTCCATAATTATCATCATTAGTGGGTGTACTATCGTCCTGATAACTTTTACGGTGTACATAGTACGCCGTGTGTGCATGCAAACCCGAAGCCCCCATGCCAGGTATTATTTGCACGGGAGTACGCCGTTTATTACAACTTATATTTTATGACAGTCTCTCTTTTCAATCTCTTTTTCCTGTATATTTTTTGTATCGTTTTTTTTTGTAAAACGCATTATACGCATCCATTCATTATTACATTTACTTTTACTACCATGTCTTATAATTAAAACTTTCTGTCCACAGACACAGTCCCATACCCCTTGAGATACCCCATTCCCCGTCTCCCACTCCCTCCCTGCAGGAAGAAACGGTAAGTGGTTTAGGTAAATAATACCTACATCCCGGCATGGCACTATCCCACACCTATAAAATATACCGTAATCGACCAAATTTTTTTACCCAGGCCTCTCTTTTTATTCGTTACAGTTTCATCGCTTCCAGGGTAGTCGCCCGCCACGCGGCCAGACGAGGGGGTCACGAGGATTGATCCCTTGTAGTTTTTAGTGTGTAAATTTCTTTGTATAGTTAGTGCGTGTACTTCTTTTTTAAAGACATTTGTGTGTATACCATTTCAATTTCGCGTGTCATTTTTACATAAACGGAATTTCCAACCATTCACGGTCTTCGATTATCCACATTCTGTATCCGTGAAAAATATATCGCAAACGAAAAATATATTTTGCGGGTATTGGTACACTTTATTATTAAATTATTCTGCTTTATTCATCACTACAAATATAGACAGGGTACAAACATTACTCGTAAAATATAGACCGAGGTTTAGACCGTATAATCAAACTATTTCACGTCTATAATCATAGGCCATTTTCCCACACAGCAAATGTTCAAAAAGGCATGCCAGTCATTTCCCGGTAAAAGAACCGCAGTGCGGGCACTATCCTCTCCCTGCTGCGCGTATCCAAATCGATTTTCAAAGTTCCGAGGCCCTCGTCCACTTTCCCCGCCGTCATATCCTCCAGGTCTGAGAATTCCACAGCTGTCTGCGTGGGCACCAGATCCACGTACACTCGGAGATGTATTGCGTCTCTCCCGTCTCCCGTTCGGGTCAGCGTGGCGTACAGGGCACGGGGCACTATCTCCAGCCTGTAAGTTATCCCCGTCCCCTCGTCATCGTCAATACGGAGTACTATAATTGTCCTTTTAAAATGTCAGAACTGATGGAGTCTCTCAAACGGGCCCATGACACTGCGACTGGGCCCGATGAGATTCACTATCAGATTCTGAAACACTTACCAGAGCCTGCACTTCAGACTCTTTTAAATATATTCAATAAAATTTGGGTTGGTGGGGCATTCCCTGCTTGTTGGAGACAGGCTACAATCATTCCGGTTGCTAAGCCTGGGAAGGATCCTACCAACCCAACGAATTATCGTCCTATTGCTTTGACCAGCTGTGTTTGCAAAACAATGGAAAGAATGGTCAATACTAGATTAGTATTTTATCTAGAATCTAATAAAGTTATCACTCCATTCCAGAGCGGTTTCCGGAAGAATAGATCAACTACTGATCAGATTATTCGACTGGAAACTGCTGTACGGGAGTCGTTTATTAATCGCCAGCACATGGTGGCAATATTTTTCGATTTGGAGAAGGCATATGACACGACGTGGAAACACGGTATCCTGAAGGACCTCCATGAGGCAGGACTTCGTGGTCGTATGCCTTCCTTCATTTCTCAGTTTTTATCCAATCGTAAATTTACTGTCAGGGTGGGCACTTCATTCTCCGATATGTTTGATCAGGAGGAGGGTGTCCCTCAAGGCAGCATCTTGTCTGTAACCCTGTTCAGTATCAAAATCAATAGCATAGTAAGGATTTTGTCCCCTGGAGTGAATGCTTCACTCTATGTGGATGACTTCCTTGTTTGCTATTCATCAAAACAAATGCATACAATAGAACGTCAATTACAGCAGTGCCTTGCGCGAATTGAGAAATGGGCAGACCGGAACGGTTTTCGCTTCTCCAAAACGAAAACTGTCTGCATGCATTTCTGCAATTTGCGCAAGTTGCACCCTGAACCAGAATTAAAGTTAAAAGGTACAGTTATTCCCTTGGTGGAACAGTTCAAGTTTTTGGGGGTATTCTTTGATAGGAAACTATCATTCATACCCCACATCAAGTACATTAAAACAAAGTGTCACAAGGCTCTGAACCTTCTCAAGGTAGTATCACATATGGATTGGGGAGCTGATCGTGACGTGCTGCTCCGTTTATACAGAGCACTCGTCCGGTCAAAGCTCGACTATGGTTCGATAGTTTATGGCTCAGCCAGACCCTCCTACATAAAGGCTTTGGATACTATCCATAACCAGGGGTTGCGTTTGTGTCTCGGTGCATTCAGAACCTCTCCCATGGAGAGCCTGTATGTTGAGGCCAACAAACCCTCTCTTTATCGTAGGAGGGAAAAACTCTCACTTCAGTATACCATCAAGCTGAAGTCTCTACCGAACAATCCAGCCCATAATGTTGTTTTCAAAGCTAAGTGTGTTCGTCTGTTTGAATCCAGGCCAAATGCAATACCAACCTTTGGTATTCGCATGAAACATCTATTGGCGGATTTAAACATTGACTTGAACACAATAGCCGAGTCAAAAATTTCAAAGGTTCCACCATGGGAATTGAAAACTCCCATAACTGACTTCTCTCTCAGGATTGGGAAGAAGTCTACCATCAACCCTTTGGATTTTCACAGTAGTTTTAGTGATGTTCAGTTAAATTATCCAAATTTTAAGTTTATCTGTACTGATGGTTCTAAGGATGGTAATAAAGTAGGCTGTGCTGCTGTCACCTCAGGGAGAACATACAAACAACGTCTCCCTGATGTGTGTTCAGTGTACACAGCGGAGTTGAAAGCAATACTGTTAGCACTGTCCCACATCCGCCGGTCCGGAGAACTGGGTTTTGTCATTTGTTCAGATTCTCTATCAGCCCTTCAAGCCATAGAGAATCGTAATATTGACCATCCTCTACTTTTGGATATTTTAACTGAACATCAACGTACTTTTCAAATGCATAAAGTTGTGGTATTTTGTTGGGTACCCAGTCATGTGGACATTCCTGGGAATGAACGTGCCGACAAGGCTGCCAGGGCAGCTCTTGATCTGGACGTCACATTTTCCAGGGTGCCACATTCTGATTTCAAGCTGCTCATCCACACGTACTTGTACGCAGAATGGCAGTCATTCTGGGATGAGCAGGTTGATAACAAATTACACAAAGTCAAACCAACGAATGGTTGTTGTACCCCAATAAACGAAATGTCCAGGCGTGATCAACTGGTCATGTCACGGGCTCGTATAAGGCATACATACCTTACTCAGGGTTACCTGCTCCGTGGGGAGGAGGCCCCTGTGTGTGTGCCCTGTCGAGAGTGGCTGACCGTTGAACATGTCCTGGTACATTGTCAAGATTTGGCTGACACTCGTCGTTTGTTTTACGAGTGTCAGTCAATGCATGATGTTTTTAACGATATTAATATTTATAAAATCCTCAATTTCCTTCGGGAAATTGGGGTATATTTCTATTTTTAGAAAAATAAATTCTAGTCTATGCCTTTGGGTCTAGATCTAGTCATTATTTTTTCACCACTAACTTTGTAAGGTTTTTACTGTTCACTACAAATTTTTAATTGCATAACTTGTGGTTATATCATTCTTGATACTACTTTTATATCCTTGTTTGGCACTGAAATGGCCTTCTTGAGCCCAAAGTGCCGTTAAGCTTTATTTCTTCTTCCTCGTCATCGTTTATAGGTAAAGGTGTATCTATATCCGGATAAGGCGCATCGCACCTCGATTCGTGCAGCCACAGGTTTTTACGTATTTTAAAATATCGCTGGCAGTAAGCACACTTCATGTTTAATCGTTAACCTTTTGCCGAATGAGAATTTTCCCGGACACACGGTTTAAAAAGGCTGACGCTCAGCACGCACGTGACGTAGGAGACGCGTGGGTGGGGGTGGGGGAGAAGTACGTGCGCATTAGAAGGAAAGTGGGAGTACTGCGCAGAGTTGGGGAGGGCTAGGGGGAAAGAGAAAAACGGAAGCCGTGTTGCCAAACAAGGTAAGCGTACTTCCGACGGGTTAAAAATAGTAACATTTCACGGGTGTAATCCAGTTTTCTGGATCCAACATAGAAATCCTTCATAATCCTTCCCAAATCCTATTGCATATTCATATGACTCAAACCGGATGGAACCAGATTGAACCGGTTTGATCCAGTTTTCTGGATCCGGAATGTTCTAAATATAGAACGTGATGTCATATTTAAAAATAGAAGTGACGCCGCGCTTCCTCTATAAATACGACGGCGTCAAACGCTTTTCTCATTCCTGTCTCAACCTTCGGACCGACAACATGGCAGAGCGAAACTTCAAGTTCGTCAGCGGGAACAAAGGCGTATTCGGACGTCGGGTGCTGAGACGGTACAGGGATGTGGCCACGGATTTCTCTTACGAGATCGTGTTCCCCGACAATCAGTGGGAAGGTAGAAGGTTGATCGATATGGAGAGGGAAATGAACGCTGTATGGGAAGGTTTGATCGCCCATATCCTGGCGGAAGGAGCCAACCCCGATGATCTCATACGTATCCACATCGGCCACCGCGTGCTCACCCACGGGGACATCATCGTGTCTCTCAGGAGGATTCGGGACATGACTCCCGACGCGATTTGGGGGGCCGTGGAGAAAATACTCCAATCCTATCAAACTCTGGCCTTCGACGAGTCCCTGAGAATAATCGTCGGCGTTATCCGCCTGCCTCGCGGGGGCGGTCGAACGAAAATGACGAACAGGGAAGAGGCAATAACCTCAAAAAAATCGGTCGTGAGGATTGAAAATACGGACGAGCTCTGCATGGCCAGGGCCCTGATGGTGTGCGAGGGGTACCATCGGTACAAACGGGGGAGTATGAGTGCCTATGATTACCAGAACATACGGAAAGATAAGAAGAATTCTCAAACACGAAGAGCTCACGATCTTCACGCCGAGGCGGGGGTATCCACGAGACAGCCCTGCGGTCTAGACTGTCTACCGGCCTTCGAGACGGTTCTTAACGCGGAGGTGGTCGTGTTCGGCGCGGAGACGGGAAATAGGTATTTAAAATATCCACTCGAATATATTTCTTCTTTATATTTCGGATCCGCATTATTATACACATCATATTTTTAGATACCTCTGTGAATTACTTGATTGTACCGAAGTTGTAAAAAACATTTCCTCCACTACAGGATAATCTACCCGACAAAGCTGAATAACGACGGTCGCCCCGTGTACTACCTCTACTTCACGGGCGACCATTACCACGCCATCAACAACGTGACGGGCTTCCTGGGTGAAAATTACTTCTGCCCCCACTGTCTCAGAGCCTACAAACAGAAATCTAAGCACCAGTGAGGAGGCGTGTGCAGCCTCTGCAAGTCGGCGGATTGCTCCAGGGGTTCTGACGATATCACGTGTGACTCGTGCCACTTCGTCTTCCACAGCCGAGGTTGCTACGACCGCCACCTGCGAGCTAACGGGGAGAAGAAGGAAAAGTCCGTCTGCAGTCGTCGCCAGAAATGCACGGAGTGCCTCAAAATCGTGGAAAGCCTTAAGTCCCACAGGTGCCACGAATACTTTTGCAAAACCTGCAACTCGTCGGTACCCATAGACAGTCACAAGTGTTACCTCCGCGCGGGATTTCGAGTTTTTACATTCCGTGTTTTTACCTTAATATTTTCGTTGTTTTTTCATTTTATGATTACAGGGATATGACGGACATTTTTTGCTTCGGTACATGGTGGAGAACGGCATAAGCTTCGAACCTATCTACCAAGGGTCCAAGATCATGAGCGTGGACATTCACAGCAAGCTGGACATGCGACTGGTGGACACCCTGAATTTTTTCCCCATGGGTCTGGCCAAACTGCCTAAAGCATTCGGCTTCGAGGGCCAGAAAGGGGATTTCCCCCACTTTTTCAATCTGCCGGACAACCAGGATTACGTCGGTAGGTATACCATGCATTTAGCTGTTCGGGTAAATATACGCGGAAAATATGGTAAAGTATATAAACAACTACATAATTTAACACACGTCTGTCCCTATGACGCCAGTGTGTATTTGGGTAAATTATTTGGTCGGGCTTGCAAGATGTTGTAAGTTTGTTATTGGCATCATCAAAATCTGACTGTATTGATGGTAATAGATTGATAAAACTCTCCAGGTCCCTATACCGACCCCTCGTACTACGGCGTGGACTCCAAGTCACCGGCCGAGCGCCGTGAACTGCTGGAGTGGCTCGAGTCCAAACGGGGACATGTCTTCGACTTTCGCCGGGAAATGCGCAGGTATTTCGCCAACGACGTCGTTATCCTGAAGAAGGCATCCCTCATCTTTAGGAAATTGATGTTGGATATCACGGGAGTGGACCCCTTCCAGTACGTGACCGTCGCCAGCGTGTGCATGGCCGTGTACAAGTCGTGTTTTTACACCGAGGCTTGGGAAGGCATCACCGCCTCCGACCAGCTCGAGGTACTATTTTTAATGACGCTGCTATAATTGTACATTGCTGCTATAATTACACTAACCATCTTTTATTCCAGCCGCATTTATTTTCTCGTAATGATTTTTTCAGGCTCCCTCCGAAAACCGAGAGACCCGGCCCTCTCTCATGTCCTTCAAGGGCGGTAAGATGTACAGGCACGGCACCGAGGTGACGGAACCAATATTGAACAAGACATTCGTGAGCGCTCCCATGGCCCAGTCCGACCACACTCCATCCGACAATTTCAGCGCCAAGAGCATGCATTGGCTCGGGTACGTATCCGTATTCGGAGTGAAAGCATGCAAGCCATCCGGAGGACACGGGAATGACTTTTAATTTTTTTTACAGGTACCGGGAAAGAACGGACGGTCCCATTCGGCACGCCCTGTCCGCCGACGGAGAGTACCGCATTCCCGGGAGCAGGTACAAGGTGGACGGCTACCGCGCGGATGGACGCGTTTGCTACGAATTCAACGGCTGCCTGTACCACGGCTGCCCGAAATGCGTTACCCAGAGGAACGTCACGCTGCCCAAGACGGGTGAGACGGCCGAAGTCCTGTACCAGAAGACCTTGAACAAGGCGGACTTCCTGCGCCAACGAGGGTACACGGTCGTCAGCATTTGGGAGCATGAGTTCGACTCCAACCCACCACCCGGTTTGTATAATTTTATAAAACTAGTGGCATATTTTCACCCTCCATTTTCGTTCGACTAATATTTACATACTTCAATTATAGTTGATATCGAGGTATTCGAGCGTCTGAACCCCCGGGACAGCTTCTTCGGGGGGAGAACGAACGCGACGCGTCTGCACTACGAAGTTCAGCCTGGCCAGACCATCCAGTACGCGGACTTTACTTCCCTATACCCCTCCGTGAACAAACAGTGCCGGTACCCAGTAGGTCATCCCGAGGTTATCGTGAAGGACTTTCAGCCCCTAGACCACTACTTCGGCATCTCCAAGGTAACGAGTTTTAACCGATAATTTAACCTATATCAGGTGTAAAGTCCTGACGATGGGTAACTTTATTATTTTACGTATTTCCATGACAGATAAAGATTCTACTCCCTCGTGGGCTGTACCACCCCGTCCTCCCCTGTCGTTCCTCGGATGGCAAACTCCACTTTGCCCTCTGCAGCAAGTGCTCCCGAGATCAGAGCCAGAGCGAGTGCAACTGCGGTGACCGGGAGAGGGCCTTCACCGGAACCTGGTGCATTCCGGAGATCTTGAAGGCCGTGGAGTAAGGCTACCGAGTGCTGGATGTGTACGAGGTGTACCACTGGTCGGATACGTCCGAGTACGACCCGGCAACCAAGTCCGGAGGCCTGTTCACGGAGTACGTGAACACGTTCCTCAAGCTGAAGCAGGAGGCATCCGGCTGGCCGGCGTGGTGCGTGACGGACGTGGACAAGGCCCGCTACGTCAGGGAGTACGAGGAACACGAGGGGATCAAACTCGATCCGGACAACATCGAGAAGAATCCGGGCCTACGTTCCTTGGCGAAGCTGATGCTGAATAGTTTCTGGGTAACTATTCATGATGCGGGGTAACTATTCATGATATTTGCACTATGCACGAGTGTATGCGTGTGTGTACATTATGCTATTTTTCATAAAATAATTTTTTATACAGGGGAAGTTTGCCCAGCGCCCGAACCTGAGGAAGTGTAAATTCGTGACGGACCTCAACGCCTTCTACTCCATGTTGCTGGACCAGTCCATCGAGGTCAAGGACTTCCACATCATGACCGACCAACTCATTCAGATGGAGTACGAGGCGAAGAGCGACTTCCTGGCCCCGGAGCAGACGACGAACATCTATATTGCGACGTTCACGACCTGCTGGGCCCGCCTTCGTTTGTATAACGTGCTCGATACGTTGGGAGACAGGTGTCTATATTACGACACCGACAGCGTCATCTACGTGGACGATGGCAAGGTTAACCTCCGGCTCGGAGACTACCTCGGCGATCTGACCAGTGAGCTACGTCCCGGCCACCATATCGTGGAATTTCTAAGCGGTGGTCCGAAAAACTACGGGTACCGTGAGGACGACGGCGCTGAAACGGTTAAAGTTCGAGGCTTCAGCCTAAACTACGCGAACAGCCGAGTCATTAACTTCGCCGCCATACGGGAACTGCTCCTGGATCAGCGAAAGGAGACACTCAGCGTCACGAACCCTCGGCACATCACCCGCGACAAGCACACATACAAAGTTCTGAATGTTTCTCAGACGAAGGCGTATGGGATCGTATACACCAAAAGAAGAATTTTGCCTAACATGAACACTGTACCTTATGGATTTTAAATGTTTCCCACGTTACAGCGTGTAGTGGAAACGTTTGTCTTCACGGCGGTGTTTGTATATATCGCATTGTATGTTTTTTCCCTAGGCCGCAATACAAACTCAAACTCAGCGAAGTTATTCATTAACTGGTTGTGGTTGTATCGGTCAGATATATCATATCGTTTATGGGGTTTTCTGTGCGTTATTGTGAGTGTATAACGCTACTGTAATACCAGATCAACTTGATTCCAGATCACATGTGAATTTCCTCCTTGTACATAATTCGCCACATTGACTAGCTGTATAGAATGTATTATTACCCGCTTGTAAATAATTGTACATACATGTATGCTTATACTTTCCCGAATAAATTGTATAGTTTTTTTGTCATTTCCTTATAATTCTTATACAAGTTTAGAAAACTGGTAAAAGTAAAAGAAAAAATCACCGAACTGGGAAATATTTTGATCAAACCAGAATGAAAAATGGGTAAACTAGGAAATATTTTAGGTGAACCAGAAGAAGAAATGATCGAATGAGAACGCTTTTCAGACCGTTCAATAACATTATATTTAAATGGGAAACGCGTTTATACAAAATAAAAACTGTCAAACCAGAAACTATTTCGAGCGAAGTAGAAGAAAAAAGGGTCGAACTAGGAGATATTTTAGGTAAAACCTGAAGACAAAATGCTCGAATGAGAATGCTTTTTAGATCGTTCATAAACAGTGTTTTGAAATGAAATGAAGTCAAGTGAGCGAATCGGAGAAACGAAATATTAACCAGCTAGCAGGAAAATAGATGGTAATTCGTTATTTGCGGGAAACACGCATAAATACACGAGTAAGCTGGTGGAAACAGTTAAAATTAAGGGTAACATGTACGAAAAATGATCGAACCATGGAACATTTTAGGTAAATGAAAAACGATCAAACTAGAAAATATTTCGGGGAAATCAGAAGAAAAAACGGTCAATCCAGGCAATATTTTATGTAAATCAGAAGAAAAAAACTGTCAAACTAGGAAATATTTTGAACGAATGAGCGCACTTTTCGGATCGTTCAATAACGTTGTATTTGAATGGGAAACGCGTTTTTCAGAAAAAAAAAACAATCAAACCAGAAAATATTTTGAGCAAACCATAATAAAAATCGGTCAAACCAGGGAATATTTGAGGCGAACCGGAGAGAAAAATGGTCGAATTAGAGTACTTTTCAGATCGTTCAATGACATTGTATTTAAATGTACAAAAAATTGAGGGATCCTGGGGGTATATAAGGGGGTTCACAGCGAGACCCGCCTCATTCTGAGCCCGACCTTCTTGGAGGATGGACGCTTTCGTGAAACCGGCCGATTGGGATCTGATAGTAGCCCGAGTCGACACCCCGGAGGCTTTCGAGGGTATAGCTAGAGGTGTATTCGAAGACGGAAAAGTAACGCCGCAACGTCTGATGGTCTTGGAGGTTTTCGCGAGAGATGTGGGTAGAGCCCACCCGGAAATCAGGCGCCCCGTGATGAAGTGCTACAACCGTATTTTCGAAAGTAGCCAGACGGTTTATAAATGGCTCTGTTTCACGCACTCCCGGTACGAATACCCCCACTTGTTCAAAGACGTCGTGGAAACGTTGACGTCCCTTTTCCTATAAATAGGGAGACATTGCCAACCGCGGCTCATTTACCATTCAGACCGTCATGAAGTTCGTATGTCCTGGGAAAAACCCTGACGGAAGCCTACCAAGACTGCATGCGGGAACCTTACAACTATCTGGTGGTGGATCTCAGCCCGCACAGTTCCTCGGAACGTAAGTTGTTCGGGCACGTGTTTCCCGGGGAGGTAGAGGTGGCCTATGTTCCCCTATAAATAGGGGTGATTGCCGAGAGGATACTTCATTCGGCTCGAGGATGTCGGAGGGGAAGGACTTCATGCAGTTCCTGCTCACAACACCGACCGATCAACAGAAAGCTCTCCTACGGACAGTAACTCCGGACCAGACCCGTATCCTAGTGGAAGTCGCCTACAACCTGACCAGGCTAGCGGACCTCGGCCAACAGCAGAAATTCATCGCCCATCTCGGAAAGCAGAACCACACATTGAGGTATAAAAGGAGTCTGGTGAGGAGATACGCCGGTCGTCTTCTCAAAGTACTGGACGCCCACAAAGACGAGTTGCTCGGGCTATGAAGTACACGAAAAAAATCTTCATCGGGAAAACGGAGCAGTCACGGGAACGGAAGGAGAAAACCAAGAAAACCGTCGGGAAACACCGGGAGGGGAAAATCTCCATAGGGAAAACGGAGCAACCGTCAGAGAAGAAGGAGAAAACTAAGAAGACTTGGAAGGGACAATGGGTAAAGATCGACACCGCTTTTACCTGTCCTCCAAAGACTCGGAAAACCTCCACCCGCAAAATGAAATAACTTTATCGCGGAACTCCCCGAACCTCTGGATTTGAGCGGAAGCTGGGAACTGGGACTCTATCGAGCGGACTATAGCCTGGGTGTAGCGGACGGTCCCCTGTACCTATTTTGCGACCTGTGCGAAGAATCTTTGATTGCCGGAAGAAAACTCCCCGTTTTCCAAAAGCTGGATACCCGAGGCGGATATCTCAACCCGATTCCGGATTTCGTAGACGTCAAGCCCGAGACCGTTAGCAGAATTCACCTGTACTTGACGGACGAAAATTTGAAACCTCTAAACGTTCGAAGCGGAAATTTCTAATGTACTGTGATCCTCAGACGGCCGAGGTGTATATAAGGACGAACAACCCCGAAAAGCCGTCATTCGCCTCCCAGACGTCGAAGGGTACGGACCTCCCGCATCATGCCCCTGGTTCGATACGAACCCGACTTGGAAGCCTGGAAAGAACATTTCAAAAGGACGGAAAGCGACAAAAAAGTGGTGCCCCTCAAGCCCTCCGAGAAGCCCGGAAAACCGACTGAACCAGTCCAGGTGAAACTGGTTTCACCCACGGAGCAGACGGTCGAGAGAGCCAAAGTTCTGGTCAAGAAGAGGAAGAAAGCCTTTTAACCATGGCGTTCATGTTCGAGAATTCGAAAGAGTCTAGCACGATGGACATGTCCCTGTTCAACCGCCCGTCCGTGGATTCGGGTGTGAGCGCGGTCCATTACAGGGAGTACAGGCCCGTAGGACAAATCACCAAGGGTTCTCCTATAGCCTTCAGCTTGATGGGATCCACGGCGGAGTACATCGACTTGAAAAACATCACGCTGAAACTGACCCTGAAGGTCGTCAAAGAAGACGGGACGGCCGTGAAAGCCGAGGACAAGGTTGGCTTCGTGAATAACGCGGCCAACTCCCTCTTCAGACAAGTGGACGTCAAGGTACAGCAGAAACTCGTTACCAGTAGCGTGGGAACCAACTACCCCTACAAAGCCTTGCTAGACTCGCTGACGGGGTACGGACCCTCGGTAGAGAATCAACTCTTCATCAAGGACAGGCCCGAGCACATGGACATCGCGGATCCCGGCCTGCCTCTCGGGAATAGCGGTCTAGCCGTTCGCTGGCTCTGGACGAAACAAGGGCGGGAAGTCGTGCTAGAGGGACCTCTCTTCGTTGACATTCTGCAGCAAAACCGGATGCTACTGGACAGAGTGGCTGGCGACGTACAACTCTTCCCCCACACCAACGCCTTCGTCCTCATGTGCAAAGAGGGTTCGGGAAAATACGCCGTGGACATACGGGATGCGACTTTGACCGTTCCGCACAACTCCATGACACCGGGCGTTATGCTGGGTCACTCGGAACGCCTGAAAGACACCAACGCTCTGTATCCCTTCATGAGGTCGGACGTGAAAGCGTTCAACATACCGGCGGGAAGTTTCACCTGGACGGCCGACAACGTTTTCCAGGACAGCGTGCCCGCGAGACTGATGGTCGGACTGGTTTCGGGAGCCGCTTACAACGGACATTACCAGAAAAATCCCTTCAACTTTGACAACATGAAGCTCACCTACATGGATTTCTTGGTGCAGGGCCAGTCCAAACCGGGACCACCGTTCGAGCCGAATTACTCCGACAGGCAATACCCGGGAGTTTCCAAAGTATTGAACAAAGGGAAGGCGAGGAGTGACTACAACTACGTCTCTTACGAGGGACTGGACAAGGGATACGCCGTCTATGTCTTCGAAGTGGCCCGGGACAAGGCCTTCCCCATCATCAGGAAGGGTCACACCAGATTGGTGATCAAGTTTGCCGAGGCTCCTCCGGGAGGCGACCACCCTGATCGCGTACGGCCAGTTTCCGGCTATGATGGAAATCGACAAGGCTCGGAACGTGAGCGTGGAAACCCCCTGAGTATATAAGGCCCGCACTCGTACATTTCGCGCATTCACTATGGCTGACGAGGGAGCGTCAACATCGTCGGGAGAAGGATCTCGTTGGTCATTCGGAAAATCTAGAGTACCGAAGTCGGAAATTGTCTTTTTCACCCAGGCCCTGATCGTCTTCATCGTCATCGTAGCCTGCATCTACAATTTGAGCACGGGAGACCGGGAGAACGAAACGCTTTGGAGCACTTTGTTGGCCAGCTGCCTGGGATACATGCTACCCGCCCCCGCCATATCCAAGAAGAAACTATGAT
Organism: Terebella lapidaria; assembly: GCA_949152475.1. Classification (NCBI taxonomy): domain Eukaryota; kingdom Metazoa; phylum Annelida; class Polychaeta; order Terebellida; family Terebellidae; genus Terebella; species Terebella lapidaria. The sequence goes on from OX424567.1 coordinate 4,893,179, forward strand.
TGTAGACGACTACCTAGCCTCCATCTATTACGACCCCGGGAAGGCCGGGAGTTTTTCCGGACCTCGGGCCTTGTACAAAGCGGTGAGAGCTGAGGGGAAGAGGGTCTTGTCCATGAAGAAGATCAAGACGTGGTTAAAGTCCCAGGACGTCTACACCATGCATAGGAGGATGGTCCGCAAGTTTAAACGGAACAAAGTCTACGTGGAGAAAATAGACGCCCAATGGGACGCGGATCTGATGGACATGACGGCGTACACCCCGGAAAACGACGGAGTTCACTACGTGCTCATGGCCATAGACGTCTTCTCGAGATTCGGGTGGGCCGTGCCCTTGAAATCCAAAAAATCCGCGGACGTCGTCAAAGGATTCGACTCCCTACTCCTGAAAGCGAAGGGCAGAAGACCTGTGAAAATTCGAACGGATCACGGGGGCGAATTCCTGAACGCGGGGATGAAGAAATGGTTCGCGGAACACAACGTGCTGCATTCCGTGACCTACATCGAAGTCAAGGCGAACTATGTGGAATGCTGGATAAAAACTATCAAGTCCAGGATAGCGAAAATTTTCCAACATCAAAACGGTTTGGAATACGTCGGAAAACTGGACGAGATCGTTGAAGGTTACAATCAGACGTACCACAGGAGCATAAAAATGAAACCGGCGGCCGTCTCCAAAAAGAACGAGACGAGAGTGTGGGAAGAACTATACGTGGAACCATTCCTGAAGGACAAAAAGAAAGCCAAAAAGAAAAAGTTTGCGTTTAAAGTCGGGGACGCGGTCCGTATTTCCTACCTGTGGAAACTCTTCGATCGCGAGTACGATCAGAAATGGACGGGGGAGGTGTTCACCATCACCGCCTGGTGGAGAGACGGGCTACCCATTTACGAGCTCGCGGACTACGGTGGAGACGAAGTGAAGGGCACTTTCTACGAGCAGGAATTACAGCCGGTGACGTTGGATAAAGACCGGGCCTTCAAAGTGGAGGAAGTCCTGAAGACCAGGGGACGCGGACGAAATAAAGAACTCTACGTTAAATGGCTCAACTGGCCCAAAAAATATAATTCTTGGATCAAGGCTTCCGACGTTGTGTAATGTTGTATGTCCCATTGTAAATATAGGTGTATTGCATGCGTAGATTAGAGAACAAAAAAAATACAAAATTGCGAAAAACTAAAAAAAAATTGTAGTGTAGAAATTGTAAACATTGTGTGCTGTGAAATAAAAACCACGAAAATGGCATATACTCGTTTGTCTTTTTTATAATGCATTATTTTTCTACTCGATCTCACACACATTTCCCTGCGAAAAGGAAAGGTCTTGTTGGGTGAATGTAATATTTCATATCACACATAATGCGGGTCTCAATGATATACCATTGTACATTGTTTTAAAAGATGTGCATTTAAAATTCCAACAGAAAACGCGGATTTCACACTTTTACACACTTTATTAATATCACTACTACACGAAAATCTAGTACACTCGTGGTGGGAAATAGACATATGATAAAGACAAAATTCGGTCATATACACTATGAATTTTGGTACGTATCAATGGAAAATAAAATATTCACTCTTTTGAAACATTGCGTGCAACCCAGCCGAGAAGAGACCGATAACCGTCTTCGGTAGTGTCCATTTTTTTGACATCTTCTTCGCTGACGGTCTCTTAATTGGTACAGTTATTCCCTTGGTGGAACAGTTCAAGTTTTTGGGGGTATTCTTTGATAGGAAACTATCATTCATACCCCACATCAAGTACATTAAAACAAAGTGTCACAAGGCTCTGAACCTTCTCAAGGTAGTATCACATATGGATTGGGGAGCTGATCGTGACGTGCTGCTCCGTTTATACAGACTCGACTATGGTTCGATAGTTTATGGCTCAGCCAGACCCTCCTACATAAAGGCTTTGGATACTATCCATAACCAGGGGTTGCGTTTGTGTCTCGGTGCATTCAGAACCTCTCCCATGGAGAGCCTGTATGTTGAGGCCAACGAACCCTCTCTTTATCGTAGGAGGGAAAAACTCTCACTTCAGTATACCATCAAGCTGAAGTCTCTACCGAACAATCCAGCCCATAATGTTGTTTTCAAAGCTAAGTGTGTTCGTCTGTTTGAATCCAGGCCAAATGCAATACCAACCTTTGGTATTCGCATGAAACATCTATTGGCGGATTTAAACATTGACTTGAACACAATAGCCGAGTCAAAAATTTCAAAGGTTCCACCATGGGAATTGAAAACTCCCATAACTGACTTCTCTCTCAGGATTGGGAAGAAGTCTACCATCAACCCTTTGGATTTTCACAGTAGTTTCAGTGATGTTCAGTTAAATTATCCAAATTTTAAGTTTATCTATACTGATGGTTCTAAGGATGGTAATAAAGTAGGCTGTGCCGCTGTCACCTCAGGGAGAACATACAAACAACGTCTCCCTGATGTGTGTTCAGTGTACACAGCAGAGTTGAAAGCAATACTGTTAGCACTGTCCCACATCCACCGGTCCGGAGAACTGGGTTTTGTCATTTGTTCAGATTCTCTATCAGCCCTTCAAGCCATAGAGAATCGTAATATTGACCATCCTCTACTTTTGGATATTTTAACTGAACATCAACGTACTTTTCAAATGCATAAAGTTGTGGTATTTTGTTGGGTACCCAGTCATGTGGACATTCCTGGGAATGAACGTGCCGACAAGGCTGCCAGGGCAGCTCTTGATCTGGACGTCACATTTTCCAGGGTGCCACATTCTGATTTCAAGCTGCTCATCCACACGTACTTGTACGCAGAATGGCAGTCATTCTGGGATGAGCAGGTTGATAACAAATTACACAAAGTCAAACCAACGATTGGTTGTTGTACCCCAATAAACGAAATGTCCAGGCGTGATCAACTGGTCATGTCACGGGCTCGTATAGGGCATACATACCTTACTCAGGGTTACCTGCTCCGTGGGGAGGAGGCCCCTGTGTGTGTGCCCTGTCGAGAGTGGCTGACCGTTGAACATGTCCTGGTACATTGTCAAGATTTGGCTGACACTCGTCGTTTGTTTTACAAGTGTCAGTCAATGCATGATGTTTTTAACGATATTAATATTTATAAAATCCTCAATTTCCTTCGGGAAATTGGGGTATATTTCTATTTTTAGACAAATAAATTCTAGTCAATGCCTTTGGGTCTAGATCTAGTCATTTTTTTTTCACCACTAACTTTGTAAGGTTTTACTGTTCACTACAAATTTTTAATTGTGGTTTTATCATTCTTGTGGTTTTATCATTCTTGATACTACTTTTATATCTTTGTTTGGCACTGAAATGGCCTTCTTGAGCCCAAAGTGCCGTTAAGCTTTATTTCTTCTTCTTCTTCGCTGACGGTCTCCTTGATTTCATCCAGGGGAATGTCTCCGTGCCCAATGCAATCCGACGGTCTTCCGCACCGTGTCACAACCCTGTTGTAGAATTTCAAGAGGCTCTCGCCATCGATTTCCTCCATGACCGCATCGTAGTGGGTTTCTACCTGACTGTCCCACTCACCCAAACACCCGAGCATGTGGTCAAATTGACTGGGGGAGTCTATTTGGCAGGCTTCGCAGTCCTTCTTGACCTTTTCGTCTATCATCCCCCGGACTAGGAAAAGAAGTATATTCCTAAGCCAAACGTTCCGCGCTGGGAACGAGGCCTGCATGCTGGAAATTAGGGGATCTTCTTTCTCGTTGCCGAACACGTGATGATGGTCACGGCACTCCTTTTCCGTGTAGAAAATACAACCAGCTGTACCATCTGAATCGGACCATGTGTATTTCATGCACTCGCGGTCGTCCATCTTTCTCCTCTTACCGGTTGGCTTGTCGGTTTTCACCGCTTTGCGCTTGGGGGTCTTCGAGATCTTCTTCCACGCCTTCACGAAGTTGTCCCATTCTCCCGTGTTGAGGTTGAATCTGTTGGAGTAAGCTACCCCGTTTTTTTCTCTGGACACGAGGAAACACGCGTACATTTTCTCCATGTACTTTATTACGTCCAGCCTGGTCGCCGAGTCTAGCATTACGGGCAGTTCTTTTTCACATTTCATGGCGTTTGCGATTTCCGCGGCATGCGTGCCGATTCCGTCCATAATTTTGGCGTTGAGGTTGAGCCATCTGGAGGTTTTTTCTCCGGTTCTCGTCAGTTTGAAGTAGGGTCCGTACGTGCCTTCTACTCTGGCAAGGGTCAAGTTCTCGCTGAGTTCCATCTCGTTGCTGTTGCTGCGTTGCACCCGGAATAGTGATGAGCGCGCTCTCTCGCACTTATATATAGCCGTGGTTGGCGTGGGCACGCTATGAGGTGGAGCTTTGTGATTGGCTAAACCTAAAGCTGAATGGGCATAAAAACTGGTTCCATCCAGTTCAAACCGGTTTCAACCGGTTCCAACCGGTTCCAAGCTCTCCTCTCACTGGTTCATTCGAAAAACGCGGATCATGCATCCAACTTCGGGGACTCCTATTGGTCCGTTGGAATGTGGGGGAGCAACTGACTCGGGGTGGGTACGCCACGCGGTGGCGGGATCCTATTGGTCCGTTCGAATGACTCGGCGTGGGTACGCTACGCGATGCCGGGATCCCATTGGTCCGTTCGAATGACTCGGCGTGGGTACGCTACGCGATGCCGGGATCCCATTGGTCCATTCGAATGACTCGGCGTGGGTACGCTACGCGATGCCGGGATCCTATTGGTCCGTTCGAATGACTCGGCGTGGGTATGCTACGCGATGCCGGGATCCTATTGGTCCGTTCAAATAGGGGACGCTGGTGACATCATAATTTACCTAGCCTATTTTGCAACCGCCTATTACTTAATCACCTATTATGAAACCACATGATGCATAACCACAAAACCATGTGACCTATAACCATCGAAACCACGTGACGTATAACCACTGAAACCGAAAGTGACGTCAAATAACCACCTATTACGTCATATAACCATCTATTACATCATATTATCACCTATTACGTCATCTATTACGTCGTATAACCACCTATTATGTCATATAACCACCTATTACGTCATATAACCACCTATCAAGGGCACTTATTACATCACCTATTGAGCACTTATTATATAATCACCTAACCTAACCAACTTTATCATGTGAGGTATAACCACTGAAACCGAAAGTGACATCATATAACCACATATTACGTCATATAACCACCATATTACCACCTATTACGCCATATAACCACCTATTACGTCATTATTACGTCATATTATCACCTATTACGTCATTATTACATCATATAACCACCTATCACGTCATATAACCACCTATTACGTCATTATTACATCATATAACCACCTATTACGTCATTATTACGTCATATAACCACCTATTACGCCATCTGTTACGTCATAATACCACCTATTACGTCATATAACCACCTATTACGTCATTATTACATCATATAACCACCTATTACGTCATTATTACGTCATATAACCACCTATTACGCCATATTATCACCTATTACATCATCTATTACGTCGTATAACCACCTATTACGTCATATAACCACCGAAAGTGACGTCATATAACCACCGAAACCGGAAGTGACGTCATATAACCACGGGAAAAACCCCGAAACCTGGAAAAACCGACCTAAAGTGCTCCCCTAACTACTTACATGTTCATGTATAATATAAAATATGTCACAAAGAGTGCCTCATTTAATAATTGTCAATCAACATAACACTCTGACATAGTGATGGGGTTTGTACAGGTTAATACACGAAGATTGCTTACCTCCCCTTTTCCACTATCGTGCCGAAGCCTTGGTTTTCATTCGTAGCAAGAGACCCTCCACTTCAAACGTCTTGCCTGGCAACATATGCTTTGCGTCACGGTATGTCAAACCCGGTCCTGCCTTAGTAAGCAACTTGGAAGCTAAATCCAGGAACTGCACATCCTTATGGGTATCTGCCGAACAATCATGTTGGCCTTCCCTGACCGTCACACCAAGCGCACCCTGTTAGAATATGAATAGCACTATGACATCATATTTTATTGCAATATAGGAATAATCCAATCCAATGCAGGTTGTCATGATTAACGAACAAACACTTCTTATGACAATGGCAATTCCTTGTGGATTGTATGCGCTGTCCTTGCTACTTCAATTACATTCATATTCATGGTAAGATCTTTCTCATACATAACAAATCATCACAATTAATTCATTCGGGTATGTGCTTCTAATACTACCAATACACTAAACTTGCTATACAGAAAGACATGACACATTACTAGGGTGTGTTCTTCGTTCAAAGTCACCTTTTACATACAGTCCAGGTACAGAAATGGTTTCAACATTTTCACATCATGGCTATTGCGGAATGAATGTCATATTTGGCTACGTACCTCTAATAGATACACACATACAAATCTAGTCAATTCCTTTGAGTCTAGACTACTTTTATATCCTTGTTTGGCACTGAAATGGCATTCTTGAGCCCAAAGTGCCGTTAAGCTTTATTTCTTCTTCTTCTTCTTTGAGTCTAGATCTAGTCATCAATTCTTCACCACTCACCTTGTAAGCTTTTACTGTTCACTACAAATTATTGTATCCCCCGAACAAAGTTCGGCGGATACTATGGATTTGGCTTCGTCGTCCGCGTCCGCGTCCGCGCCCGCGTCCGCGTCCGCGTCCGCAGAGATTTTCTTGTGAACGCGCTACAGGCCGCAATTCTCACCCGATCACCATTATTTTTTGCAGGCACATATATAATGGTAAGATCCCGACACCAATCGATTTTGGTTGCCGTGGCAACTGAATTGGTCGTTTGGGGACACATTTTGCATTGAAAACAGCCTGTTTGAGACACATGGCTTGTGAACGCGCTACAGGCCGCAATTCTCACCCGATCACCATTATTTTTTGCAGGCACATATATTATGGTAAGATCCCGACACCAATCGATTTTGGTTGCCGTGGCAACTGAATTGGTCGTTTGGGGACACATTTTGCATTGAAAACAGCCTGTTTGAGACACATGGCTTGTGAACGCTCTACAGATGGCAATTTTTGACGAATCTCGATAATATTTGGAAGTGTTGTTGGGAAGGGCTGTCACACGAAACCAATCGTTTTTTAGAATGATCATATAAATATTAATATGTTAACAGCCTAACTTATTACAGAATTTTGAAATATCCATTTTGACATGTACGATCATTCCAATAGCCTGTACAGTCGAAGGTAATGACACTGGTTTCTTGTTCAGAATGGAGAACTGAAGTTTTCAGTGAAAACAGGACAATATTACTGAATAAGTTAACATTAGTTTTATTAGTTAAGTCTATTATTGTCCACAGTAAAAAGTGTTAAGACGAGAAACGTTTTTTATTAAGCTCAACAAGGTAAAGGTTTTGTCCAGTACAAATTTCATGGGTGTAACTGAATAAGTTAACATTATTTTTAATAGTTAAGTCTATTATTGACCACAATAAAAATAGTTAAGTCTATTATTGACCACAATAAAAATAGTTAAGATGAGAAATATTTATTATTAAGCTCAACTAGGTGAAAGTATGTCCAGTACAGATTTCATGGGTGTACTGAATAAGTTAACATTATTTTTACTAGTTTAGTCTATTATTGACCACAATAAAAATAGTTAAGACAAGAAATATTTATTATTGGGCTCAACAAGGTAAAGATTCTGTCCAGTAGATATTTTATGTCTGTAACCAAATAAGTTAACATTTTTTTTGCTAGTTAAGTCTATTATTGACCTCAATAAAAATAGTTAAGATGAGAAACAATTATTATTGAGCTCAACAAGGTTAAAGATTTGTCCAGTACAAATTTCATTGGTGTAACCGAATAAGTTAACATTATTTTCACTAGTTAAGTCTATTATTGACCACAATAAAAATAGTTAAGTCTATTATTGACCACAATAAAAATAGTTAAGATGAGAAATATTTATTATTAAGCTCAACAAGGTGAAAGTATGTCCAGTACAGATTTCGTGGGTGTACTGAATAAGTTAACATTATTTTTACTAGTTTAGTCTATTATTGACCACAATAAAAATAGTTAAGACAAGAAATATTTATTATTGGGCTCAACAAGGTAAAGATTCTGTCTAGTAGACATTTTATGTCTGTAACCAAATAAGTTAACATTTTTTTTGCTAGTTAAGTCTATTATTGACCTCAATAAAAATAGTTAAGATGAGAAACAATTATTATTGAGCTCAACAAGGTTAAGGTTTTGTCTGGTAGAAATTTCTGGGTGTAACCGAATAAGTTAACTTTATTTTTACATGTTAAGTCTATTATTGACCACAATGAAAATAGTTAAGACAAGAAATATTTATTATTGGGCTCAACAAGGTGAAGGCTTTGTCCAGTAGAGATTTTATGTTTGTGACCAAATAAGTTAACATTATTTTTTTGCTAGTTAAGTCTATTATTGATCACAATAGCTTTTTATGAAAACATTGATCAACTTTTACTTTGAATTTCAACTTGAGACCATGTTTGGCACAAATTATGAGTTATAATATAACTTATGGTGAAATATTCGATCTGGCTCCAATTTCGTCATCTTGAAATGCAGTTTTGGTCAACTTTTACTTTGAATTTCAACTTGAAAGAATGTTTGGCACATATTATAAGTCGAAATATAACTTATGGCGAAAAGTTCTATCTGGCTCCAATTTCGTCATCTTGAAATGCAGTTTTGGTCAACTTTTACATTGAATTTCAACTTAATACCAAGTTTGGCACATATTATGAGTTGAAATATAACTCATGGCGAAACGTTTGATCTGGGTCCAATTTCGTCATCTTGAAATGCAGTTTTGGTCAACTTTTACTTTGAATTTCAACTTGAAAGCATATTTGGCACATATTATGAGTCGAAATATAACTTATGGTGAAAAGTTCGATATGGCTCCAATTTCGCCATCTTGAAATGCAGTTTTGGTCAACTTTTAGTTTGAATTTCAATTTGAAACCAAGTTGGGCAGGTATTATGAGTTAAAATATAACTTATGACGAAAAGTTTGATCTGGCTCCAATTTTGTCATCTTGAAATGCAGTTTTGATTAACTTTTACTTTGAATTTCAACTTGAAACCATGTTTAGCCCATACATGTATTATGAATCGAAATATAACTTATGGTGAGAAGTTCAATCTAGCTCCAATTTCGTCATCTTGAAATGCATTTTTGGTCAAATTTTACTTTGAATTTCAACTTGGAACCAAGTTTGTAAAATATTCTGAGTTGAAATATAAATAGGTGAAAAGATTGATCTATCTGTATTTTCGTTATTTTATCAAACATGTCGAATGGAAATTCATATAAAGAGATTTCAGTGGTGATTTTGAATTCGACCTTCAATAGCCTCGGAAAATCAGTGCAGCAGTTTTGGTGGGGAAAAGAAAACAGTTGTGACTTGGGATTTAACATTTCTCTGGTAATCTTTTTTAGCCCTTGCTCTAGTTTTTCACACTTGACAGTGATATATTTGGGGCAACAGAGATGATAGGGCTACGGGGGATACACCCAAGCGGTCGTAGGCGACCGGAAGTGTCTAGTTAATTGTAGAACTTGCGGTTTTATCATTCTTGATACTACTTTTATATCCTTGTTTGGCACTGAAATGGCCTTCTTGAGCCCAAAGTGCCGTTAAGCTTTATTAACAGACACACCTTTTGGATTGTAGGATAATCGACGAGCGCTTTCACTCTCTTCAAGATGTCGACCCTGACGATGCGTATTACGATGCGCACAATTTCTGGCGGCCGCTCACCCTTGACGTCAGCCCTCATGCAGTGAAAAAAGACATGTAAGTTCCTGTCAAATACCCGCTGTGAAATAAAGTCATTGCTGGAGCTGGGACCTTCGCCTCTTGCTCAGCATGGGGTTCGATTTGTCGCCGCCGAACTTCATTCCTCAACGACCTCAGTAGGGTATACCCTTCTGGGGTGAAGCTGTGAATAAAGTTGGAATATGTCACAGGTAACATGACATACACTAAAATATTTCAAGAACAGTGCTCAACATCAACTGCTTCATCAATTCACACAATCTCACCTATACTTCACAGGCCGGTCATGTAATGATGCTGTCAGCCGAAGTTTCTTCCTGTTCCTCATAGCAGAGCTTTCTGCTGCAGGCCCATTTTAGAAACCTGACAGAGCATACAAGGGCCGCATTTGACAGTTTCTTCCTTCAATTCACAAATGTAGTATGTCGATAATAACCACTTGATAAATCAGTAACATCGACTTACAACTGGAATCATTAGCTCAATATTACATTCATTATCTCGATATTACATGCATTATCGAAATAAAAGTGACAACTCGCACAGGATTGCACAATGCAATTTTCTCAGAAACCATCATCGAATTGCCCACGTGACATGTAAACACTCAAGTATGGTACATGAAGTCTGCATGGACAGTTACATTGTCAAGTACAAAATAACTATCTTGAAAACCCATGATACAAATTGTGAAGGTAATCATTAAATACTTGATTTGGAAGTTAAAACATGTTAAACAACCATATCTGCATGTCATCACACATAGACGGTTAAATTCTACAAATATTCCGTTATTAGTTGACCGATTATTGTACATCAGCACTGAAGAATTGTTTGCTTTTAGCGCCTCTACTTGGTGCATGCTTCAATCACTATCTTATCTGTCGAGCAGTCCATCATTTGTTGAACCCAGAGTCTGCAGTAATTGATACATCCTGTCAGGCTGTGTAAATCCACATATGCACAGAGCGGAGGCTTCAACCTTTTTCGTCTCCTTTGTTCCGTAACAAGAAGAGTGACCTTCTCCACTCCATAAACTGCACAACAGTGCCCTCTCCCCTGTCGTTGCCGCACCTGCCTCTGATCGCATTAGGCACTGGTGAAAAGGCCCGAACACCTCGTCACTTGCTATGATGCCGGTCCCTTGCGCATCACACTGTTGTTTTAACGTCTCCTGCTTGGTGAAATCCTGAAGTGATTTGGGTTTGCTTACTGTTCACTAGTTACTTGATCATGTTGTTGGTGTTGCAAACTATCATTCATGATTCCTTTCATTGATCAAACAACTAAGCAATCTCATTATTGCCATGTCCAAACCATGGTGTGATTAAAAACATGATATTGAGATCCCTGGTCATCATCAAATAATAAATCATTGATTACTTGACTGAATCAATGATCAGACATAACATTCGAATCAATTCCCAACACAATTTTTGCTGCACTGCAACATGTTTAAATTCTTATTGATATTTGAATATCCTTGCCATCATAGAAAGGTACCACAAATGCAAAGCCACATTCCAGTCAAGTCACTTCAACTCAAAAGTTCGCCCTGAGGATAAACACCTCCTCCTGCTGAGCGTCCATGGCAGCCACTGACTTCCGTACTGCGAGACGAAACGCTGTGCTTTATCCCGACCCTGTTGAAACACAAACAAATATACCCTACAGCTGTTAACACAACACCAATATCTAATACAACAACAACAGCTCACCCTTCTTTGAAGGACGTGCAGACATACATTTTTGGCACTGCCCAAAAACACACAATCACGACACTTGGTCGGTACGCACACACAATTTTAACAAGACTTGCATTCAATACATGGAACAGTCAGCAATACAACATTGCTCTACTTGCTCTACACCATTTTTCAGCACCAGACTCCTATGAATTGAGAACACAACGTTGCTTGAAACTGTATACTAGTGTCACGAATATTCCCCATCTATTCAACTGTTAAAAAAATTCATCAAACATACTAGTATTTGCAATTGTGCTCGATTCCATTTTCAATTGCTGATGAATTCAGCTGTTGTCACAGTACGACTCATGCTGATCATCTAAATCTACCCCGACCGCACTCTTCCTGAACAGATGAATGAAGATCTTCCAATGACAAACTGTGACAGTTTCATCAAGAATCAGTCTTTTGTCAATAAAATGTGTGCATGTACCGAAAGGCTCGATTAAGTGCCGGTCCGCTTATTTGTCAATACAGTTTCAGTGCCAGAAAAATGTCACCAATACATTACCCATAAAGGAGGGTACATAAAGAAGCATTCCAAATACGTATCGCCTTACTTATTAGTACACCAAACAGGGCTGTGTTGCCTGGTTACCATACAAAATGGAATAATTAATATGTTCTTACCTTGACCACCAGCTGCGAGAGAGAAGACGGTTATTCTTGACAGCCGTTCATCACCGAAGTTTGTTTCTGGTATACATGTCTTGGGTCCCAATGCACAGGCCAATGACGTGAAAAAAAAAACTAGACCGCGCAGATGTATACAAACGTCATGGCCGCCATGACCAATCACTGCTGACTTCCGGTCAGGGCAAAAAGCATGTCAACAAAGGCACATGCTATATGTCATCTCGTGTTATTATAAAAAAAAAAAAACTTGCAATAAACAACTGATAAAACGCGTATTAGTGCCAAACTATTTGTATTTGGTGATAAAATGAATAGTGGAGAGTAATGACGATTCAAATAAGTGCTTATATGTGGGCAGTATTTGGTTAACATCTCCTTTGGAATATCTGGAAGTGGAATACCAGGCACCATATACTGCCCAGGCATCCATATATACTGCGCACAGGCCAATATCATTCTATGTTGACGTCCCCATTTGCAAATGTGTATGCTTACCGAAGATAAAGGTGCTCTGAATATAACGTTACTGAACTTTGAAATGAAATATTATTCTAATTCTGGTGGTCCTGTACAAATTTGCAACTCGATCTATGCTGAAATTTATTAAGGAATTCAGAATGAATCGCAATGTTCTAGCCTCGTCTTGAATTTACATGTTTGACGTTGCATGATTTTTTTTTTCATATGAATCCTCAGTTCTGTAGATATGTAAACTCAACTGGAATCTTTGAAAGTGAAAATATTTTTTTATTGATTGAATTAATTTTACATGTCACAACTGTTAGTTAATAAATTTGACTGTTGTGTACTAAATGGTACTAATATTGCCAATAGTATCTTGTAGGCAATAAAGTCATAATAAAAAGTCATATATATTTCAAGTTCATTTATTGCACACACATTCATTATACACAGTTGGCCAAAAGTGTACAATCGTGTGACAAATGCAAACAGCACAGAAAAACCACAGCACGAGTGACGCGGAGCACATCTGAGATGGCGACTATTGACCCTCGTAGCGAACGTCTTTTGAGACAGGCCTACAATCATACAGTAACAATGCATAAATACCTCCGTGATATCATCTATAAGCCGAGGGGACAATGGATATACATTTTACACATAATCAACAACTCTATCACTGAAAGTAATATTTTCAAGTGACGCATATTCAGTAATACATTTGTTGATTGTATGTCAAATGTGTGTCCCTCCTGTCCCCTCAGCTCCTAGATAATGCCAAAAAAATAAACACTTGTGGAAAAGTTCGATTTTTTTGTTGCAAGTATGTCCTAAAGATGTTCGCTACAAGCGCCAATGGTCGCCATCTCAGACGTTATCCACATCACTGAGGCTGCAGAAAACACTGCACCGAAAATACAGAACATTAAAAAATACATAACATTCAAACAATCGCCTTCTTGAATTGCACATCCAGTCTACTGATGTTTGAACAACACAGTCTTGTTCAAGTGATGTCTGACACTCTCTCCAGTCAGACCGATGTTAGTCAAATTGATCGTGTGGAATCGGCGAAGTCTGATGAATTTCTCACAAATGAGTTTAACCATTGCATAGCAGTGTGTGTCGATGCCCTTGGATGTTACAATGAAGTGATCAGCAAGTTGGTCAAATAAACCAGATGGCAGTTCAGCCAGCATTCGAGAAAACCAACATGTTCTCCCATTGACCACTCACAACCTTTTTGATATTTACACAAGATCGCAATACAACTTCACAGTGCCTTACAATGCGAATAACACTCTCTGACGGGACAACAAGTCCACCGTTATTTTTCAACTTTAACAAAGCAGAAGTACATTCAGAAGCAGGTCTCACAAGAGCCAATGAACACTCTTTACAAGATATGTCTTTAGTTACTGATCGAACAACCCAGCCGGCAATGTACTCAATTACACCTTCTACGAATGCACTCAAACCAGGTTTGGCAACACTGTATGTGTGGTCACATAGAGCAGACTCAAATGTTATAGCAGGCACAATCTCATCAGGGTCTGTATCAACCACATTCAACAATGATGTGGTATCCTGGGCTACACAATTTGCTTTAGCAGAACCAGTGATTGATACACCTCCATGGCTAAGTAGAGATCTGAAAGCGCTGGTGAACTGCAGAGCTGATGGGTTATTATTCCATCCACCACGTTGTCGGACAGCAGAAAAATACAATTCCAAGTGATCCTGGGACAATTTATAGGTTAACAAATAGCTCTGTACAGGGTTCTGCCCCATCAGCAAATCTTTAGACAATTCAATCAGACTATCAATATTACACAAGAAACCTATGACACCTATTTTCCTCTTGCCATAACATACCTTTTTACCAGTCAAGTCCGTCATACTGAGCAATACAGATTTTGCCTGCATCAGAAAGCTCTCGATATTACCAATGTTTCCAGGGCTCACTGCACTTTTGTATCCTTTTGCAACAGGAGTACGGCTGTTAAATATGTCAAACATATGGTCAATAACAGATATGAAATTAGCAGTACCTTCACAGTCATCAAGATCATCACAACCAATCTGTGACGCATATCGTAAGGCAGCAGACACTGATGCACTCAAAGTTTGAGCAGCTAATTTAACATTCATTTTCTGTTTTTGAAACCGTATATGCCTATGCGTTAACTTGTTTGCTGCATGTAAACCTTCAGACGCTTGAAGTTCCTGGAGACGCACAATATGTTTCCATTTGGCAACACCAACACATGTTCTAATTTCCATCAAAGCATGCAATGCTCCTCGCAGATTTTTCAACAAATGACAAGCATCAAAGAACACACGAATAGTACGACTGCTATCAGACGGGTGTGAGAAACTACTCTTGATATTCTCTGGTTCAATCGAGCAACCAAGTGCACTTGCCATCTTCTGGTTTGTTGTGTGACCATCCATTACAAGAGCTACCACATTGACATTGACATCATATAGTGCACTAATTATGGACAATATCAACTGACTCTGGATTTCTCCTGAAATACCATTGATAAAAAAATAACCAACAGGAATTTTCCACTGGCCCTGCAGACCCACAGCCATGGCGACGAGGACTTCAGTGGCCTCTCCTGCGTCACTGTCAAGGGAACCTGCTCCAAGGTCAACGAAGCCAACCATTTCCTGCCGCTTTGGATCCCAGTCGAGGTGCTTGCGCAGTGACATCCCATCCAGCATGATGCTGCAGTAGCCATGGTTTCTTGGATCTGCCTGGGCCTTGGACTGTAGCATGTCCAGCACCTGCTGCGAGATCCTGGGCTTGGCTGATATGCTGCTCACCCATCTGAAATTTAACAGAAGCAAATTGAATCAAGGTCAACCAAAACAAAAACTGTAACTGTTCGACACAAGAAAAGATTTTTACCTTACATTTATCTTGCATGAAGTTATCAACTTATTCACACTTGTCACATTTTTTGCCAAAAATCAACATGTTTGAAAGATTTTTAGACACTGATAGCGAGGAACAAACTCACAAGAATACAGGACAGGTAGCACAAACCTTACACTGATATAACAGGTAGTTTCGAGATTTGTTGTCAACTAGGAACAAAGGCTGAAATAGCAAATCTGAAAACATGAACTTAAATATATAAATTAACAAAACAAACAATACATGTACTATTAAACCAACTGTTTTTAGATTAAATATGGAGGAATAGAAAATGTAACCTTAATTAAATATTCTCCGTAATACTTAGTAATACATACATACCGTATTGGTCCCAAAAGTGGCACATACCCTGATAGTAGCACGCCCCCTCTTTTCTTCAAAAATGGTCGATTTTTGTAACCTTGTATTTCATTTCATATCTTTCTAATATACTCTTGAAGTGTTTCAATCCACATATTTATGATATTTGAATCATAATCAAGGGAATTGGAGCCCATATGTATATTATTCAGTGATTTCTCTTAATTTTGAATCAAAATTTCACCTCATTTTTGTGCGTGCTACTGCAGGAGGTCTTGCTTTGGCACGCCGTGCTACTATTAGGACCAATATGGTACATGTGTGTATGTAAGTAAGTATATAACTAGAATTAGACATACCGTCGAATAGTTGCTGGATGGGGTAATGGAAGTTTCTCTCGCAGAAAAGCATAGGCCTTGGACTGTAGAAATGAAGCGTAGTTGCAAACTGTTTCTGGTCATCAGAGTATTCATGAGCAGGTCTCTTGAACAAATCCACAGGGATATCTGAAAGCAAAGCAGAAGATATTCAGAACTCGGAACAAAACTCAAGGTTCAACAAATATTATCCACAGACACAAACATGTTTTCCTAGGGCCCGAAGTCCAAAAACAACATCAGTTTTACTAAAAGCAGAATTTTAGAGATGTAAGGTTTCTCAGATAAGTATGCACCTTAGGCCTCAACCACCACCAAACGCATGGCGAACAATGATCTATCTGCAAGACTGCGACCCTTCCTAAGGCTCTATACCACAACTATGTGAGCTATAACAGAGGACTAACTTGTAGGGCTCTGTAGCTCACTGGCACTAAAAAGATATTTTAATATGAATTACACTGACAGCATCCCCATCAGAAGTTCAGAACGTTTCAGTACTTTCATGTAGTGCAGTGATATTTCGCATTTATATTCCAAATTATTGCAACCCCCCCCCCCCCCCTGGAAATGGCAATTTTTCCAAATTCACCAAAACTAAAAAAATCACCAATAATAGAAAATAGAAACTTGAAAATTCTGCTCTAATACATTAGTTTGGACTTTATATGGTAACCAAGTTTCAAAGGATTCCATTGAATGGTCTCAGATGAGCTTTGAGCAAATAAGCAGTGCTTAAATTCACCGACTTCCAAAAGTCATCCAAGGTCATGCAGGGTAACTTTTTTGAAGCTCATCATATACTTCCTATACCACTTCGTGACTTATTGTGTTTAATAAAACCAAAAATACTCTATCAGCAAATAGTAAATAACTCTACATTTTTATGGGGTTTTTTAGAACTATATTTGGTTATAAAATCCGGGAACAAAATGAACAACCAACATTACATGCAATAGGCCTGGTGAACTAACCCAATACAGTCGATAAAAATGCCCGTAAACTTGTGATCTGTACAGCGATTATCAGTGATTGTGAGAAGCCGAATCAGATCAATATGTGCAATAAAGATGTCAAGAATATATACTGTGCGTCATTCGCACAATGATACACTGTTGCTTTTCATGTTTATATACCAATTATACCTGTGTGTGTGTGTGTGTTCAATTGTGATGTGATGAGAAGTTTTTGCTGACTTTTGAGAAAATGTATAGGGTCATATCCAAATACTCAAAAAAAGGGTCATATTCATAACTGCCCCTGGTGGGTAGCCATAAGCTCCCAACTTTTCAGATTTGCTCTCCCAGGAAATGGAGCTTATTGACTTTTCAAAATCTGTAAACCAATATTGAAATGTGCTTCCAGGAGCCAATTTGCTCTTAAACTTTGTTGAATAGGGGCCAAATAGGAACCCTTTGGCTCCTGTAAAAAAATCTTAATTTTGACTCCAGACTGCCCTGGAACCAGTCAGGAACCCATAGAACACTAAATAATACATATCAAACGGTTTCAGAAGCCCATAATGCTTACGATTTTCTCGTAGTACTGTTAAACGACTAATTTTGGCGGCTATTAAATTTGGCGGTTTTGAGCCCCACGTCATTTAACAGATTTAATTTGGCGGTTTCAAGACCACTTATATTTCTTAACATATACCTAGTTAATTAGGCGGACGATTTAATTTGGTGGTTTTTCCCCTACCGCCAAATCCGCAAAATAAATCGTCCGCCAAAATTAGTCGTTTTACAGTATCATGCAAATGAAAATGTGACGTAGGGACTAGGGACATAGCTATGCTTACCTTTGTATGCCTCCAACATCTGCTGTACTTCCTCGGACAACTTCCTCTGCTCTGTCAACTCCTGCAGGATCTTGTCGATGCAGACTTTCGCCCTCTTTTCACGACGCTTGGTGTTGTTGAGCTCGTTTTGGACGACCTCCAGCTTCTGCAGGGTTTCCTGGTACTTTCTCTTCAGTGAGTCAGGTTCACAATGGTAACCATGATCACTCATGACTACTTCCACAGAAACACCAAAGTCGGGCACAGGCTCATCGGAAGTAGTTGGCAACTGCAATCTTGCAGACACCGGTCGTGATTTGGTCTGCAAAATTAGAAGTATATAATATGTATGTATTTTTGGTCACAATTTGAGGACTCGCTAGAATTTTTTCCCGAAAATTGGGTAACATCCTAAAAGTAGGTATATGTAGGTAGTATAGTGTTGTCCCCCCCCTTCCCCATCCCCCCGTCAGGTACACTGCCTGATATATACACTACAACACAATTCAGAGACGGAAATTTACAACATGGAAATTAACCGGTAGTAATAGAAGTTTATCTCATTCTCAGATATTTGTGCTTTGCTGTCAGACACACAACGTATCATGCCTGTGGCCTCATGCATTGCATGAGACTGCCCCTGGTCGTATGTCAGACAGAAATGCCCACATATACATGTACATGATGAACTAGTATAGGAAATACAACCACCATATTTTCATTACAAGTTTACATACAACTTTTACGAGTTATAAATATATCTCGTTAGTAGTACCTCATTTTTCCAAGAAAAAATTGATGGCACTGCCGTTTTCTTCAGCATCTTCAGCTGTCTGTGTTTTGAGGCGTAGAAGTCATCTTCCTGGAAGTGTTCCGAACACACAACATCATACCGGGAGGGCTCCCACGGCTTCTTAGTCGTAGCATCCAGGCGGTTGATGGCATGCAGCCACAACTTTCTGCGCCGCACATCAGATGGGATGCTGGAGGAAAATTGTCAATAATGTATCATAACAACTGTGAATAGTGGTAGGTGTACCTACATGTGAATTCTGGTTAGTGCACATCTACTGATCTAGGCATGCCTAGTCATGCTTGAGCAGAGGGCCAGGCCCAGGGCCCCAAGGGGGGGGGGGAGGTATCATATATGCAGCTCTACATAGCCGTTTGATTCTATAGAATAAATCAACTTTTATATTATCAAGAATTATCACCCTTGCGGCGTGATAGAGTAGATCTAGGACTAGGTCTATCCGCATTGTTCATAAGTAGCTAGGTCATGACAACATCGATGGATGATTTATGAGTGACCAGTTTGCTTAGCCATGGCTGTACGATTCACATACTGATCCAACTAGAAAACTTGACAAAAACAATCTCAATTGACTTACCGATGAAATGATATCCCTTTGCGACCATCTACTCGGTTTTCACACCCCACAGCGCAACAAGAGCTGACCATTTCGCCAGAAATGGTACGCACTCGTGGCGTCGTGCTGGCGGGAATGTTTTGCCCTGACCGGAAGTTGGAGCTTACTTTCCACGAGAGAGGGGGCTGTGCGCGGTCTAGTTTTTTTTACGTCATTGGCACAGGCTGTTGCTGGGATCAGAGAGGCCAATAACATTTCCATGGAGATGCCATGACACGTGTAATGAGTATCCACCACCTCCTGAAGACTCCTGGGTATGATATCCTGCACCGGAAACGGCACCTACAATAAACATGATGGTTCATGAAGACATGCAATACTGGTTTGTATGTGTATCGTCAAGTACTATAGTAATTCACGTCAACATGTATTCATTGACAAGTCCAATGCATATTCCACTTCGATATTTTCCTTTCGGTATCCTGGCTGTGGGTGCTTCCAGTGGTATCCTGTCTGTGGGTGGATGCATCCGGGTCAAGGGCCAAGGGTTTTCCTTTCTTATGAAAGAGCTCCGGCACAGTCCAGCTTGTATTTGAGTTGGCCGTAGTCACTGTATACTTTCCATCCTGGTTTTCGGACAGTAGGATGACATTCACCAGCTTGGAGCGCCATTCTGCCATGTACGAAGAAGTCTGGTCCAGAACAAGTATTTCGTATGTGGGCTTTCCTCGACTTCTTACGAGGCATTTTTTCCCTTCTGGCAATGTCCTCCTTGATAATAGATAAAATGAAGATATTTAGTATCGCTAGTGTTATTGATTGGTGATATTACCTACTCAACCTATTCATGTGGTGGCATGGCAATGCACAACATCCTGCTTTTGCCTAAACAATTACCGTAGAAAAGTCCGTAAACGATTAATTGTCCGTTTTTACACGCATTTATTCCAATTCATCGTCACTGGACTATCAGCCACCAAATTGATATGTTACTTATATTAAGTTGCCAAACACGCTAATACTTCACGAATAATGCAGTTCATAAAAAAACACTTTATTTTTTTAACACTTCAAGCAACGTTTACAATATGTGTACTTCCGCTAAAATTACAAGGTTTGTTTGTTGGTGCCACTTCTTTTTTCAATAAACTAAGGATTTGTATCTTTTCGTTAACGATTATAAAGCAGTATACACTGGAACAATTTTAGATTTTGACATCTTCTAATGGCTTACACGCTCTAATCGTATCGTTTATATACAGCAATGCAACTACTTGTTTTAGTGTAGTACTTGTTTTAGCCCTACTAGTTGAAGCCTCCAAGGTTTGGTCACACATCTCAGTTGGTTTTAGCATAAACATGTCGCAGTCACGAGTACACTGATGAAACATACCAAACCAATAAAGGAGGGTGAGATAACAAACTTCTGGCAACACAGATGCTGGTGACGCTATCTACCTGAAGATGACCATACAATAACACTTCCCATCTTGTGATGAGAGGACACAAGGTTTACACCTCGCAAACTCGCATCGACGCCTCGCAACCTCGCATCAGCCGCTTACAGCCTCACATCGAACTCTCGCATCGACCTCTCACCAATCAGGTCACGCTGTAAAAAATTCCCCACTAAAATCCTTAAATGTATAAAGATAAGTTGCCCGACATTATGGGGACGAACATGACCCGTAAGAAAACCCCACTTTAGTGTGGTACTAATGTATTTTGGGTTGTTTTGGTGGGGATGTGTGCTCTATACCGAGTGGTGCACTCTTATTGGTTTTCACTTTTCATAGAATGTGCTCGCCTCGCGTTGATGGGGGTGCTGCAAATGCTGCTCGACAGATGTGGGCTTGAGTGGAACCATCATGATATCAGATTCTTGAGCCCAAAGTGCCGTTAAGCGTTATTTCTTCTTCTTCTTCTTCTTCTTCATGATATCAGACCGACACGTCACGGCACAGTTCCATGTGGCAAATCGGAAATCATGTATTCCATGCCAGAACTGTATAATGAGGATATCAGGCAGTTACATGTATAGGTTCTATAACTTCTAGTGCACAAGACAATAACGGCATATTTTATTTGTGCTATAAATTGACCTCATCAATTCTGTTGTATACATATTCCAATAGCAGTAAATTATGTAACACCATTCTCCCTGGAAACATGTCTTCAACTCTGCGAATACACAGCTGCCCTATATTTGAGCAACAATGTGTGAGAATTGACGAAACCGACCTCAAGCGAGAAGGGCAGCCCTTGAACTATTTCTCTGGCTGATTGAACAAAATGGCATTTGAAATTTCAGTTTGGAACTTTTATTCACGAAAGAACATACTTTACATACGCTTACCATTTTGTGCAATTATTTTGTGACTATGCATATCGAGTCGAACGAGGCGTAAAGTCACATTCAAACATGATTAAACAAAATTGCTAAGTTGTACGATCCGTATAGTTTTGTAGATATATTAAACAATCAAAGCAAGATGACATCTCGTCAACTATACCATCCTAACCATGTTACAACGTATTGAATGTACGTAGGTAAAATACATACAAGTTCCTTGTGGAAACCGAATCATATACAGTAGGTTCTACATGTGTCAATGTGCAAACGGTCCCGACCGAGATACTGATTACAGAAATAGAACCAGTAACAATGTTCTCATTGATTCAACACAATGGCATGTAAATATTCCAGATTATGTAAATAATCTTTCTTGGCGAAGAAACCCATAAATACGCTGTTTGGCGATGATTTTGTTTTGTCCAATGATTTTGGTCGCGATTTAAATTTGCGACGAAAACTGTTCAGGAAAAACGCATTATGGCATAAATCAGCCGCCGTACAATACTATGCAAAGCCAAATCCACTGCCCGGCAGCATCCACTTGGCGTAGCATTTCTTGGCTCTGCGGTTCCCCTTTGCCAAGGCGTCCAGGGGCAGTCTTGCACATGGTGCACACGTGTTGGCCCTGAGGAATGTTGAGCTGCCGATCGAAATGAATCATTATTGTTGACTTGAATCCACCAGGTGGAGGCGCAGATAGCCCGGTGAAGAATTGAAGAACGTCACGAGTGGTCAGGGGTTTGGGAGGCGGCAGAGACTCACCATTCTTTAGATCTACACTCTTCATCTCTGTCTTCACCTGTACGAAGCCCTGGAATACATCCTCCAGAAACTCATTGAAATAGTGAAATGCATCAGTTTCTTCCTGTGCCAACTGGGTGCCAGGCTTTCCATATTGGTTGAGCTCGAACAGAGCTACAAAGTCCTTCCGCGTCAGGACAGAAACGTGGTCCTTGGACCGGAAAATCATGGCTGCCTCCATGGCTTCCTGAGTGTTATTCCATACATCAAGCATTGCAGGGATGTGATTGGGTTTTAGGGAAAAAGTCTGAAAGCGTGGGACACAGCCAATCAGACGTGGGGTCTGGGGCCCGCCTAGTGCCCCAGAAGCTGAGCACCTCTACGTGATCTGTGGTGCAGGGCTCTCAGATGAGTATATTTTTTATCCAGATTCATGCCAATTTTAAGGAGAAATCCAGTGTTTATCACACTACACAATAAATGTTTACATAAATTGGGTCCAGCAAGGATGGCGCTGAGAATTGAAAATCTACAAATAGGACTCGCGCCTATACTATATCGTTTGCTTATTTACTTGTATAGCGTGTATAGCAGCTGTACTCACAAACTATTACTAAATGTGAAGAAATATAGAAAATGTAGACACACAGTCATGGTGTTATGGTTTTACTGCAACAACAATACAACAACATACGATGTATGCACACAAGCATTGAGTGTTGATGTTAAGTACTAGGTCTTTTTTTTCCTTTCAGCAGCCATGGAAACTTTCAATAACACAAGCCACCAGACATCTGTGTGACGAGTGTCAGTCAATATATGATGTTTTTAATGATATTAGGGTTTATAAAATCCTCATTTCCGCAATAACCTCTCGACTTCATGCTGGATGTCCTGGCGTGTATTTCTGTCTCCAATTGACACACTTTTTTTAACTGAGCCTAAAGTTAATATTCAACTACCGCCAAAAGCACCAGTTCTTAACAAGAGGAGTGTCTGATAATAACCACACATTGTAATCGTTTTCAGATGGAAATTAATGTCTCAAATAATACATCGTTAGTAACCAAAAAGACATGTCAAGCCAAAATATCCTAATATGACATCAGTGTATATATATGAGCTATGGTCCTCGCCAAGAAATTTCCAAAACATATGTATATAACATTGGACATAACCTTTTATCCATTTCCACAACCCTACCTCATGAGAACCTCTGACGTCCCAGTGCTGATAACGCTTGTACTCATATCCGGCTGTGGTGCTGGCCTCTTTATACCCTTGCCCTTACTCTGGCCTATCCCAGAGGTCGCCTCCTTCGACTCCTTGGCTGTGCGAATACCAGCATCTGCGATCTTCACCAGTACTCCCTGGAAATTTTGAGTTGATGTAATCGACGCAAAAAACCAATCGCGTCGTCGTCGACTGCTAACTTGTTCGCCAATTGCTCTTTGAGGTGCTGTTCGCTAGCCGTGTCCAACGCGAGGAACCGACATGTACTCCAGAACTTTTATACAGTTTTCCGCTTTGAAGCTCACCGGCTTCACAAATGTTTCGTCCATGGCAATATGCCTTCTTGAGCCCAAAGTGCCGTTAAGCTTTATTCCTTCTTCTTCTTCTTCTTCTTCCGTCTGGTCTGGTTAAATAAGCTTTGGTGCCGAGGGGAGGGTATGAGAGATTATGTTATTCCTCAGACCGCCCCATATATTGCGGAGAAAATCCACACCAAGTCATACTTAGGTTTCCATAACCGAATACAGCCAACTACGTCTCACTGTGGACAAGTGATGAATACCATTCCAGCGGGTTATATATACGGAAATGGTTAACAAACACAGGCAAGCGTCGCATGTGTGTATATCAGCCGTACCTACTGACGTAGTACGATATTCCTACACTCATATTGAATAGCTACACTCATGTTTGGATAGAAACCTTCTACACATGTATTCCATTATGCTAGTCATGGAGTGCATTTAAAAGAATTCACGAGCAATCTGGTAGTTTTTACCTTTCATTACATAATCTTAATACTCGAACCTAAGGTCTTAACATTCTTCATTGTAATTTTACTGGTTTGGCACTGAAATGACCTTTTTGAGTGAAACGAAACGCAAATATTTGGAAAATAATTTGGTTTATTTTGTTTGAATTATAACACGATACATTATGATTCATAATAGAGGTTTTACAACCAAACGTCATGATGTGAAGATATGAAAACGTTCAGGAACTTCGAAACATGACACGAAAATGTTTGCAAATAATAATAACATGCCTATATATTGCTTACAATATGAACAAAACCATTTCCTTTTTGGATTTCCATTTGATTCCAACATGTGTGTAGTGAAACCGGACATAAGGACAGTTTTTGCCATCAAAAGTGATCATCCCTCCTGCTGAAACGTTACTGTGGGGGCTCACGTGTGTTCAGTATGCACTTCAGGCCCGTCGCCAGGCATATAGGAATAGGGGGGCTCACATAGAAATTGAGGGTGCACTGGTTTGCCTTGACTGTATGTGAGCGAGCGGAGAGACTGAAGCCATAGCGGTCTGGGGGTTCGGGGGGCGCCATAAGCCCCCCGAGAAAATTTTGGATTTTGCAGTGTCTCAGGGCGATTCTGACGCATATCATACGGTTTTGTTTACGGCAATATTGGGAGTTGGACAGGAGAATGTTTAGGCAGAAATTAATAAAAAGAAAAATGAACCATTCAATTTTATTCAGTTT
This sequence comes from Terebella lapidaria, assembly GCA_949152475.1. Classification (NCBI taxonomy): domain Eukaryota; kingdom Metazoa; phylum Annelida; class Polychaeta; order Terebellida; family Terebellidae; genus Terebella; species Terebella lapidaria. The sequence continues at coordinate 4,918,449 of OX424567.1, forward strand.
GTCCAATAACATTTTCGTCAAGTACAAGTAACGGGAAATGAAAACTTATCAAAGTTATATGTCGGTTATTGCTTAATGATATAACATCAACATGCGAACATCATTTACATGTACGTAAGTCAGTTGAGTGTCATTCAATACAATTGTATTCTCCTCTTGGATTGAGCGAAGGCATGCAGAACTTTATCAAAGTCAACAGTCCTTGTATATTCGTGTCGAAAGGACAGCAATACCAAGTTGCTCTTTCGACGATGTGTCATAGAACGCCTGTAGGGAGTCAGCACTCGTGTCAGTGTTGAGAAGGATGCTTCACAAGTTGCTGAGCTTGCTCCAAATGTCACTGCAGTTGCATAGAGTTCATAGAGTGCAGGAAATCCACTACGAAAGGGGTGAAGCAGGATGCATATATCACCCAATGTTGTGTGAACAGATGGATCAAACTCTTTGGCGATCAATGCCTTGGCCACTGTGCATTCGGCACTAAGGTTTGATGTTTTATCTGATACGATAAAGTCTGCAAAGACTTTGACACTTGATGGTTCAAGAAAGTCTTTGCTTTGAGGCCACATATTGCGCATGCTCAGCAAAAGTTGACAAATCCTTTCTCCGAACCGGGCATTCATTTCACCAAGACAACTGTCCAGAACATTTGCAAGAATGCGTTTGTGTTGAGTTTTTTTCATCCTGTGCACCATCACCATGCCCCACAGAAAATATGGAGCGGGGGCGGGGGGGGGGGGGGGCACGACCTTGAAATGGGGGGGCACGGCACCCCAATGCCCCTCCCTGGCTACGGGCCTGATGCACTTCGAGTTCCGTGTCAGTGTCAGAGACATCCTTACAACGAGTGTTTACTGGTGTTGACCCTGGTGTCACTGGTGTTGATTCTGGTGTTACTGTACTGCAGTTAGCACTGGGTCTGATGACGATATTGATATCTCGCTTCGTCTTTGCTTTTGCTTCGAGTTGAATTCGATATCACAAACCTGCTTGTAGTCAAGTGTATTGAGTGCTTGGGGTGATAACCAGTACGCTTCTCCTGTGTGACAGTTTTGCTCCCTATAATTCGCCCAGCCACTGCGATGTAGAACAGCATGGAAGAGATGTGGGTGCATGTGCTACCTTACCCTGCCTTGCACTCACAGTTTGCCGTCATCACCATTCCGTCCTTCTGAATTGGTATAATTTATTATGTATGTACATCATACTCTCGCAGATGAAATGGCCTTCTTGAGCCCAAAGTGCCGTTAAGCTTTATTTCTTCTTCCGTCCTTCTGTAGGATTAACCAGCTTTTCGCTGGGGCGTCATTGAGACCTTGTGAGTGCAGAACAGGCAACAAATAATGATATATTACAGCATACTCAAAGCCACTGAAAAGGATGATGATGTTGATGATGTTAATTCAACAGGTGAATTCACTAAAAGGATGGAAAGGTTTGTACTACCGAAAGAATAGACTTCGGGTGTTTAATATTCAACAACATCTTTTCGACTTTTCTTTACGCAAGTGTATGTACTTGGAGACATGTGCCAGTGTTCACTTCCAAGTCAGTCAAAATTCAGTTATTCGGATGGTCCTTTCGCCCACTGGGCACATGACGCCTTAAAGACGTTTTTTTCCGTCATTCGGTGACGTCTTATTTACGTCTCATCATGGTCTTATATGCAAAGCTAAAAGACGTTTTTTATATGGCAGAAAAATGACGTCTTTTCGATAACAGTAGAAAGACGTCTTTTGGACGATGTAATAAGTCGCTGATTAGAGAAACACACAAGAGGTGGGCATACTAAATGTTTACTAATAGAAGACATGAAATACACTACAACACATTACAAAATATTATGACAGAAAAAACATGGATGTATATTGATGACCAATAAAAACCCCTGGAGTGAGGGTGGGTGGGAAAGCGTCCGATCTGTGTGGTAGGCAGCAGCAAACTAGTTTGAAATTACCGCCAAACGATATTTATATACAGGTCAGTAGTAAACACAAACTGGCTGTTTCTTAAAGAGCCTGTATTGGCACAGGGCTTGATTTCACTGAATAAGTAAAACAAGCTCCCAGGAATGCAAAGACACCCATAAATTACTTCATTACCTCCTAAAAATGCACCAACTCGGGCAAAATACCGCATAGACAGACAATTCTGGTTCAAAAAACGACAGAGCCATGTTCACTTCCGGTGACGTAGATAGTAGTACAAAGCCGTTTCGCAGCTCTCCGAGGCTGCTTAAATCAAGCCCCATCGAGCGTACAGCGGCTGATACACAATCCAGTATTTGTCTTTTTACTGCTCATAAGAATGACAATTAGTCTGGAATCACCAGATTTTGAGATCACAGACAGTGATAGCAGCGAGGCCAGTGAGGTAGAGGAATTTTTCGGGGTTTTACCATACAGATTTGAACCATCAGCTACTACATGTAACAACCAGACCAGGGAACACCAGCCAGATGCAGAATCCGAGACAGAGGACATAAACAGGTTTGACAACACTGACTGGTAACCCTGATTACTTTACTGCTTTGGCCATAAATGTATTATGCGGGTCTGTCAGTTTCAGAAAGATATAAAATAGTTTCACCATTAGAAAAGAAAAACTGGGGGATGCCACAAAGCCTATAGGCTTTTATGTCTAGTTATTACCGCACTGGGTAGTCTATACTTGTATCATTGGCAAATATGTCTACATGTATATTCATAAAGTAGCAGCGTCTTTCTATATTTTGTAGGTGCACATGTAATTTGTGCATAAGTATGCCCACAACGGTGGAGAGCTCATGCTGTAATGAATCTGCGCAAATTTGGGCCAAAGTAGAGAAGTTTCGTGAAGATAATCCAGAACATGAAACATTTGAATGTTTCACTCAGCATCCCGGATTCCAGACAGTGTGCATAGATGTGTACTCATTGGAGGCTGCCTATATCCAATACAGAAACCGATACCATGAGGAACTAAACATGCCACTGAACAGGTTTGTGACAAATCATTTCTGATGGTTCAGTATAGTACAGTAGCTCATATGGTGTGGTGTAATATATTGTTGTTTTCTTTCATTTATTTTAATATAGAAAATATCGGTATACAGCGTATCGGCAGTGTGTTCGATGGTGTTGGGGAACTGTCGGAAAGGATGTGCGAATACCACTGCCATCATGTGTAGTGAAGGCCATCCGAAAGCACTACCCTGACAACACGGAGAACTATACAGGGTTCAAGCGGCCAGAACTGTAAATTTTGTATGTAGACCAAAGTGTCTGATTGTGGTAAATGTCTATGCTGATGACAATTGTACCTCAAAATGACAAAATAAAAACATGAACAACAATACTGATTTTATTTTTACATGGAAATGCATGTGTGGTGATTACAGGAAGCAGTCCTGGTTGTAAACCTCAAATACCAGACATAATTCATAATATTAATTAGTTACACATACAAGTAGTTGGCCAATAACTTAGAGAAGTATTTTTACTGGATTCACGCTGTATAAAATAAACTATTATTATTATTAACTAGCAAATCGAATAGTTTTTTCAACATATACATACATGATTCTGTTTCATTATCTACTAAGTATATCATGGATCGCATCTAACCATGTATCAAGTACAGGCCTATTTTCATTATCTACTAAGTATATCATCTACTAAGTATATCATGGATCACATCTGACCCTGTATCAAGTACAGGCCTATATGTAGCTCACAACTCACACCTCAAAAGCTTATCATCAGGATACTCAAAATCATGTCCTCATTCCCACTACAATAGTGTAATCATTATTTCTTAACAAATCTCGAGACATGGGCCTTGATCGCTGCTTTCTTGTCTGGATGATCATACTGAGATGCTAAAGGCTTGGGCATCTTCTCCCTGTGGCTGTTGATGGACTCCTTCAGTGCTGTTGGATTTGCAGAGAATCCTGTCAGAAGCTCAGTCATCAGCTTCTTTGAGTATTCTGGATGATTTGTGGTTGCAGTAGTTCCAATATTCATAAATATTAATTTATATAGCATTTTGGTACTTTTTAATAACTCTTCACACACCAGCATGGATTATATACATGTGCATTGTACATACCATAAGTGGGACCAGTTTTGACTGGTCTCACAGTGACATCCCCTTTCTTGAACTTGGGAAACTTCACAGCATACTTTGGACAACCGTCCTTCGTCACAGCCTGCATTCTGTCACTATTCTCGTTGTAGTGCAGCGCTGCCAGGTAGTACCTGCAAAAACATGAGGTTAATAGCACAAAATTGCAGTGAATCTCTTTTTGTTTGCTGATCAGCAGTGGTAGTTTAGTTGATGAAGGTTTTTAGGAGCACCTTGCAAGCAGTCCAAGATAGCTGAAATGAGTGTGCTTCGGAGCGAAGCGAAGGAGCAGGCTATGGAAGGCCTCGAGTGATGACGTTTGGTGTATGGGCGTCAGCTTCCGGACATCCTTGATGACAGCTTTAGAAGTCAGCAGGTCGCTGATGGCATCACTCTGCTCAGTACCTGGATGTACGTATGTACGTGTACAAAGGGTTCATGCTGTTCAATACTTTTATATTACTGTTATGTGGACTGGAAATACACAATATTGAGCTGGAATCTGGAATGCGTTTCTTTTCACAAATTACTGATCTGATCATTTACCTGCAACAAACCATTCCTTGTTTTTCTCCTCATCCCTGAGATGAGGGTGCTCACACATCTCATAGAGGTCGCTGTCATGTTCGTGCACATCATGTATGTGGTTGACCAAGGACCTCCACTTGGCTTCCACAAGGTCCTCCCTGCCTTCTCCTTCAGGGACACTCGCCACGTAATAGAGGTGGTTGAGGATTGACCTCTTCCACAGCATTATTATCCCAAACTCCTTTCTTAGGGCTAGTTGCTCCAGCTTCTTTTTTAATCCTGAAGTGCAGCGAACAATACTCTCCATAATTAAATCGTAAAACAAACAGTATTGGAATCATGACCTTGACGAATAATGCATAAGTTAAGTAATTATCTAGAAAAAATATTGTTCCAAACCTTTGCCAGTGTGCCAGGTGTCATTATAATGTGTCAAGCCAGGGATTTCTGGAATCAACTCCATCCTGATATACTTTGATATCTGTAGGTGTCGGTCAGTTACCAAACATGACAGCTCCATCCCATCAATTGCTATCAGGTTCTGGATGCATCGCTTGAATCCCTCCAGCTCACAAGCATTGCTGCTACCCACTTCATTACTCTGGAACGAGCATGTAAAATGTACACTGGATACCATGATACATAAGTGAAATTAAGATAATAACTGACAATGTCTATACACCCATTACATTTTATGGAATTAACCTGAACTAGTTGAATGTCGATGACTTTGTTGACTCTCTGTTCCATGAGGGTGTAACCACCATATTTGGCAGAATGGCCAGGCGAATCACATCGACCGTCGCCAGCCAACTCGAGTCCTCCCTCGAGAGTCTGTAGGGTGGAGTACATGTCCTCCTGTTCATACTCCCAGACCTTGATGACTGTAGGGATGATGTACTGTAACTGGTGACGATGAAATGTTGATAGATTGAAACATACAATGTTAAGAATCCTGAGCAGGTGTAGGATCAGTGATGGGAGGCTCCCGGAGTACAGGATGGCAGCCGACAACATGATATTGCCAGCAGGCAGTTGGTTCATGACTGGCTGACTGCACCAGACTCGCTCGTGTTTACAGTCATGGCATTGCTGGAGTATTTCCACCATGGTACCAGTTGTTTTCAGCACCCTGCCACTACTCTCACCAGCACAAATAAGACATGTCTGGAACAACTCGAGCAATTGTGTCTCAAACACGATGTACTTCTGTTCTTCTTGTAGTGTTTCTGGAGATTGTTTCCTGTAGAGATTTACAAAAGATATTTCACAACAAAGTTGTTGCAAAGTATAATACAATTTTATTGTTTTTTAGATGTACACTGGTTTTCTTGATTCTGTACATTATCTGACCTGTTCTCAAGTTGAGGGGAGGCTTCAATGGAGGTAGCAGTCTTGTTGTCAAGGTTCTCCTCGTCCTCAGCCTCAGCCAGTGACAAGTCTGATGGTTTATACTCGTCATCATCCTCATCTCTAACTGGACCTGAGACAGGACTGATGGTTTTGATAGGACTTTCCTCCCAGCCACTTGGTGCACCCGAATATTTCCTTGGTGTGGACGTGTGAGCTGTTGTCACTGTAGTGCTGCGCTGTGTCTCAGTACATGTGTAGCACTCCTCCCACTGCGTACTGGCATCCTGCATCCCCACATGTGTTGATGTTCCTACAAACATTTAATACAATTGAGAAATTGATCCAATGGATACAACTCCTAACATTACACAACAATAATCCTAACAATAACAACTTAGCAGAAGACGGTAAAACAACCAGCACACATTATAACATGCACATGTACTGTGGCTATTGTACCTTTACTCCTGTGAGGTGGTCTCCTGCAGCACTGTGTCCCAACATCCACTTGATGCGGTTCCACTGCAGTGTCACACGGGTCACAAGTGTCACTGCCATCCTCCTGTTCAATGTCACAAGTTCCAGCTGTGGTAGCACCAGAAGTTGATGGACTTACATTATCATTCAGTAACTGTAACCAAAACTCAGTAGTTTTTACTAACCATTCGGACAAAATGTTGTAAATAGACTGAGAAAAAAATATTGATCACACAAAATCCCAGAATTCCAAGTGTCAGAGACTTAGGAAATACAATATATAAAGCAATATAATAAACCAAGTATATACATGCAATAGGATGGCTGCCCAGGAAAGAGGACTGATTCCAGCACTCTGTGATTAAATGGAATTATACCTATCTCAGGTCAACCATTTTGGCTAAAAGTTAACAAAACTACATTTGAGTGAACATACCTTACATGGAAATCATTTTCATAGTGAAATAGTGCATATAACAGTGTCTAGTGGATTTGAACTGGTCAGGCATTGGTCACTTTCCCCTATTTCTGCTCACCTGAGTCAACAAAATATGGCAATGATGGCATCAACACTTGACTTGAAAAAGTTGAGAGAACTGGCCAAGGATAAAACAAACTGGGTAAGGCTGGAAGCAGCAGGAATGCCCTGGATGAAGGAAGATGACATGCTTATTTTGATACATGCTACAATGAGGGACTCTTCCCTGGGAACTATGACTGACAATGAAGGCACCCCACTTGATATTTTTGGAGTGCAGTTGTGTGATAGCCCAGGGCCCCGACATTGGATAATATACACAACAGGTCTGTCTGCCAAGGCAAGACTACTTTCCCTAAACTACATAGAGGTCAGAGGTAGATCCTATGAACTTAGTGACTTTTCTTACACACCCCGACCAAAACCAGTCAGGATGTCCATACATGGAATTCCTCTGCATGTGGAAGAACCTGAAATAGCGGGTTGGGTCGATAGCTTCGCTAACCGTGTCTCAGAGGTGCAGGTGGCCCAGAAGGATAGCCCTACAATTGGCAAATACTTGAACGGCAATCGCTTCTGTTACGTGACATCGGTGACCGATCCCAAGCCCAGGTATACCACCTTCGACATGACTGACCCTTTCGACCCTTTGAGACTGATCACAGTGGACATTACACTGTACTACGAAGGACAGGTTATCAACTGTAAGATATGTAAGGACGATAACCATCAGACCGGACAATGCCCACGACGTATAAACAAGGTGAAGACCTGCAACGACTGTGGCTCAAATAAACACTCCACGGACGTTTGTCCAGTACCACCAAATGAGAACGTTATCGTGTTCAAGGGAGAATTTAACCCTTTATCAAATTTCTTCCCCTGCGAACTAATTGATGACGACAAAACCACATACAAGTCCAGCGAGCACATGTTCCAGAGTGCGAAGGCCACAGCTCTGGATGACATGCAAACTGCTATAGATATACAGCAAGCAAAACACCCACGCGATGCCAAAAGACTGGGAGACCAGCTGGGACAGAGCGACAAATGGGACAAAATCAAGGTGAAAAAAATGACAGCTATCCTCGAAAGGAAGGCCAAACAGTGTCCACAATTCCGGGAGTCACTACTTAACTCTAAAGACAAGATCCTCGCAGAGGCCACGCAGGACAACTTTTGGGCAAGTGGACTAAACAAGCGAGCTTCGCTTCGTCAAGATCCATCCCGGTGGCCAGGACGTAATATGATGGGAACTCTGCTAAGTGCTATACGGTCAGACCTGGTAACACAAACTTGAACTTTTCTTACCCTAATGCTATAGTACTAGAAGTATGTTGAATGTACTAACGATCAATATTCGAGGTCTGCATAAAACGAAAACTCGCAAGGCTGTGTTCTATAAATTACATAAAGAAAGATACGACATAATATGTATACAGGAGTCACATATTACTGATGAAGTTGTGGATGAATGGAAAAAAGACTGGGGTGGTGATATATTTTATGTTCCTGGAACCCCAAACAAAATGGGAGAATTGATTCTGATAAGGAAAACTGTAGACTGCGTGAATGTGAAATATCTAGCCAGAGAGTCTGGTTTATTAGGTGTCGGATTTGAATATGAAGATGAATTCTATGCTCTTTTTTGTGTGTACAGTCCAGCAAATACTCAGAGTAAAGTCGAATTCTATGAAAAGGTTACAGCAACAATATCAGTAATTTGTCAGAATTCTACCTGTAATGTTATAATCGGTGGGGATTTCAATTGTGTCAATAATCCATCACTTGATAATATCAGCGGCTGTGATCATAGTAAGAATGAAATAGAGGCATTTTGTAATCTGGTATCTGAGTTGGATTTATGTGATGTGTGGAGACATTGCAATATAAATGACCGTGACTACACATGGAAACATAAAAGTAAACCAATTGTCAGACGTATAGATTATATCTTCTGTAGTGAACAATTTACTGATAAGATTGTTGAGTGTAAAATAGTTGATGTGGGTTTCACTGATCATCGAGGTGTGGCGCTGACATATGGCTGCTCTCCTGGTAGTAAGGGGCCATCTTACTGGAAGTTAAATAACTCCTTATTAAAGGATATGGAGTTTGTGAAGACAATTAATGCACTAATTGACAACACAGTCACTGAACTTCAGTCTATATCTTTGAATGCCCAGATAATATGGGAGGTCTGTAAGAATAGAATTAAGCAGGTTTCTGTGCAATATGGAATTAGAAAAGCTAGTAGGGAGCGAAACCAATTCAAAATCGCCCAAAGCAAGCTGAACGTATTGAATAGGCAATTGGTCATTTCCCCAGATAATACAAAATTACATGCTGAAATTGAACACTCCAAGGCACAAATAGATAACTTGAATTTGGCAATGGCTCAAGGAGCTCAGATACGCTCCAAGGCTATTTGGGTAGAGCAGGGGGAAAAGAACACCAGCTACTTCCTGGGCCTGGAACGAAGTAGGGCTCACTGCAATATCATGAAAGCACTTCAAGTAAATGATGATCAAGTCATAACAGATCAGGCTTCAATAATGAAGGCACAAACTACTTATTTTAGGGAACTGTATGATCAACCTCAAAATTTGGAGGAAGGATCATTTGATGATTTCATCAGAAATCTAGATCTTCCTCAGCTTAGTGAAAATGACAAGGTAGCGTGTGAAGGACCGATAACACAGGCTGAATATGGAAAAGCCTTGAGAACAATGCGGAATGATGCTAGTCCCGGAATAGATGGGCTGACAGCCAGTTTCTATAAAGTATTTTGGCCCAAGATAAAGATTTTGGTCACTAGTGCCTTGAATTTTGGCCTAGATATGGGATGTATGTCCACCTCACAGACAAGGAGTATTCTGAAACTTATACATAAAGGAAAAAACTGCGCAAAGGATGACCTAAACAACTGGCGCCCAATAGCACTGAGCACAGTTGATTATAAGATAGCAGCAAAGGCCATAGCAAATCGAATAAGAGGTCCCTTAAAAACAGTTGTAAATGAAGACCAAACTGGCTTTATTAAAGGGAGAAGTGCAGCCCATATAATACGAGCACTGGATGATATTTTAGAATATGTAGATGTCAATGATTTACCAGGCATCTTGATAGCAATTGACTATCGCAAAGCTTTTGATACTATATCAAAAACATACCTCCTTAAAGTGCTTGAGTATTATAACTTTGGTAAAGATTTGATTTCATACATTAAGGCCTTAAATACCAATACTGTGGCGAGTATTAACCATAATGGTTGGATCAGTAGTAACTTCTCGCTAAACTGTGGGATCCGACAAGGATGTCCCCTCTCACCCATGTTATTTGTACTTGCGTTAGAAGTATTGTCTTGTAAAGTCCGGCAAAATCCTAATATTAGGGGCCTAGAGTTACCCTTCGATAATAAATATAAAAGACAAGTTAAAATACTTCAGTATGCAGATGACAGCACAATTTTGTTGCAGGATGAAAATTCAATAGCAGCAGTATTAATTGAAATTGAAAACTTTTCTAAATTTTCAGGGCTCCAGCTCAATAAAAGAAAAACAGAAGCACTGTGGCTGGGATGCTGGAAGTTCCGCAGAAAAGAACTTCATGGGTTAAAATGGCTATCACATCCTAATAATCAAGTAAAAATCCTAGGAATAACACTGAGCAGCTCCTGTAGAGCTCATGAAATAGCAGAAAACTGGACAAAAAGGGCAAATAAATGTGAAAATATGATTAGGAGTTGGCAGAAAAGACATATATCAATAATGGGTAAGATCATAGTTGTGAAATCTTTTCTTATTTCACAATTCATTTACCCAATGCAATCTTTTGTTTTTCCTGATGTGGCTTTAAACCATATCAATAAACTACTATTTAACTTTATTTGGACAGACAAAAGTGGGCAAAGAGCTACAGAGAGGGTCAATAGGAGGAAAATGTGCTCTGACTATAAATATGGGGGGATGAAAATGATAGATATATATCATGTTAAGCAAATGTTGCTCCTTAAGTGGATCCCGAAACTGATCTCAAATAATGAATCGTCATGGCTATTATTGCCAAAGCATAATTTCAATAAAACATACATGGGGATGCATGTCTTTGAGGTGAATGTAAAATTCAGTGAAATTAGAGGAATCCAGTGCCTTTCTATGTTCTATTATGAAATGCTGAAAAGCTGGCTCGAAATAAAATACAAAGTTGACCGCAGCCCATCCCCAATAATTTGGAATAATGTGGATATTAAATACAAAAACCAAGTATTATACATTCCACGATTGATGAGACTAGGTGTTATGTATGTACAAGATGTATGTGAAGGAGGATCCTTATCCTATCAAAAGGTGCAAAGTTTTATAGGAGAGGAGCCATATGCTATTTTTTGTTTTAATATACTAAGAAACGCTTTGAATGATAACAATATCAGAAAGCTGTTGTATATACCTATAGACAGATCTACAGTATGTCCATATTTATCGTTAAAAGGTGTTTCCCTTGAAAAATGTACCTCTTCTTTTTTGAAGAATATGATAAACTGGGAGAATAATAATTCTGAGTTAAATCAGTACTGGATAGATATGTATGGACCTCCAGACAATGCTGAAGATATATGGTTATTAGCTAAAAGGGCCTCAAATAATGAGGCTGTTCTTGTGACTCTTCAGTGGAAAATATTACACCGTGTCTACCATACTAACGAATATTTGTATAAACTGAATATTCTAAATAGTAATCACTGTCATTACTGTAGTGTAGTAGATACCATAGAACACTATTTTATTTCATGTTCCATAACCAAAAAACTATGGACTGCAGTCCACAAAGATGTATTTGGAATAGTTAACAAAAACATTGTTTTCACTACTAGGGACATACTTTTTGGAGTATATGATCAAAGTATAGATAAGAATCAGTTAACGCATGTAAACAAGCTTCTGTTGATTGCAAAATTAACAATATCTCAATATAAATACAAACTGTACAACAAAAAATCTGGTCTGAATGTGATTCATATGTATGAGGAAGCAAAAACTATACGGAAATGCTGAAATTATTAACTTTCATGTCTGTTCTTGATATGAATACATTGTATATGTAGAATCAAATGTAAAGGCTCTACTAAGGTGCTGACATCATGTCTGTAAACCTACAATTAATAGTTTTTGTTTGCTTGAATATTAAGTGTATTGTGCCTATTGGTATGATTTACATGTATGTAAAATGTATGTAACTACGTATACATGTATTAATGAGTCGAATAAACATTTAACCCTTAAAAAAAAAAAAAAAAAAAAAAAAAATACATGCAATAGGATCATTGGCCTTGAGGAAATATCACCATCAAATTTGCATTTGTGAATGCTAAGTCTACCTTGACTACTGCCAACAGCAAGGGTTACCACAGGGTTTGATTTTATCAGGGCATTAAACTAATGTTTAGTTCCCAGGATTGTAAAACTATGATGTGCATTTCAATTCAGACCTTTTTGTTTGGACAAGATGTGATTTTATCAGTGTAGCGGAGCATTATCTACCTATTGGGATTGTAAAACCATAATGATCTTCATTTACATACCCTTGCAACTTCTAGCTTTCCTGCAGCTCGGCTGACTCTGGGTCGCTTCCTTTGATGCTGTGCTGATGTGGTCAGGGACAAAATGTCAGATTGTCTTTTCTGGGCTTTGATCTGGTCTTCTGTTGGCACTGGGTTTACGGTAGGTACAGATCCAGAAATCAGATCCCTCCGTTTTCTTAATCCCATCTCCACCATCAATGAGCCAGCAAAACAATCCCTCGTAAAATGCTCACCACATATCACAGCTTTGGATTTGTCACTGATCGTAAATTTTTTTCTTCTCATCTGCACAAAGCGAATCCACTGTCTCCTCAGCCCTGGATCGGCTGGAAACATATGTATGCTGTGGCCAGTCTTGTCACTATTGCTACAGAACTGTACCACACATCGACGTACCATTTCAAAAGATTTTTGCAAACTTTTAACAGCAAAAGCACAGCTCTGGAACAAAAGCCAGGGAACTGGTACCGGAAGGGAGGCTATCTTCCCCATGCCTGCCTGTGAGCGGCTTGTACTACTAATGACGTCACAGTCTGGAGAAACATGGCGCTGTGGTTTTTGTGGAGTACGATAAAATTGCTGTGTTTATGACCCTATTACAGCTTGTCAGGAGTAACTACAAATTAATGTGTATGGGCAAATGTGATAGGTTGAGTACAAAGAATGCATCCATGCCTAAATTTGAAAAAGAATATTGCCCAAGACAGGCTCTTTAACAACGGGTGTTCCCAGTTGTGGACGCGATGAAACCCCCTCTGATGTGCCCCTCTAAAAACAGTCTCTAATGAGACTAATCTTAGAGAAACACACAAGAGGTGGGCATACTAAATGTTTACTAATAGAAGACATGAAATACACTACAACACATTACAAAATATTATGACAGAAAAAACATGGATGTATATTGATGACCAATAAAAAAACCCAAACCCCAAAGGGGATACCAGTAGGGAGTACATGTAGGTAATAAAAGTTATGATAAATGTAGTTGGACAGCTTTTGACACATAAGCAAATTTCGAGGAGAGATCTGGTTTAATATAACGTGATACACAGTCACTTTTCCAATCACCAAGCTCTTTCACTACATCATGTGGGACTCCGGACATGATGAGCTAGGTCGCTCCACCCCGTCTTAGGCTGTGTGTGCTATACTGGTCCCCGGATAGGCCGATCCGTGACATCGCGACTTGCAGTCTTTGGCGGACTTGCTGTTGGGTAGGAGCACGTGGTCCTTTGGTGGTTTCGACGGCCAGCAGCGGAGCATCGCTGGCCAATCCCCCAGCCCGGCCGAACTGGGCACAACTGGGACTGTGGAATGAAAGGTAGTGGTACCTCAAACGATCGGTCCCTGTTTTGAATCGTTTTGGACCAAACAATCTGAATTGTGCTTCCCCGCTCGCACAGGCTGAAGTGACGACGCATGACGACTTTCTGGGGGTCCCACGTGTAAGGGCTGGGAACAGTGATGTTGCTTATCCGGAGAAGGCCGAAAAAACAACAGACGATGGCTGACCAGTACTGGCAGTCCTGGATATCACACAAATTAAACTCTGCAGATAACTTTACCATGTCAGAAAAACTGATGGGCAGTTTGTAAGCTTGTTGCGAACCTTTGCCTCGCTTCATACCCCGAAGCAAAGATTTCAGTGGCCAGTTGTCTTGGAGCGGGTTTGAGAGTCCGAGCTCTATGTGCAGGAGGCGAACAATGTTAAGGTACTGTGTGACAGTTGCGAAGGCCCTGGATCGCCCTAAGAATGCTGCATAACGACAGATGTTCTCGACCGTTGCAGGTACTGGCTGACAGCGTGTGAGACGACAGAACCTGAGGTAGGTATCTCTGTGCGTCCTGTAGACAGTCTTGGTGCTCTCAGCGTAGGTCAGGTCACGCCACTGGGCCACCTCCCGGTCCAGCTCCTCGAGCAGTTCAGCCACCTCAGCAACTGTGGGAAAAGAAACAGTGCAGCATCAAACGACATATGGAAAGGCAGCCAGAAGTAATCAGGAGCATATCCGGATGATGAGTAATAGTCACTAAGCAGGGACATGAACCGGGCCCATTGACCTGGTTCATCTAGTCTGGATATTGAGTCAGCAAGGTCATTATCACATCCACGAATATGCACTGCCTCTATAGTTATATTGTTCATCATGCATATAGCAGATATTTGTTTCATGATTTCGTGGACGTGATTATTAGGAGTCTTTTGCTTATTAATGAAGGCAACCACCGAAGTATTGTCTGTCCAAACTAATAGTTTTTGATTGGCAAATAATGGGGCCCACTGTTTCAATGCCTGGTCAATTATTGCAAGCTCTTTGATATTTATATGCGTTGAAGCAAGCGATGTGTCAAGACGCCAGTGACGATAGAGCCAATGGCCCTGGCAGAACGCTCCGCCGCCGGTTGTGCTCGCGTCGACATGAAGCCAAATGCTACGTCGCACATCCCAGATGAGACGCTGATTGTATCCATTGGACAAGACGCCACGCCACCAAAGCAAGTCGTTTTTAATCCAGTCAATCCGTATTTTGTGTGCTTGTGAGCGCAGTTTACTGATGAGGTGAAATATCCTGGACATAAAAGTGCGACCCCAGACGGTAACTTGCGATGCCCAACTGAGTTTACCAGCTAGGATCTGAAGACTGCGTTTTGACATGCGGGTACGGTCTCTGACATCATCTATGAGGCTAACAATCTCACCGACTTTTTCTGGATCTAGTGCGAGTGTGCCTACGATGGAATTGATGCAGACTCCTAGAAATACAATTTCTTGGGTTGGATCCGTTACTTTATTCCAATTTATACGGAATCCCAAAGAACGCAAAAGAAAGATGAGGCTATTCAAATTGTCTTTGCAACTGTCAAATGTTGGGCCTGCCACGAAAAGATCATCAAGCAAGACACATGTGTTGATACCGTATCGGCAAGCTATCCTACGGACAGACTGGGTGATGCGATTGAATATTGCCGGGCTTTTGGCTCCGAAAGGTAGTCTACAGTCTGACAGGTAAGTATATTCCTCCGAGTCACCAAATTTCCATTTCAACCCAGTTAGGCATAATGGATCGGGGTGTATGCCAACTGTTCTGTAGGCTGATTGCAAATCAACTTTAGCCATGTACCAACCAGGTTGTATTAGAGATACTGTTTCAGTAACCGTTTGATAGACACAGGGGTCCTTAGAGGCCAAGTCATTGAGTGCACTCCCGACAGGGAGGCTACAGTCATGGATGAGCCTTACATTACCATCGCGTTTCGGTATGGCTGCAAGGGCACTCACAATCCGGGGCTTTGATGACACAGGAATATAATTGCCATCATCTATTTCTGCTTTTATTTGATTTTCCACTATACTTTTTGAATCAAATGAAGACGGGTGATTATTGACGTCCACCGTAGGAATGTCACTGCAAATATCCACGTCATTGTCAATTAAGGAAAATCCATCCCGGAGTCCAGATAGTATAAAATCCCTGTCAAAATCAGTTTGGAGTTCACGTTCCCAGACGTGCAAGCAGGCAGAGAGCGGGGCTTTTACTGGTATATCCTGACTAGGGGGTTTGGGGCACTTGTCCTATGCGATGTTTGACGGGATTTTGTTCACGTTTTCCTGTCGGTGTGTGAAGTCCGGATGGTCTGAAAAACATGTCATACAGACATGGGCAAATCTACAGTCTCTCAAGTCACAGCCCAGTCTCCCGTTGAACTTCTGACAAATTGTTTTGCCTGAACGTGGGTCGTATTTTCTGGACGTCGTGGAGCCCTTTTTTGTTTGATGAGATTTGAGACTGTCTGTAGGTTTATCCGTCGGTTTCAAGTACACCTGCATAAGGTATGCACTGTCAGCACCCCATGGGAAGCCGGTTTCGGCCTGGCTGCGCCGATAAGCATAGTCATAGTGCAGTACGGATTCCCAACGAAAGGACTGCGCTATCGTGGCGAGTTTGACCAAATAATTGACGTAGTCAATAATTTGACTGGTGTTGGCGCCATCTTCTAGCACCATTGCCCTTAGGATGCGTACACTTCCTTCCATGTACTGGGCCATCCGGAGTTTTTCAAGGGGCACTTTAGATTCTCTTAATGCCAGTTCAACGGTACCCACTTTAACTGTTCCCGATGGGTCCCCAGATTGTCTGTCCTTATCCAATTTTGTGGCCAGAACACTGACAAAGTCGCGAACATCCCTGAATTTTGAGGGGTGTACGAATCACTGGCCTGATTGCCGGAGTCAAAGGGGTCAAAATGAGAAAGTCGCTTACCGGAAGGCTGAACGTTCTGTTTGGTTACCCCGATGTTACCACCCATGGCCGCGATGATATCGTCTGCAGACAGTCGATGTCCAGCCGATAGCAACTCTTGTAAAGGTGTTGTGGCGTCTCTGTTGTTGACAGAATCTCCGTTGGTTTGTGATGTCGAGGCAGTCGTTGGTGTAGCGGCTGTTGCTCCATCTGTAGTTACTGGACGTTGAAGCGACTCCACAGCCGCCTGTAGAAGCAACATCTGGGCCGGCAGCACAGACTTCCCCAGCTCTTTTTTGGCGACTTCAACCGGCAGCAGCGACAACGATTTGGCAGAGTTGAAACCTTTGTCTTTCAACAGTTTGACGGTTTGTTCGTTAAGTTCAAATTCGTTTGCCCATTCTTCAAATTCAAACGCCGACGCCATCGCATAGAGTGAGACGGTGTGTGTAAAAATCAATATATGAGCAATAAAAGCGTCCGATCTGTGTGGTAGGCAGCAGCAAACTAGTTTGAAATTACCGCCAAACGATATTTATATACAGGTCAGTAGTAAACACAAACTGGCTGTTTCTTAACAACGGGTGTTCCCAGTTGTGGACGCGATGAAACCCCCTCTGATGTGCCCATCTAAAAACAGTCTCTAATGAGACTAATCATAGATGACACTGCTTGCCACCATTAAAGACATCTTTAGAGCTGCTGAAACACCCCGAAAGTTGTATATAGAGAAAAGACCTGACTTGACCTCGTTCTGAATCTGTACACATCTTGGTATATGATCTGTGAGACACAGAACTCAGTGGCTGCTGACTCACCGGGCGGGACACATGTGCTTCCCCACTCAAGGCCGGAGGCAGTCCGAGCTCAGTATCTGATAGGCTAGCAGCCCTCTATCTCGATATGAGGCTAGGTTATCCGCTGCCGGCTGGATGCCATTGTAAATGATCCAAGCAAACAGCTCAACGATCAGTGCAGGGAGAGGCTGTGTATATTCCTGAAATGCGAAACTTCAAGTTTATTTATGGGGAGAACTCGGATTGATTATATATATTCAAACACTTCAATATTTTCCATCTACAGCGGTGCATTTGAAAACCCTTTGATTAAATTTTAAAGGCCAACAGCATGTAGATCTGGATGTTCAGTAGACTATAGCTAGCTATAGGACAAGAAGTTCAAAAACATATTCCTTGTGCGAAATAATGAATTAGGCCTATATCTGTGTTACCAGTAGTAAAACGACGTCTTAAAGACGTCTTATTTCAGTCACGACCGTCGTAGTGAATGTGACGAGAAAACGACCGTAAAAAGACGTCTTAATCATGTCGTGTGTCCAGGGGGCGGTATCCTCAGTATTGTTACATGCAGCACATAACTGCAAATCACAACGACATACATCCATATACTAAGAAGTGTGATGGTTTTTATGAGGTGGTTTTACCTGATTTGTTTAGAACTCCAAAAAGCAACTCGTTTGGGTCTAGATCTAGTCATCAATGTTTTCACCATTAATCTTGTAGCTCTTACCGTTCACTAGGAATTTTTAATTGTAGAAGTTACAGTTTCATCATTCTTGATACTACTTTTATATCTTTGTTTGGCACTGAAATGGCCTTCTTGAGCCCGATCTTGTAAGATTTTACTTTTCGCTGCAATTTTTTTAATTGTGGAACTTGCGGTTTCATCATTCTTTTTTGCTGCCGAACCGCAGCACGTTCCACGCATGGTCCCCAGGAGGTGGAGAGGATGGCGGCCTCAGCATTACATCCGATTTCGACTCCATGGAGAAACTCCAGCCGGGATGTAGAGAGGGTTTATCTGCGACGTGTGTGTCGGGAGAAACGGGTGTATTGCGCAAATGTATGTGCTCCGGAATGTCCAGATCCTCTAGCGGAGGGAGTTCTTGGCGTGACCCGTTGGGTGTGGAGCTGATCGACAGGACAGAGCGTCTGCTGGGAAGGCAGGAAAAAGGCGGGCCTGAGCGGCGGGTTCGAGGGTGAAATGTCCTATGGTTAGTTCCACTCGGGCTCCGGATTGTTATGCGGAGCGGGATCGCCGAACCGCAACACAATCCACGCATGGTCCCCGAGGGGCGGAGGGGATGGCGGCCTAGGCATTACATCCGATTTCGGGCTCCATGGAGAGGCTCCAACCGGGACGTAGAGAGGGTTTATCCACGACGTCTGTGTCGGGAGAAGCGGGTGTATCGCGGAAATGTATGTGCTCCGGAATGTCCAGATCCTCTAGCGGAGGGAGTTCTTGGCGTGACCCGTTGGGTGTGGAGTACCTTGGTGGAGCTGATCGACCGCACAGATCGTCTGCTGGGAAGGCAGGAAAAAGGCAGGCCTGAGCGGCGGCCTCGAGGTTAGAGGGTGAAATGTCCTATGGTTAGTTCCGCTCGGGCTCCGGATTGTTATGCGGAGCGGGATCCCCGAACTGCAACACATTCCACGCATGGTCCCCGGGAGGCGAAGGGGATGGTGGCCTCGGCATTACATCTGATGTCGGGCTCCATGGAGAAACTCCAGCCGGGGCGTAGAGAGGGTTATCCCGGACGTCTGTGTCGGGAGAAGGGGGTGTATCGCAGAAATGTATGTGCTCTGGAATGTCCAGATCCTCTAGCGAAGGGAGTTCTTGGCGTGACCCGTTGGGTATGGAGTGCCTTGGTGGAGCCGATCCACGGGACAGAGCGTCTACTGGGAAGGCAGGAAAAAGCCGGGCCTGAGCGGCAGCCTGGAGGTTCGAGGGTGAAATGTCCTATGGTTAGTTCCACTCGGGGCTCCGGATTGTTATGCGGAGCGGGATCCCCGAACTGCAACACATTTCACGCATGGTCCCGGGAGGCGGAGGGGATGGCGGCCTCGGCATCACATCCGATGTCGGGCTCCATGGAGAAACTCCAGCCGGGGCGTAGAGAGGGTTATCCCGGACGTCTGTGTCGGGAGAAAGGGGTGTATCGCAGAAATGTATGTGCTCTGGAATGTCCAGATCCTCTAGCGAAGGGAGTTCTTGGCGTGACCCGTTGGGGGTGGAGTGCCTTGGTGGAGCCGATCCACGGGACAGAGCGTCTGCTGGGAAGGCGGGAAAAGCCGGGCCTGAGCGGCAGCCTCGAGGCTCAAGGGTGAAATGTCCTATGGTTAGTTCCACTCGGGCTCCGGATTGTTATGCGGAGCGGGATCGCCGAACCGCAACACGTTCCATGCATGGTCCCCGGGAGGCGGAGGGGATGGCGGCCTCGGCATTACATCCAATTTC
This sequence comes from Terebella lapidaria, assembly GCA_949152475.1. Classification (NCBI taxonomy): domain Eukaryota; kingdom Metazoa; phylum Annelida; class Polychaeta; order Terebellida; family Terebellidae; genus Terebella; species Terebella lapidaria. The sequence continues at coordinate 4,938,472 of OX424567.1, forward strand.
AGGCTCCATGGAGAAACTCCAGCCGGGGCGTAGAGAGGGTTATCCGCGATGTCTGTGTCGGGAGAAGAGGGTGTATCGCGGAAATGTATGTGCTCCGGAATGTCCAGGTCCTCTAGCGGAGGGAGTTCTTGGCGTGATGAGTGCCTGTGATGTACTGATCGAATGCTCAACACGGCCATGGCGCGGAAGCGATTCTGCCAGAGTCGTATCTCAAAAGATTGTCGAAGCCATATGGCATTGCCACCTCCTGTTCTCCCGCGGAGCGCTAAAATTTAGTCGGTTGTCGGCCACACAAGCTGGATAGGACACTGCAGATTGATACTCGGATTCTCCGCCATTTGTTGGCACAGCTGATCTTGTGATTTGTAACTCTGCTTGGCTGCGGCTAGGCAACGATACTATAAGAGGTCACTCGGATCAATAGATCACAAACTCGATCATCTTCACTCAATCGAAGATTTATTTTGTAGCCTGTGACAGTTTGCTAACGTCAATGTACAGGTGGCAGATCAGATTTCATGTTCCCAGCCCTCATATTTCATGCATCTCAGCTTGCTCGTCTCGTCCGGCAGCTAGCTGTGGGCTCGAGTCCGCTCCTCCACCGTGAGCGCCAGATCTTGTTCTCTCCTCGCGTCCAGATCTTCTAGTGTCTTCCGTCTCGTCTCTATTGTTCTCTGACGTCCCGTGTGTATCGTCTTCCCCCGATTGTCCTGCTGGTCTTGTTACCTTCTTTTCACTCACAATATTTACTCATTTGCATTTACGTAAATCAGTGTGTCATTCTTATTTTTAGGTTACCGGACTTATGGTCCGATAACCTATTGCCGTCGCGTTGCGTCCGTCCACATTTTTATCTTCAAAGTTTACAGGCGGATTTTCGTGAAATTTTGCAAAAAGCTGCCTAAAAATATTTCTAGAGGGGGTTAGTTTTTAGTTTTTTCATTTTCGCATTTTTCTCAAAATGGCGGCCATTTTTGACGAAAAATGGTCAATTTTGGACTTTGGCGGCCATTTTCTCGAAAACTTTCTGATCAGTTTTGAGATTTTTGTTTTCAAAAGATTCCCCTTATGTACCTTTATGATGTGTATAAGTTTTGTTGCCCTTGAATCGCCGGTGTCCGTGTGGCGGCCATTTTGAATTTTTTATGGGTCAGCGAAAAAAAATTCTTTGCCTTAAATCGCATTACTATCCATTTTGGAACATTTCTAGGCAGAAAAAAATTTCTCTTTGGAAAATTTTTGGGACTTTTGGCATTTTTTTCCTTCATAATGGGAGCTGCCGGGACTGTACTCATAGAACGCTTGAAGATAGAGCTTAGATATTGGCACTTTCAAATAGGAAGTCATATATGGCGACTTGTGTGGTGACCTTGAATTTGACCTTGGATGACCTTGAAAGGTCAAAACAGCCATTTTTAGGTCTAAAAATGCCCAAATTTGCCTGTACAGATGAAATGCATGTAGATAGAGGTTCAGTTTGCAGTCATATATGGAACAACTAATGATGACCTTGATTTTGACCTTGGATGACCTTGAATAGTCAAAACAGCCATTTTTGGGTGAAAAAATGCCCGAATTTGCCTCTACAGATGAAATGCATGTAGATAGAGCTGAAATGCATGTAGATATATGAACATATAGGAAGTCATATATGGAACAGCTAATGATGATCTTGATTTTGACCTTGGATGACCTTGAGTGCTAAATGTCTTGCTTGAAATCTTGAAAGTGGCCTCTGAAGCTTGAACTTTTGCACATACAGGTTAGGATCATGTATAAGCCTATAAAAAGTCATGTATGATTGGCACATCTTTTGGTGATCTTGAACTTGACCTTAAACGACCTTGAAGGGCAAATCTCAAAATCTTAAATTGGCCAATATAAACGAAACACTTGTTGATAAAGCTTATATGTTTGTATTATGAACGAATATGAAGTCATATGCAGCATACCTAATGGAGGTATTGAAATTCAACAAGATGACCTTGACTAATCATATGTCACCTACAATGCTTAAAACCAAAATTGTCCGGTAACCTATCTTAGCCAGTGGGCTAATTTTAGTCATATTACCCTGACTCAAATGAGGATAAAATACATCTAGAGGTGACCGCTACATAGACTCTAGTGACAATGTCACCTTATCAGAATGTGGCGACTGATGAGGCCTGTAAAAAAAATGTACTCATGTTCTATTGAGAGACACTAATATGATTGTGAACACCACTGTTTGTGCACTCAATGATATCACGTTTCTAGTGCCCTGGTCAACTTACCTAAGGAACTTACCTAAGGAACTTACCCGTGTATTTAGCCTGGTTGGAGGCTGTCCACTTTGGGAAGTTAATTAAGGTAATAAAGTGCATAATAATAATTTCTGGTGTATTTCTGTTGTCCTTCATCGTTCTCGTTGTTCTACATACATTTCGTTTGTTCTGGAGTTTATAGTTTTTGAGGGGATATAGGGGTGAATTTAGAACATAACCATGTGTTAGTCTGGATAGGAGCCTTTATTGGGGGGGGGGGGCTTTATTGGGGGGGGGGGGGGGTTTGAGGGAGGACGTTTAAAGGAGTTTCTAGAAGATAACCTTTCGGTTAGTCTGCGCACTTACCTTTTATTGTGTTAAAAGTATACAATACGTGGGAGCGCGGGGGATTCGTCTTCAGTGTCTTCATGCGATTGGCGGAAGTATCTCCGTGGGACAGGCAGGGGCGGAAGGGACTCCGTGGTGATACCACCCACAGCGCCTTGGTCATTGGACGTGTCAAGAGGTTGCATATGCTGAGATGGCTGGATTTCTGCGGGGCGTTTTGATAGGCCGGAAGAATGTTGGTGATAGGTCGGACGGGGGAGCGTTTGTCGTCAGGTACAAGTCCATGAATAGGTGGATTGTTGACAGGTGGCCCTATGTCCGGAATTTCTACATATCTGGTGTCATTGTAGCTCCGCATGAGAAGCGTGAAATAAGTTGGTTGCGATTTCACAGGAATGAGTCTTTTGATCGTACGCTTGAGCATGAGAGGGACACTAATTCTGGAAGGGAGGTATATTTGTTGTGGGACCCCATTTACGATGACATTGAGTGGCTCATCTCAGTCAAGGAAGATGTAAGGGGACAGCCGTATTTGGGAAAGGCTGCCCGTTTGGGAATGGGAGCTAGGGTTAAGGCGACTGTGTTTGGTTCATTATGGAGCGACATGATATACAGAAGACATATGTCATTTGCATTGTAATTTTAGCCGGAGGGTGTGGACACGTTGTACAGGTCCAAAAACAGCGGCGAATGCGATGCACGGAGGCAGGATAATGGGCGATAACGTGGCGAACAATGGCAGCAATTTGGAGAACAGCCAGAAAACATCCAATTGCTGTGAAAACGGCCATGAAGTGATAATATTCCGGGAAGACCTTGGAAACAGCAAGTTTAGGTGTTGTGGATGGTGGCTGAAGAATGACTTGCGCCACTTGTGGCAAGGGGGCTACACGAGGCAAAGCATGAGCAGCCATGAGGATGACGCGGAGGCGATTTTGACGAACATACAAGATGATGAAGCCAACAGTGGAAAAAGTAACGACAGCGAGACTGACAAGAGGCCAGATAGATTAGAAGAGATCGTCATCTGCTAGTGGGATGGATTGTATGAAGTGATCCCAAGCTGATAAGGTTGATAGGCATCAGCGTCTGTCTCAATAGAAGTCACGACTTTCTGTAGGTCAAGGGCCTGATTTCGTTCCATGTTCGAGAGATCAGTGAAGTTATTTACATAGTCTGTGATATTGGGGATATCGAGTTGGAGAGTGAGGTTGGATAAAGTGTGGGGACGGAAGTGTTCCGCTTGGAGCTTGAAATGTTGAATGAGAGCCATATTAACTGGGTGAGTCTTGGTCATGAGGGACAGATGCTTTTCACAGTTGAACACACTGGTGGATGTGGTGAGATGGCCGATGTGGAGCTTACATTGACATTTTGAGGCTATAATGCAGTAGGCGCAGGGGGGTGAGTTGTGGACGGATTGATCTGAGCAAACAACCTGGATGGGGTTGGTTGAAGAAAAGACCATAAACTTGGATGGCGCGATAGAAATGATTTGGTCAGGAATAATCTCATTTGAAAATAGCTGAGGTTGACAATGGGTATGTATGTCACGTTCCTGGTTGAAAAATATGGAGGAGGTGCAATCAAACGGTTCGTGGACGAGTCGGAAACGGTAGGGGGCACTGCATGAGAGAGGCAGAGAGGTAGGTATTTGAAAAAAAAAGATTGTTGTTGTCGTTATTATCAGTGTTATTATTATTGTTATGGCATCGATATTATTTAGATAGTCCCACTTGTCTAACTGACGTGGTGTCTGATGCAGAAGACCGACAAGAGAATAAAACAGGTGAAGACTGCATTTTGTGTTATACAAGAAAAATCTATTTTATTGGGACTCGTATTGTTACCAATGTTAGTACAAAGAAGGCATACAACATTACCAGAAGTAAAAAATGCGGATGGTGGGTGAAATGTCCTATAGTTAGTTCCACTCGGGCTCCGGATTGTTATGCGGAGCGGGATCGCCGAACCGCAACACGTTCCACGCATGGTCCCCGGGAGGCGGAGGGGATGGCGGCCTCGGCATTACATCCGATTTTGGGCTCCATGGAGAAACTCCAGCCAGGGCGTGGAGAGGGTTATCCGCGACGTCTGTGTCGGGAGAAGCGGGTGTATCGCGGAAATGTATGTGCTCCGGTATGTCCAGATCCTCTAGCGGAGGGAGTTCTTGGCGTGACCCGTTGGGTGTGGAGTGCCTTGGTGGAGCCGATCCACGGGACAGAGCGTCTGCTGGGAAGGCAGGAAAAAGGCGGGCCTGAGCGGCGGCCTCGAGGTTCGAGAGGCGCGACCAGAGTGCCTGTGATGTACTGATCGAATGCCCAACACTGCCATGGCGTGGAAGCGATTCTGCCAGAGTCGTGTCTCAAAAGATTTGGTCAGGAATAATCCCATTTGAAAATAGCTGAGGTTGACAATGGGTATGTATGTCCCGTTCCTGGTTGAAAAATATGGAGGAGGTGCAATCAGAAACGGTTCGTGGACGAGTGGGAAAGGGTAGGGGGCACTGGAAGAGAGAGGCATGGATGCATGCTTGAATATCGGTTGCGCACAAGGTGAGGTAGGTATTTGAAAAACAAATGATTGTTGTTGTCGTTATTATTAGTATTATTATTATTGTTATGGCATCGATTATATTTACATAGTCCCATTTGTCTAACTGAAGTGGTGCGTGATGCAGAAGACCGACAAGAGAATAAAACAGGTGAAGACCGCATTTTGTGTTATACAAGAAAAATCTATTTTATTGGGACTCGTATTGTTACCAATGTTAGTACAAAGAAGGCATACAACATTACCAGAAGTAAAAAATGCGGATGGTGGGTGAAATGTCTTATAGTTAGTTCCACTCGTGCTCCGAATTGTTATGCGGAACGGGATCGCCGAACTGCAACACGTTCCACGCATGGTCCCAGGGAGGCGAAGGGGATGGCGGCCTCGGCATTAAATCCTATTTCGGGCTCCATGGAGAAACTCCAGCCGGGGCATAGAGAGGGTTATCAGCGTTATTATGTGCTCCGGAATGTCCAGATCCTCTAACGGAGGGAGTTCTTGGCGTGACCCGTTGGGTGTGGAGTGCCTTGGTGGAGCCGATCCACGGGACAGAGCGTCTGCTGGGAAGGCAGGAAGAAGGCGGGCCTGAGCGGCGGCCTCGAGGTTCGAGAGGTGCGACCAAAGTGCCTGTGATGTACTGATCGAATGCCCAACACTGCCATGGCGCGGAAGCGATTCTGCCAGAGTCGTGTCTCAAAAGATTGTCGAAGCCACATGCCATTGCCACCTCCTGTTCTCCCTCGGAGCGCTAAAATTTAGTCGGTTGTCGGCCACACTCGGTCTGCCGTTTGTGGGGCAGACCCCATTCGTAATAGTAACGTCTTTTCGAACAATCTGAAACATGCTTGTTGTCGTATATGGTTCTCGACGTGGTAAACTTAGTTGGCTGCTTTATTCTCCGAAGGGCAGAGTGGATGGGAGGAATAATTATTTGGTTTTATATTAGCTTTTTGTTTGTTAATGGGCGGTTGTGGGGGGTATAAAATAGTGGCAGATGTCTATAGCTGGATAGGACACTGCAGATCGATACCCGGATTCTCCACCATTTGTTGCCACAGCTGATCTTGTGATTTGTAGCTCTGCTTGGCTGCGGCTGGGCATCGATTCTTTAAGAGGTCTCTCGGATCGATAGATCACAAACTCGATCATCTTCGGAGATTTATTTTGTAGCCTGTGAGAGTTCGCTGACGTCAATGTACAGGTGACAGATCAGATTTCATGTTTCCAGCCCTCATATTTCATGCATCTCAGTCTGCTCGTCTCGTCCCGTAGCTCGCTGGGGGCTAGATCGTTCTACTGCATTCGGTATGTCATTGACGTATATAATGAACAACAGGGGGCCTAAAATGGATCCCTGTGGGACTCCACAAGTAACTGGTTGGATACCAGATTGAACATCGTTATAAGAGACAAATTGTTGGCGGTCACATAAATAACTATGAAACCATTCTAAAGGCAAACCACGGATACCATAATGATTTAGTTTGTATAAAAGTATAGCGTGATCGATCGTATCGAATGCTTTTGAGAGGTCAAGGAAGACACTAGCTGTGTCCTCCCTGTCCTCAATTGCACTTAAGCACTTACAAATAAATTCTTACAGTGTGTTATTACTGTAATACGGGGTAAAATGAACACCTCAAACGTTTATCAAGAAATTACTAATTGTAATCCTGAGTAATTTCCACGAATTTTGCATTCAACAATTGTTGCATTGATAATACATGTAGCAGTATTAGTGTACAGATCATGACATATTCAGGATAAATAATGCATGTAATTAACCATGTCAACCATATTGACTAACTTTCATACACGAGCATGTATAATGTATATGTGCCAATTATTAACTACTGAAATATGCAAATATTCAAATACAAGAGTATAACGATTGAATGGTAATGACAAGCAAATCGAGCCAAGCATACATGTACACATAGATTACAGATTGTTGCTGCATGAAACATGTTCTTATGAGAGTTATAAGTATTTAGTAGTGGCCGTCACCATGGTAGATGGTCACTCCGTACCTGTGGCGTTCCGTACCTAGACGCTCCGTACCTGTGGCCGTCCGTACCTGTGGCTGTCCGTACCTCCCTCCCTTCCGAACCAAAGACTAACGATTGGTGATTACCCCGGTGATTGGTTGACCGCTTTTCACGGTCCATTTAATATCAAGTGCATGCTGCCCGTGTGTCACGGACCACTTAACATCACAGTGGAAGGGAAGGCGCTAGAGACCAGTGTGTTATTACAATCTAAGTGGATGTTTAAAGCTGGACTAATGGTATTTAAGGAGAAGAGATTAAAAAAAATATATGTCGGCACATGTACCGCATGTGTCCAGGCGGTACTACACCCGTGACATTACCGAACATTTCCGAAGTACCATCGGCTAGCTTCGGCTGCCCTCGGCGTTTGCTCCAAAGAGCTCTGCTCACACAGTGCCGCCGGTCGATATAAAACTCGCCTGTCGTCATGTGGTTTAGTCCAGTTCAACTCACGATACTCTGGGCTGCAACACCACGCTGCACTCCCGGTGAATGCATATCCCCCATACTGCTTGTCAACAGCAGAAATTTTATATTATTATAAAATTATGCATAAACCATCATATTGCCTAACTCTATCTGCAAAATGGAAATAAATAAACACGATATATTTCGTCATGTCAATTGACCTGTTTACATAAAGTATACAGATTCATAACAGAATGTACATCACAACTGAGAAATTGCCACATGTTCTCCCGTCGGAATACAACTCAACAGGGTTGAGTTGTAATCCAACGGGATTACTATTGTTGGGCAATATTTGTTAGGCTTCGCTTTGCAGAGAACCTCATCAACTAAGATTTGCGATGAGACATTTATGTATACATTTCATTGCCAATCAGTGTTTAGTGTACAAAATGTATTGTATTCAAAATTGGTTATAGTCATAGTCTACTTTCTAACAAACATCATTGACAGTGAGTATTATTTGTAATATGCTATCGCACTGTATAGAAGATACACAGCCTAAACATAGTTCGCGCAGTAGTAGCATTTGAGGCGGGGGTGCTACTGTTAGCATTCCGAAATACAACATGCAGTATGAACGGTAGTTCAACGAATAAGTGGTATGTATGGACGATTGATACAGCTTTTCCCACAAGCTGGTAATGTGCGTTGAAACGGAATGGAGTAGATATATAAAATTATGTCATAGTACAGTAATACCACCAAAATCCACCTTTTTTAGCGTTCCCATTCAGGTATATCGATATATGCCTTAGCGGTAACAGCCCAAATGTTTCCGTGTTGACATGTACTCACAAATGACACGCTTCATTGAACGGTACTGGGGCCTTATATACCGGCAGAAACCCCTCAAGTGCTGGAGCGTTTGGAGCAAACGCCGAGAACAACCGAAGGCAGCCGACTGCGGTCGGGCATTTTCGGAAATGTAACGGGCACAGTACCGTATGAACACATGCGGTACATGTGCCGAAATATATTTTTTTAATCTATTTTTTTCTCCTTTTAAGCTATTAGTCCAGCTTTAACTTGCCTTGACGACTTCTAAAGTCCAGTTTATTTGGGTTTAGCTATATTTCATCTAATTACGTACTGGTTCATGGCATGATAATTACTCTGTAAGGAACCCTCTGATAAATGTGCTACAGCCATGAAATTGAATACCTATCAATTGTATATGTAATATATTATCAATAGTATAAATGTAGTTAAATGCTGTATATGTAGTTAAATTACTAATTCTACTAAATATGAAACAATCCCTTATTGTTGCCTCAGTCAGAAATGTCCAGGCGTGATCAACTGGTCATGTCACGGGCTCGTATAGGGCATACATACCTTACTCAGGGTTACCTGCTCCGTGGGGAGGGAGTCCATGGTGATCTAACCCCCCTCATTGGCTAGAGAGGCCCCTAGCACCAACTCAAATATACTATAGCTCACTAATGTGCTCGTACCGCACCTTAAACTGGGGAGGAGGCCCCTGTGTGTGTGCCCTGTCGAGAGTGGCTGACCATTGAACATGTCCTGGTACATTGTCAAAATTTGGCTGACACTCGTCGATTGTTTTACGAGTGTCAGTCAATATATGATTTATTCAATGATTTTAAAAATTAATAAAATCCTCAATTTCCTTCGGGAAATTCGGGTATACTTTTAATTTTAGACATACAATTCTAGTCAACTCGTTTGAGTCTAGATCTAGTCATCAATACGTTCACAACTAACCTTGTAAGCTTTTACTGTTCACTACAAATTTTTTATTGTACAACTTGCGGTTTTATCATTCTTGATACTACTTTTATATCCTTGTTTGGCACTGAAATGGCCTTCTGGAGCCTAAAGTGCCGTTAAACTTCATTTCTTCTTCTTATTGTTGCATCTACTATCTAGTAGGAGGAAACAATTTTCGTTCATGATTTTTTTCTCTAACAGTTAGTGTCATGAGATATTTTCCATTAGTAACATTATCTGCAAATTAAATGCAAGACAACACCGAACATAGTACAGATCAATGATTTATTTATAGGGATGTAACGAAAATGATCACAGATGAACACTCATTAAACATATTGAAACATATTGAACATCATGTACACCATTCAGTCTTGGCTTGGTTCAGTGCTGGACGACTGGGTGGGGGCGTACAGCTTGCCGCATCCCCGCAGAAAGCTGGATGTTGTGATTTCACCACGCTCCAGGTCTTCCCACAGCGCGAAGATCCGTGGCTGCATGTCGGCGTATGTTTTCCTGGAATGTATAAACCGCAGTTTTAGTTTATTGTTATGTACACGCCAAGCGCAAAGGAAATATTTAATTTCTATTATTTGGAGCAAAGTTTCTATACGCAAAATCAAACGGTTCGTGGACGAGTCGGAAACGGTAGGGGGCACTGCATGAGAGAGGCAGAGAGGTAGGTATTTGAAAAAAAAAGATTGTTGTTGTCGTTATTATCAGTGTTATTATTATTGTTATGGCATCGATATTATTTAGATAGTCCCACTTGTCTAACTGACGTGGTGTCTGATGCAGAAGACCGACAAGAGAATAAAACAGGTGAAGACTGCATTTTGTGTTATACAAGAAAAATCTATTTTATTGGGACTCGTATTGTTACCAATGTTAGTACAAAGAAGGCATACAACATTACCAGAAGTAAAAAATGCGGATGGTGGGTGAAATGTCCTATAGTTAGTTCCACTCGGGCTCCGGATTGTTATGCGGAGCGGGATCGCCGAACCGCAACACGTTCCACGCATGGTCCCCAGGAGGCGGAGGGGATGGCGGCCTCGGCATTACATCCGATTTTGGGCTCCATGGAGAAACTCCAGCCAGGGCGTGGAGAGGGTTATCCGCGACGTCTGTGTCGGGAGAAGCGGGTGTATCGCGGAAATGTATGTGCTCCGGTATGTCCAGATCCTCTAGCGGAGGGAGTTCTTGGCGTGACCCGTTGGGTGTGGAGTGCCTTGGTGGAGCCGATCCACGGGACAGAGCGTCTGCTGGGAAGGCAGGAAAAAGGCGGGCCTGAGCGGCGGCCTCGAGGTTCGAGAGGCGCGACCAGAGTGCCTGTGATGTACTGATCGAATGCCCAACACTGCCATGGCGTGGAAGCGATTCTGCCAGAGTCGTGTCTCAAAAGATTTGGTCAGGAATAATCCCATTTGAAAATAGCTGAGGTTGACAATGGGTATGTATGTCCCGTTCCTGGTTGAAAAATATGGAGGAGGTGCAATCAGAAACGGTTCGTGGACGAGTGGGAAAGGGTAGGGGGCACTGGAAGAGAGAGGCATGGATGCATGCTTGAATATCGGTTGCGCACAAGGTGAGGTAGGTATTTGAAAAACAAATGATTGTTGTTGTCGTTATTATTAGTATTATTATTATTGTTATGGCATCGATTATATTTACATAGTCCCATTTGTCTAACTGAAGTGGTGCGTGATGCAGAAGACCGACAAGAGAATAAAACAGGTGAAGACCGCATTTTGTGTTATACAAGAAAAATCTATTTTATTGGGACTCGTATTGTTACCAATGTTAGTACAAAGAAGGCATACAACATTACCAGAAGTAAAAAATGCGGATGGTGGGTGAAATGTCTTATAGTTAGTTCCACTCGTGCTCCGAATTGTTATGCGGAACGGGATCGCCGAACTGCAACACGTTCCACGCATGGTCCCAGGGAGGCGAAGGGGATGGCGGCCTCGGCATTAAATCCTATTTCGGGCTCCATGGAGAAACTCCAGCCGGGGCATAGAGAGGGTTATCAGCGTTATTATGTGCTCCGGAATGTCCAGATCCTCTAACGGAGGGAGTTCTTGGCGTGACCCGTTGGGTGTGGAGTGCCTTGGTGGAGCCGATCCACGGGACAGAGCGTCTGCTGGGAAGGCAGGAAGAAGGCGGGCCTGAGCGGCGGCCTCGAGGTTCGAGAGGTGCGACCAAAGTGCCTGTGATGTACTGATCGAATGCCCAACACTGCCATGGCGCGGAAGCGATTCTGCCAGAGTCGTGTCTCAAAAGATTGTCGAAGCCACATGCCATTGCCACCTCCTGTTCTCCCTCGGAGCGCTAAAATTTAGTCGGTTGTCGGCCACACTCGGTCTGCCGTTTGTGGGGCAGACCCCATTCGTAATAGTAACGTCTTTTCGAACAATCTGAAACATGCTTGTTGTCGTATATGGTTCTCGACGTGGTAAACTTAGTTGGCTGCTTTATTCTCCGAAGGGCAGAGTGGATGGGAGGAATAATTATTTGGTTTTATATTAGCTTTTTGTTTGTTAATGGGCGGTTGTGGGGGGTATAAAATAGTGGCAGATGTCTATAGCTGGATAGGACACTGCAGATCGATACCCGGATTCTCCACCATTTGTTGCCACAGCTGATCTTGTGATTTGTAGCTCTGCTTGGCTGCGGCTGGGCATCGATTCTTTAAGAGGTCTCTCGGATCGATAGATAACAAACTCGATCATCTTCGGAGATTTATTTTGTAGCCTGTGAGAGTTCGCTGACGTCAATGTACAGGTGACAGATCAGATTTCATGTTTCCAGCCCTCATATTTCATGCATCTCAGTCTGCTCGTCTCGTCCCGTAGCTCGCTGGGGGCTAGATCGTTCTACTGCATTCGGTATGTCATTGACGTATATAATGAACAACAGGGGGCCTAAAATGGATCCCTGTGGGACTCCACAAGTAACTGGTTGGATACCAGATTGAACATCGTTATAAGAGACAATTTGTTGGCGGTCACATAAATAACTATGAAACCATTCTAAAGGCAAACCACGGATACCATAATGATTTAGTTTGTATAAAAGTATAGCGTGATCGATCGTATCGAATGCTTTTGAGAGGTCAAGGAAGACACTAGCTGTGTCCTCCCTGTCCTCAATTGCACTTAAGCACTTACAAATAAATTCTTACAGTGTGTTATTACTGTAATACGGGGTAAAATGAACACCTCAAACGTTTATCAAGAAATTACTAATTGTAATCCTGAGTAATTTCCACGAATTTTGCATTCAACAATTGTTGCATTGATAATACATGTAGCAGTATTAGTGTACAGATCATGACATATTCAGGATAAATAATGCATGTAATTAACCATGTCAACCATATTGACTAACTTTCATACACGAGCATGTATAATGTATATGTGCCAATTATTAACTACTGAAATATGCAAATATTCAAATACAAGAGTATAACGATTGAATGGTAATGACAAGCAAATCGAGCCAAGCATACATGTACACATAGATTACAGATTGTTGCTGCATGAAACATGTTCTTATGAGAGTTATAAGTATTTAGTAGTGGCCGTCACCATGGTAGATGGTCACTCCGTACCTGTGGCGTTCCGTACCTAGACGCTCCGTACCTGTGGCCGTCCGTACCTGTGGCTGTCCGTACCTCCCTCCCTTCCGAACCAAAGACTAACGATTGGTGATTACCCCGGTGATTGGTTGACCGCTTTTCACGGTCCATTTAATATCAAGTGCATGCTGCCCGTGTGTCACGGACCACTTAACATCACAGTGGAAGGGAAGGCGCTAGAGACCAGTGTGTTATTACAATCTAAGTGGATGTTTAAAGCTGGACTAATGGTATTTAAGGAGAAGAGATTAAAAAAAATATATGTCGGCACATGTACCGCATGTGTCCAGGCGGTACTACACCCGTGACATTACCGAACATTTCCGAAGTACCATCGGCTAGCTTCGGCTGCCCTCGGCGTTTGCTCCAAAGAGCTCTGCTCACACAGTGCCGCCGGTCGATATAAAACTCGCCTGTCGTCATGTGGTTTAGTCCAGTTCAACTCACGATACTCTGGGCTGCAACACCACGCTGCACTCCCGGTGAATGCATATCCCCCATACTGCTTGTCAACAGCAGAAATTTTATATTATTATAAAATTATGCATAAACCATCATATTGCCTAACTCTATCTGCAAAATGGAAATAAATAAACACGATATATTTCGTCATGTCAATTGACCTGTTTACATAAAGTATACAGATTCATAACAGAATGTACATCACAACTGAGAAATTGCCACATGTTCTCCCGTCGGAATACAACTCAACAGGGTTGAGTTGTAATCCAACGGGATTACTATTGTTGGGCAATATTTGTTAGGCTTCGCTTTGCAGAGAACCTCATCAACTAAGATTTGCGATGAGACATTTATGTATACATTTCATTGCCAATCAGTGTTTAGTGTACAAAATGTATTGTATTCAAAATTGGTTATAGTCATAGTCTACTTTCTAACAAACATCATTGACAGTGAGTATTATTTGTAATATGCTATCGCACTGTATAGAAGATACACAGCCTAAACATAGTTCGCGCAGTAGTAGCATTTGAGGCGGGGGTGCTACTGTTAGCATTCCGAAATACAACATGCAGTATGAACGGTAGTTCAACGAATAAGTGGTATGTATGGACGATTGATACAGCTTTTCCCACAAGCTGGTAATGTGCGTTGAAACGGAATGGAGTAGATATATAAAATTATGTCATAGTACAGTAATACCACCAAAATCCACCTTTTTTAGCGTTCCCATTCAGGTATATCGATATATGCCTTAGCGGTAACAGCCCAAATGTTTCCGTGTTGACATGTACTCACAAATGACACGCTTCATTGAACGGTACTGGGGCCTTATATACCGGCAGAAACCCCTCAAGTGCTGGAGCGTTTGGAGCAAACGCCGAGAACAACCGAAGGCAGCCGACTGCGGTCGGGCATTTTCGGAAATGTAACGGGCACAGTACCGTATGAACACATGCGGTACATGTGCCGAAATATATTTTTTTAATCTATTTTTTTCTCCTTTTAAGCTATTAGTCCAGCTTTAACTTGCCTTGACGACTTCTAAAGTCCAGTTTATTTGGGTTTAGCTATATTTCATCTAATTACGTACTGGTTCATGGCATGATAATTACTCTGTAAGGAACCCTCTGATAAATGTGCTACAGCCATGAAATTGAATACCTATCAATTGTATATGTAATATATTATCAATAGTATAAATGTAGTTAAATGCTGTATATGTAGTTAAATTACTAATTCTACTAAATATGAAACAATCCCTTATTGTTGCCTCAGTCAGAAATGTCCAGGCGTGATCAACTGGTCATGTCACGGGCTCGTATAGGGCATACATACCTTACTCAGGGTTACCTGCTCCGTGGGGAGGGAGTCCATGGTGATCTAACCCCCCTCATTGGCTAGAGAGGCCCCTAGCACCAACTCAAATATACTATAGCTCACTAATGTGCTCGTACCGCACCTTAAACTGGGGAGGAGGCCCCTGTGTGTGTGCCCTGTCGAGAGTGGCTGACCATTGAACATGTCCTGGTACATTGTCAAAATTTGGCTGACACTCGTCGATTGTTTTACGAGTGTCAGTCAATATATGATTTATTCAATGATTTTAAAAATTAATAAAATCCTCAATTTCCTTCGGGAAATTCGGGTATACTTTTAATTTTAGACATACAATTCTAGTCAACTCGTTTGAGTCTAGATCTAGTCATCAATACGTTCACAACTAACCTTGTAAGCTTTTACTGTTCACTACAAATTTTTTATTGTACAACTTGCGGTTTTATCATTCTTGATACTACTTTTATATCCTTGTTTGGCACTGAAATGGCCTTCTGGAGCCTAAAGTGCCGTTAAACTTCATTTCTTCTTCTTATTGTTGCATCTACTATCTAGTAGGAGGAAACAATTTTCGTTCATGATTTTTTTCTCTAACAGTTAGTGTCATGAGATATTTTCCATTAGTAACATTATCTGCAAATTAAATGCAAGACAACACCGAACATAGTACAGATCAATGATTTATTTATAGGGATGTAACGAAAATGATCACAGATGAACACTCATTAAACATATTGAAACATATTGAACATCATGTACACCATTCAGTCTTGGCTTGGTTCAGTGCTGGACGACTGGGTGGGGGCGTACAGCTTGCCGCATCCCCGCAGAAAGCTGGATGTTGTGATTTCACCACGCTCCAGGTCTTCCCACAGCGCGAAGATCCGTGGCTGCATGTCGGCGTATGTTTTCCTGGAATGTATAAACCGCAGTTTTAGTTTATTGTTATGTACACGCCAAGCGCAAAGGAAATATTTAATTTCTATTATTTGGAGCAAAGTTTCTATACGCAAAATCAGCAATACATATGTATACATACTGCTGATAGCGTTCCAGTTTCCCATCCGAGACTTGTCGCTGCTGGAGTGACACCAGTCGTGCCTCCTTGTATAGCGCCTTCGTCAATATGTACAGGTTGAGGTTGGCACCGCCTGCCTTCTCGTTGGAGCGGCGGTGCCACCCCTCGACGAAATTGTGGGAGAGTGTCGAACGCCTCTTCGATGTGGGTACTCGGCAGGAAGGCAGTACCAGCAAGTTTCTAGAATGAAATAAAAAAAACATTTGCTATACTACTCTAGGTGAAAAAATCATCCACTGGATAAGTCCAAATCGACCTGCAATGAAAATCAACTTTTATACATTCAACTTATACATAGGGTATGGACCGCTACAGGTACGGAAGGCCACAGGTATGGACGGCCACAGGTACGGACAGCCACAGGCAGGGCAAACGAGAGTATACTTGTGTGGCCAGCTTGTGTGCCTAAACCTGCAAAAAGGCACGCAACCATGGTTTATACAAAAATGTTCTTCTTGTGTGCCTAATTTGGGGACTTGTGTGCCTATTTTAGATAGGAAGTTTAATATGTAAAAGGCACACAAGGACTGTCTCGTAAGTACGTCCGGAATGACCAGGTACGGAGTGTCTAGAAACCGTCACCATAAGACCACCCATTCTCACCAGAGTTGAAGTATGACACTGACAGTGGTGTAGCCGACGTAGTCTGAAGAAAGAAACAAGATGAATTAAAACACGATGAATATATTGAAAGAACACACACCTCAGGAAATTCCCTTTTGAAAATGAAAATAAATCTTAACATGCCTAACAAACAAAACAATGTCATGCAAATGTCCCTCCAAATTTCTAAAAGCGTGAAAAACAGAATGTCTTTCAGGACTTTTAGGACCACATGTACATTATAACTTTTAAAGATAGAAGTTTTCAAGATAGAAGTATGAAATTTTGCGAAAAAAATACGGTTTTGTGCCAAATGGAAACAATTACAATTTCAAATTGAGCCGGCCATCCTAAACGACGTCATGGCCAAAAACCATATGAGGTTTTGTGTTGAACTTGATTCAGTATAATCGTAATATCGAGTTGGCAATCGAAAACTTGTTGCTGTTATTAATAATAATAATAGTACTCAAAATAATGATAAAAATAATGATAATATTTATCACAAACTTTCCCAGTACTAATGAATAATTAACATTGATTAACATCATAATGAGTATTTAGTTTCAACTAATAATATTGACCATCCTCTACTTTTGGATATTTTAACTGAACATCAACGTATTTTTCAAATGCATAAAGTTGTGGTGTTTTGTTGGGTACCCAGTCATGTGGACATTCCTGGGAATGAGCGTGCCGACAAGGCTGCCAGGGCAGCTCTTGATCTGGACGTCACATTTTCCAGGGTGCCACATTCTGATTTCAAGCTGCTCATCCACACGTACTTGTACGCAGAATGGCAGTCATTCTGGGATGAGCAGGTTGATAACAAATTACACAAAGTCAAACCAATGCTCGGCTGTTGTACCCCAATAAACGAAATGTCCAGGCGTGATCAACTGGTCATGGTCATTTGTCTTAATAAGAATACTGTTGACTACGAACACTTATATATATTGTGTACCTGATTCTTCAAGCTCGTTAGAAGGGTGCGAAATATAGGCCTTTAAGGGCAAAATTTCGGCAAGTAAACTCCGATAATATTACTTACCTTGAAATAACTTATATATTTACGTTTCAAAAGGCAAAGCCCCCATATTTCCGTTATCGTCTGCATTTTGGCTTTGAATGTTTGGTGAATTTCCAATTGGCGTTAGGGGGCAGAGTTGTGTTACCTCTTCACAGTTGAGAATAAAAGACAGACGTTTTTGCGCTCGAAAAATTCTTGGAAAGGTCGGCCATTTTGGAAGATCATGCTTGGGGCCATATCCAATACTTATTGAGGAGGTTCTTGTCTATATATGTTGAAATTTTTACTACAAAAATATCAATTGTGACCAAACAGGCATGAAATCCGCCCCACTACCAGTTGAAACTCTTCATTTGGGAAGAAGAGATCTTTTGCTTCATTTTCAACGTCGCTGATTGGAGTGTCACGTTCCACTCGTAACTGACGTGTACCACCGCCACGTTGGCTTTTGATCTCTGTGAAACCCTTCTCAGTTCGCTCGAGCCAATCCGTCTGGTTTGGCACTGAAATGGCCTTTCTCAGCTCAAAGTGCCACTAAAGCTTATTCTTCCATTCTCGTTAGACAGCAGGTCATCGTCAGCTGAGAGACTATTCGCATTCAAAGGCAGCAGTGGCACGAAGTGGTTAGGGACACTTTTTTATGGGACTCCCTGGATGCAGAGATGAAGAATCCTCGCTGTGTTCTTGTGCCACGGAATGAATTGCCAGCCCAGATCCTTCTGGATAATTGGATTTGTTCCGACGGAATACCATGATGTGATGGGCATCTGAACCACATTTGCAGCCTGGAAGAATTGCCAAATACCCATGTAGCTTCCATCTTTGATCCTTCGGGAAATTGAGGTATACTTTTATTTTTAGACATACAACTCTAGTCAACTCGTTTGAGTTTTCCATCTTTGATGAGGGCCAGCACTTCCTGTCTGTATATGTTGGTGACGTTGTCCTTGGTCAGTTCATCTCCTGGCTGGTATGACTCCTGGCTTGGGACAGACACTCGTGATTCAGGTAGGGCTGCTCATTTCTTTCTGCCCCATGAACGAGCTGAGTTCCTATTTTTCTGCATGCCTGTCTTGTGTCCCGTAGAGAAGTGAAAGGGAACGTGAGAAGTAGTTCCCATCACCAACAACGATCATGAGATACGAATCGTGTGGCACATCTGCTGACATGTGTTCTAACGCTGTCTATATTTATTTTTAGGCATATAAATTCTAGTCAACGCCTTTGAGTCTAGATTTAGTCATCAATTATTCACCACTAACCTTGTAAGCTTTTACTGTTCACTACAAATTTTTAATTGTAGAACTTGCGGTTTTATCATTCTTGATACTACTTGTATATCCTTGTTTGGCACTGAAATGACCTTCTTGAGCCCAAAGGGCCGTTAAGGATTGATTGCATGTGATCGTCATGAACCTGGCATTGACCCGCTGTCCATCCACTTATAATGTAAATATAAAGGTAACAAATTCATGAATTTACACACTTCCAATCAACGTGAAACTTTGCCTTTCTGATTGTTAGCTATCAAGGAGTACTAACCGAGACTCTGTTTCTTACTAAGCAATGTTAAATTTGTTAAATTCATCGTTTTCATATGTCATTTTCCGACCTGTTTCTCAGTCTACAAAATACACTCACAACAGGGCGAGCGAAAGGATTATGCTGTGCTGCAAATAGCTAGTGAGGCCAGTAAAACTCACCTGTGATATGCACTCGGGTGCACCGAGGTGTTCGGGATTATGAATGTTCAACTCATTGTATTCATCTCACAGAACGTATAGCTCTAGATATTCTCATTATTTTGACGACAACAAGGAATAAATATATGCAACAGCCAGTGCTTGTCAAGCAGAACACTCGAATCTTCGTTTTGGTGAAACGTATAAAATGATTGATCTAATCATCAAATTGCACAGCTTTCGTGATATCATTTATGAAACCATGTCTCGGTTCATCATCCATGAGTATATGTGTGTGTGATAGCCAAGTTTTAGGTCAGGAGCTTGTATTGTTTTGGTGATTTTGTTACCTTTACTTTCACATTATAAGTCAATGGAAAAGTGCCTCAGTGCAGTCACCGGTAAGTTACGTGCAATCACACCTTAAGCTTTATTTCTTCTTCTTCTAACTCTGTCTTGTCAACCCTGGCCTTACACAATACGACGGTACTGGGTTCTGAGTCCTCAACAAGAGGTGGCACAGATGACTGTACAAGGTCAGTTTATCACAGGAGGAGCACTCGTCCGGTCAAAGCTTGTGGTTCGATAGTTTATGGCTCAGCCAGACCCTCCTACATAAAAGCTTTGGATACTATCCATAACCAGGGGTTAAATGGTACAGTTATTCCCTTGGTGGAACAATTCAAGTTTTTGGGGGTATTCTTTTTCTTTTTTTCTTTTTTTTAAACGTAATTTATTTTCTGAGGATTTTCACACGCATTTATGCACAAGGTGAGTCTCCTCGTCCAGAACGAGTGAAGTGCCAGATGTTCTGCAATTAATGATATACAATTGTTACCGAAAACGCTGTGTTTGTAAAATATATTCATGAACATTTTTGAATAGATTTATATTCCAAGTTTTACTTTCCGATGAGTTCCCGAACAGGTATATATTGACAACAGTCTTTTTTTGCTGAATGTTCATTGAATGTATGTTCAAATCGGGCAATACATTGTTAAGGAGGGGGGCGGACGTGGCAAAAAGAACTTGGCGGGCAGCTACATAGGTTGGGCAATCAACAAAGTAATGCAATGTATCTTCGTTACGGAACCCACAACTGCAAGATGCATCAGATATGAAAATGTATTTTTTCGTATGCGAGTTAAGGCCGCTGAGGCCCATTCGTAAACGTGCTTGAAAAATTGGCGCTCGACCAGTGCCGTATGAATAAAGCGGATTATTTTTTGGAAAGAATGAATCTTTGACACGTTTTTTGAACAACGGAAGTGATGGAACATTCCTCGTGTTCACATCAAGGTTATTCCAAAGTCTCGATGCAGATGGGATGAACGATTTCCTATATGAAACAGTTTTCGCTTTTGGTACCCTGATATCGTTCGCATTACGAAGGCCGTGATCATGGAAATGTGAAACAACGCCGGGACACATATCCACCAAATATCGCGGCGCGATGCCGTTAATAATTTTATACATGTACGTCAACTGGTAGTAATCTCGGCGCATTTTCAGAGTTGGCCAGCCTAATTCGGAAAGCAAGGCATTGTTGCTCACTGACGAGTAAGCCCCAGTACATGTAATCGCAACTGATCGTTGACATTTCTCCAAATTCTCGCTCCAATATGCACTACAATTGTGATATAATAAACAGCCATACTCCAATACAGACCGTATGAATGATTTATAAACGTTTTCCTTGCATTTTCTAGGCAAGAGATTAGACATGCGTTTCAGCATATTGATCATGGGTCCAGCCTTAGCAATCCGATCATGAATATGACTTTCCCATGACATATCGTTACTTATAATAACCCCTAAATGACAGTGTTCTTTCATTGGTGCTATGACTTTACTGTTGAAAATGACATCATCATATTGAATTCGAGATTGCTTTTTGGATATAATCATCATTTTCGATTTAGTTGTGCTGAATGTAACAGCCCATTGTTTAGCCCACTGATTTATAGTCTCCAAGTCAATATTTATCTCTCTTATGCTCTGTCTAGTGTCAGTGATGACTTTCATAAGTGCAGTATCATCTGCGTATAGAAGAATGTCGCTATTTATATCAACTGTTATATCGTTGATAAATATCAGGAAAAGTAGTGGCCCTAAAATAGACCCTTGAGGAACTCCAGATTCAATAATAATTGATGACGATTCTTGACCGTTTATGACCACTCTTTGTTTTCTTTCGGAGAGGTAGTCATCTATCCATTTGAACATCATATCATCTACCTCATAAATTTGGATCTTATGCAATAAACCTTTGTGCCATACTTTTTCGAAAGCTTTAGAAATGTCAAGGTAAACCATACAGACATCCTCTCTATTATCTAAAGCACGGTGAATCTTATGAGTTAATAAAATTAGTTGATTCATCACTGAATCCATGGGCTTAAAGCCTGAATTTCGCCATGTAAGGAGGTCGTGTGCAGCACAATACGAATATAAATGTTGGAAAACTATTCTCTCAAGAGTTTTTCCGACGACAGATATAAGAGACACAGGTCTATAATTTGTCTTCAATTGACGATCACCTTTCTTGTACAATGGGGTTACATTGGCGAGTTTCCAGATATTTGGAAATTTCCCTGTTCGCAACGACAGGTTGAAAAGGTCTGTCAGATGCTTACTTACTGATTCAGAAGCAGATGTATATTTTAGTAAGCGATTGCTGATACCATCGGGTCTATGGGCTTTATTGATGTCCAGTGAGTCAACTATATTTCGCACAGTGGCAATGTCGACTGTCAAATTGCTTAAGCGAGCAGAGGTTAGTAGCCTTAAGGGTGGTAACGTGCCAGGAGGCTCGAAAATAGAGGACTGTTGTGAAAAGTAGTCATTCAATAAAGTAGCTTTCT
This sequence comes from Terebella lapidaria, assembly GCA_949152475.1. NCBI lineage: Eukaryota > Metazoa > Annelida > Polychaeta > Terebellida > Terebellidae > Terebella > Terebella lapidaria. The sequence goes on from OX424567.1 coordinate 4,960,572, forward strand.
CGATATTTGTAGTGAATACCCGGTCTCCATCACATAATGGAGGTATACCAGCTTTAGCTTTGTCTCCTAGTAAAATTTTAGTGATTTTCCAATATTCTTTTGAAGTAGATATATTATCAAGGCGGTCAATCATTTTTTGGTTATAAGTCTGTTTTGCAAGGGCCCGTGTTATCTTGGCTTTACTACGTTTTTCTTTGAATATAACATAATGGTCGGGGTTTCCACTTCGACGATATCGTTTGTGCCAACGATCTCTTACTCGGTCAGCATGACGACAAGCACTCATAATATATGGCTTGTCTCTTGGTCTAATTCTGACAGATTTGTTAGGGATAAATCGCTTTGCTTCATCCAAAAGGAATTTTGTAAATCTCACTGACTCAGTGTCAACATCTGTGGAGGTATTAATATCGAAATCTCTCAGGGACACGTTCAACTGTGTATAGTTTGCATTTGCGTAGTCCCAGATTTCACGGACAAACGATCGTTCCTTAATATGCGAGAAAGCAAGTGTACATGACACCAGGCAGTGATCCATATTTGACAAGGGAGAGTGTATTTCTACATCACTTACATAGCCCGGGGAATCAGTAATAATTAAGTGAAGCAAAGACGCTGTTGTCTCTGTATATCTAGTCGGTGCAGAAACCAATTGATGTAAATTGTTGGCATTAACTAAATCGAAGAGTTTCAATTTCAATTCGCTAGTAGGGTGGGGATCGTCCCAACTGGTACACCTATCGTTGAAATCCCCAGTTATGATAATACATTCAACATCATAGGAGAGCGCTAAATCAATGCTATTTTGCAAATGATTGATGAATTGATCCGCGCGTTGATTCACATTTCCATGCGACACAGGAGGTCGATAATATACTGACAGCAGTGCATTTTTATGTCCGACGTTCACCTGGATCCACAGGCATTCTATTCCATTAGGTTCTAGTTCAACTTTTCTCGAGACACACAATATATCTGAGAAATAAATCAGGACACCTTCTCCTTGTCTATTGCGATCCTTGCGAATTATGGAATATCCATTAATTGATATATCAGCGTTCGAAACAGAGTCATCGAGCCATGTCTCGCTAATACATACGATGTCAAAATTTCCACTTAAAACGAATGATTCAATTTCATCCAACTTGAAATTGGTTTGAGAGACATTATCTCTGCTCCCGAGACTACGTGCATTCATATGGCATATAGCAAGCTGTTTGCTATTTGCGTCAGGACCTGGGTTGGTGTGCACGTCACCAGACAAGAGGAGGAGGATACAAAATATAAACGCTAACCTGAAGTAATAGTAGATAGTCCAAAGCTATTGGACGTGGAGCGACAAGATTTTACCCGTACATGTATAGTTTTAGCACAACAATACAAATGCCACCAGCCTATAGCTGCCCTATATTGACCGATGCATATCATGGTGGATCGTGGTGCACAACGTGCACAAGGAAGCTGATTAATTGCCAACAACGTGCGCCCCCCTCAGAGCGAAATTCGAATGGAACATGTACACGGCTTCCGGAAGTTGTGTTTGCAAAACAATGGAAAGAATGGTCAATACTAGATTAGTATTTTATCTAGAATCTAATAAAGTTATCACTCCATTCCAGAGCGGTTTCCGGAAGAATAGATCAACTACTGATCAGATTATTCGACTGGAAACTGCTGTACGGGAGTCGTTTATTAATCGCCAGCACATGGTGGCAATATTTTTCGATTTGGAGAAGGCATATGACACGACGTGGAAACACGGTATCCTGAAGGACCTCCATGAGGCAGGACTTCGTGGTCGTATGCCTTCCTTCATTTCTCAGTTTTTATCCAATCGTAAATTTACTGTCAGGGTGGGCACTTCATTCTCCGATATGTTTGATCAGGAGGAGGGTGTCCCTCAAGGCAGCATCTTGTCTGTAACCCTGTTCAGTATCAAAATCAATAGCATAGTAAGGATTTTGTCCCCTGGAGTGAATGCTTCACTCTATGTGGATGACTTCCTTGTTTGCTATTCATCAAAACAAATGCATACAATAGAACGTCAATTACAGCAGTGCCTTGCGCGAATTGAGAAATGGGCAGACCGGAACGGTTTTCGCTTCTCCAAAACGAAAACTGTCTGCATGCATTTCTGCAATTTGCGCAAGTTGCACCCTGAACCAGAATTAAAGTTAAATGGTACAGTTATTCCCTTGGTGGAACAGTTCAAGTTTTTGGGGGTATTCTTTGATAGGAAACTATCATTCATACCCCACATCAAGTACATTAAAACAAAGTGTCACAAGGCTCTGAACCTTCTCAAGGTAGTATCACATATGGATTGGGGAGCTGATCGTGACGTGCTGCTCCGTTTATACAGAGCACTCGTCCGGTCAAAGCTCGACTATGGTTCGATAGTTTATGGCTCAGCCAGACCCTCCTACATAAAGGCTTTGGATACTATCCATAACCAGGGGTTGCGTTTGTGTCTCGGTGCATTCAGAACCTCTCCCATGGAGAGCCTGTATGTTGAGGCCAACGAACCCTCTCTTTATCGTAGGAGGGAAAAACTCTCACTTCAGTATACCATCAAGCTGAAGTCTCTACCGAACAATCCAGCCCATAATGTTGTTTTCAGAGCTAAGTGTGTTCGTCTGTTTGAATCCAGACCAAATGCAATACCAACCTTTGGTATTCGCATGAAACATCTATTGGCGGATTTAAACATTGACTTGAACACAATAGCCGAGTCAAAAATTTCAAAGGTTCCACCATGGGAATTGAAAACTCCCATAACTGACTTCTCTCTCAGGATTGGGAAGAAGTCTACCATCAACCCTTTGGATTTTCACAGTAGTTTTAGTGATGTTCAGTTAAATTATCCAAATTTTAAGTTTATCTATACTGATGGTTCTAAGGATGGTAATAAAGTAGGCTGTGCTGCTGTCACCTCAGGGAGAACATACAAACAACGTCTCCCTGATGTGTGTTCAGTGTACACAGCGGAGTTGAAAGCAATACTGTTAGCACTGTCCCACATCCGCCGGTCCGGAGAACTGGGTTTTGTCATTTGTTCAGATTCTCTATCAGCCCTTCAAGCCATAGAGAATCGTAATATTGACCATCCTCTACTTTTGGATATTTTAACTGAACATCAACGTACTTTTCAAATGCATAAAGTTGTGGTATTTTGTTGGGTACCCAGTCATGTGGACATTCCTGGGAATGAACGTGCCGACAAGGCTGCCAGGGCAGCTCTTGATCTGGACGTCACATTTTCCAGGGTGCCACATTCTGATTTCAAGCTGCTCATCCACACGTACTTGTACGCAGAATGGCAGTCATTCTGGGATGAGCAGGTTGATAACAAATTACACAAAGTCAAACCAACGATTGGTTATTGTACCCCAATAAACGAAATGTCCAGGCGTGATCAACTGGTCATGTTACGGGCTCGTATAGGGCATACATACCTTACTCAGGGTTACCTGCTCCGTGGGGAGGAGGCCCCTGTGTGTGTGCCCTGTCGAGAGTGGCTGACCGTTGAACATGTCCTGGTACATTGTCAAGATTTGGCTGACACTCGTCGTTTGTTTTACGAGTGTCAGTCAATTCATGATGTTTTTAACGATATTAATATTTATAAAATCCTCAATTTCCTTCGGGAAATTGGGGTATATTTCTATTTTTAGACAAATAAATTCTAGTCAATGCCTTTGGGTCTAGATCTAGTCATTATTTTTTCACCACTAACTTTGTAAGGTTTTACTGTTCACTACAAATTTTTAATTGCATAACTTGTGGTTTTATCATTCTTGATACTACTTTTATATCCTTGTTTGGCACTGAAATGGCCTTCTTGAGCCCAAAGTGCCGTTAAGCTTTATTTCTTCTTCTTCCAGAAGTTTTCAACTTGCGAAACACACAGTTCAATCTGGGAAGATCACCCGTTCTGGCGATTACAATTAGTAACCACGAAATAAAACACAAGTAATGCATAGCCGTACTAAAGTGAATTTGAATCCAAAGACTTCTGGGACTGGACCACCATATTTACATATCACACAAGTACATATACATGCGTTGTGTGCTATCTCTACACATAGATCACATGAAGTATCGAAATCGAAAATCACACACACAAAATCAAATAATTCATAGGAATGAACGTTAGTCAAGAGCGAGACCAGTTTTGCAAATAATATCCATAGTACTCTGGTTAGATTTTATATAAGACAATTTCCATGTCTACAAACAATAAAATCAGTGATGAAATAACTTACATACGGTGTAATACGAGTTTCCAGGACATAATCTAACATTGACCGGTTGCACTAATTTATACTCATTAGAGTCGGTGGACATTAATTCAGACCAAAACATTGCATCGAGTTGTTATTGTCAGGTGCATTATATGAAGAGACAGTGTACTTACAAGGTGGTGTTGGGATGAATGTAATATTAAAACATACATACCAATCGTTTATAATACCAAGAGGGACTTCTCAGACCGAAGTAGTACATCCACGTCAAACTACCCTAGACACTTTAAGAATATATGAAGTTATAGCAGATAATGGTCATTTCGGTATCGAACCCCATACAATGCTAGTCAGTAAAAGGGCTTTGCATTATTTGCAGGCGACACTGGAACTTAATATTTCACCGCATACCCAAAAAGTGCACTTTGGGGTGAAAAGTTGAGAAAAAAATGTCAGTACCAGACCAGAAATATACATTCAATATTAGAGCTTTTTCAGCAGTTTTGAGATGAAAAGGACTATTCTCAAGTTCCAGTACCAAGGCAGACACATACACAACAATATCAGACAGTAATAAGGCTTTTCGATATTTGTAGGAGACACTTATGTGCAGTAGACACATACCATTTCAACCAACACGCACATACCTAATGCACCTTGGGCTGAAAATAGTACATTGCATGTGATAAATAACTGTCAACGTTATAGCTTTACATGTATCTGCACGATACTGGAACATGTTATTTTCAGATTACTCATATACCTAAAACATATTTGGACTGAAATAGTACCATTTTGGTACTAAACCAGTCATATATTCGACAAAACAAGATACAGGAAACAATATGGCCTGATAAACATAGCACCTAGGCTGCTGCAGCTCACCGACAGATCGTGTGAAATTTTGACAGATATTGACGTGACGATTTCAAGGTCATTGAAGGTCAAATTCAAGGTCACCATCCAAGCCGCAACACATGACTTCCCACTCGAATGTGCCAACTCCCAGACCCCATCCTCAACTGTTCCGTGAGTGCACTCCGCACAGGTCTCACCACGAAGGAAAAACTTGATGAAATTCTCCAAATCCCCCCCCCCCCCAAAATTTCAATGGCCACCCATAAAAAAAAAACAAAAAAACAGGAAGGCGACCCAAGGACTACGCAGACCGGCGGCACAAGGGTATCGAAACCTACACACAGATTAGAGGCATATGAGAGGTACCTAAACAAAGTCTCAAAACCGATCAGACAGCTCCAGAGAAAAATGCCACCAAAGTTAAAAATCAGTCGCCTTTCGTCAGAATGGCCGCAAAATCGACAAAAAAGATCAATAAAAAGCTCCCATAAACGTCTTTAGATACCGGCCCTAGGCATGTTCTGACAAATTTACTGAGAGATTCATCATGCCAAAAAAAAAAAAATTTACAGACTCGGATGGACGTCGGATGCCGGACGAGAAACCACGACAACAGCCTATCGGCCTGGTAAGCAAAAAATCCATTTCAAAACCAAACCAGACATGTATGCAACAATATCAGTCAATATTAGAGCTTGGCAAGTAGTTGCATGAGATTCTAGAGCGTGTTATTGGGTTTTTTTTTCGATTTACAGAAAAGCCATTTTTGGCCTGAAAAAGGAACGTTCTACCATTTATGGCCTGAGAAAGGACCGTTCTACCACTAGACATATATACGACAACACCGGCTGATAGTATACCTTTGCATCAATTGCAGGAAACAATAAAACATATCATTCACAAAATTCTCACATAGTCATTGCTATTGGCATGACAAATTTCCATGTATTTACCCAACCAAACATATATGAAACAATACCAGTCAATATTAGAGATTAACAGAACAAATTTTCTACAGAAAAGCCATACTTGAAACACTTTGGGAATGTAAAGTACCATTACAGTCCCAAACCAGACATACATACTACAAATCGCATAGTATTAAGAGTTTTGCGATATTTGCCGGAGACATTCACAGAATATATAAACGTATAGTATTTTGTGCTAAAAAGACCATTTCAGTACGAACCAGACATGTATGTCACAAATAACAGTCAATATCCGCGATTAGCATGTACTCGCAGGAGATACAGAATTATGTTATTTTCAGAATACCCATACATGTATATTAGCAGCACTTCCGGACTCAAAACGGACCTTTCTGGTTTCAAAACCGGACAAATGTACAACAATACCAGACTAAATTAGAGCTTAGAATATAAGAATGTCCTTATACACTTGCAACTCCGACACGAAAGTGAGTGGCAAAAGAGATCACGCAGTGACCCTCAGTTCATCACAAAGCTTCATGAGCAACTGTCCAAGACGATTGCTTCCGGACCACGACGAGGAGTTGAAAACCGTTTTTTCTTGAGTACCCTATTCTTTGATAGGGAACTATCATTCATACCCCACATCAAGTACATTAAAACAAAGTGTCACAAGGCTCTGAATCTTCTCAAGGTAGTATCACATATGGATTGGGGAGCTGATCGTGACGTGCTGCTCCGTTTATACAGAGCACTCGTTCGGTCAAAGCTCGGTTATGGTTCGATAGTTTATGGCTCAGCCAGACCCTCCTACATAAAGGCTTTGGATACTATCCATAACCAGGGGTTGCGTTTGTGTCTCGGTGCATTTAGAACCTCTCCCATGGAGAGCCTGTATGTTGAGGCCAACGAACCCTCCCTTTATCGTAGGCGGGAAAAACTTTCTCTTCAGTATACTATCAAGCTGAAGTCTCTACCGAACAATCCAGCCCATAATGTTGTTTTCAAACCTAAATGTGTTCGTCTGTTTGAATCCAGGCCAAATGCGATACCAACCTTTGGTATTCGCATGAAACATCTATTGGCGGATTTAAACATTGACTTGAACACAATAGCTGAGTCAAAAATTCCTTGAAGATCCATTCTGAAGGTACCACAGAAGTGGCCCCATCCCCGAAGTCACATACATAATACTGCAAATACCAATTTTGAACAGTTAGGAAAATATTCTTTGGCAATTGAAATACCAGCATTGAAATGCTAGTGCTCTATTTTTGAACAACAGTATATGTACTCACAAATCATTAGTATCTGCACTCCACAACATCATGAACATTCAGGAAGTTAGATGATTTGGGTGTTGACATGCAAGGTATGCACAGGGGATACAAACACCTTTGATGATGCATGATCTCTGCCAAAAATTGACAGGGGAATACCAATAACAATGCAAGAGATGTTGTTTTTGGCATGCCACGCCATATCCGAGGGTCTCATCCTTGCTTTGTGTATTCCAATTATCCGGGAATCACATGGCTTCGTGAAAAATGGTTCCGTGTTGGAAAAAACTTCACAGAGTACATCGTTTCCTCTCACTTCATGAACAACATAAAATTGGCCACTTCTCAGCTTACAACAGTCCAGTTTTTTTTCAGAGTTACAGCTAGATGCTCTTTACCAGCGTCAAAACCCAAAATGTCCCTTTCTGCTAATCTATTAGCAATTTCAATGAGAGGGTCTCCAGTGCCATGCACCATACGTTTGATCTGAGACATGTTGTTCTCGAATCTGTATGCTGAGCAATTCTCCAGTGTTTTGAAGTTCTTGGCTGCATCAGCAATATGCAACAAACAGTGTACATTGTATGTCACAAACATGTCTGTATAAAGTTGTGCGGCTTCCTTCACAAAACAGGACAACAGTTCTTCAGCGTACGATCTGTACCTTGTCACAAGCTTTTCATTGTATAGAATGGTAATAGCGATGCTGAGTGACAAAAAATGTTCATAGTTCCTACTTGACAAAACATGCTTCAACACAACTGGTCCGGTATACATAAGGAAAGTCCTGAACTCCGTGGCTTTCCATAGCTTGAGTTCATCTAGACGTCTAGGTTTTCTGTTGAAAAATGGATGGCATAAAAGGTTTTATGCACAAAAGATAGTCACTTATCAAACTGATCATTCCAGCAGAAAGTCTTTGTGGTCGAGGTCCCTCTTTCCGAACTAACATGAGTATCTTTGTAACACCAAGGTCTACACAATGCATGGGATCGATAGGAAATTGTGTGATCATGTCAATCTCTGTTTTGGTAAATAGACTTGTTGTGATGTTCTTTGTTGGTCTGTTGCCTGAAGGAATTATCTGTTCTTGTGTTGCCTTTGTTCAGAAATGTCATCCTTCTATCGATATATTCTCCACGAACATCACAATAGTCGCACCCATATCGCCCATTGAATTGAACTGTTCCCTTTATGAGAGCTCTTGCAGGTGCGTCACATATAATGTTCCATACGAGGATAGTCTTTCCTTCGATGGTTTCTGCATCTCCTGCGATTAAATTCAGTTCATCAATGAAATCTTGTAGGTATTCATCATCCTTTGGTTTAGTTGATCCTGAGTATAGTGCCACGATGAATGTGTGCAATACAAGGAATGCTGGCCACTGAACATTGTATAGGCCAAACAGATATGTTTTTAGATTTAAAAATGGGCAATCCATCAATGTTGAATGATAGTTCAATGACATCATGCGATTCTGGTGTTGTGATCTTTGATAAAGCTGTTCTCAGTCCTTTGGCTAAACCCAAATATGTGTACTTGCCACCTACAACATAACAATGCATAATGATCATTTAATAAAATGCATATAATTTAAAACAAAATGAAGCAGTAACTAGGAGGGGGGGGGGAAACTGAGGAACCATTCATGATCTTATATACCATGTATACCTAAGAAGTATTTGTGATATGCAACTCACCACATTTTTCCTGTACTTTAATTGTACTATTCCTGGGAGTTTGGAGAACAGTATTTGCATCCGCAGGTACATCAATGCCATGCTTTCTCAGAATTTTGAGAAGCTTTGTCAATGCATTTTTGGGTACAGCATTATCAGATTTCCATTTGGCAAGATCCTTCAGAAGCGATACAGTTTGGTTAACAGTTCCTTCAATCTCTTCATCACTCGAAATTAAATCCCCAAGTTTATCCACAATATCCCAATCTGATGAATTTTCAGCACCACTGTTGTCAGATTGTGACAGTATTGTATACTTCCCCTCGTCCTCAGAAATTATTTGATCCTTTGAACAACATGCACTATGCTGCGGTGCTCTCTCTCCTTGCGTAGAACTTAGAAGAATTTCTTCCCCCACAGAAATGGCCTTCTTGAGCCCAAAGTGCCGTTAAGCTTTATTTCTTCTTCTTCTTCCCCCACAGAACTTTCCTCACTATCACTTATATGTATAGTCTGAATGTCAGTAAGTAGTTTCTTCACTCTCCTTCTTGCAGCCTGCGTTTCCTTGCTTTAAACATTGTGTGACTGGAAAAAGAAAAAGTCATATCCAAAACAATCTACAACTACTGACAACATGTGCTGATCTAGGTACAGTAGTTGAAATTAGTAGGCTACATGCTACATGCATCCTGATATTTGCAATATTTAATTCATATTTGTTATATTTATGACATGCAAACTTTAATTCATATTATGTAATATGCTAAATATGATTCTTATATGCTTTAGTATCAGGTAGATTACGATTTATTCTACACATATCCAGCCAAACGTGTATCTCAAGACTAGAGTCATGCTAGAGAACAATAATAAATAATCATGAAACTACGGGTTATGTGACGACTGACGAGTGTTACGAGCTGTCAGTCCTAAATTGGCCACTTTTTGGGTCATATCTTTCAATAAATCGAAATATATGACAAGTGATGAAACAGGCTTTCTCCCTGTTAAAATTAGGTTCCTTCTGCATGTTTTCCACCATGCGCCTGTGTTTGTCATTGTCTAAGGATTCTGAGAGGAGTGTCTGAAATCTCGATGTAACATTGGCCGACAGTAGAGTACATAGTCCCTAATTTAGCCATGTATTTTCTTGTTCAGTTGAAGCCATAATTTAGCTGTATGTTATATCAAATGACAAAACTGATATTCTGTGCCACGAAACAAAGCAATTTGCACATCTTTCAGTCACCTACTAAAGACATTTCGACAGAATATCAAAAAAATCAAAAATCTGAAAGATGTGCAAATTTTGACAGACTGTTGTTGCCAATACGTCCTCTGGTGAGGTAATCGTCTGAAAAGTAGGCTACAGGTGTTTGCTCTGTGCAGTCTACAACTCCAGTCAACTCGTTTGAGTCTAGATCTAGTCTTCAATACTTTCACCATAATCTTGTAAGCTTTTACTGTTCACTAGAAATTTTTAATTGTAGAACGTGTGGTTTTATCATTCTTGATACTACTTTTATATCTTTGTTTGGCACTGAAATGGCCTTCTTGAGCCCAAAGTGCCGTTAAGCTTTATTTCTTCTTCCTTCTTCGTCATGTTCTTTCCTCTGATTTTCCATCGCATCATCTGCTGAAGCAGGAACAACTGACCTTGATTCTTGTCCCTGCAATATTTGATAGATTGACAATTGATAGATTCCGACCAAATAGCCCAGTTCTCTGCTCCATTCATTCATTCATTCATTTATTCATACCAATATTAATAGACGCCATGATCTACACATAGGCTCATACTATTTTTTTGTGTGTTTAGAGCGCCGTTAAACAAAGAAATAGTTCCAAGCCCGCTCTATCTTTTACCAGCTGTTGGAAACATCACCAAGGCAAGATGAGGCGGCGGTAGCAGATGATACGATACCATTGTCAAAAAAGTTTAGTGTAAGTAGGTAAAAAACAACCTGTTTCTTAACAATCATATGCACTGTCATTCACAAATGCCAATATTTACATTTAGGGGGGTTGTATTATACTGACCACACGAGATCATTTTGAATTCACGCGAGGAAACAGCCACGCCTGCTGCATTCCAGAAATTATCCAGGTGTGCTTCAGCAGATTACACAGCGCATGGATTTCCTCACTATATCTTTGTAACGTCCTCGGATATGGTGGTTTCCAGGTGAACACCATCACGGGCGTCGTAGAAGATGGTACAGTTTCCTGTCTGAGATGGTGCTATTTCTGATGAGGATGCTTCTCAAGGTCCACTTGAACTGGAGAGCGTTTGGGTTGTTGTTGCAACCACACATCTGTCTTATTTTATTGAAGAATAACTCCAGGTGATCTTGTGATAACTTGTATAGGAGCACATACTGTGAAGTTCTTCTCACTGTTCGTTTGTGTTTTAATTAAATAAACTGCTTCTGGGATGTTTTACTTTGCCGTGGATTGCTGTTATTTAATCTTTCAAGTCCTTTTAATTTTAGGGACATATGAAAGATACGAGAGTCTTACTTCTGAATGCTTTAGTTTTGAACTTGTCGGTGGTTTACTGTTTAACGGTACATACATTTGCCACTAAACTTAATGAATTCATTCATTCATTCTCATCCGAGATGGCAATAACGGACAGGATGGCAGAAGTAAACCCAATGATTGCAGTTTTCCTTGCGACCTGCTTGAAGTAGTCAGCCTTTATCATTACGCAGGTTCGCGATGTAGTTGAAGATCTGCTGCAGGAATTGTATTCGCTCGGGTCAGATCGGGTTTCTTTGGATGAAGGATGTTGTGGCTTCGCTGCTTCAAATTCTTTTCTCTCTGCATTCTCTCTTAGATAATCCATTGTTGTGATGACTGCCTCACTCAGCATTTGAGCTGCATCGAGAGCGTTCATCTTATCCTTTTCGTATGTCAGATGTTTCGTACTAAGTTGTTTCCCAGCTTGAAACCTTCTTCTGCCATTTCATGTTGGCTGTTCTCGTCTTTGTGCTTGATTTCTTTATCAGCTCAGTGAGGGAGCAACTTCGTAGTTGCCGACTCCATGAAGTGATCGCCTTATGTCGCTCATCTGCAGCCGTACGATATCATATACTTTACGGATTGAGTCCTGGATTTTCAGTTTTTCCTCTGAGTTGAGTGTTTTATGATGTCATGTGCTCTGCCTTGTTATGCCTAATGTGCCGTTAAACTTCATCCATTCTGTAACTCGTACATTGCATGTGCATGATGCTGATTTATGTTTTGAATCTGTGATTTGACAGTTTGCTTTAGGTGCAGCCCTGTTGTATTTCAGTTCTACAATACATTGTTGCATAATTAATTATATCACAGGAAAGTGATGAAGTGCTTGAACTTAGAAATTACAACGTCGTGACATAGTTGTTCACAATGAAATAAAAATATTTTAGATTCAACACTATTACCAAAACAAACATAATTTTACTACTCATATGTTCCATGTATTGGACCGCTTCTACTATCATCTTCTTTCTCCTCTAAAATTATTTTGTATTTATTCTTGATGTCCTCTCTGATTGTAATTTTGTGTTTTCTGATGATGTTTCGTTTCGTTTACAGATACACTGTACGCTGTGTCGTCATTCTGATCTTCAAGCACATTCATCCAATCTACTGCGTCATGGTACATTGTACTTCCTTGAACTCCATTTCTGTGCAATTCAAACATCGAAACATAGAGAATATGAAAATATCGCTGAAAAAGCAAATTTGTTGCAATCTCATATATACTCTTTTCAAATATCTAGTGAAGAATTGTTGGTGTACCCACGAATATTTTCCTTACAGACTCTTAGCATTCGTACTCTGGATAATAGTCTTGTGCTGCCTCTCAACCTCCTAACGTTTGCCTTGTCATTCAATGTAACTTTTCGTGGCACCAGACTCTGGTAGTGCTGACTCTCGTGGGTTACATCACTGATCAGATCATATGTATCACTAGCCGTCTGGCCTCCCAAAGTTCCAATCTCATTGAAATGTCCCTGAATATAATGCCATTTCAATTTTTTCCCACATTTCTAATTGAGGAGAAATATAAATGTTCGTTACACATCCTGTTATGTGGACATGGGGGTGTTTTCTTACCGAGGCTGTGCCCAGACCCTCGTCTGCGATGTGGATATCCCCAGCTGAACACAGGATCTGTCTCCCAGTTCCTCCATCTTTGTTTGGCACTGAAATGGCCTTCTTGAGCCCAAAGGGCCGTTAAGCTTTTTTTTCAGTCCAACATTTTCAGTCAATGTAATGTATGGGGTTCTGTCCGCTTGGAGGACTGAAGTTTTGCCTGCCGGGGTTTATTTGTGCACCATGTAAGGTACCATATAACGTAATACTTTTTTTTATAAATGGATGTAAATACAAGACTGTCTTGTATTAGAGTTCCGAGTGATACACAGTTCTTCTTCCCTAGACGAACATCTAATAAGATCAGCCTTGCATTGACGTTCTGTCCATAGTAATGTGTATGTGAAACGAGTAGAGATTCCACCTCTGAAAATCGTTCATCACACCATAACTACATGAGTGCAAGATGAAAATTATTTAGATTCTCGAAACTTGACATGTTTAGTTGTCATTTCCAAGTTTTTGAAATCTATAACAGGCGAAACATCCATGTATATGCATTTAGATATTCCTCGTTCACTAAAGGATACTACCTTCTTGAGCCCAAAGTGCCGTTAAACTTTATTTCTTCTTCACTAAAGGATACTAAGTTGGTATGTTTGATTGTGTATGTACCTCATACTCTTGTGGAATGTTGTCTTCCAACAAGAAATGGAATTCTGAACTCTCATCCACCTTGCCTATTCCTGGTCTACCGCCTTCATTCTACCTCATTGCCTTCTTGAGACCAAAATTTATTCGTCTTCTTCATTCACTGCTAATTTTTATGTTACCGGACCTTTGGTCCGTAACCTATTGGCATGGCGTTGCGTCCGGCGTCGTCGTCGTCGTCGTCCGTCGTCGTCGTCGTCCGTCAACAATTTTATCTTTAAAGTTTACGATCGAATTTTTCTGAAATTTTGCACAAAAATGCCTAAAAATATTTCGAGAGGGAGGTATTTTTTAGTTTTTTTATTTTCGCATTTTTTTCAAAATGGCGGCCGTTTTCGACGAAAAATGCCTGATTTTGGACTTTGGCGGCCATTTTCTCAAAATCTGTTCAGTAACTTTTTTTTTTATTGATGCATAACACTCCTCATATGTACCCCTGTGACATGTATAAATTTTGTTGCGCTTGAATCGCTCGAAGTGGGCCATTTTGGGCCCAAACTCGGCCCAAATGGGACTTTCCCATGTTAAATTCTCCTATGCTTTATAATAGGACACATTAAAGCCTAATATCTCACTTAATATTGAGATTAGAGACTAGGAATCAATTGTGGACATATAGGAAATGATATATGCTGAATATTGTCGTGACCTTGAATTTGACCTCTGACCTTGGTTTCAAGGTCAGAGCGGCCGTTTTCATCGAAAAATGGCCAATTTTGGACTTCGACGGTCGTTTTCTCAAAATCTGTTCAGTAACTTTTTTTTCTTATTGATGAAAAACACTCCTCATATGTACCCGTGTGACATGTATAAATTTCGTTGCGCTTGAATCGCTTGAAGTGGGCCATTTTGGGCCCAAACTCGGCCCAAATGTGACTTTCCCATGTTAAATTTTCCTATGCTTTATAATGGGACACATTAAAGCCTAATATCTCACTTAATATTGAGATTAGAGACTAGGAATCAATTGTGGACATATAGGAAATGATATATGCTGAATATTCTCGTGACCTTGAATTTGAGTTTTGACCTCATTTTCAAGGTCACAGGACAAAATGGCTAATATCTCGCTTATTATCGACTTTACAGCTTAGGAATCAGTTGTGAACATATAGGAAATGATATATGCTGAATTTTCTTGTGACCTTGAATTTGACCTTTGACCTCATTTTGAAGGTCACATGACAAAATGGCTAATATCTCGCTTATTATCGACTTTACAGTTTAGGAATCAATTGTGAACATATAGGAAATGATATATGCTGAATATTTTCGTGACCTTGAATTTGACCTTATTTCCAAGGTCGCAGGACAAAATTGTTAATATCTCGCTTATTATGGACTTTACAGCTTAGGAATCAATTGTGAACATATAGGAAATGATATATGCTGAATATTCTCGTGGCCTTGAATTTGAGCTTTGACCTCATTTTCAAGGTCACAGGACAAAATGGCCAATATCTTGCTTATTAGCGACTTCACAGCTTAGGAATCGATTGTGAACATATAGGAAATGATATATGCTGAAAATTCTCGTGACCTTGAATTTGACCTTTGACCTCATTTTCATGGTCACAGGACAAAACGGCCAATATCTTGCTTATTAGCGACTTTACAGCTTAGGAATCAATTGTGAACATATAGGAAATGATATATGCTGAAAATTCTCATGACCTTGAGTTTGACCTTTGACCTCATTTTCAATGTCACATGACAAAATGGCTAATATCTCGCTTATTATCGACTTTACAGCTTAGGAATCAATCGTGAACATATAGGAAATGATATATGCTGAATATTCTTTTGACCTTTGACCTCATTTCCAAGGTCACAGGACAAAATTGCTAATATCTCGCTTATTATCGACTTTACAGCTTAGGAATCAATTGTGAACATATAGGAAATGATATATGCTGAATATTCTCATGACCTTGAATTTGACCTTTGACCTCATTTTCAAGGTCACAGGACAAAATGGCCAATATCTTGCTTATTAGCGCCTTTACAGCTTAGAAAGCAATTGTGAACATATAGGAAATGATATATGCTGAATATTCTAGTGACCTTGAATTTGGCTTTTGACCTCATTTTCAAGGTCAACGGGACAAAATGGCTAATATCTCGCTTATTATCGACTTTACAGCTTAGGAATCAATTGTGAACATATAGGAAATGATATATTCTGAATATTTTAATGATATTGAATTTGACCTTTGACCTAAATTTCAAGGTCAGTCATTTTATTTTCAAAGTCAGATTACAAAATGGCTTATATCTCGCTTATTATCAAATTTACAGCTTAGGGGTCCATAGTGAACATATAGGAAATGATGTATGCTGAATAGTTTGGTGATCTAGAATTTAACCTTTGATCCCATTTTCAAGGTTAGAGATATGGCGATTTCAGTGGTCACCTTGAATTTAACCTTCAAATTTCTCGGCTTAACTCTGTATATTTCTCCGGTAACCTTTCTAGCCCATTGGGCTAATTTTTAATTGTAAAACTTGCGGTTTTATCATTCTTGATACTACTTTTATATCCTCGTTTGGCACTGAAATGGCCTTCTTGAGCCCAAAGTACCGTGAAGCTTCATTCCTTCTTCTTCATTCCACCTCATTGCTTCCAGTAGTGATGTCAATGCCCTCTTGAAACTATCTTCCAACTGATGTTCTGGAATACACACATATGTATACATATGTACAAAGACAAAATGGAATTAATTATATTTCTCCATGTATATTGCTGCCATTGAAAACTTAATAATCGGGATATAATTTTATGATAACTAAACATATAAGTAAGTGTTGATGAGGAAAATCATGCACTGGTATATTTTCATTCCACTAACCTCGAGAGAGAGGTGGATAAGCTGGAAACTTCCCCAAGAGCCTGAATTACTGATGGATGTGGGTCCTGATGTCCAGTGTTACCAATAGTTTTAATGTGAGACGAAGTCTTTCATCAAAGAAATGATCAAAGAAATGTGAGATGTATTGTAAAATTGAAAGGACACGTGCTGAATAGCATGTCAGGTTGCTGTTAGGAAATAAAAGCGACTTGTGGTTCCAATGTGTGGGAATTGCGATATCTGCATGATATTCTCACATGGGCTCATCAAGAATGGTCAAGACGTCATCAGTTTCTGTCAGAAGTGTGTATTCTTTAGGCCTTTTTTCATTGGGTTGATCAGCAGGAACATCTTGGGCTTTTGGGAGCTCGCCAACCACCGGTTCCTCATAATCATGAGGCACAGCTTTCAGTATAAACATCCTCAAACAACCCCTCTAGCTTCTCCAAGATTGCCCGTGGAGTTGAATTCTCTGCCAACCAAGTTAGGACATCTGCTGAAGTGCCACGGACAGAACGTCGAAT
This sequence comes from Terebella lapidaria, assembly GCA_949152475.1. Taxonomy (NCBI): domain Eukaryota; kingdom Metazoa; phylum Annelida; class Polychaeta; order Terebellida; family Terebellidae; genus Terebella; species Terebella lapidaria. The sequence continues at coordinate 4,977,733 of OX424567.1, forward strand.
ACTCTGTAGATAAATGTGAACCGGTAACATACCGATAATTCACGTGGCTACTCATGTTGTATTCACGTGACAAAAAACGTCACACCGTGAATCTGTGTACACTTCCACATGGTATTTACGTACACAACGTTGTGCCACAACCTTACAACTACTTTACAGTCACCTCTTTAAACCCGTCCAAATCCATGACTCCGAGGGGATTAGGTTGAAGCTACGTCAGTGTTTTCGATATCATTCCTAATTGTAGAAGTTACAGTCTTCTCAATCTTGATACTACTTTTTATATCTTTGTTTTTCACTGAAATGGCCTTCTTGAGCCCAAAGTGCCGTTAAACTTGATTCCTTCCAAAACCCATGAAAAAAAGCATGTTTTTGAAAGAACTTATATTAGAACATCGAAAATATCTAAGTGTTTTAGAATAGAACAGTAGTTTTTTCATACCCATGCATGCTGAAACCACACAGGAACGCAAGATGAGAACTTTTGAGATTCTCAAAGTTTGACATGGTTATTTGTCAAGTTTTCTGTTCATAATCCATAACAGGCGAAATATGCATGTTATCCATTATGTATGCATGCAGATATTCCTTGTTCACTGAAGGATACTGAATTGGTATAATTTGTTATGTATGTACATCATATTTTCGCAGATGAAATGGCCTTGAGCCCAAAGTGCCGTTAAACTTTATTCCTTCTTCTTCTTCATACTCTTGCAAAATGTTGTCTTTCAACAATAAATAGAATTCCGAACTCTCATTCATCTTCCCTATTCCTGGTATACCACCTTCGTTCCACTTCATTGTTTCAAGTAGTGACGTCATTGCCGTCTTGAAACTGTCTTCCAACTGTTGCTACTGAACATATTGGAATGAATTATATTTCAAAATGTATATTGTAACGATGGAAAGCTTATTAATGAATATATAATTATATGATAACTAAACATATTACTAATAGATTTAATGTGTGAGATGAAGTCTTGAATATGATCAAAGAAATGTGAGATGTATTGTAAAATGGAAAGGACACATGCTGAATAGCATGTCAGGTTGCTATTAGGAAATGGAAGTGACTGTTGTGATTTCAATGTGCGATAATTGCGATTTTTGCACAGGCATGGATCAAACTTGCATTTCGATTGACAACCCAAAGCCATTCTGCTGCACCTGTAGTTGTTGTTGCTACAGAACAAGGCTTGTCCTCTTGTTGTTGGTAGTGTGCACAGGTTGGATTTATCCATCTTGGCAAACTGTACATACCTGTTTCAAAAACAAGGTAGCACTTTTATTTTCAACACAACTGAGTTATTGGACCCAAAAATTGTTCCAAAAATTGCCCATGCAGTGAATATATTGCTGATGCATCGACATCATACGGTCTTATCATTCTTGGTCCTACTTTTATATCCTCGTTTGGCACTGGAATGGCCTTCTTGAGCCTGAAGTGCCGTTAAAATTTATTCCTTCTTCTAATTCGACATGTATATTGTAGCGATGGAAAGCTTATTAATGAATATATAATTATATGATAACTAATCATATTACTAATAGATTTAATGTGTGAGATGAAGTCTTGAATATGATCAAAGAAATGTGAGATGTATTGTAAAATGGAAAGGACACATGCTGAATAGCATGTCAGATTGCTGTTAGGAAATGGAAGTGACTGTTGTGGTTTCAATGTGCGATAGTAGTATAGGGGGGCATTATAAGGTGTATTGAGGAACAGGAGCCTGAGGAGCCTTGAGGATTTCTCAAATGTACGGAGCATTTCTCAAATGTGAAGTGAGGATTTCTCAAATGTGAAGTGAGGATTCCTCAAGTGTGATTTTAGTGGGATTCAATTGTCTCAGTGATCGGTCCAGTGATTTTCACAATTGTTGACGCAACAATGTTGTATGTGGGTAGTTACCGAGTGCAATTGAATATCTTTGACATTTAATCTCAAAGGGGATTCAATTTAACGGTTCAATGATTCTCACAATTGTTGATGCAGTATGTTGGTATAAATTGTTGTTATTACAGTTACCTGATATTGGTATCACATACTTGTAATCACATGTCAGTGATTCTCACAATTGATGAAGCAACAATATTGTATGTGGGTAATTACCGACCCAGTGCTACATTAATTTAATTTAATATCTTTGACATTTAATATCAAAAGGGAATTAATTTCACGGCCCAGTGATTCTCACAATTGAGGATACAGCAATGTTGCATGCGGGTATGAAATGTTGTTATTACAGTTACCTGATATTTGTATCCCATACTTGTAATCACATGTCAGTATAATAAAAGAATGGATGAAAGTTAACCGGAAATAATTAATTAACGTATTACGGTTAACTGCATGGGAACAATAGGAAAACGATTATCACAAGAACACAAATGATCAATTCATTCTGTCTCATCGCATTATAAATACTGGTCAGGAAATTTGCAAAACGTTCACAACTCTCCCACGTCTTCCAGAAGAAGCTATCACTGCAACAAAAATGGAAAGAGCTTTCAAAAGAATGAAAATTGAAGGAGATGGTTTGAATTTGGCCGACATGCCCGAGGTGGTGATCGACAACATTTTAAGCTGGCTATACACTGGCGAGAAAATTCAACTGACGAGTACTTGCAAAAAGTAGTACGAATGGCAGTACCGTAAACAGTTCTGGAAGAGTATTCTTCTACGGGACCTTCCCCAATCCCCATATTTGAAATATGTGCATTGGAAGGGTTCAAACACTTCAGAAGATTGGAGGAAAAGAGTCATCCACGCCAGAGAAGTGGCTTATGAGTTGGAGAGATTCGCCAAAACGCAAGGCACTATCCAAATGAAGACAGACTGGTTGTTGAAGGACTGGCTGGACCCCTACATGCCATCACACGACTGGGACGCTGTCGAGCTTGTAGGACGTCAGCTCCGGGATTTATACATCACACTGTATGGTGTCTTTCTTCTTCCCGGTTTCCTGTGCCTCCGTGCGGATAAAGTCTTATGTCCGCACATGATACTTCTCGCCTTTTATGCCGCTGAGGGATTCGGTGTCGTGAAGGAAGACGAGTCAATAAAAAGATGTGCAGACCTGAACTCCGACAACCGAGTGCCTTTTCTCGCTCACCTGACATACGATGGAAATGCACGCATGGAGCTGCACGCGTTCCTCGACGATATCCTGATCGGCAACAGCCTTCACTTTGTATACGATGTGCCCAGATTGCTGCGAGAATGCGAAGACATTACGACGAAAGATTTCGCCAGAACAAGATGTTTCCAGAACTGGTGGACTTATAATCCACATCGTGTTTCGAACCTGCCGCATTATGTTCTGAAAATCCGTATAAAAAAGGATATGCGTTTGGAACTATGACACATAATGGTGTCAACGTGTATCACGATAAATGAATGTGGAAATTAATAGATGCATACTACAAGTACTAGATATTATTGTTCATTTACCTACGAAATAGTCATCGTTAATTTGGTTAAAATATACAAAAACATTGTGAAACAAATATACCACTTTGATAAATATCTTACCACTGTTACAGATGTGCTCTCAATAAAACTACACCTAAATTCAGACTTATGAGTGATGTTATTTCACATGGTGGACTACACGTTGGGCGAATCGTATCCATGAGTTGAGTGTACTTGAATGAATGTGTCAAATGAGACACTGAATGTGTTCATTGTAATATGGGAATGAGTTTGGTTATATCCTATCGTTACACTGCATTGTATCAAACACCTTGCGCACACACCTCCACACATACACAACGAGAAGCCCATACAATACCACGCTTCGTAGATTTCGTATGGACGGTCAATCTCGAACAGCTCTGAACATGTCCGACAGAAACAAAAGAGCGCAGCACAAGTCGTAACTCGTTAACAATTCGTACCTCAATATATAGGGCTGAGAAAAGTCAGTTTTAGTTACATTCGAAAACCGCCGCTACACGACTAAGATGGAGTACCTCATGCAGTTGAATCCACAAAAACGAATGAAAATAAGTGACGAAGACAAAGAGATGGTGAAGAAAGAATTACTGACACCCACAACACAAAACAGGTATTTTATCTTTATTTTATTGATTCATCTATTTACATCTATTTATATATATATATATATATATATATATATTTTGTAAATCATTTTTTCGGTATCCATGCCTCATGTTCACACACGTATGCACAGTGACATATGTATAGTTATTTCTCAAAGTTGACGCGTGCAAAACTAAATTCCTCCAGTTCCTCCATCACCAGGCTGTTCAACAAAAAGCATTATCTTATATGTTTTATTGTACATAAAATGTGATTTTGGGACATAAGCCGAGCGAACAGAACCCCATTTGTGATTTGAAAGGTAGAACTTGGAAGGCAGACCCATTATGTTGAGTTGGTTTTAGAAATGGAATATGAACTGAAATGTGTCAACTGTCTCATTTGTTCTACATGTAATATAATTCCCTTTTATTCCAATATGACCAATAGAGGCCCGGGTCATGTCCTAATTATCCATTTTCAGTCAATGTAATGTATGGGGTTCTGTCCGCTTGGAGGACTGAAGTTTTGCCTGCCGGGGTTTATTCGTGCACCATGTAAGGTACCATATAACGTAATACTTTTTTTTTTATAAATGGATGTAAATACAAGACTGTCTTGTATTAGAGTTCCGAGTGATACACAGTTCTTCTTCCCTAGACGAACATCTAATAAGATCAGCCTTGCATTGACGTTCTGTCCATAGTAATGTGTATGTGAAACGAGTAGAGATTCCACCTCTGAAAATCGTTCATCACACCATAACTACATGAGTGCAAGATGAAAATTATTTAGATTCTCGAAACTTGACATGTTTAGTTGTCATTTCCAAGTTTTTGAAATCTATAACAGGCGAAACATCCATGTATATGCATTTAGATATTCCTCGTTCACTAAAGGATACTACCTTCTTGAGCCCAAAGTGCCGTTAAACTTTATTTCTTCTTCACTGAAGGATACTAAGTTGGTATGTTTGATTGTGTATGTACCTCATACTCTTGTGGAATGTTGTCTTCCAACAAGAAATGGAATTCTGAACTCTCATCCACCTTGCCTGTTCCTGGTCTACCGCCTTCATTCTACCTCATTGCCTTCTTGAGACCAAAATTTATTCGTCTTCTTCATTCACTGCTAATTTTTTTTGCTGACCTTTGGTCCGTAACCTATTGGCATGGCGTTGCGTCCGGCGTCGTCGTCCGTCGTCGTCGTCGTCGTCCGTCAACAATTTTATCTTTAAAGTTTACGATCGAATTTTTCTGAAATATTGCACAAAAATGCCTAAAAATATTTCGAGAGGGAGGTATTTTTTAGTTTTTTTATTTTCGCATTTTTTTCAAAATGGCGGCCGTTTTCGACGAAAAATGCCTGATTTTGGACTTTGGCGGCCATTTTCTCAAAATCTGTTCAGTAACTTTTTTTTTATTGATGCATAACACTCCTCATATGTACCCCTGTGACATGTATAAATTTCGTTGCGCTTGAATCGCTCGAAGTGGGCCATTTTGGGCCCAAACTCGGCCCAAATGGGACTTTCCCATGTTAAATTCTCCTATGCTTTATAATAGGACACATTAAAGCCTAATATCTCACTTAATATTGAGATTAGAGACTAGGAATCAATTGTGGACATATAGGAAATGATATATGCTGAATATTGTCGTGACCTTGAATTTGACCTCTAACCTTGGTTTCAAGGTCAGAGCGGCCGTTTTCATCGAAAAATGGCCAATTTTGGACTTCGACGGTCGTTTTCTCAAAATCTGTTCAGTAACTTTTTTTTCTTATTGATGAAAAACACTCCTCATATGTACCCCTGTGACATGTATAAATTTCGTTGCGCTTGAATCGCTTGAAGTGGGCCATTTTGGGCCCAAACTCGGCCCAAATGTGACTTTCCCATGTTAAATTTTCCTATGCTTTATAATGGGACACATTAAAGCCTAATATCTCACTTAATATTGAGATTAGAGACTAGGAATCAATTGTGGACATATAGGAAATGATATATGCTGAATATTCTCGTGACCTTGAATTTGAGTTTTGACCTCATTTTCAAGGTCACAGGACAAAATGGCTAATATCTCGCTTATTATCGACTTTACAGCTTAGGAATCAGTTGTGAACATATAGGAAATGATATATGCTGAATATTCTTGTGACCTTGAATTTGACCTTTGACCTCATTTTGAAGGTCACATGACAAAATGGCTAATATCTCGCTTATTATCGACTTTACAGTTTAGGAATCAATTGTGAACATATAGGAAATGATATATGCTGAATATTTTCGTGACCTTGAATTTGACTTCATTTCCAAGGTCGCAGGACAAAATTGTTAATATCTCGCTTATTATGGACTTTACAGCTTAGGAGTCAATTGTGAACATATAGGAAATGATATATGCTGAATATTCTCGTGGCCTTGAATTTGAGCTTTGACCTCATTTTCAAGGTCACAGGACAAAATGGCCAATATCTTGCTTATTAGCGACTTCACAGCTTAGGAATCGATTGTGAACATATAGGAAATGATATATGCTGAAAATTCTCGTGACATTGAATTTGACCCTTGACCTCATTTTCAAGGTCACAGGACAAAACGGCCAATATCTTGCTTATTAGCGACTTTACAGCTTAGGAATCAATTGTGAACATATAGGAAATGATATATGCTGAAAATTCTCATGACCTTGAGTTTGACCTTTGACCTCATTTTCAATGTCACATGACAAAATGGCTAATATCTCGCTTATTATCGACTTTACAGCTTAGGAATCAATTGTGAACATATAGGAAATGATATATGCTGAATATTCTTTTGACCTTTGACCTCATTTCCAAGGTCACAGGACAAAATTGCTAATATCTCGCTTATTATCGACTTTACAGCTTAGGAATCAATTGTGAACATATAGGAAATGATATATGCTGAATATTCTCATGACCTTGAATTTGACCTTTGACCTCATTTTCAAGGTCACAGGACAAAATGGCCAATATCTTGCTTATTAGCGCCTTTACAGCTTAGAAAGCAATTGTGAACATATAGGAAATGATATATGCTGAATATTCTAGTGACCTTGAATATGACTTTTGACCTCATTTTCAAGGTCAACAGGACAAAATGGCTAATATCTCGCTTATTATCGACTTTACAGCTTAGGAATCAATTGTGAACATATAGGAAATGATATATTCTGAATATTTTAATGATATTGAATTTGACCTTTGACCTAAATTTCAAGGTCAGTCATTTTATTTTCAAAGTCAGATTACAAAATGGCTTAAATCTCGCTTATTATCAAATTTACAGCTTAGGGGTCCATAGTGAACATATAGGAAATGATGTATGCTGAATAGTTTGCTGATCTAGAATTTAACCTTTGATCCCATTTTCAAGGTTAGAGATATGGCGATTTCAGTGGTCACCTTGAATTTGGCCTTCAAATTTCTCGGCTTAACTCTGTATATTTCTACGGTACCCTTTCTAGCCCATTGGGCTAATTTTTAATTGTAAAACTTGCGGTTTTATCATTCTTGATACTACTTTTATATCCTCGTTTGGCACTGAAATGGCCTTCTTGAGCCCAAAGTACCGTGAAGCTTCATTCCTTCTTCTTCATTCCACCTCATTGCTTCCAGTAGTGATGTCAATGCCCTCTTGAAACTATCTTCCAACTGATGTTCTGGAATACACACATGTATACATATGTACAAAGACAAAATGGAATTAATTATATTTCTCCATGTATATTGCTGCCATTGAAAACTTAATAATCGGGATATAATTTTATGATAACTAAACATATAAGTAAGTGTTGATGAGGAAAATCATGCACTGGTATATTTTCATTCCACTAACCTCGACAGAGAGGTGGATAAGCTGGAAACTTCCCCAAGAGCCTGAATTACTGATGGATGTGGGTCTTGATGTCCAGTGTTACCAATAGTTTTAATGTGAGACGAAGTCTTTCATCAAAGAAATGATCAAAGAAATGTGAGATGTATTGTAAAATTGAAAGGACACGTGCTGAATAGCATGTCAGGTTGCTGTTAGGAAATAAAAGCGACTTGTGGTTCCAATGTGTGGGAATTGCGATATCTGCATGATATTCTCACATGGGCTCATCAAGAATGGTCAAGACGTCATCAGTTTCTGTCAGAATTGTGTATTCTTTAGGCCTTTTTTCATTGGGTTGATCAGCAGGAACATCTTGGGCTTTTGGGAGCTCGCCAACCACCGGTTCCTCATAATCATGAGGCACAGCTTTCAGTATAAACATCCTCAAACAACCCCTCTAGCTTCTCCAAGATTGCCCGTGGAGTTGAATTCTCTGCCAACCAAGTTAGGACATCTGCTGGAGTGCCACGGACAGAACGTCGAATACTCTGTAGATAAATGTGAACCGGTAACATACCGATAATTCACGTGGCTACTCATGTTGTATTCACGTGACAAAAAACGTCACACCGTGAATCTGTGTACACTTCCACATGGTATTTACGTACACAACGTTGTGCCACAACCTTACAACTACTTTACAGTCACCTCTTTAAACCCGTCCAAATCCATGACTCCGAGGGGATTAGGTTGAAGCTACGTCAGTGTTTTCGATATCATTCCTAATTGTAGAAGTTACAGTCTTCTCAATCTTGATACTACTTTTTATATCTTTGTTTTGCACTGAAATGGCCTTCTTGAGCCCAAAGTGCCGTTAAACTTGATTCCTTCCAAAACCCATGAAAAAAAGCATGTTTTTGAAAGAACTTATATTAGAACATCGAAAATATCTAAGTGTTTTAGAATAGAACAGTAGTTTTTTCATACCCATGCATGCTGAAACCACACAGGAACGCAAGATGAGAACTTTTGAGATTCTCAAAGTTTGACATGGTTATTTGTCAAGTTTTCTGTTCATAATCCATAACAGGCGAAATATGCATGTTATCCATTATGTATGCATGCAGATATTCCTTGTTCACTGAAGGATACTGAATTGGTATAATTTATTATGTATGTACATCATATTTTCGCAGATGAAATGGCCTTGAGCCCAAAGTGCCGTTAAACTTTATTCCTTCTTCTTCTTCATACTCTTGCAAAATGTTGTCTTTCAACAATAAATAGAATTCCGAACTCTCATTCATCTTCCCTATTCCTGGTATACCACCTTCGTTCCACTTCATTGTTTCAAGTAGTGACGTCATTGCCGTCTTGAAACTGTCTTCCAACTGTTGCTACTGAACATATTGGAATGAATTATATTTCAAAATGTATATTGTAACGATGGAAAGCTTATTAATGAATATATAATTATATGATAACTAAACATATTACTAATAGATTTAATGTGTGAGATGAAGTCTTGAATATGATCAAAGAAATGTGAGATGTATTGTAAAATGGAAAGGACACATGCTGAATAGCATGTCAGGTTGCTATTAGGAAATGGAAGTGACTGTTGTGATTTCAATGTGCGATAATTGCGATTTTTGCACAGGCATGGATCAAACTTGCATTTCGATTGACAACCCAAAGCCATTCTGCTGCACCTGTAGTTGTTGTTGCTACAGAACAAGGCTTGTCCTCTTGTTGTTGGTACTGTGCACAGGTTGGATTTATCCATCTTGGCAAACTGTACATACCTGTTTCAAAAACAAGGTAGCACTTTTATTTTCAACACAACTGAGTTATTGGACCCAAAAATTGTTCCAAAAATTGCCCATGCAGTGAATATATTGCTGATGCATCGACATCATACGGTCTTATCATTCTTGGTCCTACTTTTATATCCTCGTTTGGCACTGGAATGGCCTTCTTGAGCCTGAAGTGCCGTTAAAATTTATTCCTTCTTCTAATTCGACATGTATATTGTAGCGATGGAAAGCTTATTAATGAATATATAATTATATGATAACTAATCATATTACTAATAGATTTAATGTGTGAGATGAAGTCTTGAATATGATCAAAGAAATGTGAGATGTATTGTAAAATGGAAAGGACACATGCTGAATAGCATGTCAGGTTGCTATTAGGAAATGGAAGTGACTGTTGTGATTTCAATGTGCGATAATTGCGATTTTTGCACAGGCATGGATCAAACTTGCATTTCGATTGACAACCCAAAGCCATTCTGCTGCACCTGTAGTTGTTGTTGCTACAGAACAAGGCTTGTCCTCTTGTTGTTGGTACTGTGCACAGGTTGGATTTATCCATCTTGGCAAACTGTACATACCTGTTTCAAAAACAAGGTAGCACTTTTATTTTCAACACAACTGAGTTATTGGACCCAAAAATTGTTCCAAAAATTGCCCATGCAGTGAATATATTGCTGATGCATCGACATCATACGGTCTTATCATTCTTGGTCCTACTTTTATATCCTCGTTTGGCACTGGAATGGCCTTCTTGAGCCTGAAGTGCCGTTAAAATTTATTCCTTCTTCTAATTCGACATGTATATTGTAGCGATGGAAAGCTTATTAATGAATATATAATTATATGATAACTAATCATATTACTAATAGATTTAATGTGTGAGATGAAGTCTTGAATATGATCAAAGAAATGTGAGATGTATTGTAAAATGGAAAGGACACATGCTGAATAGCATGTCAGATTGCTGTTAGGAAATGGAAGTGACTGTTGTGGTTTCAATGTGCGATAGTAGTATAGGGGGGCATTATAAGGTGTATTGAGGAACAGGAGCCTGAGGAGCCTTGAGGATTTCTCAAATGTACGGAGGATTTCTCAAATGTGAAGTGAGGATTTCTCAAATGTGAAGTGAGGATTCCTCAAGTGTGATTTTAGTGGGATTCAATTGTCTCAGTGATCGGTCCAGTGATTTTCACAATTGTTGACGCAACAATGTTGTATGTGGGTAGTTACCGAGTGCAATTGAATATCTTTGACATTTAATCTCAAAGGGGATTCAATTTAACGGTTCAATGATTCTCACAATTGTTGATGCAGTATGTTGGTATAAATTGTTGTTATTACAGTTACCTGATATTGGTATCACATACTTGTAATCACATGTCAGTGATTCTCACAATTGATGAAGCAACAATATTGTATGTGGGTAATTACCGACCCAGTGCTACATTAATTTAATTTAATATCTTTGACATTTAATCTCAAAAGGGAATTAATTTCACGGCCCAGTGATTCTCACAATTGAGGATACAGCAATGTTGCATGCGGGTATGAAATGTTGTTATTACAGTTACCTGATATTTGTATCCCATACTTGTAATCACATGTCAGTATAATAAAAGAATGGATGAAAGTTAACCGGAAATAATTAATTAACGTATTACGGTTAACTGCATGGGAACAATAGGAAAACGATTATCACAAGAACACAAATGATCAATTCATTCTGTCTCATCGCATTATAAATACTGGTCAGGAAATTTGCAAAACGTTCACAACTCTCCCACGTCTTCCAGAAGAAGCTATCACTGCAACAAAAATGGAAAGAGCTTTCAAAAGAATGAAAATTGAAGGAGATGGTTTGAATTTGGCCGACATGCCCGAGGTGGTGATCGACAACATTTTAAGCTGGCTATACACTGGCGAGAAAATTCAACTGACGAGTACTTGCAAAAAGTAGTACGAATGGCAGTACCGTAAACAGTTCTGGAAGAGTATTCTTCTACGGGACCTTCCCCAATCCCCATATTTGAAATATGTGCATTGGAAGGGTTCAAACACTTCAGAAGATTGGAGGAAAAGAGTCATCCACGCCAGAGAAGTGGCTTATGAGTTGGAGAGATTCGCCAAAACGCAAGGCACTATCCAAATGAAGACAGACTGGTTGTTGAAGGACTGGCTGGACCCCTACATGCCATCACACGACTGGGACGCTGTCGAGCTTGTAGGACGTCAGCTCCGGGATTTATACATCACACTGTATGGTGTCTTTCTTCTTCCCGGTTTCCTGTGCCTCCGTGCGGATAAAGTCTTATGTCCGCACATGATACTTCTCGCCTTTTATGCCGCTGAGGGATTCGGTGTCGTGAAGGAAGACGAGTCAATAAAAAGATGTGCAGACCTGAACTCCGACAACCGAGTGCCTTTTCTCGCTCACCTGACATACGATGGAAATGCACGCATGGAGCTGCACGCGTTCCTCGACGATATCCTGATCGGCAACAGCCTTCACTTTGTATACGATGTGCCCATATTGCTGCGAGAATGCGAAGACATTACGACGAAAGATTTCGCCAGAACAAGATGTTTCCAGAACTGGTGGACTTATAATCCACATCGTGTTTCGAACCTGCCGCATTATGTTCTGAAAATCCGTATAAAAAAGGATATGCGTTTGGAACTATGACACATAATGGTGTCAATGTGTATTACGATAAATGAATGTGGAAATTAATAGATGCATACTACAAGTACTAGATATTATTGTTCATTTACCTACGAAATAGTCATCGTTAATTTGGTTAAAATATACAAAAACATTGTGAAACAAATATACCACTTTTATAAATATCTTACCACTGTTACAGATGTGCTCTCAATAAAACTACACCTAAATTCAGACTTATGAGTGATGTTATTTCACATGGTGGACTACACGTTGGGCGAATCGTATCCATGAGTTGAGTGTACTTGAATGAATGTGTCAAATGAGACACTGAATGTGTTCATTGTAATATGGGAATGAGTTTGGTTATATCCTATCGTTACACTGCATTGTATCAAACACCTTGCGCACACACCTCCACACATACACAACGAGAAGCCCATACAATACCACGCTTCGTAGATTTCGTATGGACGGTCAATCTCGAACAGCTCTGAACATGTCCGACAGAAACAAAAGAGCGCAGCACAAGTCGTAACTCATTAACAATTCGTACCTCAATATATAGGGCTGAGAAAAGTCAGTTTTAGTTACATTCGAAAACCGCCGCTACACGACTAAGATGGAGTACCTCATGCAGTTGAATCCACAAAAACGAATGAAAATAAGTGACGAAGACAAAGAGATGGTGAAGAAAGAATTACTGACACCCACAACACAAAACAGGTATTTTATCTTTATTTTATTGATTCATCTATTTACATCTATTTATATATATATATATATATTTTGTAAATCATTTTTTCGGTATCCATGCCTCATGTTCACACACGTATGCACAGTGACATATGTATAGTTATTTCTCAAAGTTGACGCGTGCAAAACTAAATTCCTCCAGTTCCTCCATCACCAGGCTGTTCAACAAAAAGCATTATCTTATATGTTTTATTGTACATAAAATGTGATTTTGGGACATAAGCCGAGCGAACAGAACCCCATTTGTGATTTGAAAGGTAGAACTTGGAAGGCAGACCCATTATGTTGAGTTGGTTTTAGAAATGGAATATGAACTGAAATGTGTCAACTGTCTCATTTGTTCTACATGTAATATAATTCCCTTTTATTCCAATATGACCAATAGAGGCCCGGGTCATGTCCTAATTATTCATTTTCAGTCAATGTAATGTATGGGGTTCTGTCCGCTTGGAGGACTGAAGTTTTGCCTGCCGGGGTTTATTCGTGCACCATGTAAGGTACCATATAACGTAATACTTTTTTTTTATAAATGGATGTAAATACAAGACTGTCTTGTATTAGAGTTCCGAGTGATACACAGTTCTTCTTCCCTAGACGACATCTAATAAGATCAGCCTTGCATTGACGTTCTGTCCATAGTAATGTGTATGTGAAACGAGTAGAGATTCCACCTCTGAAAATCGTTCATCACACCATAACTACATGAGTGCAAGATGAAAATTATTTAGATTCTCGAAACTTGACATGTTTAGTTGTCATTTCCAAGTTTTTGAAATCTATAACAGGCGAAACATCCATGTATATGCATTTAGATATTCCTCGTTCACTAAAGGATACCCTTCTTGAGCCCAAAGTGCCGTTAAGCTTTATTTCTTCTTCTTCTTCTTCACTAAAGGATACTACCTTCTTGAGCCCAAAGTGCCGTTAAACTTTATTTCTTCTTCACTAAAGGATACTAAGTTGGTATGTTTGATTGTGTATGTACCTCATACTCTTGTGGAATGTTGTCTTCCAACAAGAAATGGAATTCTGAACTCTCATCCACCTTGCCTATTCCTGGTCTACCGCCTTCATTCTACCTCATTGCCTTCTTGAGACCAAAATTTATTCCGTCTTCTTCATTCACTGCTAATTTTTAATTGTAGAACTTGCGGTTTTATCATTCTTGATACTACTTTTATATCCTCGTTTGGCACTGAAATGGCCTTCTTGAGCCCAAAGTGCCGTGAAGCTTCATTCCTTCTTCTTCATTCCACCTCATTGCTTCCAGTAGTGATGTCAATGCCCTCTTGAAACTGTCTTCCAACTGATGTTCTGGAATACACACATGTATACATATGTACAAGGACAAAATGGAATTAATTATATTTCTCCATGTATATTGCTGCCATTGAAAACTTAATAATCGGGATATAATTTTATGATAACTAAACATATAAGTAAAGTGTTGATGAGGAAAATCATGCACTGGTATATTTTCATTCCACTAACCTCGACAGAGAGGTGGATAAGCTGGAAACTTCCCCAAGAGCCTGAATTACTGATGGATGTGTGTCCTGATGTCCAGTGTTACCAATAGTTTTAATGTGAGACGAAGTCTTTCATCAAAGAAATGATCAAAGAAATGTGAGATGTATTGTAAAATTGAAAGGACACATGCTGAATAGCATGTTAGGTTGCTGTTAGGAAATAAAAGCGACTTGTGGTTCCAATGTGCGGGAATTGCGATATCTGCATGATATTCTCACATGGGCTCATCAAGAATGGTCAAGACGTCATCAGTTTCTGTCAGAAGTGTGTATTCTTTAGGCCTTTTTTCATTGGGTTGATCGCAGGAACATCTTGGCTCTTTCTCTTTTGCGGGCCAGTCAGGGCTTTTGGGAGCTCGCCAACCACCGGTTCCTCATAATCATGAGGCACAGCTTTCAGTATAAACATCCTCAAACAACCCCTCTAGCTTCTCCAAGATTGCCCGTGGAGTTTGCCAACCAAGTTAGGACATCTGCTGAAGTGCCACGGACAGAACGTCGAATACTCTGTAGATAAATGTGAACCGGTAACATACCGATAATTCACGTGGCTATTCATGTTGTATTCACGTGACAAAAAACGTCACACCGTGAATCTGTGTACACTTCCACATGGTATTTACGTACACAACGTTGTGCCACAACCTTACAACTACTTTACAGTCACCTCTTTAAACCCGTCCAAATCCATGACTCCGAGGGGATTAGGTTGAAGCTACGTCAGTGTTTTCGATATCATTCCTAATTGTAGAAGTTACAGTCTTGTCAATCTTGATACTACTTTTTATATCTTTGTTTTGCACTGAAATGGCCTTCTTGAGCCCAAAGTGCCGTTAAGCTTGATTCCTTGATTCCTTCCAAAACCCATGAAAAAGCATGTTTTTGAAAGAACTTATAATAGAACATCGAAAATATCAGAGTTTTTTTAGAATAGAACAGTAGTTATTTTTCATACCCATGCATGCTGGAACCACACAGGAACGCAAGATGAGAACTTTTGAGATTCTCAAAGTTTGACATGGTTATTTGTCAAGTTTTCTTTTCAAAATCCATAACAGACGAAATATGCATGTTATCCATTATGTATGCATGCAGATATTCCTCGTTCACTGAAGGATACTGAATTGGTATAATTTATTATGTATGTACATCATATTTTCGCAGATGAAATGGCCTTCTTGAGCCCAAAGTGCCGTTAAACTTTATTCCTTCTTCTTCTTCGTACTCTTGCAAAATGTTGTCTTTCAACAATAAATGGAATTCCGAACTCTCATTCATCTTCCCTATTCCTGGTATACCACCTTCGTTCCACTTCATTGTTTCAAGTAGTGACGTCATTGCCGTCTTGAAACTGTCTTCCAACTGTTGCTACTGAACATATTGGAATGAATTATATTTCAAAATGTATATTGTAACGATGGAAAGCTTATTAATGAATATATAATTATATGATAACTAAACATATTACTAATAGATTTAATGTGTGAGATGAAGTCTTGAATATGATCAAAGAAATGTGAGATGTATTGTAAAATGGAAAGTACACATGCTGAATAGCATGTCAGGTTGCTGTTAGGAAATGGAAGTGACTGTTGTGATTTCAATGTGCGATAATTGCGATTTTGGCACAGGCATGGATCAAACTTGCATTTCGAGTGACAACCCAAAGCCATTCTGCTGCACCTGTAGTTGTTGTTGCTACAGAACAAGGCTTGTCCTCTTGTTGTTGGTACTGTGCACAGGTTGGATTTATCCATCTTGGCAAACTGTAGATACCTGTTTCAAAAACAAGGTAGCACTTTTATTTTCAACACAACTGAGTTATTGGACCCAAAAATTGTTCCAGAAATTGCCCATGCAGTAAATATATTGCTGATGCATCGACATCATACGGTCTTATCATTCTTGGTCCTACTTTCATATCCTCGCTGAAATGGCCTTCTTGAGCCTGAAGTGCCGTTAAAATGTATTCCTTCTTCTTCGACTATGCACTTCTCCGAGAGAAATAACCAGAAGATGTAACACAGGAACAGCAAACACACTACTTCAGAGTCTCCGGCAGGTTTGAGTACCAATGATGTTCCTACAGTTTGCCATCGTCGATATTATTCATGGGGCATCAATTGATGTCACACATATATGTATCTGTATTCATCTAGACATTCGTGAAATCCGGCATGCGAAACCTTAGAGATAGAGTTGAATGAGTTGAACATAATGTTTTGTGATTTTATAACCCTGAGATAGCCCAACTTTGAATATCATCACATAAAAACCAGCGTACGGTGGTATAAAACTGTCCCCACGTACTGTGGGCACGTACTGGTTCATGTCAACGACTTAGTACTCCATGTGAACGTAGTAGTTTTTTTTCATTATTTCCCATCAGGGGCATAGTACGGGGGGGGGAGGGGGGGGGGAATATCAGCGGGAAAATCAAAATGGCTGTCATGTGCAAGCAGGGGATTCAGTATGGCACTGTTTCATTTGTACAATGAAACGCATATTTCATTGTATTACTGGACGTCAAATGCACTGTCATGCCAACTATAATTTATATTTGCTACTTTTGATGCCCCTGATTTTATCGTTGAGTTATGGTACAATTCGTTCCACCCACACCTGTCCCTCCTCACCAGGGATTGACTGTGAACGTCTAACTAAACCCCATAAAGAATTTGATATCACCATGGTGTCATAAATGTATCATGAAAAATCATAAAGATATCACAATATGACATCATAATGATATCAAAGTCAGGCAAGGTAATTGTGTCAGAATGATATCAAAAGTTTGATGTCAAAATTATGATGTGTGGGATATATATATATATATATATATATATATATATATATATATATATATATATATATATATATATATATATATATATATGATTTAAGTTTTTCTCAAACAATTGCATTTTATTATCTTCTATGTGCAAATCAATGAATACAGGAAAACTCAAAACAAATACAAGTCCACTGGATACTAGTAACCACAAAGAAGATTGTAATGATCCATGTTTCTTCAGCCCAAATCCAAGAGTGACATTTTCGAACACGATCCAGATGTCCTTATGATTGTTAATTGCGGTTTTTATATTGGATCTATATTTGAGCCTGGAAGCAGTGTTTGACAGGTAAAGTTCTAGCTCCGTAAAAGTTAGAGCTTTATCCGTGGTGCTGATGGATGCCTTTCTTTTCTTCACATTGGTATTGAATTCTTTGTGGAAGAACTTCACGAAAATAAACTGTGGAACAGTTATATCATATTCCAAATAGTCATATTCGTATATTTAGGACGTTGTATCAGCATATGTGAATAATATATAACGCTGGCATTCAACATAAATGCACTTTTCCATCAATTAATTGTAGAACTTCCGGTGTTATCATTCTTGATACTACTTTTATATCCTTGTTTGGCAGTGAAATGGCCTTCTTGAGCCCAAAGTGCCGTTAAGCTGTATTTCTTCTTCCATCAAGGCAGGGAAAGCCTGCCCCCCCCCCCCACCCCACGATTATACTGTAGCATGAGCCTGTCAGTCATGGTGTTTTCAAGAGTACCCATACGCAGTCGCCCATATCCTTTTGCCTGTACTTGTTGGTTAAAACTTTGACCTTGAATGAAAGAAATCCCATGATAAGCATCCGTTTATACCAATTAGACAACCCAAAAGCGTTCACTCCAGGCACCATTCTTCTCAATCTCCCATTTTTAATTGCATAACTTGTGGTTTTATCATTCTTGATACTACTTTTATATCCTTGTTTGGCACTGAAATGGCCTTCTTGAGCCCAAAGTGCCGTTAAGCTTTATTTCTTCTTCTTCCTCGTCACTCTCGTCGACGACGATCTCGTTCTCTGCTACCTCAGCGGTGTCTTCCTCCTCTCCCTCGTCAGCTGGCTGGGCGACCACGCTGGTGAGATCCTCCTCATTAGTGGTGAGTGTTCGAAGATTCTTGAGGATTTCCCCGCGGGTGTCTTTCAACAGTCCATCCGGCTTGAGCACGTGGATGCGCTCGTCCTCTGAGTTGTCGAGGGCATTGGACACCCCACAGACCACAAACGATTTCTTCACCAGCTCAGTGGGGAGGCTGTTCCACGCCTGCTTTACCCACAGGGCGATCTGGCTGCGCGAGGGGGGCTTGACATTGCCGCCACGAGTTAATTGCTTCTCACCATTGGCCATCCACTCCTCATAGAGTTCCCGGAAGATTGCCTTGAAGGGCTTATTCCAACAGACGTCTGGGGCCTGCAACAGACCAGTGCACCCCCCGGGGATGACTGCAGCCTCTGTTTTTAGTTTTTTTAGTTTTGCCTTGGTGCTGTCTTGTATGTGGCATCGATACGCGTCCCAGCAGAGCAGGCGCTGGCCGAACGCCAGCTTGCCCCAGACACGGTCTAGCCAGCTGTGTGTAAGGTCCTCGTTCATCCAGCCGTTTTCACTATAAACACACACAACGCCGGTCACTTTGTCGAGTTCTTTGTCTCGGCGCTTCCCTTTGAAGATGATGAAAGGGGGCAGCTTGTCACCGTTTGCCTTGGCACACAACACAACAGTGACGCGCGATTTTTCATTTCCCGTTGTTTTTACAGGCACCGACTTTTGTCCCACAAAGTCCACTGTGGTTTCTGCTGCCATGTCCAGCCAAATTGGTGTTTCGTCCATAGCACCAATTTGGGTGAGGGGGAGGTTTTTCCTGAGTCGTAGGCTGCAAACGTAGTAGATGTAGCTGGCCACTTTCTCAGAAACCTTGGCGGGGATGTGCTGGCTCACGGTTGTTTTATGACGCAACGTGATGCCGTTTCGTCTGAAGAAATTGCGCAGCCATCCCTCACTGGCTACAAACGGGCCAGTCCCTCCTGCAAATACAATAACATGTGTTTAGGTTCAATTTCAATAGAAAGATTTCCAGTTTCTATGAACACTCGTCGTTTGTTTTACGAGTGTCAGTCAATGCATGATGTTTTTAACGATATTAATATTTATAAAATCCTCAATTTCCTTCGGGAAATTGGGGTATATTTCTATTTTTAGACAAATAAATTCTAGTCAATGCCTTTGGGTCTAGATCTAGTCATTTTTTTTTTCACCACTAACTTTGTAAGGTTTTACTGTTCACTACAAATTTTTAATTGCATAACTTGTGGTTTTATCATTCTTGATACTACTTTTATATCTTTGTTTGGCACTGAAATGGCCTTCTTGAGCCCAAAGTGCCGTTAAGCTTTATTTCTTCTTCTTCCAGTTTCTATGAACACGTTTTATTGTCTTCCGTCAATATATCAACTAAACACGTACACCGTACATAAGTACGAAACCCGTTATACCGGATCATAACGTAACGTTGATAACACTGTCAACTCACATAGAAAATCATGACGTTTCTCAACACCTTCCCCTTAAGATTGTCGAATTATCGACAAAATACAATTATTCAAATCGAAAGACAATATGCTCAACAAAATCACGTGATAACTTGTGGAGGGATAACATTTCCGGTACATCAAACATATTCATAAACAATAATCAGCTAGTACATGTACACTACAGACGGTAGAGACTGGGGTGGACTACCCAGGACTCCACTACTGTGGATAGACATGGGATTATTCTGCCCATTCACGGTCTACCACATTCATACTTAGAGGTCCAATCGGTTCACAGGTCTAACATTACGCCCCGATCTGGTGGTCTTGCCTCCAGCGTGTTCAGCATTTGGCAGCGAGCTGTTCATGGCACCATCAATCGAGCTTGCTGGCGGCGTTTGCGAATTTTCTGTGATCACGACTGGTGTGTCATCTACAGCTGGACCGGGTGGCTGTACATCCTGTACAGGTTCGCTTGATGGAACGCTCTGAAGATGCTGACGGTTCCTCCTGACAACTCCTTTGTCAGTTTGGATCAGATACGAGCGAGGAGTTGCCGCACCTCCTAAGACTGTTCCTGCATTTGTCCAATGTTTGTCTCCATCGAGCTTGATCCGAACATCATCACCTGGTTTCAGCACAGGGAGGTCTCTTGCGCCTCTCCATCGATCAAACTGGCTCTTGTAAGAGTTTTTCATGTGTCTGTCAGTTGCTCTAACTTTTTCCAGATCCGGCCAACAGGGTTCCAGTGTTGACTCCAGAGTTGGCAAAGTTGTTCGAATTTTTCGCCCCATTAGAAGCTCAGCTGGGCTAACTCCCGTTGCTGCAATTGGGGTAGTGCGATAACTCAACAATGCTACGAATGGATCAGGCTGTTGAATAATCTTCTTCGCGATCTTCACAGCACTCTCTGCTTCGCCATTTGCTTGGGCGAAGTGTGGGCTGGTTGTCGTATGTTTCACGTCATATGTGGTCACGAATTCTCGCATCTCAGCACAGGCAAATTGTGGTTCATTGTCGGTTACAATTTCTTCAGCGATTCCATATCTTGCGAAGATATGCTTCAAGGCATGTACAGTCTTCTCCCCTGTGGTACTCTTCATTGGCGTGATCTCCAAGAATCGACTGAAATAGTCCGTGACGACAAGTTATTTGTTACCTTTGAGTTCACACAAGTCAGCAGCCACCTTCTGCCATGGTCTCCGTGGCAACTCAGTGGGAAGTAGTGGTTCCTTGTGCTGTGTTGGCCTTGTGGATGTGCAATACATGCATCTGGACACAAACTGTTGAATGTCGTTTCCAATGTTGTGCCACCATATGGCGCTCTCAGCTCTTTTCTTGCACTTGTTGATGCCCAAGTGACCATGATGTAGTTTCTCCAGCATCTCAGCTCTCATGGATGTTTGAATCACTATCCTGTCACAGAAGATCAAGAGTCCATCGACTTCAGATAACGATCCCTGTTGCTTGAAGTATTCCTTGACTTCAGCTGTGACATCATTGATGTATTTCGGCCATCCATACTTTACATAGTGCATGACTGTTTTGAGTGTTGGGTCCTCCCATGTTGCTAATCGTAGCTCTGACAGCTTCCAGTTTGACGCTGTATGATTCACTATCATGTTGATCGTAGCCTCAATGTCATCATTCAGTTCACTCGGTTCATCGCTTCCGGGCAAAGGATGCCTCGAAAAGCGCGTCAGCCACAACCAGTTCTTTCCCTGGTCGGTGCTCGGCTACTGCATTGTAACGCATCAAACGCATCAGAAGTCTCTGGCATCTGACAGAGACTTGGTCTAATGCCTTGCTGTTGATGAGTGGTACTAGCGGTTTATGGTCCGTCAATAGGCGAAATGTTTCCAATCCATGGAGGTACCGGTTGAATTTTTCACAGGCTGTGACCGAGGCCAGACATTCTTTCTCAATCTGCGCATATCTGCATCTGTGAAAGTGCGTGAACAGAATGCAATTGGCTTCCACTGGCCTTCATTCTTATGCAAGAGGCAACCACCTACGCCATAGCTGCTGGCATCTGCGCTGACGATTGTTTCTTTAGACGGATCATAATAAGCTAGTATGGGGGCAGAGGTCAGAATCTTCTTGACTCTGGTAAACGCATCTTGTTGAGCTGGCCCCCATGTCCATACACTGTCTGATCTCAGGAGGTCATTCATAGGTTGGCAGATTGATGATAGATTCTCAACGTATCTCCCCAGATAGTTTATCATTCCGAGGATTCTTCTCAGCTCTGTGATATTGGTTGGCGGTTGTATTTCTACCAGAGCCTGGAGTTTTCCTCTGTCAGGGCTCATGCCTTCTCCACTGATATGGTGACCTAGGCATTCCAACGATGTCTTCCAGCCATGTCAGATCCGTAAACCAAAATGTCATCCATGTACCATGTTACACCTTCCATACTGTGCAGGAGTGCTGACATCTTTTGCTGGAAGATTTCTGGAGCACTGTTAATGCCGAAGGGTAACCGCTTGAAGCAGTATCTGCCCAGGGGAGTGATGAATGTCATCAGACGTGCACTCTCCTGGCTCAGTGGCACCTGCCAGAAACCGGACGCTGCATCAAGAAGCGAGAATACCCTGGATCCAGCTAGTTTTGCCGTTAAGTCTTCAAGAGTTGGGAGTTGGAAACGCTCTCGTTTCACCGCCTTGTCGAGTCTCTTTAGATCAACACAAATTCTGATCTGACCCGATTTCTTCAAAACCGGAACCATAGACGTGCACCAATCAGTCGGTTCTGTAATCTTTTCGATAACTCCTTGCTGTTCCATCCTCTTGAGTTCTTCTGTCACTTTAGGGAGCAGTGGAAATGGAACTCGTCTGGCTACATTCACACAGAAAGGTATGGCATCCTCTTTCAGTGAGATCTTGACCGGATCTATTTTCAAGAGTCCGATGTTCCCGTACACATTTGTTGGCACTTCTTCAATGTGCTGTACTATGCCCATCTGGCTGGCTGTATCTCGTCCTAACAGGCTGTTTTTGTTGGGCCCCTCAATCACGTGTATTGGAAAGTCATATGATGTCCCCTTGTACTTTGTTGTGGCTCGAAATAATCCCACACAGTTCAGTCTCCCGCCTGGACTACTCAACATCACTTGAGGTGGCATCAAGGCTGGGCGATCTCTCAAACTGTTGTAGATGTCTGTGGATATTACTGATGTGTCAGCCCCTGTGTCAACTTTGAAGTTTATTCTGGTTCCTCGGACATTTAATGTAGTGTGCCATGCTCGACGGCTCTCTGTACAGCTGACAGCTCCAACAAAGAAAGGATCTTGTGGATTTTCTAACGTTAGCTCACGCAATTCTTTTCTTCGGCAACATCGTACCCAGTGGCCTACTTGTTTGCACTGCCTACAAACAGAGTCTTTGGCGGGGCAGTTTGCAGTTTCTCTATGTGCCAATTTTCCACACTTGTCACATTTGTCAACTCGGCGGCGATCATTGTTGTTGCTGTGGTTGTGACCAGCTCTGTGGTTATTCTGGTTGCCATGGTTACTCTGACCACGATTTCCCCTTCGCCATCTTCCTCGCCCGCGACCAAATTGTTGTTGACTTGCTGTTCTACTTCTAACTTCGTCAACCCCAGCTGTTTGTCCTGCTTGGTGAGTTACTTGGCCTTTTACTAACTCGGCTTGTTTCACTTTCTGTTGGGCTGTGTCCAGGGTCAGATCTCCAATCATCTGTAACTCTCTTGATAAGTCTTTATCAAGAATTCCAACTACAAGGCGATCACGAATCATTTCATTTTTCTGTCCACCAAAGTCACACTTTCCTGCTAAATCGTATAGGCTTCTGATGAATGAGTCTACTGGCTCACCGTTCTTTTGCTTGCGTTCATTGAAGCACGACCGTTCATGTATGATATTCTTTTTGGGCACAAAATGTTCATCAAATTTCTGCATAACGATGTCATAGTTCTTGTTATCATCAGCACCAGCAAACACAAACGAGTTGAATATATGCTCAGCTTCCTGGCCCATACAAATTTTTAATTGCATAACTTGTGGTTTTATCATTCTTGATACTACTTTTATATCCTTGTTTGGCACTGAAATAGCCTTCTTGAGCCCAAAGTGCCGTTAAGCTTTATTTCTTCTTCCTGGCCCATAGCATATACAAGGGATGATACCTGTACTTCACCTGCTTCTGCATCAAGTTTGGTGGCGATTCTGTATCTAGAAAAGCGCTGTTTCCAGGACGGCCACTCGGAAATAGCACTTAAGTTGAATGATTCTGGTTGGTTGATTTTCGGCATGGTGAGTTCGTATATCTGTTTAAATTGTCCATTCAAACTTCTGACACCATGTTTAGGTTCAATTTCAATAGAAAGATTTCCAGTTTCTATGAACACGTTTTATTGTCTTCCGTCAATATATCAACTAAACACGTACACCGTACATAAGTGCGAAACCAGTTATACCGGATCATAACGTAACGTTGATAACACTGTCAACTCACATAGAAAATCATGACGTTTCTCAACAGCATGTATCAGGTACAGGAATAAATAATTAAATAATGCCATGATATCAAATAGATCCAATAGCATAAAGCTGAAATCTGTCTGATATACCATTCAATTTAATTACATTTGCGAATGAGTTATGCTAGCGATATGCAGTATCTATTTTTTTTTGTATGAGATTTCAAACTTGTAATCATTAGAATTCTTGAAATTAATACCTTCATTCGCGAATCTCATGACGGCCTCTTTCTTCACCATTTCTCTCGTAACACGAAGACGCTGGGCCCTCTGCTGTTCTATCCACTGATAGAGTTCACTCTCCAGTGTGTCAGACAACGGACGACGGCCCCCGCCATCAAGACGTCGCCTGGCACTAGTTTTAGGGGATGAGGCCGATGATTTTAGTTTATCTTCCTGCTTGCACCACTCTCTGATGCGTTTGGAATCTACACCAAACTTTCGAGCAGTTGCTTCTTTGCTGTTCCCGTCTTTCACAAAATCGATGGCTTGGATTTTGAAATCCAGCGTGTAACTGTGTAATTTTCTTTTCTTTGCAGAGTCCGTCGCTTCGGGAGTATTTTCTAGTTTTCGTTTGTCTGCCATGATAACTGATCAGATTATGTTGGATTATCTCTGTCTCGCTGTTTTTATGGCCATTGTCAGTGACCAGCGAGCCGACTGGCCGCGAGGGCTTCTTCAGTGATAACACCGACCAATCCCCACGCTTCATTTACCGAGCCGCGGCAATAGATTAATTGCTTCAATCGGCTCGCTGAATCCTAGTGGTAGATTATAAAAGCTATAGAATCGTTCCACATGATTGCACACGTGAATAGTCATCTGATAATTTACTTCCAACGAAGTACTAGGTTCGTACCTGTAACTTCAAGTTTTCAGAGATGTATAAATACGAGAAGTTCAATACGATTCTTCGTGGTGTAGCAAAAGTAGATTTACGACGGTAAATAGTTGCATTCGTGAGATGTAAAATAAAAACCAAAGACAACAACTTTGAAGATATTTTATTCTCCCCACACCCCCCCCCCCCCCGGCGGGTGTTTGAGTCCCGGCGCTTATTATTTTCGATGACCCTATAGCCCCGGCGCTTAAACAAACATGCCCTTGTTCAAGCTCCGGCGGTTAATCGCGGGAATACAGTATACAAGAACACCTGACTCATTGAAATCAAGACAAATATATATCACTGTATCAACATAAACATTCTGCATATACAAGAACACCTGACTCGTTGAAATCAAGACAAATATATATCACTGTATCAACATAAACATTCTGCATATACAAGAACACCTGATTCATTGAAATCAAGACAAATATATATCACTGTATCAACATAAACATTCTGCATATACCAGAACACCTGACTCATTGAAATCAAGACAAATGTATATCACTGTATCCACATAAACATTCTGCATATACAAGAACACCTGATTCATTGAAATCAAGACAAATATATATATATCACTGTATCAACATAAACATTCTGCATATACAAGAACACCTGGCTAACAACGAAGATCTCTATGAAACAAGATAACATTCTCTGTTGTTTAGTTCTCTTTTTAGAGATAATCAATCTGAGTTACGATATCATTACTGATAGTGATTGTGACTGTCTTAGGTAGGTCCTCCTGTTGTGGCAGTTGTATGTTTTGCTGCACGTACAATCTATCTTCCTCGTCGTCATCAGTGGCATCATCTCTCAAGAACTCTATGACGCCAGGTGCAGCTGCGACCATTTGTCCAGACATCTGTATTCCCTCAGCCGGTAGCTCATCAACCTGTAGGATTTGACACATATTATTTTGTACAGAGTATACATATAACATTTGTACAAAAAGTCATGTAACATGTGAAACATTTTTAAACACTGAATGTAGCTAGACAATTTTCACAATTAGCGTATGTTCATGAAGATACTACATGTATAACATACTATTGCAAGTACATTGGTCTAGTGTATAGAAATAATTACATCATATTCATTTGTTTTTGTTCCAGAATCCTAACAGCTCATTGCTATTAACAAACAGAAGATTACCCCAATAATTTTTTTTCAAAAGCGTCATTATTCCAGTTAAAGAAAAATAACATCATGACAATGACATTATCCTAACATCATCCTGGTCACATATATGCCTCCTCATGCTACAGCCCACTGTCCGATTCTGAGACCCGGATGATTCCTGGATTTTTTGACCCGGTTTGGGCTGGTTGAGACTCAGATCAGGATGAAAAAAGTCGAAAAATTTTCGAGAAATGAGTTGCAGTCCCACTGTCCCGGACGACCCCCGGTCAGTAACGGCGGGTGGAAAAGATCTTTTTTTATTGTTTGACTCCCTGAGCGCCCGGATCAGACCCATTTAAATCCCAGAAAAGTCTCGGGTAATTCAGACCCGGTTTAGAACCGGTAGAGACCCAGCGAGGCCTGGTCGCGATCCGAGAGTCAACCGGGTGTCAAACCGAGACAGTGGGACTGGGGCTTTAGTGAAATGGTCCCTATGATTTGTTCAAGTCCACAAACAGCAAATGATTGTGTTTATGATCAAACTGCCATGCGACCATAATCAAAATAAAAATTCAGACATATCTCTAAGCTAGACCAAGTGTTGACATCCACTGAACATTGATCATTGCGATACACAGGTCGCACATCTTTCAGGGTCAGTGTGTCGCCAATTTTGCAGGATGTGTCTTTATGCGCCCATAACGTCACGTTTATTCCTCCTGTTGTGTCTTCAACAAGAAGTTTTCTTGGTTAGTTTGGTGATGTGACCTCATAGACCTGTTCAAACAACAAGCAAGTATTACTGTATTTATTAAATTATTAATTCATTACATTTTTAAATTAAATTCATACCAATAATCTGATGCTTTTATTTACAACAAGTGAACTGTTCCTACATGCTGAACAGGTTATTTATTTCTGACATGTTATCAGAATATGACAATCACGTTCAACAATACAGTTGATATGAAGGTCATATCATGTATGAATGTATGGCACTAGTTTATTCATGTGTATACATCATTGTTGCTATTTACCTATTCATCGCTTATAAAATAGAGAAATTATCAGATTGAGTTATGTTACACTTACTCGTCTCACTGTTCCTTTCAGGGACATCCTCTTCTTAGGGGTCTTTGAAGCAGCCTCAGTC
This sequence comes from Terebella lapidaria, assembly GCA_949152475.1. Classification (NCBI taxonomy): domain Eukaryota; kingdom Metazoa; phylum Annelida; class Polychaeta; order Terebellida; family Terebellidae; genus Terebella; species Terebella lapidaria. Next base: position 5,005,429 of record OX424567.1, read on the forward strand.
AGCACCTCACTGACAGGTGATATTGGGGCGTACATGTTCTGGACGGCCTGTGCTCTATGTTCATCACCCAGTCGAATTGTGTTTCTCGCCAGTAGTGTGCATGTGGTTTTCGCACCAACAATAATGGTAAGTTTGTCTTCCCCTCAGACTGGAAGAACAAAAATTTAAAAATAAATATCACAATATTTTGATTGACTATTCAAATAACTATGAAAATTAAATGTAAATATGTATACAACTCAGGTATGCTGAATCAATTATACAGTATTTTTGTAATTATCCAATTTTGACAATGAATTTATAATTGAAGTTTTACACGTTACATTTCCCCATGATAGCCACTGAATCAACCAGGTCAATGAGCCTTATAAATGGGAAAGAAATAGTGATAACATACTCTTGTAGATATTCATTCAAATCATTCACAACTGAAAACTGACCTGTATCCTCCACCTGGTCCACCAATTTTCAGGACTTTCCTTTGTGTATGTGCTTCTGGTAGTTGTTCCATCAGCATATCATTATACACAAGGATGATGATGGTTCCTGTTGTGTCTGCTGCAGCCAGCTTCATCATCACTCTGGTCTGGGAATCTTGCAAGTATGTTATTTTGTCTGAAACATGGCAGATCTCCACCTTCAACAGTTCTTGTGTGTGAATGCGACCTGCTTGCTGACGAGATTTCAATTCAGCAACTGTTGTTGTCATCTGCAATAAGAACAATGAACTTTGTGAATATTGATAAATATTGACAATTTTCAAATAATTATTGACAAATAATTTTTTAAAAATCATATCTAGCATAGCAAATACAAATACTTTTATCATAAAAAGGCCAATACAGACATACCTTCAGTTTGCAAATTGTCAGTCACCAAAAAATCCTGTAAATATCTCATGAAAATGTCCACTCTCCTTCCCACAAAACAGGTTCAAATTAGACTGTCCATGTGCAGCGAAAAGTATATATATATATATTGCCAGGGCAGAAATTTCTCCCATCTACTATATCTTTGTAGAAGTTTCCAGTTGTTTCTCCATTGGTCACTCTCCCATCTACTGTATCTTTGTAGAAGTGTCTAGTTGTTTCTCCATTGGTCACTGAAGTATCCTTAGTTGTGTGGAGGGAGGTGCGGGGGGGGGGGGGGGGTAGGCGGGGACGGCGGACACTGGAAGAATGGAAGGTGGGAGCTTCACTGGTATTAAGAATGGGGTGGGTGAAGTGGGGGATTGGGCATAGTCATGCCTGCTATGATTCATTTACAAATATAGAAATTGTACATGAATCTTTGATGTTCAGTGTTGATCAGTCCATTATCATAAGTATAGGGTGTAAATGTTATTACAGGAAAGTGACATTGCGCAATCAGATTTAGAGTTGGGTAGTCTTGTAGAGTGTACTTTTGGGTAGAGTGCTTCAAATGGGATGGGGGGGGGGAGTGGGGAGAAGGCCAATCATAGTCAATTAAATTGCATGTGTCTACTTGACAGTATTTGTTTGTTTATCTCATCCATATAGTATGGTGATACATGTATGTCACAGAAACTAGGGTATAAACTATGCTTCATGTGGATCAACAACTAGATATAAAATGAATGAATTTTGGTTACATATAGTGCATGTACATGTAATAGTGATTTTTATTTTATGCATAAAAATATATATCAACAGAGGCTCATAAATTCCATTCTGTTCATAGATATTTTCAAGAAAAGAATGAAAATGAATAAATGAAAAAAAATATCTGAATTTAATACTATACATTAACATTTGCAATAAGCTAGAAATCCATACTTATGTCTTTTATAAATCTTCACAGTACTGAACATGATGGTATCATTGACTATACAATTGTCGCACCTCATTGATTCAAGTAGCCTCCCACTCCTACCCTTCTTGTCAGCTATCAGAGTCAGTAAGAAAGGAAGCACCAATCCACAATTGGTTATGGCCCTGACCCAGTGCAAACATGACAGTTTGTCATGCAAAGCTCCCCTGGTGGCAGCCAGCCAATCACACACTGCTGGTCAGTCAAGGCCACACCACATGACCCACTGACTCGTGACTCATCACCACTGGAAGCTTCTGGAACCCACCCCGTTGTTCAGTAAGGCTATAGAAAGGTCCAGTGTGTTGCATCATCAGCATCCAGCCAGCTAAATACAGGTGGTCAGTCGGCACCACTTCACATGATGGATTGAATAGTGACACAACAACACTTGGAGTCAACTTCTGATGGCTTGACAATTGTGTTACAACTAAGAAAATCAAATTGTTCTGCACAAGGCTGCATCTAGACAACTTGAGATTTCACAAGCTGAGCTAGTGTTGAAATAGGACAGGCACAAGTAATGCTAAAACCAGTTATCATCAGCACGATCAGCAACTGTCTTTCAACTGATATACATCTTATTTGTGACATTGAATTAATCCCAGGATTTCAATGCCAAGGTTCTATTTTATCTTGTCTATGTGATACCATAAACCTGCGAATACTCACTTTCAGTGAAGGTTAGTAAACATTCCAGTTTTGATTGAATAGTCTGTGGGGTTCACTCTAACAATTACAATTAGAATTAAAAGATAATGTAGCTTCCAATCCAACACGAATGCTGAATGAGGGAGGTGGAAGGAGAGAAGCTATGTGCCTTGATATGGAAGGGGTGCATGTACATGAACTTAATTAAGCAGATTTACAATTTAACAAGTTATACTGTAAATGATATTTTTTCTTCAAGTCAACAAGTTTTAAGATTCGCATAGAAATGTTACAAATAACTCTTGCCCAATTAATAATAAAACATCAGTAGATCTAACAATCAATGACATTCGAGTATGTGGGCATGGCATAGGTCTACATGTACATGTATTTTGTGAAGATGTAAATTGTGCACAAGTTAGCCATGTATGATCGCAATTGTTTCGGAATGTATCTATCAGTTTTACATACATATATGCCTATTTTTTCTCTTTAGTGGTGTGAATTACCCAGCCATTTTGAAATATCCTCAAAAAAGGAGAGGACTGGCATATGCTGAGTATTTGAAATTTTCCTATCAGGTAAATTAAAAGTTCATAAATGTGACCCAGCACTACAAAATCAGGCGTAGTCGCAAATATTGATTTTAATAGTACAGGGGCAAATACATAAAGATAATATTCCTGGCAAAAATGAATTTTTGTTGTCATTTTGTTGGGAGAAGGGTCTTCTTTGGAATGAACATAAAAATTATGGGATTTTTAACCCAAATTTCTGAAATTTCAGTTGATAGTGTAAATTGTAATCAACATTTTACAGTGATTGGTGAAAACATCGAAAATGCATATTTATATTATACTCCCTGTATGTCCAGATGAATGATATCACCCAATTCAAATATGATTGTTGCATAGCTGAATGGTAAATGTATAGCTCTTTCGTGTGGTACCAATATTATTATAATTTTAAGAAAAAGATTGGTGATGTGATAAGTGGAATTTATATAGTCAAAATATCAGTAAAATGCCAATTTTGTGGGGGGGGAATTGATAGCAATCTTCGAATCAACATAACTTCACCCCTAGTCATAATAGAAATATGAGTATTAAACAACCAGAGCGAGTAACATCTCTTTTTCCTTGTGGTACATGTACATAGATGTACATCTCTGCTTTGATACTCGATCATGTATGCCTGATTTTGTGATGCAAAGTCAAGTCACTCAACTGAATGCCTTCTTGGGAACATGTATATATTCTGTAAAAAAGTGTAATTTGTGGTTTGTGGCAAGTGAGCATTTTAACTTTTTACTTCTTGTAAAGAATAACATTTATCCATCTTTTTAGCTCATCGGCTGTAAGCCGTAGAGCTTTTGGGATGGATTGACACGGTGTCTGTCGTGTCTGTCCCATGTTTTCCTGAACCAAATCTTTCAGAATCTTCTCCGCCGAAAGTGCTATTGCTATTGTACCCAAATTTGGCATACTGTTCGCTTATTGGGTGCTCTCCAAAGTTAAGTATGCTTAGGTGAAAATTCCAAAAGTTTTCTGGAGAAATTTAATGATTAAACATTAATTTTACTATACATGTGCTCTTGTTTATACATACGGGTTGTCGGTGGAAGGTCAGCGCATGCGCAGAGGGGACATTTCAATTGCAAATGGCGAATGTTTGTTTACCTTCGAACTTCCACCAAGAAACACGATTTATCGGGTCATAACAGTTCTGACAGAAGCGGATATCTGTGTTTTGTGCGAATCAGTTGTTATTACGTTTTAAATTCCATGTCAAAGCATAAATATATCTGTTTTGCAGTGTTTAATGGAAGTACGGCCGGAAAATTTCCGATGTTGGTTAAATTATTTCCGTCAAACTTTCCGAATCTTTCCGACCAACGACGATTCAGCCTATCTACAGAGAGGTGTTTACATATCGACCAAGAAATGCGATTTGTCAGGTCATACTATCTTTGACAGGAGCGATACCTGTACGTTTGGTTATCAATTGTTACTTTTTTCGAAAATCTACTGTGGTATCATATCAAAACGTAAATATCTTAGTATTTGCCGTGTTATTCTCTTATGAATAATTCGTGACGTACTATAAGCTCATTGGTGGATAGCCACTGGATAGCCAATCAGTGGAGAACCTAACCTTCGACTATCAACAAATATTTCCTAATATGGATCAACATAATATGGCCAGCTAAGTTGTCGAAAAGAACCACGAACTGATGAAGACATAATCATATAATACCGGACAAAATTCATGTGTTATTTCAGTGACAGCTGTTGCATAAACTTTCGTGAACAAATCGGTTTACACTAATTAGCAAATTTGGGAAATTTTATGGAGCGCCTAAGGCGAAATTCAAGTCTCATTGAAAATCATAACGTTCTCATCGTAACTTCCTATCTGTCATCCAAGAACTGTTGACTATTGTGCGTCATTCACATTTTCTTATTGAATGTACAAAAGAAAAACAGCTTGTGATCTGCACACACTTTGCCATGGAAAAGTACCTAGATACCGTACTGTAGCCTAAATAATGCATAAACATCAATAAATACCATTAAAGTATGTGAAATAACACATAGTAAATAATTGATGAAATTCTGTAATTGAAATAACAATAAAACACACATGAGGGAGAGCACACTTTATACTGATGTTCATCACTGGAATTTTATGTATATTGGCACGAGAAAATATTATAACACATGATAAAGTACACAGAGCATCACAGTTATTCCAATAAAGGCCTTTTGTAACACATTGGTGGCAAGACAAGTGGGGTGTTAGGAGGTACTGTAAATGGGTAAGTTTCGCGGGGATAAAGTTTCGCGGATTTGGGTGTGAGACAGTTTCACTGGGAAGATGTTGGATCACCTTGATATTTCAATACTGAGGTATAAATAAAGTATGAATATTAATTGGCAAGTCACATAATATATGCATGGTGCATCCTTAAAAAATGTGTAAATATAAGTGGGGTTTCTTGTAGGAAATCTTGAAATCTGGATAGATATGGGGAATCATTATATTGCAGATCTTTTGGGAGATGGTCAAGGTTAAGTCCACATTGAAAGTGGGAATTGATTCATAGCGACACAACTTGAGGATAGAGCTTAGTATTTTATGATGAACATATGCTCATGTACATGATAATGAGATTTATGCACCACATACACCTATCTATATCAGTTTGATGAAATGTTCTGGTCGCCTGCCGATGAGCTACAGGACCCTTGGCTCTATGTTTAGTGCATGGTTTCGATCAAGTATACAAGCACCTGGAACGAATCTGTCACACTGCAAATTCTACATCCTCTGACCAGATGAATGAACAAACACAGTTTTGCTCAATCTATGCTTCTTTCATTTAACCTTGGTATCATGTTGCCATAATAACTTAGTATGAGAGCACCATGTATGTTCCAAACTCCCTTTCATCACTTTATTAAGCCTGCTGAATTTACATGTATTTGGATTTCCAGTGGTGTGAGCAGTGGGGTCGGAAGATAATCTCAAGTCGTCTTTGAAGATATTGCTGAGGAGCATATTGGGTATTATCAGAGCCGGGATATTTCCTCACCAGGTGAATCCTCACCAGCTATTAGAAGAGAATGCCTCAATTAATTTGTATAAACCTCCAACTTTGATGAAATATCTTGCTGTAGCCTAACTCGCATCAATTTGACACCGTTTTTCAACTGACTCATAACAGTAATTGGTCTGTTTAAGTTGCCTCCCAGCATGTTTATAAAGAAATGAAGAGAGAAAGAGACTATTTGTAAAAATATTGACTGCAAATAACTATCTAATTCTGTTTGGAGTGTACAGGTATGGGAATGATAACATTTAATGTTTACAATAATACACTTGCAAAAAAGGCCTACATCAACATGCCAAAGACGAAGAAGAAAAGTGAGCGCCAAGTGCGGAGGTCAGACAGGATCAGAAAATCTAGCAAGGCGCAGGAAACTCAATTTCAGATGGTGAGTTTCTTATTTTTTATACATGCACATGTCATTCATATCAGGCTAGAAACTACTGAACAGGGTGATTATAAGGCAAGAATTGATCACACATTTATTCAATACTATACAGAAACTGTTCACTATATATATACACAGCATCTTTGAATGACATTCGTTTCATTTTATGGTAGAATTATTGAGAAAAACCTACAAGGTACACGAAGAGTCCAGTTAAAACACACATGCTGTACACAACCACTCACACCAATTCGATAAGATACTACATTACATGCATACAAAATACAAGGGTAAAGCTATTTGTACAGTGTAGGTATAGGTTCCGTTTCAATTTTCTTGCGGTGTACAATCACGACAATACATGGAATGATAAAGTCCTCTGAACCTGAAAGTCTGTTACTGTCTAACTTCTGCTGCTCTCATATCCTGAAACTGCCTGAGGACTCGTGATAGCAACATGTGACGGCATGCTTCGCATGTATGTTGTTGTGTTCCCCGGACATGCTCCTTCCCCTCATGCCTATGGGTCTGGTATCCCGGTAGTTGGTGACTTTCGGGCGTCTCACACTCCATGAGGTGGATCAGAAGAGACCCTGCCCACTCGTAATCAGTCAGGCGGCGAACCTGCTTGTCCAGGATCTGGGCTTTCAGTTCAGGCTCCAGGTCTTCGTACTGTGGTTCCTCCCTGAGGACGGCTGGAGGCATACATCCAATCTTTTCAATCATGCTGCTGATGCATTGCTCCCTAATGTTGTGTGCCGCAGCGAGCTGTAAACGTTCTACTGTTGGCTGTGCCACGAGGAGACGCTCACACTCCTCTATCACTGGCTCCACCAGGTACTCCATGACCAGTGGCAATATGGTGTTGATATTGTAGCCTGGTGAAAAAAAAAACGATATAATTTATTTACAATCCAAAAAAAAATGCATAATATATGTTGCTTTGGTTCAATTTAGCTGCAGACACTATTGCTCCAGGCATATAGTTGTGTTCAAAAACATGTGCACAATTGGAATATTTTTTCTCTGAAATGGTTTTTCGATTGTTTAGATATGTTCTTGCTATGAATTGTCAAAGCTTGCTAGAATGAGTAATAAAAATAGACATACATGTTAGCAATCTAGGGCCTGGACGAGTCGAAAATTTCTGACCCGGGTACCCGTGTGGTCTGACCCGACCCGCCTCGGGTAACCCGTCCACATATAGATCGAAATTTGAACGGGAATCATTGGAGCAAATACGAGCAATTTGTAACATGTAAACGCCAGTCATCGATCTTTGACACATATAATGTGATATTATTTGTATCGTTGGTGTTTATTTTCAAGTTTGAAAGAGATCACGAGATGTCATAAAACTATTGCCCATTTTGTCCCGATGAATCTCTTGTCATTATTGTGATGTTACTTTGTACAAGACAAAAACCATATCATTATTTGTACTCGGGTATGGGTATTGAAATTCCGATCCGGGTAAATGTTTGACCCGCCCCGAATTCGGGTACCCGTCGACTCGTCCGGGCCCTATAGCAATCCAATTTTTGAGCAGAAAATGTACAATATTAGAGATGATCATTCACATCTTATGAAAAAGTGGGCCTAAAACAAAGCTATTAGAACTGATAATTTATGCCAATAAAGGCCTTTGTTTACATTAACCCCTTCGTCCAGAACCCCATCGTCCACAACAACCGTTATCTACTATTTCATGTAATCCAATATATTATTCTAGTGAGTATCGTAGTGATGTGCAACGAATCCCACCCACCCAGAACATGCTGCTTTAATAATTCTAAACATATCTTCATCTACAGTCTGTCTACATTTTATGTCAGTGATAGGCAAACTCCCTCAAAGTGCATTCTTGTAATTGTCTCCAGAGAATAATTGCAAAGCAATGTGCAAAGCAATGTTAGTTCGATGCAACAAACTGTCGCCTGACAGGCAGACTTGAAAGAACTACAATAGTCTGGCGTTTCTATGCATTGATTTGCCTAAAACATGATCTTCAGAGTATGTGATCAAATAAAGACCAATAATAGAAATATTTATTGACTTGGGAGAAACATAGATAATATCAATTAAAGATACTGACCAGTGGTCTTCCCTTGTGGTGGATGAAGAAGAGTGCAGAATTCTAGCATACTCCTGTACTCCTTGTCAGGCAGGATGATCACACTTGTATCAGCTTCCTTGAACTTCCCGTCCAGCAGCATCACTTTCAGAGGCTGTGACCAAATGGCCAGTATTGTGCGGTTAACATATATCGGAAATCCCTCAACAAGCAGGGTGCAGTCGCTAAGCTCCCAAGGCTTTGTCAAGTCCAACCTGATAAGTAAAGCATATTTTTTTAGAAAACATTAGCTAACACGCATGCAGATATGCAAAATCTTCAAAGTCAAGTAATGATAATAGTCATGGCATGTGTCCATAAATACTTACATCTTCTCTGTAAAATCCGAACAAATTTTCTAAACCCTAAAAATCCTTCAAGCGGATACCAACAAATATCTAGAGCAGAGGTAACAGTGTGATATCATATGGTTGTTGTAGTCTGGATCTGATGGAGTCTGGATCGCTCCCGGCCTTTTATGGACAGGTCCTTTGGGCAAGTCCATTAACACCTGCAGGGCTGATGCAGGGGGGTCAGCATGGTCAGTGTGCAAGTGTCACCAAAAAGGGGTGTCAGGTTGTCTCCATTCAATGACCACAAAATAACTTAATCCATGTCTGGACTGGGCCAGATATGATCAAGAACATGGGTATCACTATGGCAACCTGGCACTTGTTTGGGGCAAGGGACAGGTCAGGATGGTGGGTGGAGGAGGGGGCAGGATGGAAGACAGTCTGGGATGGGTGGTAAAGCAGTTAATTGTCTTAAACATCAAATTCCAAACTGATGTCGCATGCCATCCTATGTCTCCTGCATTATATAGAGTGTGTATTATTGTACACTCCCACCCTGCTATTGGTGACAACATAACCTTTTAATTGTCTCAGCTAATTGCATTTAACTGTTCTCTTGAAAGCAACTCAAAAAACAATCCAACAAAAACCTATTTGGGTAGAACCACTGAGAAGTTATTATAAGCCCCAACATACAAATAATGAAGTATGTAAAATATCATAGAAGCTTGGCCAAACTTTGTGAGTGTGTAGAAGGGGGGGGGCATAGTGGATTGAAGGGGATGATCAAAGGAGTTGGGGCTTGGAAAGGTGGTAGTGTGGGAGATGTGAGAAGTTACACCAGGGTGATGAGGATTGGTTACTGATAATTGCTGAAGAAATTAACAGGCTGAGTCAGTCAAAGTCAAATGTAAGATTACTTGTCCATAATAGAACTAGGTTGTAATTGAGTTTGTTCAAATCTTGAATAGATTCCAATAAATAAATATTGCTGGATAATCATTTGTGATTTGATCCTCAAACGTCTGTACATGTATTACTAGTCACGGTTTAGTGATACTTACCCCTGACATTGAAACATGTGTTATGTCAATAAACTTACTACTACTACTACTACTACATCTCAAGTTGTCTCAAGTTAACTCAAGACTGTCCAAAGTCGATTTGATCCCAACCTCTGATTCTAGTCAGAAATCTGTCTGAATTTCCACAAGATCCTGTCAAATATAATAGACATTAGATGGCATGCAGAGAGAAATGGTAGCCTGGAATGTCACTCCACATATATGTATACTCTTCAGTTTGCATGAATAGAACTATTGAGACCTTAAACCATTGTCAACTCAACCATTATCTAGACCCGATGGTACATTTATAAAACCGCTTGGTCAAAATCTCCGTGAGTTTAGGCAAAATACTCGGAAAGAAAACCCCTTTATTTACAATCTTACATGTATGAACAAAGTGGAGATATGTCATGATGTTTACTGATTTTTCGTGGAAGCCTGGAAATGGAGTTGAAAATTATTGAGTTTAATTGAAAAGTGATAATTCAATATTGCAATGTCTATTGTTCAAAGATTGAATATACTGTATTTACATGTATCAATTAGCCAGATAACTGAATTACAACTGAATGAAATTGACGTGTTTCTGTTCATTTACAGGTTTCCTCAACAGACCATCCACAAGGTGTCAACAAGTCTAGCCGTCCACAATATGGGTTCTACCGAACATATTGCTCCGTGGGGAGGAGGCCCCTGTGTGTGTGCCCTGTCGAGAGTGGCTGACCGTTGAACATGTCCTGGTACATTGTCAAGATATTGCTGACACTCGTCGTATGTTCTACGAGTGTCAGTCAATATACGAGGTATTCAATGATTTTAATATTTATAAAAACCTCAATTTCCTTCGGGAAATTGGGGTATATTTCTATTTTTAGGCGTATAAATTCTAGTCAATTCCTTTGAATCTAGATCTAGTCATCAATTCTTCACCACTAACCTTGTAAGCTTTTACTATTCACTACAAATTTTTAATTGTAGAACTTGCGGTTTTATCATTCTTGATACTACTTTTATATCTTTGTTTGGCACTGAAATGGCCTTCTTGAGCCCAAAGTGCCGTTAAGCTTTATTTCTTCTTCTTCTTTGAAGGCAAACCAGATATCAGACAAACCCCAAAGCTACAGTCATGGTTTGGCCAGCACTCCCTGTACAGGCAAGATGACATGTACAAGTACTTCTAGCAACACAGGACAAAGTGTACGTGTGACTTCTCACACACAGAAACAAGCAGTTTTCACAGGGATGTACAATGAAGAACATCACAACACACCCAGGACATGTTCAACTTATGCGCAAGTAGTGGCAAGTCCTAGTCCGAGACTTCCAACAATTCTGAAACCCACATCTACTTCAAAATCTCCAACTACTTCAAGATCTCCAGCCACACTCAAACCTACATCTTCTTCAAAATCTCCAACCACACTCAAACCTACATCTACTTCAAAATCTTCAACTACTTCAAAATCTCCAACCATACTCAAACCTACATTTATTTCAAAATCCCCAACCACACTCAAACCTACATCTACTTCAAAATCTCCAACCACACTCAAACCTACAACTACTCCAAAATCTCCAACCACACTCAAACCTACATCTACTTCAAAATCTCCAACTACTTCAAAATCTCCAACCACACTCAAACCTACATCTATTTCAAAACCTCCAACCACACTCAAACCTACATCTACTTCAAAATCTCCAACCACACTCAAACCTACATCTATTCCGAAATCTCCAACCACACTCAAACCTACATCTATTTCAAAATCTCCAACCACACTCGAACCATCATCTATTTCGAAATTTCCAACCACACTCAAACCTACATCTATTTCAAAATCTCCAACCACCTTCAAACCTACATCTATTCCAAAATCTCCAACTACACTCAAGCCTACATGTTACGGATGTGTGACGGCGAGACGAAAATGTTTGATGAGATATTATTCCTTTATTAATGTCGATACTAATAGGCAACATAAAATAATATAATCCAAGAATACTGTTTTCCTGCCGTTACTATATTCTGGCACGATGTTATCAATCTGATGGCTAGTGGAAGACTGACTGTAAAATACAAAAGCTTAGCTAGAAAATCCTGGCTGAAAATACTCTCACACTGTACACTATTGAAAGGGGGTGTTTGGTTTCAATCATGATAATGGCTGGGGAACGTGACCTGAGGGCCGGAAAGGTCATGCTCAGGCAATAAAATTTGGGATCCGGACGACAATTATGGCTGGGGGCTGAGAAATTCTAGACGGAGGAATTTGTTTGAAGCTTGATAGGGTGGGGACTGGATCTAAAATATTTGACACATGTTTCTAGAGGCAAAAACTGTAAATTACATTAACACTCTTCAGAACATCCTCCCCTTTCTTGATTTTACCAAAATCAAAACTAACTAAAATACACAAAAAATACATCCATATATCTCGAAACACTTCGAATACTTCCTAATCAAATGCCTAAGCATAAAATACATGGAATGAAAATTATCTATAATTGCTACGAACATACATTCATACATGAAACAATAAACAAACACATGAATCAGGACACATGCAAGTCAATATACGTATAATCCATTGTGTGTCCACTCAAATTGCTCAAGGGGGCATAGTTTTGCAATTGGTCTTTGATAGGCATTTTCTGGCATGCATTCCTGCTTCATGCCAAATGTTGGAGAGTTGATGATACAGTTCAATTGCCCTATCTGCGTCAGGCACTGAATCCATACTTTCGTCCATGTAGGTGCTGTACAGCACTGTTTGAGCTGCCAGCGGGTATTGATTTTCCAAGCGTTTGGCATGCTGTTGGGTCACAAATTGGGCCAGGAACGGTGACGAATTGACTCCAAACACCAGCCTATTGAACTCGAATACGTCAGCTTCTGTGTTTTCTTTCATTTCTCTCCAGAGAAAGCGATGGAAGCGACAATCTTCTTCCCTCGTATTGACCTGCAGGTACATTTTCTGCACATCACACATCAAGGCCACGGGGTCACGACGGAATCTCAGAATGACACTCGATAAGTCATTCTGTAACTTTGGCCCTTGATATATCATGTCATTCAGTGATACATTCTTGCAACGTGCAGATGCATCGAAAACTATTCTGGTCTTTGTTGTTTCTTTATCTTGCCGGATGACGGGGAAGTGAGGCAGGTACCAAGGCTCGGATGTTTTGTCTTCAATCTTTGGCACTTTTCTGATGTAGGCTTTTTCTTCATACCTCTGAATGGTCTCGTTGTAGACTTGTGCCACTTTTGGTGTCTGCTTCAGGAGCTTCTCGGTGCCCTGCAGGCGCTTCATAGCCATATCTTTGTTAGTTGGCAGCTCCGGCTCTGTCTTCCAGGGTATTCCCACTGTGTATCGACCCTCGTCATAGGATAGTGTTTTTTCTGCTGTCTCCATTGCATTTTTGTCATTTTCGTTCATGCTGCTTATGAAGGCAGGCTCTTCTATTTCCCAGTACCGACGGAATATGGTACTGAGGTCATCTACTTCTTTTCCGAAGAATACGAAGTTTGTCTGATTTTTGTCACGTTCTCTAGGTGTCGCTGTGATGCACGTCCATCCCAGGGGTGTTAGTCGAGCGATGGGCTCCCCAGGACGTCCTCGAATGTCCCGATTGGAGTAGAGTAGGTCAGCGTGATCTACCCCGATCAGGATGTCAATTGTCGAATGACGACCAATATCCGGAAATCTGATGTTACGAAGATGTGGCCATTGATGTTTTTTGTCATTCCAGTTGATGACCTGCAGATTTCCTGTGACCCGCCTTATTGTCAGCGCTGATATCTGGTGTTGAACACTGCCGTTAATGCTGTGCAGACTACATGATTCAGCCATCGTCTGAGATTTCATCTGGTTTCCGTCCAGCACGTTAACTGTCAATGGCTTTATCTCACCGGACAGGCCAAGCTCTGCTGCTACATCTTCGTTCATATATGTACCGGAACTGGCCTCATCCAGCAGAGCATTGACACGGATTTTCCTTGAGCCATTCACCAGGTATACAGGCACAGTTCTGAACGAGACGAAGGATGGCGTCTCCGACGATTTTGCCACCAGTGTCATATTTTCGGCATTCTCCCCTTCCGTGATGCTTGGCTCTCTGACTTCATTGGTGTTTGTTTTTTCCCTCACCTCATGTAGCATGCGATTATGTGTTGATCGACATCCATTTATGCCACACACCCTGCTTTTCATGCAGCGATTGCCCGAATGGCCACGCCCCAGACAGCGGAAACATAGTTGATGTTCTTTAGCTAGGTCCCAGCGCTCTTGTACTGACTTTGATTTGAATGTGTCACAGGCCCATATCCCATGCGACTCACCACAGGCGAAACACTTGTATCCACGGGAAGCTGATGCTTGTCCTTGCGATGTGAAGGTCTTGTGTGACTGGGACGTGTTCACTCTTTGGTTCCTGGCGTAATCATCTTTGTATCCATACACTGGATCATTGACGTCCTCTGCGACGTCTGCCACAAAGCTCACGAGGTGTTCGATGGTCGGATAGAGTCCCTCATCTCTACGAATATCCATGGCGTGATTTCGCCAGCGATTTTGGACGTACCTTGGGAGCCGACCAACGATATCTAGGATTGTGTTTTGCGTGTCAATCTCATTGACCCTGCCGGTTTCCTTCAAGGTGATGACACACGTCGCGAGGTCATCAGCCAACTCTTGGATCTCATTTCTCTTATGAGCTGGCCTTCCTCGTCATAACTTGGAAGTCACCGCCTCGGACACGAGTAATTTGTCTCCAAACCTGCACTCCAGGATTTCTCGAGCCTGCTGGTATCCTCGCTCCCCACCGGTGATCGCACCGGCTCAGATGGCTGCCTTGGCTGGTCCTTCTGTGTACTGTAGTAATCATGTGAGGCGTGCTCCGCCGTCTTCACAATACCTCTCCACGGACTCTTCGAAGGTCGAGATGAATGTATGATACCTGAGAGGATCACCACTGAAGATTTCAATTTCGACTTTTGGAAGATTCATTATGTTCATCGGAGACACTATGGGCTGCTCTTGTGGTGTTGATGGTCTTGTGCTTTGTGGCTCATCTTCTTGTTTTAAGTGTTCTGTAATATCCTTCAGTGTCTGTACATACGACGACTGAACCTCATCGAAATATTTGTCAAGTTCATCAAACTCTTCATCGGTCTTTGCAGCTTCAACAATACTGCCGTGACTGTCCTCGAAGTCGGAAAAACACGTTTTCGGTTCATCTCGTTTTTCTTTGATAAATTCCACTTCACTCTGTTCTGTGATATATCTCTGCACAGCATTCATGCGGACTGTCAGTGCCCTTTTCTTGTGTTGCCGAACACTCTTCAATTCATCCATTTTGATATACAGTGGCAACGAACGAAATATATGTCACGAATATTCAGTCAGTGATGACAGGTAATCCAATACGACACGAACAGTCAAAATAATCCAGATACGATACGAAGTCATATAATCCAACGAATGAAGAACCACGCTCTGCTACCAGATGTTACGGATGTGTGACGGCGAGACGAAAATGTTTGATGAGATATTATTCCTTTATTAATGTTGATACTAATAGGCAACATAAAATAATATAATCCAAGAATACTGTTTTCCCGCCGTTACTATATTCTGGCACGATGTTATCAATCTGATGGCTAGTGGAAGACTGACTGTAAAATACAAAAGCTTAGCTAGAAAATCCTGGCTGAAAATACTCTCACACTGTACACTATTGAAAGGGGGTTGTTTGGTTTCAATCATGATAATGGCTGGGGAACGTGACCTGAGGGCCGGAAAGGTCATGCTCAGGCAATAAAATTTGGGATCCGGACGACAATTATGGCTGGGGGCTGAGAAATTTTAGACGGAGGAATTTGTTTGAAGCTTGATAGGGTGGGGACTGGATCTAAAATATTTGACACATGTTTCTAGAGGCAAAAACTGTAAATTACATTAACACTCTTCAGAACACTACATCTACTTCAAAATCTCCAACCACTCCAAAACCCAAAACCACTTCAATGCTGAAAAAGCCTGCAGCCATGCTAAAACCTTCAACTGCTGTGAAAGCAACATCCACTCCGCAACCTTCATTTGAAGAACCAATTTCACCAAAAGCAGAGCATTCTGGTCCTGCATCAATCATTGTAAAACATGCAGAAAACTACAGCGCGGACAGGCATTGCCCCATTAATCCATTCAGGAAGAGAAATGTTAAAACTGGATGCGAAGAAACCTTGGAAATGAACACTTTCAACTTATTATCAAAATATTTTGATGACCAGTCTGAAGCACAAAACACTATTTTATCCAAGACAAAAAATATCATCAATACCAGTAAATCATATGAAGGGCACCAGGAGAGAAAAAAAACATATGGTCAGGCAAAATATAAAAAAAACATGTATGATAAGAAGCGATATCAAAACCCAGATATAAGAAAAACCATGAAACAAAATGCAAGATACAGATACAATAATTTTGAGATAAAGCAGTTAATAAAGAAACAAGCAAATGATAGGTACAGAAATAAAAATATTAGGCAAGTTATCAAGAAGCAAGCTAACGACAGGTACAAAGTTGAAAATATTAAGAAAGTTATTAAGAAGCAAGCTAACGACAGGTACAAAGATGAAAATATTAGGAAAGTTATTAAGAAGCAAGCAAGCTAAAAAACAAGCTAAAGACAGGTACAAAGATGAAAATATTAGGCACAAGATGAAAAAACAAGCAGATGAAAGATACAAGATTACGGAAATCAGGACAATTATGAAGCAACGTGACCGTGACAGGTATAGACGAAATGACATTAAGAATACTGTTAAAGAACGTTCTCGTAACAGATACAAACTGCCGGAAAATAGAGCACAAATTAAAAAACTTGCTCTGAAAAGGTATAAAAATGAGGAAAAAAGAGCAGTCATAAAGAGACGTTCAAGGCACAGATATAACAATGACAATCTTAGGAGCAGGATTAAAGCACAAGCCAGAAACAGATATTGGGATTCGAGAAATAAAGAACTGATCCAAAAGCAGGTAAAACAAAGATATAAGTCTAAAATTAGTCAGCTTGAGAAAAATACAAAGAAGGCTATCTATGAATTTGAAAAAAGCTGCTTAGAATTACCTAATTATGTATGTACAGTGTGTAACTGCTTCAAATTCAAAACCCAAGTTAAAATTCTAAATATGGCAGAGTATTCCCAAAACAAAAACTATGAAAAAAATTGCTAATATTATCAGAGAAGGAAATGTCCCAACTGATACCAAAGTTAATAAACCTAATAACTGATATATTTGTCTGTATTGCAACAATGCTGTGAAAGCAGGGAAAATGCCAGCCATGGCTGTAGCGAACAACGTGAAAACAACAATTATCCCAGCAGAACTTTCCGACCTTAACAATCTGAAGGAGCACCTTCTCACTCCAGTCTTGCCTTTCATGAAAGTGGTTAGCCCGCCAAAAGGAGCACAGCCAGGTATACACGGCCCCATAATTTGTGTTCCAGCCAACATTGACACGACCGCCGAGTCACTTCCCAGAACGGACTCTGATCTCTGTGCAGAGCGTGTCAAACTGAAACGAAAGCTCCAGTACAAAGGCCACTACCTGCACCAACAATTGCGCCCAGAAAAAGTTTGGGCTGCATTGAGGTACCTGAAACATAATCACCCGTTTTACAAATATAAAACTCGGGGATGATGAAGAGGCTGCATTGTCAATTCTTGGTATAACTTCTGATGACAATGATCAGCCAATCTCTAGTCATACCTCACAACCTGACCCTGAGCACACTGACAGTTCCAAAGAAGGCAGTGGTGATGAGGCAGGTAGCACTGAGTATATTGTGGAAACATCAGCCCCTCTCATCACTTGCCTGCAGCCAGATGACATGGCACAACATCGGTTTAACTTGTGTTTAACATCGGTCCAGGTGAAGGCCACACACCTATTTCCATATTTGGAAAAGAAGCTGATGCCTTTCCCACATTGTTCCGAGATGGACAGCATACATATACTGATGAAAGCAGGAAAATCAAAGTGGGATTCAGTATGTATGCCAAAGCTCAGCTATTTTCAGCAAACTTCAAGTTTGCCAGAAATGCCCAATATATTTTCTACTTGCAGTATCACAAAGGACTGAAAGATATATTGCAGTCAGCTGCAGTGTCCATGAGGAAAGGGAAAGACAGAACCGTGCATGGAAGTGGCATCACAGCGAGGTCCGTCTGTGATGCCGATAGCTTCCAGAGCCTCTCGTGAAAATGAAGGTTACAAATTTCTTCAGGCTGTGCGAGGTTCTGCCCCTTACTGGGAACGAACTATGCGAGATCTATGTGCCATGGTTCGTCAGCTTGGTATTCCAACTTGGTTCGCCAGCTTTTCAGCTGCTGACAAAAGATGGCCTGAATTCATCAGTGCCATATGCAGCCAGAGTGGTCAAGATGTACCTGACGATCTCGACTGGAATGCCCACTGTGCCTTAATCAATTCGAATCCAGTCACAGCTGCCAGAATGTTTGATCAGCGGGTCAAAAACTTCATGAAACATTTTATTTCTTCTCCTTCGAACCCCATTGGCAAAGTCTGTGATCACTTTGTACGAATAGAATTCCAACAGCGAGGTTGGCCTCATATTCACTGCCTTTTCTGGGTGTAAGATGCCCCAAAGCTGAACAAAGAGACAGATGCAGATGTTGCAGATTTCATCGATCAAAATGTGAGTACACTCAATATTGATGAAACAGAAGATGAACAGCTTCACAACATCATTGATGATGTACAACTCCATTCAAGAAAGCACACAAAGTCATGTCGGACAGGTGGGAAAGTCTGTAGATTTCGGTTTCCTCGTCCTCCTTCCTGTAGAACTTTTGTCTGCCGCCCAAGCACATGTCCAGCTGACACAGATCCCGAACAGTGGAAAAAGTCAGCTGAAGAGCTCTTGCAGAAAGTCTGGGATGAGCTCGAGAGTGACTCTGTACCAGATACTACAGAGGAACTTTTTTCAAAACTCTATTACACAGGTAGAGTATGAAGAGGCATGGAGTGTACTCACACTGAAAAATACTATTGTGCATAAACGTCGGCCAAGGGATTGCTGGGTGAACCAGTATAACCCGCATCTCCTCAAAGCCTGGAATGCTAATTGTGATATACAATATGTTGTGGATGCATATTCTTGCATTCGATATATTGTCTCATACATTAGCTTCTTCAAAAAGAAAGTGAAGAAGGACAGTTGCTGAAGAGCGTACAGGAGACTTTACGTCAAGAAGGCACATCTCCTCGTGCTGAGCTACAGCGACTGGGGAAGGTTTACCTGACCCACAGGGAGATTAGTGTCATGGAGGCTATTTACAGAGCCACCAGACTGCATCTCAAGGAGTGTACATGTAGTCGTGATGTTGTCTGGGTACCCACTGATGTATCCAGCACTCGACTGACCCTTCCACTCGCAATCCTGCATACACGGGACCCTGCAAGTGAGGATGTGTGGGCGACATCTACTCTGGATAGATACTATGCCCGGCCAACATCTCCCACTTTCAAATACATGTGCTTGGCTGAATTTGTCTCTTTCCATAGAATTGTGAGCAAGGCAACTACTGCTTGTGAATTGACAGGTGATGAACATTCCTTGCCTGACCAAGGTGATGCTTCATCAGCACCAGTAAAGTTGGCTGACAACAAATGCTATATAGTGAGACGAAAGTCTGCTAAAGAAGCCATCATTCGATTTCCAAAGTTTGACAACAGCAAGGACGCTGAGAGATTCTACCGTAACATATTCGTCCTCTATCTGTCTCATTTCAGCAAGGACTTCAAACCTACTGAATATGAGACATATGAGGAATATTACAGACAAGAAAGGATGACGTACAACAACAAGCTGATGTCTGTTGCAAGTGTCATCACTGAAAAGCAATGTTTATTTGAGCAGAACAGCAAGCAGATTGATGATGCTGTAAATGAGGTGCACCAAAATTCAGCTCCAGAGGATGCCTGGTCCTACCTGGCCCCTGAGTCAGAGGCAGAGAGACTGCAGACATCTCCCACCATCAATGATGCTGATTATGATGACATTGTTGTTGAAGATTTGCCTGACCTGCAGACTGCTGTTAGTGGCCCGCCACCCAAACAGGCCGCCCTGTCTGTTGAAAAGAGTATTCTGACCATTCCTGAACAGCAGGCAAAGGGTCTGATGAGGTGCATGAACAGCAAGCAGAGAAAAATCTCAATTACATCAGGCAATGGTGTATAGAAAAGGCACTGGGCAAAAATCCACCTCCTTTCAATATTTTTCTAACTGGTGTTGCTGGAACAGGCAAGTCACATGTCATCAAAGCATTAGTGCATGAAGCGTCAAAGATACTACAAGTCTTGACACCCCTGAGGACATAACTGTTCTATTGCTAGCTCCTACTGGCACTGCTGCATATAGCATTCATGGCCGTACTATTCATTCAGCACTCCATCTTCCTGCTAAAGGCTTCCCTGAGAAGTACACACTGCTCGGTGAGGAGCTCATCACTGCTTTACGAGCAAAGTATCCACATCTCCAAATAGTGATCATCGATGAAATTTCTATGGTCAGTAAAGGTATGCTGCGTTACATCAGTGGCCGACTTGACCAAATAAAGAGGAATAAATCATCATCTTGGTTCGGTGGCATAAGTGTACTGGCAGTTGGTGATTTCTATCAGTTACCTCCTGTTGGAGGACAAATAATTGTTCGAAGAGATACATCTGCCTTGTCAGAACCTTGGGATGGATTCCAGGTTTGCACTTTGTCTGAAGTTATGAGACAACAAGATGATAAAGCTTCTGCAGAAATGCTGAATCACCTTCGTATTCATCAGCAGTCTCAATCATTGCCTCCAATATATGAGCAGATGCTGAAGGAGAGAATTTTCAATTCTCCTCCTTCAAGTGCACTTCATATTTTTCTTTTCAGAAAAGCAGCTTCTGCTCATAATGCCAAATTGACGGAGTCTTTGAGTAGTCAGCAATGGGAAGTAATTGCTGTTGATATTGTTGAAGACAGATCTGGCATGAAAAAGAAGAAAAACGTTCCCATCCCCGTCGAATGTAATCTTCCCACAGAGATTACACTGTGTGTAGGTTCCCGTGTTATGATGACCAGCAACATCAACGTGGAGGATGGCTTGGTCAACGGTGTGATGGGTACAGTGGTGAGGATCATCGAAGGAAACATGCCTTTAGGCCAGCCCAAGGCTGTATGTGTCAAATTTGATGACGAAGGGTCGGAATGAATGCACGTGCACTCAGTCCAGCACCAAATGATCTTCCCAGAGAGTCTGTACTTGTGGAAACCCACACCGAGCCCCTGGTACACAATGGCCAAAGGTACATGAGACATCAGCTGCCTCTGAGGCTCTGCTGGGGCTGTACCATCCATGAGGTGCAGGGAATGACTGTGGACCAGGCAGTTGTATCTCTGGAAGGCATCTTCAAACCTGGCATGGGGTATGTTGCACTATCACGGGTCACTTCAATCAGTGGTTTGTATATTACAAACCCTGATTTCAAACGGATATACTGTGATAAGCGACTGAAAACCGCTAGATTCCATGCGAATCTTGGATCTGAGCAGCCAGCTACCTGTCACTGAACTCCTCTCCAAGTCTATCGAACTCAGAGTTGCCTTCCAGAATGTTCAAGGGATTGCTAGCAAGCTACCAGACATACAGACAAATCCTGAGATACTCAATGCTTGTATTTTTGGTGCCAGTGAGACATGGCTTACTGGTACACAATGTGCAGACATCCCTGGATTTAGACCGGAATTCCTACACAGACCATCTGGAGGCAGAGGAGGGACAGCATTGTACATTAAAGACAATATAGTTTACAGTCGCTTACTTCTCAATGTAGATGGTCTATGGTCCATGTGACAGCTATGATCCCACAGTTTGACCTGACTGTCAGTGTCATATATCGTCCTGGGACAGTTCCATTAGCAACATTCAGAAGACAAATGCACCAGTTAGTTTGTCAACTACCACATGTTGCTCATACAGTTGTTGGTGGCGATTTTAACGATGACATCAAGAGTAATCCCGATGGGGATAAATATCAGATGATCAGCTATGATCAAGTGATACAGCAGTCTACCACACAGTACGCCAGTCTGCTGGATCACATTTATATGAACAAGACCAGTTTGACGAGGGAGTGTGTCTTTTGAGTGTCGGCCACATACTACAGTGATAACGATATCACTTATGTTGGAATAAAGAAATGTTGACAGTGCATTTGTAACATATCATGAATTGTCGCTGCATGCATGTAGAGAAACACTGGGTGCCACTCTGGTGATCCCTGGATCTCAAGTATGCATGCAGTGGCAGTTCATAGCTCACACTGCCATAATACATATGTCAGTATGGTATGGTATTTTATTTGAGTCATTCACATAACAAATTTGTACAAATAATAGATTCTCAAAATACATGAATGATCTCAGGACATAAAACATAGTCTTAAGACTGTACCTCCTAGGAGGGTTGTATGCCCTTAAAATACATGAGAGAGAAAATATACAATGCTGGTGCATTAGGTAAATATTGGTACAAGATATTGATACATTGTAGTTGAGGTTGTCATATTATGCACACTAAACATCTGGTCAAATACTTATAATAATTATGGTTATCTCAATAAACATAAATAAAGAAGATAATTGTGGCTGCACATTCATCATATTCACATAAATCTCGGCAATGAGTACAGAATGATCTTTATGAAACATACAACTATCACCTACTTGACCGTGAGTTAAAAATTTACCCCTGATACTTATCCAATAACAGCTTTTTGTGCCTGAAGGCAAAACATTTTGCACTCACAAAACGCAAGGTATCATAGATAACATACTGGTATATATTTGATGGAATAGTGTTCCAAATCTTTGGTCCTGTTATATGTATACTTTTGCTCAGTGCATTCGTTCGTGCTTTTGGAATTCGTAGTTTGAATGCTTTTACCTGGCGGGTTTGGTGCAAGTGAGGATTTCCTATATAATCGAATAAAGTATACAATAACGAAGGCATGGTATTCTTGATAAAGGCAAATACAAATTTTGCAACTTCTACTTTATATATGTCATGTAATTTTAACAATTTTAAAGACTTGAACAGTGGCTCACTATGAGCATTATAATCTGAACTTGATATTAACCTAACCACCTTTTTTTGTAATGTAACCAATTTATTCAGAAACATATTATATGTATTGCCCCATAAAGTGATACCATATGATAAATGCGGATATACAAAGGCATAATAAAGTGTAGTGAGATGTTTTTTGTTCAATATATATTTAACTCGGTTGATTGCGTAAACACCACATGTAACTTTTTTAGCTATATGAGCGATATGTTTGTCCCACCGCAGGTTTTGATCTATGATCAAACCCAGAAACTTGGTACACTCAGTTTGTTCTAGCATATGATTCCATACATTTAATTTTGGTAGATCAGGTAACTTTGTTTTTGTGTTAGTGAATAACATATATTTTGTCTTAGATAGGTTCAGGGAAAGTTTGTTGGCTTGGAACCAATCCATAATATTGTTGAGATCTTGTGTTGCGTTTCTGTAGAGAGTGTCAATATTACTGTTATGTTCATAGAGCGTTGTGTCATCTGCGAAGAGAATACTTCTAGCATGAGTTATGTTATTTGGAAGGTCATTCATATACAAAATAAATAAAGTAGGACCTAAAACGGAGCCCTGAGGTACTCCCATAGTCATGGTGCTTAAATCAGATTTAAACCCGTTATATTCAACAAACTGATATCGATTCAGTAAATAACTTTTAAACCATTTTAAACAGTGACCACGTACCCCGTAAAATTCTAATTTTCTCAGAAGTATTGTGTGATCAATTGTATCAAAAGCCCGTGATAGATCACAAAAGATGGCCAGCGACATTTCCTTATTATCCAGAGACTCACTTATATCTGTAATAAATTTTATGACTGCATCAACAGTACTATGACGTTTCCTGAATCCAAACTGATTATTTGTCAACAGATTATTACTTTCACAAAACATGAGAAGTCTTTTGTTAACAATTTTTTCCACAACTTTCCCTATACTAGGTAATAAAGAGATAGGCCTATAATTGGCAAACGAGTCTTTTTCCTTTGATTTGTGGATGGGAATTATTTTCGCTAACTTCAAGGTTTGGGGAAATATGCCACTATTAAGGGACATGTTTACTAGTAAACTTAAAGGGTAAGCAAGTTGCTCTTTACACATTTTCAGCAAATATGGTGCTATGCCATCATAACCAGTACTGAGTTTTGGTTTCAAGTTATTCAATGTCTGTTCCATTTCAACTGGATCAGTGGGAGACATAAACATTGATTTTGTGTTTCGTTTAAATTTATTATTTAGATATTCCTCAGATGCTATTTTTGAGCAAGCAATATTATTGGCATATGATTTACCAATATTCTCAAAAAAAGTGGCAAATTCATTTGCGATGATTTGCGTATTAGTTGTTGAAATCCCGTTTACTGTAAAAGCTTGTGAAATACTAGTCTTATCGACGTTTTTGCCCAAAATATTGTTTATGGTTTGCCAAGCATGTTTGGCATCATTCTTATATTTGATGAACAAATTTTTGTAATAAGTCTGTTTTGCAGTTCTTTTAAGATAATTATATTCATTTCTGCTTGACAAATAACTTATGTAGGATTCATCATTTTTTGATTTACTCACACAGTTACGGTATTTGATAGAAACCTCCTTGGATTTCTTTAGTAGATCCTTGGTCATCCATGGATCTCGAGAATGTTTACAATTTATCTGGATTTTTTTAATTGGGGCCGCTATATCTAATAATGTGTCTAGTTTAAAGTTAAAACTGATAAAGGCATCTTCCACGGAGAGCTCCGTAAGGTACTCCCAGTCTATGGTACTTAAATGTACTGTAATTTCTTCAATTGATGCATCTGTCAATCGTCTTCGCAGGACATAATTAGCAACAGCACCCGGACTCGAATGGGATTTTGGTGAATGTGTGATATCAGGTTGAATGGTACAAAATATTGGGAAACGATCAGATATGTCCTCTATAATAATTCCACAGTAGACAGCTGCATAGTTGGAGAGGTTGTTAATGTATATATTGTCAATCAGGGTACTTGAGTTTTCAGTGACTCTTGTAGGTTTAGTTACTAAAGGAAGAAATAGATTTTCTATAAAGTTATCAAATAATTCTCCTGTTGGTTGATGAGCCCCAACTTTTAGCAAGTCAAAATTTTGATCGGTCCCTAGTATAACCTGCTTTTCATTTTTTAGTTTAGATATAACAGCATTATAATGCTCTAGCGAGGTACGAGCATTACTGCCTGGTGTTCTATATATCTCAGTGAGGATCATTTTCTTATTGAAAATATTCGTCTGAACAGCCACAGATTCGAATTCCCCCTCAATGAATAATTCAAGATCTAACCTTTCTGTATAATTCAACCTTGTGTTTAAATAAATTGCCACTCCGCCTCCTCTCATTTTACTTCTGTTTCTTTGTATCAGGTTGTAACCTGGCAATTGATACAGTTTATTGTTGCCTTCATGTAGATGTGTTTCACACAACAAAATTGCATCTAGTTTTATAGCATTTTCATGTAATTTATATAAGAAACACTTCAGTCTGTCAAACTTCGATGGAAGAGATTGGATATTTAGATGTAACACATTGAAATAATCTCTCCGTTCCTTTGTCTTTTCCTTGATATATGACGTGGCAGTATTTAAATCATAATAATTACTCTCTGACAAAGTGTCTAACACAATGTTGGTTTCTATTCCAGCCTCAATTTCTATTGTATAGTTAGTTAGCATGCTTCGTAGATCCTTCTCATCAGTGAACGATAATACCTCATTGTCTATGTCATCCATTTGGTCCAGTGAATATACATCATATTGTAGCACACATAATACCTTACACATATATAATATTCATAACCATTATTCCAGTAGCACAAGTTACAACATAGGTGAAAAGATATATGATATATACATATGCAAACATGTGTGATACCAGTCAAACTCAAAATATACAAGTGATTTAGCTTGTTTACCCCGACCACATACTCAAAGACCATACATAATATACCTAACTGTTCGTACCAACAATGTACACATGAAATGAATAGATCTTGTATCGACAACATAAAGGATCAGTTGCTCCCAAAAGAAAGTACATATACCTTACCGGTGTTCTGTAGTGTATATGAATGAGAATATGTTGAAACAATGGTCTAGATCATCTAGGTTTACAGCACTAGTCCAATAAGTCACGAGCTGTGTCGAGAATCATCTCAAACCGCTTTGGGCCCAGGTTTTCGCCACCGTACCATCTGGAGACCACCACAAGTTCGTTCCTGGAGTCCTTTGCTTGGAGGAGGTCCAGTAATTTCCGGCCGGCGCCAAACTCCCCATCGTCCTCGAAGTGCTCGATTATCCTATCCTGCGTTTCTATCCTGTAAGCATAGATATTGTGTGTGGCTCTTGCAGCTCGATGGTCCGCATACACTGCATGAAGACCAGAGATAACGTCATCAGTTGTTTTGATCTGTACCTTGGCACCACGAAACGTGCTTCCCTTTTGGGTTCGCGGGACGGATCTAGAAACCCTCAAGTCCATAGCTTTCTGGGTTGTATCCACATTGATGTCACTCAAAGCATCTTTCTTGACTTCTAGTACATTACCCTGTACTACGAGTTTCTCAGCTGCCCACTTGACACCTGTCACCTTTCGTTTCCTCAGGTCCTTGTACTGGGAGATCAGGCGTCGCTTCCTCTCTATGAGTTCCCTGGGTAGTTGGCTGAACATATTAAAGTTGGTGCCCTTGAGGTTTCTTGCATGTCTCCAAATTTCTTGTCTGCCTATGCTATTGATAGTCGCTATGATTGGTCGGTTTTTCTTCTTGGTTTCTGATTGTTTACCTTGGCGGTATGCGTCATAGATTTCCACTTTGTCCGCACTTGCTTCTGGCATGTTCAAAGCATTATCATCAGCCATGAAATCATATAAAACATCGTACACAGACTTATCTTCAGTTTCAGTCTCAGGAATGTTGTGGAATGCAATCATATCCTTCATCGCTCTTGCATTGGCCTGGAGTACTTCCTCCTGGAGATCGGCGATCAACTTCTCCTGGCGTGTTATTCGCCCCTCATTCACAACACATCGCTGCTTCAATGTTTCGTTGGCTTTTGTGAGCTCGTCGATGGTTTGTTCCTGGAAGTCCATATCACCCTCCATTTCTTGCATTTTGATATCCAGTGACTTGATCATGCGTATTAAAGTATCCGTAGCATGTTCTGGATTATTCTCCAGTTCAGATAAATGGTCCACTAATGGAGAGCAAATTTTTCTCTTTTTCCGAACTTTGTTGTCATCCTTTTCATGCTGTGGAGTTGAGTGTGGCTCACGCAATGGACTGTCAGCAGATGCATCAGTATCCTTGTAGGCATATTTTGACAGTTTATCTTTAATATCCATGCAGTCTATATTCTGTGTGTCAGCCATTGTTATTCCAGCACTGATATCCAGTCTTGTATAGACAGAGTCAATGTACTCCACTGCTGAGCTGTCCAGTTTAGCCATGCATGCAGGCAGGCAGGCATACATGCACATGTACAATCATGATGGTAGGCAGTGGTACAATGGGCTATGTGGAATCAGTGATGCATGTCGAATGCATGGCTGGCCATTCATCATAGGATAAATTGGACAAAATTTTGAGGTTTCAAGAGCAGATTCTCACTTGATTTGAACCTTGATTTTTAGGTTCAAAACTTCCTACATGTTATCATGTTCAACATGTCCATTATAATTAGTGCAAACATATCATTTAAACACCAATTTTCAGTCCATTCTGGGAGCTCTCTGACATGTGTCAACACATAGTGAAATGCTCTCTCCTTCTCGGTAACTGTACATGTATGGCGGACATTGTGTATCCTTGACAGAAGCTTGTCTTTGATATATATCATTGAATATGTTGTGGAATTTGCAGACTCTGCTTCATGAATCATACTGACCAATATGTTTTACATGTGAGTCATGAAGTGAATGCATGCAAATGCAATAGGTCGCACCAAACAGTAGTAGCGAAAAATTTTGTTATATAAAGAAAAACATCACAGTTTGGACAATTACCTCATCTATTATTGGTGGACGCATTTTTTTGTTAGGTTGACTGTTGTAGGATGCTGTTTCATATTTCTACACAATGATATAACGGTCAAATCGATCAGTTTATACAGAGGTAGTAGTAGAAGTTTACTGGCATATAATATGTATATTATGATAGTACATGTGGATAAAAGACATCGAATGGTACTGTTAAGATTATATCCATTTTGTACTTGCACCTTTTATAAGGGAAATGTAATGTATAACTTTGTAATAGTTATAAAACTCTTCAGTACATGCTATTGTAGAAGTCCAGCAGAATGTATCTATGTGTAGTGTACATTGTACAAGCATCATAGTTTCAATGAACCTTCAAGTTGTACAGTTGGCACTTTCACAAGGTTTACACTAGTTTTTGAAGATATTTTTGTGATGTTAAATGTTATTGATATATAACTTTGCATATGGTAACCAAACGACAGTTTTCTGCCAAACTTCAGAGTTCTATCGCAAAAATTGAAAAAGTTGGCATTCTACCCCAATGTTAAATTTCAGCCCGAAATGGGATCTAACAAGTCTGAGCATTTTTGAGGCTTTGGTCATGTTTACTTCCATCGGGATTTGAAGTAATATTGAAATTTTGGTCAAGAAGACGCACTGGGGTGTATTTTGCACAAACATGCATACTAATTTCGAAAGATTGCACCGCTACGAAACCAAGCAAATGCACAATTTGATTCTGTGCGAACCCAGAAATTGAATGACTGGGCTAAATCATTGGAGAAGATTGGCTAAATCATTGGAGAGGACCTATGGTCCGATAACCTATTGGCATGGCGTTGCGTCCGTCGTCCGTCGTCGTCGTCGTCCACATTTTTATCTTTTTTGTTTACAGGCGAATTTTTCTGAAATTTTGCACAAAAATACTTAAAAATAATTCAAGAAGGAGGTATTTTTTAGTTTTTCTATTTTCGCATTTTTTTTCAAAATGGCGGCCGTTTTCGACGAAAAATGCCTGATTTTGGACTTTGGCGGCCATTTTCTCAAAATCTGTTCAGTAACTTTTTTTCTTTTTGATAAATAACACTCCTCATATGTACTCCTATGATGTCTATAAATTTCGTTGCGCTTGAATCGCTCGAAGTGGGGCATTTTGGCTTAAACTCGGCTCAAATGGGACTTTCCCATGTTAAATTCTCCTATGCTTTATAATGGGACACATTATGCCTAATATCTCACTTGATATTGAGATTAGAGACTAGGAGTCAATTGTGGACCTATAGGAAATGATATATGCTGAATATCTCGTGACCTTGAATTTGACCTCTGACCTCACTTTCAAGGTCAGAGCACAAAATGGCTTATATCTCGCTTATTATCGACTCTACAGCTTAGGAATCAATTGTGGACATATAGGAAATGATATATTCTGAATATTCTCGTGACCTTGAATTTGACCTCTGACCTCAGTTTCAAGGTCAGAGCACAAAATGGCTTACATCTCGCTTATTATCGACTCTGCAGCTTAGGAATCAATTGTGGACATATAGGAAATGATATATGCTGAATATTCTGATGACCTTGAATTTGACCTTCGACCTCATTTTCAAGGTCACAGGACAAAATGGCTAATATCTCGCTTGTTATCGACTTTACAGCTTAGCAATCAATTATGAACATATAGGAAATGATATATGCAGCTTATTGTCATGACCTTGAATTTGACCTTTGACCTCATTTTCAAGGTCACAGGACAAAATGGCTAATATCTCACTTATTATCGATTTTACAGCTTAGGAATCAACTGTGGACATATAGGAAATGATATATGCTGAATATTCTCGTGACCTTGAATTTGACCTCTGACCTCATTTCCAAGGTCCAAGGACAAACTGGCTCATATCTTGCTCCTCTATTGACTGTATGGCTTGGGAATCAATTGTGGACATGATATACATGATATAGAAAATGATATACACTGCATATTTTGATGACCTTGAATTTGACCTTTGCCCTTTCATTTTCAAGGCTACAGCATAAAAATGGCTAATATCTCTCTGATTATTGAACTTACAGCTTAGCAATCAACTGTGGACATGATATATGCTTAATGTTATATATGCTGAATATTCTCTTGACCTTGAATTCAACCAGTGACCTGGCTAATACCTAAAATATTAAACATTGTCCGGCAACCTATCTTTGGCCCTTGGCCTAATTTTCCCGATTGAAGTCAGAATTTCGGCAGAAAATTGCCGTTGACTCCCAGGTGAAGTAGGACAAATAGGATGATATCATTTAGCATCGCATAAATATCAGCCAAAGACTATGTAATCAAAATATAAATGTATATTTGCGGTTAGTGTATGTGACTGATAGTATGTATTGTATTTTTGATATAGGACTGATGATATTGTTTCTTTATACGACATATTGTAGTCATATAATATCCAAGAATCATCTGCAAAACTGCAAAATGCCTGATATGCCAGTGTTAAATTTATGAAGTTGATTTATTTTATGAAGAGCATAGATACTGTAGTTTTCCAAATTCGGTTTTCATGTATGGCTGACTGTACATATTGTATCAGGACTGGCTATGCCTATATCTATCAGACTATATCGTACAGATACATTGTAATGTGAATGGTGAAGATATGCGTACAACATTTTTTATGTCACCGTCAATGCAAAAACATGGAATGTTTATATGTTTTTATATCATTCAATAAACATAGTATTTCTACGTTTCTTTATTTATGTCAATTTGGCCCCACCATAATTCGCTGTACTAGTATCATGCATGCTTCTATATATTTTCACACTAAAATATATGCAATATCAAAGGAATTTCAAATGAGTACATAACCATTAGTAAGGGATGTTTTTCTATGACGATGAGCTGATTTTATGCTAGACCTCTAAGTCGCAGTGTTTCCAAGGTTTCGACGAAAGTAGAAAATGTCGACTCAAAAAAATTTCAGGTCAAAGTCAACTATAGCGACGTGTCACTCCACGATGTGCCATTTCCGAGATATGACTGTAAATGTAAAACGCTGACTCAGCAAAAAAAAAATTTGGCCCAGGGCCAAGTTCACTCTAGATAATAACGTTGGTTTCGCTCTACGACGCATGGTTTCCGAGATATGGCCGAAAATGAGAAATGCCGACTCAGCAAAAAAAAATTTGGCCCAGGGCCAAGTTCACCCAACATACCCCTAAGACATGTTTGCCTAGTGTCACGAGTCCGAAAATAACCTCCGTTTCGCTCTACAACGCACCGTTTCCAGAAAAGGATGAGAATGAAAAACGCCGACTCAGCTAAAAAAAATTTGACGAAGGGCCAAGTTCACCCAACAGACCCCTAAGACATGTTTGCCTAGTGTCACGAGTCCGAAAATAACGTCCGTTTCGCTCTACGACACACCGTTTCCGAGATATGGCCGAGAATGAAAAACGCCGACTCAGCAAAAACAAATTTGGCCCAGGGCCAAGTTCACCCAACAGACCCCTAAGACATGTTTGCCTAGTGTCACGAGTCCGAAAATAACCCCTGTTTCGCTGTATGACGCACCTTTTCTGAGATATGGCCGAAAATGAAAAACGCAGACTCAGCAAAAAAAAATTTCCACAGGGCCGAGTTCACCCAACATACCCTTAAGACAGGTTTGTCTAGGGTCACGAGTCCGAAAATAACGTCTGTTTCACTCTACGACGCACCGTTTCTACTCACTGAAAAGAAAAACGCCGACTCAGCAAAAAAAATTGGCCCAGGACCAAGTTCACCCCTAAGACATGTTTGCCTAATGTCACGAGTCCGAAAATAACGTCCGTTTCGCTCTACGACGCACCGTTTCCGAGATATGGCCGAAAATGAAAAACGCCGACTCAGCAAAAAATTAGGCCAAGGGCCAAAGATAGGTTACCGGACAATGTTTAATATTTTAGGTGTTAGCCAGGTCACTGGTTGAATTCAAGGTCAAGAGAATATTCAGCATATATAACATTAAGCATATATCATGTCCACAGTTGATTGCTAAGCTGTAAGTTCAATAATCAGAGAGATATTAGCAATTTTATGCTGTAGCCTTGAAAATGAAGGGGCAAAGGTCAAATTCAAGGCCATACAGTCAATAGAGGAGCAACATATGAGCCAGTTTGTCCTTGGACCTTGGAAATGAGGTCAGAGGTCAAATTCAAGGTCACGAGAATATTCAGCATATATCATTTCCTATATGTCCACAATTGATTCCTAAGCTGTAAAATCGATAATAAGTGAGATATTAGCCATTTTGTCCTGTGACCTTGAAAATGAGGTCAAAGGTCAAATTCAAGGTCATGACAATAATCTGCATATTTCATTTCCTATATGTTCATAATTGATTGCTAAGCTGTAAAGTCGATAACAAGCGAGATATTAGCCATTTTGTCCTGTGACCTTGAAAATGAGGTCGAAGGTCAAATCAAGGTCATCAGAATATTCGGCATATATCATTTCCTATATGTCCACAATTGATTCCTAAGCTGTAGAGTCGATAATAAGCGAGATATAAGCCATTTTGTGCTCTGACCTTGAAACTGAGGTCAGAGGTCAAATTCAAGGTCACGAGAATATTCAGAATATATCATTTCCTATATGTCCACAATTGATTCCTAAGCTGTAGAGTCGATAATAAGCGAGATATAAGCCATTTTGTGCTCTGACCTTGAAAGTGGGGTCAGAGGTCAAATTCAAGGTCACGAGAATATTCAGCATATATCATTTCCTATAGGTCCACAATTGATTCCTAGTCTCTAATCTCAATATCAAGTGAGATATTAGGCATAATGTGTCCCATTATAAAGCATAGGAGAATTTAACATGGGAAAGTCCCATTTGAGCTGAGTTTGGGCCAAAATGGCCCACTTCGAGCGATTCAAGCGCAACGAAATTTATAGATATCATAGGAGTACATATGAGGAGTGTTATTTATCAAAAGAAAAAAAAGTTACTGAACAGATTTTGAGAAAATGGCTGCCAAATTCCAAAAACAGGCATTTTTCGTCGAAAACGGCCGCCATTTTGAAAAAAATGCGAAAATCAAAAAACTAAAAAATACCTCCTTCTTGAATTATTTTTAAGTATTTTTGTGCAAAATTTCAGAAAAATTCGCCTGTAAACAAAAAAGATAAAAATGTGGACGACGGACGACGGATGCAACGCCATGCCAATAGGTTATCGGACCATAGGTCCGGTAACCTAAAAATATCTGGCCCAGGGCCAACTGGTCATGTCACGGGCTCGTATAGGGCATACCTTACTCAGGGTTAACTGTTTCGTGGGAAGGAGGCCCCTGTGTGTGTGCCCTGTCGAGAGTGGTTGACCGTTGAACATGTCCTGGTACATTGTCAAGATTTGACTGACATTGGTCGATTATTTTACGAGTGTCAATCAATATATGATTTATTCAATGATTTTAATATTTATAAAATCCTCAATTTCCTTCGGGAAATTGGGGTATACTTTTATTTTTAGTCATACAATTCTAGTCAACTCGTTTGAGTCTAAATCTAGTCATCAATATGTTCACAATTCAGGGCCGTAATTTGAAAATAACCATTGAGGGGGCTATCGAGAGGGACAGCACAATTAGGCGTGGGGTCTGGGGCCCGCCTAGGGCCCCAGAAGCTGGCGACTTCTAGACGCTCTGTGGTTGATTCTGAGCATATCTTGACCACTATTTTTACTATTTGAAATCCCAGGTTTTGTAAGGAAATGACCCACAACAAATGTTTTGAAAATATTTTTAGCCAAATCAACATGCAGTAATAAATACTACTTTGCAGCATGCATGCTTGTTGGGTGCTCATTTGATTATAGGTTACTGCTAACAAATACCCGATAGAACGATAGAAAGATACTAGTAACTTTTGAAAGAACTTTTATTCTTGGCTTACTGGTACATGGCGTAAAAATTGCATACTAATACTAATATTAGCCCACACATTTTCCAAAGTTACAAGTGTTACATTTTGGCAAACACCATTCTTCTTCTGTCATTGCCATCAATGAATTCATTGAGGACAGATTTTAAGTCACTGCCAGCTGCGAGAGAAGATAGCCTTTTTGAATGTATCGAAAGGCACATTGTATGATTCAGTCTGTTTTGTGTCATCGTACTTCTTAGGTATGTTTTTATCCGTCGCATGCTGCTGAATGCACGTTCACTGACTGCGTTTGAAGCAGGCATGACCAGACACAACTGAACCAGTAGGGCCACCTGTTTCAGCAGAATGAGATGGCCTTGGGGGAGTGCCCGAAGGTGTGCAACTATATCCTGCAGGCATGGGTTTTGCCTAGGCACGAAGTTGAAGGATACTGCCAGGGTTTGTAGTTGAAGCTTCAGCTGTGGTATATTCAAGCAACCATATTTTTGCTGCACAATTTCCATGTGTTCCACATAGCTATCACCCATGGCTCCCTTCAGCAAAAGCTGCTCCAGGTGCATGTATATTTTGTAGTCGGGCTGGTTGAAGCGATCCTCAATCGTAGATACCACGTTGTCAATAGCTGCAAGATATTGAGCGCGATAATGATCCTCAGCACTTGCAGGATGATGCGGAGCAGCACCTTCATCGAGGCGACGGGGAAGTCTCTTTTTGCGAGGTAGGACGGGATCAGGCTCACCTAGCTCCAGACGATTTGCCTCCAATTTAATCTTTTTATAGAACGCCTGAGCTTGATCGTCCGTTCGTAACGTTTTGAGTGTTTCCACCACCAAGTTTGCAGTTTTCTGTGCATCTGCTGCACACAGATTTGGACTCTGAAGCGTAGCGCTGAGATTATCCGAGTGGTTCAGCACCAACATCGATAGATGCAGCCCATACAGAAAGTGAAACTTATCCATCTTCTTACCTACACCCCCAGCTCTGGCACGTATCTCTGAATCACACGTGTTGTGAGGGTCTTCGCACCACTCAAGCATGAGCTGAATTGGTGTATAGTTTCTTGCAATCGAGTGAAGGGCTTTCGCTCTGACAGTCCATCTGGTTGGACACAGAAGTTTGATTTTCGCATAGCTCTCTGATGAATCAACTGGGAGATCCAGGTCATGGATCTTCAGCTCTTCTTGTGTCATTCTCAGTGCCGCTTGACGTTTCGGTGAATATTTAATAAGCTTGGTCAACTCGTAGGCATCATCTAGTGTCTCTTTAAGAATAGGTACATTTTTCACAGTGTCGCCTACAGCCAGGTTGAGAGCGTGGCAGTAGCAATGGGTGAGGAGACAGTTCGGAGCAGATTCCTTGAAGCGAGTTGCAACCCCAGACCTGGAGCCAGTCATCGTTGAACATCCGTCATAACACTGTCCCCTTGCATTTTCTATTGGCAGTCCTAGTCTCAACAGAACATCCTTGATAGCAGACACAATGGATACTGCATTTGCCTGTTCAAGTGGCACAAGACCTATATATTCCTCGAAGATCTCCAAGTCCCTTGTGACCCACCGGATGCATATGACAAGTTGTTGAACATTGCTTACATCAGTGCTCTCATCAGCTAATACACTGTAACAGCCACTTTCTGCAATATCCTTTGCAATGCCACGGAGGATCTTCAGAGCGAGCAACTTGAGAATTTCGTTCTGGGCAGTCGGACTCATGTGTCGGTCATATGATCTACTTATCCACTTCAGTAAGGCAGGATCATCTTTGGCTCTCAGTAGTGCAAGCTGGTGAAAGTTACTACTTTCTTCTTCATCACCCCGGAGTGCGAGTCCTTGTTTCCCGAGAAAGATGATATTCTCAAGAATTTTCATGAGACAACGAGAGTTCTCTGCCTTTTGAATTGCTGCTTGTCTGCTGATTTGCTCATCCACGTGACTTGGTTTCAGCATTACTTCGACTGCATGTCGATGTGATGCACTGGAAGCATGAGCGTGAAACTTTGCAGCAGCTTTCTTCCAATTATTGAAACCCGTCTTGATGAAAACATCCTCTTTCTTTGTATGTAGTGACAGCATACCTCTACTATCTGCTACAACACATGTATGACAAAGTACTGTATCAGATTCTTGCTGGTAATGCAAAAACTGAAAATGATCAAACCAGCTTGGATTGAATGCACGTTTTTGCTTCCCGAATTGTCTCTTGGGAAATACACAATCCCTTGGTTGGTGTGGTTCATTTGGAAGTGAAATGCCTCCTTTTCCATCATCAGAATATTTCCTACCGAGATTAGCATTGCTAGTTCCAGGTTGCTCAGTATCATCATCTGGTGTGTTCCCCTTCACATCGTCACTGTGCTGATCAACCGTCAAAACAGCTTCATTATGTGGTGCATTTTGTATTTCAGGGTGTGTCACATTACCGCCTTGATTTACAGTTTCTGATACAGAAGAATCATTGGTTTTGGTTCTTTTGGAGAAAAAACTTGTCACAGTCCTTTGACGTTTTCGCTCCATGTTTAATGTACATGTACAATTGATAGATTTCCTAGTACTTGTAATCCATTGGATGGCTGCTGCTCTGTGGAATGCAATGAACAGCACAAAAAATAACAAACAACGATCCTATTGCTTCACGAGAAGTTCGGCGTTACCATGGATTAGAAAGGATACACGTCGCTAACAACGTTCGTCGTTGGGCTCGTTACCAGGTTACGAAGAATGTTTTGTGAGCTTGAAAGTATGACAAAGAGTACTACATGTATCATGTGCCCTACGGCTGTAGCATAGTTCTGGATTAACCATGCAAGTACAC
This sequence comes from Terebella lapidaria, assembly GCA_949152475.1. Taxonomy (NCBI): domain Eukaryota; kingdom Metazoa; phylum Annelida; class Polychaeta; order Terebellida; family Terebellidae; genus Terebella; species Terebella lapidaria. The sequence continues at coordinate 5,042,309 of OX424567.1, forward strand.
TGGCGCTTGTACCCTAGCCTGAAAGTCATTACCGTGCTAAGTACAGTGTACATGTATAGCCATGGAAAAGCCATTAAATCTCGTATCTAATACACATGTTGTTTTCTCATTTAAACAGTTTCACGAGCATTGCAATGAAAATATCGGCACATGACAAAACCCCAGGAATCGATGGATTTGGGAGGGGAGTTTTACCGGTCAGAAAATTTTTGGGTGAAAATATTGGGGGGGCCCCCCCAGAAATTACGGCCCTGCAATTAATCTTGTAAGTTTTTACTGTTCACTGCAAATTTGTAGAACTTGCGGTTTTATCATTCTTGATACTACTTTTATATCCTTGTTTGGCACCGAAATGGCCTTCTTGAGCCCAAAGTGCCGTTAAGCTTTATTTCTTCTTCTAGTCAACTCGTTTGAGTCTAGATCTAGTCATCAATACTTTCACCAATACCGTATTTCCTTGAGAACTTGCGGTTTTATCATTCTTGATACTACTTTTATATCCTTGTTTGGCACCGAAATGGCCTTCTTGAGCCCAAAGTGCCGTTAAGCTTTATTTCTTCTTCTAGTCAACTCGTTTGAGTCTAGATCTAGTCATCAATACTTTCACCAATACCGTATTTCCTTGATTAAGGGCCCGGGCGCTTATTTTTTTCGAGCACCTTTTACCCCCGGCGCTCTTACGATGCAGGCGCTCTTTCGAGACCCGGCGCTCATTGTTTTATCGTGAGTTACGGGAGCGCGAAAAATTCGTGTCACACAGTCTAATAATGACGTGAATTACATGCAAAATTCTCGCGTTCTCGCGCAGATGATCTCGAGTACCAGATTTGCTCAAAAAACAAAGCTGACACGAATGTTGGTACTACAATTTGTGTAACTGTGTTAACTCTAGTGTCAATGTTTTCACAACCACGGCTTCCAAACTTGTGAATGGTGACGTGATGGCGGGGATATTCCTACGCGAGGCAAATGGATACATGCATTATACGAGGATATATTTATGATAAATTTCTGTGGATATACATACATCTGAAAGTTCCCATTAGGAATACAAATACATTACCAATCTCTCCAGCGATAAGTGAGTGAAATTTGTGTTTTACCGTCCGAGAAACCATCAAAAACTTGGATTTAATTCTTGGATTTTGGAGGTTCCAGTGTGCACCAGCCCGTGACTATATGTCGCCATGGCCAGTAACACTCGCCAGAGCCATCGAAAAAAGGCCACCGCGACTGCCCCGGCTGATCAGGCTAAGCAAATGACGTCTGTTACAGAACTTGAGGCCACGCAAAATACTTCTGATACCTGGCAAGATCTCGTAGACGGAATCTCACACAAAGAAGATGCGGATATTAAGGTACTGTTGAGGCAACTACTCACTGGCCAGCAAAACATTGTCAGACGCATAGACTCACAAATCAATGCCGTGAAACAGTCGATAGATGAGGTTAAAATATCCGTCGATGAAAAAAATTAAGGAAATTAACGCTAATGTTGACAAGGTCAAGGCTGACGTGACTGAGAGCATGTCCATCATGCGACTTGACGTCCAAGCCCAACTCGACTCCTTGGAGCATCGCCTGAAGGCTGTGTGTGAATCAGTCCATCCACCGTTTGAGCCAGAGATAACGGTGGTTGTGATCAACCTTTCTGATGACGGGGGCACCACAGACAACCAGTGTCGACGTCTAATCACAGATGGTCTTGGTCTGAGCGACATTCCAATCATCAGGACGACACGACTAAGGTGTCAGGATCAGAAGACAGGTATCGTCAAAATTGAACTCGATAATCTCGCGGATAAAATTAAGGTCTTGCGACGAAAGGGCAACCTCAAATTCAGGCATGAATATAGTCGTACATACATCCGATCATCAAAGCCGCACGCGGAACGTGTTGCAGAGAATAATTCCAGAACCGTCATGGAAAATCTCCTGGATATGAAAAATCGCTACCGGATGGCAGGTCACGGTCGCTTGGTGTTGCATGACAAACCACGTACCCTGTATGAACAGCCGTTACAGCAGCAAGCTGCATACTGGAACGAGGCTGTCAACCGACAGGATAGTTCTCATCGAGTGCCACCACATCCGCCTCCAACTTCTAATCATCGACAGCCAGGCCATGCGTCAGTGCCAGAGTTTACATCATCGTCACATCAATGATCCGGGCCGGTATCACAACCATCGCAACAGGGCCCCGGTGGCACAGTCCAGCAGGCCTCACCACCCTTCGTACCCACGGTCTCACAGCATCAGCCTGAAGTTCTCGCCACCTCCACGCCTCTCTCGCAGTCGCAGGCCATCCTTGGACATGGATATCCTGTGGTTGATCTGCCCTGTGCAAACAAGTACTTTTCGAGTTATCATCCGGAAACCATTTGACACAAAATTCATCCTCACGGACTAACCGGACCTCGGAGCCGGCTGCAAAACAATAGGGTTCATCTACGTAATATATGTGATAACTGGTGAAAATTTCTTGAAGATTCGTCAAGGCGTTCTCGAGTTATCGTCCGGGAACCGAAAAGTGAAAAAAAATGCCCTAATGATAGCGTATGGCTTGGATGGGGCAAATGAGAACATTGTTGTTTTTTACCAATGGAATGACCAGCTCACGTACCCGGCACTGAATAATTTTTTATCCTAAGATGGTCAGCTGAACTCCATAGTCCGTGAGCAAGAAGGACCCTCTACACAAATGTTTGGCCGGGTCAAATTTGTCCAATAAGCATGCAATGAATCTAGAATCTGTGTCCTTGTCTGTGGAGAGGACAAGCTTCTCAATGATGTCTATGGTGATAGGGAGCTTCTTGTTTGAGCGTTTGCCCAACACTTTGCCAAAACCTTTCAATGTAGCTTTCACCAGAAATGTGTCTACTGTGCTGGGGTCATGTCCAGCAAACTGGTGAAGGATTTTTATAGCCGACACATAGTCAACAATACTCTGATAGCGAAAATTGCAAGTGGTACCTAAGAATGCAATATAACGAGCTACAGTAATGGCTTTACCGGAAAGTGCGGTCAAGTTATTGTACTTCAGGTATTTGGTCCACTGGGAATGATGACTCTTCCAACTGTTCTCCGCATAGAATTTTGTACGGCGGCCCAATGCTGCCATTATTCATGCCTGAGTTAAGAGTAGTTTTGAAATCAGTTTCATAGTTAGTAAACAGTTATTTTCAGTTATGAAACTAGTTTCTAGCAAGGCACAAACCCTTTACACCCGGCACAAACCTTTCTAGCAGGGCACAAACGTTTTTAGCAGGGTGCAAACCTTTCTAGCATGGCGCAAACCTTTCTAGCACGGCACAAACCTTTATAACAGGGCATAAACCTTTATAGCACGGCACAAACCTTTTTAACATGGCACAAACCTTTATAACGGGGCGCAAACCTTTTCAGCACGGCACAAACCTTTATAGCAGGGCACAATCTTTTTTTACAGGGCACAAACCTTTATAACAGGGCACAAACGTTTTTAACATGGCACAAACCTTTATAACAGGGCACAAACCTTTTTAACGTGGCACAAACCTTTATAGCAGGGAATAAACCTTTTTAACACGGCACAAACCTTTATAGCAGGGCACAAACCTTTTTAACACGGTACAAACCTTTATAGCAGAGCACAAACCTTTATAACAGGGCACAAACGTTTATAACATGGCGCAAACCTTTATAACAGGGCACAAACCTTCTTTTACACGGCACAAACCTTTAGAGCAGGGCATGAACCTTTATAGCAGGGCGCAAACCTTTATAACAGGGCACAAACGTTTATAACATGGCGCAAACCTTTATAACAGGGCACAAACCTTTTTAACACGGCACAAACCTTTATAGCAGGGCACAAACCTTTTTAACACGGCACAAATCTTTATAGCAGGGCATAAACCTTTTAAACTCGGCACAAACCTTTATAGCAGGGCATAAACCTTTATAGCAGGGTGCAAACCTTTATAACAGGGCACCAACGTTCTTAACATGGCGCAAACCTTTATAACAGGGCACAAACCTTTTTAACATGGCGCAAACCTTTATAACAGGACTGAAACCTTTTTAACACGGCACAAACCTTTATAGCAGGGCACAAACCTTTTTAACACGGCACAAACCTTTATAGCAGGGCACAAACCTTTTTAACACGGCACAAACCTTTATAGCATGGCACAAACCTTTTTAACACGGCACAAACCTTTATAGCAGGGCACAAACCTTTTTAACACGGCACAAACCTTTTCAACACGGCACAAACCTTTATAGCAGGGCACAAACCTTTATAACACGGCACAAACCTTTATAACAGGGCCTAAATCTTTATAACGGGGCACAAACCTTTTTAGCACGGCGCAAACCTATATAGCAGGGCCCAAACCTTTATAACAGAGTCAGTTTGAAAGTAGTTTCCTAGTTGGTAAACCGTTTTTTGTCAGTTATGAAACTAGTTTCTAGCATGACACAAACCTATCTATCACAGCACAAACCTTTACAACATGGGGTTTGTGCCATGCTACAAAGGTTTGTGCCGTGTTAAAAAGGTTTGTGTCATGTTATAAAGGTTTGTGCCTTGTTATAATGGTTTGTGCCGTGTTAAAAAGGTTTATGCCCTGCTATAAAAGTTTGCGCCCTGCTAAAAAGGTTTATGCCCTGCTATAAAGGTTTGTGCCGTGCTATAAAGGTTCGCGCCCTGCTAAAAAGGTTTATGCCCTGCTATAAAGGTTTGTGCCATGTTATAAAGGTTTGCGCCCTGCTAAAAAGGTTTATGCCCTGCTATAAAGGTTTGTGCCGTGCTATAAAGGTTCGCGCCCTGCTAAAAAGGTTTATGCCCTGCTATAAAGGTTTGTGCCATGTTATAAAGGTTTGCGCCCTGCTAAAAAGGTTTATGCCCTGCTATAAAGGTTTGTGCCGTGTTAAAAAGGTTTGCACCCCGTTATAAAGGTTTGCGCCATGTTAAAAAGGTTTGTGCCATGTTAAAAAGGTTTATGCCGTGTTGTAAAGGTTTGTGCCGTGCTAGAAAGGTTTGCGCCATTCTAGAAAGGTTTGCACCCTGCTAAAAAGGTTTATGCCCTGCTACAAAGGTTTATGCCCTGCTATAAAGGTTTGTGCCGTGCTAAAAAGGTTTGTGCCCTGCTATAAAGGTTTGTGCCGTGTTATAAAGGTTTGTGCCATGCTATAAAGGTTTGTGCCATGCTATAAAGGTTTGTGCCGTGTTAAAAAGGTTTGTGCCCTGCTATAAAGGTTTGTGCCGTGTTATAAAGGTTTGCGCCATGTTAAACAGGTTTGCACCCTGCTATAAAGGTTTGCGCCCTGCTATAAAGGTTTGTGCCATGTTATAAAGGTTTGTGCCATGCTAAAATGGTTTGTGCCGTGCTAAAAAGGTTTGCTCCCAGTTAAAAAGGTTTGTGCCGTGTTATAAAGGTTTATGCCCTGCTATAAAGGTTTGTGCCCTGCTAAAAAGGTTTATGCCCTGCTATAAAGGTTTGTGCCCTGCTAAAAAGGTTTATGCCCTGCTATAAAGGTTTGTGCCATGTTATAAAGGTTTGCGCCCTGCTAAAAAGGTTTATGCCCTGCTAAAAAGGTTTATGCCCTGCTATAAAGGTTTATGCCCTGCTATAAAGGTTTGTGCCGTGCTAGAAAGGTTTGCGCCATGCTAGAAAGGTTTGCACCCTGCTAAAAAGTTTTATGCCCTGCTATAAAGGTTTGTGCCCTGCTATAAAGGTTTGTGCCGTGCTAAAAAGGTTTGTGCCCTGCTATAAAGGTTTGTGCCGTGTTATAAAGGTTTGTGCCATGCTATAAAGGTTTGCGCCATGTTAAAAAGGTTTGTGCCCTGCTATAAAGGTTTGTGCCGTGTTAAAAAGGTTTGTGCCTTGTTATAAAGGTTTGCGCCATGTTAAACAGGTTTGCGCCCTGCTATAAAGGTTTGTGCCATGTTATAAAGGTTTGTGCCATGCTAAAATGGTTTGTGCCATGCTAAAAAGGTTTGCTCCCAGTTAAAAAGGTTTGTGCCGTGTTATAAAGGTTTGTGCCATGTTATAAAGGTTTGCGCCCTGCTAAAAGGTTTATGCCCTGCTATAAAGGTTTGTGCCGTGTTAAAAAGGTTTGCGCCCCGTTATAAAGGTTTGTGCCATGTTAAAAAGGTTTGTGCCGTGTTAAAAAGGTTTATGCCCTGTTATAAAGGTTTGTGCCGTGCTAGAAAGGTTTGTGCCATTCTAGAAAGGTTTGCACCCTGCTAAAAAGGTTTATGCCCTGCTATAAAGGTTTGTGCCCTGCTATAAAGGTTTGTGCCGTGCTAAAAAGGTTTGTGCCCTGCTATAAAGGTTTGTGCCGTGTTATAAAGGTTTATGCCCTGTTATAAAGGTTTGTGCCGTGCTAGAAAAGTTTGCGCCATTCTAGAAAGGTTTGCACCCTGCTAAAAAGGTTTATGCCCTGCTATAAAGGTTTGTGCCCTGCTATAAAGGTTTGTGCCGTGTTATAAAGGTTTGTGCCATGCTATAAAGGTTTGTGCCGTGTTAAAAAGGTTTGTGCCCTGCTATAAAGGTTTGTGCCGTGTTAAAAAGGTTTGTGCCTTGTTATAAAGGTTTGCGCCATGTTAAACAGGTTTGCGCCCTGCTATAAAGGTTTGTGCCATGTTATAAAGGTTTGTGCCATGCTAAAATGGTTTGTGCCGTGCTAAAAAGGTTTGCTCCCAGTTGAAAAGGTTTGTGCCTTGTTATAAAGGTTTATGCCCTGCTATAAAGGTTTGTGCCCTGCTAAAAAGGTTTATGCCCTGCTATAAAGGTTTGTGCCCTGCTAAAAAGGTTTATGCCCTGCTATAAAGGTTTGTGCCGTGCTAGAAAGGTTTGCGCCATGCTAGAAAGGTTTGCACCCTGCTAAAAAGGTTTATGCCCTGCTATAAAGGTTTGTGCCCTGCTATAAAGGTTTGTGCCGTGCTAAAAAGGTTTGTGCCCTGCTATAAAGGTTTGTGCCGTGTTATAAAGGTTTGTGCCATGCTATAAAGGTTTGTGCCGTGTTAAAAAGGTTTGTGCCCTGCTATAAAGGTTTGTGCCGTGTTAAAAAGGTTTGTGCCTTGTTATAAAGGTTTGCGCCATGTTGAACAGGTTTGCGCCCTGCTATAAAGGTTTGTGCCATGTTATAAAGGTTTGTGCCATGCTAAAAAGGTTTGCTCCCAGTTAAAAAGGTTTGTGCCGTGTTATAAAGGTTTGTGCCATGTTATAAAGGTTTGCGCCCTGCAAAAAAGGTTTATGCCCTGCTATAAAGGTTTGTGCCATGTTCAAAAGGTTTGCGCCCCGTTATAAAGGTTTGCGCCATGTTAAAAAGGTTTGTGCCGTGTTATAAAGGTTTATGCCCTGTTATAAAGGTCTGTGCCGTGCTAGAAAGGTTTGCGCCATGCTAGAAAGGTTTGCACCCTGCTAAAAACGTTTGTGCCGGGTGTAAAGGGTTTGTGCCTTGCTAGAAACTAGTTTCATAACTGAAAATAACTGTTTACTAACTATGAAACTGATTTCAAAACTACTCTTAACTCAGGCATGAATAATGGCAGCATTGGGCCGCCGTAATTTTGACTGGCCGGAGACGTCCAGGTCTTGAAAGTGCTCACTTTCTGTAAGACACAAGAAAGGGTAATCCACATGAACTTGTGTAATTCATGACTCTATCCCATTGTCCCGGCTCGTGTAGACGAGACAAGGCATCGCCAATGACATTTTTGGTGCCGGGGAGGTGCCTCGCTGTCACATGGAAATTATGTTGTATCGCGATGGAGCACAGTTCTCGGAGCCATGACATTGCCAACTTGCTATAAAGGTTTTTACCTCCTGATGGCCATTTACGGGGGTTCATGAGTTTCCCTGTCATTTTTGTTTTCTCTCACTTCGTATGCCTGATATGACTTTCTGTCCCCGGACTATGAGATTGGATAACGGACCCTGTTTTGTTTGCTCGGAATACTTGATACTGGGTATTGATTCCACGTCTATTGCTTGGGCACGAACTCCTGTTGTCTCGGAGCATTCAGAACCTCTCCCATGGAGAGCCTGTATGTCGGGAAAAACTTTCTCTTCAGTATACTATCAAGCTGAAGTCTTTACCGAACAATCCAGCCCATAATGTTGTTTTCAAACCTAAATGTGTTCGTCTGTTTGAATCCAGGCCAAATGCGATACCAACCTTTGGTATTTGCATGAAACATCTATTGGCGGATTTAAACATTGACTTGAACACAATAGCTGAGTCAAAAATTTCAAAGGTTCCACCATGGGAATTGAAAACTCCCATAACTGACTTTTCTCTCAGGATTGGGAAGAAGTCTGCCATCAACCCTTTGGATTTTCACAGTAGTTTTAGTGATGTTCAGTTAAATTATCCAAATTTTAAGTTTATGTATACTGATGGTTCTAAGGATGGTAGTAAAGTAGGCTGTGCCGCTGTCACCTCAGGGAGAACCTACAAACAACGTATCCCTGATGTGTGTTCAGTGTACACAGCTGAACTGGAAGCAATACTATTAGCACTGTCCCATATCCGCCGGTCCGGAGAACTGGGTTTTGTCATTTGTTCCGATTCTCTATCAGCCCTGCAAGCTATAGAGAATCGTAATATTGACCATCCTCTACTTTTGGACATTTTAACTGAACATCAACGTATTTTTCAAATGCATAAAGTTGTAGTATTTTGTTGGGTACCCAGTCATGTGGACATTCCTGGGAATGAGCGTGCCGACAAGGCTGCCAGGGCAGCTCTTGATCTGGACGTCACATTTTCCAGGGTGCCACATTCTGATTTCAAGCTGCTCATCCACACGTACTTGTACGCAGAATGGCAGTCATTCTGGGATGAGCAGGTTGATAACAAATTACACAAATTCAAGCCAATGCCCGGTTGTTGTACCCCAATAAACGAAATGTCCAGGCGTGATCAACTGGTCATGTCACGGGCTCGTATAGGGCATACATACCTTACTCAGGGTTACCTGCTCCGTGGGGAGGAGGCCCCTGTGTGTGTGCCCTGTCGAGAGTGGCTGACCGTTGAGCATGTCCTGGTACATTGTCAAGATTTGGCTGACACTCGTCGTTTGTTTTACGAGTGTCAGTCAATACATGATGTTTTCAATGATATTAATATTTATAAAATCCTCAATTTCCTTCGGGAGATTGGGGTATATTATTATTTTTAGGCAAAAATTCTAGTCAGTCTGAGTCTAGATCTAGTCATCAATTTTTCTCCACTAACCTTGTAAGCTTGTACTGTTCACTACAAATTTTTAGTTGTAGAGCTTGCGGTTTTATCATTTTTGATACTACTTTTATATCCTTGTTTGGCACTGAAATGGCCTTCTTGAGCCCAAAGTGCCGTTAAGCTTTATTTTTTCTTCTTCCTGTCGACGAAGGCTCTGGTGGAGATGTTGTCCGTGTACAGGACCATGTGACAGTTTTTCATCAAGTGTCCCTAGCGACGACCTGTCAGCAGCACTGGAGGCAATTCCAGGTAGTGATTTCTATCGGGACTGCCTCCACTGAGCAGTTCTGTGACAAATCAATATTGTCGGGTACACACGCAGAACAGTCCACATTCCAGGAGCCACAACTGAAATGGCCTTGAGCCCAAATTGCCGTTAAACTTTATTTCTTCTTCTTCCATGAGCCACATAACCATAATCCTTCGAAGTACACACCGAAGCCCCCAAGACTGGCGTCAGGCTGAAAGGAAGTATTGGGCAGAGGCTTGCTTGAAATAATTTGGGCCTTGCCGTTGCACATGTCTACGAATGTTTCCCACCAATCTAAGTCTTTGTAGATTTCACCGGAGAGCCTGATGTACTGGTCCCAAGCGGAGACTGAACTCAGGAGGTCGAGTACACGTCGGCTGAACACTCTACCCCCTTTCACCACTGATGAGCAGAAGGACAAATGCCCAGCAAATGAAGAGAGTTGTCTCTTTGTAATACTTTTCTTGTTTCGAAGGTTAGCGATGGCTGATTTCAAACGGCTCAGCTTGTCGGGAGGCAAGCGTGCCTCTATGAGCATGGAATCGAGTGTTATGCCCAGAAATACTGTCACCATGGCGGGGCTTGTAACTTTTTGCCAGCTGATGGAAAAGCCCAGCGATACCAACAATGATATTAATGCCTGGTGAGATCTTTGGCATTCCGGGTAAGAGTCCCCGATGCATAAAAAATCGTCCAGGTAATTCACAATGTTATAGTAGCCTTTATGGTCCATCATTCGAGTGACTGCATCTGTGATGCGATTAAATATGCCTGGAGCAAAAGACAGACGGAAACACCAGAAGTTGTCCACGAAGTATTCATATTTACTGGGGTTCAAGGGACCAAAACATCCAAACGGAAACCCTGTAGTGTCCCGGTTGAGCAGGTTGATAACAAATTACAGAAAGTCAAACCAACTCTTGGTTGTTGTACTCCAATAAACGAAATGTCCAGGCGTGATCAACTGGTCATGTCACGGGCTTGTATAGGGCATACCTTACTCAGGGTTACCTGCTCCGTGGGAAGGAGGCCCCTGTGTATGTGCCCTGTCGAGAGTGGTTGACCGCTGAACATGTCCTGGTACATTGTCAAGATTTGACTGACACTCGTCGCATGTTCTACGAGTGTCAGTCCATATACAAACTTTTCAGGTTTCGATGTGTGCAGGTTTCGACGTACCAGCTACCTCATGCCCCTTGACTTTTAGTGAATGCCCTCGGCTATAACTTTTTTTTCCCTTGCCATTTGCTTGCTTTCTTGATGACTCCATCGGAGTTCAGAATTAAACTGGTTTGACGAGTGGGTCAGCTATTGTAAGTGCAGGGTTCGACGTACCAGCTACCTCATCACTTCAAGTGAATGTCCTCGGCTAGCTATTTTTTTTTCTTGCCCTTGGCTTGCTTTCTTGGGGACTCTTTTGCCCTTGGCTTCTCCCCCAGACTTACGTCCCGAATGCACTTGGCTGGAACCACTCCCGTCATGACGACTGACCGGTGTAGGTCCTACTATTAGTATTACCAGAATCGGCAATGATATTTTTAAACCATCATCATCTTCGTCTTCTTTTTTGGCAATTGCTTGGATGACTTTCGGTCGTAGTCTAAAATGCTGGTGTTCTGTGCATGGACATCGACCTCCACCGCCTCTTGGCTTTTGCATGTTGACATATCTGAAGTCAAAAACTACTTAAACACATAAGAAAAAGACTTCGACTACGAGCGATTGCAAACTTGTGTTCTCTTGTGAGCAGAAATGGAATAGGAAGCATATGGGCTCTGAAATCGCTGGTGCGCACGCGAAGAAAAATGGGCCAGGTTCATCACTGTTCCTCTGCCATGTTTTCTAATACATGGCGTTTTACTAGTTGGCTGTAATTTCCTACGTCATATTTATTAAATCTTCAGTTTCCTTCGGGAAATCGGGGTATATTTTATTTTTAGACATACAACTCTAGTCAACTCGTTTGAGTCTAGATCTACTCGGATTTTTCTAACTCGTTTACACTGTTTTTCGATGAGCAGAAGGACAAATGCCCAGCAAATGAAGAGTTGTCTCTTTGTAATACTTTTCTTGTTTCGAAGGTTATGGATGGCTGATTCCAAACGGCTCAGCTTGTCGGGAGGCAAGCGTGCCTCTATGAGCATGGAATCGAGTGTTATGCCCAGAAATACTGTCACCATGGCGGGGCTTGTAACTTTTTGCCAGCTGATGGAAAAGCCCAGCGATACCAACAATGATATTAATGCCTGGTGAGATCTTTGGCATTCCGGGTAAGAGTCCCCGATGCATAAAAAATCGTCCAGGTAATTCACAATGTTATAGTAGCCTTTATGGTCCATCATTCGAGTGACTGCATCTGTGATTCGATTAAATATGCCTGGAGCAAAAAACAGACGGAAACACCAGAAGTTGTCCAGGCGTGATCAACTGGTCATGTCACGGGCTCGTATAGGGCATACCTTACTCAGGGTTACCTGCTCCGTGGGAAGGAGGCCCACTTTTTCACTTTTCGCGATAGCTGTGTGAAATTTGATAGAAAATTGCCGTTTGACTCCCAGGTGAAGTATGCCAAGTTATAGAATGATAGCGTTTAGCATCACAAAAATATTAGCGAAAAACAGTGTAAACGATTTAGAAAAATCCGAGTATAGTCATCAATACTGTCTTTCACCATTAATCTTGTAAGCTTTTACCGTTCACTAGAATTTTTTAATTGTAGAATTTGCGGTTTTATCATTCTTAATACTACTTTAATATCCTTGTTTGGCACTGAAATGGCCTCCTTGAGCCCAAAGTGCCGTTAAACTTTATTCCTTCTTCTTCTTCCTACGTCTATAGTATGCATTCAGCGAGTCCGGATTGGTAGGGCATAGTACGGTAACTCGCTCAGCCAATCAGCGAGCGTTCACCTCACTGAGGCATGCAATTTAAAGGGAAACTAGTGTGTGACATCACCTCATATATTTTTTTATGCCAGATTTATGGACGAGTGTATATTCTTTTGGAAGAACACCGTGCTGGGAAATAATAACCCGGTTTTCAAGGCTGTATCTTGTTATCGTTTTTTTTTTTCAGGAGATGAGGAAGCAAAGGGGTTTTGAATGGCCATCAGCACCCACAATTTCGGGTATTTTCACCCAGGGTCGATTCAAGGCAGAATAGCAAAAAATCCCATGTGTCGTCAAATATAGATCTATTCATGCTTATCGTCAATTGACAAAAATAGCATAGTGGTTAGGCTGGGATTTTTTTTAGGAAGGTGTTATGGACCGTCAAAGTAAGATCATCTGACATTGCGTTGAATGGCCAATATAGTTAATATACTGTAGCCCGTAGGCCTAAGCCTACGCGTGCACATGAAAATAATCAGCTCAATTTCACCTCGGTGGAATAAGTGGATCCAGAGATTCGACAATATGCTCGAGGCTATGGGCGTTTCGGTGGATTCACGCAAAAAAGCACTGCTTCTGCATCTAGCTGGGGAGAGGGTCCACGAGATATTCGATACCCTTGATAAAAGTGCCGATTGATTGAAAAAAAATACATTATTATTATATAATATTAAAAGACAAATGTGTTATCGAAATTGATTTTAAAATCTTTTTTTTTTTCATAAAATAGATCTAGTTAGAGCCTCGCTGACAAATGCGCGGTATTACGGTTAACCCAAATAAGAATCGAATGGTTGTGACGAATCGATATATTCAGTGAAACGCCTTCCCTATCATCGCTCTTCTGCGCATGTGCGGATCTCGAGCTGTCATGTCGGAAATTTAACCACAAGCAAATCGGATGAAAATGTTGATTTCTGTGTTCACATGATAGGAGTGGTATAATAGGACAATTGTCAGGTTGAAATATCACCGGACATAGTTTGCGCGATTGAGGAACGCACTGTGCGTCCGCAGATATCTTCTTGGGTCGAGCTTGAGGTGAGTCCAACAGTCGAATCGAGACATTTTGACAATTTGATTTGATTTCAGTTTTGAGAAGTTTGACATGTCTGTCATTTGATTTTCGAACTGGAATCGCATTTTTCTTGTCTAAATTATATTTTGTCACTCTACGGTTAGGCCCAGATCTATCTAGCATAGATCTGTAGATAGATAGGCCTAGATATCTACAACAGTCAACACAAGTTAACTACCCTGGGCCTGGGCCCCTCTGCGCCTGGCAGTTCCCACCCCGCGTTTTTGGACGGTAACTTTTGGTGTTAGCAGGTTAGAGTCTGGCGTTTAGCAAATTGATCATATTGCAGAATGTACCAACAAAGTGTGACAGGTCATCTAAATCATGAATTCCGAAAAAAAGACTCATATTGAGGTTTGTTTGTAATATGAATTCGGCGACAAAGTTCAAGCAGACTGTCATTAAATCTCACTTCTCAGATGACAATATTTCCACAATACAAATTCTTGACTCTATGATGTAGGAAAGGCCTATGGATGCATGTGTGGCCTCACAGAAAATTAAGTACAAAAATGCCCTTGACATTCATCAGGTAACCCTCTCAAAGCATGGTGCACACTTACAAAAATGTAACTATGCCTGTCAAATTGGCTACCTTTTCAGAATTTTAGTCCTATATATTATGAAATATCTTATTTTAAAATTTTTTCGTAGCCTTCAACCTAGTTCAGTTTATTATTTGATGTTTGTTAATTCATTTTTAAAATGTTTTTGCATTCGATGTTTTTATTCAACACATATTTCCATGCAATTGATTACCGATTGCAAGTTGTGGAAATGATGTTACAGGAAAATTGCAATGTGACGAAGAGTATCATGTTTAGTTTTACATCTATTTGTATCAGTTTACCAAAGTTAATATCCAATCATACATGTACTAGTATGTTGTACTTTTTATATGATATCCTGTAGCTACATATGATACAGATCAGTGTGTATAGTTTTATTATCCCCATGCTGTGGATATGTTTGCAATTGTATCGTGTGACATTGGCTGAATATATATGAGTTTTATTGACTATTATACACATGGGCCCTTTCAGAGAATTCTGTGATCAATTCCGTATTGTTCATCCATTGCTACTGGCGTCAGGTCATCATCATTCAGTAGTTCGGTCCAATTGTAACTGATGACAATGTATAGATAGCTGAAATAGTTGTGGTCATAAAAAAAACCCAAAAAAATTGTCTCGTATTGAGCAATCAAGTGCTTGAAAGTTTTGTGTTTTCACTCCAACAACTTCCAAGTAATTGTTTCCTGCCGTATTATCTGTCACAGGCATTCAGTAATTGCCTCTAATACTGTGATCACTGGGTAGATAAGTCTCTGTTATCTGTGAGAAAGCTACCAAACATTATGTGTTTTGTGGTACAGTATTGGCAAAACTACTTGCAAATACCATCGTAATCAGTCTGATTGCATGTTATCGCAAGCTTGTTATCATGGTTATCAATACTACTAGTATCATGTTTTCAAGTGAAAACCCAATATTACTAAAAACTGAACACAGTGAGGAAGAGAAAGAAACCACTAAATGCCATGGCTTTGGCGTTTCGTGGTGATATTAGTTCCACTTGCTCCATGTGTAACTAGTGACTAAGCTCATGACTAAGGGCACTCAGGAAATACTTGAACAGCCTGTGGGGTGGGTAAGATTTTGTTGTCATGGTAACTGTTATCGCTCATTGTCAAAGAGCACCAAACATCGGACATCTGTGGTGTTTCACCGATCAGTTCTGTTTCTGCATGAATAAAAAGTGGGAATTTATTAATACCGGCATGCATGTTCAAATATGGTCCATCTGGTCAAAAATTAATAAGACACAGGGACATTGAAACAACACCAAATATTCTCCATCCTTGTGTCAGACATGTTGTATCATGTCAGTATGGGACTGTGGGACCCTTAGCAAAATTGTTTCTTTTTTTGTGACACTTGCATTTGTTTGAACACACGGGAGTCATTGTTACAGCATCTAATTGCTGAATAAATTATCAGCGTGATAACTTCGTTGCTATGGTTACGTTATCCCCCAAGGCACAAAGAATTGTAAGCAGGTTTCGGGTATGTAATATGAGTGTGTATATGACTGGAAACAAATTTACAATTTTGAACACCTAGGGTTATTTTCCCTGACTAGATTTTAAACGTCCTGATAATCATTTTGTACATACTTTTACCACAAATGTAAGAATGTTGATACATATACATGTATGTATGGTATGTTACAAAAAAAAATAGTTTTATTGTCAAAAGCTACCGGTAGATGGAGAAACATGACAAAATTTCGAATTGGTGATTTATCATGTTAGCAGAAACATTCAGGACTGCAACATGATACCTGTATTTTGTATAACAAAATCTTGCGGTGTGAAGATAGTTTGTAGCTGATGAACCTTTCCATCTGATATTCTGATTAATTTGTTCGTGAATGGATATTGTTTGTTCAAATTGACCTTGTTCAACCTTTTGAACTTGAGTGTATTAACAGCACTTAATCAATGCTGATTACACCTTGCAAGAGAAGACAAAAATGTTGCAGATTCATCATCGTTTGATTCCACAGAGAGCAATGTTTGCGAGTTTCACTGCGAAGTTCTTGCAAAGTTTACATTTTTCAGAGGTATCTTGAATCTTGTTTACTCGAAAACATAATTGAACTGTCTATAACCAGAAGGAAATATCAAAGGCAAAGAGAGGAAATAATATCACTTTAGTTTCACTTCATTATGGTGTCTTTGTTGCCGAAAGAACAGCGTGATGTCTGAATGTCTATGAATTGCAGGTATTCTTACCTATCGACTGTTTTAAAAAAACCTTATATCTCAAGAATTTTCCTTTTCATTATATATTCTGCAGACATAAAGGTGGCGTTGTTTGCTCGGACCTGGTTAAAGATGATATTGATATATTTCATTGCCTTTGGGGAAGTTGATAGCTACCATGGGAACTTGTTGCATACTTAATTACGCTTGCATACTTCCTGATGTTATAAATAATACTTGTACTCATATTTTGAAGAAGAATGAAAAGCAGAGCATGCACTGCATGGCTGCATTCACAAAAACATAGGTGGGGGGGGGGGGGGGGGAGATGAAAAATGTTCAAAAGGTTTCAGTGTAACTGTAAACTAATATATTTCAAAATATATATTGTCAAGGTTAAAATTGAAAAGTTAGTTTCATGTATTAACCAATTTCATGAAAAGTTATGTTAGTGAGTCTACATGCCTACCGGGTATGTTGGCCAGTTTTCATACCACTTACTTCCAAAACAAACATCGCTGTTTACCAACAGTTGATCTGGCCACGGTAACAGCCTTGGTCACAAGCCCTATGTCAACAGCCTGATACCTTCATCTAGATAAATACCTTGGCATGTGATACCCCTATCTCTGCAAGGTGTACAATTTAGAAACCTATAAACACTACTATTTACATATATGTTTGCTTTGCAGGCTACTGAATGAGAATAAATTGTGAGTTGTTACAAAATATATTGAAGGACCTGTGAGGGGGGGGGGGGGGGGGGCAGTTGAAATACCGGTATGTATAATGTCATATAGAAAACCTATAATTTGGGTGATATTCAGCCATGTGATTCTATTCAAGGCATGAGTTGTATCTGTAATCAGGACATTCAGAATGATTGAAGTCATATGACATTTGGGGCTACAGACAATGTAATGAGTTGATAATTTCCAGGCTCATTATCACATGCAATCATACAGCTCCACATTCAGCAAAGCTCGAATCCTAAAACCTAGGCTTTAGACAATATCAGTGCAAACAAGGAGAACAGAAAACTGAAATCGTGATCACTAGAATCAAGGAAGTGTGTTCTGAGCCTTCGCATATAAGTTATGACTAATTAATAAAACAATTATCATTTGATCATTGCATGATTCAGCGGCTGAATATCATCACTGCATGGTCCTTAATGAGATAACAGATATATATTTTTCCTTAGTTGCATCTGTAGGGCTCCCTGGAGATGCTACAAGACCTACTTTAGACTGGTTGACTCATATGGTACATCAAGTCCACAGATTCATGCCCAGTTGGACAATGTCTGGCTGGTTCATGGTACACCTTTTATGAGACTTATGATTGGTAGTCAAACCAACTTGTCCTGCTTAGTATTTCAACTGTGCGTGCATGATTTGCACACCTATTCACTCGATTACAGACTGTTCATCCAGTTCAAACTCAGGGATAGATACATGTACATGCTCGTGAGCCAGTCTGAGGTAATTGAATCACATGCTAGCTTTAATACTGATAGGGTGCGTCAGTTGTTGGGGAAGGTAAATAAGTACAAGTTTGAGTCTGCATCTTGTACTAACATCGTAATCTGTACTTGATCGTTCGGTAATGTAATAACCTAGACGTCGGTTACAGCAAGACTGGATTAACTGTTGCTATGGTTACAGGTTTGATGGAGCATGGCTGGACATCTATTTTCACTGTTGCTATGGTTACAGGTTTGATGGAGCATGGCTGGATGGTACACCTATATTCACTGTTGCTATGGTTACAGGTTTGATGGAGCATGGCTGGACGGTACAGCTATATTCATTGTTGCTATGGTTACGGGTTTGATGGAGCATGGCTGGACGGTACAGCTATATTCATTGTTGCTATGGTTACGGGTTTGATGGAGCATGGCTGGACGGTACAGCTATATTCATTGTTGCCATGGTTATAGGTTTGATGGAGCATGGCTGGACGTACACCTATATTCACTGTTGCTATGATTACAGGTTTGATGGAGCATGGCTGGACGGTACAGCTATTTTCACTGTTGCTATGGTTACAGGTTTGATGGAGCATGGCTGGACAGTACACCTATATTCACTGTTGCTATGGTTACAGATTTGATGGAGCATGGCTGGACGGTACACCTATATTCTTTGTTGCTATGGTTACAGGTTTGATGGAGCATGGCTGGACGGTACACCTATATTCACTGTTGCTATGGTTACAGGTTTGATGGAGCATGGCTGGACAGTACACCTATATTCACTGTTGCTATCGTTACAGGTTTGATGGAACATGGCTGGACGGTACAGCTATATTCATTGTTGCTATGGTTACAGGTTTGATGGAGCATGGATGGACAGTACACCTATATTCACTGTTGCTATGGTTACAGGTTTGATGGAGCATGGCTGGACGGTACAGCTATATTCACTGTTGCTATGGTTACAGGTTTGATGGAGCATGGCTGGACAGTGGACAGTACACCTATATTCACTGTTGCTATGGTTACAGGTTTGATGGAGCATGGCTGGACGGTACACCTATATTCACTGTTGCTATGGTTACAGGTTTGATGGAGCATGGCTGGACGGTACACCTATATTCACTGTTGCTATGTTTACAGGTTTGATGGAGCATGGCTGGACGGTACACCTATATTCACTGTTACTATGGTTACAGGTTTGATGGAGCATGGCTGGACGGTACACCTATATTCACTGTTGCTATGGTTACAGGTTTGATGGAGCATGGCTGGACGGTACACCTATATTCACTGTTGCTATGTTTACAGGTTTGATGGAGCATGGCTGGACAGTGGACAGTACACCTATATTCACTGTTGCTATGGTTACAGGTTTGATGGAGCATGGCTGGACGGTACACCTATATTCACTGTTGCTATGGTTACAGGTTTGATGGAGCATGGCTGGACGGTACACCTATATTCACTGTTGCTATGTTTACAGGTTTGATGGAGCATGGCTGGACGGTACACCTATATTCACTGTTGCTATGGTTACAGGTTTGATGGAGCATGGCTGGACGGTACACCTATATTCACTGTTGCTATGTTTACAGGTTTAATGGAGCATGGCTGGACGGTACAGCTATATTCACTGTTGCTATGGTTACAGGTTTGATGGAGCATGGCTGGACGGTATGGGGGCACCAGTGCCCTAGACAACGTGGTGGGGGTCAGTGACATGTGTCTACTAGAACCCCTCAACGAGCAGAACTTCATCCAGAACCTGACTGTACGAGCTCAGCATTACCACCCATATGTGAGTACAAAACTTGTTCTATTTCTACCGATTGAATTTTCGAATTTTATCTTAAAGTATTTGACTAATGTCATAATAATCTAATAGAACTTATTAGAATTAGATAGAAAAAAGTAAATTGAGAATTTGACATTGTTAGGGGTTATTATATTCTCAGCATTGGTAAATATTTCCTGACAGCAAAAGAATGTATCAGATTCACTGCTAAATTGCTACCCAGCACATATATTCAGACACTCAACATATGTAAAATGCAATTTCTTAAATGTGCACAATTATGAGATTTGATAGACCCGTATTAGCTAATGTTACAGAGCCCGTTCTACACAGAAAGAACACTTCCCCAGAACCAATTACATAAAACATCCACATCAACCTTGAACTGGACACACTGTTTGTTTACGGAGAACTTTGTTACAAACTTGTCTGTGAAGAAGCACATTGGTCAAGGCTATTGACCATGCTGGTTCCCCCTCCCACAATTGTGACTTCCGCATTCCAATTATGCAGTAGAGGTCTTAGCTCTAGGTACAGTAAGGTAAAGCCTCAGGAGTATAGAAGCCTAGTGTCTGTTTACATCGTTGTTTACCGAAGAAAGAGGAAACTGAAAACCTCTTCCTGCCTCCGAACTGAAAGGAATTGCGGCAAAAGTCAGGAGTGAAATGTGAAATTTGCGAGGGGGGGGGGGGGGGGGAATGGACTTCAAAGGGTCAGCAAGGTGATATCAGAGTGAATTTGTGGAGGAGGTGGGGGGTTTGGGAATGTGTTGATGACTTTCTGCATTCTGCGGATGGCTAAGTGTCAGTGCTGTCAACAGAGACTGGCCGTTTGTCCGTCCAGACATACGGACAAGTCTGGGGAAAAGACCTGCCCTTTCGCCTGAAATTTACGTATCCCGGTTGCAATCAGTGCAAAAAGTTTGATTCGAGGTGGCACGGATAGCTTTAGCAAATGGTTTGCCGAGCTTGTTATCCATGGCAATTCTTGGCTTTTGTTTTGCCCTAGCTCAGAGGACCTAGTATTTGGATGTGATAAAACTGTTAAGATGGTAACTATCCGAACCCCTGGCAAGCTAGAACTCTGCTTCATTTGTTGATCGCGCACGCTTTGGCACCTTCCCGTGGCAAATTTCCACGCCAAATTTTTTCCTCTCGCACCTGCATAGATTCAAATCCCAGTGGAACTTGCTGACAAATCGGGAAAACTTGCTAATGTAGTCCACTTGTTTTTGCAGTTTTTGTTTCAACTGATAAAAATCTGACTGGTTTTAGTTCTTTTTCTCATTACATTTATATGTGGGTGGTTGTGTCAGTACCTTTCTTACAGTGGGGTCGGGGAGGGGGGGGGGGGGTGCTGGGCGAATTCGCAGGTGCATTACAGTGCGGAGTTGGTGCTATATCAATGGAACTCACGGCTTCAACACGTGGAAAAGCTTCAAAGTTTAGTATTTCACGCTGGATGAACTTTGAGAAAGACATAACTTGGCCCCTGCAGCCTGTCGAGCTTTATCTTGTTTGTCTTGTCGATAACTCAGACCCGCTGGTATGTGGTCGAATACCGACACTGGTCAAAAACATCGCACCCTGGGGCATGATGTGCGATGTTACATGCTGCAGAGACCAGTGGTTGCCAGCAACATTTTAATCGAGTTTTCTACTCAATGAATATGATATAATGAATTGCAATTAATTTTTCAAGAAAATAAAAAAAGTTGGTGTCCAGCATGTACTGGGATGCACCATTGACCATGTCAATATAGAAATATTTGAAATACACTCAAATGAAACTTGTTTGCAAGGAGTAAGCGCTTTATATTTTATGGTCTGCCATTCAATGGACCTACTTACATAAGGGCACAGCGGCACTTGAATGATGTGTCATCGCACTAATGAGGAAATCATCGGATGCAGTTGTGAGAACAGTTTCGCTATCTATACAGTTTTTTTCATGCTGGCAAAATGCATGTATTTTACTCGTGTTTATCGAATGGAAGTTAATGTCACAAAAAGGCTTCATATCATATCTGATAGGACGTTTTCGATACTTCGTTCAGATACACATCTATAGATATTTAATACAATATTGCTGTTGAAAACCTGACGATAAATAACATTACTCTTTTGCTGTGTAGAAATATCACCCAAGACTAGAAACAGAAGGGCTCAGTAGATCAGTAGAGTCATAGATAGGCAGATTATGGATTCAACTCTTGAATCTGGTTTTTCCTTGGGCTTACTAAAATTATTACCATGATCATGATGATTACTAGCATACAGTCCCATGGCCTGCTTGAACTTATCCCGATATTCTAAAAATTATCATAGATACAAATTATATAGATAGGCTCATGCTTTAGAAGTTGATCAACATGATCAATAGCAGTTGTAAGATCATGAGAAATATACCAATTTGCCTGTATTTCACCCCGTGCAGACATACATCGGCAATGTGGTCGTGTCGGTCAACCCGTACCAGCCCCTCCCCCTGTACACCCCGGAGCTTATCAGCCAGTACCGCAGTCGCAACATCTACGAGCTTCCGCCGCACATGTGAGTAAAGTAATAAAGGAAATACGGGATTGTGTGTCTATACGGATGCACATCAATCCAAATAAATATCATTTTCACAAAAAATAGTTGATATGTTTGTATAAAGAAATGTGTTTTGCAGATATGCGATCGCAGATGAAGCGTATCGGTCAATGCGGGACAGGAATCAGGATCAATGTGTTATCATCTCGGGCGAGAGTGGAGCTGGGAAAACAGGTGAGTTACTCTTCCAGCTGTGTCCGGGCTTCGTAACCTTTAAAGAGAGAGGGTTATTCAGGTGACACTTTAGTACATACCCAATACATCTGGCTACAACCTGATAAGTCATATTTGTTTTGTGAAATGTGTTTCTTTAATCATAGCCCTAAAATGGAATGAAATAAGATAGAATCAGTTGTGAATTTTGTTGACTATGTCATGGTCTATCATGAAGTGTGTTTGTGAGTGTATTGACTTGATATTTTCATGATCATGATGTGTCCTGTCATTGTTTATCACCACACAGAGGCCAGCAAGTACCTGTTACAGTACGTGGCGGCGGTGTCCGGGAAGGGACGCGACATTGACATCATCAAGGAGCAGCTACTCCAGTCCAACCCTGTGCTAGAGTGTATGTCAGACTCTTACTTTTCATGGATCGGTTTGGAAGTTTAGAAAGTAAACGTTTCACACAAAGAAGGCAGTTCCTCAATGTTGACATGACATCTTTCCCTCTAAATTTATGCGAACATAGGAATGGTAGTCCCTTTAATTACTACAACTTGTAAAATACAAGAGCTTACATTCACACACACAGTTTGTATACAAATATCTAAAATCGTAGGTCAACGTTTTCAACCTGTCCTATTAAATGTTTGTCCATGTAGAAAGGCAACATGGGAACTAAATTCTTTTGTGGTTCCTTGCTCTTGGTTTGATATCTTTCAATAATTCCCAATTGTTCTGTTTATAGCATTGTATGATCAATTCTTTGTTTTTTTGCAGCCTTCGGAAATGCCAAAACCACCAGAAATGACAACTCTTCCAGATTTGTAAGTACAATTTTGCGCTCATAATTTTTACATTTGAATACAATGGAGATGCAACCCATACCTATGTCCTTCGTCGAGAAATGTATATAATTCAAAGCAATGTATGTTCATATCAACCTCAATTACAGGGGAAATACATGGATATAGAATTTGACTACAAAGGCGACCCCATCGGTGGAGTCATTACAAACTGTGAGTAATCTCTGGAGCAGACTTCTATGTCATCAAAAACAGTTTGTCGTGAGAACCAATGTTACATGTCAAAGAGCTATGTGAACTGACGAAATCATGTCTGAAGTGTTATGTTTTCATGTCATTTCAGATCTGCTGGAAAAAGTATGTATGTTTGGATCACCATCACTACATATAATCACTGGCTATGTCTATCATTTCTAACTCTCATGCTTTCTAGATCAAGTGTTGAATAGTTTGATACAATATGAAATTCTAGTAAAGTTTTCCTCTGTAGAAGATGATTCATTGTACTTGATTATAAATCAATTATAAATAAGTTTTGTAATGGAGTGCAAAATATCCAATGTCTTAACAATAAGACAAAAAAGAAATATATTGTGAAAGAAATATATTTGTGTTATTGTTTTGAAATAATGTAATAACTATTGTTTTCAGAGTCGTGTGGCATACCAAGCACCTGGGGAACGAAGCTTTCACATTTTTTACCAGCTCCTGAAGGGGGCCGACACCACTTTTCTCAGTCAGTACCAGTGCTTTCAAGTTACAGAGATAAACTATGTGATATATTGCTAAATACTTGGTATACTGGTGGTTAGATGCAGCATTTGAGAAGCTGACCTGTGATAAGACTTCTGATAAGACTTCTCTCAAGACCTAGAACTATAAACTCATATTTATTGCCATACCACTACCTCTATAATAAACTCTTTGGGTAATCTTACCTTGGCATTCAAAGAAGAGGAGAGAGAAATGAATGTCACAAGAATTTTCTCAAAATTCCTGACATCCATCTCGAACTCGAAATTGAAGGAAATTACTCTCACACATCTCAGATTCCCCGCGGTGTAGATGTGACGTCACACCGGTCATATGATTGACCTTAACCGCCATTAATTTGCTCCTCCATTGTTGGATGTGCAGCAAGTCTTGCTTTCGGCATTCAAAGTCGAATTTCTTCACGTCTACGATCGTCTTTAGGCTGTTCTTTGCACAGCTTTTTCTTCAGTAGATCGTTCTTTCGTTGTTAGACTAGCTTAGAGTTAGTGATTTGCGATTTTTTTGGGAGGAAATGGTAAAGCCTCCCCAGGCCCCTTTCCTTCCCCCATTATCGCCCGTTTGTACTTCGATGTTTGATATGTTTCAGATATGAAGTGCATCGTTTGCAAACACTACCTTCCTAAGTGGGAGGCTCATAACGCCTGCTGGCAGTGTAGGGACACTGTTTATTGCCGTCCTTCAGCCACCTGTGAGTTATGCGCGGATTGGTCCATCGACGAGTGGAAACTCTGTCTTCAAGGCTTACGGGAGATTCAGGCCCGCAGGTTTGCTGGTTGCCCTACTCCCCCTTCCCCGTCAGATTCTGATAGCGCCAGGCCGCGTCCCAAGGCGTCTGAGGAACGCAAGCGGCGTTTAGATTTGCAGTTAACCAATGCTGTTTGTGCTGTAAGTTTTGATTTATCATTGTCATTTTCTTTCAGCCAGGTACGGGTCCCGGGAGCCGCGCGTTCGGCTCTCGGCACCCTAACTTCCCCACAACCTACGGGTTTGTGTGGCTCACTTTTGGCTCCCTCTCTACTGGCCCCTCGTTCTCATGCTTCTCTGGCTGAACGACCTGGGTTTCAGTGTCCGAGTGTGGTTTCGGGGTCTGCCGGTTCCGTCGGGCTCACGACGGTTCCCTGCGCCCGGGATCCCTCTGGACAGAGAGTGTTGTTTCCCCCTCCGGGTCGGGCACCTGCCCCCGGAGCTGGGTTTCAACCCCATAGCCAGGGCGGATTTCGGTCCGGGCCCGTGTCGCCAGTGATACGGCCGCCGGCACCCGATTTCCCGTCGGTTACTGGACCCCAGGCCGTGGCTACCGGAGCCGTGGCCAGTAGGGGCCGGGAGCCAAGGGCCATGAGCCGTCCAAACCCATGGGTTCCTGGAGTTTCCATGTCTCCACGGTTTCCAGAGTTTCCTTTTTCTGATTCGCCCTGTGTGTTTCAGATCGCCGAGGATATCAAGGACGATTCCCCTCTTACGGCCCTGCCCTCCGGTTTCGTCGCCTCTAGCCAGGGTATGTTGTCCTTCGCCCAGTTGGCGGACCAAGGGTCTTCCCGTGCGTCGGAGCCGTCCGGTCTTCCTGTCCAGGGGAGCTCTTCCACGACGTCAGAGCAGCGCCTTAGGGGCGAGCTTCAGTCTTTTCGGGAAGAGATGTTAGGCCAGTGGCAGCAGTTTCTGGCGAGGTTCACGCCTCCACAGCCGCCACCGCCCCCGTCTTCCCCTCTGCTTAGGGAAGAGCCGTCTTCAGATGAGGAACCTTCCCTACAGGTCTCTCAGTCGGCTGACCAGCCGTTACCTGGCCCGTCAGGCCTCACGCTTCCGCGAAAGCGTAAGGCGGACCCGGACCAGGAGGCGGACCAGCCCGAGTCCGACGACCCTCTCTCTTGGGGGGAGAAGTTGGATTTTGTGAAGAGGGTCCTCCCGGGTTTGTGGCCCGAAGAGCATGCTCCGGCCCCAGTCAAGAAGGTGGCTCGTTCGATGATCTCTTCTGAGATAGAGCACCCCCGGCCGTCGAAGGACGCCTTACGGTTCCCTCTGTCACAGGGAGTTCGCGGCTCCATGCAGGAGCGCATGGACGAGACCATCAGGTCCAACAAGTCGGCGATTGGCGCGTATCCTGCTCGCCCGTCTGTCAACGACTACTATACGTCGTCGGAGTTGGACGACAAGCCTACAGCTTTGAGGAGGCATCACCCCCATTACGCCTTTTTCAAGGAGCCTAAGGCCGTGGAGAGCCCATGGGCGGCCTTGGCGGAGCTGCAGCACACGTTTCGAGTGGGGCTGGCCACGGATTCGGCCATGGACTGGCTGTCGATGGCTACGAGACGGGCCATTCTTCAGTGCCGTGACCAGGTCCTGGACAACCCTGACGTTGACCGGGATGATTTGGCAGAAGCCTTATTGAGCTGCGCTTCATTGGTCACCTCCATTGGCAAAGGTGTGGGTGACAAGGTGGCCCTGGACTCCCACTCACTCTGGGTGTCCGAGTTGTGGCGGCGTGACGCCTTCCTCTCATCCCTCAAGTTCGAGGTTCCGGACCAGCTCATGACAGACATGAGAGTTCTCCACCCCGTTATCCCCTCTTCCGGAGCCCCTACTTCACTTCTACTCCCTGACCGTTCTGCGGAGTTGCGGGAGGTGAAGAAGGAGGCCGACGAGAAGGCCGCGAAGTCCTCTACTTCCAATGCCCTCCTGAGCCAGTCGAAGTCTCTGGAACGCCTCACGCAACAGATGGTTTCGGCCTTTAAGAAGCCCCAGTCTGCAGTTCAGCAGTCTCAGCCTCAGCAACAGCCGACTCGTGGCCGTGGTAGAGCGAGAGGCAGGGCCTCAGGGTTGCCCTTTCGCGGGGCCTCTGCCGGCAGCACCCGAGGAGACCGTGGTCGTGGCCGAGGCCGAGGACGCGGAGAGGCTCCCAAGCCCGCAGGGGAAAAGAAACCGGGTACGTATAGCTTCGGATTCCGGGCCGGATCCTTTGCTCGAGTGTCGAGAAGAGCTGCATGGTCAGCTCGTTTCGGTCGATATTCCTTCCTCAGACGAGCCCGTAGGAGCTCGTTTAATTCTGTTTTGGAAAGAGTGGGAGCGGCTCGGGGCTTGCCCCTGGGTCGTCTCGACGCTCCGTCGAGGATTCGGCCTGAAATTCGAGAAATTGCCACCGTTATCGCCCGTCCCAAGGGGTTTCACTCTTCCAAACGATCCAGAACGCCGCCGTGTTCTCCACGAGGAGATAACGGCGATGATCGAGAAACAAGCGATAGAACCTGCTCCCGGGGACACTCCCGGGTTCTACAGCGTGTTGTTTGTGGTTCCCAAAGCGTCGGGGGGTTGGAGACCAGTGATAGATCTTTCTCCGTTGAACAAGTTCTTAATAGTGCCGACGTTTTCCATGGAAACGCCGGAGCAAGTTCGTTCAGTCATGCCTCGCGATTCGTGGGTGGTAACGATCGATCTCAAAGATGCCTATTTCCATATTCCAATGAAACCTGCAGTTCGCAAATACCTGAGATTTCTCTATCTCGGCCGCGTATGGCAGTTTCGGGCGCTCCCGTTCGGATTATCGACAGCGCCGTGGATTTTCACCATGGTGGCTCGGGAAGTCCAGATTCTCGCCCACAAGCGGGGGATTTTTATCCACCAATATCTCGACGATTGGCTAATCCGGCACCATTGTCGCGAAACGCTGATCGTCCAAGCACAGTTTGTGGTAAATCTATGCTCACGGATGGGGTTCAAAATCAACCAAAAAAAGTCCGACTTGTCACCGCGTCGAGACTTCGTATTCTTGGGGTATCGTTATCAGACTACCTCAGAGACTGTGTTGCCGACGCTGGATCGTCAGTCAAAATTATCCGTGCTGTCAGAAGGCTTCCTTCGTCGCATTCCACAGACGGCCAGACGCTGGCAGTCCCTTCTCGGGATGCTGGCGTCCACGGAAAAGTTAGTTCCGTTGGGCCGCCTGCACATGCGGCCTATTCAGCGGCATCTACACTCTCAATGGTCCCAGGTCACGGGAGACAGATCCCAGCTCGTGCAGGTCTCTCCGGAAGTCGTTTCCCATCTGCAATGGTGGCTGGATCCCGTCAATCTGCTCCGAGGGTCGTCATTCCGCCGGCCGCTTCCATCCAGGCACATATTTACGGATGCCAGTATGGACGGCTGCGGCGCTCACTGGGACGACAGCGAGGTCTCGGGCACCTGGTCTTCGTCTCAGCAGGAATGGCACATAAACCTGTTGGAACTGGAGGCCGTGTTCTTGGCTCTCAGGCATTGGGAAACACATTTCCTCAATCAGGCTGTGTTGGTGGCCACCGACAACTCCACCGTTGTCGCTTACATCAACAAGCAGGGCGGTACGAAGTCCCAGTCGCTGTGCCAGGCCGCTATCGACCTCCTGCTCTGGTGTCACGACCGGGGTATTTCGCTTTTCGCGAGGCATATCCCTGGTCATATGAATGTTTGGGCGGACCGCCTCTCCCGGAGGGGCCAGGTCCAGGCCATGGAGTGGAGTCTTGCCCCCAGGGTATTCCAATCTCTCTGCGGCCTATGGGGCACGCCGATGGTCGATTTGTTTGCGACCCGGTGGAACCACAAACTTCCTTCGTTTGTGTCTCCCATTCCCGATCCCACGGCCATGTCAGTGGATGCGATGTCGACGTCCTGGGAGGGCATGTACGCGTATGCTTACCCCCCAGCGGTGTTGTTGGACAAGGTGATCGCCAAGTTTCGGACTCACCAGTGTCGCCTCCTGCTGATTGCTCCGTGTCTACCGCAGAGGTCGTGGTTCCCGGACCTTCTGGAGTTGATAGTAGACTTCCCTCGTCAGCTTCCGGATCGGTGGGACCTCCTCAAACAACCTCGCTCCAGCATGTTTCATCAGGCTCCCGCAAGTCTGAAGCTTCATGCCTGGATATTGTCGAGCGATGTTTCCGAAAGAAGGGATTTTCAAGGGAGGTGTCCGCTAGGATCGCCCGATCAAATCGAAAATCTTCTTTGGCAGTCTACCAATCGAAGTGGACTTCCTTCTGTGCTTGGTGTCGTCGCCGGAAGGTTAGTCCTTTCAGAGTCGATGCTCCCCTAATTTCCGAATTTCTTCTCGAAAAGTTCAATGAAGGGCGAGCTCCATCCACGATCGCGGGTTACCGTACGGCTATCGCGAAGACTCTAAAACCCAAACTTGGGATCGATTTTGGTCATGATCAAGGTTTGACTGCGTTGATTAATAGTTTCGAGATCGAAAGACCGAAAGCTAGGAACCCGGTTCCTGAGTGGGATCTATCGCTTGTTCTCAACGTCTTAAGAAAAGATCCGTTCGAACCCCTTGAGCGGGCCTCACTAAAGTTGCTGACGTTTAAGACGGTCTTCCTTTTGGCTCTGGCTTCCGGGAAGCGACGGAGTGAGCTTCACGCTCTGTCCTTTTCCAAAGTTAAGTGGAAGTCGGATGGCTCCTCGGTTCTCCTCGGAGTCATTCCCTCCTTTCTGGCCAAAACTCAATTAGCAGGTACGCCATTATTGAGCTTTTCCATTCCCGCCCTGACTCCTTCTCTGGGGCCGGGCCTGGAGGAAGACGCGAAGCTTTGTCCCGTGCGAGCCCTCCGCATCTACGTTAATCGTACGCGTGAGCTGCATCTCGGCAAGCGTTTGCTTTTCGTGTCCTATCTTAAGGATTTTCCAAATGATATCCGTCCTGCTACGATCTCATCTTGGATCAAGAAGTGTGTTAGATTTTGCTATGAAAAGTCACAGGCGAAAAAATCCACAGGTTTCAGAGTCAAAGCGCATGATGTGAGGGCTCTCGCGGCTTCACTTGCCTTTACAAATAAAGTGTCTCTGAATGATGTCATGTCTGCCTGTACCTGGAAATCTCATAACACATTCACTTCTTTCTATCTCAGGGAGTTAGCTTGGGAGGATGACTCCGGCCTCCAGCTTGGACGACTGGTGGCGGCGGAGCGTGTAGTCCAGCTGTAGATACCTGTAAATAGATCAGCACGCCTCTGTACAGATGCACCTGAGGTCGACTCCCAGGGGAGTTGCTCCTCTTCTTTGGCGAGGGAAATTTTTGTTCTTCTGCAAGAGGAAAGTCACCTCTGCAGAGCCCCTGCTCGTCTCCATGCATCTGAAGGTAATTCAGGCGTGTATTATGGTATAGTTGTAAATATCCTGTAAATATGTATTTTCGACTTAAAATTATAATTTAAAAGTAAAACACAATATTTACTACTTTCAATGGATATTTCCTACTCTCACACATCGGTGATGAAATTCCCGGGAGAGGGTTAAACCCACCTCCTTTGGTTATTCTGATATAACCCAAAGAGTTTATTATAGAGGTAGTGGTATGGCAATAAATAGGAAGTTTTAACTTGTTTAAAACCAGTATTTATTACATACCTACCTCTATAATAAACACGATTATTCTCCCTCCCGCCTCCCCTGCCTTAACCAGGTGGGCAAATTAATGGCGGTTAAGGTCAATCATATGACCGGTGTGACGTCACATCTACACCGCGGGGAATCTGAGATGTGTGAGAGTAATTTCCTTCAATTTCGAGTTCGAGATGGATGTCAGGAATTTTGAGAAAATTCTTGTGACATTCATTTCTCTCTCCTCTTCTTTGAATGCCAAGGTAAGATTACCCAAAGAGTTTATTATAGAGGTAGGTATGTAATAAATACTGGTTTTAAACAAGTTAAAACTTCCTTTCTGTGTTACTTTATAATCATTTTAACAAATGTGGATAAATCCTGTTTATAGGACTTCTCTTTGGATAGGACCTTAATTTTGTGGTAAAAGAGCAGTTCATATCTCAAGGGGGCCAATGTATTTGTAGAGAAAGAAATTTTGATTCAGGCCAGAATATTCAGTCTCTCATGATGTACCAATCACCTGCCCCTCACTGTGCTGTTCAATACCGATCCAGAATCGCTGCACCTGAAGAGGAACCCAGAACATTACAGCATTCTCCAGCATGACGAACAGAGCTATGACACGAGTATCGACGACAAGGACCACTTCCAAGTCACCAAGGTATGACAGGGCTTTCTCTCTGATAAATACAGTAGGCATGTCTCATGGCATCCTTCATCCCATTGTTCATCATGGTTCAAAGCCCGGTTCAGCCCACAACGTGCACAGAAAGAGCATAAACACTATTCATTCTTAGATCAATATACTCCAGAATTAGTCAAGTAAACATTTTACTTACTGACTTTGAATTCCATTTCCCCATTTGATAAAATAGAATTTCATTTCGTCAGATATATCTCTCCGTAAATGAACATTTATGAATACAGTGTGACCAGTTAACAGACCAACAGATCCTGGGTTCAAATCTTGGCCTGAGAACCTGCTCTGTACGCGTGTTACATATCATCCTCCATCTCGGCCCAATTTAGTATGTTTAGTCTGCTCTGTGCACAAAAGTGGCCTAAACACCATTCATTCATTCCTTCTCTACACTAAAACTCAAACTTTCTCTCACTAGGGGGCGATGGATGTGATCGGCTTCCATCCGCTAGAGCTGTCTGCCGTGTTTCAACTTGTCGCAACGGTGCTCAAACTCGGCAATGTCCGCTTCCAACACATCAGCAACATAGACGGGACGGACGGCTGTCGTATCACGAATGACGATGGTAATACTGCATTTCAGAATGACTCCACAGTGTCCTATGTATACAAATGTACTTGTCATAATATCCCAAGGATTTATTGAACTTACAGAATTCATTTCTACTTTAACCAGTGATGGCAAAATAAAATGCTATTGAGCTTAAAAGTGCAAACAATTTCGTGGAAAGTTGACACCAAGTAATCTATTACCTATTGCTATAAAAATTACCTATATTGCTATAAACTTATGATCGTTGTCACCTTAGCCTTCTAAAATAAACAATTTGGGAGTACATTTGCATTGAGTACTTTTGTTTCAAATCAATTGAACTTTCCGTGTACACTTCAGAAGTGTATGAAGTATCAGAGCTGTTGGGTTGTGATATAGAACTGCTGCTACAAGCCCTAACACAGAGAACTGTGGAGACATACAGGGAACAGGTCAAAACTGACCTCAGCTCTGTCGAGGCAAGTCCGAGAAAAAACGTTTGATTATATCTGATTTTGTGATTTTTAGATTTTTCTTGACCACAATAAACTCACCGTGCTAAATATTTGTATAATTTTCCAGGCAACATATGCAAGGGACGCTCTATGCAAGGCGATCTATAGCCGTTTGTTTACGTGGCTGGTTCACAGAATAAACGACACAATTAGGGTAGGTATTGCAAATTTGACATTTTTGTTCCTTTTCCTTTTTGAAATGTTACTTCATGAAAAGGATATCCTTTAGTGTATTAAGAATAGCTGATTATCAAGAATTTTGTAACTAATGTTGAACATAAATGTTTTATATGTTCTGTAAATTATGTTGAACATAAATGTTTTATATGTGTCAACATTCCCTCCCAATAATAAACTTGAAGGTCAAGTCAAAAGGTCGTAGAAAGTCTATGGGGGTTCTAGATATCTACGGGTTTGAAATCTTCGGGACGAACAGCTTCGAGCAGTTCATCATCAACTACTGCAATGAGAAACTTCAGCAGATCTTCATAGAGCTGACTCTGAAGGAGGAACAGGAGGAATATATCAATGAGGTACCGAATTGAAATTAAAATTAAAAATAAACCAAATTATGAATTTTCAGCTCTCACTTGAACTGTGATCCAACACCAAACAGTGTAACATCTAACAAAATTTCTAAAAATGAGGGACTAGTCTCATAATGAAGAACTTTAAAGAACTTTTTATGGGAATACCATACTCAGTAATGACATTCTCAGCTGACTAATATCATACTAATATTAATTGGTAGAAAAAAAAAAAAATACTCTGTATAATTCCAGGGGATACAGTGGATAAATGTGGAGTATTTCAACAATGCTGTGATTTGTGATCTAATAGAAAAGGTAACTACCATTTCCAGAGATTTACTATGGAATTTTATGTCGAAGTAAACATTACATTTTGATTAACAAATCCATGGAGAAAAGGCATATATTCCAAAAATTTTCCCACTTCACAGACAAACGAGGGTATCCTGGCGATGTTAGACGAGGAATGTTTGCGGCCGGGTAACGTTTCTGACCTGACGTTCCTGGACAAGTTGGACCATGTGTGCTGTGCCCATGATCACTATCAGAGCCGAGGTTGTGCCAAAACCCGCTCTGATAGAACGCTGCCTCACGACGCCTTCCGACTTATACACTACGCAGGCGCAGTACGTATGCACTAGAATAATCAGGAAAAATAAGAAATAACAGCACAGAAATTTAGAATTCTTGCGGAATTCTTGCATTCTTGTGGAATGTATGCTGAATAATGTCCATAACTGTAAACAATCATGTTGCAGTGAACATTGGAAATTCAACTTGCATAAATAATCAGTGTATCTCCTTGACGAAAAATACTGCATAAAATATATAGTAGTTGGACTTCTATTGTAACGAATGTTGTATTATTTGCCATAAATGAGAATGATATGATGTACGCCTCTAGATTTTAAATTAATATACTTAGTCATCTGTATTATAACAGGTATTTTGTATTATATTGAGTATTTTGTATGTTAATTCTGTTAATTTTAAAGGTGACATACAATGTGGATGGTTTCATTGACAAGAACAACGACTTGTTGTTTCGAGACCTGTCGCGTGCTATGTTCGAGTGCCAACACCCTTTGCTCAAAACGCTCTTCCCAGAAGGTAAGTACAGCTGGAAGGCATTCAAATACTATTCAGGATTCTATACAAGAGTACCAGTTGGCCTACTAGTTTCCTTGATTTATGGTGATGTAACTGTCACTAACTGAAGTGGAATTAAGTTCAATTTTATTTGGCATATACACTGCATTATAGAAACGATACCTTTACAAAACCTTTACAAGGTGAAATAACATTCAAACACTGAATTTCATTGATTCAAAACAATTCCTTGATGATTAGTTGGAATTTCATGAAATTTTTTCTCTAGGTAACCCTATGAGGGCATCGAGAAGACGACCTCCAACAGCCGGCTCACAGTTCAAGGTCAGGGTCATCACCGTAGCTACAGTTGCTGTGTGATTGGCTAACATTGCATACATGTACAAATGAATCTAATACTGTGCACACAGTTTTGAATTTTGTCAAAACTAGTGGAATATTGAAATTGAAATATGTAGTTGAACCTTTTAATTCTCAATGCTGTTTTATTTCCAGACTTCAGTTACAGAGCTCATGAAGAACTTACAAACCAAAAGTCCAAACTACATTCGATGCATCAAGGTGAGTATTTTGATGGTTATTGGTCAGTGGAGATAAATTTTGAACTTTCCTTAATATGGTTTGTATATATCATGAATAAGTCAAATTTATAATTTTGTTTGTCTACAGCCAAATGACCACAAAGCTCCGGACCATGTTGACTATGAAATAGTCCAGCATCAAGTGCGGTATTTGGGGTGAGTTTACTTTCCCGCAGAACATAATGGTACAGACGAACAAAGAATAAAAATGTTTATTAAAGTCACAAGTACAGCACCCAGTCCAGTCTAGGCCTATTAGTAACTATAAACACAAGGACAGTACAAGCGAAGCAATGAGTGATGTATATATCAATTCATGAAATTTTGATAGTGTAACACGAATACATTCATATTTAGATGACGGTGCAATTAATTCACTCAAGCTAATAAAAAACAATATTGATTCTTGCGTATGCTCTAGGTTACTAGAAAACGTGCGAGTGCGCCGTGCAGGTTACGCTTTCCGACAGAACTACCAGCAGTTCCTCTACCGCTACAAGTCACTTAGCGGCCCCACTTGGCCCAACTGGCACGGCCCCCTGGACAAAGGCGTGGAGACGATCTTCACTTCCCTGCGACTCAACCCCGACGAATACGCTTTTGGTGCTACAAAAATCTTCATCAGGAATCCCAGAACGGTTTGTGCCACTTGCAAGATGATGTGTGGACTTGGTTTCAAGTGATACTGATATTGGAGGTCCACAGAATTACATGATTGTTGCTCGTATAACGTTTAAGTGCAACATTATTGTTTCACACACATGCACTTTCGAAGCTATGACCTCGCTCATCGATATAAAGTTGTATTGGATCATGATTGAATGATGTTAAGTGTCTGCTGTATATCAACAACTCATTATACATCTTATAAAGTGAGAGCAGGGACGAAACTTTGCCAATCGATCAGTATAATTTCGACCTGTAACGGTTCCAGCTCTGCTCATAATCCATTACCATGATGATTGACCTATGATTACCGATGGTTACAATGTTGCATACCTAGAATCCATTAGATATTGACCTGTTGCCATGGCTACGCCGTTACAGTTGTTCTGGCTTGAGGAGTTACGCCGGAGACGCCTCCATGATCTAGCGACGCTGCTACAGAAGGTGTACAAGGGCTGGACACAAAGACAGAAGTACCTGCGCATGCGGCGGGCTCAGATCCTGATCTCCTCACAGTACCGCGGGTACAAGGTAGGCAGGGGGCGTACATGCTCTCACCGACGGACTTACTTACATCTAAAGTGTAGTCCATGTGTGGAGTCTTTCTGACTGAAGGGTGGTTTTTCATGTGTGTTTCACTTACTGGTGAATTTCCACGTTTACATATTAATCGTGAATTTCTTCCAGGCATGAGTATTTTGTCAACTAGACGTGCTTCAATTTGATTTTGTTGGTGTTTGTAGTATTTCCATATTTACAGGTCATGTTATGTTTTAAAATACTTCCTCATACTTAAATATTCAGTTATAATTTCGTGCTACAGTTTGATAATGTTTTCACCCCTATGGGCATGAGTATTTGACAGTAGTGTGTTGACACTGCTCATATTTGCCTTGACAGAAATGTTTAGAATCATCAAAGATGCTATTTGCATTCAAAATTTATTCCTATACAAACAAAATATCACCTCTTTTGAATCACCAGCAGATACTGAGCTGTGTCGTTTATGTGAAGTATCTCGGAAAACCCTGTCTTGTAGTATCGGTATCAGTGCTGGCATATTGACAAACACCTTCCCTTTCAGATGTTGTTTTCTCCAGTATTCATATTTAATGGTGATGCATTCTAGATGAAACATTTTGTTATGAGAACTTTCTGCTATCTTGGTGTTTCAAACATGAAGAGCATAAATGCTGAAAATGTTTAAGTATCAAACTTGTTTACATACTTTGGTTTAAAGAATGTCTAGACTGAATCACATTTACCATCTTAGAGGCAATAACTTTTACTGTGCCTGTTACTACTGCCAAAAGTGACAACTATTGGCTAAAACATTCACTGTCCAAAAATATTTTAGCCAGTAATTGTGCCTGGTATCACATATTTATCTGGTGGTGTTTCTGCTCTACGATATTAGTTGTGTGTTTGGATGTTTTTGTATTTTTGCCTGTTTGTTATCACCCTGTATTGTGAACACCCTGTACCTCACCAGGCTAGAACCCAGTACCAGCGAATACGGAGGGCCACTATCGTAATCTGCGCCTATACTCGAGGATGGAAGGTATTCCCACAAGCTATAACTGTCCAGTGAATATTGACGATGCCAAAGCAGTGTTAAAATTAAAGAAAATACCAAAAGTGTCATACTTAACTTATCCAAGGTAGCATATATGCATGTAAAACCCTGATCCAGTGGTGTATATCGTGTTTATGTAGATGATATTGTATGAAACCCACGTTAATTTATGTGTAACATTTTCCTTAAAAATTTTGAGTCCCGCATGATATTGAATTGATACGTATCCCCAACTTTTTTTTCAACCGACTTAAAAACTGTTGTAAATTTGGCCTGATGTTTATATTCAGTCCTGATTAAACGTACGTCTCTCAAAAATGATTCAAATGCCACAAAACTTCCTTTCCCTCACCAGGCACGAGTGCTGTACAAGGCGATGGTGTTTCACAAGCGATGTGAGTGGGCCGCGGGAATCATCCACAAGTTCTTCCTCGGCTGGAAAGTCCGCAAGGAATATCGCAGCAAGTTCCGAGCAATCGCCGGACCCAAAATCATCAAGTTCCTTCAGCAGTGTCTTGTGAGTTTTGTCTTTATAGCACACAATAGAAGCGTACTGGGGGTACTTGTATATCCCATCTCGTTGAGTATTTTGTTTGCAGTTTCTGTTTTATGTAAGTTTACCAACAGGCTTAATTTCGTTAACAACCAAAACATCAAATTCACAGTCGGTGTACTACTTGTTCAGACAAAAATAAAATAGTCTGTTACCAATAGTATTAGGGATAAGTAGTTATAATTTGGAGAATTTGGAATATATTCTAAATAAATTGATTCCTTACTCCTAGAGTATTAAAGTGGATACCCAGTTACATGTATTCATATGCACCAAGAGTACTTATTCATCTTTATATTCCTGCAGAGATACCGATTCCTGGTCGAAGTGTCACAAAACCTTCCGACGACGTCACCACTTGACAAAACATGGCCGCCGTGCTCGATCCTGTTCAGGGCAACAAACCGGGAACTCAAAATCATTCATCACAAATGGCGGGTGTGTCTAATGTGTATGATGTTTTACAAGATGTTTCCATAAAGAGTGATGATTTGTGAGTCGTTAGGCTGTACTTTTTTTTACGCTTATTTCCAGATATTATCTGTGAAAATTATCATACTAAGTCTATGGAAGTCTTTATGTAATCATGTACTGGAGATCTACTCCTACGTCTTTAGTAACTTTACTATTTTATGTCACCTCCCAGTGTCACAAGTATCGAGAGAACTGTGATCGGGAAACTCGCAACACGATGAGAGAGAAAGTGGCAGCTAGCGACATCTTCCGAGACAAAAAGGCCAGCTACATGCTCAGGTATGGGCAAGTTTTCGAGTCGATGTTGATTACTGCCGATGACATTCACTGTTTGTTATGAAAGCTGTGAGAAGATGAACTGAATTAATGTTATACTTGTGAGAAAAATCAAAGTTAACAATGGTCTACTAAAACGTATACTCATGTAGTCTTCATTTAAGATTAAGATGATTTCCACCAAAATAATCATTAGTTAATTATTGTATAATAACAAGTTTCAACATAGACCTTCAATACACAATTTCTCAATTCTTTTTCCCCCTGCTAGTGTATCGCACCCTTTCATGGGCGACTATGTCAAACTACGGCAGAACCAGAAATGGCAGAAACTGGCCTGTGACAGCACAGACTCGCATGTCGTCTTTGCCGATATTGTCAGCAAGGTCAACCGGAAAAATGGCAAGGTCAGTACGCAACAACCGGTCCTTTATAATTTGGTGGATCTGATAAATCTGTTCTGGATTTATCTTTCCACAGTGGTTTGTCTGAAGTCATGTACTGTGGGTCAGATTTAAAATTGTAATATTTGGAGTTCTGTAAATCCATTTGTTGTAGTTTTCTGTGTTGACAATTAGTACTAGTGCCTTCCACTAAAGACATGAAACTGAGAAACGTTTGTTACCATAATTCAAAGATATAATAAAGGACTTTCATCATGAAACAACACTGAACCACTTGATTCTAACCATGTTCACCAGATGTCACCACTGAAGTGCCCAATCATAATGCTCCGTCTCCTACAAACTACTCTCCATCATAACGTTCACTATTGCCACAGATGGTGCACCTGGTGCTAGTGTTGAGTACCAATGCCCTGCTCGTCATGGACCAGAGGACACTGGTCATCAAGTACAGGATACCCCTGAGCGAGGTGGAGGCGATGTCACTCAGCCCATACAATGATCGACTTGTTGTCTTCCACCTTCGAAAGGTATAATATGTGGACTTGTGAATCATGAAGTATAATGCTTATACTTTTCTTTTGTTAACTAGCACCTGCAAAAAATTGAAAACAAAAAATTCCAATAATGAAGTAAAATTATTCCAAAGATGTGGTAAAAAAGTATATTATATTCACTTAGTTTGAAATATAACTTGGTTTCAATTGCTTCAAAGCAGTGTTTGTTAAATGCGTTTATGGACTTGTAACTGCCCAGAAGGTGAATTACAACAAAAACGCATGGAGTGAGGAATAACTTGTTTTCTTGTACTTTCAGCAACATGAAAATGGAGACATTCTAAGGAAGAAAGGTGACTTTATTCTCAGTAGCAACCATGTGATAGAAATCGTGGCCAAGTTGTCACTTCTCATACAGAACAGCACGGCTCGCAAACCCGACGTCTACATCGGCACACAGTATGTTATGTTCTTACTTGTTTCTTGAGTTGAAAATATTTGGTTGTACATGACATAAAATATTATCCCTTGTTAAATGTCTGAATTTTTCTGTAATTGAAGAATAACATAACTGTATTTGGAATATTTTGTCCTGATCTTCACAATCAAACTCCATAGACTTTAATAAACTTTATAAACCAATAATAATTAGATTTATTGAGATGTTTATTTTAGACCAATCTAAACTACAACTCTACTACTTGAAATTAGGTAAATTATTGTAATGAAAATTACAAGGAACATGCTTTTTAAAAGTAGCCAGGTACTCAATTATAATTACTTGCCAAAAAATATCCTCCAAATCTTCCCCTCACAGAGTGCGGTCTACGATGAAGGGTCACCCCGTGGACGTGTCGTTCCGGACGGGAGTCCCAGACATCCCACCGGGAGCGGTCAAGGTCACTCGCAAGGGCAACAAGATGGAGATTCTGGAACCCTGAGGTCGAAGGTCACAGAGAAAACCACCCCCGGAGTGCCAGGATATTGGCAGAAGCTGCAAATTGTGATGAAATAGGTCAATTCTGGATGCATGTTTTTCTTACGGTCATGAGTGATTTTCGGTTCGATAGAGATGACTTTTAAGTGTCTGCCAAAGCAGTGTCCTTCTGATTTGTCTCTCGGCTAAAAGTTTCACTTCGTATGAGGAATGCCTTGTATTCCACGTATAGATTGTTTTTCTACCAAGTTTAGTCTTGTGTACTTGTTACTGATTACCTGATTGCCTCAGTAAATAAGGATAACATGAACTACCAATCTGTATTGTCAGTGTTGTTATATCGTATTTTATATAGATATTGTCATCCAGGATAGGTCGTGTCTGTGCATTTTGATATCAACGAATCATTGGTGCTTCGAGCGTGATGTATTTGAACTTCAGAGAAGTTTGTGTCAGTCGTTTATATATTTGAATAGTGTATGTTATTGAAGGAACACAAATTATATGAGATGTTGGAGAGTATTTTGGGCGAGGCAGGTAAATCTAGACGTTAGCAGCTTTGTTATGTTACACACATGCACAGAATTTATCACTTGCGGGTTGAGATCATGGATATAATATACTAGAGCTGCATGCTGTTAATATATTCCTACATGACGACAGTGCACGAAGTTCTGAATGCTAAACACAAATTAAATACAAAATTATTGACTTTTTAGTATTAGGAAGGACTGTATTACGACATTCATTTGGGACTCAATTTTCATTCACTGAATAACTCCTGGACTCGCTGTAGTTTTGCAATGCTATAAACTGCACTACCTTTGACTTGAAGTATTTTTTACATGTTTTACATAATTTCTGTCTGATTTACTTGTATATGAATCTCCATGCGTTTTTTGTTCTACCCAAATGAGATGCCAGCCAGATTGTTTATGTTTCGTTCCACTGAAATTCCAATGATTTCTGACTGATACATGCATAATATGAAATATATATTCAATATCTGTAACACCAAAATGATTACCTTCTTAATTATCAGTGCTTTTTGTGCAGTTTTTTAAACCACTATTGACACATTCAACCATGATATAATTTATTTCACCAATTTTGTGTAAAACAAATTTGTATATATCTCACTGTACAGGTCTGTATTCAGCGCTCAGTGTGATGTCTAATGTTTTTTTGGAAAAAACAGAAATTCCACCAAATTGACCTGTGTGCACTTGTTCTGCCTTCACGGCCATGATGTATTTTCCCTTACATTCACCTTCAAATATATATGTTCTGATTTGTAACAGGTTTTTCATGACATCAATATCCGATATAAAAGTAAAAATTTTGGTAAAATGTACTCTCAGTATGGTATGATTTTGATTGCGGGTGTGATACAAAGTGTCGAAGTTCTCAATTATGGAACTGCTGGCTACCTAAATTATAGATATATACATTGTTGTTGCAATTATATGCGATAATATTTGATTTATATATGTACTTCTATAATACATTTCATTTGCTTAATGCTGACTGTTGCCTTGTACGTGTGAAGCTGTGAATATTACTTGCATATCTTTATACTGCTTGACATTATTTATGCAGGAGATTGTTGATTTTGTTATTATATTTTTTGTTGTTGGCAATTTTTGTTCATTTTCATGTAGTGCTGCTATTGTGGTGCTGCCTAGCAATGTTTCCCACCTACCAAAATATATATTTATTCTGGCAAATTCATTCTTGCAGCTTGTAACCAAGATGTGTTCACAATGAGAGTCTGGAAATGTTAATTTATTTCAATTGAATCAGGATTTATTTACCGTCTAGTAGGCAAAATAATAGAGGATATTGCTTCATGTCAACTTGTATTTTGCAAGTAAATTTGAAATTTTTTTTCGAGGAAGAGCTGGAAAATATACATATATTCTGTCATTTGAAACAGCTGTAAACACTTAATGGGTGTCTTCTATCGGATATGTACATGTAGATTTTGGTACAGGTTTTCACAACTGTGTATGGCTGTAAATAGTTGTAGATAATAGATCACTGATTTTCTACTGTTTAATTCAATGGTCTGCAAATTCTGTATGACAGTGATTTTTTATGATTAATCATATCACTTTTGTCTATGTATAGGTATGAATATGTATATTGAGCACAAACTTGTATGTCCACATACTTATCCGCACGTGTATATTTAAGCATTTATTTACAGCATAAATTCTAGCATTTAAATACAAACATGTTCATCTGTATATGTCCATGTTCACTAATATTTGATTTTCTGACATGTGGTTCAAGTTTTAATCACTTGAGGGCCGGTTTTCATTCACAAGGTGGCAGCACCGAGTCATTGGTTGGTTAGGTATAATCGTGTATCATAGTTACATTAAACTCCTGACATATTTAGGCAATCCTATGAAACTGATTCCTTGACTAATGAAGTAACTCGTGCAAAATAGATTTGTACATCAATTCGTGGCAATCTGCATACTCTCTTTTTACATATGACTCAGACGTTTTGTGATAAATTATTGGCTTAATCCATGACATCACTAAACCTCTTTTGATCTCTTGTCACCTTAGAATATCTGCATGATTTTTCAAAGCAATAGCTCCTAATGATTTCACGAACTGTTTCATACATGTAACTTATAACATATATTGTATTGAAGAAAATGAGCGAAGTGATATTTTTGTAATAAATTAAACTGTTTCATGAAAATTGTGTTGTGACTCCGTTCAGTATGATATGACATTTACTGTAATATATAATATATACAGGCTCTATATTATTTCACTGTGAGAGAGCACAGACTTTACATAGACTTTACAACTTGTTGTGAATGTCAAGTTGCTCAACATACAAAGTTTTCATGGAAACTCTTAAGTTAGATCTCTGAATTATTTCTTTTGATAATATATATATTGTCCAATATATTGTTTTATAAGGGTGTTTTTGCCTCAAAATTCGTTAAGTGACTTGTACCTCGAAAGTATGATCAGAAGATAATCGACTTGAATAATAGATTCCAAGGATGAGATTGATAGCAAAGTTTAACAAGGACAGAATGCAATACTTAGCTTTAGAGTTAATAGTTCTAAAGAGAGAGCTTATGTTTAAGAACTGATTTATTATGCGGTGTATTGTAACTCGAACTAGAGTGGCTAGTTCTCGTATACGATATGTGCCAATTAGCACACAAGCATGTAGCGATTTAGTGTATATTAAATCACGGTAATGGCCTAAAAAATTTTGATATTCCTGATGACTTTGAAGTTGGCTTCACGTGACACTAACTTTAGAAAATGCACAAGACGTCCGTGAGCACTCATGGTGGTACATATATGGGATCTCCGCATGATATCAAATTCATCATGAAATTTACCTCGTATGCACTTGAGGCAAAAGTCATGTATGCACCCGGTTTGGTTAGACCGTGAGGCCAATCATTCCTGTCAAATTGTCTCCACATAATAAATCCGAATGACTCCTGAAACTTGACGCATAAATACATATATGTACTAGGGGTGAACCTTTTTATAGGACCAGTTGAATTTTGAGCCAGCATCTCAAAAGCATTTTGCTTAAGCTACTGCAGTCACACCAAGGCCGGACTGGCCCCGAACTATCCAGAACTACCTCAGATGAAAATAGACTTTGATCCTGGGTGATCCGGAGCCATCCTGGGAAAAATCGCTCGATGGTGGAAAAATTGTTCACCCCAGACCATCCAGGATCATCGCGGATCCACCACGGACAGCCCCAGACCATCAAGGACTGAGCCATGATTGCTGAGGATTGACCCAGGACCGACCCCGGACTCAGCACGGACGACCCCGGTCTACCTATGACCACGCCAGACGGCCCAAGATGTTCCAGGAACTTCCCGACTTACCCAGGACTCTCTCCCGGGCCTGACCGTTTAAACCCATTGCATGTCTCAGAAACGGTGCATCATGGAGTCATTTTCAGACTCATGGCATTTTGGGAGATGATCAGATTATGAGTGACAGGGACGACTGGGGGCGACATAGTAGTTGTATCAGATGGGCTAACCTGGGTCTCCCGACCAGTTTGTGAGGGCGACTACAACCCGGATCCCTAACCGACTCCTCCATAGTTTGCTCATAATCCAGTGCTGACGCCGGGTGGTACTAGAGTCGAGAAAGTAAAATATTCCACATTGATTCCAACACCATAGTCTCAATCTCATGCTGTTGTGCAAAAC
Source organism: Terebella lapidaria (assembly GCA_949152475.1). Classification (NCBI taxonomy): domain Eukaryota; kingdom Metazoa; phylum Annelida; class Polychaeta; order Terebellida; family Terebellidae; genus Terebella; species Terebella lapidaria. The sequence continues at coordinate 5,086,065 of OX424567.1, forward strand.
TCTTGTCCGTTCATCTTAATATCGAAGCTTCCACACAGATAACTCATGTGAAAGAAATTCTGCGCAAAGACCGACATACAGATAGACAAGACTGCCCTGGTTATGCAGCTCGAGCACTGGTGCCCACTAGCATGACTGATAGCAAGCCGACCTGCACCACCAGCAAGGGTCTGCAGTAGGACATTTCAGTTCTTCCTCAGGTAAAGTCTCGATAAAGACTTTCGTTCAAGATTCAACATGCTATGTCATGGAATTGAATCAGTTGATCCAATATATCACCCAATAAAAGCTACCATTTTCAATGGTCATAGTTGTTAACTAGAAGCAGCCGGAAGCAGATCACTGCTATCTCTGGACCTATCAGAAGAGTATCGATCACAGCACGAACATTTCTATCGTCAGCAGTCCACCATTGAGATGGACAGATGGACTCTTCACTGAGTGGAGATTCTCCCTCCAGATGGATGACATTCAGCCAGCCAGGATCGTTCTACTTGTCCATCACATCCAGCACAGCGAGATCCCTGAACATATGACTCGACCTCTTCTGATCCTCTACTGGAGTGGACTGCCACCTTCCAGATGTTGTAAGACAAGTGTGTCCTGGGCGGCCTCCCAGGTACCGTCGATATCGTTCAATCTGATGCACAATTGCAGTAAACATCGCCTGTTTTTCAGGACAGAAAATCGTACCGACGGTAGTTTCCCAACATAGACCTCTCTCAACATTCGGCATTGGTGCGCAGTGGATGTACGGCATACAACAAGCTGTTCTGTTCCCACAACCTTGAACTCTGTTAGTCCAACCTGTCACAGCGGCGCATGAAATACAATGGCCATAACAAAGAGAAGGCAGTTACTCTTCTCCCTAACTTGGAGGGTAATGTAATCCATCTCTTCTCATATCTTCCAACTGAACTACTGATTGTGTGAGCATCTTGGGACACTCCAGTTCTTCATGGAAGATGGTTGGTGAATTCACTGGACTTGGCCTAGCATACCTCAGCTCATTCTGGATAGCAACACCCGCCTGCGTTTAGTTTCATTGATGGCTGTGGCTATGAGGATTAGGGCTGTCATTCGCGATCAAGCAATCTCATAACCATAGCAGCCTGGAGTGCGATGCAGAAACCAAGCTGCAATCAGTGAAGGTTAGGGTTTGCATCCCCTCGCCACCTACATGTCCATAATGGACGCTGAGTGGTTTTTGCTCTCGTCGCATCTCAATAGGAGTTGAAGTGACAAGTCCGTTGTGACTTCGCCGGCCTGGTGCACCAGATAACCAGTTTGACAGTTTGCTCTGCAACAGCAGTCAGACTCGGCAAGGTCCCCGGAGTTGCTTTTTTGTGGCAAGTACAGTCACTTGCACCACGCTCATGGAGGAAATGAATCATCATGGTTTTACCCGATACTCGGTTGATCTCTTCTGCCTCTTCAGAAACCAGGCGGGGTCAAGTGCTCTGGACCAGTGCACTTAGGTAAACTGGATGCAAATGATTTGGTGACAGACTTTGCATCTGTTCTTTCCTTTCGAAGCCCATGTGGCTCAGACGCAGTCTTCCGATTTGCTTTCAGAACTATGACCTGTAACTTCTCCCTGTGAGGCTGTTGACGAAGACTTGTATGAGTCGTCGGCTCTAACCATTCAGACCTCGAGTTGTGCGTGGCTACGAGGTCATGAACTAATGAGCCCACCATGTGTTGCAAGGTACAGCTGCATGGACTCCAGCTCCAAAGTGTCCATCGGATGATACTAAGTGTATGATCTGGAATGGTGACTTGGTGGACTCCGGCTGAATGGTATTGTAGATGTACCCATTTGAGCTGTGACCGATATCTCTATCACCCTGGACGGTCACCCTATCGAATACTCTATCGAGGTATTGGTGGCAGACAATATGTGTCAGGGAGTTCTGGCCATGAACTTCCTCACTCAATAAACTATTTAAAACAATGTGATAAGCGAATAGCTAGTCCGTTCAGCTTGATATATTGGTGATGTCATATCAATGTATAGACCTGAATTTTATTGATACCTACACATGTATCCTGACGAATTTGATATCAAAGAAACCCTAAAGTCAGCTCCAATATCCACTACTTATCTTTGCATTTACCTTGATCCAGCAACACATGCCTACGGCGTCTGAATGTCCTAATCAACCCATTAGGCATTTGTCCATAATACCAGGAAATCGTAGTCAGAGCACAGGTTTTGACTTCCAAACGCCTCAAACAAGAATATGCTTAGATCAATTCTGGGCATTTAAGAAATTTTATGCTTGGACTATGAACTGGTTGAGGGTTATGCCAAACTTGCCACCTACATGAGGGACGATATCATAGCACTCTTGTAGTTGTGTTCATATAAATTATGTGCATCTCGATTTTGCCGGTATGGATATAATGGTGGGTGTCGCATGCAGGGCAGGAGGTGCTCACTCTGTCAGAGCATCTGGTCTCATTCTCAGCTGACTGGGTTTCTGTGCTATTCACATGGCTTTGACTTTGATAATATTAGTACCCCTTGAATTTGACCACTGACTTTGAATATGTAAACTTGAATTTGGCATCTGTTTGTCGGTTCTAGTGTTTGTGTCTCCTCCAAATCAATTCTGGGTGAGGTAACTCACCCAGATTCAGTTCTTTGAATGGCCAGCTTTGCACGGTCGTTTCAAACAGAGACGTCCCAGATGGTCATAGTGCCTCCCTTCATAGAAGCAATGGTACCTGGTTGGCCTGTTGGGGTTACAAATTCTGCAGTTGTACAACGTCAGTGTGTCCAACTGGTGAGCCATTTCATCCAGGAAACTGCCTTTGGTTTGTAACAAGTGTTGTAGCTCAAACTCATTGCCAGTCCCGATTCGCACTGAACTGACCCACTTTTCCCAAGCATCATATAAGCTGACACTATATGTAAACTGACAGCCAGTGTGAATTTGCTCAGTTATCATTGTGGCTGCTAGGGATATTCTTCTCCAACCTGCAGTTTTTCCTGAACTAGATACACTACAGTTGCAGAGTGACGTCCTCTCTGTCTGAAAATGTGTAAGACTACCAGTAAGAGATGGACATTGACGAATCTCCCCTCATCACTTCTACTAAACAGGAGTTAGCCACCCTTGATGGAGAGTTGCCCGAACATGAATTGAGAGCTTTATGTTCATGGTTTTCTGAGAGCGAGGTCCCAGAAAAGCCATTTGGTAACCCATCCCAATCCCCCACCTCTCGGGATTATCGAGCGGAACTTCGTCACTTCCGGGAGATTAGCAGGCAGCAACTACCAGCGCTGACTTTACCTGCACGGACATACCGACACCCCAGGGCCTTGTCCGACTTTACTCTCGGGAAAGGGGTGGGGAAACAAGAGATCAACTCAAGACTTGGCCGTTTGAGTGAGCGGGTGTTGACTAATTATGAGAAGTCGGATATACGTCCACGCCCTTTAGTATGGTTTGAATGTAGTAACGCTGAAATGAGCACTAAACCCACCCTTCCCGGGACCAAAAACAAACGTTTTCCTATACCAGGCCTAAAGTGATCCTAATAGTCACTCAAATAATCCAAGTTCACCAATGAAAAACAGAGTTATTATTTTCTTCCTTTTGGTAATGCAAACTTCACCAGTATCTGCATCGGTTGTTGCTCAATATCACAAGTCTATATGCCCTCCATATCATATATAATATATCCGTGTGCAGAGCCATCAGTTTGTTGTAAACCTCCAGCCTGGGACTAACGTACCAGATCCGTCGAGTCAAGCAAAACTGCACTTGCAAAACGGACAAAACACGACCTTGAAAGTGTAGATGCTCATAAATCATATCAATGTAGGTAGGCGTATAGATCACGTGTAATGTAAAGATCACATCGAAATATTATATACTTGCTACTGAGCTGTTATTTGCTTGCTGAAAAAAATAATTCGATACCATATCAACAACAATTTGACTTCAGTCTCTTTCCGTTGTAGCATCAAATACCAGCCATTGGCGAGGATATGGCACCAGAGTGTGTCTCCCTCCAAGTAGAATCCTAGTATCTACCTGAACACGATCTTTGCAGTAAATCGTTAGGTTTGTAGAAGCGAGGGAAGTCGATGACATGTGTTGACATAAGCCATTTTCGTGCGCTCGGCCTGGTCAATACATACATGTTGTCCATTGATGTTGACAACTGTACAAGATTGCTTGTCTGTGCGACATTTACCTCGTTGTGTGCACTTTGGGACATTTTAATTATGTCAATAAATTGGCGGAATGGGCTCGCACTGTTGATTCCTACAGGTTAGAGGATATCAGATATGGGGTTAGAGTTTAATAGCATTTTCTATCCGTTTCAAGCACTGAATCCACGAGTCTGCGCAGGTCAGAGCTCAGCAAGAACATGCTCATGTAGGCCTGTAATCTCAGGTTGACTAGTTTGCCATATTTGGCAAATTTTGGCTTGTCAATAAATAAGCCTAATGGTATAAAATTAAGTAGTTTTGACGTCATCATCTCAAAACGTACACAATGAAATCTTCTACAGAAACATAGCTTGCCACGAACGTCAAACAGTGTAGATTTATGTGTCTTGAAGAGTGTTTGTCACATGTGGTCGATATTTAGTTGTACAGCGTGGCACGTGCCTGAATTCGCCTTAATATCGACCAATAAAAAGGAAGTGGCCCGTGCCATGGTGAAGAAAAAACAATGGACACTATACTATAGTGGCAGCATACTTCCAATGTTGGACGGAACCATAGACTGACTGACACGAGTCAAACACGCATAATAGGAGAAAATCGCATTAGTAGATCTAGTTTATTCAGTAAGGTGTATTTGACAATATATTGCAGTTGTATGGACATTGCATCTTTTCCATATTGTACACAATACATGGATATCATGAATACTACTAGTTGGAAGTAATGCGATACATTTTATCGGCACTGTTATTACGGTTGACGATAAAGGAACATTCATGGGTCATTTATTGGCGATACCACTCTTTGGCGATACTCTTTGAATGATCATTCATGGATAGACACTCTTTGAATGATGCCGATAATACGCGATCGGATATATGTCTCCTATGATGTGAATGGGTCGCCGTTTGGACAAAATTGACATTCACTGCACCTATAGAAGCACTTAGGTTTATACTACATATATAACAACGATACGTCGAGAGCTGACAAACCATAAAATATACATAAACAAACGAGAGGGTCCTTAAGCGGGTGGATCGATGAAGTAATCAATAAGCCACTAAATCGAAGCGATCAAGAGACGTCTTTGCCTGTAGACTTATAGGATTATCTTCGGTAGTAGTGGAATGGTATCCAAGATTGTTTCCAATTAGACATTATTGGAGTTAATAGATAGCCTACCATTCGTGGGCTATATAGCCAACTGGATAGCTGAGTAGTTGGAATATCTGTTATGTGTAAGTATTTTGCTACTTGATACATGCCAGTTGGTCCACTGCATGACATATTTTCATTTCGCGTGATTATTACCGATAATTAATGGCTTAAATAGTCATACATAAATATTAGCACCAAGTTCAAGCCAGGTTCATGCACGCATGTATGTTATAAGATCAGTCTATATGCACGCATGTGTGCATGACATATTACGTGTGAGTCATATTGATGTTATATCATAAAGTTTTACAACAGGAATGATACACAATACTGTATTTTTAATGTGGCAATTAGACCAGTAAAACATGTAGCCTACTTATGTGCATTGTTTGCAACTGTTCTGAAGAATAAAAACACTGAAGATGCTATGTGGAAAACTCGATGATTCGATCCTAAAATATAGGTCTACTGTAACTTTTCCAATTTCTACCTGCATAGGACACAGGGCAATCATCCAGGATGTGCAGATGGGCTTGTGCTACAACTGACACGGTAAGTAACACGACTGTCACACCGAACACTGTCCATTTTGTTTACAATACACTTCAAGATGACAACACATGAGACACACGGCATATATGACATATACTTTCTCTCGAGTTCGCCTTGGTTTTTTTAGCTTACCGGCCCTTTGGGCCGATAAGGTATTGTCGTGGTTTTTCGTCCGTCGTCCGTCCGTCGTCCGTCGTCCGTGGCCCGTCCGGGTCTGTAACTTTTTTTTGACATGATGAATTTCCCCATAAATTTGTCAGAACATACTTTGGGCCAGTATCTAAAGACGTTTTTTAAATTTTTCTGATTGAATCGTTTTTGCCTATTTGGCGGCCATTTTTGACGAAAATTTGCCAATTTTGGACTTTGGTGGCCATTTTCTCAAAAACTGTCGGATCAGTTTTGAGATTTTTGTTTCAAAACATTCCTCTCATGTACCTTTATGACGTGTTGCCCTTGAATCGCCGGTCTGCGAGTGGCGGCCATTTTGATTTTTGACGGGTCGGCGAAAATTTTTTTTTTTGTCCCAAATCAAGTCACTATTCGTTTTGAGCCATTTCCAGCAAAAAAAGGGCCATTGAAAATTTTTTGGGAAAATTTAACTCAATTTTCCCTCATAATGGGAGCTCTGGGGAGTAAACTCATAGAACACTTGAAGATAGAGCCTAAGTATTGGCACATTCAAATGGGAAATTATATATTGCGGTTTTAGTGATGACCTTGAAATTGACCTTTGTCGAAAAATGGCCATTTTTGGACTTTGATGGCCATTTTCTCAAAAACTGTCTGATCAATTATCGGATTTTTGTTTCAAAACATTCCCCTCATGTACCTCTATGACGTGTATAAGTTTCGTTGCCCTTGAATCGCCGGTCTGCGTGTGGCGGCCATTTTGATTTTTTGATGGGTCGGCGAAAAAAAAATTGTTCGTCTCGAATCAAGTCACTATTCGTTTTGAGCCATTTCCAGCATTCCTTCATAATGGGAGCTGTGTAGAGTAAACTCATAGAAGACTTCAAAATAGAATCTAAGTATTGGCACATTCAAATGGGAAATCATATATTGCGGTTTGAGTGAAAGTAAAAAAAAGATGAATTTTGTCTTTGGTGGCCATTTTGTCTAAATCTATTCAGGCAGTTTTTCTCAAAATCATGTATAAGATTCTCTTCATGTACCTTTGTGATGTGTAATTTGATTTCGTATTATAGTCCATACAGAAAATTTGTTTTCAGCAACATTTACGAACAAGTTCTGACAATAGATTTTAAGATCAGTGTAACAATTTATATGTTGGAAAATCAATACTCTGCATTTCTCATGATTGCCGGTAAGCTACAGCACCCTTGGTGCTATGTTTTTTCTACTTATTGCTTGTTTGCACCATGGTGATTGACGAATAGTGTCACGAGTTTTAGTCATACATGTGTGATTTTTGTGTGATCATTTATAAGCATAATATATCATGATGTAACATATTGCATTACATGATAACCAAGCCTATATCATGACGTATTTTTTTGCATGATAACTTAGCCTGTATCATGACGTAACTTCTTGCATGATAGCTTAGTCTTATCATGACGTATCTTATTGCATGATAGCTTAGCCTGTATCATAACGTAATTTCTTGCATGATAACTTAACCTGTATCATGACGTATCTTTTTGCATGATAACTTAGCCTGTATCATGACGTAATTTCTTGCATGATAACTTAGCCTTATCAGGTCGTAACTTACTGCATGATAACTTAGGCTGTATCATGATTTATCCTATTACATGAAAACCTAGCCTGTGTTATGACGTAATTTCTTACATGATAATCTAGCCTGTATCATGACGTATCTTATTGCATGATAACCTAGCCTATATTATTACGTATCTTAATGTATGATTACCTGGCATACTAGTATATCGTGATGTAATTTTTTGCATAATAATCTAGCCTATATCGTAGGTAAATTACTACTGCATAAAAAACTGACCTATACTATGACGAAACTTATTGTACGATCACCTAGTCCATATAATGACGTAAGAAATCTACTTCCAATGACCCACTTTCATTCATGAACAGAAACACACGTGTATTTTGTATGATAACCTAGTCTATATCATGACGTGATTTGTTGCATGATAATCTAGTCTAAATGATGACGAAATATATTACACGATAACCTAATCTATGTCATGACGTAATATATTGTATGATAACCTAGCCTATATTACAACATAAGGAAGCTACACTCACAAAAAAGCTTTCCTTTATGAATCACACATGTGTGTATATTCAATTTCAACAATATTATGTTTTTCAGACGTACATGTGCAAATGGTGTGGCACACGGTACTGTAAGGAGTGTCTACATGGGGAATTCCACGGCACCATGAAAGAGGCGACGAAATGCCGTAAATGTAACCAGGTAATTATGTTTTAACATTGGGCCGATATTCAATGGATGGTTCTTGAGCCAATTATTAAAGAGGTAACTAAGACTGCATTAATATCAGTGAAGTATTTATTTTGGGTAAATATGCAGAAAGTTTTTTTTCTTTACAAATTCTATGAAATATACATATTATACATATATTTTCTTTATAGAAGTGTGGTGAATATGCTCGAAATAGCCCATGATAAATATTCAGTTCTTTGTACATATGGATGTCAAGCGATATGTACACTTCCTCGTTACAATAGCATCACATGCAAACAAACATCATTATCCATCCATAGCAATAAACAGTCGGCATATTAACAATGTGAATAATTGAATTAAGCCCTATAAGTAAACGCAGTATTTAATTAATTTCAGCCACGTTGCCAGGGGCAACGCGTGGAGTATTTTCCGCGTCCAAAATCAGCAGACGCCCGAAAAGGAAGGAGCGCCTCACGTGGCAAAAGTGCGACGCGTGGCGGGAAAACTGGTGCCAAAAAGGCTGGCAAGAAAAGTGGCAAAAAGGCTGGCAAAAAAGCAGGCAAGAAGAAGAAAAAGTGAATCTTTTTTCTGCCTGGTATCCCGGGCCTTGCATCGATTATACTGGAATATTGGATTGGTTCAAACCGACACGTGACAGTGATAAATGGCTTTGTTGTCAATAAAATTTTGGCATAATATAAATACATTGTGTACAGTACTGTGAATGGTCCTATGCCTAGATAAATGTTATCTAGGTAGGCCTATAGGTTCTGTTCTGCCAAAAACGGGTATCCAATGTACGACCTCTGGTTATGAATATTCAACACAAATAAACACATGCACTTAGATACAGGACATAAGAGGCCCCTAATTCCTGAACACTCTGATTCCAAAAACGAAGCAAACCCACCAGATCTACACTGACGATTGATGACTAGACACATCCGCCTAATTTTCTCACATAAATAACCTGTAATGCTCACACCGCATGGACTTCCGTGCAGTCCATCGTCTTGATCGCCCTGCGTTTGCGCCTGGTGAAGACGCCTAGGCCCGTCGCCGGACGCAACGTCGCCGACCGCTCCGGCGCAGCGCCACCACCGGCGGCACCCTTCCCCGCCGTGAACGTTTTCATGGACGGAAGTGTGGCGAACCCCCGCCACCAAACGCTATCGCGTGCTTTGGACGATCGCCCTGGCGCCGTGTCCTGCTCGGTTGAAGTCTTCAACTGCGTGTTGTTCGTCTCCGCGATCGAGTAGCAGACGGAGAATCGCGGAGGATCGCATTGACGCATGCTTGACGCAGCGCGACGCACCTTCACCACGCGACGAACAACGTGACGTTTTCGCCTGATTGAAATTACGAAAAATGATTGCGTTAATACACACATAAGTAACAATTATTAGCATCGTGATTATCGTGACTCTTAGGTTGAATTTGTCGAATCAATGGTGATTAAATATATCTACTTGTCAGATGTAACTTCTGATGACTCACCGATACACGATGTATGACACGACTACAACAAGGACGATTACCACGATAACAGTCACAGCAATTCCAATATAAACTCCCCAGCCTGAGGATGAGGGAAATGAATATCACCAGAAATACAATATCATCAAGAAAGACATAGATCTAAGTGTCCAACCAGCGCCTGGAAGGAACATCGCACTCCGGGCACATGGGTTTGAGCACTCTAGAAATAATCGGGGTTTACCCTATATTCCGACACCCCACTGCTCCGACACCCCATTGTTCCGACACAACAGTGGTTTAAACCAGTTAGATGACAGTTAGATCATTGTCAGAACATTGGATGTGTCTGAACAGTAGAGTGTCGGAACATTGGGGTGTCGGAAAAGTATTGTGTCGGAACAAGGTCATTCTCCCCTAGTAATCCTATTACAAGTCAAGATACCACATTTGACGCCCTACACGCCCATGATACAGCTCCACATGTAAATGTGTATGCAAGTAGATGTAATCTCGAAGTACAGCACTCAAGTGTCATCTGACGTCAAGTTTAATGTCACCAGGGATACATATGTATGTTCAGAATACGATACGACTGGCCGGTCTAAGGTGCACCATATATGAATTCCCAATATAACACCGAATTTGAGATGTACATATGTATGTTCAGAATACGAAGCAAAGTTCCGTCAAACTTGCTTCTCTCCCTTGCTCACCGTAAGGGCACGAGTTCGAGTTCAACAAACGATGCACCGCATATGACATCTTCTATGCTAAATACAGTGTTAAACATCATATGAGGCGCTCTTTGGTGTCCAATGACCAATCTACACAAATCATTAGTGAAAGGACCATAACCTGAGTTTGAACATTCAAGGCCATGTGACATACAACGGATGACTTCTTTTTTGGTCACAATTGTCTAGAAAGACCAAATCAGACATCTTGATGTAACCATAACCTTGAATTTGATCAATCAAGATAACCCAAGGTCAAGTTTAAGGTGGCGCATGTGATTATCTGTATTTCCACATTCAACCATACTAGAATATTGGCTCCAGTGTCCAATTCACATATATTGTGGTAGCACAAAAAGTTCGAGTCAAGATCCTGGCCGGTCTGAGGTGCTCCATATATGAATTCCCAATATAACACCGAATTTGAGATCTCACGGTGGCGATTTTGCTCAACTGTAGACGCCACCAACTGTAGCCACATAAGATTGATCACATGTCGACGTTACATAATTGAGGTCTACCTTCAACATTCTTATCTCCCATGGCCCATTTGCACAAACTTGAGCACTCAAGGTCATTTGAGTTCGATGTCATCAAACGATGGGACTTCCTAAAAGATTTCCTATAGGCCTATAATACGACCCCAGTCTATATCTTTCAGGTTATATGTCTGATGGTCATCCTAGTTCGATAGCTTGGAGTTGGCGCACTCGAGTTCAAATTTAAGGTCATCAAGTGATGCATCACTTATGACTTCCAAAATATTTACAATACAAGCCTGAATTCTATCATCAAGAATTCAGCCCCCAAAAGACGGTGCATTGATTTCAAGCCTGACCATGCCTCGATATTGACCTCTCAAGGTCATACAAAGTCAGTTCCGAAGTCACCCAAGTAAAGCCTATGTGATTTGTCATTCGTCCTTGTAAAAATGATAATAATAAGAGCATACTGTATCTGGTATATAATTGGTGTTAATGAGGCCTTGAAAGCATTGAAATTCGAACTGTATGTTTAGTGTGCGAATGCAATCATGGCAATAGGCATTGTAAGTAAGCCCACCGGGTTTGCTGCTGAGCTGGATGCGGAAGACTTCACTCAGATCAGACTGGAGAGGGGAGCCGTCTTCTCTCGAGCTACACGTGAAATCAGTCGACGTGTCGGCGTCATGAACGGCCGGGACGTACAGCGCGGGACCTTCTTGAACGTAGCTGCTGTTTTGTGTAATCACCTGGCCAGTCGAAAACCACGTGACTTGGGCACGTGATCTGTAAACTGCTGGAAGTGATGTCATATCGCTCTGGCAAGTTAAGTTCACCGTGGCTCCTCGCTGGACGATTTCGGGATTTGACGTTATGACTGGCTTAATAGGTTTGCCTAAAATGAATTGGGGCATGTACTTTAATACACAAAAATAGAAGGAACTCATACTAGCAGTTTAACTGAGCACTCAGGAGCTAAATCATTCCAGCCGTGGATGTTTTTGCTTTCATTGAGTGTTACTTTTCCAACAAATCACACATACAAAGCAATAAATGTACACAATCGATGATATCTTACCAAATACGTAAATCATGGTACTCGATAAACGTTGACTGCCATGCTCCACGTGGTACCCACCCCCATCAGAGACTGATATGTCATGTAGCACAAAACTGACGAATGGGAAATATTCAATGTCTGATATTCTGCGATAGTATTGCTCAGTGAGGACGAAATTCCCAGGAGGAGCTGGGTCTGTCACCTCCATGACCGTTTGCACTCCATTTTCCGAGTCGAAAACGATCTTTGTCGCTTGCTCCAGTGTCTCGTTTGTGACGTCAGTGAAGTTAAAAGTGACGTCACTTCCTTCAACAACTCTCGCGAGATCTAATCAAGGAATGCAGTAATATCCGAATGAAACATATACGTTTGCTTTCGATGCCTTCATATATTTAAGTAAACCGAGTACACAGAAGCAAGCAGGACATAATATCTACTGGATACTTCGAAATATACAGAAGCAAATCCAGGAATTAGAAATAGAGGGTATGCGAAGTTATTCGGTCTAGGGATGGGTGGTAAATTTAGATGTTCAAGAGGGGGGGGGGGGTCTGGTCTATCATGAACATTAATGTGATATATACGGAAGCGTATTGCTGCCAGGCCTGGAACATTTTATCTCGAATTTTTTAGTTAATATCTCAAAATTTCGAGTTAATATATCTTAATTTCGATTAACTCAAAATTTCGAGTTAATATATCTAGATATAGTCAAATGCATTTTAAAAAAAAGAAGGTTTGGGTGTCGCAGGGGTTCGAAATGAATCCGTCTATTATATGGGTCCGATGATTTTTATACGAAACTGCTTGTATCACCAAAAATTTGACACTTAGGTGAAGGTAAGAAACCCAGAAAAAATCACTACTTCACCTGCAAACCCGTGTTGAAATATCAAACTTGTCAGAATTCCTAGTATCCAAATAAAATGTAGCATTATTCCAGTTCAATGTTATCCCAACGTGGAATTATTTCTAAAATCTTTACATGTACGGCCACACCACGGGACAAGGAACCCAATATCATTACGAATAGAGCATGATGACTCATTCGATAACATCAACCATGTACAAGTCACGTTACTATACAATGACAAAGTACTCGCATGCAATCAATTCATGATATATATGTATGTATATATATATATATATATATATATATCACACAATACAACTGTGTCATCAGTAATTGAAACGAGGAAGTAAATTGTGTTGTAAATACGCATTATTTGTCTTGTAGAATAAAGTCTAAGTATGGTCTTAGAACTCATTTTCACCCCCGAAAGAGGGCATCACGCTGATCATTGTGGTTTTTACAGCATGTCATTATCATGATTAGTTCGAAAGTTATGAATATTTCATTACAATTTTTGATCAAAAATCGATACCTAATTAAGAATTATAATGGGCATTCATGACGTCACAACGGGAACACATGTTAATCAGCTACATGAAAGTCTAGAAATCAAATATTTGATTGAAGATATCAGTTTAATTCAATATCTTCAATGTTCAACATAAAATATAAGCAGTATTTAGTTATTTTAATTGGTTACCATGGTAACCATTTTTTTTATAAAGCCCATAGCAACCATGGTTGCTAGGGACCTGTGTGCCATCAATATCCTATTATGTGGCTCAAGAAAGTAAAAATATCAATTATCTTGATTTATGTATCTCAAACAAAGCTTTTCTTTTTAATTTGCTTTTAGGTTGTGAGTTACGCCCTTAACAACCATGGTTGCTAGGGGCAGTATCAAAGGAATGGTTGCTCTGCTGGTGTACCTCTCTACATAATCATGGTATGAATTTATATAGCTACATCTTCCAATAATAAACATTTGTGATACCATGCAAATCAACGTCAGAATGACACTCTGAGTTATTAATTAAAATCAATATCCCGGTGTGACGTCATGAATACTAATTATAATAGCTAATGAGGCAAAATATCACAGTGAAAATATGACCTTGATTGCCCACAAAGTGTTTAATATTTCGAAAACTAATGAAGATAAATCGATTTTGCAAAAACCAATGTGTTTATTACAATGTGTTCTTCAATATAAAATACGAACATCCATTTTGACCTTACTTAGGCTTTAAGAACGATATTGTTCTGTAATTCGATTGTCCAGCTATACAGATAGAATCAAATAAACCCTGCCCGTCCATTTGCGAGCGGTATATTGTTTATCGGCTATTCAGCACACCGTTTTTGAATTCTGTGGATTTCCTCATAAGCTCTCCACATATTTCCACATAAATGATCACAGAGCTCATTTATCAAACAAGGTCGTGTACTTTTCGATTTTGCTTATTACTCACGTAGAATTGTTGATTTCAATTAGCGTGTAATCGTCCATGCTGAATTTTTGGAATAAAATGAAAAGGTGTACATATTATGTCAGATGGAAGCGTGATGCCTTATTTGACCAGTCGCCACTACTGACATCCAATATTGGATGTGGAACGTTTTACTAAGGCCGACGAGAATAAAATTCATCAAAAAAATTCAACTCGTTATATGAGTAACTCAACTCATTATCTACATGTAGATAAATTGACCCAAGATATCACTAAAAATGCCCCTGATCACAATACATCGACATAAAATTTCGGTACGTCGGCTCAATTTCTGGATGAATCGACTTGGTATGTCGAAAATCAAATTTATGTAAGCATCAACCTGTTACCACCAGATTTTGATGATGCCAATAAACAAACCTAACCTCTAACAGTTTTGAATAAAATTAAAGCTTGAACAAATATTTTATTCAAACACACATTGGCGTCAGGGACAGACAGTGTGTCAAATATAATTGTTTCTATTGTACACCTGATGGAATTAGTATACAGCTGCCTACCAACATATTACAAGATTTTAGAACTTCAAAATAAGCCCAATGGTAGAGATGTATGATAAGTACCCAATCACAAGCCAAAGGCTACTGAGTTTATGGTAGTAATATATCAACAATATTTGAACTGGCTTGTAGTAAAGTGTAACATGACGTGAGCTGGTAATAAGCCACTAATTTGGAAAGAGAAGAAGGTCTTTGTGGCATGTCTATATCACTCTCTGTACAATTAACGTTACATCACTTTTAAGACTGATTGGTCTAAACGTCTTACTAACGACTTACTAACGATACATCGAGAATCGAGACAGGTCAATAATTTTCCAGATGGGTCTATCTGTGTTTCTTTGCCTTATCATAACGCATTCATCAACGTAGTCATCGCCAAGCGTTTATTTTTTTAGGTTCCCTATCTGTTTAGACTTTCTTCTTCCGGTCAAGAAACTCATGATTGATCACGCTGGTCAATCATGAGGCATCCGAACATGATTGACCGTGTTGATATGATTGAAGATTTCCACCTTAGTTTTTTTTTTTCAAAAAACTACTCTTGTTGGGATTCGTTCTCAAAATGTTGGAATGCCACGGGACAAGCGCCCACTGAGCCCACGTCATTGCATTTAGGATTATCGAACTTGGAGCAACGCTTAAAGCCTCCATGAAAGATACAATTATGTCTATATCCATCGTCTATATTTTTTAATGATTTTTTTTCTTGGGGCTACCGAGCCCTCTAGACAATTGACCTCACGCATACAGAGCTGCCACCTATAGGCGACAAACATGTACTCTGGTGTCATTTTCGACGGCAGCGTGTGCTGACGATAAAATTATTCATTGGTATCATATCACTGTGGACGTCGTCTGAGACTAAGACCGTACGGATTACCGGTACGATTGTTCACCTCAGTGTCAGGTACGGAATTCTTACTATACAGGTAGGCTAGTTGGTAATGTATATATCCCCGGTGTAATTTCCCCGGAGAATTTACACGAATTCAAAAGGAAAATTATTTCACACTTGATTGCTTAATCTGCACCGGACATTGTTTCGACCCGGACAGTGTGTCGAATCATATTGCGAATCCTTATGTTACTCCAAATTCAATTTGGACGAATATAATATAGGGTTATTGCACAATATGGATTTTTGTGCCCTCGTTTCATGTTTTTTCAAGGCCCGACGCGAAACGGATGGTCATTTGGAGAACTTGGACAAAAACCCATTTTGTGGCATATAACCTGTTTATCTCATGCCAATCTGGGAATTTCAAGAACACTTTTAGTAGTAAATCTTCGAACATTTCAACAGTTAGATCATGTCCAAAAATAGTTCGGGTATCGTCACGGGCAACAGGCTATACGATATTTGAAGCCCGGTGGACATTTTTAGTTATTAGGAAATGTATGGTATTACAGACAAGCTGCTTTTGGTACATAGGAGGGTTTTGTTAGTAATGCTGAATGGTAATACATGTATTATAATGGCAGAACTAGTGATTGCAATAAGATTGCAATTGCATGTCCATAAAATGCAAATATGAATATTAAGTATGTCCACTAGGTATGAAAATATCTACACCTTTTTAACCTGCCCTCAGTATAACACCGATGAAGGATATTATAATATCATTTGACACTTTTATCCAGGAAATTGGAAATGTTGGCAATATATAACCCAATGTTTAGTGTCAGTCCAAATTGAGATCTAGGGTACCCAAGAAAATATATACAGGGGCAATTTATGATCAAATATCAAACATAATATCTGAGAGATTGGAAAAGTTGTCAATCTATTTCAATGTCAAATTTTATCGTAATCAAATTCGGGTATTTGGCCATGCACCGGAAATTGAAATATTCTTGCATTTATTTTTTCAACTCGAAGACACATTTGGATGTACTATAGACAAACATGCTGATCTCAAAAGTTTGTGCGAATATCTTATAACGGGTTTAGCTAGTTTTTTTTTTCAATTTTTAGGATGGAAGTCTTAAGCTTGCTAAGTAAGTCTCAATTGATCATCAGGTCAAGTAACATCATGAAAACGTTCAATATCCCTATATTCTGATATTTCTAACTCGTTTACACAGTTTTTTTGCTGATATTTTGGCGATGCTAAATGGTAATATATTATAACTACACATGGGAGTCGAACGGGAATTTTCTACCCAATTTCAAATTTCTATCGCGAAAATTGAAAAAGTTGGCAATCCACATCAATGTTAAATTCAACCCCGTCATTGAATTTCTAGGTCCGCATATGGTTTTGTGCATTTGCGTTGTAGCGGTGCAATCAAGCGGTAGAATACGCACAATGTGTCTTCTGATTGAAAAAATTACAGTAATACTTCGAATCCCGATGGATGTAAACAAGACCAAATACTGGAATATGCTCAGATTCTCGAGATCCCGTTTTGGGCTGAAATTTAACATTGGAGTGGACTGCAAACTTATTCAATTCTTTTGATAGAAGTATGAAATTCGGTAGAAAATTGCCGTTTGACTTCCAGGTGAAGTATGCCAAGTTATAGAACGGTACCATTAAGCACCGCGAAAATATGTTCGAAAATCGGAGTGAACAAGTTAGAAAAATTAGAGAATAGTTTCGGAGAAGAAACATATAGCGTACACATTACTCTGTAATGTGCCCCATTTAAGTACTCTGAACATGAATTACTGAGAACTTTATTGAACGGTATAATATATTGTGCATGAACAGTGTAGTCTGTGTGCAGTGTCACGTGGTATAGTGACGTGATAAACCTATCTGGATTTTCATATCATTTACCCCCACAACCAGTCAACCAGTGATGGACACGGGTAAAAACACGTGCGTTCGAGATTTGTGTTTTTGCTTTTCTATGAACTGAGTGAGATGCGTCAGTTAGAATTCCGAGAAAGAAGAGGCTTGGTTTATCTAAAACCATTTTGAATTCAAGATTGCTTGAAACGACAGCTAATACCAGGTAAGTTAATTTCTCTTTATCGAAATTTCCTCTTCTAAATTTTGCGACATGCCATAACTTTGAATGCGCAAAAGTGGAATGAAAATATATTATTCATTGCAATGTGAAAATCGTCCGTCGGACAATATAGGCTTCTGAATCTTTGGTCCAGGATATGATTTTTGAAAGTTATTAATATGCAATATCCATGAGTTTGAGCCGATATGTCGACTACTGAGGTGTCGATCTTTTTCATTTTCGAAAGATCGACTAAACGAAATATTCATTATGTTTTGATGGTGGCATTGAGCGAAGACGTACCTGGATGACAATTTACGAATGTAGTAATTTTAGCGACTGTTACTCCCGTCCCTCCCGCGCAATACACATTTCCACAACAAACATTCATTCTACATGACTTACATACAGGACAAGTACACACTATACGATCACAGCCATAAACTCCATGTAGTCATGGTTACACACACAGGTCAAACCACGCACCTGCGGCCCCACTTGTTCAGTACACTCGGCCCCGTATACTCGGCCTTGACCTTCACATGCACTGACTTCTAAACATAGAACTTGACACACATACTCCACACATCACGTGCACAGATACAGGCATTACAAGTATTGACACGAGCCGGGGAAACCCACTTTCCCGGTGAGATCAGCACATATCAGCACATACATAGCCAATGACACAACTCCGCTCACACTTGGCGGGAAAATACATGTACTCTGTCCCACGGCCCCGCAAATCTGCGCAGTGGAGAAGAGACTTTCACGGTGAACAGACGTGTTGGATATAGCAGAGAAAATAGCCGTGATTTAGTAGAAGTGAATATATTTGTGAACTGTACAATCTGGAGTGTAAACTGTGAGACATATACGAAGGACTATAATATAGGATAAATATAGAAATATAGACTGGGAATATCACCGGACATAGGTGTGATTCGGCCCTTGAATTGTGTGTGATTGGACATCGGCCTTTTCCATTGGAATAAACAGTTGAAATATAACTGCCGGCTTGTTATTAGCACAACGACCCCGGAATAAGTCGGCTTGATATCGGCCGTGAACGATATTCTTCACATTGGCGCCGTTCGACCAGGATCTGAGCTAGTCTCGGATTATCGACCCCGATTCGACCGGCAGAAATGGCGATGGCTCCGCCGCTCGACCCTACGGATGACGAGGTAACGTTCAATCCGAACCCGGCCTTCCGACCTTCCGGCCCCCGCTCAGTTGCCATGAGCGACACAGTCCCGTTGTCACAGGAGCGACAACCGACCGGCCTGTTCGACTCTTTCGGTGACCAATCGTCCCTGACTTCGTCCTCGCCACCTGAAGACCGCATCGGAGCGTACCTCGACGAAGACCCGCTCGCGCCCTTACACACAGTGAGTGACATTTTAAGTGCACACGCTAGGGCATACTCGGCCACGCCGGCCAGAACGACCCAGAAATTACGAAGTAACTTTACCGGCAGAGACTATACACGCTCACGTCAAAGAGCGAGTGTATGTGATCGTATCGTACATTCTACAATGAACATTCGGCCTGTAACCATGGATACATCAATGGTTACACACCCGCCAAGCGACCCTCGGATACGGCAGTGGGTCTGTGACAATGATAATGTTACGGAACTGGTACCGCCGAGCGCTTATTCGGCAACCCGACCCTGGGCGCCATCAATGACGCCAATGCAGTACGACCCAGTACCAGCGGTGTACTCTCATCTACCGACCGAGCCGACCGTGGTAGAGTACATTCGACCCAGCCAGGAGAGAGCGACTACAGGGAGCATTCCAGTGACGACTGCTGTCCAGATCGCGACATCTCCAAGTCCGCAACGACCCAGCGACGCGACAACAGAATATCGCGCCTCCACACGACCAGCGCGACCTCGGCAACCACCATCTACGTCAAGTCGCCGACCCTGCGACCCCGACACGCCGACTTCCGACACACGCGCTCCCGCGCCGACCACGCACCGACCGTCGCCGACTACCGGAGAACAACCGCGCTTCGATCCGTCACAAGATCAAGTTGTGTCTGCTTCGGCAGAAAGTGTTGTGCCAATGATCGGACATCCGATCTCGCAATCAGTCGGAAACACCAACGGATATGGTGTACCGCCAGTCGGATACCCTGGCGCGACAAGCGGTGTTCCAAATGGAGTAGCTGTCGGATACTATTCACCGTACGTCGGCTACGTGAACCCACCGCCCGGGTATGGTGGCGTTCCCAGCGTGATAGCTGACACCGGCTATCATGGTGCACAACCCGGATTAGTGTACCATGGTGTAGGCCCAGATGGATCGGCATACCGATATCCACCACCGGCTGTATTCCCACCCTCAGTCGGGATACCATGGGTGACGCCTCCATACAGTCAACCGGCCCCCGCTGCACAAGCACCACACGACCCCAGTCACACGACGGCACCACCTGCCGCATCGCTCGCCGTCTCCGCGACGACAGCACCGACCGCCCCCGCTAACGCGACCCCGATCGGCCCAGATACAACGGCTCCGGCGACTTCGGCTGTTCCGACTCCGACGGCCACTGCAGCGACTACATCAGTTGCGGTGAGTGTTGATACGCCCACGCCACAGAGACTCACGTCTGAGCCCCAAACGTTGGCTACGGCTAAAATGGCTCAATGGCGTGCGACCTTCAAGGAGGGCAATCTCACTCAATACATTCGGAGTTTCGAACAATTTACCGCGGCTTTCACTTACTCCGACCTCAACAAGACGACGACCTTCCGGAGCACGCTGCGCGGCCGCGCTGAAGCGTTAGCCCTAAATATCCCAGTCGCGACTCCCTGGGAGGAGTTCCGTCGCCAACTGCTAGAGGGCTGGGAGCCCGAGCCCCGTCGACAGTCCAAACGGGATGATTTTCCGTTCCTCAAGCGGGAACGAAAAGAGGACGCGGAACACTACATGGAGCGACTCCAAACCCTGGCGGAGCAAGTGTTCGATGACGTTACGCCAGCGTCGCGGCAACGGACTGTAATTGCACAATTCGTTAACGGCCAACCCGACCCCATTGCCGATAAACTGTGCGCCCTCACTTTTAACAGTTACAGTGAGGCACTAACGGCCGTTCTCAAAGTAGAGAGTCGTCAGCAGAGGACAGCCAGAGATCGACACCGAGGCACGCGACGTGCCGACATTTTCGCAAGCGGATACGCGGAAGACGACCCTGTTAATGAAGAACTGTCTTGTGCCATGGGACAAGTCACTCAGGGGGAAACACTAACCCCAGAGCAAGTTGCGGCCTACTACGACCATGCGGACAGCGACACTACCAGCCTACGGGGTTGCGACGAACATTCAGTGCCGGCCTGCTTACGCGAGTGGGTGGCTGAAGCTTTCCAGTGCGTCC
This sequence comes from Terebella lapidaria, assembly GCA_949152475.1. Classification (NCBI taxonomy): domain Eukaryota; kingdom Metazoa; phylum Annelida; class Polychaeta; order Terebellida; family Terebellidae; genus Terebella; species Terebella lapidaria. The sequence continues at coordinate 5,107,350 of OX424567.1, forward strand.
TTAGTGACGAGAATGGACTATGTGAGGAAGCGGCTATCTTTTCTGTCCTGCGAACAACGGCCCCGATGAAAGGTGATCGACCCCCGCAACCCGGACGGCCCATGGTTTGCTTCTTTTGCAAGAAGCCCGGTCATCGCTGGATGCGGTGCTTCCGGCTTAAGGATGTGCTAGTGCGCAACGGCATGAAACCGCTAGCATTTCGGCCTAATGGTCCCGGTACTGACAGAAGGACAGCTCAAGTGTTGTCAGTACCTAACCAAACCGGTAACCAAACTAAACCGGCCCCACCAACACCTCCGACCCTGTCGTCAAACCAGTAGGGGAAGGTGCTGAGGAGCAAGGGCCTTCCAGACAACAGGACAACGTTCCCCGCTCCACACCCGCGGTTGTCACGACTACTGTACCGGTAACGACACCAATAACGACCCCGCAGCCGGCCCAGCCCACACCTCAGCCTCTTGAAGGGGTGTGTACTAAATGTCAAGCTCCGACCCCGAAACCGGCCTCTTTTCATGAAGGGGTGTCCGCACCGCGACCGCAACGGCCACCACGTGGAAACCGTCGTCCTGAAGGGGTGTCACCCCCGACCGCCAACGGCACCGGAACGGACAGCATGTCCGAGATTGAATGGATCTCCGACGACGGAGGATTCTACGCCTTTCCGAGTGGACCGGAATCCAAACTGCCGCCTCTTCACACACTCTTCAGGCCACCGCCAGACGACCCCGAAATTCCGGCTGTCATCAACAACTCCAGCGCCACCAATCACAAATGCTGGAAGTTGCCGGTACACGTCGGAAACAAGACGATAAAGGCTGTACTCGACTCCGGAGCGCAGATCTCCCTGCTCCGACGCGATCAGCTACGTCACGTCCCCGCCGACCAGCGACATTTGCGATTTACTTCGGCTATTATTCGTGACGTCACTGGACAGTCAAGCCCGATCGATGGACTGATCGACCTTTCAATACAGGTCGGAACCAACCATATGGTCGTAACCTTTTGTGTGGCTGACATACATGACGACATGATTCTCGGCATGAACTTTTTCCGGCAAGCTCACGCTGTGGTGAACTACGGTGAAGGGACGATACAGGTACACAAGGAGATCCTGTTCGCACATAAAGACATTGAGGCCAATGTTGTCAGAATGGCCGTGCGACGAGCTGTCACCGTCCCCGCACGCAGCGAAGCAATAGTGGAGCTGGTCCCGACTTCCCGGGTCCGAGTCCGACAACACCCGAGGATAGTTCAGCCACTAACGACCTTTCCCGAGGAGACCGACCTCATCATGGGAAGAACACTTACGACCCTGAATCGGCAGTGCGTAAAGGTGTCGGTAGTCAATCCAGCAGATACCGGCATTACGCTCACCCGTTCCGACCCTGTCGCCATAGCAAGCCCTGTCGAAAGTGTCGTCGGAGCTCTGCCACGACCTGGAGAGGAGCCCGACCCGGCCACGGTAGACGCCAGCCACTACCGCGACCTACCGCCACATCTACAAGAAATGGTGGATCGCGCCGGACTAGCGCCGGAACAGCATCGGCGTTGCGCCAACCTGGTTCACCAATACCAGGACACATTCATGCACCCAGACGGCCAACTGGGACGGACCCAAGTCGTCCAGCATAGGATCGACACCGGCAACTCGGCCCCGATTTGACAACGACAGCGACGCGTTCCTCAGGCGCAGCAAAGCATCATCGACGAGGAGGTCGACAAGATGCTCCGCTTGGGGTGTATTGAGCCGTCAGATTCGCCCTGGAGCGCACAGGTAGTGCTCGTGCGGAAGAAGAACGGACAAGTACGCTTCTGTGTCGACTATCGGCTCCTGAATGACGTCACCCGCAAGGACTCGTATCCCTTGCCCAACATTCAGGACACTCATGACGCCCTGGCAGGCGCCAACTACTTCTCGGCCCTAGACCTGGCCTCCGGCTACTGGCAGGTCGAAGTCGACCCCAGCGACAGACCGAAGACTGCCTTCGCCACAAGGAAGGGACTTTATCAGTTTAAGGTCATGCCATTCGGCCTTAGCAACGCCCCGGCAACCTTCGAACGGCTTATGGAGACCATACTCCGTGGTTACTTGTGGACCCGGTGTATGTGCTATCTCAACGACGTGATAGCTTACGGCAGAACATTCGACCAGGCACTCGCAAACCTGGAAGCGGTCCTGGATCGAATCAGATCGGCAGGCCTGAAACTTCAGCCCAAGAAGTGTGAGTTATTCCAACGGGAAATCTTGTACTTAGGGTTCATAGTGAGCGGCCAAGGAATCCGAGTCGACCCCAACAAAGTTAAAGCCATCAGAGAATGGCCGACCCCGTGCGAGATCACCGACGTCAGGGCTTTCCTTGGTTTCGCCAACTACCACAGGCGATTCATCAAGGACTACGCTGAGATCGCTGAACCTCTCGTAGCGCTTACCCGAGGTGAATGCCACTTCACTTGGGGACCGGCCCAGCGACGAGCTTTCCAGCGACTCCGCGACGCCCTCATCAAGGCGCCCAAGCTCGCTCATCCGACCCAGAATCCGGACGACTACTTCATCCTCGACACGGATGCAAGCGGCTTTGCTGTGGGAGGCGCCCTCTCACAAAGGGTTAACGGGAAGGAGATCCCCATCGGGTTCGCCAGTAAAACCCTTTCCCGGACCCAGCGGAATTATTGCACCACCTATCGGGAACTACTGGCAGTAGTTGAGATGGTGCAACACTATCGGCACTACCTCTGGGGTAGGAAATTCCTCCTCCGGACCGACCATAGCTCGCTGAGGTGGCTGAAAAATTACAGCGACGCCGACGGCATGCTCGCTAGGTGGCTCGCCAAGCTACAGCAGTATGACTTTCGGATAGAGCATCGACCCGGTAAACTACACGGTAACGCCGACGGCCTGTCACGGTGCCACAGTTGTAAACACCAAGACTGTCCCCGACGACTCGTCACACCTCCGACCGACCCAGAAACAAGTTCCGGAGAACTTCCAGTTCGTCGGATAACTGTTGTTCCGACCCAGACAAGGGCAGACCTCCTGGACAGTGATTCGACAACATCACCGGTCTTGCCCCAGCTAGTTTCGGCACGCCAAGTTGTTCGAGTCCGTGCTTTGGACGCCACACTTGATGGACAAAAGTGGCTTTCGGACTATTCGACCCAGGACATTGTCGCGGCACAGCAAGCCGACCCCAGCGTCGGAAAAGTGCGGCAATGGATGTTAGCCGGCACCAAGCCCGACTCCAGAGAAGTCGCCCGCCAAGGAGAGGAGGTAAAGACACTTGTTTCCCGCTGGAACCTCCTGGCGCTACAAGACGAAGTGCTGGTTCGACATATAAAACCCGACCCCGCCGGACGGCCTGTGGTGCAAACTGTGCTCCCCGTAGCACTCAGGACACAAGTTCTGCACCAACTACACGACCTAAAGATTGTCGGACATCTCGGCATACAGCGTACCATCGAGAGAGTCAGGCGCCGATTCTACTGGCCCGGCTTGGTTGGACGTCGCCCGCTGGTGTGCCCGCTGCCCGCAATGTGTGACCCGCAAGGGTAAACCGGCCCCAAAAAGATCGCCCCTGACACAGCTACCGACAGGAGCGCCGTTCGACAGAATAGCGATAGACATCCTCGACACCCACAAGATCACGGGGAGAGGCCATCGGTATGTACTAGTCGTGTCGGACTACTTTACGAAGTACACTGACGCTTTTCCGCTACGGCGACATACGGCCAAAAATGTTGCCGACACCCTGGTGAATCGGTGGATAGTCTACCACGGCGTCCCCAAGGCGATCCATAGCGATCAAGGTACTGAGTTTGAGTCGTCCCTGTTCCGGCATGTTGTGCGTCTACTGGGCGCTAAGAAGATTCGTACGACCCCATACCGACCCCAGAGCGACGGCCAAGTTGAGCGATTCAACAGGACATTGCTCAACATGCTGAGTGCGTTCGTCAGCGATCGTGCAAACGATTGGGACTTGCACCTGCCATATGTGTTAATGGCCTATCGAACCTCAGTACACTCGTCCACGGGATGCACCCCGCATCTGATGGTGTATGGACATGAGTGTAACTTGCCAGTCGACCTCATGTTTCCGACCTACGACCCTGAGCCTCTACCTCCGTGTGGTCCGGAGTATGTGGAGTATTTGCGGCAAGCCATCAGGACGGCCCACGGTTTCGCCCAAGACCATCTCGAAAAAGCGGCAATTCGGCAAAAGATGGGTTATGACGCCCACGCAAAACCACGACCCCAGTTTCAACCAGGCGAACTGGTCCGGTATTATTACCTGCCACTCACGCAGAATAATAAGTTCGCTCGGCCCTGGACTGGTCCCTGGAGGATCATCGACCGTGTAACCGAGGTGGATTACCGAATCGCCCTGGTTTCCAACCCTCGGAACACTCGTGTGGTTCATCTGGATGTGCTCAAGCCATACGAAGGTGACAACCAAGCGGCCCACATCTACTCCGACCCTGTACGACCCACGTCGTCGTCAAGCAAGTCCGACCCAGAACAGTCACCCGACCCCATGGGACTTCTCAAGGAGTTCTATTACCCTTGGGAGGTAACAGTCCAAGATCGGCATACCGATTCAGACCAAACAGCTGAGTCTGATTCGCCCACGACCCAGAATCGCCAACCGCGATCTCCGACCTCATCCGGCTCAAGTCGACATCGGCAACGGAAAAGATCACGTAGATCAAGTTCCGACACTCCAAAACCGGCACGCAAGACACGCAGGCAAAAGCCTGTGGTATCTTCCGACCCTGAGACAAGCGAGGCTACGCCCCCGCCTGCACGACCAAGTCGACCCAAACGCAACGCACGCAGACCGGCCCGATATAGATAACCCCGGCCTGGTTATCTGATTGATACCATTGATGATGAATTATGCATGTCTAATGGACTATGATATCATGTCATTCACAATAATGATATATTATATTACAATAACAATATATGCATTTAACATGTACAAGATGTCAGTGAGGCAAATTCGATATATATACACTTGATATGATTTCATAATTATGATGCTGGTGAATAATTGGTTTCGTCCCCGTATAGCATGTACCATTGTTCCGCGTGTGTTACGCACTAACTAAAATATCATGCAAATTTTCTATCCATGTGTCAGCCGAAGAGGATAATAACCAGTCACACCGTGAGAAAGGCCACTTAGTTGTCGAAGAGGTGATAGTGTGATTCGTTCCGGAGTATGCGTCGACAGAGCCTCTACTCACTCCATGTAATATTCGGAGGAACGGCCCAGTGGTACGGGAACCAGTCACTACATAGCTATCATGCCAAGATGCGGCCTGTCACCAAATTCATCACCCCAAAAATATTCAAAGCGCCGCGGTGTGACCGACCCAGTTCATTGCAATTTCGACCCCTACAATATTAGCGGCCCCGTCGTCTTGTGAACTGGCTGATAATGAACGGAACGATGTCCGCCCCTGTGAGTGATTGATATTAATATCTCAGCCTTTAATCACTGTGTGTCGTCTGCTAAACCGCAATTCGACCCCGTTTGTCTACTGTGCGCTAACTTGGAAAGAAAAGGAACGATAAACTGTGCAGGTCACAAGGGTCGCACGAGCGCAGGTAGACCCTGTAGCTGTTCACAGCACCTCCATGAACTCCCCTTAATAATTTCATTAGTGAGTCGTCGGGCAAAAAGAGCCCAGTAATTCGAACAGTCGATAAGTACATTTAGGATATGTTTTGGAACGTGTAATCCAGGGGATGGCAGATGAACATTCGGAAAACTGGACAGTGTGTGGACCCCCCTGCTGTCGTAACGGACCGGCCTGGTAGGTCGGAGAAGGATTGTACCCGCGTTTCCCTGACGACGGCCCCGCCTCGCGGCACACACCCGGAACAACAACACGCTGCATGAGGATCGGATTCGAACAAGTATAAGGCCATACTTCAGAAAACATGGCAGAATTCGACCCTGAACGAACCCGAACTATTTCTACAATCGACCCAGTGAACTTGTCGGCCTCACATCACAGCGGCCCCGCCATCTCCCGCCAGCAAACGTGGTCGGGAGTAGTAACGAACTTCGGCCTTGAACTGCCGGCCCTGTTGTGTCGGCCCCACAGGATAGTGACTTGGAAATCCTGGTCACGCTGATCTGCTCGACCCTGAACTGTCGGCCCAGCATCATGTCGGCCCTATAGTGACACGGGAGAAGTGATCCTGGTCACTGTAATCATCTTGGTCACGTAATTTGTCCATTCTACTAGAGAATGTCGAGGAGTTTTGTTTAATCATATCATATCATCTCATACTCGTTGTTGTGCATGTATTTGTAAATGTATCATCGTAGTGACTGCTGACGGACTGACTGCTGACGTTTATTTTGACGGTTAGGAATTTTTATTGTATGAAGTGTTTTCACATTGTCGCGCGGCGAGTGTGTGTGAGTGTTGGGGTTTGACCTTTTAGGACTTCTTAGCTTTTTATTGTTTAGTTTTGGCGACGGTAGGGTCCGGGAAGGGTAATCCCGAGGGCGTAGGATTAATGAAGGGGTGTTATGTAGTAATTTTAGCGACTGTTACTCCCGTCCCTCCCGCGCACTACACATTTCCACAACAAACATTCATTCTACATGACTTACATACAGGACAAGTACACACTATACGATCACAGCCATAAACTCCATGTAGTCATGGTTACACACACAGGTCAAACCACGCACCTGCGGCCCCACTTGTTCAGTACACTCGGCCCCGTATACTCGGCCTTGACCTTCACATGCACTGACTTCTAAACATAGAACTTGACACACATACTCCACACATCACGTGCACAGATACAGGCATTACAAGTATTGACACGAGCCGGGGAAACCCACTTTCCCGGTGAGATCAGCACATATCAGCACATACATAGCCAATGACACAACTCCGCTCACACTTGGCGGGAAAATACATGTACTCTGTCCCACGGCCCCGCAAATCTGCGCAGTGGAGAAGAGACTTTCACGGTGAACAGACGTGTTGGATATAGCAGAGAAAATAGCCGTGATTTAGTAGAAGTGAATATATTTGTGAACTGTACAATCTGGAGTGTAAACTGTGAGACATACGAAGGACTATAATATAGGATAAATATAGAAATATAGACTGGGAATATCACCGGACATAGGTGTGATTCGGCCCTTGAATTGTGTGTGATTGGACATCGGCCTTTTCCATTGGAATAAACAGTTGAAATATAACTGCCGGCTTGTTATTAGCACAACGACCCCGGAATAAGTCGGCTTGATATCGGCCGTGAACGATATTCTTCACACGAATGTGAAAATTTGTCAGTATAAAAGGAAACAATTCAGAAGTGTACGGCGAAAAAAGCTGGAATAGAATGTGGGGGGAATGCTTGTATGTATCTATACGTATCAACAAATAAAACTATCAATTTTGATTATCGAAATGTTCAATCGGCAAGATGAAAACCCCGCAGTAAGATGTATCCAAAGCAAGACAAATTTCGTGATTCAACTGATTTAACAAGTTGTTTTCTTCTCCTCGAAAGTTGATATGTTTTCGATTTCATACAATACGTAGGATGGAAATCAATTTACCAAAACAAAATCATTACTGAACTAGATATACATTTCGAACTGAATTTTGGTTTTATGTTTTCTGTGTTGATATGGTTGGTAAGTAGGTGGCAGGTGCCTTCAAGGCAGGTCGGCAAATTCTCACTGCGGCCACATTCGACTTTGGAATTTTCGCATAGTTGCACAAGAAACAACTCTCGGGCGATCTTGACACGAATATAACATTATTTGTTTCGCATGCTTGTTTTGTATATATGCACGGTGAAATGAAACCCGGGAATATTCAGTTCGAGTCTCCTGCGTTGCAGTGAATGGCAGTATTTGTAAATTCTTTTCATTCGGTTCATTGAAAGTTCATCAGAGCGTACTGTGGAGGCTGAATCTGTCCTATGTCGTCAAATGCTAGCTGATTGATTTATGTCATATATCAGTAATAATTACACCGATGAATTATACTACTTTTGAACGAGCACAAAGCATGATATGTCGGATATGAACTGAACACTTGGATCACAATAATGAACAAACGTTTTGTTTGACCACCATACATGTGTAGTCTAGTCTAACCAAAGGTCTAATCTCCCCCTTGATTACAAACCCCTGTCTTTATCTACAGTCACAATAATTAGTATCGTTCCTTTTCATAGTAAGTAAGTTAGTGAGTAAGTAATTTTATCATTCGACAAAGGAGCCGATATGAAGAGAAAATCACTCAAAAACACAAATGGCTGTACACCCATGAACAGAAGGAAAGACAGTAGACCCGGGAAAAACTGCCTACGACATTGTAGCGTACATGTGCTCTCTTGCAAATTCAATCACACTGTCAACTTCGTACACTAACCAACAGCTGTTTTTTTTCAATGTTGACCATGCGTGAACAAATAACCACAGAGTTGTGGTGACACAGTGTTGGTCACTCCTTCCTTTGCCTAATGACCTATCGCTAGACACGCTTGAATACATTTTGTCTAGAGCTAGACGGTACACGTCCGACAAATATTGCCAAACATCGGTAATCCCGCCCGACCTCAGCCCATGTTGTGGACATTGTTGCTTTGTGACGGGTCGGCGGACCAGTTGTATTTTGTATGTAGAGTCGTATGCCATATGCGGGCTGTCGAGCTATATAATATGAGGGCACAGGAGCGGATTACAGTTTGTCGCGCCATCTAGTCATTGTGACCGTATACGGGCAACTCATCAAAACATGACTCGCAATATGCGCGTACGCGACGCGCTCAAACGCGCACATATATTAAACGGCGTGGTATGATGTTCGCATTCTAACGTTTCAACGGGTGATTCGCAATACAAGTTACCTATTTTTTTGCATTTGGCGAGAGTCATTGGTGGTTGGTTACGCATCGCGTTTTATATGGTAAGTACTACGGTACCTTTCATTATATCTGTGTCGTACCAATTATGAGCTACATATACAGTTATTTCAATTTGAAATAAGAATGCCTCGTGTGTATTATGTTGGAAAAAGGTCTCACGAAAATGTCTATCACGAGTATAGATCTATATCATTGCCGTAATTGGTACGACACTTGTACACACTGAGCACATGAAGAAAAACAACAACAAATCAACATGGTGATATATTCACAAAACATGAGAATGCAACACACCTATGTGAAACCTGTCCTTTCGGGTCTCGTGCCAAGTTGAAACAAACAAGAACTAGAATACTTATGCGTGCGAGAAGGATTGTTGTATTTCACGGATGGCAGAAAATGATTCCTTCACGAACGAAAAATATCCTGCACACGAGTTAAAAAAGCTGAAGCAACTGGAGTGCATTTATTGTTTAGACATAGCAAATTGAAACTTTGATAACTGACGATGGGCTCAGACCTCGGAAACATGTGACAGAAGTGCGTAACGTGAATTCATATCCCACATTGTCACATGTAGCAGATTTTCAAATGCAATTGGACGTATTTTTGGATTTAAATGCCATGGATTACCAACAACGAACCTTCTCGTATCGCCAACATTCCTCCAAGTTTGTCATTGATAAAGAGTACAGGATCCATATTATATTTTACCAAAATTTCATGGAATCGTCCACGCTGAATATAACACCAGATTAGCTTATCCATAGAAGGGGTATCCATCAAACTCAGATGTTAAAATAGCCAGAATGTGTACACCTGGGCTCAATGAGGCTGGAGTGTCAGTTCGTGTGTTTCGTTAATTTTTATTCATTAGACTGCTTTAGCATTGCAACTGGCCATGTTGAGCTGACCCGTAAAATTAAAATTCGTTAATTTTTATTAATTCGGTTAGTTCATGTTTTGAAAAAATAGGGGAAAAGATATTAGGCCTTTGTGCATGTCAGAGTTTGATGGATAATGATAATGGCGAGAAACACGTATAAATACCAGGTTATAGTTATCATTAATTGATCCCATGATTCCTATTGTGGTTTTGCACTAAACTGGCGTGCAGTGAAATGGATTGCTGGCTTCTGTAGTTGGGGAAACTGTCACAATGGTCGATGTCGTGTCAGAATGGTCGATGTCGTGTCACAATGGTCGAATGGTCGATGTCGTGTCACGATGGTCGATGTCGTGTCACAATGGTCGAATGGTCGGTGTTATGTCAGAATAGTCGAGGTGTCTGCATCTTGAATCCAGAGACCCTTGAAACACGCAAAGTGAAATTCCTGTTCAGCCCGAACTTCCTTTTGTCTGACCATCTTAATGTTATTGTTCAGTGGGTACCGATATTTACTTTCCATAAAGACAATAATCGAACAAAGATTTAGCATTGTTCATTAATGTTTACATTTTGGTTTGGCACTGAAATGACATTGTTGAGCTCAAGATGCCATTATATTTCATTCATTCCTTTCTCTTTTGATTTTTTCTCTTCTGTTCCTTGTTTCTCTCGGCACCACATGGCACGAGTCTGCCATTTGTAAAGGTGACCACATAACTCCGTCACATTGGGCTTGTTCTTGGTGACCATCTGTAACAGGCCTGAGAGCACACGAAATATTATTACTTTGGCTAAAATATTCTCAAAAAGAGATTTTTTCAAACGATTCCCCTAATATACCTTTGTGACTTGATTTGTTGCCCTTGAATCGCCGGTTTGCTTGTGGCGGCCAGAGGGCGAAAATATGGATTCCGTCCGCAACTAAATTTATAGCGTTTGATCCGCCCGACAACTTTTTTCATCTTTATTGAATATAAAGCCCATCATATGATACTTGGGCCGTAGTATCATGCTGGGATCTGTTTCGTTTGAAGTATACGCATTCAATACAAATACATGTACCACAATATACACCCATAGGGATGATAATCTACAACATACTTTTTTTGTCTGAAACAACTCTTAATGCTCGAACATAAGGTCTTTTTCATTGCATTTTTATATTCTGTTCTGGCAATTGGCCAGATCTTCCAAGTCTGTAACTTTGTAGTATTTGGAAGAAGTGTCGGGCTGGAGTCCATCAATTGGGCATATTGACAAATAAATACATCCGCTTATGAGGAAGAGTGCTACTTACTATGAAGACGCCGAGCAGTGATGTGCACAGCAATCATGTTGCACATCTCTGCCACGCCGACACAATAGTATCAGAAACACGTAACGAGGCTGAATAACGGGTATTTTTTTCGGAAAGGGACTTGTATGTGCTGCGGTGTTGTGGATACAATTTCAAATGCATAGAATAAGAAAGTAAATCTGAATGACACAGGGGATACGAAGCTACTACATAAGAGTTCCGTATGTCTGTGTTCCAAATATGAACCAAACTAGAGTGATATGAAAATGGCTCAAAATGGGGATTCTCGTCTGTGCCAGAGAGATGTCATTTCTCTCTCGTTATGTATTTCTGATGGCATCTATGTACCTAGACCAGCCTCGCATACATTATCATAATTACGTCCATATATTCGTTTGCATCACGCATGCGCGGGGCCCACTACTTCATTATTCTTTGTTCTCTCGACCAATAGCAAGCCCGAGACACAATAGTCAACCAACCACCAAATAGTTGATGGGCAGCCAAGTATCTAAACAAAACGATAAGGAACTCAATCCGCTCTCGCAAACGGCCCGGCTGACTTTCCAATACTTCTACCACAACCAACAGACGCCTGATTACAGATCACGGGGTGCAAAGCGGTGAATCTAATTGGTCTGAGAGCCGACCAGGGTAGACCTGGGTTCCTAACCATCAGCCAAACAAAAGTTTCCGGCCGTGAACCCTATGTTTATATCCGTAGGTACCCATGCGCAAAACGTAGCTGGCAGTTCACCATTGGCCTAACCTTGTTACACCACATGGCCCCCAAAACCAAGACGCCCATATCTATAGTCATTATGATAAATAGCTTGTACGGGTATACGAGGTGTGTCCCCGTGTGTATATGGGGTTGGGTGGAGATGTCTGCATTATCTTCATGCGAAAATTCAGAATTGAATTGGGAAGAGGCAAGTTATTGTGGCTAACGTACAGGCCAATAAAAAACCCAGCGAATGAGTCTAGGTAATAATTTGAATGTGTGTATGTGTGGGGGGGGGGGTTAAAAGTTTCTTGCTCACTTTCATGGCAGTTATGCCACGTCGGGCAAATCAAAATGGCATACATTGTGGGTGCTTTTGCTGTGCATATTGTTAACCTCTCCAACGCGTACAACTCTTTTGAGTTCACTGTGATTGTACTAGTTACGTATGGTATTTAACATTAATAAATATTCAACATGTTCGATATTCATAATCAAAGACATGGAGATGTGAAAACATTGCATTCTTCCGTGTAAAATGTTTATACGAATCAAAATTTTCGGTTGTGAAATGTAGCACATCTAGGGGGTAATATTGTTCCACGAATCATCTTATGAGACAACATGAAGCACTTATAGTGGCATATTATCTAATGATACTAAAACTTCCCATCCCCCAATTCTATTGGTGCTTTGTGTTAAAAATGCAAAATATATTATTGTCAACCAATTCTGGGGATTTTACTGGGTTCTACCATTTTTCCGATTTTCAATTTTGTGAGACCGAACTTGAGGGTTCATTCGCTCGATCCAGACCGTCACAGGATACTTGAACATAGACCCTGTCAGTGCCATGCAATCGAAAAAAGGTGGACAGAAGAGAGGGTTTGGCATTCCACCTGAATTGTCAGGGTCAGGTCATCGTTAGGGGTTTCGACGCGGAGGTCTCGGGCATATTTGGCATCCGTGTGTTCTCATGTGTCAGGCATCATAATATAACTCAGATAGACAACGTGTTGTAGAAGCAGGTTGCCAGCTATAACATTACCGGGATTGAAGACTCGGACGAGCTTAGTATTTTCATATCATGTCGCTTTTATTCATACAGGTACCACGTCGTTGTGGCCGAATTCCCTTCCGTGGAGTTGTCTCCTGAAGTTGTGTTCCTCTTTCTGTATCTCTCTTCTCATGGCTGTTAGTCAGCCCCTTATATACAAAATGTCCTCAATCACTGACTTGTCCAAGGCCCCCCAATATATTCATTAATTCCAGTGGTCACCAAGGGACCACAACAAACATGTTTCAAACTAAGAATTATACTCCTAGTTACCCCCAATACAGTTGCATAATTATATGGTGCTGACCATGGGCAATTAGTCCAAATATTGGCATCCCTCCCGATACAGCAAATGACCACCATAATGATTGAATGTCATTCCATGTTTGCTGATTGACAAAGAACGTCATACATGCCGTGAACAATGATAAAATGTTCTATGAAGGCGATATTGCCTTTACTACTAGGATGGGCTATGGGCATCAGGACTTAATCAGCTTTGAAGTCATATTCATATATCCATCTAACAGGATAAATGGACGCTTGTATTTATACAAATCTACAAACGATTGCCACGCATGCAGTGGACATTAGATGAGCGGGTTTGAACATATCACCCGAATTGGCTCTAAAGCACTTAAGACAATCATGACATGTCTAAGACTACGGTCTCCCTATTCATATTCAAATAAATCTAACTTTATCATCAGATGCAAGTTATAATATTGTGTATGAGTATACTAGGTGAATACTAAGTAGGCCTAACGCCGAAAAAATACGCATAACGCTTCCAATGCGCGAACCATTGGATACGATTGAATCCATAATATCAGCAATATCCTTGTTATCAATGATGTCCCGGTCGTTCAACTGCAGCTGTTAACACCAGTGAATTGACGTTTGCATGAAATTTTTCGAACCATGTCCCATACTTTTTAGAAACACACAGTCTCCAACAGTTCATTGCTTTCCTCAAAACTTTCCTGGCTAGAGCATACTGATGTTTATAAGCCATACAATTTGTTTAAAGTGCCGTCAAACTTTATTCCTTCTTTGCCGTAACAGTTTTGAAAACACCATCAACCTAAAACTACGTGTAGCCCATAACGGCACAATGCCCCTTTCAAATTGAAGAGGGTGGGAGGGTGTGTAACTTGCAGATTGCTCCTGTGCGGAGAGCTTTGAGGCGTCCGGGTGGTGCGAACTTTTGTTTTGGGGTTACGGACACCGGATGACGGCGAGATCGCTGCACTGTTGGCCAGTAACACCCTGCAACATATCTTAAGGCGGTGACTGACCTAGTTCTTTTGTCTAGGGGTCAGGTCATGTTATTGTCACCGACTTGTGCTCAGAATTTTTGGAAGGAAGATAAACACAAGGTAAGAAAAATGCAATTTCTGCAACATAACACATATATATAATAACTGAGGTAGATGATACGATGTCCGAGATACTACTACAACTGTATTTACTTCACAAATATTTGTAGGGGCTGAAATTCCCCAGAAATAAGGTTTCTTCCATCAATGTTTACCCCAATTTTGACACGGTGATCACGTTCATGGTCATTTTCAATAAATTCTAGATTTATTTAGATAATAAATCTATCTAATAAAATGTATTTAGATAATCTATACACGGGAGTTAAGATAATCATCTCATGTTTCATACATCCTGCGCATATGCACTAATATCTTGTAATTTTGCAGTTATTCCTAAATTATTCCACATGCTCGTCGTGTCACCGATTTGAGTCAAGCGTCACCGACTTAGGTTTACATTTTGGGTATGACATACCCACTAGTTGAATGAGTTGAACTGTACAATGAATTCTCAGGAAAGGTGCTCTTGTGTACGGTTATAGCGATATCATATTCGTGGTATCGTGGACCGTACGCAGCAATTCATTGTGCAGTATACATCCCAACAACATTTCGTAAGACCGCGTTATTGACATGTCCACGTAATAATTACGAGTGTGTATAGTGTACATGTTAATTTTGCTCATTTTCCAAATATGAAGACAAGAATATGGCAAGAAAATAATACAGACATTTGCATTATGATGTTGCAATGCATACTGTTGATTGAACATCGGCGGTGGCTAATACTTTATGCGTTTTTTGTGTGGAGAGATACCAGTCCTTTTCTGGGCAACTAACATCTTAAGTCGGTGACGCTTGACTCAAATCGGTGATACGACAAGCGTGTGTAGTAATTTAGGAAAAATTGAAAAATTACAATATATTGGTGCGTATGCGCAGGATATATGAAAGATGAGATGATTATCTTAACTCCCGTGTACAGATTATCGAAGTACAATGTGCAGAATTTATTGAAAATGACCATGAACGTAATCACCGTGTCAAAATTGGGGTAAATATTGATGGAAGAAACCTTATTTCTGGGGAATTTCAGCCCCTACAAATGTTTGTGAAATACATAAATTTGTAGTAGTATCTCGCACATCGTATCATCCCCCTCAGTTATAATATATATGCGTTACCGGTATGTTGCAGAAATTGCATTTTTCTTACCGTGTGTTGATCTTCCTTCCAAAAAATCTGAGCACAAGTCGGTGACAATAACATGACCTGACCCCTAGACAAAAGAACTAGGTCAGTCACCGCCTTAAGATATGTTGCAGGGTGGTAACAGGGCTCTTCCTGGCAAGGCAACGATGGAGAGGTGGGAATGAGGGGTGCTGTCTCGGGACACCTATACTTAGGGATTGGGATAGGTGTCAATGAGGAAGAAACAGAGTTGAAAACATTCAATGGCAACAGATCACAGATGGGGGCGTTGCCGCAGCAACCGTCACAGTTTTTATCTCAATAAAAAGGATTTGTGTTGTGATACCCAATGCACAAGGCATAGCGTTCAGTAAAATAAGAATTAAAACGGCGCTTGATAGTGGGACGTAAGGGAACTGGAATCCTAATTATGCGGCGGGGTAATTCTAGGGTCTGTTAGACATCATTGACAACAACCAATTAAATGGGGAGAGAGGAGGGCGCCATTATCGCCAGAATATATCTTAAGATACACACGAACAGTGTGAAGAGTCTGCAATGGACCACGTAGTGTCCGGATGGAAGGCAAAGCCTTGGGATTAGCGGCAATGGCCTTACTCATCAACTGAATAAATCGCATGAAAGCGATAAGGACATTTCGAATGATCCTCAAACGTGTCTCAAGCAAATCGTCGCTGTACGAAAGAATGTACTTGTACTGAATGCCACTTACTATCAGATCCATTAGCGCTTGGAATGAGTATGCTGCATTCCGTAATCCTTGAGCATTCGCCTTATAGCGATATTTTCCTGAATGCGTGACAACGACGTATAATCCTTGGTATCCACATCCATGGGAATTTGATGGAATGAATTTTGAGCATCTAGTATAAGGAAACCTACTTTATCAAATAATTCATCGAAACATAGATTTTGTTAACGGGGTCGTTAATTTCCACATGATATGTTGGTTTCAATCTTAACTTAGAAATTACGACAACTCTGGTTGCTTCTAAATATATTTCTCTTTATTTTTCGTCTTCCGCTCTCGACCAGAGTCTCGGTTCCAACATCCCAACACTGGACAATTGAATTATACAATATATATAATTAAGTGGAGGCATGGATAATGTTTTATTTTGAAATTGCAGTCTAAACTATGGTATCATAACATTTTTATGTAATAGTTTGAGCATCAAAGCCCCGAGAGTCAATAACCAAACGCATACCCCCGAAGCTTTCCACGATATACCCGTCCAATGATAACCTGATCTAATTGTTCCTCAATGCTGTCGTCCATTTGTTTTCGTTTGTCGGGTAACGGCCTATATAGCTGAGAATAAACAAGGCAAGAGCTTTTATAAGTCAGTGATCCCTAATGTATTATCAACTGGAATTACAAAGCAGTCCGAATATACATTCATTGAGTGTTATATTTGATGCTTTTCTTAAGCATTCATCAGATCAGATGAAAGGTCGACATCAGGTTCAAAATTGTGCTCACAACACTTGACTTCGTTCATTTTATATCCTCTTTTGGCACTGAACTGGCCTCCTTGAGCAAAAAGTGCCGTTAAACTTCATACTTCGTTTATGGAGTTAACTAGTGTCCGATGACACGGACTGAGGCTGCTTTATCCCAAGGCTGATTTGATGCTATTGGTTGCACCCTTTCTACAGTCAAGTCTTTCTTGGTAGGGATTGAACATCTCCCTCATTATTTGCACTGACGGCGAGCACTCGTCTTCACGTTCCCACGTCTTCACGTTGACTAGAGTTGTATGTCTAAAAATAAAAAAATATATACCCCAATTTCTCGAAGGAAATTGAGGACTTTATAAACATTAAAATCATTGAACACTTCGAATATGGACTGACACTCGTGAAAAAGACATGCTCAACGGTCAGCCACTCTCGACAGGGCACACACACAGCCCCCCCCCCCCGGAACAGGTAGCCCTGAGTAAGGTATGGGTGCCCTATACGAGCCCGTGACATGACCAATTGACATTTCTAGATCTAGTCATCAATACTTTCACCATTAATCTTGTAAGGTTTTACTGTTCACTAGAAAATTTTAATTGTAGAACTACCGGTTTTACCATTCTTGATACTACTTTTATATCTTCGTTTGGCACTGAAATGGCCTTCTTGAGCCCAAAGTGCCGTTAAACTTTATTTCTTCTTGCAGTAAAGTAAATCACTTGCAGTATTTACTTTATCAGGGAGACATACAAAATACAACAATAATCCTCTAAGCCATATGATTTACAAACAGTACATGTGACATAGAATTGGATGTTCAAAATAAATCTGTAAGCACTGTACCAAATATTTATTTCATTTTGGTATTTTGATATTCCTGAAGAATTATCAAATGTTGGTGAAAATAAAATGACTTTATTCATTCATGTGTTATTAGACCAGGATCTCTCTACGAACTGGTGCAGCGCATTGACGTTTCCGTGACGCTGGGAAAGGTGTGAAATGCTGTTTCTCTAAACAGTGCGTGAAATGTGTCCTCAGCTCGGACTGTGACACACGAAATTGTTCGGGTTTGTGTCCATGGCAAGGTGTTTTCTGGGGGTATTTCGTGCAGTGTTTTGATTCCCAAAGCATCTGCAGTACCTTCGTTTTGCTCGTCATACGCCAAGAGGATACGGGATCGGTCGTTGTGAGCATAAAGTTGTTTATCACAAAGGAAGCATTCCCCTGAGGACCACAATAAACGTATTTGTATTTATAAATGCACTGCGTGAGCGTATTTGTATTTGTTAAAAAATAATTGCAATAGTTGTATTTGATACGCATATTTAAAGATTTGATCAAATATTGCACTCAGTAACTGATAAAATTTTGAATTGACGTAAATTTTCCTGCGGTACTGAAAACAGAAGACAACCCCTCCCTGATAACCAATAAGAAGCATCGCAAGGAAAATAGTGTGATGTCATGCTCTTGGAAAAATAAAAGAAGGGTACACGACAGAGATTCGGAAAGTATCGGATATCTTCAATATATCGGCTGTTCCGTCCAAAAGCTCGGTGTTTCCTACGGACGCTGCAATGTTGCGGCACATTTGGAAGAACTTGGGGGTCTTTTTGTATCCAAAGTTCCATGCTTGTGTTTCTCTTGTAAAAGTAAAAAATATTACTGATGATGTGATAAATGTGGCGATTTTGCCCTAAGCACGCGGCAGGTGATTGTAAACATAAAAGCCATTTATGTGGCCTTTCTGTACTTGGCCTTGTTTTGACATGCTCCGTTCGAGCGTGCGTTGCCACGGCGACGTATTGTAATTTACGTTCCAGTAAACTATAACAATGGATCGATTTAACCTCGCGTGGGCCCTGCAGTTTCTGGTGTATTATATATACACTGGAAGCGACTCGTTCGAGGAGATTGTCCAAGATCGAGACTAGGACGCACACGAGGCTCGCCATGAGCTTTGTGTTCCCTGGGTCTGAGTAGTGGGCTCCTAGAGCCCTGGGGACGATTTCCGTGGGGAGGCCCGGGCTGGGAGAGACGAGTTGCTGACTCGGGGGCCTTCGGCCCTGTGGATCGCCAGCTCTCTCCCTTCCCGGGACATGTGACAGAGGCTCTGGCCAGCATGTCGGACTGTACGGGGTTCCGTCCCCGAGGCAGACCGCGGCTCGCCAGGCCCCGCCAGTTAACACCGTGGTGATGAACCAGTTTCTGAACGGTGTCCGTAGGCCTGGGAGTGTCGGGTGGGCTGTTACCTGGTTACCGTTAATGATGAAGTAGTTACCGTGTCCGCCGCGACCTCCGGTGAGCGGCCCTGCCGCGAGGATCCGGAATAGCGGATGCGCGTCCGCAAGGACTCGGATGAGAGAGGACTATCCTCGAGGATCCCGAAGAGCGGACGGTAGTCAATAACTTTACATTGGTGCCGTGACCAGGATCAGTCCGACAGTGTTCCATCGCAGCCTACCGTCACAGTGTTGTCGCCTCCTTAGTCCCTGGGGATCGCCCGCTCCTCAAGGACGTCTCGAAAAATGACAAGAGCGAAAGAGAAGGCCAAAGATAAGGCCGATGAATCCAAGGGGAGGGATAAGGGTGGAAATGTCGCGGACCACACCCGGTCGCGCGACAGCCCCCGTGAGACGTCTCCGGACGACTCCGGCGGCCGGAAGGAACGCGCGGAAACCTCCGTGGACAAGACCCCGTCCGCGGAGACGACTCCGGCGTCCCTGGCTCCGTCTTCGGACGTAGAGTCGGGCCCCGCGGGGCCGCAGCAGGAGTTGCCGTCAAGGCCGGACCTTGACGTGTTAGGCGCGGTGGGTGGAGCTGGCAACGGCTCTACGCCGCGCCCGCCCGTGCCCAGAACAGATCCGTGGCAATCGGCACCCTTCCATAAGACGCCTTCGAGCGTCCGGAATCGAGCGCCGATGCATGCGGGTCCTTCTGGACGAGCGGACCAGTCTTACCAGATGCCGCACCCGGCCGGGTGGGCTCCCTCGCGGGCCTCTGGCATGGGTTCTGGTCGGTCCGCACCGGGCAGTGTGGTGGATCAGCTCACCGACGCACTTGGCGAGCTGGCTCCCCTCGGGCGCTATGACCGCGCCCGGTCGCCCCATCAGGGACGATCAGACCGGCGGAACCGCTCCCCTTCTCCGCTGTCACAAGGCAACTCAGGGCCTTTGACGGAGAGGGAGAGGTGGCTGATATCCGAGGCGCTTGTACTGTTCAAGCGGAATCAGCTGCATTCGAGCGTTGACCCGTCGGTCACCCTAAGTCCGGGGATGTCTGGGCCAGCAGCCCCTCCCCAAGTCCTGCCGAGTCCGCAGGCGCCAGTGGCCCCCGCAATGGGACCCGCGCCTGCCCCGCGGCTCGGAGGCACCACGTTGGCGACCGCGTCGACCGTTCCGACGGTTGGAGCGCAAGCCGCGTGGTCGACTTACCCTGGCACGTACAGTGTGTCGGACGGGCAGTGGCAACAGGCGGCTCCGGCCCCAAGCTTTGCCGCCCCTTCTGGAGCCTACCCAGTAGGTTCGATGGGAGTCCCGCCCGCACCTAGCCAGAGTGGGTTTTCAGCGGGAATGATCCCGGCGGCAAACGTGAGCTTCCCTGCTCCTATGTCCGCGGCGTCGATGTTTGCTCCGGCAGACTCCGCCGCAGGCGCGGGAAGCGCGCGGAACTTGCCGCAGTACACGGACGACCCCGGAGCCGGGACCGCACGTCGGGCGCGTAACAAACGCGATGACGGGCCCGACCACTCTTCGTGGCGGAAACGGTTCAACGGGGATAACGCCGACTTGGAGGACTACTTGCTCCAGGTATGGCGTACCGCCGTGTACGAAGGATGGTCCCAGCCTGAGGCTGGACACGTCCTCGCGGGGAGCCTGGAAGGGAAAGCTCTCCGCGTGATGCCGTGTCTGCCGGTAGGAACAGTGACGTTCGGCGAGGTTGCTCGTCAACTTCGCCTGCTGTTCCCGCCGACGACCAATCGGCGGCAGTCTGAACGAGAGTTCAAGGCGCGCATCCGCCAGCCGACTGAGTCCGTGACAGACTATGCGTACAGCTTACGCATACTCGGC
This sequence comes from Terebella lapidaria, assembly GCA_949152475.1. NCBI lineage: Eukaryota > Metazoa > Annelida > Polychaeta > Terebellida > Terebellidae > Terebella > Terebella lapidaria. The sequence continues at coordinate 5,128,302 of OX424567.1, forward strand.
CGGAGAGCCTTTCCGGACATGGACTCCAGACGGTTTGAGACGATGCTGATCGATCAGTTCATCGATGGCCAGCCTTACCACCTAGCGTACGGGCTGGCCACCCATGAAAAGCGATCGATGGAGGAGGCGATAGACTCCGCGCTTGCGCTTGAGATGGCTGTCCGTCCTAGACAGTTGCCTCCAGCCTCGGCTCCGGCCCCGGCTGTACCCGCGCAGGTGGCGACTCCTCCTCCGGTCAAGGCATCGCAGGTAACCCCGTGGCAGGACCCGGTCGTCCGGGAACCCGCCAGGGAACCTACCCAGCAGTGGGTTAGTGCGCCGGCACCCTCTACAGGGGCGCCCGCACATGCGGCACCGGTCGCCGCGCCGCGCTCGCCTTCGGACGAGTGCGACATAGAGGAATACGACCTCGGCGCCGCGCAGATGATTGCGCACTGCGCCGGGCTCGAAGCTCCGGGAGCCGCAGAATGTTGCGCGTTCACCTCCGGACCAGCTCAGAACCGTCCCTGCTACTTCTGCGGAAAGCAGGGACACTTTTGGCTGAAGTGTCCGGAGTTGTTGGAACGCCTGCGGTCGCGCGGATACCAGGGAGCTCTCCCTGGCCCGCAACGGAGGAATTCCTTCCGGTCTGGTCCTCCGGGACAGCAGAATCGGAACCCGCGGCAGGGAAACTAGATCCGGACGTGGTGGCGACCAACACTGCGTCCGGGGATAGTTGTTCGGTGGCAAACGATGCCGCCCCACCCGCTGATGAGCAGGACGGACCCCAAGTGGATATGACTTCTCCGGAAGTAGTCCTTGGAGACCAGTCTAGCTCCTCCGCGGCTGAGGCGGATGGCGAGGACTCCGTAGATGAGCCCAGCGCGTGCGAAAGGTATCGCCCGACCTGCGCGCTGGTGAGGGACCCCTGCTGGTACCTGCCCCTGTCCTTCGGACGGGAGCCGGTCCGGTTCCTCATAGACTCAGGCTCGGAGGTGACCCTCGTGGCCGCCGGAACGTTTAGGAAGGAGCCCGCACTCCGCAACCTTGAGTTGCGAGATCCCGGACCGTACAAGCTCTACGGAGCGGGAGACAACCGCATCCGTATCCATGGCATCATCGATCTGCCTATTACCCTTGGGGACAAGGTGTATCTGACAGAGGCGATCGTGGCGGATATCGGAGCGGCCGGGATAATTGGGATGAATTTCCTACGGGTCCACCGGGTGATTGCCAACTTTAGTGCTGGCGAGTTCCGGATGGGAGAGGACACGCACTTCCTCTTCCGCTCGGGCCCGATGCATTCATTCCAGATGCGGACATCGCGCACTGTAGTAGTGCCGCCGATGAGTGAGATGATCATCGAGACGAGGCCGCGGCGTCCCCGCATGCCCCTCGATGGTCGTCCGTGTATAGTGCAACCCGTGAGCAGTTTCGCCGCAGGAACTGGGCTCGTGCTGGGTGGGGCCCTGGTCATGTCCAACCCCCGCGCGATGCCCATCCTTGTGGTGAATCCTACGGATGCTCCGATTGTACTGAAGCGCGGATGCATAGCAGCTACTGCTATTCCCGCGGCTTCGAGTCGTGTCATCCCCGACGATCCGGTCTGCCGCGCTGCGTGCGCGGCGGCGGCCGCCGGAGATGATCCGTTCACCCTGCCGGACCATTTGGAATCTCGGGTTCCGAAGGACCGGCTGGATGAAGAGCAGCGCCAAGCGCTCCGCAGACTGCTGCGGCAGTATGCGGATGTGTTCATGGGTCCTGATGGTGCGGTTGGCAAGACTGACGTCGCCAAGCACCGCATCGACCTCGTGGACGAGCGTCCTCTCAAGCAGCGTCTTCGTCGGGCAGCAATAGTGCACCAAGAGGTCATAGACCAGGAGGTGCAAAAGATGCTCGACTTGGACATCATCGAACCCAGTGACAGCCCTTGGGCCAGTCCGGTGGTTATGGTGAAGAAGAAGGACGGCTCGTGGAGGTTCTGCGTGGACTATCGGAAACTCAACGATGCCACGCGGAAGGACTCATATCCTCTCCCGCACATTGAGGATACCTTCGATGCCCTGGCCGGGTCGCACTATTTCTGTGCTCTGGATCTGGCCTCCGGGTATTGGCAGGTGGAGATGGAGGAGAGTGATCGGGCGAAGACTGCCTTCGTTACCAAGAACGGGCTCTACCAATTCAAGGTAATGCCGTTCGGGCTCTGTAACGCACCAGCGACGTTCGAGCGCCTCATGGAGATGGTACTCAAAGGGTTCCTCTGGAAGCGATGTATGGTCTACATCGACGATGTCGTCGTGTATGGCCGGTCGTTCGAGGAAACCCTCACCAACCTCCAGATGGTGCTCCATCGCATTCGCGGAGCAGGGCTTAAATTGAAGCCAAGTAAGTGCGAGCTATTCGCGCAGGAAATCCTGTACTTGGGCTTCATGGTAACGGGCACCGGAGTGAGACCAGACCCCGCAAAGGTGGCGGCCGTGCAGAAATGGCCTCCGCCATGTAACGTGGCGGACGTGAGGTCCTTCTTGGGCTTCGCGAGCTACCACCGCAGGTTTATTCGCGGCTTTGCGGAGATCGCGCGTCCCCTTACTATCCTCACGGAAAAGGGCGCCGATTTTGTTTGGTCCGCCGAGCAGGCTAACGCCTTCTCGGGACTCCGGCAGGCCTTGGTAGTGGCCCCGGTGCTGCGGCACCCTCGTCCGGACTGCGAGTTCATCCTGGACACCGACGCGAGTAACTTCGCGCTTGGCGGTGTCCTCTCGCAGATCGTGGATGGGCAAGAGCGGGTAGTAGCTTATGCGAGTGTGGCCTTGAGCCGCTCTCAAATGAACTACTGCACCACTCATCGCGAGTTGCTCGCGGTGGTTACGATGACCAAGCGTTTCCGGCACTATTTGTTGGGACGCCATTTCCGCTTGCGGACTGATCATAGTTCGCTGAGATGGCTCCTCAACTATAGTGAGGCCGACGGCTTGGTGGCGCGGTGGCTCGTCAAACTCCAAGAGTATGACATGCAGATAGAGCATCGCGCTGGTAAGTTGCACGGCAACGCGGACGGCCTGTCCCGTTGTCATAAGTGCAAGAATCCGGGTTGTGCAGGGATGGCACCATTCCAGCAAGCCGCGGATTCGTCCTCAGACTCGGAATTGGACGTTCCGGGGAGACCGCAGGCCGCCGCCCCCTCTAACAACACGGCGGCCGGAGCGTCTAGGGCTCATCTCCGCGCGCGGACCCGCCGATATCGGCGAGGGCGTCCCGCATATGAAGCGGAGGTGCGGCTCAGCTCCAGCGAGTCTTCCTCGAGTCCGGCGGTGTACTCCTCGTGGGTACCCTCGTCCTCTGGAGAGTCTGAGTATGAGCGGTCCTTGCCCCCTGTGGTGATGGCCGCTGCGGCGCAGCCGGACGCGACGGATGAGGAGCCTAATTACTTGGGTGGCTACTCTCCGGCGCAGATAGCTGCGGCGCAGAGAGCTGACAGAGCTCTGGCACCGGTAATCACAGCCCTTGAGGCCGGCCAGAAGCCCTCGAAGGATGAGCGGAAGACCTACAGGGAGGAGACCTTGTCTCTAGTATCTCAGTGGGAACGACTCTCCTTGAGGGATGGCCTCTTATACCGGCGCTATGAGCCACCGACCCCACTGCCTCCAATATGGCAGTTGGTGCTTCCGGCGGAGCTGCGGAAAGAAGTACTCCACCAGTTGCATGACCTCCGGGTGACCGGTCACTTGGGAATCCGGAGGACCGTCCATAGGCTACAACAGCGCTTTCATTGGCCTGGTAGCGGCTTGGACGTGCAACGGTGGTGCGCAGCCTGCCCTCGGTGTCAAGCTCGCAAAGGAGTCCCGACTCCTGGCCGCCACCCCTTAACCACGGTTAAGGCGGGCGCGCCGTTTGATCGGATAGCTTTGGATATACTGGATACCCACCGGGTCACCCCGCGCGGTTTCCGGTACATCCTGGTGATATCCGACTATTTTACCAAGTATACCGACGCCTACCCACTGCGCCGCCAGACTGCGGACGAGGTAGCTCGGTTATTGGTGAATAGATGGGTGGTGTACCATGGGGTACCTAAACAGGTACATTCGGATCAGGGCACGCAATTTGAGAGCAACCTGTTCCGGAACCTAGCACAGATGCTAGGGAGTACCAAGGTGCGTACCACCCCCTACAGGCCCCAGTCTGATGGCCAGGTCGAACGCTTTAATCGATCGGTCCTCAACATGCTGGCGGCCTTTGTGAATGATCGTGCGAATGATTGGGATGACCACCTCCCGTATGTCTTAATGGCGTACAGGTCGTCGGTCCACTCTTCGACCGGAGTTACTCCGCACGCGATGTTGTACGGCCGGGAGTTAAATTTGCCCGTGGATATTATGTATCCAACTGCGGCAGAGACCGGCGCAGTACCCCAGTGCGGTCCGGAGTACGTGGAGTGGATTCGCCGCGCCCTGGCGAACGCCCATGATTTCGCGCGCGCGCGCCTGGACAAGTCTGCCCTCCGGCAGAAGCGAGGCTATGACGCCCATGCTAAGGGTAGGCCAGCTTTTGCGGAAGGCGACAAGGTGCGCTACTATTATCCGCCGCTTAAGCAAGGCAATAAATTTGCTAAGCCGTGGATAGGCCCGTTTACCGTACTGAAACAGGTGACAGATGTGGACTACCGGATCCGGAGGGATTCCGATCCGGACAGGGTTCTGGTTGTCCATATCGATAATCTGAAGAAGTACGAGGGCCCGCTGGTCATGGATCCGCTAATTCAAGATGCGGAACCGGATGATGCTCCCGTATGGGATCCGTCCGGTCAGCATCCGCGGACTCCGGACGAGCGTGTGCGCCGTATGGTGGGCCTCCCGGACCTCTCTGACCCGTCAGATGATGGGCTGGGTGGCTATCAGCCAGATGACGGCGATCCGCAGGTACCTCCACTCCCTCCAGTACCTGCGGATGACGGGCGGCCACGCCGGAAACCACGTGCGCCAGCCCGGTATGGGTGGGAATAACCTTCCGCCCATGCGGATGCGTCTGCGGTACCCGTCTATCATACTACGGACGGGTTTTAGGTCGTTCCGTGAGAGTCCGCACGACTTACCTCCGCGGGTGGCTACTTTGTGGCCATCTTCGGAGTTGAGGTCCGCGGAGACTTTCATGTCGTAACGCCGCCGCTCCGCATCCGCCCTCCTGTAGTTTCTAGCGCCAGGGACGTGCGGATGGCCGGTCCGCACCTTGTGGACGGCTGTCCGGCGTAATCCGTACAACGGTTACGCTGGCCGGACGAATTTACTGATTCGGCCGGACGCCCCTGGTCCCGGGACAACCTCTTATATGGCCAGACTGAGGTTGGGATTTACGTCCGCTACGGGAGAAGCGTCTTCCCACGGATTTGGGGAACTGGCTCTGGACGCGGGGATAGTGTCCGCAGATGAGGACTGATGTCCGCGGTTCGTCCGCGTGACTCGTCCGGCGTCCGCGGCGCTTTAAGATGACGCACTTCGGTGTAGTTATCCCCCGTGAGCCACTACTGTAATTGCGGTTATAGTAGATTAAGGTTTCTTACGGCAGGAAACCGACTATCCATTATGATAATGGAGCGGTTGTTAAGTCCGCGTGTGCGGACCAGCCGCGGCAGCGGGTGACGCTCGTTCTCGTCCGGATCGTACCTTACAATACGCGGTCCGGCCGGAATGACCGGAACCCCGGCCTCCTTCTAAGAAGGGGGTCGTATATTACATGCGCAACACTTGTGGTGGCTTCTAATTCCAATTTCATCTTCATTGGATAAGGGCAATACGCCGTACAATGGTAGACGTCCGGCCTGGACTCCGTCCGCGGGCAGCCCCGGACGTCCGCCGGCTATTGCTTTCACCATCTTTGGGCGCCTCTAGATTGGGCGCCGGTATGAAGGGTTCGCCCCCTAACCAGTGCGGTTATGGACCATGCCGGCTCCGCGTCTAAATCTATTGGCTCCGCGCTCCGGTAGTCGTTTGAGGAGGCTCTGGGCTGGACCGGGCACCGCTCCGCGGCCGGGCAGTACGTCGGGGATGCTAGTGGGCGCTTTGCAAACGCCCATAGGGCGCCCGATTGTCTGTCCGGACGTCATGGGTATGTCCGATCGCCCTGTAAGCGTGCCAGCGGCTATGGGGAGTGATTTTGTTTATTTTCCATCTCATTTATTATTTATGGGAGGATTATAAGCCACAAGTGTGTGCGTGTTTCCCGTGGAAATGCTATTCTTACTCATTTATCCCATATATGAGAAAGTTTAGTGATATATCTTTTCCCTGGTGCAATAGAGAGTAAGAAATCGGGAGATTTCTGCTTTCGCAAGAGGGGTGTAGGAGATTGTGTACATTGTATCGAAGGCTGTATGCCGTGATCTATGAAAAGCATGCAAGCGGTGGTGGATTTATTTTCATTGCTGCTTGAGCGGTGTTAAATTTTTATTTATCGCTGCTGATAGGGTGACATAATCGTAACACCCACAAGTAGTTTGGCTTTTTGATACATTGTATACAATCTTTAACCTGCGAGGGTGATTAACTTCACGTCATTGATCGCCAGTGCGAAAGCTATTGCTAATGACTGCTGTTAATTACTGTAGTATTTTAGCGGGTTCCCCCGGGATGGCTTGTGTACACAAGCCACCCGTATACATGGCATGAAAGGAGTCACCGGGGGGAGATGCGTGTATGGGAATGCGGGAATGTAAAACGTCCTTTTGTCTGTCGATCGGGTAGATGCAGTGAATAGACGTTTCCACGGGAACGCGTCATACGATGCGTGTGCAGTATAACTGCCAACACTTGATGCCTTTAATCGATGTAATTCGACACCTTCTCGTCATTCAAGCGCTCGGCACTGGTGGAGACGGATCTGCGGATCTGACTCCCAGTGTTTAGAGCGATTAGAGCGCTTGACAATGTCGGAAAGTAGCGACGGCTGGGGAGGTGATGAAGGGAGGGAAGAGGGGTCTCTTGAGCGCGGTAATTCGTACTCGAGACCCCAGTCTAGGCCCGAGGAGGATGACCGCGAGGACATCCCTCGGGGAGCCTATGTGGGTTCTGAGGAATCCAGCTCCAGCTCCGGTTCTTACTCAGGAACCGAGTCTGAGAGCGAGGTCGCGGAGGACCGCCCCGCAGAGAGTGACTCGGCCACGGCAGGCGCCGAGCTACTCCTAGATCCGTCGCCTTTTTCTCGTATGGAAGAGGTGATGGACTGCGGTGGTGCGGGACTTGCTAGTGTGGACATTGAGTTGCACCCGTCCTCGGAGATGCTTGCGTCTCTGGGCCCGGATGAGAGTACTCGTGCGGAAACCCGTCCGGATGGCCGTAGCCGTCCGGACACCGGTTCCGCCGAGAACTCCTCGGTGTCCGCACCTGCGGAGTCTGGTCCGCACGACCAGAAGGCCCCTGGGACTTGGGCGGAGCAGGTTGACGCGGCTGAGGAAGCCGCATCCCAAGCGCCGCCTCAGGAACAGGAGTCTGGCTCGAAGGAGACCGAGAACCGAGATGACGGGTTTACATCGCCCGTCTCTAGGCGTACTCGCCGTCGAGCCAGGGAGATTGCTCAAAAGCAGTGGAGAGCCCAGCAAGAGCTGGAAGCCGCTGAGCATGGGCAATCTGAGGCCGGATCCGACCCGGACCCGGCCTCCTCGCCTCCAAAGAAGAAGAAGAAGAAGCGGCCGCACCGGAAAAAGAAGTCCGGCGGCCCCTCGCCTCAAGCAGGATCGAAGTCCGGAGGACCTCAGCCACTGGCGCCTAAGCCGGGCGGCCAGAAAGGGTCCTCCGCCAAACCCGGAGTCGCCAAGACGCCTAATCCCTCGGGATCTGGTGCGGGCGGCGCCTCCGCGGGATCCGGCCCAGGCGCGGGAGGTTCCTGTAAGCGGGTGCCTATCAAGGCACCGAAAGGAACCTCCTCTTCTTCTTCCTCCGGTACCAAGAAACCTACCGGAGCTGCGGAGGTGGGGTCAAGTCCAGTGGACAGAGGGCGTCCCGTGCCGAAGGAGGGAGATCTTCGTTTAGAACTCCTCCGGAAGCGCGCGGAGCAAGACGGGGTCCACCTGTCTGACGCCGCACTGGAAGCGGGAGCGCGGGCCTTCGTTGCGCAGCAACGGAGGGCCGCGCCCCCACGCGGGAAGAGTGTGCCCCGACAAACCAGGTCGGAGAATCGTTCGGGGGCGGCCAAAAAGAAGAAACGGTCGTCCTCGGAGCAGCCCTCTATCCAGAGGCTGCGGGCCGAAATGGGCCCCGAACTCCCTGGAGTCCGTCAGGGACACATGTTCCTCCCGCGCTACGGCAGGGATCCACAGGGACGCCGCACCGCGGCGGCCGGCGCGGCGGCCGACACGCCTTTCACACGGCCTCGTCCACTCACGGACGAGGAGCGTGTCGGGTTGCCGCCCGAGCCAGAGGAGGGTGTAATATGCCAACTCTGTCCGAAATCCCTGGACGGGTATGAGGACCCGCACCGTGCGCTCAACCGGGATCGTAGGTATCCTACCTACGACCACTTGAGTCGACACATTGCGGGGTACCACTACCCCTGGATGCAAATGTTCGTTTGCAAGAGGTGCTACTCCGGCACCCCTCAGCAACGATATTTCGCCAGTTTAGAGGCCCTAAATGATCACCGCTCGGGTGCACACCGCGGTGAGGGACTTCATCTCGTTGGAAATGAAGTGGGGCCTGTATTCAATTATGGATACATACCACCGAGGGTGGCGTCGTTCATGACTACGTCAGGGACGGCGAATCACCGGTTCTTTCACTGGGGTCCATGGCGCTTTGCACAGCGCGTCATGGACGATGCCTGGAGGCAGTCTGGCGTTGTGTCCGCGGGCTCGAGCTACACCGCTCGCCTGACGGCTACGATGGGCCAGACCCCGGCGGAGTTCCAGGCGGCGGAAGCCGCCCGGACAGCAGCAGAGGCTGTCCGTGAACCGCCGGTAATCCAGGCCGGTGAAGAACGGCACCGGGTGACCATGATCGTGTCGGAGATGCCGCAGATCGCGGCCAAGACACGAGTGGCTACTCCTAAGCCGCGCCCCCAGCCAAAGACTCAGGGGAAGAGTTCGTCCGCCGGAAACTTTCCGGAAAGACTCCGGCCGGGACGACGCCCTTGCAGTCTCCGGGTGCGCTGACTCAGGAGGACTACCCGGGCTTGCTCGAGGTGACGGTACCCGCGGGTCCGTCTGAGGGACGGGTGGTGGCAGACACCTCCGCCTCCTCGAGTACCGCGTCGGCGGTCCCGCCAAGGACTCCACGCGTGACTCCCTCGGTAGCGAGCAGTAGCGGACGTGCGGTACCTCTCACGAGGTCGGCGTCCGCGTCCTCGTTGGTAGTTGAGGGGACGTCCGCAGGGTGGCAAAGCACTGCCTCCCTGGACTTGGACCCCCTCGACGCCATGGCGGACGTACGCCGGAGGCTCGGTCCCACGACCGCCAGCGTCTACGAGACTTTCCGCGAGTCTGTAGGCCAGGCGGTCGGCCATCGTCGCGATGGTATGGACCGGATCCCCGGTGATCCGGCGTTGGTGAACCTGCCGGTGCCTCGAGCCATTCGTGACTTGGGGTCCGCAGGTGTAGCCGCGTTGGTCCGCGCTCGGGAGGAGCACCCCTGGGATCACCCCCAGCGTGGTCGACTCACCCGAGCGGCGGAGTACCTTGTGGCGGAGATGAACAGCTCTCTGGATCGGTTCAGCCGGTGCCGCGCCGAGGCCTCCCGTGTCGCATGCGATCTCGCATACAACCAGGGCCTCATGGAAGGCACCCGGCGGAGCCTAGAGAGCTACCGGACTTTGTCGGCCGTCATTGAGCGGCGCGCGTTCGACCAGGGTCGGACCGCCGCTCTTGCCGAGCAGTCCGGGGCGTCCGCCCCCGCCCCAGAGGTGGCCGCACGGATGGAGCACCTGGAGGCTGAGAATGAGCAGCTACGGCGTCGTCTTGACGAAGCCGAGGCCGCTCGGACTCGCCTAATCCAGGGCGTCGATGACCCCGAGTCGTCCGCCCTGAACCAGGCGGCTCTCCGGCGCGCGGATGCTGCTTTGGAGCTGGCCATCTACCCATACCTAGTCCAGGTGTGGGGAGAACGGACGGCCGGTCCACAGCGCACCCGCGATACGGTGGAGATGTTCCGCGCCATAGCAGATCTCGGCGCGACATCTCTACCGGCCTCCGTTGTGATGGCTCCGTCAGGACCCGGGTTGCAGGGCTCACCACAAAAGCCCGTGCAAGCTCCACCGGGCCTGCCTCATCCGCCCGTGCAGCCGGCTTTCATTATGCCGGCTCCGCTGCTTCCGCGGCGTAGGGACCCGTCACCGCCGCCAGACCCCAAGACAGGCGGCACGGATGAGGAGCCGATGACGACGGAGGAAGGCTAGGGTGCTAGCCTCGTCGCTGCACGTGTGCGGCGGCGTGCCGGAGTCGCTCCCGCGGCTCCGCCCTGCCTCAGACCCGTTCTGCGGATCTGAGGAGCCGGCCGGCAGGGCGGTCGGCAACATTTTAGAGGTACTATCACTTTTGATCACTCGGTGTGTCGTTTTACAAAATTTCTAAATTTAAAGTCTAACCTTAAAGATATTCCAAAGACTCGGCACACCGTCCTTTTATAATGGATGACCTTTCAAGGTCATCACACGGTTTTGGACCACCTCGGTCAAAATTTTAGCTTGTTTATGAGGATTTATTCAAAATTGCAAAGCGCGTTATAGTTTACTCCATAAGTCCGGGGGTAGTTCCCCATTCTTCCAAAAGGGACTCTTAAAGTCCTAGTGTTTGCGCCGTGACTTCCGGGCGTTGCCATCGTGCCTTCTTCCGGCCCCCGCCATGCGAAGCCTTCGTCGGGTTTCGAGCATTTTGGGCGCGGGCGGAACATGTTGGGGACCAACATTGTAAGAAGGGGGTAATGTGGCGATTTTGCCCTAAGCACGCGGCAGGTGATTGTAAACATAAAAGCCATTTATGTGGCCTTTCTGTACTTGGCCTTGTTTTGACATGCTCCGTTCGAGCGTGCGTTGCCACGGCGACGTATTGTAATTTACGTTCCAGTAAACTATAACAATGGATCGATTTAACCTCGCGTGGGCCCTGCAGTTTCTGGTGTATTATATATACACTGGAAGCGACTCGTTCGAGGAGATTGTCCAAGATCGAGACTAGGACGCACACGAGGCTCGCCATGAGCTTTGTGTTCCCTGGGTCTGAGTAGTGGGCTCCTAGAGCCCTGGGGACGATTTCCGTGGGGAGGCCCGGGCTGGGAGAGACGAGTTGCTGACTCGGGGGCCTTCGGCCCTGTGGATCGCCAGCTCTCTCCCTTCCCGGGACATGTGACAGAGGCTCTGGCCAGCATGTCGGACTGTACGGGGTTCCGTCCCCGAGGCAGACCGCGGCTCGCCAGGCCCCGCCAGTTAACACCGTGGTGATGAACCAGTTTCTGAACGGTGTCCGTAGGCCTGGGAGTGTCGGGTGGGCTGTTACCTGGTTACCGTTAATGATGAAGTAGTTACCGTGTCCGCCGCGACCTCCGGTGAGCGGCCCTGCCGCGAGGATCCGGAATAGCGGATGCGCGTCCGCAAGGACTCGGATGAGAGAGGACTATCCTCGAGGATCCCGAAGAGCGGACGGTAGTCAATAACTTTACATATAGTACTGGTTTTTTAAAAATGCTTTAATATGCTTTCCTGTTTCTCTTCAGGCTAGCGTTTCAGAATCCGTGTTCAACTTGGGTGTATGGCAGGAAGCGCGGGATAATTACGTACCGACCCATTATTTATTTATTCATTTATTTTTGAATGATCCTTTTATCCTCGTTTGGCACTGAAATGGCCTTCTTGAGCCCGAAATCCCGGTGAACTTTATTCCTTCTTATTGAATGGGCCTTCATCATTGCGTTCACTCAAAGGGATTTAAAACAGATCGGACTTACCTTCGGTATGTTTGATCATCTGGGTTTCTCATAATTTTCTGATATGAAGAATTAATCGGAACGGGGAAAACGTCTAGCCTATAAACGCTGAAAATAACCTCCGATTTCGCGACAGGGATTTTAACGTGAATAAACAAATGGTCCTCCGTGTATACATAGGCTGAGAATTTCTGTCCATAATAGAGGAACATTGCTTCGTCCTCCACGTTTGTGAAATTCACGGTTAGTGGTCTCCGTTCGATGTTTTCAATGATTTTTCTTTTCAAGGCGCAAGGCTTCAGTGGATCAACTCCCTTCCGTATCATGCCATTGCAATGAATTGCAATACTCTCGCCCAAGTCGTACCGATCACTCGTTTCCACGATCTCCAACATCTTCAGGCACAGAATTTCCACGGACATGATGATTAGTTTGTGAAGCTGTATTGTTATCAGTTGAAAATTAGTTTCTAACGAATAGCTCAATTCGCCCGTACCCGGATTCTCCACCATTTGTTATCGTTTGATAACTCCGGGAAAGATAACTCGAACGAGCAAGTAGACTCTAAAAATACTTCTCGTTTATTTTGGCCGACCGCCGCACATTCATTCGTTCATACCGGCATTCTCTATACTACTTTTATATCCTTGTTTGGCACTGAAATGGCCTTCTTGAGCCCACAGTGCCGTTAAGCTTTATTCCTTCTTCTTCTAAAGATACCGGCATGAATTACAATTTGGTTTTGTTCGGTCATGGTCCTAAACAATACACATTGACATAGTGCTTTTCTATGTTATTGAAGACAATTGGCCATACTTAATTAGTCTTCGCTATTGACTAAGAATTGGCTTTTTTGAATATATAATAAGTATAAAATGATACAAAAATAGGCGTGCGAATCTATATAATACAAATAATACATACGTAATATGAAACAGATAGGAATACAAAAGTTACATATATACAATATATAATACTATTGTGTATGTGATCACTTCATTAGCCGAATCTGTACGGTTGGGGAGTCAAACCCTGAGAACGTATTCTCATTCCTCGTTTTTCAGTTCCCTTTTCCCATAGTGTTACTGCTAAAAAAAAACCTATAACAGCGAAGTTTGACATAGTCACAGCCATTTACTGATTCTTGATTAGGTGCAATCAAAATTAACCTATCGCCAAACCAGTTTGTCCGAGTCTTTTTACGCCATTTACGACGCATTCTGCAAAACGTTATTATTGGCCAGAGAGAAGTTTACCGACGTAATTTGTGAAACTCGGACAACTTTTGGGGGCTTTGGCGATAGGTCAATTAATCAGTGTTTCATTTTTATTATTGTGGGGAAGAATTACTAGCTGAACATTATATTTATGATTACTGAGGCGCATACGCGTAACTTCTCTGAATTTGATAGTATTATAACACCGGGTTGCCCCGTATGTTTGTTATCCCGGGATTATTGTGGGGAAACTAGCTTGTAGAGCACGACAAATCCATTTTGAATTCAATATATTCTATTATAAACCCACTCGCTGAAATTACATGAAATACATGTCTCTCTGGTCTTCCGACCACCGACTGCCTCGACTGTCTTCTTTTTGCTACTTTTATATGCATGATACAACTGAGCCATCTGGTTTCGTGATATGGTACAATTGATAAGTTCACATTGTGTAGAGTTGAATATTTATTGACGAGAAGACCTGATCAGGATCGTAGAATGACTCTGGGGGAAAACTTGGAAGCCAGGTTTTATACAAAAACTCTGGAATGTGTGGATTTTACTGGGCAGGGTAGGTGTGTGACGTACGGGACAAGACGCACTGGGACTCGGGCTCGGAGTGGGCCGAGATAGGAGTGGACGATGGCATGTATGAAGGTCTGACAAATATACAGGGCCGGTTAGAGGACGGGAGAGCTATAAATATAGAAGACATGGTATAGAGATCGGACCTGGTGAGGTAGCTGTATTTTGAGAGCTAGGCCAACACACTAGCTGTGTGGTAATTCTGGATCTAGCGAGGGCTATGAACTCATTTTTATTATATTTGTATAGTAGGTGTAACCTTGGGTGTTAGGAGCTGGGAGTTAGCGTGGTGGGAGAGGGGAAAAGATATATATTGCTGCGTTATGGATAATTGTACTTATGATACATATATGCCACCAAATGGGATTCTTCCCAACTGACGTAGGGCCCTACAAACATCCATATCAGAAACCATTTTCACTACCGGTTGAACCAAATGTATTATTGTGATTGGATTTGTGTGTTGCTAGTCAGTCACGAATTACCAGTCAATACACATCCTTAATTCTCAAACAAAAGCTCTCACCATTTTTAAAGCATATTTATAGTCTGGTTCGGCACTCAAATGTCCTTTTGATAGTCACGCCCCATTACCTTTTGATAGTCACGCTCCATTACCTATTGGTATTGGAAACCCTCGGTCTCCAATACCAATAGGTAATGGAGCGCTCCTCGGGCTTTAACCAATACATATTGCGGTTTCAGTGGTGACCTTGAATTTGACCTTCAAGATAAGGCCTATAAGTGACGTACTTGCCTGGCTGATTGGGTAACCATTCGGTGATTCATCACCTTGATATCATGGTCATATCATCTACCTACATAGCCCTACATAGTTTATCCATTAGGTCGATATGCTTGTCTGCATCAGGCATGCGCGGGTCTCACTCCTCCATGATTCACCTGTCTTCTCGACCAATGGCAAGCCCGAGACGAAATCGTTACCCAACCAATATGTCGTTCATTATAAGTAGCCAAACATCTTTACCGAGGCGATAAGGAACTCGCCTCCCTCGCAAACGGCGCTGAATCTAATTGGTCTGGGAGTCTGCCTGGCGAGCTCCCACGCTTGCCCAAGGGCCCAGAATGCATCGGCAGTGAACCCTGGGCTTAGTTTCGTAGTTTATCATTGGCTGTTTCGTGTTACACCGCATGACCCCCGAGGTCCAGACGCCAGCATCTCGAGTCATTATGATAACTAGCTTGTGTGTATGTGGATGTGTGTGGGTAAGGGCGGGTGTGTCTGCATTATCATGATACGACATGTCTCAGACCAGGATTATGATGAGGCAGATTATTGTGACAGCTCATGCCAAAAACAGCGCATGAATGGCTATCAATTTGAAAATGCATGCGGGGGGTTGGTGGGACAAAGCTACTTTACCGACGTAGCGTATTAACAACTTACCATCAAAGTTGCAGGCATACATTGTGGGTATTTTTACTTTTGTTTTTACTTTTATGTATATTTACTTTATATTACATTGTCGTACAAGTAGTATAATTTTTGGACCTTTTTTCCGGGTGTTGAACGAAAAGGTTCTGTTGAACGATTTTACCAAGGCGTCAAGCAAGTCTTGCATTCAACTTTTTATCGTTACTCAATGGTTCACGTGTTCACATATTTACACCAATGGAAACCGTGCAGATGAACCCGCGACTCAACACGTAACAGTGATGTGCCACACTGCGCAAGGTCATCGAGTGCAAACACATACCTATCATTACAAGTGTTGTTGTTGGATGGACCGTACGAGGACTAGTCTACCAAAATTAGGTCGAAAAAGCCCATGAGGTAGACATTTGGGTGTCAAAGCTGAATTTTTGCACAGTGACTCTGGAGACCATATAGATAACCCACAAAAAAGTCCCCATCAATCCCATGGGGGGTTTTCCCAAAAATCCAAGATGGCCGCCATTTATACGCGAAATAGCTTAAAATTGACCTAGCGAGTTATCTACTGCACCTACGTTGGTGAGTTTAGTGTCTACCCCCATGTTTTCTGTCCCAAGGAATCTGATGATGATATTGCCGAGTCTTTGTGACTGTTGGTTGTTTCAAAATCCAATATGGCTGCCACAAAAACTCGAAAAATTCGTCAAATCACGTCTTCGTCTATATTTCAGCTGCTATGGCAAATAGAGGCAAAATTTGGGTGTCTACTCCCACGTTTTCTGGCCTAAGGAATCTAATGGTGATAATGCTGGGTCTGTGTGACTGTTGGTTGTTTCAAAATCCAAAATGGCTGCCACAAAAACCCGGAAAAATCGAAATATCACGTTTCCATCTATATTTCAGCTGCTGTGGCAAATAGAGGCAAAATTTGGGTGTCTACTCCCACGTTTTCTGACCTAAGGAATCCAATGGTGATAATGCTGGGTCTGTGTGGCTGTTGGTTGTTTCAAAATCCAAAATGGCTGCCACAAAAACCCGGAAAATTCGTAATATCACGTTTCCATCTAAATTTCAGGCGCTGTGGCAAATAGAGGCAACATTTGGGTGTCTACTCCCACGTTTTCTGACCTAAGGAATCCAATGGTGATAATGCTGGGTCTGTGACTGTTGATTGCTTCGAAATTCAAATTGGCTGTCATCAATAACGGTGAAATTTGCCTCAGAATTCAATATGGCTGTCCTCAAAACCTGTGAAATTCGCAAAATTGAATTTCGATTATGTAAGCTTCTCTGGAAGATCGAAACAAGATTTTGGTGTTCATCTCCATGTTTTCTGACCCATGGAATCAAATTGTAATGTTGGAATGGTGATAATAGTGTAAAGTTCGGCGGGCGCCCGCTACAGGGCGTCCGGCACTACTCTACGGAATACTCAACCAGGTACAGTCAGCCCGGAACGAGTCCGGCCGTCATACACTACGACATAACACATACATCTCACCAACTCCTTAACTACAACATGCATATCACATAGTTATGGTAATGTAGCCGTGTGTAGAGCCCTAGATGCCATGGGAGCGGCACCACGGAACCCGTACACGTGGGCATGTTGCTGGCCGGCCTCGCCGAAGGCACTGTCACAGAGATGGAACTCTGAGCCAGCCCGACGGTCTGCCAGAGCCTGTGTCACACCACCCCGGGTGGAGAAGAGAACTGGCGATCCACAGGGCTTGCGCCCCCGAGTCAGCAACTGTCTCTACCCCAGCCCGGGCCCCCAATGGAAATCGTCCCCAGGACCTTACCCAAGACACAGGGACGTAAAGCTCATGGCGAGCCTCTCGTCCTGCCTCTCGGCTTGCTCTGGGACAATCTCACAGACCAAGCCAAATGCTCGCGTATATATCGAACCGAGAGGCGGGAGGAGAAACTAGGTCACCACTTGTTATAGTTTACTGGGCGCGATTAGGTACAGTGCGTTGCTAGGCAGCGCACGCTCCAAGCTCGAGCGATCTAAAAACAGGCCACAATACTTGCTAGTGTTTTGCAAAGACTCCTGCCGCGGGCAAAATCACCACAATAGTCTCTGGGATGCGTTGTAATATCGAAGTTCCAGTGCAATCGAAACCTCAAAACCAGGTTTCTAGCTAAATAAGCACAAATAGCTATATCAACAAACATATAAATTCATATCCGAGAAACCACAGACACACTTCATCAAATCAAAATACATGTAAGTGGTAGAATCCAGATGATACTATCAGTTACAAAGTCGTACCCAGCTGGACATCACATATATATATACCCAAGATATAGTGAGATCAGGTGCTTCGGAATAGTGAGCATCTGCCCCGCATGTGGCATTTGCTCTGATCTCCACACTTGTAAATTTAGATGCAAAAAACATCCACAAAATCACAATGATTGGGAAATATATACCATCATACATGTACATGTATGTGAGAGGGCTGGAGAAGTTGCGATATTACTGCTCAAGACAGGGATATTGAAAAGAGGAAACCCAGATTTGTCACGTTAGTCATATACCCTTGTACACACTTTACTTTTGTGTTCAATTTGAAGGGATCTCAGCAGAGCCACTCGTTTACGGTTTCATTGTGGGTGAGAGCTGTGGATGTGGATGAGCTGAGATCCATTGTGGAGGAGCTCTTGTCGTGCAATGATTTGTATGTAAGCATGCTCCTTCAAGATTTTTGACATGTTTTGCCTCTCGTGAATTAGCATCAACCTCTCTCCGGCCACAGCAACTGTATAATCTACTCTTCCTGTTTGTGAATATGACAAGGGATCATCAAAACTCTTTGCTGTGCTGAGCAGGCACCATTCACGCAACTGTGGCTGTCATTCAAAACGAAGCCTCTTTGTAAATAAAAAAAAAAACATTGCATCGTGACAGGCAATTATTCTTCAAAATTGTAGACTTATTTCAAACCAATACCGAACAGATAATTGCTACTCTCAGGCATGCAAAATTGAGTTGTCTGTCTTGAGAAAATGGCTCTGCTAAGATGCAGTCCCTCCACATTCCTGCAATTCGGCACTGTGATTGTCATTATGTCACATCAATAAATTGTAGTAAGCCAATGTTTGTGTTGGTTCTAAACTTTGAGTTTACAGAGATTATGTGGCATTTCAACTTGTTAGTTGAATATGGGTCCACTGGTGCTATTATTTCTTTCACTGGGTAAAACATAAATATAAACACCAAAATCTTTTATCTGCCACAGAAGCTGATATATAGTCGAAACAGGGTTTGCAAATTATTTTCACAGATTTTGATGGCAGCCATATTTATTTCTGTATTCCTTGGATCAGAAAATATGGGGTAGACACCAAAATGTTGCTTCAATCTGCCATAGAAGCTGGAATATAGCTATATTCCCCGGGGTTTATTGTGGCCATTTTGGATTTTGAAACAACCAACAGTCACATAGACTCAGCGTTATCACCATTGGAGTCCTTATGTCAGAAAACGTGGGGGTAGACACCAAAAATTCGCTTCTATCTGCCATAGCAGCTGAAATATAGCTGGAAACGTGATTTTACGAATTTCCCGGGTTTTCGTGGCAGCCATATTGTATTTTGGAACAACCAACCGTCACAGAGACTCAGCAATATCACCATCAGATTCCTTGGGTCAGAAAACATGGGGGTAGACACTAAAATCACCAACGTAGGTGCAGTAGATAACTCGCTAGTTCAATTCTAAGCTATTTTGCGTATAAATGGCGGCCATCTTGGATTTTTGGGAAAACCCCCCATGGGATTGATGGGGACTTTTTTGTGGGTTATCTATATGGTCTCCAGAGTCACTGTGCAAAAATTCAGCTTTGACACCCAAATGTCTACCCCAAACCCTAAATACAGTAGACTAGACGGAGTAACCTGCGATTTGCAGAGTGCATATTTATTTATCATGATAGTGTTGACGCCCTATACGGGCTCGTGAATAATGGGGCTAATAGAATTTTTTTCCACTTTTATGATGATATCGAAAAGAAACAACTTGCCTGGTCATATTGAAAACACGTAAATTTGTGAGTGCAGTCAAGCCCAAGTAAGACAAACACATATCCATATGAAGTACCTAAACCCTGGAGGCTGATAACGGTTATATTCTGACCTGATAGTCAATGCTAGTCAATGCACCAGAATGAAACGGCAGACTTGGGGGTCGCTCGACATAATATACGACGACAATATGTGGTCTGAAGAAACCATATGTTTGATGGGGGAGGGTTCAGGTGAGAGCTACGTCAATTTTGATGCCGGTGTAACGCGAAAAACTGTCCCCCTTGCCAAATACTGTCCGCCCCCTTCGGATCTTTTAGGGGAGACGAAATATCGCTGGGAGATTTTGTATCCCCTTCAATGCAATATTGCACCCCGTGAGAGTGTTCATTTATTAATTGCAATCAAGAATATGTTGAATATCACGAGTATAGAGTAACTATATATTTCACTCATATAGATGGAATATATTTATTTATCATACCATGCAATGAAATACTGTAGAATGGCATATATTGTAGGACGACAAAAATGACAATATACAACAGTACATACAGTATGGATATATATTTTTTTAATAATATGAACTTTATGCATGAAAGGCTCACAACCCGTATGCACATAGATACAAATCAAAGCGAAGAGTGTGCAAAGAACAATTACAGTGCATTAAACACGGTATATTCAGTGTGAAAGTCGAATGTTTTTGTACAAAGAATAGCCAAATATATGTCATGCTTTCTGGATTCGTAAGGGTTGATAGATGAGCTTGATGTTCTACATGTACATTGGTTAAGAAATTATTATGTTGTATGGATTCATGATCGTTCAGCAAATGTATACTGTAGAAAATACCGTTAAAAGCGATATATTGATATTCACGGAAAAATATGAAAATATGAAAATAAAATGATAGTCATTAAATCTTCCTCGGTTATTAGACGAGGGTCTCTCTGCGGACTGGTTTTATCATTCTTGATACTCCTTGTATATCCTTGTTTGGCACTGAAATGGCCTTCTTGAGCCCAAAGTGCCGTTAAACTTTATTTCTTCTCCTTCATTTTCTCTGCGGACTGGTGCAGCGCGTTTGCGTTTCCCTGACGCTGGGAAAGGTGTGATGTCCTGTTTCTCTAAACAGTGAGCGAAATGTGTCCTCAGCTCGGTCTGTGACACTCGAAATTGTTCGGGTTTGTGTCCATGGCACAAGGTCGTTATGTAAGCGATGGCGAAGAGTCCGCAGTCAACTGACCCTGTCTATTGTGAAATGTCCGTGGTCATGTAGTTATCGACAGTGCCATAAATGTTCTGAATTGATTGTTTAGTTTCGGGCGTAATCTGTGCGCCATATTTCGTCCCCTAATACATTATGTACGGGGGGACAATCGCGCTACACCGGGGCGAGTGGATTATGGCAGCGGAGCTGGAAAGTGGGGGCGGGTTCGGCGGTTGTGTGCGCTGTGTGATGGTGTTTTCAATCGGGCGTCGGCTTTCATGATTTGTCCAACCAGCCAGGCTGTTTGTTTAGTCTTGTCTTGGCCTGCTATTAACCGCCCGCCACGCGACGTGATTCGCTGAGACGCATCACGGGTGACCCAAAGGTCGTCTCGTCAGGCGTTAGGTGCGAACACATAAATAACGTTTTCCTTCTCTGATTGGACGTGAGTATGAGTACAGAATCATAAATTATGCTGATGTGAAGTAGGCTTCAGAACGAAAATAAAGGGAACCATTTAATTGCCATAGTGGCGACATCATTGGTTTGATGCATCGTACGTTTTTGTTTTTTGCCACGAACCCTGTGTGTGTGTTTCATGTGGGAACATCAGTGGGGGTTGGAGTGAGGGGGGGGGGGGGGGGCAGTGGACACAGCAGTTGAAGATGGTTTTCTTCTCGATATTCCTTCGTGTGTATTCCGTCTATCATGGTATTATGCAAGCTCCATATATTCGTATCATTTTTTTTCACACGATTGCATTTTAATTGTGTCCATATTAACTCAGACAGTTGTATTTGAGTCCTGGTGGTATGCTATGAAGTACGGGGACATACCCGTCGATTCATGCCTGGTTGCACGGTAGGCTGCCATGATCTGCTCCAAGTGGCCAAGACTCGGTTGTTGTACCTCAATAAACGAAATGTCCAGACATTTAAGAATGAACTGTACAAAAAATGTCAAAGGCTAAAGGCATGGAACAAAACAACATCGCAGGTGGCGTCTCCTCCCTGCAGTGGTTCTGACCCTTTGACAGCAGACTGGGAAGCGGTCATTGGCTTTTTCTGCCATGGTGGCGATCTGTTTCGTTGTGTTTTGTTCATGTATTTTTTTCATATTTGACAACACGTCCATTGCCACCCACTCTGCTGCGTTGAGCAGCACGCATCTTGTTGTGATATGACTGTACAAGTCACGCTCCAAGAGGAATCTTCTGTTGCATATTGGACACCTGGCGATTCGATTTTTTTTCAAACAGCTGTTTTACAAGTTTTCTTACAGAGTCCATGGTCATTGGTCATGTGGTAGAACATGTTGGCAGAACAGCACTTTATTTTGTGTGTAGCTAGTCATTCAATAATTTCACGAATTGTCTAGTAGCTTTTACCTTCCAATACAAATTCTTAATTCTCAAACGAAAGCACCTATCATTCTTTATTTCATTTTTATATTCTAGTTTGACACTGAAATGGCCTTTTCGAGCCCAAAGTGCCGTTAAGCTTTATTTTTTTCTTTCTTGCCAGAACTTCAATGTCTTTGGTCGTAGCGTTTCCAAACAGACTCCTTGAAAATTCCCCCAAAAATGGAATATTAGCACGTCTTGTTCGGGAGTTACTGTTCTTGTCCATGTTGATGGAGTTCGAGAGTTACTGTTCTTGTCCACGTTGATGGAGTTCGGGAGTTACTGTTCTTGTCCACGTTGATGGAGTTCGAGAGTTACTGTTCTTGTCCATGTTGATGGAGTTCGGGAGTTACTGTTCTTGTCCATGTTGATGGAGTTCGGGAGTTACTGTTCTTGTCCATGTTGATGGAGTTTGGGAGTTACTGTTCTTGTCCATGTTGATGGAGTTCGAGAGTTACTGTTCTTGTCCATGTTGATGGAGTTCGGGAGTTACTGTTCTTGTCCATGTTGATGGAGTTCGGGAGTTACTGTTCTTGTCCATGTTGATGGAGTTCGAGAGTTACTGTTCTTGTCCATGTTGATGGAGTTCGGGAGTTACTGTTCTTATCCATGTTGATGGAGGTCATCAATTAATCTATTTTCAAATGATTTCTTTGACATCTTGGATCGCGTCCTTTTGCAGATGATGAATATTTCGCATTAGTTCAGAGTATAGTGCACACCATTGCTGTTTGTCCGGACTCAGTTTTTTCATATGACAGGTATTTTCCATCCTCGGCATTGCTGGTAGTGATGTAGCGACCGGTAATATCACTTTGAAGGTATGGTGCCATACATCTTCCATATCGTCGAAATGGCCGACACTCCCATAATTGACTCTGGAAACAAGTCGAGATTTTATATCCTCGTTTGGAACTGAAATGAACTTCTTGAGCCCAAAGTGCCGTTAAACTTTGTTCCTTCTTCTTCGGCTAAATTTCCATTCCTCGGACCAAAAGTCTAGCAGGAATGTGTCTCAAGTCCTCTCTCCCGAAAGGATTTGCGATGCCCCCAACCAGATTCCGTCTTTTCACCATACATGTTCGCAGTGGGTCCATCCCAGACCTGACGAACTCACCGGTATAAACCATAATTACTTCAGAAATATCCTCCTCTTCAGCATGTGTCATTGCAGCTTCCACATACCTCCGAATAGTGAAATTTGATGGGCACCATCCTTTGCGTTTATATGATGTCTGTCTTCTAATAAACTGTTCACTACAAATTTTTAATTGTAGAACTTGCGGTTTTATCATTCTTGATACTACTTTTATATCTTTGTTTGACACTGAAATGGCCTTCTTGAGCCCAAAGTGCCGTTAAGCTTTATTTCTTCTTCTAATAATGAATCTTCTTATGGCATGTGCCATTGCAGCTTCCACATACTCCAAACAACGAACTTTGATGGGCGCCATGCTTTGCGTTTAGTTCATGTATACACGTATTTCCTCCTCAAAAACTCATAGCCTCAGTGGGTCCATCCCAGACCTGACGAACCCTCCAGTATAAACCTTAAACATTTGGGAAATGTTCTCCCTTTGACATGTGCCATTGCAGCTTCCACATACGTTGTATAAACGTATCTGTCTTCTAATAATGAAACTTTTTATGAAACCCCAGACCAGAACTCCACCAGCAATGTGTAGTACTCCTTGCGGCCCTTCTCAGTGCCGTTAAACTTTATTGTTTCTCGGTCGCCATCTCGAAGTCCATCTCGGTCGCCATCTCGAAGTCCCTTCTCCTGGGAGGATTTGCGAGTTCCCCAAACAGAATCTGCCTTTTTACCATACATGGTATCAGTGGGTCCATGCCAGACCTGACGAATCCACCGGTATAAACCATAATAATGTCAAAAATATCAGAACTTGCTTTGGTCGTCATGGTGGCAGGTCACTTTGTAGTTGGGGTATACTTTTGTTTTAGACATACAATTCTAGTCAACTCGTTTGAGTCTAGATCTAGTCATTAATATATTCACAAGTAATCTTGTAAGCTTTTACTGTTCACTGCAAATTTTTAATTGTAGAACTTGCGGTTTTATCATTCTTGATACTGCTTTTATATCCTCGTTTGGCACTGAAATGGCCTTCTTGAGCCCAAAGTGCCGTTAAGCTTTATTCCTTCTTCTTCTTTAGGGCACCCCAGTCCATGCGAAGTATGGGACCAGGCGGGCAGAGGAGAGACTTATCTCTTAACTTTGACTTAGGTCAAAGGAGATGGGCTTTGGAAATATAACCTTAGGTGGTCGCCAGGTAGGTTCTGTATGGGCAAGCGATATCTGTGACTGTCGGTTCAACCGATTACGGCTTTTACACTTGTAAAATGGGAACCGCTGTCGGGCAACAAAATAACACCTGCAAAACAGAAAGTGTACAATGACGACTAGGCTTGTAACAGCTGATATTGCGTAGAACCATTCCAACTGAATTGTCAGAATCACGTCCTCGTTTAGGGTTAAAGCAGCGGGGGTCGCAAAAACGACAAACCAAGGAGATCTTGTTCGTTACAAGCTGATGATGGACATGACCACACTTGCCAAAGAGGACTGTGGAAAGAAGAGTTGAGGAAAACAAGCTCCAGGTGACTATTATAGCCATGGAGAGCCGTGTCCATCAGGTAACTGGAAGGCGAGGCATGTACTACTTCGTCTTGCTTGAGGAGCTGTGTGGTTTTCTTGAGGTTGAAGGTTACGTCTTCGTCTGTTTTGGCACATTTGGCAAAATCCGAATTGGATACAGTAAAGGGTGGGGGCAGGAGGATGGTGGGGTTCGCAGTAAATATCCCATATAGAAGAGAATCTGAGCCTCCCAAGCTGCTCAAGGAGGGGATATTCGAGGTGGGGGTGACGTTGACAGATGACCTAAAGTTCTGACACCTGAGAGGGGATATACAGGTGTTTGGCATGAATTTCACATGCACACGGGGGCGTAATTACGCAAAATTTGCACCAGGGATAGCGATGGGAGGTTTTTGTTGGGCACTTTTTGGTCCACACCGGTTCGGGGGATGAGGCTAATAATTGGTTATCACCTAGGTCTAGTATAGCGAAGTGGCCGTACCGTTTGGGGGTATAACCAAAATTACAAAGGTAATGTACAACCTTCTGGTGGTCCAGATAGATAGAGAGGGCACAGCAGGGCGAAGTGACCTGAATTGTGGGGAGGAGAAAACTGCACAAAGCTGTTGGCTGATCATTGCAGCTGATATATTGGGCTGCACTTCAGTGAAATACTAGGAATCGGAGCTATTGTTAGGTTATCTGGAAGGCAACGAACGCGTGTATAGGCCTGATTATGTGTTGAGTTCGTTTGTGTTGAGTCCATGTGTTCTGGAAGGAGGAGTGATATGACTTAGTATACTCGGAGGTAGTCAATTTAGTCGTGAGAGGGACTTCGAGGGAGACATACAAATGATCCTTTGTATGAGTGTAAATAACACTGGAGGTTTGATAGAAATCATACGGGGACGTGTATGCTAGGGAATATGCGGGGGAATCGGAATTGAGATATTCGTTGATTTGGTCCAAGGCAGTTTGTAGGGACTTAGGGGGTACAAGTTGAACCAGAAGAAACCACTGGAGAAGGGTTTGTACTCCCTGCAATCGCGTGGTGACAACCTGCCCGAGGGCATAGGTGTTTATCAGTGTGGCCTGGAGGGAGCGTGATGTGTATTCTACTATGAGCCTGATGTCATACCGAAGTTCGGGGATGGAGTGTCCCATGTCCTGCAATTTCGAACCCATAGCCCTGAACGAGTCATGGTGTGGAGCAGTGTGTCTCAATTAGCCTGTACTTTGGATTCTAGTATGTCAAACTTTTAATCGACATCCACGGTATAAGACTGGAGGTCCTGGCCGAACTTGGTGTTGGAGAGGGCAAAATGCTCTAGACTCGCCACATGTTTTACGAAGGTTTGAAACTCCATCTCGGTAGAAACGCCAAAAATTGACTTGCCCACAAATTTGCCCAGGAAGGCCAGGGGGCACTTCTTTTCCCCTTCAATCTTCTAAACAATAGACAATCCCGCCTGTGTTGACCAATCTCCCCACAACTGAAACAACGAATGTCTGCCCGTACATGGGATGGCCCTGGGTCAAAGTCTGGTCAATCTGCTGTAGCTACCTTCGCCAGGTAGCCCAGACACTGCCGGCTGGAGCCGAGGTGTCTTGCCTCTCCAGTCAGGCCGGTTGGTCAGGAAGAATGGAGGCCATGGCCGCCAGTTCTCAATGTCAAATGGTGTGGTGCCACCATTTCTACTGTATCTCCATCAGATGTGATGAACACGCTGTTGCGGACGTTTGTTTAGGGTCTCTGACCCCTCACTTCCTTGTTTTCTTCCATTCTCGGTGTTTGTTTTCTTCTTGCTCAACCACACTTCTCGCTCAAATACCCGAATTCTCCACCACTTGTAATAGAGTAACTTTGTAGGTGTTACGTCACTCTAATGACTAAAGAACAACTCGGGAGCAAGCGAGATTTACTAAAAGGCACGTATGAAGACGTGTCACTCCTGTTGATTGCATCAATGGAACTTCTGTTACAGAACAGCATATGTCGGTGGCTGGCCTTTTTGAGCCCAAAGTGCCGTTAAACATCATTCATCCATTCTGTTGCTGGCTATGAAATAGCCTCTTGAGCCCAAAGTGCGGCAAACTTTTTTTTAGACATACGAATCTAGTCAATTCCTTTGAGTCTAGATCTAGTCATCAATTCTTCACCACTGACCTTGTAAGCTTTTACTGTTCACTACAAATTTATAATTGTAAAACTAGCGGTTTTATCATTCTTGATACTACTTTTATATCTTTGTTTGGCACTGTAATGGCCTTCTTGAGCCCAAAGTGCCGTTAAGCTTTATTTCTTCTTCTTCTTCAGCCAAGCTCATGTCGTCTGGTCACCGTGTGAAGTTCCACTATCAGGTCATTGGTTTCCATGCTGGTTTTGACTTTGTTATTGATAAACTATTGGATAGAGGCCAGATATGCTGGAGTATGTCCACATGCTTGAGGTCACAAGACGGTCAAGACAATATGTATTCTTATTTGGCTATAGTTCGTCATATGATCCGTGTTCTACTATTGAGATTGTTTTTTTATGAAGGTACAATTGTATGAATGTGATATTTATACTGACACAAATTCATTAAAACATACGTTATTTCTGAGATATATCCACTCAGAGATACCCTATGTTATCAGAAATATGACTTAGGTGATTGCCAGTAGGCGACACCGTAGTTATACAGCACGATTATTAAAATCACATAGAAAAAACCTGAAAAAATGATATACCAGTTACATTCAATACGACATCACGTGAGTTGGACAATAAACTAATTGACGAATAATACAAATATGACTTAGTAACAGTAACGATAATAAATATTAATGAATGTATTACCCAGTGATATCGGGTTTTCTAAACAGACAATAGAGGCTGGAGCCCAAAGTGCCGTTAAACTTCATTCATTCATTCATTCATTCATTCATTCATTCATGAACAGGAACCCAATTGTCACACACCAATTTCAAGGAGTCCTGCATGCACTCGAATGCGGACCGATGGTAGGGCCTCTCACAGCCTGCACTACAAACTTTTAATTGTAGAGTTTGCGGTTTTATCATTCTTGATACTACTTTTATATCCTTGTTTGGCACTGAAATGGCCTTCTTGAGCCCAAATGCCGTTAAGCTTCATTCCTTCTTCTTCTCTCACAGCCTGACTTGAAGAACGGGTCATACGGGACTGGCATATCCGTTTTTATTCTAATCTGCTGCAGGAAGGTTGGAATGGACGATACAGGATCGGGTTTTTTTGCCAACTAGTTTTTAAACACGAGTGTCTTCGTCTAATCTTCCCGCATTGTCTCGCAGACTGTCCGCACTGAAATGGCCTTTTTGAGCCCAACACTTCTTCCCGCTCTTGTTTGGCACTGAAATGGCCTTCTTGAGCCCAAAGTGCTGTTAAACTTTATTTCTTCTTCTTCTTCCCGCAGCATTCTTGATACTACTTTCATATCCTTGTTTGGCACTGAAATGGCCTTCTTGAGCCCAAAGTGCCGTTAAGCTTTATTCCTTCTTCCCGCAGACTGTCCGAGTAGCTTCCAGATATCTGCATCCCAGTCCAGCTCGCAGTTTTTGTTGATAGCCTTCAACCACCAGTATATCTCATTGCTAGCTTGCAGGATGATTACGTCCTCCCAAAGCTGATGTAGTTGTGGATCGCGGTTCCTGCCGTTCCTCTTCGCGAAGCCCTCTATGATCTCGCCCCCCTGGTATTCCCTCGGTATCCTCGAACCGTAGAAAGCCAGGAGGTGAATGAGCGAGCACATCAGGTTGTCTACGCGAAGACATAAAAATCCTGGTAGCGTATACACCCCATATAACATGAAGTATAAAGTAGGTCACTTCTCTCGCTACGATGACCCTTTCTCCCCAGACTGGTGTCATACTCGGGCCATCCGAACAGACGTGTCGCAGGAATGGAATTTGAAGTATGTCCTTCAAAAGGATGTCCCTCCAAAAAGTTATTAGGGCCTGCCATTGTTAGCACCTCTTGCACGTTTTCGAAAACTGTACTTTTTCGACTTTTATATCCTTGTTTGGCACTGAAATGGCCTTCTTGAGCCCAAAGTGCCGTTAAACTTTATCTTCATAGTCTGGTGACAGAAAGTCATATCAGGCATACGAAGTGAGAGAAAACAAAACTGACAGGGAAACTCATGAGCCCCCAAAAATGGCCATTAGGAGGTGAAATCAGAAAGAGTGAGCATTTCACTCCTTAAATATGAAAATAATAATTAAAGATTTAAGTATCAAAGCAAAGATATTCATCTCTTGCGAGCTGTCGAGCAGAGTTACAAGAAGATTATGGTCCACTTCAGCCGACTCTGTTTGAGACATTTAACCATGTTTATTTTTGTTGAGGACATGTAGACTCCACAGCCATGAAGTCTTGTGGAGCGGAGACGTTAAAACCGATGTGGATTTTGGAGTGTACTGCGTTCTCTCCATGAATACGTTCCAAAGTTTCACTTTCTCTTTGGAATGTTGTCATGAAGCGTGAGATATTGGTCCAGTGTAAGCTCTACGAAGCTGTGACGCTCCAATCATACTTCTAGGTCTTTTTCTTTTGCGAGATTCCTCGATGGCTGAAGACCAGCCCATGTTCCTTCTACGTCGGTGGTGTTAGGAGTGGGGATGTCGAACCCCTGCACTGTATTGTTCACTACAAATTTTTAATTGCATAACTTGTGGTTTTATCATTCTTGATACTGATTTTATATCCTTGTTTGGCACTGAAATGGCCTTCTTGAGCCCAAAGTGCCGTTAAGCTTTATTTCTTCTTCTTCTTCTTCTTCGAACCCCTGCAAAGATTGTAGATCCTTCGATTCTCCCTTTTGCTTTGGCCCGTGTTGGATGGATCTAATAGGGATCTGAAAGAGGTAATACTTTCAAGATAAACAAACTTAGTACCAACTCTGGATGTCGGATCCCATATCTTCTGTCAAGTTTCTTCTGTCGCTCCTTCGGTATTCGCATGAAACATCTATTGGCGGATTTAAACATTGAATTGAACACAATAGTTGAGTCAAAAGTTTCAAAGGTTCCACAATGGGAATTGAAAAGTCCCATAACTGACTTTTCTCTCAGGATTGGGAAGAAGTCTGCTATCAACCCTTTGGATTTTCACAGTGGTTTTAATGATGTTCAGTTAAATTATCCAAATTTTAAGTTGATGTGTACTGATGGTTCTATGGATGGTGATAAAGTAGGCTGTGCCGCTGTCACCTCGGGGAGAACATACAAACAACGTCTCCCTGATGTGTGTTCAGTGTACACAGCTGAGTTGAAAGCAATACTGTTAGCACTGTCCTACATCCGCCGGTCTGGGGAAGTGGGTTTTGTCATGTGTTCAGATTCTCTATCAGCCCTTCAAGCCATAGAGAATCGTAATATTGACCATCCTCTACTTTTGGATATTTTGACTGAACATCAACGTACTTTTCAAATGCATAAAGTTGTGGTATTTTGTTGGGTACTCCATAACTTGTGGTTTTATCATTCTTGATACTACTTTTATATCCTTGTTTGGCACTGAAATGGCCTTCTTGAGCCCAAAGTGCCGTTAAGCTTTATTTCTTCTTGTTGGGTACCCAGTCATGTGGACATTCCTGGGAATGAACGTGCCGACAAGGCTGCCAGGGCAGCTCTTGATCTGGACATCACATTTTCCAGGGTGCCACATTCTGATTTCAAGCCGCTCATCCACACGTATTTGTACGCAGAATGGCAGTCATTCTGGGATGAGCAGGTTGATAACAAATTACACAAAGTCAAACCAACGATTGGTTGTTGCACCCCAATAAACGAAATGTCCAGGGGTGATCAACTGGTCATGTCACGGGCTCGTATAGGGCATACATACCTTACTCAGGGTTACCTGCTCCGTGGGGAGGAGGCCCCTGTGTGTGTGCCCTGTCGAGAGTGGCTGACCGTTAAACATGTCCTGGTACATTGTCAAAATGTGGCTGACACTCATCGCATGTTCTACGAGTGTCAGTCCATATACAAACTTTTCAAGGATTTTAATATTTATAAAATCCCCAGTTTCCTTCGGGAAATTGGGGTATATAATTATTTTAGACATATAAATTCTAGTCAACGCCTGAGAGTCTAGATCTATTCATCTATTCTTCACCACTTACCTTGTAAACTTTTACTGTTCACAACAAATTTTCAATTGTAGAACTTGCGCTTTTATCATTCTTGATACTACTTTTATATCCTTGTTTGGCACTGAAATGACCTTCTTGAGCCCAAAGTGTCGTTAAGCTTTATTTCTTCCTCTTCTTCTGTCGCTCCTGTGTGATCAACATTTTCACGTTTAATCTAGATTTTATCGTTCACTAGAAATTCTTAATTCTAGAACATAGTCTTATCGTTCTTGATTTTTTTGCCCAAAGTGCCAGTAAACTTTATTCCTTCTTCTTCCTTCTTCTGTCGCATTCTTGATACTTATTGTATATCCTCGTTTGGCACTGAAATGGCCTTCTTAAGCCCAGAGTGACGTTAAGCTTTATTCCTTCTCCTTGTTTCTTAATTTATATCTAGTCATCAATACTTTCACCATTAATCTCGTGAGCTTTTACTGTTCACTAGAATTTTTCAATTGTAGAACTTGTGGTTTTATCATTCTTGATACTACTTTTATATCCTCGTTTGGGCCGTTTCGACACATAGCACAGCAAGAAATTGCTGTGCTGGGACGTAGCCGCTACTTTTTGTGAGAGTATGTCGACATGTATCCCTGGCACTGGATCCCCGTGGGGGTCCGGGGAAGAATAGGCCCCCAGTACTCCTGCTTGTCGTAAGAGGCGACTAAAAGGAGCAACCTGTTGGCCGTGGGTTGCAGCCCGTGATGGTGGAAGACGGGATCCTGGTGGTTGAAACACACCACTTTGGCCCTTATTTCACCTAGACGGGAGGTCAGATTGGCCCGATCTGATCAATCGGCTGGTCATGTCTTGCCCCATGTTGGTACCCAAGCATCTTTCAGTCACTCATTTTCATTCTTCAATTCGATCGATCTTCATTCATATCTACTTTCTCCGTCTCACTATTTGTTTTCTCGACTTTCTAGAAGTGGTATCCAACATGTGAAGGCGGTGGCTCATGGGTCAATCAAGCATAAGTAGAAAGGGCTGTTTCGATACATAGCACAGCAAGAAATTGCTGTGCTGGGACGTAGCCGCTACTTTTGTGAGAGTATGTCACCCATGTATCCCTGACACTGGATAGTGTCCCCTCGTTGGGCTCCGTGGTGGGTGGGGAGCATGGGTGATGAAATGTTTCTATATCAATATGGCTGAAAAAACAACCCTTCAAAAAACGGATTCAAAAAAAAAAACTAATAAAAAACGAGTTCTGGATTCGGATTCGGATCCGGAAACAGAGTTGCAATCTTCAAACTGGCCTAGGTTTTTGGTTATTAGATCTGACGATCCCGGCAAACCAGTAAGCAAGCTGTCACCATTTGCGATTGCAAAAGGGTTGAAGGGGCTTGCTGGCGAGCTGGCAGATATTAAAAAAATGAAGTCTGGTGATCTCCTTGTGGAATGTGCAAGGAGGGCCCAGTCTACTAATCTTTTAAGATCAAATATGCTTGTCAATGTTCCCATAAAGGTGGTTCCTCATAACACTCGAAATACAAGTAAAGGGGTTATACGATCTCGGGACTTGGCAGGTGTAAGTGAGGAGGAGATGCTTGATGAACTCAAGTCTCAGGGTGTGTTGGCTGTCAGGCGGATAGTCATCCGAAAGGATGGTCAGCCTGTGCAGACCAACACGGTCATCCTCACTTTCAGCTGCCCGACTCCCCCTAAATCCATCAAAGCTGGCTACTTGAACATCGAAGTGAGTCTGTTCATTCCGAACCCTCTGCGATGTTTCAAGTGCCAGAAATATGGTCATGGTCAGAATTCCTGTCGTGGCTTTCAGATCTGCTACAGATGTAGCAAGGAGGGCCACGACGGTGATTCATGCCAACAACAAGTCCAGTGTGCTAACTGTAAGGGTGACCACATGGCTTCCTCAAAGGGTTGTCCCATGTGGTCCCGTGAAAAACAAGTGCAGAAGATCAAAGCAGAAAGGAATTGTTCCTTCCCAGAGGCGAGGAAGATGTTGCAATCGATATCTCCTCCCTCGGGAAGTCAACCCAGTTATGCCACTGTAGCCAAAAGAACGTATGCTTCGGTTGGTTGTCAGACGGAGCATTTCTTGGGTGGAGCTACTCCAAAGGTTCTACCTAAACCAGCCCCAAAACCCAAGATTGCTTCGTCTGCA
This sequence comes from Terebella lapidaria, assembly GCA_949152475.1. Taxonomy (NCBI): domain Eukaryota; kingdom Metazoa; phylum Annelida; class Polychaeta; order Terebellida; family Terebellidae; genus Terebella; species Terebella lapidaria. Next base: position 5,160,908 of record OX424567.1, read on the forward strand.
ACAACGAACACTCCAGCACCGAATCCATCAAAGTCGAAAACAGTTCTGAAACAGTTAAAAAGAAATGTCTTACCACTACCAAAAGATCAGTCATCTCGGCAATCTAAGGCCACAAAAAATCTAGTCCAACGGAACATTATGGAGGGGGAGTCTGAGGTCATGGATCTCCTCAGTTATGAAGAGGAAGATCTTGACGTCATACCTCCCACTCCATGTGTTTCCAAGCAAAACAAAATTAATCTTGTCATTGACAAGGGTAAATGTAAATCCTCATCAATTCCTGCAGAATGAATTATAGTTTGATTAGTTGGAATTGTAGGGGCTTTCGTCACAATAGTGATGAAATTAAAATGTTCATGCAGGATTTTAGCCCTGCTGCTATTTGTTTGCAAGAAACCTTTTTAAAACCTCAGAATAGTTTTAATTACAGGAAATATACATCCTACCATCATTATGCCACATCAGCTGATGATCGTGCAGTTGGTGGCACTTCCATTCTAGTCAGTAATACTATTACACACAGGGACATACAGCTTAACAGCACTTTGCAGGCTGTTGCTGTGTCCCTCATAATTCAGAAGAACTTCACTTTATGTTCTGTGTATATTCCTCCAAGCTATAGCCTAGTCTTGGAGGAGTTGAACGACCTAATTGCACAGCTACCTTCACCCTATATCATTGTTGGAGATTTCAATGCCCATAATCATCTGTGGGGTTGTGATGATATCAATGCTAAGGGCAGGGTAGTTGAGCAATTTATAAGTGATAATGAACTATGTATTTGGAATGATGGTACTCCAACATATACACATCCTGCATACGGAACATTTTCGGCAATTGATATCTCATTGGGTCACCCTTCGTTGTTTAATGATTTCACTTGGCAGGTCTGTGATGACCTGTGTGGTAGTGATCATTTTCCCACTTTTCTGTCCATGCAAGATCATTATGTTCCTGATCGGATCTCGAGATGGAATCTTGCTAGGGCAGATTGGTCAGAATTTAAAAGAATCTGCAATTTAGAATTGCAGCCAACCTTGTTTGAAAACACTCAGGATGACCCAATGGAGATATTTACATCTGTATTGCATTTCATTGCTGAAATGACAATACCCAAAACCCCTGCTTTTTCTAATAAAAAGAACAAGCCATGGTGGAACGAAGATTGTCAGGAGGCTCTTTCTGCTAGGAAGAGAGCTCTCCGGATCTTTCGTAAACACCCCACCCAAGCAAATTTAATGGCTTATAAACATCAATATGCTCTTACCAGGAAAGTTATGAGGAAAGCAATGAAAAATAGCTGGAGACAGTATGTCTCCAAGCTCAATAATCGAACGCCTATCAAGAAAGTATGGGACATGGTCCAGAAAATTTCAGGCAAACGTCAATTTACTGGTGTAAAACAGTTACGGTTGAACAACCGGGACATCATCGATAACAAGGATATTGCTGATGTTCTGGGTTCAACCGTATCCCATAATTCATCCAGTTCTCATTATACAGATTGTTTCCAGTCCTATAAAGTGAGGGAGGAACAGAAACCTCTCAATTTCAGATCCAACAATACGGAGTACTATAATTGTCCTTTTAAAATGTCAGAACTGATGGAGTCTCTCAAACGGGCCCATGACACTGCGACTGGGCCCGATGAGATTCACTATCAGATTCTGAAACACTTACCAGAGCCTGCACTTCAGACTCTTTTAAATATATTCAATAAAATTTGGGTTGGTGGGGCATTCCCTGCTTGTTGGAGACAGGCTACAATCATTCCGGTTGCTAAGCCTGGGAAGGATCCTACCAACCCAACGAATTATCGTCCTATTGCTTTGACCAGCTGTGTTTGCAAAACAATGGAAAGAATGGTCAATACTAGATTCGTATTTTATCTAGAATCTAATAAAGTTATCACTCCATTCCAGAGCGGTTTCCGGAAGAATAGATCAACTACTGATCAGATTATTCGACTGGAAACTGCTGTACGGGAGTCGTTTATTAATCGCCAGCACATGGTGGCAATATTTTTCGATTTGGAGAAGGCATATGACACGACATGGAAACACGGTATCCTGAAGGACCTCCATGAGGCAGGACTTCGTGGTCGTATGCCTTCCTTCATTTCTCAGTTTTTATCCAATCGTAAATTTACTGTCAGGCTGGGCACTTCATTCTCCGATATGTTTGATCAGGAGGAGGGTGTCCCTCAAGGAAGCATCTTGTCTGTAACCCTGTTCAGTATCAAAATCAATAGCATAGTAAGGATTTTGTCCCCTGGAGTGAATGCTTCACTCTATGTGGATGACTTCCTTGTTTGCTATTCATCAAAACAAATGCATACAATAGAACGTCAATTACAGCAGTGCCTTGTGCGAATTGAGAAATGGGCAGACCGGAACGGTTTTCGCTTCTCCAAAACGAAAACTGTCTGCATGCATTTCTGCAATTTGCGCAAGTTGAACCCTGAACCAGAATTAAAGTTAAATGGTACAGTTATTCCCTTGGTGGAACAGTTCAAGTTTTTGGGGGTATTCTTTGATAGGAAACTATCATTCATACCCCACATCAAGTACATTAAAACAAAGTGTCACAAGGCTCTGAACCTTCTCAAGGTAGTATCACATATGGATTGGGGAGCTGATCGTGACGTGCTGCTCCGTTTATACAGAGCACTCGTCCGGTCAAAGCTCGACTATGGTTCGATAGTTTATGGCTCAGCCAGACCCTCCTACATAAAGGCTTTGGATACTATCCATAACCAGGGGTTGCGTTTGTGTCTCGGTGCATTCAGAACCTCTCCCATGGAGAGCCTGTATGTTGAGGCCAACGAACCCTCTCTTTATCGTAGGAGGGAAAAACTCTCACTTCAGTATACCATCAAGCTGAAGTCTCTACCGAACAATCCAGCCCATAATGTTGTTTTCAAAGCTAAGTGTGTTCGTCTGTTTGAATCCAGGCCAAATGCAATACCAACCTTTGGTATTCGCATGAAACATCTATTGGCGGATTTAAACATTGACTTGAACACAATAGCCGAGTCAAAAATTTCAAAGGTTCCACCATGCGAATTGAAAACTCCCATAACTGACTTCTCTCTCAGGATTGGGAAGAAGTCTACCATCAACCCTTTGGATTTTCACAGTAGTTTTAGTGATGTTCAGTTAAATTATCCAAATTTTAAGTTTATCTATACTGATGGTTCTAAGGATGGTAATAAAGTAGGCTGTGCTGCTGTCACGTCAGGGAGAACATACAAACAACGTCTCCCTGATGTGTGTTCAGTGTACACAGCGGAGTTGAAAGCAATACTGTTAGCACTGTCCCACATCCGCCGGTCCGGAGAACTGGGTTTTGTCATTTGTTCAGATTCTCTATCAGCCCTTCAAGCCATAGAGAATCGTAATATTGACCATCCTCTACTTTTGGATATTTTGACTGAACATCAACGTACTTTTCAAATGCATAAAGTTGTGGTATTTTGTTGGGTACCCAGTCATGTGGACATTCCTGGGAATGAACGTGCCGACAAGGCTGCCAGGGCAGCTCTTGATCTGGACGTCACATTTTCCAGGGTGCCACATTCTGATTTCAAGTTGCTCATCCACACGTACTTGTACGCAGAATGGCAGTCATTCTGGGATGAGCAGGTTGATAACAAATTACACAAAGTCAAACCAACGATTGGTTGTTGTACCCCAATAAACGAAATGTCCAGGCGTGATCAACTGGTCATGTCACGGGCTCGTATAGGGCATACATACCTTACTCAGGGTTACCTGCTCCGTGGGGAGGAGGCCCCTGTGTGTGTGCCCTGTCGAGAGTGGCTGACCGTTGAACATGTCCTGGTACATTGTCAAGATTTGGCTGACACTCGTCGTTTGTTTTACGAGTGTCAGTCAATGCATGATGTGTTTAACGATATTAATATTTATAAAATCCTCAATTTCCTTCGGGAAATAGAGGTATATTTCTATTTTTAGACAAATAAATTCTAGTCAATGCCTTTGGGTCTAGATCTAGTCATTATTTCTTCACCACTAACTTTGTAAGGTTTTACTGTTCACTACAAATTTTTAATTGCATAACTTGCGGTTTTATCATTCTTGATACTACTTTTATATCCTTGTTTGGCACTGAAATGGCCTTCTTGAGCCCAAAGTGCCGTTAAGCTTTATTTCTTCTTCTTCACTGGCACTGGATAGTGTCCCCTTGTTGGGCTCGGTGGTGGGTGGGGAGCATGGGAACTATTTCTATATCACTGTGGCTGATAAAATAAACCTTCAAAAATCAGATTCGAGAAAAAAAAAACTACTAAAAAACGAGTTTCGGACTCGGATCCTGAAACAGAGTTACAGTCATCAAACTGGCCTAGGTTTTTGGTTATTAGATCTGACGACCCCAGTAAACCAGTGAGCAAGCTGTCATCGTTTGCAATTGCAAAGGGATTGAAAGGGCTCGCTGGGGAGCTGGCAGATATTAAAAAAATGAAATGTGGTGACCTCCTTGTGGAATGTGCAAGGAGGACCCAGTCCACTAATCTTATGAGATCAACAATGCTGGTTATTGTTCCCATAAAGGTAGTTCCCCATAAAACACGAAATACCAGTAAAGGGGTTATACATTCTCGGGACTTGGCAGATGTAAGTGAGGAAGAGACGCTTGATGAACTCAAGTCTCAGGGTGTGTTGGCTGTCAGGCGTATAGTGATCCGAAAGGATGGTCAGCCTATGCAGACCAACACCGTCATCCTCACTTTCAGCTGCCCGATTCCCCCTAAATCCATCAAAGCTGGCTACTTGAACATCGAAGTGAGTCTGTTCATTCCGAACCCTCTACAATGTTTCAAGTGCCAGAAATATGGTCATGGTCAGAATTCCTGTCGTGGCTCTCAGGTCTGCTACAGATGTAGCAAGGAGGGCCACGACGGTGATTCATGTCAACAACAAGTCCAGTGTGCTAACTGTAAGGGTGAACACATGGCTTCCTCAAAGGGTTGTCCCAGGCGGTCCCGTGAAAAAGAAGTGCAGAAGATCAAAACGGAAAGGAATTTTTCCTTCCCAGAGGCGAGGAAGATGTTGGAATCTATATCTCCTCCCTCGGGAAGTCAACTCAGTTATGCCTCTGTAGCCAAGAGAACATATGCTTCGGTTGGTTGTCAGACGGAGCATTTCTTGGGTGGAGCTACTCCAAAGGTTCCACCTAAGCCAGCCCCCGAACCCAAGATTGCCTCATCTGCAACAACAAACACTCCAGCACCGAATCCATCAAAGTCGAAAACAGTTCTGAAACAGTTAAAAAGAAATGTCTTACCACTACCAAAAGATCAGTCATCTCGGCAATATAAGGCCACAAAAAATCTAGTCAAACGGAACATTATGGAGGGGGAGTCTGAGGTCATGGATCTCCTCAGTCATGAAGAGGAAGATCTTGATGTCATACCTCCCACTCCAGGTGTTTCCAATCAAAAAAAAAAAAATCTTGTCAGTGACAAGGGTAAATGTAAATCCTCATCAATTCCTGCAGAATGAATTATAGTTTGATTAGTTGGAACTGTAGGGGGCTTTCGTCACAATAGTGATAAAATTAAAATGTTCATGCAGGATTTTAGCCCTGCTGCTATTTGTTTGCAAGAAACCTTTTTAAAACCTGAGAAAACTTTTAACTATAGGAAATATACTTGCTACCATCATTATGCCACGTCAGCTGATGATCGTGCAGTTGGTGGCACTTCGATTCTAGTCAGTAATACTATTATACACAGGGACATACATCTCAACAGCACAACGCAGGCTGTTGCTGTGTCTCTCACAATTCAAAAGAACTTCACTTTGTGTTATGTGTATATTCCTCCAAGCTATAGCCTAGTCTTGGAGGAGTTGAACGACCTAATTGCACAGCTGCCTTCACCCTATATCATTGTTGGGGATTTCAATGCCCATAATCATTTGTGGGGTTGTGATGACATCTCATTGCTTCATCCTTCGTTGTTTAATGATTTCACTTGGCAGGTATATGATGACCTGTGTGGCAGTGATCATTTTCCTACTTTTCTGTCCATGCAAGATCATTATGTTCCTGATCGGATCCCGAGATGGAGTCTTGCTAGGGCAGATTGGTCAGAATTTAAAAGAATCTGCAATTTAGAATTGCAGTGACCTTGTTTGAAAACACTCAGGATGACCCAATGGAGATTTTCACATCTGTATTGCATTTCATTGCTGAAATGACAATACCCAAAACCCCTGCTTTTTCTAATAAAAAGAATAAGCCATGGTGGAACGAAGATTGTCAGAAGGCTTTTTCCTCTAGGAAGAGAGCTCTCCGGATCTTTCGTAAACACCCCACCCAAACAAATTTAATGGCTTATAAACATCTATATGCTCTTACCAGGAAAGTTATGAGGAAAGCAATGAAAAATAGCTGGAGACAGTATGTCTCCAAGCTTAATAATCGAACGCCCATTAAGAAAGTATGGGACATGGTTCAGAAAATTTCAGGCAAACGTCAATTCATTGGTGTGAAACAGATACGGTTGAACGACCAGGACATCATCGATAACAAGAATATTGCTGATGTTCTGGGTTCAACCGTATCCCATAATTCATCCAGTTCTCATTATACAGATTGTTTCCAGTCCTATAAGGTGAGGGAGGAACAGAAACCTCTCAATTTCAGATCCAACAATACGGAGTACTATAATTGTCCTTTTAAAATGTCAGAACTGATGGAGTCTCTCAAACGGGCCCATGACACTGCGATTGGGTCCGATGAGATTCACTCTCAGATTCTGAAACACTTACCAGAGCCTGCACTTTAGACAAGTAGGGAAGGCCCCTACCCAATAAAATTTGGGTTGGTGGGGCCTTCCCTACTTGTTGGAGACAGGCCACGATCATTCCGGTTGCTAAGCCTGGGAAGGATCCTACCAACCCAACGAATTACCAGCTGTGTTTGCAAAACAATGGCAAGAATGGTCAATACTAGATTAGTATTTCATCTAGAATCTAATAAAGTTATCATTCCATTCCAGAGCGGTTTCCGGAAGAATAGATCAACTACTGATCAGATTATTCGACTGGAAACTGCTGTACTGGAGTCGTTTATTAATCGCCAGCACAAGCTTTTACTGTTCACTACAAATTTTTAATTGTAGAACTTGCGGTTTTATCATTCTTGATACTACTTTTATATCTTTGTTTGGCACTGAAATGGCCTTCTTGAGCCCAAAGTGCCGTTAAGCTTTATTTCTTCTTCTTCTTGTATGGCACTGAAATGGCCTTCTTGAGCCCAAAGTGCCGTTAAGATTTATCTCTTCTTAATCGCCAGCACATGGTGTCAATATTTTTCGATTTGGAGAAGGCATATGACACGACGTGGAAACACGGTATCCTGAAGGACCTCCATGTACGCAGGACTTCGTGGTCGTATGCCTTCCTTCATTTCACAGTTGTTATCCAATCGTAAATCAAATGTGTTTGATCAGGAGGAGGGTGTCCCTCAAGGCAGCATTTTGTCTGTAACCCTGTTCAGTATCAAAATCAATAGCATAGTAAGGATTTTGTCCTCGGAGTGAATGCTTCACTCTATGTGGATGACTTTCCTGTTTGCTATTCATCAAAACAAATGCATACAATAGAACGTCAATTACAGCAGTGCCTTGCACGATGTGACAAATGGGCAGACCGAAATGGTTTTCGCTTTTCCAAAACGAAAACTGTCTGCATGCATTTCTGCAATTTGCGCAAGTTGCACCCTGAAAGAGAATTAAAGTTGAATGGTACAGTTATTCCCTTGGTGGAACAATTCGAGTTTTTGGGGGGTATTCTTTGATAGGAAACTATCATTCATACCTCACATCAAGTACATTAAAACAAAGTGTCACAAGGCTCTGAACCTTCTCAAGGTAGTATCACATATGGATTGGGGAGCTGATCGTGACGTGCTGCTCCGTTTATACAGAGCACTCGTCCGGTCAAAGCTCGATTATGGTTCGATAGTTTATGGCTCAGCCAGACCCTCCTACATAAAGGCTTTGGATACTATCCATAACCAGGGATTGCGTTTGTGTCTCGGTGCATTCAGAACCTCTCCCATGGAGAGCCTGTATGTTGAGGCCAACGAACCCTCCCTTTATCGTAGGCGGGAAAAACTTTCTCTTCAGTATAATATCAAGCTGAAGTCTTTACCGAACAATCCAGCCCATAATGTTGTTTTCAAACCTAAATGTCTTCGTCTGTTTGAATCCAGGCCAAATGCAATACCAACCTTTGGTATTCGCATGAAACATCTATTGGCGGATTTAAACATTGACTTGAACACAATAGCCGAGTCAAAAATTTCAAAGGTTCCACCATGGGAATTGAAAACTCCCATAACTGACTTCTCTCTCAGGATTGGGAAGAAGTCTACCATCAACCCTTTGGATTTTCACAGTAGTTTTAGTGATGTTCAGTTAAATTATCCAAATTTTAAGTTTATCTATACTGATGGTTCTAAGGATGGTAATAAAGTAGGCTGTGCTGCTGTCACCTCAGGGAGAACATACAAACAACGTCTCCCTGATGTGTGTTCAGTGTACACAGCGGAGTTGAAAGCAATACTGTTAGCACTGTCCCACATCCGCCGGTCCGGAGAACTGGGTTTTGTCATTTGTTCAGATTCTCTATCAGCCCTTCAAGCCATAGAGAATCGTAATATTGACCATCCTCTACTTTTGGATATTTTGACTGAACATCAACGTACTTTTCAAATGCATAAAGTTGTGGTATTTTGTTGGGTACCCAGTCATGTGGACATTCCTGGGAATGAACGTGCCGACAAGGCTGCCAGGGCAGCTCTTGATCTGGACGTCACATTTTCCAGGGTGCCACATTCTGATTTCAAGCTGCTCATCCACACGTACTTGTACGCAGAATGGCAGTCATTCTGGGATGAGCAGGTTGATAACAAATTACACAAAGTCAAACCAACGATTGGTTGTTGTACCCCAATAAACGAAATGTCCAGGCGTGATCAACTGGTCATGTCACGGGCTCGTATAGGGCATACATACCTTACTCAGGGTTACCTGCTCCGTGGGGAGGAGGCCCCTGTGTGTGTGCCCTGTCGAGAGTGGCTGACCGTTGAACATGTCCTGGTACATTGTCAAGATTTGGCTGACACTCGTCGTTTGTTTTACGAGTGTCAGTCAATGCATGATGTTTTTAACGATATTAATATTTATAAAATCCTCAATTTCCTTCGGGAAATTGGGGTATATTTCTATTTTTAGACAAATAAATTCTAGTCAATGCCTTTGGGTCTAGATCTAGTCATTATTTTTTCACCACTAACTTTGTAAGGTTTTACTGTTCACTACAAATTTTTAATTGCATAACTTGTGGTTTTATCATTCTTGATACTACTTTTATATCCTTGTTTGGCACTGAAATGGCCTTCTTGAGCCCAAAGTGCCGTTAAGCTTTATTTCTTCTTCTTCTTCTTATCAAGCTTAGTACTTTAGAGTTATTTACAGTACACAAGACACCTGAGCAGGACCATGGTATACTGATCACAAGCAAAACTAGCTCAAATCAGGTTTAGCCACGTTACAAACTAGGCAAACATGTAGAATACATGACACAAGAAATAATATATGCTGCGCAACCTTATCCTAGTATTACCCCCCAAGAACATGAAAACTAGACATATTTAATGACGAAGACAGTTACAGCAATTGGTAGGTTTTCGTCAAGAATGGTTGTTCGACCTAGTTGACCTGTTTTGAATGACCTGTTTTGAACTGGGAAATTCTTTTTGATGGAAATGGCTCAAACCAAGACCGGATATTTTTTCTCGACGAACCGTCAAAATATCAAAATGGCGATTCCAGGGCAACAAGCTTTACATATGGAGAGTCCTATGCAGGAATACAGTTATCAGGGAGATTTCGGTAAGATGGCCACCAAAGTAAAACAAAAAAATGAAAATACGTTCCTCTTCAAATATTTCAGAAAATTCGCATGTAACCTCAAAGTAAAAAATGTACGGATGGTTGGAGAAACAAACTCAGCGCCAAGACAATCGGTTATCGAACCAAAGGTTGAGTAACCTAACAGTGAAAGGTATACAAAAACAAAATTTCGATAGTCATGCGACCGTTCATTGTTCTAGACCTGTAAATGTTTGCCTCAAATAGGGCATGAGACAATGCATCAACTTGAAGAAACCAGTTGTAAGGATTGTGGGGTTTCGAAGATGGCAAGCAAAACAACGTTTGGCACTTTCTTAATTGAACATGATGTTTTAACTTGACCACATTCACCATGCCAAGCCACATTCATGTTTGTCACAGGCTTTCTTGACCTCAATTGGGGAAATTGGGAACATTTGTTCTTCTTACTCTGGGCACCCAGTGTTTCCTTAGTCATTCCAGAAGTTCACGAGTAATCTCACAGGTGTGCCATTTTCGTTCACTGAATAATCGAACAGGATGTGTTATCATTGTTAATTCTATTTCTTATGTTTGGTTTGGCACTGAGTTCAATAAGTTAAATTTCGTTCATCCATTTTCATTTATAAATTTATAAAACTTTTATATCCTCATTTGGCATTGAAATGGCCTTCTTGAGCCCAAAGTGCCGTTAAGCTTTTTTCCTTCTTCTTCTTCCATTTGTCCAGCAAATCAAATTACCATTGTGTTGTTATGCTACCTTACAGTGTGTACAACTACCATACTCGAACAAAGGCGGGGTTGACGAAAGGGCAGTTGGCCGAAGCTAACCTCACTCCTTTTGAGAATCATCTCCTAACCACCTAGGAGGTCATAGATAATGTGGAAAGGTGAGCACATGTGTAGATGTGATGAACCAAATTGAACTCGATTTGAAAAATCAGCACATGATTTGTTTTTTTTTTTTTGTATTAGACGTGGAATCAATACCCAGTATCAAGTATTCCGAGCAAACAAAACAGGGTCCGTTATCCAATCCCATAGTCCGGGGACAGAAAGTCATATCAGGCATACGAAGTGAGAGAAAACAAAAATGACAGGGAAACTCATGAACCCCCGTAAATGGCAGCTCTTGGGAAATGAACTACTTTGATTTTAATTTTAACATATTTATTGACTTGAATGTGCTCAACAATGATCGTAAAGTTTGTATTAGACCGGACGGAAAGTGCCAGTCATCGCGTCATGACTGGCAGTTTCCGGCAATTTTTATCACTTTATATTTTTAAGAAGTTCATATTACGAAATTATCTAATGACTTTGTATATGGTATGGATTTCGACTTGTGCCGCAGCAAACGGTATAGTTCGAGCTTACGAATCCCTCGTCTCCCTATGCAGTGAGTGCCACCTGCAAGCCATAAGCAGGATTACGAGCACCAACCTTCGGAAGTACATGAGTACATGGTCACTGTCATCCAGGTAGGAAACAGTTCCACTACTACTCACATGGGATAACAATATTCTCACGATTATTGGGCAGCAAATTTCAAGTTGTGTATGTCGGTTCCATATATTTTACATTTTTTCCAACCATATCTTCGTCCGTGATATGTCCAAGGTGCTGCCCAACCAGATGACCTGGCTGACGAAGCATACGGGGCAGACCATGAATGTGCATGATGCATATTACCAGCAGACAGACGATGTCATCGAGCGAACAAATACAGCAAAACTGCTTCTCATACTGGACATGGATCGGCGGGTTTCAAGGATAAGGCCCTGAAAGATGTTCAGCTTGATGGTAATTCAACCCCATAAGTATCACTTGAAACCATATTTTGCCTGAAATATTATACTTGCACTCCTTGTACATTTGAATTGAAAGAAAAACTAAAATGCAATAATATGAGAATGTCTGTTTTCTTCATTGCTAGACATCATACATGGAGAAGAAAAACAAGCACTGGAAGAAGTTCCCGAGGAGGATGACCGTGGCCTCATCTCGCAGATTGATTCGTCTATAATGGACGACCAAACAAGAGGAGATATTCAAAGACGACAACCAGGGGACACAAAAGGAAGAGCTTGAGGACACAGACCGCGCAAAACCCAAACACTCATCATTCTTACACTCATCATGACATGAAACAGAAGTGTTTTTTTGTCGAGGAGGAGGAGGAGGAGATACGGATAGACTTGGAATCAAAACCCAGTATTAAGTATTCCGAGCAAACAAAACAGGGTCCGTTATCCAATCTCATAGTCCGGGGACAGAAAGTCATATCAGGCATACGAAGTGAGAGAGAACAAAAAGACAGGGAAACTCATGAACCCCCCAAAAATGGCCATTAGGAGGTGAAATCAGGTGTTCCGGAAAGAGTGAGCATCTCCTGCCCCACTAGTGGCACCCGTCATGAATTCCCCAAAATTAACATGAAAATAGATCTAGTTGCATGGCAGACATGGATTTGCTGTATTTATCAACAAGATCATGATGACGTCCATAGAATTTCTTAAACGCAGCTATAAGTCTTGGTAAAACATCCTTGTCGCAGCAGTTTAGAGACTAGTTGGGAACTTCGATAGACAAAGTCCTCATATTTGCAACTAGCTCTGGAATAGCGTATAAGTTGAGAAACAAACACACCATATGCCGGTGACATAGGAATGTTGCTGCTTAGTAAAGGGAAATTGACCATGGAAAAATTGAAATCATCACGTTTGTCATATAATCTAGTTGACAGTTTGGAAACATTATCAGCCTCCAACCTCAGGTCTAGATAGTTGGAGAAAATTAGCGGAGTCTGTAGTATCTTTAATTTCAAGTTCTTTAGGATATATGACATCCAAATAATCACCAAACTTGGGATTATTTAGCGACAATACATCATCTATGTATCGGAAAGTGAAATTAAAATTACATGTTAGTTTCTTATAACCTCCTCGTTGTAAATGTTGGATAAAATCTGTTTCATATGAGTATAAAAACAGGTCTGCCAATAATAGTGCACAGTTTGTACTCATGGGAATACCAATAGTTTGTTGAAATATTCGACCACCAAATTTCACAATATTATCAATCAGAAAATCAACCATATTTACCACATCCATTTCAGTATATTTGTATGGGGCATCAGAGTCGCCTTTAACAAAATAAGCGTATTATATTTAACTACAATATAATGGTACCGACGTTGTCACTTTTTAGAGAAAAATGAATTATTGATTAGTTTTTAAGCTGAGACTTCAGTTCAGAATGAGGTATAGTTGTGTACAAAGTGGAAAACTCAAATGTTTTGATAGACGTTACTTTTGAAAGTGTGTGAGCATGTAGATATTCCAATGAAGATCCACATTTGGTTTATACCACTTCAAGAATAGATGATTTCAGAGTACTTTTGGAGACTCTGTTTAATTTTAGACAAGATGACAGTTAATATCTTAGAAAGGGCTTTGGTAGAACATGATGCTGAACCTGAAATATACCTTTGTTTGTTGCGATTTTTGTGTAATGTTGGGATTCAATACAAGTTTGTTAGCTTAGAGTCTTTACATGAGGTAGTACTACCAAACGAATGCAATACAGACACATGATTCGATGAGATATCCTGTTTGGGCACGGTAATAGCTTGGTATGTACTATTGGAATTAGTATTGTTGGCAATGCCCAGTTCGTCAAACAGGCACTGTTTATAGTATGCTTTACAAACAAAAACAACGGTATTAGAAGCTTTATCAGCAGGGACAATGACGAACCTTTCTTCAGGTTTCAACAAACTATTATTCTTCAGGTTTCAACAACCACGGAATCATTGAAGACAGAGCTATAGTTTATTTTATACATCACCAATCTAAACTACTACATGCTCCTTTTCGATCCTTTGGATCGTTCTGGATAGAAATTCGCGTACTGAAAGCAAGGCACGATCGTCTGCCTGCATGACTCGAGCGCTCCTTTTGCCGCCAAAACCGCCGCGCATATGCGCGCGCAGCTGCGCAGAAGCTTCACTTTTCTGTCCACCGCCATTTTTGCTTGGCAGCTTTGGATTTTGGTTCCCGGTGAATTCGTAGAATTTAGTCTGCAAACTAGACTTTTGCGATATATTCTTACGGAATTTCACCTGCCACGTTCATAGACATCGTTTTGTGTCTATTTGGATAAGTATTGGTCGATAGTTTGTTACTTGCTAGATCGTCAGCGATTTGTATAGCCAGTTCACCCTATTATCGTCCATCCGTCGTACTTGATAGTGTACTTGTTGTTTACATCTATCAATAGTTCTACGTTAATTTTCTACTGTATATATGTTGTCGTATACTGTAGTTTATATATTCGTAGTCCTCTTAGGGTTCTTTTTCAGCGCAGTCTCAGGTTTGCTTATTTTGCCCGCCCTGTTACTGTGTGTGGTTAGTTCCCTTTCGTGATCATGACTTCACAATCCTCCCTTGGTACCGGTGCCATGGACGAACGTCCATGCCCGAAGTGTCTGGTCAATACCCCAATAAACGAAATGTCCAGGCGTGATCAACTGGTCATGTCACGGGCTCGTATAGGGCATACATACCTTACTCAGGGTTACCTGCTCCGTGGGGAGGAGGCCCCTGTGTGTGTGCCCTGTCGAGAGTGGCTGACCGTTGAACATGTCCTGGTACATTGTCAAGATTTGGCTGACACTCGTCGTTTGTTTTACGAGTGTCAGTCAATGCATGATGTTTTTAACGATATTAATATTTATAAAATCCTCAATTTCCTTCGGGAAATTGGGGTATATTTCTATTTTTAGACAAATAAATTCTAGTCAATGCCTTTGGGTCTAGATCTAGTCATTATTTTTTCACCACTAACTTTGTAAGGTTTTACTGTTCACTACAAATTTTTAATTGCATAACTTGTGGTTTTATCATTCTTGATACTACTTTTATATCCTTGTTTGGCACTGAAATGGCCTTCTTGAGCCCAAAGTGCCGTTAAGCTTTATTTCTTCTTCTTCTTCAAGGCGATTGCGGCGATGGATGTCGCGCTGACGCAGTCGTCGATCACAGCTGGACAGTTTCTGTCCATCATCGGTCTGTTGGCGTCGATGGAGAAACAGGTGCCGTTCGGCAGGTGCTTCCTGAGACCCATTCAATGGTGTCTAGCATTGCAATGGCGGATCCTCACCGATCGACTAGACCAAGTCGTATTGTTTATTGTTTATTGTTTATACATTTATATAGCGCCAACACCGTATACATGTTCTGAGGCGCTGAACAGACCCATAAGAACAAATCACAATTAGGATTATACAATACTGACAGTGAAAAAACCAAAGAGTGATAATAAAAAACCACACAGTTTAAAAAAAAAAGAAAAAAAAAAGGTACCAATAAAACAGGAATGACTAGACAAATGACTGGAATGACTAGACGAAGACAAATGAACAAACACACATGAAAAGAGACTAGAAGTATTGTGTGAACAGATGCGTTTTAAGTCTTTTTTTGAATCCTGGTTCAGAGTCAATGCAACGCAGATCTGAGGGAAGATTGTTCCAGAGGATTGGCGCAGCTACCGAGAAAGATCTATCCCCGTAGGTCCTTGTCCTGACCCGGGGAACAACTAAGATGGGGCCCTCAGCCGCCGAACGAAGTTGACGTGAGATCGATCTCACACACAGTAGATCTTTGATGTAGGTCGGAGCCCGGTCATGCAGTGCACGGTGAACCATACTGCATATCTTGAATGTGACACGGGCTCTGATTGGAAGCCAGTGAAGTGCTGCCAAAACTGGGGTAATATGCTCAGTCCTCTTGGTCCTAGAGACGATCCTTGCGGCGATGTTTTGGATTCGCTGCAGCTTTGAAAGAAGGCAATCAGGGAGCTTAACAAGGAGGGCATTGGCGTAGTCCAGCTTTGACGTTATCAAGGCGTGCACAACACTTGCTGCAGTTTGTTGGGTCAGATATTTCCTAATCTGTCCAACATTGCGAAGCTGGAGATAAGCTGACCTGCATATGCTGTTCACGTGCTTCTCGAGAGACATGCCTGTGTCGAAGACAGCACCAATGTTGCGGGCAGATGATGAAGGAACAATGGTGGCACCTCCGATGTTGAGCGTACAGGTTGTGTCAAGTGTGTTGAACCGTGAACTGATACAAAGCATTTCAGTTTTCTCCGCATTCAGTTTGAGGAAGTTTTGTGACATCCATAATTTGATCTCGGATATGCACACTTCAATTTTTGACGCTGCATCGTCGAGTTCAGGTATGTCAAAAGACAGATACAGTTGCGTGTCATCTGCAAAACAATGGAAGTCAATGTCATGACGACGGATGATATTGCCCAACGGCAGGGTGTAGATGCTGAACAAGATGGGTCCCATAACCGACCCTTGAGGCACTCCAAATAGGAAGTCCTTTTTGCCTGATGTGGCATTTCGTATTTTAACTGATTGAGAGCGTCCAGTCAAGTAAGATTCGAACCAGGCGAGTGCGGGACCATCGAGGCCGATATACGAGTGTAAGCGCGATAGCAAAGTCTTATGGTCAACAGTGTCAAATGCGGCACTAAGATCGAGGAGCACAAGTAAGACACACATTTTGTCATCGAGAGCACGGAGGATGTCGTTCTGGACGCGTACCAAAGCAGTTTCAGTACTGTGGAAACTCTTGCACGCTGACTGGTACTTTTCAGACAGACCATTAGTGTCCATGTGCGCTGTGAGTTGAGAGACGACAACACGTTCAAGGAGCTTCGAAACGTAGGGGATGTTGGAGACTGGTCGATAATTCTTGAGTTCCTCAGGGTCAAGCGTCGACTTCTTAAGAAGAGGAGATACAAGTGCATCTTTGAGCGAAGAGGGAACAACGGACGACACAAGAGACAGGTTGATGATTCGGGTGAGTGTCGGTAAGATCTCATCAATACATTCCACCAGGAGATGTGTTGGAATTGGATCCAAAGTGCATGACTTCTTTGGAGCCTTGAAGATGATCTTGCGGACAGAGTCAGCTGTAACTTCACAGAACGATGTGAAGCTAGCTACATTTCCAGGCAAGTCAGATTCTAGAGTTAACTGGTCCTGCTCATTATCGACAGTGCTTGCAGTGCGGATCTTGACTATCTTGTCCCGGAAGAATTTTGCGAAGTCTTCAGCAAGTTGGTCATCAAGTCTCCCGGCAGGATACACAGGTGTGGTTGACCGGTTGAGTAATTTGTCGACAGTCTTGAATGTTGCCTTTTTGTCATTGGCAATGTCATTCAGTCTATCGTTGTAGAACGTGCACTTTTCCTTGGCTATGAGATAAGTGACACGGTTACGCTGTTGCTTGTACATTTGACGATGTACAGTCAAGCCAGTTCGATTCCACTGACTTTCAAGCTTTCGACGAAGTCGAATCTCCGTCCGTATAGAGTCAGATATCCATGGAGAATGAGTCTTGACTTTTATACGTGACGTTTGTGTCGGTGCATGTTTGTCCATCAACCGTGTGAACTGACGATCATAACAAGCCATAAGTTCATCGCATGAGTTGAAACACTCCATGTCACCAAATGCTTCGATGATGTCCTGCTTCAATTCAGACCAGTCAATCGCAGAAAACTTGCGATACGATCGTTCGTTGGAGACGGGAGATGGTGCAACTAAGTTGAGTTCGAAGTGAATGGCAGAGTGGTCAGATATGGCTGGATCAGTGGGCATCACACTCTGGACAACGTCATCTTCATCTCGCGTTATGATGACGTCAAGGGTGTGTCCATTGCGATGTGTTGGACCAGTCACATGTTGGCTAAGTCCAGCTGAGTACAGCATATCCACGAACACACTGGCGTCTCGATTCCGCTCATCGTCAATATGGAAGTTGAGATCACCAAGAACCACAACATGTCCATTTTGAGAAGGAAGAGAGTCTATGACCTCTGCAAAGTCTTTGAAGAAGCCTGTAGTCGTGTATCCATTCTTTTTAGATGGAGGTGGTCTGTAGACCAGCAAGAATTTAACATGGGACTTCCCACACGTTAGAGATATATCCATGAGTTCAAAAGGCTGCGCTGTCTCAGGATAGTTGAGTCCAGCCTGAAGGTGAAGACCTTCCCTGTAGACCAAACCAAGTCCACCATATCCAGAACCGTTTTGTCTTGGGAGATGAGCAAAACAATATCCAGGAGGACACAGTTCTCCAATAACGACCCTGTCAACATCACCAGGTCTAAGCCAAGTCTCTGTCAGGAACATCATGTCACAGCTGGTGTCTGTGATATATTCGTTGATGACGTCAGCCTTGTTCTTAATGGATTGAACATTAAGAACACAGGCTCTGAGGAGCTCACCAGGTGGAGTTGCAGTAGAAACAGTGTCCACTTGAACAATGGAATCACGATTTATCCCAAGACCACGCTCCCTGGTGTCCACTCGCCGGTTGCACCCAATGACAGTTGGTATGACAGTTCCCTGTTCATCATCACTTAGCAATGTCAGTTGTTTGATGTTGGCTGGATTAACACCAGCACAGGAACGAGCACATCCAATCGTTCGATCAGTTATCCTAATCTGAATTGTTGACCCAACAGTGTCATTGTTACTAATAGATGTGCTAATCTGCTTAACAACATCTAAAAGTTCAGGAGGTAGCTGGCCAGAGCACTTTGCTGGTCGTAATCCAACAAGCTGGTCACGGGTATAAGTAATCCTAGCAGGCGAAGTGGTGTGAGGATTACTTTCAGCTAATCCACTTTCACTGGTCTTTGGGTGTTTGCCTGTGGTTGACATAGCCACCGAGCAACACTGCCAATCCAGGCAGGCTAGAACAAGTAGTAAAAGTCCTTCAAAACGAGCGATCCAGAAGACCATCGTAGGGCTTGCACACATCCAAGGAATCTATATCCATTGACACACAGTTTGTACAATTTGCAGGGCAATACAACTAGTCCTTGCAGGTTAAAAAGTTCACTATCCAGGAGCAAATGTCAATGCTGTTTACAATAACATCAGCATAGAACGCTTTTACATCGTATCGGTGGACGATCGTGCTCGGGAAGCAATGCATTGGTGGCGGGACCATCGGAATCTTTTCCGAGGGATGCCACTGGCGGAGTATCTGCCCGATCGGACCTTCTTCACCGATGCGTCAGAATTGGCTTGGGGAGCTCATATGGACGAGCACGAACTCTCTGCTGTGTGGAACACGAGCGAGAGGGCGTTGCACATCAATGTCCTAGAGCTGCGAGCGGTGAGACGTGCGTTCGAGATCTGGGGGCCTCAGAGTCCCCCAGGGACGAAATGGCTGGTCTTCACAGACAACAGCACAGTAGTGGCGCACATAAACAAACAAGGTGGAACTCGGTCGAGTCAGCTTTGTTTGGAGGCCGAGTGTCTGATCAGGTTTGCCTTCAAGTCCCGTCTGTTTATCAGGGCGAGGCACCTACCGGGTCACAGGAATGTCCTAGCGGACGCTCTGTCGAGACCGGACAAGATCATAGGCACGGAGTGGAGTTTGCATCCGGGGGTGTTTCGGCGCGTTTGTCAGGCGTTCGGGACACCGAACATAGACCTGTTCGCAACCTCTCGGAATCACAAGCTCCCGGTCTACTTCTCACCTCTGCCAGAGATCGAGGCACTGGCTGTGGACGCGATGTCTCAGTCGTGGGACGGGATGTTCGGGTATGCGTACCCGCCAACCCGGTTCCTAACAGAAGTGCTGCACAAAGTAGCCAGGTCTCAGTGCGAGATTCTGTTGGTGGTGCCATGCTGGCCGATGCAGGCGTGGTTCCCGCTGCTACTGTCCCTCCTGATCGATGTACCACGGGTTCTCCCGATCGAGGACAGGTTGCTGAAGCAACCGGGGCGGGATATATTTCACGATTCCGTCCACGTGCTCAAATTACACGTGTGGAGGCTATCGAGCGATCCTTCCAGGAGGCAGGATTTTCTCAGCAGGTGTCCGTACATCTCGCGAGAAAGAATAGGAGATCCTCCTCTAAAACGTATGAGGCTAAATGGAGAGTATTCGTACGTTGGTGTAACGGAAGGCGCATTGATCCGCTCTCTGCCCCTCTGAATGCAGTGCTAGACTTTCTCTACTATCTCTTTGATAGGCTTAATTTGAAGCCTACTACGATCGAGGGATACAGGTCCATGCTGGGCCCTGTATTCCGTGCTAGGGGGATCGATTTAACTAATAATCGTATCCTTGCTGATCTCTTGGCGTCCTTTAGGACGCAAAGGCCACGGGGAGTTCCTACTCTACCGGATTGGGATATGGCTTTTGTGCTATATTGTCTTACTAAAGCACCTTGGGAGCCTCTCAAGGAAGTTTCCTTGCAGAGGTTAACTCTTAAGACTTTCTTGCTAGTTATGCTAGCAAGTGGTCGAAGACGCTCAGATGTCGCATTTGGCGCGGATGGGTCCGTTTCCTTATACCCAGTACGTGATTTTATGCCTAAAACACGTGCTGCGGTTGAGGGCGGGAAAGCGTTCTCCCCTATCGTAATTCCGTCACTGGGCGATTACGTAGGACGGAATGAGCCGGACGCTCTATTGTGCCCGGTAAGAGCGCTGAAAATCTACATCGATCGTACCAGATCGATCAGGAAAGATCGCAAGCGGTTATTTATTTCCTATCAGCCTAATAGGGCTACGGATATCTCCACAGCTACACTATCCCGATGGGTGAAGGTTGTAGTGAGGACTGTCTATGCGGAGTCAGGTGCTGACGATCGAGTCACTTACAAAATATCGTCCCACCAAATCCGACACATCTCGATGTCTTTGGCGGCCAGGTCGAATATTCCGTTGGAATATATCGTGAGGGCTGGAATGTGGACTAATTCTACGACATTCATCGGGTTCTATCTGTCCAATGCTGCCGAACTTCAGGACCAGTCGTCCAGATTTAGACTGGGTCCGCTGGTCGTAGCGCAAGCTGTTTGAACTAGCTGGACAGAAAAGTCTTGGTTTTAACGTGCACGTGTATATAAGCAACACTTTGTGTTTGTGTTTGAGTTATTTATGTTACGGTCTCAAGTAGAGTTCCGTTTTCCACCGATGGGTGAAGAAGAAATTCGTGCATGTCGGAGGCAAGCGATCGCACCGCTAGGTGAGTATCTTTATTATATTACAAAAGATATATCGAAAATGTAGCATTTTAGCGATTCGCTTGAAATCAAGACTATCGTCTGTTTTCATGACCATCGAGCACTACTGCTCCACCGCCTATCCTTTGATTCTAAGGAGCATGTAGTAGTTTAGATTGGTGATGTATAAAATAAACTTCCCAAATTTTATTTGTAAATTTGCCGTTTATTGTTATTACTCACCTCTAAACTACTACAGTAAAGGCCCTCCCATCCATCCCCGCCAGTTATGTGCTAGGGGCTTCCTTTTGTCGTTTTTTGGACAGAAAAGTGAAGCTTCCGCGCAGCTGCGCGCGCATATGCGCGGCGGTTTTGGCGGCAAAAGGAGCGCTCGAGTCATGCAGGCAGACGATCGTGCCTTGCTTTCAGTACGCGAATTTCTATCCAGAACGATCCAAAGGATCGAAAAGGAGCATGTAGTAGTTTAGAGGTGAGTAATAACAATAAACGGCAAATTTACAAATAAAATTTGGGAATTTAGTACTAACTGACTTTGACAAAACATTAATGCGTTTGTTTACCAATGACCTAAAACATTATTGTGGTATTCTTCGAATCCAAACAGAGGCCACCGCCATCTTTCTGTGAGAAAGTCTTGAAAAACCCAATTGTCCTTAAAAGTAGGGAAAAGATGTACTAAAAAGTTCTCAGAATGATGGATGGTCTTGTCTAGTGTACTGAGTACATGTAGCGCATGTTGCATTCTTGTCAAGGCAATGAATGAATTTCTGAATTTTTTTTCTGTATGAATTTTATTTTACTAAGTAACTCACGTTACATTGTACAAGTAGCAAGGTCACCGTCATCTTTATTGGTGGCAAACATGTAATTCAGCTGTACAGTTGCAAATATGTTTTATGTATGTAACACAAAGTGGAAGATTGTGAATGATGGGTAATAAGTACCAAGGATAACGTGTTATCATCCATGATGAATATGGTAGCTTTTCACAATCTATCTCCTGTTGATTGATTGAATTTATTCGATAAATCATATACAGGATACAATGGTATAAAATATATGACATATCCAGAATAGCAAAAGAAAATCAAAAGACACATGACAACATGGCAGATTAAGACAATGAAAAGTTAGTGCAATATAACATTGCTGAATGGTGGTAAAGAAAACGGCCCAAGTATCGTATCCTGCGCCTTCCTTGATATCCATTAAGGCTCATTTAGCGCAGCTCACTATTTCTTCTAAATTCAATGAAGATTAAAAATGTGCCAGACGGATGGAATATTATATACATTAAGTGGGTGAGCAGTATTAACAGAGTAAGGTGCGCTACTTGGGCCTTCATGGAGGATTAACAAGGTGGCCCAAGTATCATATCCTGCGCCTTCCTCTATATTCAATAAGGATTAAAAAGGTGCGAGACGGATTAAATGGTATGTTTTCAGTGGACGAGTAGTAGTAAGGAGCAGTGTATGGTACTTGAGCCAAAAATGTGACAGACGGATTAAATGGCATTCATTTATGGCCGAGTAATATAGAGACGCAGTGTATGATACTTGGGCCCAAACGGTTCTCCACGTAATATTTTTTAGAGAACTCTGAAACAGTTTTTACTTCAAGGAGTATTATCTGAGGAAACCTCTTAAAGTATTTTCTCATTGTTTACCTATTCGGTCCAAGTATCATACGCTGCACCTTGATACTACGACTCGTTAATCCCTTGATACGATACTAGGGCCAAGATGACAATATAAGATGGTATATTTCCCAAATTAAATTAATTAATTAATTAAAGTAATGACCCAAATAACTGGGACAATGTTCGTGTACGATATCATGAACATGAGTTAATTGGAGCCGTATTACACGCTTGTTGACCGATAACCAGTTGAGTTTACTGACTTGACAATGAGACAAGTGTATGCGGTATGGCAGTTTGAGCACAACTCTGACATGCTTGTTTTGGGATACTTGTAGCCTAGGTTTTGACCTTTTACTCAACTGTTGTACCATGCAGAACATGCGTAATCAATATTGCGCAACACCAAGGCATCAGCGATCATTTCCAGCATGTCAGCATCCAGAGCTCATGACAGTCTGCCCGGGAAATTTGTTGTTTTTTTGTTTACTTTTTGGCCATCACATCGCCTGATAAATCCTTGTCTAATTCACATCCAATATAACTGACAGCTGATTTGCTGGTTATACAAGTACAGTTACACACAACATTTAGAACTGTATTATTTAATAGCATCTGTTTTGACCCAAACAGTAAAGACTAAGTTTTGCCTAAGTGTAGAGAACGTTCATTGTCAACTGAATTTTCTAAGTCAGTACTCGACTCTGACACTGTTACATTGATATGAGTCCTGAGAACAACAAAGCAGAGTCATCAGCATATAATATAAGAACACAGTTAACTGCTGATTCCATGTCACTAACATGAAATAGGAATAACAAAGGTCCTAAAATACTACCCAGTGGTACACCACAATCAATGCCACAGGGATTTGAACAGGTACCATTGACATCAACAACTAAATGTCTTTCATTCAGATAGGAAGACATCCATTTGATGCTCGAATCGTTGAACCGAATTGCTGATAGTTTGTACAGAAGGATTTCATGATTAACCGTATCAAAAGCCTTTTGTAGGTCCAGTAATACCATACCACAATATTTACTTTGGTCAGTTTACTTTTTGGAAATTGACCAAGTACTTGTAATTTTTAGCCTTGGGCTATTTTTTGTTAATTGCTTTGCATACCATAGTATCTTGCTCAGTAAACCTAGTATAGTTAGGTTTAACCAAGTATTTCTAATAAAAATGGAATACAAAGACAAAGGAAACCTACTGGTATATAAGGAAACATACATACCAAAAAGCTATGTCCTAGACTCATCATATCGGATAATATGAAAACATCATACATAGTCTCCTCTGATCGTTCCCTATGGTACAACTCGGGTAATTTTATTAATATTAGAGATTGCAAAATCAAACTTCCAGATATAATGAAAGCAGAGGGTGATGATTGTCAATATAGTATTAATAAATGTAGAGCTAAAAACTGCAAAACTTATGTGATATATTATTACAGATTCACAGTTCACAAGTTCACTTACCAAACTTTCACTTGCAAGACCAGCAATATCATATATGGAATTGAGTGAACTGTGTGTGGTCTCGTACATATTGGAGAAACCAAAGGACAGTTAACAAGATCAATATTTTAATCAGGATGACCTATTTTGTCAATTAAAGTTCGAGTCATAGAAAAGATATATCATCATGGTAATAGTCTCTCATTAAGCACACCCACCCGCAGGAAACGAGAAGAACATTGGATACGTGAACTAGGCACAGCTGCAACTTATGGCTGTAACGTAATATCCGTTCAGTGGGAAACCTGACAAGCCCAGGATGCAGTTCAGTCAATGTAATGAATTTATTCACATCATTTAAACTTAGGAATCGGAGTCATGGACAACGACATTATAATCCACCATCTATTCATAATATTTCCTTTGATGGTCTACTCGAAATATTGAAACAACCACTAGGCCTACACTATGTTCGCACTAAATTATTTGCCATACCTCATGTTAAACTTGAATAACTAGAGGGCCAATGTCTTACCCACTATATCAGAAATACCAACAGCAATGAATTTCGTTCGTATTCCATTATCATTGATATTGTTTATCATTGGCTTTATAAGCCAACACAGACCACCGAATATATACCTCCCAAACGGTCTTTTCTGGAGATAAAATTTGCCAATAAAGGTATATGAGTAGGATATAGATGGAGCACCAGTGTCAGTGAAGTATGATGGTACCTGGGACTGAACAGACACTGGTGCTCCATCTATATCCTACTCATATACCAAACCTGTTTCTTCCAAGATATTCAACTATAAACAAACATTGAACGATTCAGATATTGATGATCAGTTACAAAACCCATCCTCCTGCAATAATTCTGCGTTCATACACGATCTAGTTGGGCATGTTCTTTCAGGTGACCTCAGTATAGTGGAGAATGAATCACTGAAGGACATTTTGTCCAAAGGTCCCAAATACAGAGAGCCCACGTCGTTTTCATGGAGATACAATTTTAAGTTAATCATGGGTGGAGTTGAGGAGCATGCAAAAATAAAAAATCTTTAATATCTTTATTAAGTTGAGAGAGCACAAGAGAGCATCAAGATTGTAGGATGACTGGGGTAAAATCTGGGGAAGTGCCGTTAAACTTTATTTCTTCTTTTGGGGAAGTCGGGTTTATACAAAAACTCTGATATGTGTCAGTTGTACTGAGAAGGGTAGGTGTGGGACTCCGGTACTGGGCCTCAGACTCAGAGTGGGCTGAGATAAGAACGAACAATACTAAATATGAGAATCGTACAAACATACAGGGCCGGTTAGAGATTTGGTGAGTCACAAATATAGTGGACAGGTTAGAGGTCGGATCTGGTGAGGTACCTGTATTTTGGGAGCTAGGCCTGTACACGATCTATATGTCAATTCTGGATCTAGAGAGGTGTCTGAACTCCTTAATTATTATATGCATATAGTGGGTATAACCTTGGATGTTGGGAGCTGGGAGTTGTGAGCGAGGGGAAAAAGATATATATATATATATTGCTACATTATGGTGAGGTGTACTTATTACTACTATCATCATGAATCCACATGATGTGATTTGATTGAAAATTTTTTCGCATGAGTGAATGTTGTATGTGTATGCGCATTATTCAGATTATTTTACGACTTTGTAAAAATAAGGGGTTAACCTTAGGTTTGTGTAAGTATCTGCCAATCGTTTTGAATGACGTCATATATGTTTGGTACTGTTTTCAAAGGTAATAATTGAGGTTTATTTTGGTGTATCAAACTTGTCCATACCATGAAAATTGTTTGAGTTATTTGAAATATTCGGTGTTGTCGATAGCTAATCAAAAATGAATTTCCAGCACATTTTCTTGGTTTTTCCCTCTTTATCGGGAATTGAGATATTGTAAGGCCGACTGAAGATAAATACATGATGTCGTTGCAAGCTCTGGTCATTTTGGAACCATACACTTGATGCTAGCATGTATATTGATGCCTACAAATATGAATTTGAAAATGACGCGAATTGCGTATTAGATCGAAGTCATAAATTAGCCCTACAAAGGTCATGTACAAACTTCCAGAATTGAAACCAGGCATTTGTAGTCCCCAGATGTCCCCTATATCCAGCCAAATAGGTTTCAGGTATACAGAAAGATGCGTGAACGGAATCAGTAAATATGGCACTTTTCTCACTATGGTTCCTATACGACTATTCTGATATTTTATTTTTTAAAAATGTCGCCAGTCGATTAAGGTGGAATAATCGATTTCTGGTTTTCTGGTTTAAAGTGATCAAAAGCTGCTCCCAGAGCAGGTGTACAGTTCAAAAGTTCCAACGTGCATAAGAATTTGTCTAAATTTGACCTTGGAAATCGGATTTTAGAAATAGTTTCGCACGGAACAGTTTCCATGCAGTGATGCACATTAAGATTGGGTATCGAGCACGATCCACGTATTTTCAATGGTTTCATACCACGTGCAATTTTGGTTCATATCTCGGCCGTTTCATAACAAACTCACGTGAAATTTGGAATATATATTCTGTATACATCTATGAAGCTGATGCGAAGAAGAGATTGAAGATTTCATCGATAAATTAGAATATAAATGAAGTTGAATATTGCTTGAACAAATGTAACTTACGTTGCGTACACGAAGCATTACAGGGTGTAGTTTCTTAACTGCAGTTAGTGCACATGTCCGTGATCAATAACCTACCCTTAAATTTTAGGTATCCCATCGATAATCATGTCAAATTGATGTGCAAATGTGTATATCTATTGTGATCCCATGAAAATGTCTTGTGCCGCTGGTCAGTGAAGCGCTAAGTACAGATCAGCGGATTATTCGTATGGTAAATACCGTCAATCCTCAGCTGTCGAGAACGTTGTACTCAGGAGTGAGATGTTGTTGTGATTTTGGTTCTATACTGCATTTAGAAAATATTAGAGTCGTTGAATTCCTGATGTAGCTTGCGGTTGGGTTTACATAGCCAACGGATAAACACGTTATTAATGCGACTGACAATCAATTTCTTTTGCTCAGTGTACTTTCAATGCGGATGATTTATAACATGCTATTTTGACCATCAAACTCCCATCAAGTGTTGAGGTAAATCCAAAAACACGCAGTAGGTTATTGTTCTATGATATGTAATCTAACCATGGTCAAGAAATTGAACCCTAAAACGCTGTCAGTTTTCTATGTAAGTTACATTTGATTGGCGGTGTATAACGTTCAGGATCTGTATGAATACCAACTGGGTCTTCAATCTGGCCATTGGACAAGCCTTGTAATCATGGATAGAACCTACGCAACAATTTTCAGAGCAATCCATTACCAAACCGCGGAGTTATTAGCCAAGCATAACTTATCAGAAATCTGCTGACAAGGCATGGATCCTGACTGATTAGCATCCTTAACAAAAATAGCTGAAAATATAGAAAATACACAGCCACATCACTTGAAACACGTCTTTGTTTATGTTGACTCAGATGTTAACAATTCGTTATCATCGTGCGTTTTCACGATATGTTCAAACTCAACAGCAGGGTCGTCCGGATGTATTTTAGGGTTTGTGACGGTGCTATATCATCTAATATATGCTAGCCAATTGATTGATAACGAATGTCAGAAACCGATTATTCCACGTTTTTTGGCCAATGTAGCGCAGCTTACTATTTCGGCCCATGTAGCGCAGCTTACTATTTCTTCTAAATTCAATGAAGATTAAAAATGTGCCAGACGGATTAAATATGGTATACATTCAGTGACTGAGTAGTATTAACAGAGTAAGGTGCGCTACTTGGGCCACTATGGCTTCTAAATTCAATGGAGATTAAAAATGTTCCAGACGGACTAAATATGGTATACATTCAGTGGGTGAGTAGTATTAACAGCGTGAGGTGCGCTACCTCACGCTGTTACTCAGACGCTCAGAATTCAAAATCAAACCCGTGAGTTAGGTGTGTGACAAGTACGTTCCCATTCAAAAGCCAAGTTGATGGCATGGAATCGTTTTATTTTCTCATTTATCATACAAAGACCATGACACAGGCATAAACCCCTAGGGATGTGATATCTGACCTAGTCACAGTGAATATCACTAGTTATTTTGTTACCATGATCTGGGGATTTATGGGAGATACTACACTGATGGCACTCGAAGCGATATCACCATTATTTTTGTTCTCGCCTATGCCTCCAACAAATAGTAAGATCACTTCTCCTGTATCAGGGCATTATCTCATACACACAGAAAGATGACCTGCACCGGTTCAGATCGTCGTCATCTTTCCTGGCCGATGAAGGAGGCCACCGCTTGAATCCAGATTATGTAATCGCGATCGAAATGAAGTCAAAGACGAGGAACACGTGTACAATTGTGTCTCTAAATTTATTAAATGAACGCCTAAATAAACAATTCATAATATTTGTATATATGTTATTATACCACGAGGACCTTGAAACACACGTCACCACACGGCTTATGAGATTTTACTACAACGGAACCGCAGGAGCTGCCATCTAGAGGTCAAGTTTCAAGTCGCCACTGAATGACATCATTTACCTGTCAGACTGAAAGGCAACAGTGGTGCCATCTTGTGTAATCCCCATGCTTGTTATGGGCCTTGCATTCTTAGGCTCGTTGGTGGTATTTAGTGATATGTGTCAGTTGCCATCTGGAGGTCAAGTTTCAAGTCGCCACTGAATGACATCATTTACCTGTCAGACTGAAAGGCAACAGTGGTGCCATCTTGTGTAATCCCCATGCTTGTTATGGGCCTTGCATTCTTAGGCTCGTTGGTGGTATTTAGTTACCGACGAGCAGTCGAACATCCTGCATCGAGCGGTGAGTGGATAAGACATGGAAAAGTGAGTGAATATCTTTGCTGGTGAGTTAAACACTTTTATATAATCCTGGTGGCATATAGAATTGCTTCATATTGAAAAATATATGATGAAAAATTAGTTTGATTGTATTTCATTTACTTGCAAAGTACATAATGGATGTTTGAATGCATGCGCCACCATTTTGTGGTGAAAGTGATTTATTTTAAAATAGGGCGCCTTGACAATGTACGTGTATTCATAGTTATATAACACAAGTTACACAACCTTTGATTTATGTGTTTGTGTTCACAATTTCCGCAGAAAATTCCTATACTACCAAAGCCCGCACTCGAATCCTAAGTCACAAAAACAATTCCCACAAAAACATTAACGAATAGTATGCAAAATATTAAATGTACTTTCGGCATGGCAAATATATAATGGTTTTGAAATAAGGCTGCTACGTATATGTACTATTTTGGGCAGATTGGAGTTGCGAAAAATAAGAGTTAATTATGTATTCAATGAACTGGGATACAACCATAACACTATGGCACTATGTTTGTATCCCGTTGTTTCCTTGAATTCCCGAAAAGATTTGTTGCATAGTACAAGATACCGAGGAACAGACAAGTTTACATTCCAAAGTCGATGAATATCCATATGATGTCCTACCAGCTGAGTTATCAGTGACATGACTCAGCTGGTATAACATCAGTGACATCAGCAATTTGTTAAACTCAGAAGAAAAAGCCCAATTCATTATTATTTCCATATTAGTATACACAACACAAAACCTCATATGATTTTTGGCCATAACTCGTTTAGGATGGTCGGATCAATTTGAATTTTTTTTATTTTTCCATTTGGCACTAAACCATAATTTTTCTCCGAATTTCAGACTTCTATCTTGAAAGCTGCAAAAACTTAGCAATCTACCTCAATGTTAAATGTTGGACACAAATCAGATCACGGAAATTCAAGCAAATTTGGGGATTTCATGATCTTCATTCCGCCGAGAAATGTAATATGAGGGAAGTTTTTGAGTTAGAGGAATCATACAGGTGTATTCTAATAAAATATCATTCTTACGAAGAACTGTGCAATGCGAACACCGAACAAATGCCAAATTCTGTTCAGACTCTCAAATTTCATTTCATTCCTTTTTTCAATTTTCAAGATAGAAATTTGAAACTTGGTGAAAAACTACGGTTTTATGCCAAATCGAAACAAAACAATAGTTCTTATTGATCTAAGTCTCCTGAAGGAAGTTATGGCCAAAAACCATATGAGGTTTTGTGTTGAACTCGACTTAGAAACCTATAATCGTGGTTTAACAGCAAATTTATTCTAATCAGATACCATTGTATTAGTAAGTTTATTGAGTTTATGTATTTATTGAAAACAGCGCGTACAAGAATAAAGGAACACAAGTTAATATATGTAAAATAATTTTGATGAAAATGTGGAATAATTTTGAAGCATGACACGAAAATAACGTATTAGGTAAGCTTCTGCTTCTGCTAGCAACATAGGCTTATATTATACAAATATTGGATGTTGAGGAGTCCAATATACAGACATTTCTGAATCTCGTAAACTGTATTTTGGACGACTCTCAACATCCAACATTTGCTATGTTATTTACCAATGAATGTAGGAGAAAAACAGAGTGGGGGCAAACCCACATGTATAACGCGCTCTGATTGGCTGATAAGCCCCGGATCGTCCGATATACATTTTTGCCGTCCAATATAGACTTTCGGCGTCCAACATTGAGTATGTAGGATTGTCACGTGGTACAAATAGTCTAATCAGGAGTGTCCTTGGAGTGTCCTTACAATGAGAACACCACCGAGGAAATAATATCAAAATATATTAGGTATATAGGTAGAGCGACCCAAAACGAAGAATCATTCATGTCGTAGCCTACTAGTATGCCAGTCATATTCAAGGTCCAGTTTATTGACAAAATATCGATAGAGTTCCTAGTTTACGTATCGGATAGACGACGAACAGCCGTAGGGTATCACGAATACACCAGTCAAGGATATTAACGAGTGTAAAGTCATACCCTGTGAGTTATCTGTTGTACTTGTACCATGGGTGTGTCTACGTGGAATAGACCGCGGTTTGGCCTATTGTTTAACGCGTCAACCGTGGTACAAACAGTCAAAACCGGTTCAGTTGAACCGAACGACAACACTCATCTGCTCGTCTTTTTTTTCATATAAGAGGTGTAGCATTCCGGAACACTTGATAGCACTTCCTCATATGTCATTCATTCATTCAGGATGACGTGGCCTGTCGTTCCTGACGCTGTGTCGTCTGTCTGGGCGTCCACCTGTACACGTTCGTCAGTATGTATGCGTCCGTCGCAAGTGTGAATCGAATAAAGATCACAGACGCGCCCTCTTATCATGCACGTTAGTATCTCGTAATACTTGGTTCAGGTATGTGGGTGCAGGATAATTATTGATCTCAAACAATATTTATACATAAATACAGGATCAATAAGTGAAAATGTTGTGTGCGCCAATAAGTGAGTGCTGGGGTGCGTCTATATCCGGATCTCTGTGAATAAAAATGTCTTTCAGAACGTCTCTCAAAATGCGAAAATCCGCCTCTGTGTCTGTCACACACATGGCATCTTTGTGGGGAACGCAATAACCGTGATAACCATGGCAACGCACATTGCAGTAATAAGACACGGCAATCACAACCATGACAACGCGCGTGTAGAAGCAAAAAATATAGGTAATGTTCGAGGTAGTCCTAAGTATGACTTCATTCCCGTCAAATTTCATATGAATCAAAATTGATGAATGTAAGTACCAATATATTACCACCAATACAGTCAGATTGGTGATGCCAATAACATACGTAAAATACAACATTTTGCAATAGAAACAAAGCTCGACCAAAATGTAGTTGTTTCTACTGTACACCTGATGGAATTAGTATACAACTGCCCAACAACCTGTAATTTAGAAATTATTTACCATGATAAAGATCTCAATCAACAACTTATCAACAATATTATACTCTGATTTTTCTAACTCGTTTACACTGTTTTTCGCTGATATTTTTGCGATACTAAATGCTATCGGTCTATAACTTGGCATACTTCACCTGGGAGTCAAACGGCAATTATTTACAGAATTTCAGACTTCTATCACGAAAATTGAAAGAGTTGGCAATCTACACCAATGTTAAATTTAGCCCCGTCATTCACTTTCTAGGTCCGCACACAATTTTGTGCATTTGCTCTGTTTTGTAGTGGTGCAATCTTTTGAAATCGAGATGTTTGTGTAGAATACATCCCAATGTGTGTTCTGGTCTAAAATTACAACAATATATCGATTCTTGATGGATGTAAACAGGATAAAATCCTCGAATATGCTCAGATTCTAAAGATCCCGTTTTTGGCTGAAAATTAACATTGGGGTAGATTGCCAACTTCTTCAATTATTGCGATAGAAGTCTGAAATTCGGTAGAAATTTGCCGTTTGCCTCCCAGGTGAGGTATGCTAAGTTATAGAACGATACGAATTAGCACGGCAAAGATATCGTCAAAAACCGGTGTAAACAAGTTAGAAAAATCAGAGTATAGGTTGATCTTAGTTGATGTCCAGGTGTAGCAGACATGAATTGTGAGTATTTTATCATGTATATATGGCTCTATCGCTCTATCTCTGTTACACCACATACACGATAATGCTACACAGGGATCAAATGTCAGACAAGATTCGTCCTTTATTTCTTCCAATTTACCGTTGATTTTTACCGTAGCACCATCGTTTCCGATGTGAAATGATCTAACAAGGCTGCGAAGCAACATAACTATTGTTTCTGACGTGTTACAATATCAACATACCGGTATGGCTCGATTGTTTGGTGTTTTTGCAGGACTGTCCATTATTCATAAGTGAACTTCACTTCTGACACGCACGTGCTTCTTCCTGTTTAACATTCAACGCCCAGCCTCCAAACCTTGATATATAAACGGCCAGGGACGAAACGTTTGTTGCCCGGGTCTAACATGTGAAGTTATTGCTTTTTGCCGTAATTATGTTCAGATATTCTGATATCATTTTCGATGCTCAGTTGAGTTGGAATGACATAAACTTATTTCAACTGACCTCGCTGCGATTGCAGGAAAAAAATATTATGTAAATCTTGACGAAGATATCACAAATTTTCACCTCAACGAAAAATAAAAATAGGAATCTTTGGCCACCAGGATCGCTAAGTTAAACTGACCAGTGGAAGAGTCTGCTATAAAGCCATCCCTACTGAGGGCATTGTATTTCACTCAAACAGAGGATCTGCATTGAGTTCTCCTATAATATTGGATTTATGAAACGGGCGTGTGACTTTTACATTTTACACATGTAGCTTAAAAGTAATCTCTGATTTTGTGTCTCTCTGATCTTGTCGACAAAAGGATAATAACGACAAAAAGTAATTCTACCCTCGATCCGACCCAGTTTTCACGTCAATGCCGAGGTCAATCCCGATTTGCGCGCCCTGATAGATAGAATAACACCAGTGTCATGTGATAAATAAAATTACGTTATGAAGTCGATAATTTGTTCAATTTTTCAAGTAAACCTCCTGAAATTCGAACAGCTATCATTGTGCTAGAAGACCTGATTTGGTATAAAATTTGGAAGAGTTTCAGCCTGATTGGCCTAGACAGTAATTTTTTGGTGAAATTGGCTTTGGACCGCTGCCAACCTCTGTAGCATTCATATATATAACGTTTTGATCTTTTACGTTATATTTAGGCCAAATGAGTTAACTCTTTTGTTTACTGTCCAATATTTCTGAAATTTCGAACCCAATTAGGCCGCTAAGAATGGACCGATTCACAGAATTTCCCGCCAAATAAGCCGAAGTGCCGACCAATCAGACGCTGGGCGCTGTAACGGTCGTAAACAAATTGACCAACCCTACGAAAACACACATTTATCAGTGTTTGGCATTAAATTGACAATAGTGTTCGATAGTATGTGAAAGTGCATTGTCATTTTTGCATTTATTATCGCAGCTTGAGCATTAGTGGGCCCGATTTCGCCATAACCATCACATGCGCACGTGCAGGGTGGATAACCACGTTGTGGGCAGATCGGATTTGGGGACCAGTTATTGTTTCGTAGTAGGCTACTAGTATTCGTTTCCAGTTTTGTTCAACTTCAGAGTGATCTTCACAGGCATTTAAAAAATGGTCAATAAAGCAAGAATAACTGTTTTGTATGTCTAGTTGATGTTTAATGATAGTTTCACATGAATAAGGAATAACTCGCCGGTGGTGAAAATACTCGTAGAGGTCATACGAAAAACATGACAGGCCCATATATAGTATACGAATTCGTGAGTAAGAAAGGCCAGAAATTCCCTCCCCTATGATATGTTTATTCGCCACATACAATGGGATGCATTTTCCGGTACACGTACTTTTTGATACACCAAATGACATCTAAGATGAGGTGTCAAAAATATAATTCTTCTTTATCGGACAGGTTATAATTTTTCCGTGTCCATTGTGGAATGAAGGATATTTTTGTCCTTATGTAAGTCTTATTGATGCACATATATCTACTGTAATTATATTTCATATGATCAACGTTAGAATGATAGGATCCGCTCTGTTATGGCCTTTCACATGTTTTTTTCGACGATGGATTAAAACAAAGATTCTTCAGCTATATAGTGGGATGAATGGTTGTTGTTGTTTTTTTTAAAAAAGGAAACACATTCATTTAGTACGTGGTCCAACATCATTATTTTTTCTTCTATCACTGTTTCCTCCATCTATCAATGCGTGCACAAAATAATGAACTGGTCCCTTCGGTATGTTTACATCGGCCGTGTGACAGGCTCGCACAAGGCATAGGCTCGCACGTGCAACTGAATACAACAAGATAGGCTGCATGTGAAATCTAGTTGTATTTGTGTGATTAATGTATGTTGTTTGTGGGAGAGTTCTTAAAAAAAATGTTTTTGTTGTAGGTCCATTATGCTCTACACACTTCTTGAACTCCTGCACTTAAGTCCCGCCATTTCTGATGTGTGGTTTTATTTAATATTTGCCTTCGAATGCCCGTATGTGCGCCCAGTCGCCCATTAGTTCATTCAAATTACGGAAAGTTACGATTATTCATGACTTGGCGGGAAACTCTGTGAATCGGTCCATTATGGAAGCTGTGAAAATATCATGCAGCTATTGTCAAAAATAATATCGCGAAAAACCGTGGGTCAGAGTTGAATGACGCCGACTTTAGGAAGTATTTGACACAGTGGACTTTTCCAGTTGTGGTCTTATCATTCTTGATACCACTTTTATATCCTCGTTTGCCACTGAAATTGCCTCGTTTGCCACTGAAACGGCCTTTATTCCTTCTTCTTCTTCCAGTGGTAGAATTTCACCTGGATTGCTCACAACGATCCTGGGTGTCAAAGTTCCCTATTTTGCCTACATTTATGTCCTCATATTCACGTTCATACACATCGTTTCTGATATTTTGTCTGACACGTGATAAAAGGAGAAGGGGGGGGGGGGGGGGGGCTCGAGGGGTTAACCTCGAAAACATCGGGACATTCCGTGGCTTCACCGAAACCTGGGTGGTATAATTGTAGCTTCATCAAATGCCCGCCGTCAAAATCACGCCGATCGAACGCAACAGCCTTTTATGTGTCACGCATCGTAATATAATCTGTACGTTCTTTTCGATACAATTTAGTTTATTACCACTTGGGTGTGTCTTTGAACTGCTCTGAAATTATGGTGTAATCAATGAAATCAATTTGTTGGGCTCTCCAATTATAAGCAGATCTTAATTTTGGAATACCAGATGCCTCATGGTTACCTGTTCCGTGGTATGGAGGCCCCTGAAGTTACAATTGAGAACATCCTTTGTGTTTCGCAGGGATGTATTTGTCAATTATTGTCTGTTATATTATTGTCAATCTGTCTGCTTTCTTACGATTGTTAATCGATTAGGACTAACTGCCTGTCGTTTACACAACACAGACTGGTGGCAGACAGGGGCAGTGATCCTGTTGTTTTAAGGACGAATTGCACATAAAATCCCGAATCTGGAACGCGCCAGTTCTCCATTCACTTATAATGTAAATATAAAGGTAACAAAATCATGAACTTGCAAACATCCATTTGGCACCAGAATTTACTGTGGCGACCTATAGCTATCAAGGATCACCAACCGAGACTTGGTTCTTGACTAAATATGATTAATTGTCTGATAATTGTCATTTTCAAATGTCATTTTGTCACTTATTTCTCAAAAGACAAGGTATACTCAAAACATGCCCAACGGCAGGATTATTTTTTACTGCGGACAACGGCCCAAGTGTCGGCCCAAGTATCATACACTGCGCCTTCTTCTATATTCAATAAGGATTAGAAAGGTGACAGACGGATTAAATGGCATGCATTCAGTGGACGAGTAGTATTAAGGCGCAGTGTATGATACTTGGGCCCGGACGACTAGTGATGCTAGTAAAGCTCACAGGTGAGTTGCGCTCGGGTGCACCAAATCCGCCTATTGTATTCCTCTCGCAGAAATTCAAGTCGTATATGTATCTATTATTGGATGGTGACACAACAAAGCGTACATACCAACAACAGTTTGTTTGTAACGCTGAAGATAATACGCGTTGTTTGCTGGCGCGTGTAAAAGTGATATCTATAATCATCAATTTGTACAATCGTTGTGATACTTTTTATAGAACCATGTCTCGGTTCATGGGACACCCGAAAACGAGTTCCAAGTTCCGAGTTCCAAGTTCCAAGTTCCGCATTTAAAGTTCTAAGAAAAAGGTGTCGTCGGTGTTAGGTCAGTACCATAAAACTTCTAATAAACGCCCGGGCGTCTATTGATTTCAGTTAAACTCTAGACACGGCGTCTATTAGAACCCGGTGTTTGTTAGAACCCGGCGTTTATTGATTTCAGTCGTTGTCTGGACCCGGCGTTCATTGGAATTGGCGAGGACTGTGTTACGATATGACAAATCGGACGACAGTTTAGATATTAAAAGCTGGAAATTCCCGACTGGGACGCGTTGATATTATTATCTATACGTTTCTATGTTACACAATGTCTATTAGAACCCGGTGTCTATTAATTTCAGTATACCTGAACCCCCGGCGTCTATTAGAACCCGGCGTCTATTAGAAACCTGGCGTCTATTAGAAGTTTTACGGTATTTCTACACATGCCACGCTTTCTCAGAAGTTCTTTGAACATTGAGTCTAAAAGTTGCAGAGACGAGGGATCATGGCATCAGTTTGAAGGCGCAGCACCATATGTTACACGTTCGAATAAATGATAAATATCAACTTCTTCTATTAAATATTTGTTCAGTCATCCACAGCATAGTTCGTTGGTGATGCCTGAACAATTATTTAATGAAAGAATTCGACAAGATCCAAATTTATTCTGTCATAATGCAATAAGTATTATTTTCATTCCCCTTTGTTTTCAATTTTCCCATCATTTGTATTTAATTTTGTGAATGTAAAATATAGAAATGATATAAAAATACATTTGAACTAAATAGAATTGAACGAAAAACACACCCAAATCCGTAGCCCTAAATATGACCTTCTAATTGGTTGTCTGCTTTTTTTCGATGTTTTTATATTGACAACCAATTTCGATGTTTTTATATTGACAACCAATTTGGTTGTCAATATAAAAACATCGATTTTTTTCCAATGGAACGCTTAAAACTCGTACCGCACAACTTCCCACTTGTGATCACCATTTGCACGTCTTGAATGGAACGCGGCAATATTGAAAGGTGGCACAAGAAAGTGATTTAATGAGTTGGAGAGACCCGAAATATAAAAACGATAAGGCCACACCAATTTATAAAGTTGGTCTATGGATTCTTGTCCCAAAAAATTCGTACGTGGGAGCGAATTTTTTTTACATTCAATATTAAATTTTCTGTCTTTGGAATATTTCACTTCGAAAATGGTACAGGGATATATTTTTTTTACTAATGATTTCTGTCTTTGGAATTTAGATTGCCAAAATTCGTGCGAGGTATTTTATTTTAAATGATGACTTATGTATTTGCTGCTTATTTTGATATTGTATTCGACCGTCATGACCTTTAAAAATCAAATTGGCCAGTTTGGAGGGAAAATAGGATAATTTAAACCAATTATAACCTGCTCTTTTCTCTGGTAACCCGTCTATATATCTAGGTCGTATGGGTAATTTTTGGTAGATAAACGATTCAATATGTATTCTATGCCATTCTTCACAGTAAAGCCGTCTTGTATTAAGAATTTGTTTAGCGTCCACCAGATTTCGAAAAGGTTATCAGGCAGCACAGAATATTAACACACACACACAGATTTCAACACAAGCCAATATACAACACACGACTAATAAATTCGTCTGGAAAACCTATTATATCGACGCTAGAACAAAAGGAGAAAAACCCTGCACAATATATTAGAAAGAAAATATCGTTTTATTGCTCATTAATTATCCCACATTGAAGTCGAGAGAATTTTGAAGAACAACTACTGGAAAATATCGTTAAATGGCCAAGATTTCCTGTGTGTGTTATTGCCAAATTTCGTTGAAAAGCTACCAGCACACGGATGCCAAACAAACTCTCAACACAACACGGCCTAAATACTTTGGAAATTTGTTAACGTTCTTCAATGTGTCATGTTAAATTACATGTCATGTCATGTTTATATCATGCAGCAATTTGATTTTGTCTAAAATAACGCAAATTATTGCAGTATGTTGAGTAAAAATACAAACTGTCCTGCTGTATTAAGATATTTATAGGTAGATATGTAGTTCTATATGTTACACAATAATTATTTATCGCAATATACTATTGGTTTAGCTCTGGAAGATTTTTTGGTACCGAGATATATTCCGTTAAAATCATGTATCAACATTTCACGCCAGGAAGACCGGCCCGGAGCTGTGCAATTAACGGCCCAAAATGTTGATATTTTCCGCTCACATGTGATCCTGTGTAGTGTTGGCACACAATGATTCAAACAATTTCTCGGAAAACATCAATACTGGCTCCTCAAATGCGCTTTTTGACAACAATTTGGGTGAATATAGACTGTGATTTTGATGTGGGTCAAAAACTAAATTGTCGATGGATTTTATCACCTCAAATAGGTGCGGCGATTTTTTTTACCGAAATATTGAAAATGAATTTTCAGGGGCGGCGATTCCATCGACCAACTCTATATATTGGTGTGGCCTAACTGCACTTTCTTGGGACTTTAAATGCGGAACTTGGAACTCGGAACTTGGAACTTGGAACTCGGAACTTGGAACTTGAAACTCGTTTTCGGGTGTCCCTCGGTGCATCATCCATGGCTATACATAGCTCTGTTAATGAAGTTTCAAGAAGAAGGGTTGGGTGGTCTTGCTGATTTTGTTACCTTTCTGTTTACATTACAAATGAATGGGAGAGCGGCTCACCACAGTGTTTGGTCTGCTACCCGCAGTCAATCCTTAAACAGAACAGACTGGCAGTAGGGGATAGTAGTCATCAAATTTTATCGGGAAATTGGGCATAATTCTCTCGATCTAGAACTGTTCTCGATCTGGTAACCAGTTTTATTGTTCTGAGAGAACAATAGTAATCTTTTTGGTCTCATTTTTCATTGAAGATTCATGTACACGCAAATATATCATTGAAGATTCATGCGCAAATATTCATATTTGATGGATATCTGCATACATGCAAATTCCTTAGAATTGCCCGATTTTGTCTGATACTGGACTGTGAGATTGGATAACGGACTATATGCATATGGCATTCTTCCGAGTGTGATCATGATTTTTCTCAGCTCAATCACAGAATCCAGGCCGAGCCTTCAGGCGAGAATGCTATATGCATTTTCTCGCACGAATACTCAATAAATATGAGCTATGAACACGAAACCTTTTGTTTCCACGGCATTTGTGCTGGGAATGATTCTTCTCGGAACTGGTGTCATCACTGTGAAGTACAGAAGAGGATTAGGGCCACCCAACTAAACGTTTCTTTTCTCTATTCATCGATAGAGATATGCAAGTCGATGCATCGAGATACTACCTAGATTCATCGTGTTGAGTCGATTTATCGAGATACTTAAGTCGACAAATAGGAAAAAATACCTTTAGTTAGGTAGCCCTAATCCTTTTCCGTAGTGAAGTCACAGTAGAGTTCGAGAACCGATTTGTTCGCTAGGAGTATGTATACTTGGATATTGGTTCCAGGTCTACACGAACAGACAGTAATATACCATTGTCTTTTATTCATTCTTGTTTGGCACTGCAATGGCGTTTTGAAGCCTACATTTGAACTGAAGCTCAATTTTACACTGTCTGCCCCTAAAGACGCCAGTGTGGCTTCAGTGTTTGGTCGGGCTTTCTATTCCGAAAGTTTTCGATATTGTGTTTAGTGGCATCATCAAAATTTGGTTATCAGCGGTATAGGTTGATACATACATTCTTTGCATTCATCCACCTTAGATCATTCCAGGGCTATTTGATGGGCTATTCCATCATCCAGGATACATTAGTTATTTGCTGATCTTTTTTGTGGTGATGAGACTTCTATTCTTGGATCACTGGCATATATTAATATACTCCTTAAAAATATATGGCACTTTGGGTATTGCTAGGAGCAGTACATCTCAACACAAATCTTGCAGTGGTAGTATACTGAATTGTATACTTATATTGCAAACCACTATTGATATAATATATGAATTCATCCACGTTCATAGTAATCCTATCTCCAGGCAGTGCCCTATTGAGTTGCACTAATTATCTAATCCAAATACATAGTCAAACAAATACTTCCAAACAGTCAACAGACACAGCGGTCGCCGCTGAAAAACACACTTCCCACGGTTTATTTCCAGTATGTGTGTACTTTTGTTTGATTTCTGAGTCTGTAAATCCAACGTTATGGAAGAAATAAGGCAACAAAGTGAAAACATGAACATAAATAAAACGTGTGTCGACGTTTAGATGATCTTTCTGAGAAATAAGGTGGTGCTGCCATCCGTCGTGAAGAAAGGTATGGGGATTTCTTTCAGCTGTGCCCAGGGAATTAGTTACGTTCGTAGAGTCCGGTTGCGATTACAGATTTCTACCAAGTATTATATGGTGATCATCGGTTATAAGTACATCTACTACGTTCTCGAACTTCCTCGCATAACAAACACGGAAACACGGCTAAAGTCAAAGAAAGAAATTGGAAGCAAACTTGCTGGTCGCCATTTCGGCATTGTGTACTAGTGATATTTAAAGTTGCGTCGCTGTAACGTCACTGAGGGAAACTTGGTATAAGTGTGTTTCATTTACCCTCTGAGTAGAGAATTGTTCACCAACATCAGTTCTCACTTGCAGGGTAACGAAAATACATGGACCTTTCATCATGCATCGAACAGTGCTATATGGTCTCAAATGAAAATGATAGTATCAAAAATTTAAATTGATTCGATTTATTTCGAAATATCAACACATGTTAAAAATACAACATATAAGAAATGGACGGATTCACACATTCACATCGCATGGATGCATTGTTCTACAGACAAATTACAATGTAATGAACACGTCTGCTGAGAGAAACACTGAATGAAGAGCGTTAAATGTTGACATTTCCAGGATAGCCCTGAATGGTTT
Source organism: Terebella lapidaria (assembly GCA_949152475.1). Classification (NCBI taxonomy): domain Eukaryota; kingdom Metazoa; phylum Annelida; class Polychaeta; order Terebellida; family Terebellidae; genus Terebella; species Terebella lapidaria. Next base: position 5,202,563 of record OX424567.1, read on the forward strand.
GCCAACTTTTTTTTCAAAATGGGTTCCAGGTGTTCATTTCAGCGACAAGTGGTGACAAGGCGAAGGTGAAATTGTAACTGGTTGAATCGTGTACTGTAAAACCCTCTAAGTTCGCTGCCATAATCTTTTGCGATCAGGCCATGTTCGCGGCCTTTAATTTCGCGGTTGGGCTGTCTCGGACATTCTATCGGAACAATCTTTTTTTTACAAGAAAATGCAGGAGAAAGAATCTTATTATATTTCTGTGTGAATATGCGTTCAATTTGAGCTGTTATAGTACATGCATGAGCTCCCACAACTCGAACAATCTTCTACCAATATCAGGCTTGTCCTTGTTTTATCAACCATCAATCATTAAACTGACGTAATGTTCCATCATTGTAATGTATCATATGGTGGGGAAGACATCATCAGGCCAGGTTCATAAAATCGACACACGCTAAGAAAAATTCAATTTCTGCAATTTGATGCATATATAGAGTAACTGAGGGGGATGATACGATGTCCGAGATACTACTGCCCGTGTATTTAATTTACAAATGTTAGTAGCGGTTGATATTCCCCTGATATAAGGTTTCTTCCGCCGATGTTTACCCCAATTTTGACACGGCGATCACATTCATTGTCATTTTCAAAAACTTCCGAACATTGTATTTCAATAATCTCTACACGGGGGTGACGATAATCATCTCAGGTTTCACACATCCGATGCATTTGCACAAATATATTGTAATTGTTCAGTTATTCCTAAATTACTCCACATGTTTGTCGTGTCACAAATTTGAGTCAAGCGTCACCGACTTAAGATGTTAGTTTTCCAGAAAAGGACTGGTATCTCTCCACGAAAAAAACGTAAAAAGCAGTAGCCATCACCGATGTTCAATCAACGGTCTGTATTACAACATCATAAAGCAAATGTTTATATTATTTTCTTTTCATAGTTATGCTCGAATTCATAATTGGAAATGCGCAATAGCAATTCGTAATGTGGCCCCAGTCACAATGTGGTCCCAGTCGAAGCTGCAGCTCCGAAAAAATAATTATATCAATAACCCGGTCTTACGAAATGTTGTTGGGATGTATACTACACAATATATTACTACATGCGGACCACGATACCACGTATATGATATCGCTAAAACCATAAGGATTCATTGTACACTTGTACTCACTTACAGAAGGGGTATGTTGTACTCTATAAAATGTATACCTAAGTCGGTGACGCTTGACTCAAATCGATGTCACGACAAGCATGGGGAGTAATTTAGGAAAAACTGAAAAATTACAATATATTTGTTCATATGCACTGGATATATGAAACATGAGATGATCATCGTAACTACCGTGTGGAGATTATTGAAATACAATGTCCATAAGTTCTTGAAAATGACGATGATTGTGATCACCGTGTCGAAATTGGGGAAAATATCGGCCGAAGAAACCTTATTTCTGGGGAATATTAATTGCTACTAACATTTGTGAATTACATAATTGGGCAATTGTATCTCGGACATCGTATCATCCCCCTCAGTTACTGTATGTGTGCCTCATATTGCAGACTAATCGAAATATCTGGGATTTCAAGTTCATTTGGTGGGGCAAGAAATGTTGTAGCGTTGGAGGTTTTTCTTCTGTAGTTCTTGGGCCTACGTTATTGAAAAAAAATTCACAAAAACCTTGTGATATTATTTTGAGGTTCCGTTGTTGTTTTTGTTAATGGTGAATGCGTTAGTCATACTGGATATATCATATGACATGCCGATGATAGAGTTTAGTATTTCCATGTTTTTCCTATCGTATTTGTACTGGTCAAACAAGGTAGCATAATATGACTGCTTAACACTACATTTAAATTTAAGTTGGTTAAATTTGCTGCGGTATTTCACAGAATGTTTATATACCAGTTGACTTCTTTGTTTATTCACACATTTTTTATACAGTTTTGAACATATTTTGGAAGATTTAGATAAACCTTTCACGGTTCCCTAATAGGGATTTTGATGAATTTGCATTTTTGGCTCGGGTGCGAATCTGTCCAATTAAGATTTGATTGTTTGTGTGAAAAATCCACAGGCTCCATTAACTGTCATTTTTTATACAAACGCCTAGTCAGTTTTGTTGTATGTATTATTCCCCACAATAATGCATGTGCTGATATTATGTAAAGGACATTGATTGATGATTTCATTGCAAATATTACCACATTGCATGCCCATTAGTCCATGAGCCCAGGGGGTCCACCGTGCACCCCCCCCCCCCCCTCCCCCCCAGGACTCTCCGCGAGGGGTGTCATTTTGTCCAGGGGACCCTTGAGCTTCAGAATCCACTTGTTAACAATATTCGCTATCAGTTGTGGCTCCTTCGAAGAACATGTACATGTGCCTCGCCGGTTCTGATGTCCTGAATATCTTATTAGCTGCTTACAAATTTGTTTGTTGGTGGTGAGCAGTATACTGAAATCAGTAATTTTCCAGCTGAGTTCCAAAAGCTTTTGTAGATTGATTGTCCTCTGCGTACAGAACGACTACTGATAGAGCAAAATTTTTGGTGTCCTCGAAATTGGCCTAAGTTGACTTTGAGTGGTATAAAGGTCACATCCAACTGAACCTGTCCTGAAAAATTCTCGTGACCTCTTCCTCTCGAAAGACTTCTCGTGACCTCAGGGTTGACCACAATGACATTGGACGTCAAAAACGACCTTTGAACCTTTGAACCCATTTCGTTGAAGTGTTGTCTGTTTTTTTTTAAAATAAGGTATGGAATCCAATATTAGATTGCATTGGTTCTGTTGCTTTCGTATCTCATTTCCAACCAGAAGTAGCTTTGGATATTTTTTTGTCATCGTGATTTTTTTGGTACATTTTGGGATAAATTTCTTCCACTTAATCCTTCATATTGTTGGGGCTTTATATAGAGTGAAGTCCTAGAATACGAATTATGGCTTATTCAAACGGGAATTCATATTTGGCAATTCCAGTGGTGACCTTGAATTCGATCACGAAATACCTTGAGAGGTCAGAACGGCAATTTTATTAGCAAATATCTTCGAGACATGCGACCTTCGTGTGCAATTTTCGATCACATTATAAGTGGATCAAGCTCATTAATCATTGGAGTCAGTATCTATGGTGTCATAGGTGGTTATTCTTTATAGTCAGCAGATATTATTCATAGTCCAACAGATCATGTATACTCTGTTTTCTAGATATTGAAACACATGTATGCTACATGCATCCAACAGCTACGGAAGCCCATAGGTGACATGCGCGTAAAAATTTTCTATGTTGTTTCCAGCAAATACTAGCACGTTCGAACGTGGAAGCATTTAACACTATCACGTTCGCACGTGGAAACAGTTAAGACTATTGCGTTCACACGTAGAAAGTTTCAAAGCTACCACGTTCACACGTGGAAGCATTTAACGTTTCCACGTTCGCACGTGGAAACTTCAGGAGCTTCCACGTTCGCACGTGCAAAGATTTGGGTGTGATAGCATGAAATGCTTTCACGTATGAACGTGATAGCTTTGAATCTTCCTACGTGTGAACGTAGAAACCTAAATTTTTCTACGTGCGAACGTGGAAAGGTATAAATGCTTCCACGTGTGAACGTGGTAGCTTTGAAACTTTCTACGTGCGAACGTGGAAGCCTAAAACCTTTCGACGTGTGAACGTGATAAGTTTTAAAGTTACCACGTGCGAACGTGATAGCGCTAAATGCTTCCACGTGCGAACATGGTAGTTTTGAACTTTCTACGTTCGAACGTGCAAGGTTTTTAATAGAAAAAAAAAACAATTTTTTTCCCCGCACATTTCACCTATGGGCTTCCATAAACAGCAGACGTGGTTGTTAGGGACTTTAATGCAGGACACCAAAGCATGATCGTGTTCAAAATTCAATAACTTTGTCCAGTTTTCCAAACTCTTGTCAAAAATGAATCAATATTACCAGCTATAGGTCCATAGCAAACGTGATTGTTAAGAAAATAGATGCTCATGTTTCACCCGCATTTTAGTAAGTCATATAATAGTATTACAACACGGAGTACACCATTGCAATTTCATAGGCATGCCTAACAGGACGCCAGAGAATATGTTAAGCAGAAACCTGTGATTATCGAGGCGCCACCTGCAGCTCAGGTTTCATACAACCAAACCATCTGAATGTATTTTTGGGCGATTATAAACTTACGTAAGAAGAACAGTGGCGACACCGAATGTTGAAATTTGACAACTATGTGAGTTAAATGTCTCAAACCACTTACGTATCGAATACTGCCTACGTCGTGAATTCCAGTAATGTTTGAAATGTTATCTTCCGACAGGACGGATACAATTGACCATAGAGTTTTCTTCTGTGACGTATGTACACATTTAATGAACAGGGTTCATATAAAATAATAACGGTTACAATTATTGACAATGACCATGATGACGTAGAAGTGCAATAAGGTCCACACGTCACACACGGTAAGAATATGCGCCATCCAGTAAAGAGTGCATTTTACCGTCTTGGCATATGATTGTTGAATAACAATCTACATTTTGTATATATCATATGACCACCTCTTATCACAATACAATGCGGGTAATGGGTTAGTTTATGGAAACCACAAAAGAATATCGTGCATTGTTGACTGATGCACAACATTTATTTTCACGAAACTACCCATATTTCGGCTTCATAGTTGAGAACAATACCAACAGCAACATTAAACGTAAATGGGAAATAACCATAGTTTCTGAATCTTTCGAAACTGCCTAACACTCTGCTAGCAGAGTATGCCAATAACTCAAGAGCACCCATCAAAATTGAACCTAGCTTAAAACCCAGATTGTAGGACTGCACTCCCATTGTCATACATATAGATCATTTAAGCAGTGGGTATTAGAACGTATGTAAACAATATAGTCACGGTGATATTAACTTTTACTCACCACATATCAGACAAGGAAATTGCCTGGACTAAATCTATTAGTTGATTTTTACTGCAGTGGATGGAGATCCATGTTTTGGAGGGGTCATTTTTTAACTTTGCACTTTGTGTGTAGGTCAATGTGTGTGGAATAAGATCAATCAAAGACATATAATCAACTCCTCAAGGTAGGAAGAACATCATATAGACAGTTCATTTGCTTTGATGTGATACATGACCACTTCAATACTTTTGAAGTTGATTTTTGGTTATATGTCGGGAATCGGGCAAGACCTCAATTTCCAACTTATCTGCTTGACTAATATGTACATAATATAATTTCGAAGATTTTCCTCCACCCACGGCATATATGATTTGCATAATTATTTCAGCTAGCACTATAGCTAGCAGTATATGACTTTAAATCAAAGTGAGGGTAATTTATGCGTGATTATGTGAATTGTGAAGACTAGTTCGATAAATTCTAATGACGAATACGAATGATGCACATTTATATGGCAGAAAAACTACACTGACTATGCTGACTATAGCGTATTTCAAATAATAATCCAAATTAGGCTAATTGTATCACTCAATATGGGCTTGTGTATCAAGGTACATAAATTCAAGGCTCGTTTAATTTTACGGGAAAAGGTTATGGGAATGTCCAGAAAATTAGGATCGGGAGTGAGATCGTTTCAGAATTGATTTATATATCTATTACAATTTGTATACATTTTGTGATATCTATTGTTTCAGATTCCTACATTAGTTTTATAGATTGATGGGCAGCTGTATACTAATTCCTTCGGCTGTATTGTAGAAACAACTACACTCTCTGTCCCTGACACCCAGCGTGTCTTTGATTAACTATTCGATAGGGCTTTGTTTCTATTGCAAAATGTTGTAATTTATGTTTGAGGTGGCATCATTAAAATGCTGGTAATAGATTGATACTTACATTCATAAGCGTACAGTGCAATATATATACATCTTGAGCTCGAACAATGACATCGAATCTTATTGTAAATCGAATCTTAATGTAAGTATCAATCTATTACCACCAATACAGTCGGATTTTGATGATGCCAATAACAAACGTAAAATACAACATTTTGCAATAGAAACAAAGCCCGACCAAATAGTTTATCCAAGAACACACTGGCGTCATCACGGACAGACAGTGTGTTATATGTAGTTGTTCTACTGTACACCTGATTCAGTTAGTATACAACTGCCCAACAACCTATACTCGGATTTTCCTAACTCGTTTACACCGGTTTTCGCTGATATGTTTGCTATGCTAAACGCTATCGTCCTATAACTTGGCATACTTCACCTGGGAGTCGAACGACATTCACGTACCGAATTTCAGACTTGTTTCACGAAAATTGAAAAAAGTTGGCAATCTACACCAATGTTAAATTTAGCCCCGTCATTTAATTTCTGGGTCCGCACACAATTTTGTGCATTTGCTCGGTTTTGTAGTGGCGCAATCTTTTGAAATCAACATGTTTGTGTAGAATACACTCCGATGTGTCTTCTGGTCTAAAATTACAACAATACATCCATCCTGATGGATGTAAACGGGGTCAAATCCTCGAATATGCTCAGATTCTCGAGATTCCGTTTTTGACTGAAATTTAACATTGGGGTAGATTGCCAACTTCTTCAATTATTGCGATAGAAGTCTGAAATTCGGTAGAAAATTGCCGTTCTACTCCCAGATGAGGTATGCTAAGTTATAGAACGATACGATTTAGCACCGCAAAAATATCATCAAAAACCGGTGTAACCAAGTTAGAAAAATCAGAGTAAATGAAAATAATTTAGAAATCTGAAAACATAATCACAAGCCAGAAGGTTACTGAGTTGATGCGACTCAGTGGTTGAATGTAAGTATCAATCTATTACCACCAATAGTCAGATTTTGATGATGCCAATAACAAACGTAAAATACAAAATCTTGCAATAGAAACAAAGCCCGACCAAATAGTTTATCCAAAGACACACTGGCGTCATCAGGGGCAGAAAGTAACAAAGCCTTACCGCAAAATAATGCCAAACCGGTGTTATCAGAGTAAGCTCAGTACCCTTTTGGCTTGTGATCAGGTACTTATGTACTTGTCATCTATCTATTCCATGGGGTTTGTTTCGGATTTCTAAATTAGTTTCATATGTTGTTGGGCAGTTGTATGCTAATTCCATCATGTGTACAGTAGAAACAACTACATTTCACACACTGTCTGCCCCTGATGACGCCAGTGTGTTTTTAGATAAACTAATTGGTAGGGCTTTGTTTCTATTGCAAAATGTTGTTTTTTATGTTTGTTATTGTCATAATCAAAATCTAGTTGAAATGGTTCTGTCCCCGGACTATGAGATTGGATAACGGACCCTGTTTTGTTTGCTCGGAATACTTAATACTGGGTATTGATTCCACGTCTATTACATTCATACCACTGAGCTGGTGTCACTGCTGGTGGACGTTAAATCTGTCCCCGAGGATACCATGAACTCTGTGGCCTTTTGGCTTGTGATCAGGTACTTATGTACTTGTCATGTATCTATTCCATGGGGTTTGTTTCGGATTCCTTCAGGTGTACAGTAGAAACAACTACATTTCACACACTGTCTGCCCCTGATGACGCCAGTGTGTTTTCAGATAAACTACCTACCTAATTGGTAGGACTTTGTTTCTATTGCAAAATGTTGTATTTTATTTATTTTTTATTGTCATGATCAAATTCTAGTTGAATTGGTGGTAATAGATTGATACTGACACCGGAAACCGTGCAAACTGTACGTGTCTCTACTGTACACTAGTTTGTATATAACTGCCCAACAACAGATCAAACAATTTAGAAATCAAAAACAAACTGAATGAAATAGGTCTACGACAAGTACACATGCGCCCAATCATGTTGGGTGGGATGGGGTGGGATTTTGAAGGGTTTGTATGGTTTGTATGACTGCCCGTATCATGATAATGAAAGGGGCCATTAAGTTCAATGATGAGGCGAGTATGTTCTTTTCTTGGCGAATCTGTTCATTACTCAGTGAACACTGTCTGCCCCTGATGACGCCAGTGTGTCTTTTGATAAAGTATTTGGTCGGGCTTTGGTTCTATTGCAAAATGTTGTGTTTTGCGTTTGTTATTGGAATCACCAAAATTTGGCTGTATTTTGGTGGTAATAGATTGAAACTTACATTCAGTTATTTTTTTTTCAACTTCATGTTGTAGACCATCAACAGATGATTGACGTTTAGAATTACCTCCGTGGTTGCTGAGTTTGCTTATGTTTGATGCATTGATGGTAGGGTTTTGGTTAGCTAGAAGATATTGTTAGCTACTGCTCGCAATCGATTGATCAGTGTTTCGATGAGATGACTTTCCACAACAATCACTGCTCTCTTGTCACCTCCTCTATCGTAGGAGGGAAAAGCTCTCACTTCAGTATACCATCAAGCTGAAATCTCTACCGAACAATCCAGCCCATAATGTTGTTTTCAAACCTAAGTGTGTTCGTCTGTTTGAATCCAGGCCAAATGCGATACCAACCTTTGGTATTCGCATGAAACATCTATTGGCGAATTTAAACATTGACTTGAACACAATAGCTGAGTCAAAAATTTCAAAGGTTCCACCATGGGAATTGAAAACTCCCATAACTGACTTCTCTCTCAGGATTGGGAAGAAATCTACCATCAACCCTTTGGATTTTCACAGTAGTTTTAGTGATGTTCAGTTAAATTATCCAAATTTTAAGTTTATGTATACTGATGGTTCTAAGGATGGTAGTTAAGTAGGCTTTGCCGCTGTCACCTCAGGGAGAACCTACAAACAACGTCTCCCTGATGTGTGTTCAGTGTACACAGCTAAACTGAAAGCAATACTATTAGCACTGTCCCATATCCGCCGGTCCGGAGAACTGGGTTTTGTCATTTCTTCAGATTCTCTATCAGCCCTGCAAGCTATAGAGAATCGTAATATTGACCATCCTCTACTTTTGGATATTTTAACTGAACATCAACGTTTTTTTCAAATGCATAAGGTTGTGGTGTTTTGTTGGATACCCAGTCATGTGGACATTCCTGGGAATGAGCGTGACGACAAGGCTGCCAGGGCAGCTCTTGATCTGGACGTCACATTTTCCAGGGTGCCACATTCTGATTTCAAGCTGCTCATCCACACGTACTTGTACGCAGAATGGCAGTCATTCTGGGATGAGCAGGTTGATAACAAATTACACAAAGTCAAACCAACGCTCGGTTGTTGTACCCCAATAAACGAAATGTCCAGGCGTGATCAACTGGTCATGTCACGGGCTCGTATACGGCATACATACCTTACTCAGGGTTACCTGCTCCGTGGGGAGGAGGCCCCTGTGTGTGTGCCCTGTCGAGAGTGGCTGACCGTTGAACATGTCCTGGTACATTGTCAAGATTTGGCTGACACTCGTCGTTTGTTTTATGAGTGTCAGTCAATATATGATGTTTTCAGTGATATTAATATTTATAAAATCCTCAATTTCCTTCGGGAAATTGCGGTATATTTCTATTTTTAGACATACAAATCTAGTCAATTTCTTTGAATCTAGATCTAGTCATCAATTCTTCACCACTAACCTTGTAAGCTTTTACTGTTCACTACAAATTTTTAATTGTAGAACTTGCGGTTTTATCATTCTTGATACTACTTTTATATCCTTGTTTGGCACTGAAATGGCCTTCTTTAGCCCAAAGTGCCGTTAAGCTTTATTATTCTTCTTCTTCTTCTTCTACATGCTTGGTGGTTGCTAATCGGGAAGCTCCCATGGATTCTTTCACGTATTCCAAACTGGAAGATGCCTCGTCAGAGATCGGGATGAATATCTGGCTTTTTGGATATTATTATATGGCACTTAATTATCAATTATTAAAATATTATTAATTAGCCCAAAGGCTAAAATAGGTTACCGGGCAATTTTGGTTTGGCAATGGCAGCATTGGCAGGTAACAAACCTTGAGATTTACCAATCAAGGTTCGCAGTGTGAACATATGACCTTGAGATTTACCAATCAAGGTCATCCGTGTGAACTTCGATGTCATCATTACATGTATGTGTGCGGCATTTCATATTCTATATGTTCATAATACAAAGATATATCTGGGTGGAATCGTTTAGGTCGCTCACGTCAATTTACACATTTTGAGTCAGACATTTGGCACTCAAGGTCATCTGACGTCAAGTTCAAGGTCATCATTAGTTGTGCCATATATGTCTTCCTATATGTTCTTAATGCAAACATAAGCTCTATCTGTAAGCATTCCATCTATAGGGGCAAATCTGGGCATTTTTAAAACCCAAAAATGGCTGTTTTGACCTTTCAAGGTCAAAACACAAATCGCCATATATGACTTCCCCATTTGAAAGTGCCAATTTCTAAGCTCTATCTTCAAGCGTTCTATGAGTACAGTCCTGACAGCTCCCATTATGAAGGTAAAAAGGGCCGAAATTTTTTTTGTCCAAAATTTTTTTCAAAGGGTGAAAGTTTATTTTTGTCTAGAAATGGCCTATACTGGATAGTAATGCGATTTGGGGCGAAAATATTTTTTTTCGCCGACTCGTCAAAAATTGAAAATGGCCACCACACGGAGACCGGCGATTCAAGGGCAACAAAACTTATACACATCATAAAGGCACATAAGGGGAATCTTTTGAAATAAAAATCTCAAAACTGAGAAAATGGCTGCCAAAGTTCAAAATTGGCCATATTTCGACAAAAATGGCCACCATTTTGGAAAAAATGCGAAAATAAAAAAAATAAAAAATATTTCCCTCTCAAAATAATTGTAGGCATTTTTGTGCAAAATTTCGGGAAGATTCGATCGTAAACTTTAAAGATATTAATGTTGACGGACGACGACGGCGAAGCAACGCCATGGTGAAAACCTAAAAAATGTGATTTAAAAAAATTGGAATGTTAATATTTATCTTCAAATTTACAGTAGAATCATTCTGGACTTTGATTCATGCTATTGGAAACGACTGCAAGTTCGAGGTATGTTTTTTGGTGATCTTTCTATTTTTTCACGATGGCAGCCACAAACTGATCTGCGAAACCTTTGAAATCCTCTTATATTTTTTCCAGCAAACTATTATAACTGAAAAAAGTTATTTAAACGAAATAGGATTTCACGGTTTTAAATGTATATCTCTGAAATTTTGAACAAAATGATAAATAATACATCAAGAGGGATGTATTTTTCGATTTCTTTATTCCACCAATTTTTTTTTTTTAAACCCTGCTCTGGACTTTTCAATTTCCTGACGTCTCCTCCTCGGAGACCGCTTAATGGATTCTTCTGAAACTCCCGAGTGTTGATATTATGAGATCCCCATGAATTATGAGTCCCCATGAACCGCCACGAGCTGATATATGTATTCAAATGACATCGAAACCTCAAAACGGCCATTCAGCTGAAGCATAATTGGACTTTGTAATAGAACATCGCCCGGAATTATATCTTAGTCCTCAGATTGATTTCCCCCCTTTGTACTGTATACCAGATAGTGCATGCTGTTCACAGAGGCGCCACCTACAGCCAGTCTTCCACGCGAATAAACCATTTAGTGGCGTTTTGGGGAAACAAAACCATCACTCTGGCAGAGAAACAGAGGTGCCACCACGTGTCACGTTTTTGATGTAAGTTCAGCTTTTACTGCGTGTTATCATGACAGTAAATATGTTTTTTTTTCTATTTGGTCGGGCTTTGTTTCTATTGCAGGGTGTTGTGTTTTGCGTTTGTTGTTGGCATCATTAAGGTCTGACTGTGTTGGTGGTAGTGGATTTATACTTACTTTCATGTACCCTGTTATCGGATCAGTAAACATCTATCAATTACCCTGTTTTCAGAATCAGATATCTTCGATAATATGCATGTAAAAACCTCAATGGCCGATGTATGACACTGTGCTCTACTAATACTACCCACCCATTGAATGAATGTCATTTAATCCGTCTGACACATCTTTTAACATTCATTGTATATAGAAAAAGGAGTAACCTGCGATACATGGACCAAATCAATGAACACATACTATGAATTTATGAACAAGCTAAATTAGCGTCGATATGGAAGTCTGGAATTTGGTGAGAAATGTTTGTCGGGTACCTAGGTGAAATGTGCTCTTTTATATGAAAGTGACATTCATGACACAATACACAACAGAGGTATTAATTCAAACTTGACGTTATCTCTTGCGTATTCATAATCGAAGGCATGTCTTGTTTCTGAATTTATTTCTGTCTTTGGTCCGATATATCAACTTTTGTCGGATCACAGATGTTTTGCTCATTGGTGTTACGTTGGGCTAACATAATTCTCTCAAAACGGCCCAACATAGGGTCTATAGGTTTGGTGTATAGTGGTTCAGCTGTGAGCCCACCAAAAATTATTTTAATCAACGTACATTTCGTTGGCTTGAATGGTTTTTATCACCGTTATAACTCAGGGCTTACATGTTAAGTAAGTAGTGGTGCAGTGAATGGCCCAAGTACCATACACTGCTCCTTAATACTACTCGTTCACTGAAAGCATACCATTTAATCCGTCTCGCACATTTTTAATCCTTATTGAATATAGAGGAAGGCGCAGGATAGGATACTTGGGCCCAGTGAATGATAAATTATGATAAATCGGACAGAGATTATGATTCATTGACCATAAATACTGGCGTTTCATAAGATTTTGGATGAACCCGGCTTCATATGAGTTAGGAACAAGTCCGCTAATAGTGGTGCACAGTTGGTACCCTTAGGGATACCAACCGTTTGTTGGAAAATAACACCACCAAATTCAACAAATATGTTGTCAATGAGAAATTCCAGCATACTAACGATATCATGTTCATCATATTTAGTAGCACAGTTAGTGTGTTCTTTAACAAAATAAACTGGATTGCGATTAACCACAATGGATGGAAGACAAATTTCTCATGTAAACTTTGCAAATATTTAGGAACATCAGGATCGCACAGTACTGATCTTGGATTGTCATTCATTGATCCTGTCAGCTTTTGGTATTCTATTTCGGACACACGTCCGTACAGCCTTAACCCATTCTGACAGGGGTTCGGCCTCAACCTCCTCACGTCTCGCCCACTTCCTTGCATAGTCTTCAACATCATCCATTATCAATTTGAAATTGGATTTCCAGTTGAATGGTTGGGCTTCACGGTATTTAGGACCTTTTTGTAATAGTTGTCTCAAAATGTCATTCTCGTCCAAGTCATCTGTGACTATGTGCCCAACGGGACTATATAAGTGGGGTGAAAAAGTACATGAACGTGATGGTGGGTTGGCCTTGAAATCATGCACATTGAAATGTTTTAGTGCAGACTTGTGGTTGAATATCCTGGATGCAATGGTCTGGTGTAAGTGTAGAAAATCAAAAGACTACCACGTTCTTTAAAATAAGCGGGTATATTCGATTTAACTTTTCATTGTGGAGGATATTGCTGACGTTGATAGCATCTATACCCTTGTTTTCAAATTTAATTTTCAGAAAAGACCTTGGTTCCTGAGACTTTTCACGTAAACACACAGGGTTAATTAACCTGTGTGATGCTATATCTAATATGATTAAATTCAATTGGTATTCAGGAATATATTTCTCGATGTAGATCTGTCCATACACTCCCGATATAGTTGGTGGAGTACCGTAAGTGGAATACCAAATAACTTGGTCCTTATATGATGTATACCAAGTGGTGTTTGAATGTACCGTATAATCGCGCATATAAGGACGCTGTCCTAATATTCGAGCCTGTCCTTATATTCGAATATAAGAACATGTCCCTATATTCGGGAAGGTTTATTTTTTTCTCGCCATAAAGCAATATTCGTTTACAAGGACACCCATGTCCTTATATTCGAGACACTTGCGTTTTGGCGCCAAAATCGCAAAGGTGTTCCGAATATAAGGCCACCCATTGCATGTTCTATTAGCCAGAAAACGACTCGGAAGATTTTGCCATCCATTTTTCGTAACGTCGTTACCAGTAAAGCAATCACTTTGAAATGAGAGTGGTGCAAAACTGAATCCTACAGGGAATTATACCGCATGTATAATTACTCGTATCTCCAATACCTACCTAAACCCACACATATAATGTAATTTGACATCAGTGGTGGTTAAGACTTGTCTATAGTCGTCGTCATTCAAATCTGACCCACTGTTTTTTGGCGATAATTTAATTAATTTTTAAGATAGCTGCATGGATTTTTCACAGCTTCGATAATTCTGAGCGGCCTAATTTTCTACAAAATTTCAGATAGATTGGACAGTAAACACAAAGTTAGCCCAATTTGGCCTATACATAACGTAATAAGAAAACGTCATAACGTTATCTATATGAGGCTACGGGGTTGGCAGCGGTCCATCGCCAAATTCCACCATAAATTTACAATAGGCCAAACAGGCCAACTTTTTTGTTTACAGTTCAAACTCTTCCAAATTCCATAACAAGTTAGGTCGCTAAGCATGATGAACGCTGTTGACATTTCAGAAAGGTAACCTAAAAATTTAAGAAATTATCGCGAAAAAACAGTCGTTCAGAGTTGAATGACGTCGACTTTAGGCCTCTTGTACACGAAGGTTAACGTGGCTATTAATTAATTTAGCTTACCATGTTCTTATAAGCGAGTTATTGGGGGTGTCCTTATAATCGAATATAAGCACATGTCCCTATATTCGAGACACTTTGTTGAGAGCCGCAAAACGCAGTATTCCGGATATAATAACATGTCCTTATATGCGCGATTATACGGTAAGTATAAATGTGAGAATATTGAATGTAAGATCTATGAATGTGAATGTAACTATAATGTGTTTGAATGTGAGACACCAGGCCTTCAAATGATACATTATGAATAGCAGGCAGTTTATAATGTCGGTGTCCATGGCTACGTTTCCTACGAATTGACGTATTCAAGATTTTGATGACGTTTATATTACTACAAAGTGGAGTACTATGACATCCAAATAATCACCATACTTGGATTTTTCAGTGAGTATCAATGTAAGTATCAATCTATTACCACCAATAGATGCTTTGCAAGTGACGTCATAACGTTTTTCTTCTCTATTTATGACGCCATACTGGACGGCAAAATTCCCAGTGAAATCACAATAGTACCGACAAACACTGGACGTTGTACATGATTTTGCCGTCCAGTGTGACGTCACAGCAAAGCATCTATAGTCAGATTTTGATGATGCCAAAAAAAACAAACGAACATTTTGGAACAGAAACAAAGCCCGACCAAATAGTTTATCCAAAGACACACTGGCGTCATCAGGGGCAGACAGTGTTTTGAATGTAGTTGTTTCTACTGTACACCTGATGGAATTAGTATACACTGCCCAACAACCTATGAAAAAAATTTAGAAATCTGAAACAAACCCCATAGAATAGATATATGATAAGTACCTAATCACAAGCCAGAAGGCTACTGAGTTGATGGTATCCTCGGGGACAGATTCAATGTATGCCAGCAGTGACACCGACTCGGTGGTATGAATGGAAGTATCAATCTATTACCACCAATAGTCACAGGGAGGAACCGTTTGTCTGATTCTATGTGCATTATTCTGATTCTATGGGCAAAAAGTCTGATTCTATGGGTAAATAAGGAAGTAAGCGGTGGGGCACCAGTAAAACATGCTGGATCAACGACAAATTTCTCAATACAATCTGATGGCACATGTTCTATTTACTCCATTAATCATTTCAGAATATGGATTATGTTCAGTTTCTTATGCAGTGTTCACCGTTGTTCATACATTTGTCGCACAAAAGTGGCACGGCCAGGTGGTGGAGCAGTTATCCATAATAAATCACCAACTACAAAGCGTTCACACTAACCTACCTGGGTATCTGGACAAAAATTAGTCCAGTTGACATTCTGATTGTTCCTAGATGTGAAATCAGCTACCGAAACAAACAAAATTGATCATAGATTAAAAATAACAGAAACAAACCTGATTCTATGGGAAAAAACCTGATTCTATGGGTAGGTTTATTTGATAACCATGGAACTATGGGCTACGATCTGTCATCCATGATATCGACCTTCTCCTAGAAACAGAACATAACATCAAGCTTCAATACTATATTTATTCAGGATCAGCATCGAGAAATCTCTTAGTTCCATGGCTATAACAACACCCTACCCATAGAATCAGGTTTGTTCCCATAGAATCAGGTTTGTTTCTGTCATTTTTATTCTATGTCCAATTTTGTTGGATTACGTAGCTGACTTCACATCCAGGAGCAATCAAAATGTTAACTGGAATAATTGTCATGCAATTGTGGTCAAGATATCCTGGTAAGTAACTGGAAGCGCTTTGTATTTGGTGATTTATGATGGCTAACTGCTTCACTGCCTAGCCGTTCCACTTTTGTGCGACAGATATATGAAGAGCGGTGAACACCACATAAGAAACTGAACATGAATCATATTCTGCAATGATTTAAGAAGTAAACATAACATATGGCATCAGATTGTGTTGAGAAATTAGCCGTCGATCCAGCATGTTTTACTGGTGCCCCGCAGCTTGCTTGCTTATTTGCCCATAGAATCAGACAATTTGCTCATAGAATCAGACTTTTTGCCCATAGAATCAGGCAAATGCACATAGAATCAGACAAACGGTTCCTCCCTGTGATAGTCTGATTTTTTGATGCCAAAAACAAACGTAAAATAGAACATTTTGGAATAGAAACAAAGACCGACCAATAGTTTATCCAAAGACACACTGGCGTCATCAGGGGCAGACAGTGTGTTAAATGTAGTTGTTTCTAGGCTACTGTACCGAGTTTCTAATACCAGCAATGCAGTCAGATTTTGATGATGCCGATAACAAACGTAAATAACAACATTTTGCAATAGAAACGAAGCCCGACCAAATAGTTTATCCATAGAGCTATAACCCCAGGAGAGCCAGCTGCGCCAAGAGCGCAAGAAATGTTGGGTTCACACGCGGTAGTACGGAATCGGACATCAGTTACTTCCGGTTTGGTTTCTTGGTTGCGGCCGACGATAGCTTAAATTCTATCGTTTGTCGTGCTCATTTCTGAGAAGTTCCATACACATCAAGAACATGGTTAGTATTTTGACGTTTACTTTCTTCGAATTAGGTCAAGTGTGAAAGCCGGCATAGAAAATTTATCGTATTTTGGACAGTATTGCTTTTGAGCGATAATAGGGGTTTATGACACTTAGAAGTAGTGTCATAACCCGAATACGATGTACACATCATGTTTTATAGTACGCATGAACCTAAGCCATCATTTTTATGCAGGAGTCGGATCCAGAAACAGAAACACAAGATTTTCTTGAGGATTATGCATGGATGATGGATGAGCTGGACAAATCAATGCGGCCGTTTCGAGATAAAAACTGCTCAATGCCACGTACAGTTAATATTCCCTGCGGTCTTAGTATTTGCGGATCTTTTTGTTTATTATGGGATAGCTAAGCTGGTTTTATCGTGTTTTGGTTTCATTTTGTCAGATAAAATGACGTATTTTCATGATGTCACAATACAGTGACTTAACTTTAATACCTCACAGTGAAGAGTTCTAGGGTCCGCAAATTGTATCTCGAAACGACCGTATCCCAGTGACAGAAACTCGGCCTCAACATGTAGGTTCATACTACATGGAAATAAACACTGGTACACTGCTATAGCCTAGTGTAGGCATATACTGTGCAATTGTGTCAGTTGTACAATGTAAATTGTGCATCACTAATATATCCATGTAAAACTTCCATATCACAGTTAATAATCCTGTTAGTGTGAAAAAAGACTCTGTTAGTGTCTAAAGAGTCTGTTAGTGTAAAGAAAATAAACACAATGACTGGACCTTACCAGTGCTTACGGGAAATAAAGTTTTTTTATTTCACTTTCTCGTGTCTGGTTATTTTTATGTGCAATTATAATGTGTATTATATTGTATGCTATTTCATCAAATGAAATTAATCTATCAAAATGCCCTTATTATTACAAACATTGCAACTCCTCACTCACCAAATCATCAAGAAAGATGTGGACACTCTGTTGACAGATAGCCTTAGGTCTGACCAAATGAAAGCTGCCCTCTCAGATGTCACTGATGAGGGTAAGTAACTGTACAGTATATTTTGAGACATATATAACAAGTATAACACACACAAAATCTGTAATTTCCTGTGCCGTTGAAAACAAATTTATACTTTTAATCTGCAGGTATTGTTATTCTAAAAATTATTTCCTTTTGAATGTGACCGTGCCGTATAATGAAGGAGGCCAGGTTTGTTTCAAAGTTTATTCGGATCCAGCGCCTGATGAATAACAACAGATGAATGATCATACACGTACAGTATTAATGTCGATCAGACTGTATCTCGGGCAAGTGCCACAAAATAATACAATATACTTGTACCAATATACACTAATAATACACTACAATATTCGAATATGGATTTATTACAATTTTAAAACACTACAGTTGAAATACTACAGAGTTAAAATGTACATGTACAAACGGAATTGTTGCCATCACATTGATAATATGAACACACTTTACATTTTACAATACCTGCTATTAGACAAAACGATACATGAAGGAAATATGTAATGCACACATACCTGATGAATAACAACAGATGAATAATCATACACGTACAGTATTAATGTCGATCAGACTGTATCTCGGGCAAGTGCGGTTCGAATTTGCCGCCAAACCTATTTATAGTGCAGTGCATGAACAAAGAAAAAATATAGAATGACCAATGAATGCCTTCATAGCAGCGTCGTATCCAACGGGCTGAGAAATGGTCAATACATAAATAAACATGTGCACGTGGTGAATTACATAAGATGAAAAAGGAAACAAGTACGGAGGCTGGAAAGAAACATTACATATGAAACGAGACAATCAGAGATTGCAGACCCTCGCCCTACAGATTTAGTAACTAAAATTAGGCGATGATTGAGAGTTTCGGTCTTAAGACCATCGGTTGTACGCCATACGATTGGGAATTGGCCAAAGAAAAATACCAAAGTAAGTTGAAAAATTAATATTGATTAGACCTGAGTTATAGCCAATTATGTGATTTTCTTTTTTCCGTTGCCATGCAACCGTTTTTACCCGATTCTGGCAAAATTTGAAAGGGACTGAGCCACTACCATAGCACTCCAGCCCTATAAATTTCAAATCGATCGGACCGTTTGCCTTTGAGTTATGAGCGCAGACATTTGCACTGAAACGTCGCTGGCCAAAAATAACCGAAATCGTACTTTACCATATTCAGAGTAATGATTATGCAAAGCTACATACATGTAGCCCTAGATATGACTATTTATTTGGTACCGTCATCCCATTTTGGTCCGCCCGAAGGGCTGACGGTACCAAATAATAGTTATATCTAGAGCTACATACATGCAACGTTGTGACTCCCAACACCAACAAACCTTCAGAATGCGTTTTCCACTCGAGTCAGACTCAAATTCGTACAAATTGTTCCGGATGGTTTTCAACAGATGTGGTGCATCTTAGACAAAGTAGAGAAACCTGTCTGGATCATAGGGGTTTGGGGCTTTGTACACGGGACTGTCGGTCGAGGTTCCTGAGCTTTGTCTGATGTTGTAGCTATGACCTGGAAATACAAATATGTCAGTTTACAATTGATCTTGAGCCATTCGTATGATTTGTGTATAATATTTCGGTTCAGTTATTCTCTGACTTTAACGGGTATGGGTAATACATGTGCCGGTACTATTCTCACAAACTCACTTTCAAGCTGCATATTGTCTCTAAGTAGTCCACTCTTTCCCACAAGTAGTACATCAGATCCACTGTTCTCCAGAGAGACTGGTACCGACACCAGCACCGTCTATTCCAGGGCAAAGTACCAAAGTGTCCACGTGTTTCAGAACATCACGCAGTCCAGCTGTCTCCACCGACAAACACCAAATAGACCTTCCTGCAAAATAATGTGATCTAAAGATGAATCATGTAACAAAACTGCCCAAAAATAGTCCAAATAATTAAGTGCTACCTGAGTAATAATGATAATCCATGTATCTATGTTCATAATCCTAAGCATGTCAGTGATGTCACCTAACGCTTTTTTCCACATTTCCTTATTAAAGGTGGTACAATAAGTGCCTGCACCATGATTTACAATTCCACTTGTGATCAAGATAATAAAGGGAATTCACCACGTATAGTGACCGAGGTTATGATAAACTTGTCTTGCAAATTTTCCGAGCTTCAAAACTTCAGACGTCTTCTCAATCGTCACCCAAGGAAGGCGCACGTATCGCTCAACATCACGATGAACATCAGTGTCCATAGTAGTGAACCTTTGTTATTTCCTTGGGGGGTGGTCTTTCCATCTGAAAAACAACGACCAATAGCTAATTTTTTCGGGGCTTAATGCCATATCATGTACATTTTTTTTTTTATTTAAACGTAATTTATTTATCGAGGATTTTCAAACGCATATTTACATGCACAGACATGAATCTCCTCGTCCAGGACGGGTCGTACAAACCTAGCGATTTCGTTCTCACTTTCAAAAAAACAACAACAGTAATTATCATTCATTTCACAAGAATCGATTTGATTCTGAAATATATAGATAAAATGCATCAAATAAAGCATGATTATCATCAATAGAGAGTGAAATATTACCCTTTAAAAATGTATCACATATAATTCTCATCTGAGCAGAACTTAAGTTCTCAACTGTGAAAGGTCCAACTAGTTGTGATAGGAGGGGGGCACAGGTGGCGAGCGTCTTGAGCCGGGCAGCTCGATAGGTTGGGCAATGTAGAATGTAATGAATGGTATCCTCGTTGCAGAAGCCACAGCTTCCACAAACTGAACTATTAATGAAGTTATATTTCTTCCTATGACTGTTTAGTCCACTTAGCCCCATTCGCATACGAGCCTGATGTACAGGACCGCGGCCTGTACCGTAACAATATAAGGGGTTACTCTCTGGGAAAAATGAATCCTTAATCCTTCGCTTGAATACAGGAAAAGAAGGGGCCAATTTTATAGAAGAACTTAAATTATTCCATGCAGCTGCAGCGGAAATGAAAAATGATTTCTTATAGGCAAGTGTCCGAGCTCGGGGAACTCTTAGGTCTCTAGCATTCCGTACTTCATAATGATGTGTTGCGGAAACCACGCCCGGGCAGAGTTCAGAAAGATACGACGGAGTAAGGCCATTCATTACTTTATACATCATGCATAACCGATAATAATTTCGTCGCACCTTTAGTGTGGGCCATCCCAAGTCATTGAGCAGGGCAGTATTACTGACTGAATTATAAGCACCAGTGCATGTCAACGCTGATGATCTCTGGACCCGCTCCAAGGCACCCGACAGATAATCTGGACAGTTGTTATATATCAAATTTCCATATTCCAAAATAGGTCTAATAAAAGTGGTATAAATAGTCTCCTTACATTTCCTTGGCAATACATAAGCCAATCTTTTCAGCATATTCAACATGGGCCCAGCTTTAGAAATCCGATCATGGATATGCATGTCCCAAGTCATGTCTTCTGTGAAAATAATTCCCAGATGTCTATGTTGAGCCACTCTAGAAATTTCTTGCTTATTAAAAATAATAGGATCATAATTTAATCTGTCTTTTTTTCTCGAGAACACGATCATTTTAGATTTTATGGCGCTGAATGAGACAGCCCATTGACCGGCCCATTGATTCAGTGTTTCGAGATCTAGGTTCAATTCCATGATGTTTTTTCTTGGGTCAGTAATTACTTTCATGAGGCATGTATCATCTGCATATAGGAAAATATCACTCTCAATACCAACAGTTATGTCATTAATGAAAACTAGAAATAACAATGGTCCCAGAATAGACCCCTGGGGAACACCTGCGCCTATGCCGAGAAAAGGAGACTGCTGACCTTGAATGACCACGCGTTGTGATCTGTTCATCAAGTAATCAACTATCCATGATAATATTGATCCTGAAACACCTATTGATTGAAGTTTATGAATCAAGCCGGCATGCCATACTCTGTCGAATGCCTTGGAGATGTCCAGAAACACCATACAAACATCCATATGCAGGTCAAGATTCTGATATATATTATGTGTTAACATGACCAACTGATTCATTGCTGAATCCAACGGTTTAAATCCCGAATTTCTCCATGTTAAGAGACCGTTCGTCAGACAGTAGTTATACAACTGATTGAATACAAGACGTTCTAGTACTTTCCCCAGAACAGAAATTAAGGACACAGGTCTATAATTTGATTTGATATTGCTGTCACCTTTTTTATAAAGAGGTGTAATATTGGCCCGTTTCCACAAGTCAGGATATTTTCCAGTACGTAGTGAAAAATTAAATAGATCGGTTATATGACCACATACAGAAGGAGATACATTTCTTAGAAGTCTATTGCTTATGCCATCTGGGCCATTCGCTTTGTTCGTATCGAGATGAGAGAGCACGTTCAACACATCATTGTACTGAACACGTACATCTGTGAAACGGGAACATGTTGTATAAAACAAGGGTGGCATTGCACTGGGGGGTTCAATGAGAGTTGGAATACCAGAATTTACCTTTGCGCCTAATAAGCTTTTGGCCACCCTCCAATATTCCTTTGGTGTTACGGAATTATTTAATTTATTAACCATCTTTTCATTATATGCCTTTTTTGCAAGAATACGAACAATTTTTGATCTCCTGCGCTTCTCTTTATAAATTTCATAATGATATGGATTGCCGGTACGGCGGTAACGCTTATGCCATCTATCCCGAACAGAGTCAGCGTGCCGACATGCACTGGTAACGTACGGTTTGTCTCCTGGTCTAATTACAACGGATTTAAAAGGTATGAATGTCTTTGACGTGTCCAAAATAAAATCCGTGAATTTAGCGGTCCGAGTGTCAATATCGTCAGCAATATCGAATGAAAAATTATTCAGGGCTTCGCTCAAATCAGGATAATTCGCATTTGAGTAGTCCCAGATATCCCTACGATATGGCTTATCTTTGATGTAAGAAAATGCACAGCTGCATGAAACAATACAATGGTCCATGTTTGATAAAGGTGAGTGAACCTGTATATCTGATAAATATCCTGGTGAATCAGTGATTATTAGATCCAACAACGTGGCTGAAGTTTCAGTGTATCTTGTTGGCTCTGAGACCAGCTGGTGCAAATTGTACGAGTTAAGAACATCTACAAAAGCTAATCTCAGCTCACTAGAACGATGGTCATCATCCCATTCTAAACATCTATCGTTGAAGTCACCAGTGATTATGATGCAGTCTACGTCCAGTAGCAGGGCATTGTCCATACTAAACTGGAACGACTCTATAAACCTCTGCACATTAACAGACAAATTATTAGTAATGGGTGGACGATAATAGACCGACACCAGGAGTTTATCGGATCCAATGTTTACTTGAATCCAAATGCATTCAACTGAGTTAGACTCCAAATCGTCGCGTCTAATCGATATTAAATTTCTTGAGACATAGATTAACACTCCACCACCATGTCTGTTTCTGTCCCGTCTATAAGTGTAATACCCATCAATTGATACATCATTATCCACTATTGATGGATCTAGCCATGTTTCGCTAATACAAATGATGTCCATCTTATTTTGCAGTGCAAAATGTGCTATTTCATCCAGTTTGAAATTAGCATTTGTCGAACGATCATGTGTTCCTAGACTGCGAGCATTCATATGACAGATCTTGATGTTTTTATCATGGTTCGGTCCCGGATTCATATGCACATCACCAGCAAGTACCAGGAGTAAAGTAATCATAACAATGACCCTCATGCTGTGGATCGCAGTCCGACCACTATTGAGAGGAATGCATTTGACTTTGATGGGTCGTCCATAACAGAACACATGCCACAGTCCTATAGCTGCCCTATACTGCCCGATATCTATCATGGTGGGTAATAATAGCATATGATATTGATGAGCAGGCCTCATGTACATGGATACCAGTATGTAGCTGCACTGGAAACAATAGTTGATGACAAAACAATGATTTAAATGTGATCATGCCTCCAGCTTAAATTCTATTAGAACAAGTTTCATCAATTCTATATATGGTAAACAGCTTTTACAGCATATAATTTCATCAATATACTATATTATAGCATCGAGCTGCCATATGGGATATGATAAACACCAACATCAGAACATGGCTGTCAAGCATACGTTTACATGTGTATGTAACCTGGAACAATGATAACTAGCTTAAATAAGTCTAACGAAATTTATGAAAAGTGCTATCTGTTATGGGTTCACATGGTTCCTGATTAATTATTCAAAGTATGGATATCAATGAACCACAAAACCGTTCAAAAACTCATAACATACAACATGTAACTAGTTAAAATAACTAACTAAAATAGATTCACAGCAATGCTGTTCATCTTACTGGTGACTTTCTGGGAGGCGGTTAGCCACAGGGCTAAATAATGTATGGGAAGCCATATCTAAAATTATTGTGCGGCGTTAGCCGTACTATATCTGTTAGTGTAATTTTGACCCCATGGTACTACTGGTGAGGAGCTTGTCCATGCGTGGACTTATTGCTACCGAATTAAGTCAGCGATGACATTATCCATATTTTATGTCATAATCTCAGATTACAACAAAGTTAAGTAGCAAATATTGAACAAAGAAAACACACACCTTGGTCATTTGTGGAAAGTGCAACTAAAACACATTTTGGCAAGAATATTGGACGAATCGACAAACAAATGCGAGTAACAATCAATTTTCGCATGGACAAGCTCGGCACCAGTATTGGAGGTACTATGGTAGTGTAAGACCATCTACGAGAATTGTTCTCTGTGAGAGGGAAGTAGAGAGTTATTACAATACGAGTTCGAGTTACAATACGATTCGAGTTCATTGTTTCATATTGTTATCAAAGCGGACATCTTTGTTGTTATCAAACTAATCAATAGGCTTTAAGTTGATTTCCAAATATTGAGCAAGGGAAACACACACCATAGTCCTTTGTGGAAAGTTCAACCAAAACACATTTGGGCAAGAATAATGGGCAACTCAACAAAAGAGCAGGTGAGAATCAATTTACGCATGGACATCAAAATATTCGACAGGTTGTCATAACGTTCAGGTTCACAATTAGAATTTTCATATCACATAGAAACAAGACCCACAATATTTTGTTTGGTTGTTTAACCAAGAAATGGGTTTCGTGTCTACTTATCCTTGATTTTTTTTCGTGTTCACTCAGCCTCGAGTACTGGTTCTACTCTCCTTTGTCCCTGTGGCCGCACACGTAACCTCAAGTTCTGCTGTTGTGATGCTTGTAGAATTTAACTGGTATTCTGGACAAATAGTTCTAGTTGTAGGTCTGTCCATACACTTCCAATACAGTGGGTGAAGTACCGTGAGAGGAACACCATATAACTTGGTCCTTATATGATAGTTTCCAAGTGGTGTTTGAATGTAGGACAATAAAGCCGCGTTTCCATAAATGCGTGAACGTGAACGATATCCGTTAATACTGTCCGTTATCCGTGTACGACATCCGTTTTAGTGTGCGATGAAATGTTTCCATTCATCAGTTTTAATCCGTTTTCCGTATGAATTTTCGTATCCGATATTAAAATCGCCACCACTCTGGCAGCGTCGTGTGGCAGACGATCGATCTATTCCCTGTCATTTTGATCGTGTTCATCAAGATGCCTTTACCTTCAAAATTGCTCAGAGAAGATGAAAATGATTTGGATTTACTGGTAATTTTTTCATTGTTTACTCAAATTAAAAAGAAAGAAAGGAAACATAGATGATGGGTCAATAACATTCTGAAAAAGAGGACGAAATATGGCAGTTATTACCACTTAATCAAGGAATGGGAACTTGACCAAAGTAAATTCCATGGATATTTCCGGATGTCACGCGAAAACTTTCAAGAAGTATTTGAAGCAATTGGACAGAGTATTGTGAAGAAAACAGTTTCACGAGAACCAATTGACCCTAAGCAAATGCTAGTCATTTGCATAAGGTAAGCACAACCGTGTGGAAATTGTGAAATACATAAAAATGTATAATAATGACATATTCCACTTTCTCAATACAAATATAATTAAAGCGGTATATCTAGATACATGCTTACTCCGATTTGTTTAAATCGTGTACACCTGTTTATATTTTGGTACTGCTAAATGGTATCGTATTCTAAGAAAACTTGCAATCTACCCTAATGTTGACTTTAGAATATATATGATCAGATTTCACCGAGATATGAACAAACAGTAAATGTATGGCTTTTCTGAAGACAATAAATCCCAGGCGATTCCCTCCCTTAAGGAATGTTTCTGTTATATCTTAAATATCAGTAAATTAATAAGCGGAGAAATGGTTTTAAATAGTCTTTTAATTATTGTCAGGCAAAAGATATGAATACATGGAAGGTAAAGTTACCCAGAACTCTGTCCATAATAATTAGTAATACTTATTCCAGTGCCACATTCATTTAAGCTACCATGGAACATGAGTTAGTGTGTTTAAACATTGGTCATAAATACAGTATTGAAGCTCATCTGATGAAATAAATGTATGTATGAATAAATAAATAAATTATTCATCCCATCAGCAGGGCTCATACAGGACTGCAATAAAATATATGCAGTGTTTTTGCAGAGATAATTTAGCCTGAAAGTATGTGTTTTTCCAGGGCCACATAATTTATCAGGGTGGTTTCCAGTCAAAATAAAGTGTAAAACACACAAATTGTTTTTCCTCTTTGCCTGACGTCAATGGAACAAAGCATGTGTATTATTAAATTACATCGTATAATACATGTACTACGCAGAGCATAACTGATTCACTGCCGTTTTTTTTTCAATTTAATTGTGATCGTTCCATCCTATTTTTATCTCAAGGGGTTTCTAGGGATAATTACATAATTCCAGGGATTTTCCATGGATTTTCTCATTCCCCCGAAATCCATGTTATTTCCAGTAGTTCCAGGGGAACCCTGCACCAGAAATATGACAAGGAGATTTGACAATGACTTGGGAAAAATCAAAGTGAACTTCAATACGTATATACAATGTGCAGTTCACATATATGGATTGTGCATTAAAATCTCTTTTTACACAACTCAATTGTTGTGTAAAAAGTTGTGTCTACATCTATTTTGCTTTGAGATAACTGGTGAATTATTAATACAAGATGATAATAACATCGAATTCCATAAAATAACTATCGAACTAATTCTTAAAACTATGTCATGTAGGGATGACCAATGGAATAATTCAGAAAAACATCCTCATGGCTTCCTGCACGATGTCAGTTGTTCCATTTACTTGTAAAGGTGCGTGTGAGTTAAAGTGTTGGTTCGTGGAAGTGGATTCTGTTGGTTGATCTAAGTGTGTCTCATGTTGCAGTGTGCGTGTGTAATTTTCTGGTACAGTGTTTGGGTTGCTTGCTGGTGTGAAGTGTTGATTGCTGTTGTCATAGAAGTATCGGAAACTGTAGTCGTTGGAGTTGTATGACCTGTGTGTGTTTAGATATGTGTATGGAGATACTGATACACCATACTCCGTTTGATAAGATAGCTCGGTAATTTCACTTGCAAGAGTGCTCTCTGTTCAGACTTAAGCTTTTTGGCCCTCATCGCGCAAGACTCGTAAAAGAGGTCCTCTGCGTCAAGTGAAGCCTCCCTTCCACGAGATACAGCCTTTGCCGCCTCAACAATGGCAGACTCCATAACACCTGTTTTGTTGCGTTTGTTGCTCCTTGGTGGTGTTGATTTTCTGTGAGGCAAGGTGACAATTCCCTCGTCGCGTTCCTTAGTCCTGGTGGAACTGAAAACAAATATTTCAAATTATTTTACAGATACCTGGCGACTGGAGAATCATATCGGTCATTGTCATTCAATTTTCGAGTTGAAGTAACGACCATATCAAATATTATTCCAACTGTGTGTGACGCTATCTTGGACAAAACGGCGGATCGCTACATGAAGATGCCAACATCTCCCGAATAATGGAATGTCATCGCTCAAAATTTCGAAGAAAAGTGGCAGTTTCCTCATTGCTGTGTGGCGATTGACGGCAAACATATCCACACGCAATGTCCTGATAACACATGTTCAGTATTCTTTAATTACAAGAACACATTCTCAACAATATTGATGGCACTAGTGGATGCTAACCTTCAATTTGTCTATATTGACATTGGTTCTTTTGGAAGAAATAGTGATGGGGTGTTTTCAGGCATTGCACCTTAGGAAAATCGCTACTCTCACAGAAACTAGGCTTGCCAGCAGATGAACCGCTACCAAAAGCCCCTCAGCTAGGTCCAATGCCTTATGTTATAATAGGGGACGAAGCATTCCCCCTACTTATAAACTCATGCGGCCTTACGGAGGCAACCACTTGCCTTTGGACGAATCCATTTACAACTATAGGTTGTCCTGTGGCAGGAGAATTGTTGAAAATGGATTTGGAGTTTGGGAGGTCCGATGGTGAGTGTTCTCTACGGGAATCATGGTTCGGCGCGACGTTGTGACTAAACTCGGCAAAGCCTCGTGTATATTGAACAACATGATACAAACCCAGCTCAAACGCAGCAGATGCTGAGTGGGGACAGTGAATCAACACAGCTTTCGTCTATCTCGGGATTACGAGGCCGATCGACCAGCGATGATCTTTCAGTTCGAGATAGCTACAAAGAGTATTTCGCACTTCACGACCCAGTGGAGTGGCAGTATGAGCGAGTAACACACGGAAAAAGTAACAAGTTGTGAAAATTGAGTGTAAATGTGCTGTGTATGTGGGAAATGTATCTGTACTATCATTAACTATCACTATTACTATTACTCGAAATTTTTTAGCCTGTTCACATACGTTCTTGTTCGTATTTCGACGATACTGCATGGAATATAGTAAAAAAATCATATAATTCGACATATTTTACCAAGAAGTCAACGGCCATTTTCATACTTTAGCCTAAAAATCGAATGTCTGGGTTAGCACACATTTTTTTAATATTCTGTTTCTTTCTTATCAAGCAGATTTTGATATTAACGTTTCGATATATAATATTATAGGTTATTTGCAAAAAAAACGTTCGCATTGTGATGAAAACATGAAATTTTGCAGAGGTATACAGTATCACTCACAGGTCTATATAAGCTATGAAGTCATTTTCAGTATGACGTGTGGACATGGCACTCATTTTACTCTTTTGCAGTCAATCGAATCCAAAGGCCAATTTCAGAAGTTCGTTATTCTACCACAACGTTATAACACGATACCATTCAGCATCTCAATGATATCAGAGTAAACAAGTTCAAAAATCAGACTACTAACTTATGACCCCCCCCCCCCCCTTAAAACTCGTTTTCACCTTTTCCGTTCATATTATTGCGATGCTAAATGGCATCGTCTTATAATTTCGCATACTTAATCCGGAAATCAAACGAAAATCAAACACCATGATACGACATAAATTGAGTTGTGCAATGTACACTAATGTTATTTTTTAGCCAAATCGTGCCTCGCTTTCGTTGCTGTGCAATCTTTTTACAGCGTCATATGTGTGTATTATACACCCAAATATGTCTTTTTGGTAAACAAAAATACAAAAAAATCACTTTTCCGATGGATGTGGACACTACAAAGTACTGGAATATGCACAGAATACTGACATGCAGATATTTAACATTGAGGTAAATAATCAGTTTTTTTTAGATTTTATTTATTGTGACACAAATATTAAATTTGGTTTGACTTGCCGTTTTACTTCGAAGTGATTTAAGGTATAACTCAATAAAGTTCATCATCTGAAAAATGATGCTCAATATGAGCATTCAACAAATCAGTGTAATTATATCAGAACCCCATGGATTTCTGGTTTAATGAACACCAATGTAACTCATATTTTTCATGATATTAATTAATCAGAAAATTACCAAAAATAACACATAGGGTTGGAATAAGCAATTTAATACAGAATACAATTTTGACACTTTTCATAACGAAAAACATGTGCACACAATTTCGAAGACAATATCGGATCCCGAGATTTTTTATGATAAGTAAACGACGTAACTGATCATATCATATAACGATCATATACTGTAAGTTTATCTGGTAATATGGCCTGAAAAGCTAATAAGTAACTCATTCAATTGAAATTTATACCTTGAAGAGGTCGTTGCTTCATCTGGTGCTTCATCTGGCTCTTGCTCACCCACATCCTCCTCAGATGAGTCATCGGAATCAATTGGATCCTGACTCATATTGCTTTGGGTACTTTAGGAGTATACATCAAAAAAGAAATGGAAAAAAAACCAATATCAGTCATTTCGTCAATCGGTACAGTTAGGTCCGTATGCCTGATATGACTTTCTGTCCCCGGACTATGAGATTGGATAACGGACCCTGTTTTGTTTGCTCGGAATACTTAATACTGGGTATTGATTCCACGTCTATTGCAATGATGATGAAAATGTTTCATCATGTTTCAACCATGGTTGAATGTGTGACGTGTCAGGGATTCCTCTCTCAAAGACCTGATTCCAATGTAAACATAAACTTGCGCGCCTGTCAATCTTGATGTAAACAACACTTTCAGCCTTCTGTTTTGGGTGAAATAGCGCATAAATAGCCTTGTGTATGCGATTGTGGGGATCATACTTAATTGTTTTGATATACTGTTGTCGACAGCTGGTTTTTCAATTCGAACAAATATTAGTAACTAAGTGCAAATACCGCTTTAACAATTTCAATGGGATTTTATAATGGTGAGGCGAAGGCGTGAGATCATGTCGTTTGACCCAACATGCAGTAGAAAGCACAGCGGTGATATGCATAATTTGACTGACCAATACGGGGCCGCTAAGCAATGACCAGACGTCACTTCCCACCCCAAAACACATGTGCTTACACAAGTATAGTAGATCTGTATGTTTTACTCATATGCTAATATATTGTAACGGATCTGGGAGTCAACCGGAGTTGACGGAAAATTCGGGACTGCAACTACACGGTTAATTCGGCTAGAAGTCTCTGAGGATTGGTAGCGTGGTCTGGAATGGACCTCCAACCGTTTCCGACTGCAATCTGCAACTGCACCTGAAATGTAAATTCCGGTTGCGTTTCCGCTTACGATACTGCAACTGCTCCGTCAGGTACCGTCTCTGCAACTGCTCCGTTGTTTCCTTCGCTGCAAGTGCTCTGTTAGGTACCGTCTCTGCAACTGCTCCGTCGTTTCCGTCTCTGCAACTGCTCCGTTAGTTCCGTCCCTGCAACTGCTCCGTCAGGTACCGTCTCTGCAACTGCTCCGTTGTTTCCTTCGCCGCAACTGCTCCGTCAACTGCAACTGCTCCGTTGATTCCGTCTCCGTCTTCTTCTCTGATGATCTGGGTTCTGGATCACCCTCAGACGTTATCAGCTTTATCTTAACCGACTGTTAACTTGTATATCTTTTCTCCGTATTACTCTCATCACCGATTACCATTACTTCATCATTCTCCAAGTTTCTTCAGGAACATGGAAAAATAATCCGGATGATGTTTTCAAGTTTATTTTCTAAGAATACAGTCGGAAGACATAAATTGTAATCATCTGCATGACCTAAGCCGGAGCCCGGGAGTACTCTGCTCTGGGAGAAGGGTCTGAACGGGTCGACGTCAGGACACCGACTCCACTGATCCTCGCCGGAGCGAGGGCTTTTATAGACCTCAGACCCGGTGTCACGTGACCAACTGATTGTGACGTCACAGACTGACAAAACAAAAAAACCCCGACAAAACCAAAAACATGTTAGAACCAATCAGTGGCTGCCACGTCACCTTTTAAACCGAAGATGAGGCTGATCACGTGACCTTTCGGAAATTACGTGGTTTGACGTTTTTGTACTCCGGGGTCTCCGGCTCAACCGTGAGGGTGTCCGGCGGTTCCATCTCAACCGTCTAAAAATTATTCTAAGTTCTAAGCCGGAACACCTCTCTAATATCTCGAATATGAAACCGTATGAACTGTTAAACACATATACATTTTAAGGAACTGTTATTCAACCGTAATATCACAAAATAATGTACGAAATACCTTGGGGAACGGTTGGGAACACCCCAAATCCGTTATAAACAGGCGATGACCCATAGAGCGACCAGAATTGCTAGAATCATGCTAATATTAAATCTAGTACATGACGCTGGGCACAATTCTTCATATACAAACAAATTCAGTGTGTTATCATCGTCCTCGCTTTATTTATGCATTTGGTAAAGCTTTTAATTTGGAAAGCATATATGCGTTACGCACAGTCACAGGGGTTTGCTTTGGGATATGTGTTCAACCGGGAGGAACAGTTTAGGGGACCGTTACAAAACATCCGTGTCGGCTGGTAGCTTAAGGAAGATTATCGGCTACTGCTACTCGGTTAAAATGGTCAGAGATCTCTAAGGGTTGGTAGCATGGTCTGGATTGGATTGGACCTCTAACCGTTACCGTCTGCCCTCTGCGACTGCGCCTGGAATGAAGAACTCAGCTGCGTTCCGCTTCCGTCTCCTCAACTGCTCTTAAAACGTAGAACTCAGCCACGTGCTGCTTCCGCCTCCGCAACTGCTCCTGAAACGTAGAACGTTCTGCTACAGTTTGACGGCAGGGGGTCTGGGGGCCGATCAAGGCCCCCATAAGCTGGAGCCCTTCGCATGCTATCCGATGGTCTTGTTTAGATAGATAACACATCAAAATACATTGGAAAATGTGACAGAGAATCGTGATTTGTGAAAGGCTTTTTGCGCACTTCGTTTTTGATTTATATATATATGTGTATCGGAAGTCATATATGTACGAATTTCAGTGAAATTAACCTTAAATCTGCGAACTGAAATGTGCAAATTGACTTCTGGTTACAAAACGACTGCAAAAAGAACTTACGTTTGTTTCATATGCTCATGAAAAGTCATTATGGTGGATCTTTTGAGGTATGGAAATTTACTTCAGATGACGTTCAGTAGTGAATCCCTCAGATATGACTTGGAGTGAGTAAAATAGAATGCATACAGTAGTACGACCGCAGATGAAGCATAGGAACAGTAGAAACAACTACATTTAACACACTGTCTGCCCCTGATGACGTCAGTATGTCTTTGGATAAACTATTTGGTCCGGCTTTGTTTCTATCGCAAAATGTTGTATTTTACGTTTGTTATTGGCATCATCAAAACCTTACTGTATTGGTGGTAACAGATTGATACTTACATTCATACCACTGAGTCGTTGTCACTGCTGGCGGACGTTAAATCTGTCCCCGATGATACCATCAACTCAGTAGCCTTCTGGCTTGTGATTAGGTACTTATGTATTGTAATATATCTGTTCCATGGGGTTTGTTTCGGATTTCTAAATTATTGTAACGGGTTCTTCACCCTTCTGTGACGTCTTGATGAACCGGTTTTCTTGGGAGGTGGGTGAGTTGTTGTTTAACCGGAGCTGAAACGATAAAACTCCGGGAAACTGCTACTGCTGTACGGTTGCACCCCGGCTAGAAGTCTCTGAAGGTTGGTAGCGTGGTCTGGAATGGACCTCTTAACCGTTATCCGACTGCTAATCTGCAACTGCACCTGTAAAGTAAGAATCCGGAGGCGTTTCCGTCTCCGGGTACTGCAACTGCTCCGTCGTGATACCGCTTTACTGCAATAGCTCCGTCGTTTTCCGCCGTACTGCAACTGCGACTGCACCTGGAATAGAGAATCCGGGAACGTTGCCGTTTCCGAATACTGCAACCGCTCTACCAGGTTCCGCCTCACTGCAAACTGCTCCGGTTGGCTCCGCCTCACCGCAACCTGCGACTGCACCTGAAATGGAGAGTCTCGGAAGTGTTCTCACTTCCGGTTACCGCAACCGCTCCGTCAGGTACTGCCTCTGCTACTCCGTCGTCCGGTACCGCCTCTGCAACTGCTTCGTCGTTCCCGTCTCTGCAACTGCTCCGTCCGGTACCGCCTCCGTAGTTGCTCCGTTGAATTCCACCTCCGTCTCCGTCTCCTTCCTTGGTGATCTGGGTTCTTGGATCACCCTAAGACGTCGTTACAACTTGGTCTTAACCGACTGTGGACTTATCTCCCTTTTCTCCGTATTACTTTCTTTTCCGGTGAACTAACTTTATTATAAATTCCAGTTGCCTAATGAACACGGAAAAACAACTCGGTTGAAGTTTTCATGTTTATTTTCCAAGTGCACAGTCAGAAGACTTAACTGCTATCATCTGGATGACTCTAGCCGGAACAAGGGTGTACTCTGCTATGGGAGAAGGGGTCTGCACAGGTCGACGTCAGGACACCAACTCCGCCGTCCGCTGTGAAGCGGGGGCTTTTATAGACCTGAGACCCACGTCACGTGACCAACCTATTGTGACGTCATAGTCCGCCAAAACATTGATATTTTCCGGATTTCTAAAAACACTCTAGAACCAATCAGTGGCTGACACGTCACCTTTTAAACCGAAAACGAGGCTGATCACATGACCTTCCGGAAATAACGTCATTAAGTTTTTGTACTCCATTGTTCCGACTCCGTCTCCGGTTCCGTCTCCGGTTCCGGCTCCGTCTCCGGCTTTACCAACATCACAAATATACCAAGTTCCGAGACGGAAAACCTCTTAAACATTAACAATACGGAACCGTATGAACCTTTAAACACATATACATTTTAATAAATGGTTATTTAACCATAATATCACAAAACACTAATAGAATTACCTAGGGGAAACTTTTGGGTACGCCCCAAAACCGTTACACTCCCCCTTCCTTAGACTCTGTTCGTCCCGAACAGATCAATATCACATATATACAAATTGTCAACCGTTAAACTGTCCATAAAATCAAACACAACTGTTTCCGTGATCCGGGTACTGGTATCTCTTAACTAGTTTACCTCTCTAGCTTCTCCTCTCGGCCACGTTCTCCGCCTCGGTCCTTGGCGCGCTCCGGGCTCTCCTTCCTATATTCCCGGCGTTGATGACGGCCGGATTTCTCCGGCGAACGGCTGCGACTCCGCTTCTTTCCGCGGTCTCGATCTACTCCGGTACCTCGAGATGGGTCCGGGCTGTTTTTCCGGGAGGTGTTCCGGGAGGAACTTCGGGTCACCGGCGGCTTAACCGGCTTCAGGTCTCCCGGTTCTTGCAACTCGTCTTCACTTGCCATAATTTTCAGCTCCGCTTCTTCTTCCGAACTGCTCTCCGCCTCCGTGGACGAAACGTCGGCTGCTAATGTGGCCACCGACTGGGTACCGGAACGGTACCGGGTCCGGGACGAAACCGAACCTCCCGACTCCGACTCCGTATCCGACAACTGGTCAAGCCGTGTTACCGGCTTCTTGCTTTTCCGTGGGGTCATCTTGGACCGGAGGCTTTTTTCCTCAAACTGCTCTCTGCCAACCCTTAGTCGAATCGGGTTCGCGTCCATTGCGTGTCGGGACTGCAGATGCTTTTGTGTCCCCTCTTTCCGTCTGCTCCAATGGTCACACTGCGGACAGGCGAAGACGGTGACTTCACTCGTGTGCTGCTCCGTGACATGCTGGAGCAACGTGTGCTTGCTCTTGAACTCTAGGTTGCAGTCTCCACACCGGTGAGGGCGGGGCTTGCGGGGTGTTGTCTTTACTTTCGGCATTCTGATTCTCTGCTTTGGGTCGATGTTGACTCAGCTACAGCAAACTGCCTTCTGCATCCGGTAACAGCTATCTGCCCCTTTTTATAGTCTCTGGAAGTCATGTGACTGGCTTATCTGCTTGATGATTGGCTGCTCAGCAAACTGCAACTCCTCCTGGTGGTCTTCTTGGCTAAATAATTTTTTTTTTTTTTTTTTTTTTTCCCGTGCTGTTGTTGCTGCTAACTGCCACCGCTCTTTCTTTTCTGTCTCCGCCAAACTGCCAACCGCCTCCGTCTACCGCCACACTGCCAACAGCCTCCGTCCACTGCTACACTGCCAACCGCCTCCGTCTACTGCCACACCGCCTCCGCTTCCGTCCAGGATTCCTCATCTGCCGTTACGTACTCCGACTCATCCGTCTCCGAAGTTTCTGCCGCTGAAATGGGAGATGGAGGCCGGTATTCCCTGGCACGGATTTCCGCCTCCCAATCCTCCGCTTGGTCTTCTTCGGCTGCCCGGAGACAGCCATGCGGGTCCGGGGCCCATTCCGGTAAATCTAACTGCCCTGGTTGTCCGATGGGGGCGGCTGCTCCGGCATCCCAGTCAGGTCCGAACGGAAGCTGGTCCGCATAGGTCTCCGGAACTGGTTTCTCCCTAGGAGACTGTGTGCAGTATTTCCGGAACCGCTTCCGCCGAGACTGCGTTGCTGTTCCCCGCCAGGCCGAATCGAAGGTTCCCACTCGGCTGAGGGTTGCCTCGTCCTGAGGAGGACGGTACCCGGAAGGGTACTTCCAACCGTGCATCTCCCGGAGATGCCGCCTAAGGTCGTTCGCCCGGTTGCCGTAGAAGGCACACAAACAGCAATGATACCGCTGGGGTGGGCACACATGCTGTCTCCTGTCCGTCTCACTCTCGAACATCTGGTCACACTGCTTACACAGCCGGCTATACTCCAGTGGCTGAGGGCTTGCCCAATCTCTGCTCCGGCCGCGATCTGGTCTTCCAAGGAACGCCGAGTAGGCCATTCCGGAAAGCCGGGAAACTGAAGTTGTCTATCTACTGCACCGCTTCTGCTGCACCGCTTCTGCTGCACCGCTTCTGCTGCACCGCTTCTCCGGACTGCTGGTCTTCCGGGAAACACTTAGTCGTTTTTCACTGCAAAATCTGCCGCAGCCGGAAAATACTGGACTTGATTCGATTCTGCCAAACTTTAACAGCGATGTGCACAGCTCGAGGTCTGCTCTTCAACTGCTCTCAGAGCCCGATTTCAAGGCCCTTTTATACCCTTTCTGCTCACGTGACTTGAAAAGCTCCATGCTGATTGGCTGCCTCAGGAGTGACGTCACAATTATGCAAAAACTCAACCGTTAACCGAGAGGTGTCCGTCTCCGGCTCAACCGGCTTCTCCGGGTTTTTCCGGCTCCCTTTCAACTGCTTCTCCGAGCGAAGTATCTGCAATTTTGAAGTATCTCTGCCATCAGGAGGGTTGAATAGAGTCTCAGCCAGTTACATCTGCCTGTCAGACGTGCATCTAGACTGCCTGTTGGGCGTTTTCGCCATTTGCACAGCTCCGCCTGCTGCATAACTGCTCACTGGTATTACTGCTTGTCGACACTGGAAACTGCATACATTCTTGTCCAGAAGGAGGGCCCTTCCTATCTGGAATGATGTTTCACCGCTTCTGTCGATCTGCAGCCGGTTTACTGTCTCTGCTAAGTGGAAACTCCGGTTGGATGTCTACAGCCGGAAAACTTTTCGTCTTAATTCTCCGAATACGGAAGACGTGTAGCTGCTTCTCTGGAGATACTAGACCGCTAACCCAGGTTCTTCTGGACCCCTGGCCGCTACCCTGGACTGGTTGACTATGCGCTCAACCCAGTCAGAACCTCTAGGATGTCTCTATCCGGTCTCTGCACCGCTTTCCGCTCTGCTTCCTTTCTCCGCCCTGTTTCCGGAACCAGCACTTGCTCACTGTTCCAACTTCTTGCGGTCGCTCTCTGCCGGAACTCAACGTTTTACCAGGGTCTCAGCTATCTCCCTTCTCCTGCTCTACAGCTCACCCCGTCTTCCCATATTTCTTCGTCCTCTGTGGCTTTACTCCGAGTCTGTATCTGACTCAGAGACCGTCTGTTCCGACTCCGGAACACTACTCTGCTTCGGCGGCTCCGTCTGCCTCCAGGAATCCGCCATTCTCTGCTTCATCCATCTCGGATGCTTGACACCATTATACGGTTTCAGCAAATCGAAGTGAACCACCTTCTGCCGAGTTTCACTCTCTGCAATCTCGTAGGTCACGTCGGTAAATCTGCTCAGCACTAGCTTTGGACCGCTCCACTTCCTCTGCAACTTGGGTGCAACTTGGGATTTCCGCCTCCCAATCCTCCGCTTGGTCTTCTTCGGCTGCCCGGAGACAGCCCTGCGGGTCCGGGGCCCATTCCGGTAAATCTAACTGCCCTGGTTGTCCGATGGGGGCGGCTGCTCCGGCATCCCAGTCAGGTCCGAACGGAAGCTGGTCCGCATAGGTCTCCGGAACTGGTTTCTCCCTAGGAGACTGTGTTCTTCGGCTGCCCGGAGACAGCCCTGCGGGTCCGGGGCCCATTCCGGTAAATCTAACTGCCCTGGTTGTCCGATGGGGGCGGCTGCTCCGGCATCCCAGTCAGGTCCGAACGGAAGCTGGTCCGCATAGGTCTCCGGAACTGGTTTCTCCCTAGGAGACTGTGTGCAGTATTTCCGGAACCGCTTCCGCCGAGACTGCGTTGCTGTTCCCCGCCAGGCCGAATCGAAGGTTCCCACTCGGCTGAGGGTTGCCTCGTCCTGAGGAGGACGGTACCCGGAAGGGTACTTCCAACCGTGCATCTCCCGGAGATGCCGCCTAAGGTCGTTCGCCCGGTTGCCGTAGAAGGCACACAAACAGCAATGATACCGCTGGGGTGGGCACACATGCCGTCTCCTGTCCGTCTCACTCTCGAACATCCGGTCACACCGCTTACACAGCCGGCTATACTCCAGTGGCTGAGGGCTTGCCCAATCTCTGCTCCGGCCGCGATCTTGTCTTCCAAGGAACGCCGAGTAGGCCATTCCGGAAAGCCGGGAAACTGAAGTTGTCTATCTACTGCACCACTTCTACTGCACCGCTTCTGCTGCACCGCTTCTGCTGCACCGCTTCTCCGGACTGCTGGTCTTCCGGGAAACACTTAGTCGTTTTTCACTGCAAAATCTGCCGCAGTCGGAAAATACTGGACTTGATTCGATTCCGCCAAACTTTAACAGCGATGTGCACAGCTCGAGGTCTGCTCTTCAACTGCTCTCAGAGCCCGATTTCAAGGCCCTTTTATACCCTTTCTGCTCACGTGACTTGAAAAGCTCCACGCTGATTGGCTGCCTCAGGAGTGACGTCATAATTATGCAAAAACTCAACCGTTAACCGAGAGGTGTCCGTCTCCGGCTCAACCGGCTTCTCCGGGTTTTTCCGGCTCCCTTTCAACTGCTTCTCCGAGCGAAGTATCTGCAATTTTGAAGTATCTCTGCCATCAGGAGGGTTGAATAGAGTCTCAGCCAGTTAAATCTGCCTGTCAGACGTGCATCTAGACTGCCTGTTGGGCGTTTTCGCCGTTTGCACAGCTCCGCCTGCTGCATAACTGCTCACTGGTATTACTGCTTGTCGACACTGGAAACTGCATACATTCTTGTCCAGAAGGAGGGCCCTTCCTATCTGGAATGATGTTTCACCGCTTCTGTCGATCTGCAGCCTGTTTACTGTCTCTGCTAAGTGGAAACTCCGGTTGGATGTCTACAGCCGGAAAACTTTTCCGTCTTAATTCTCCGAATACGGAAGACGTGTAGCTGCTTCTCTGGAGATACTAGACCGCTAACCCAGGTTCTTCTGGACCCCTGGCCGCTACCCTGGACTGGTTGACTATGCGCTCAACCCAGTCAGAACCTCCAGGATGTCTCTATCCGGTCTCTGCACCGCTTTCTGCTCTGCTTCCTTTCTCCGCCCTGTTTCCGGAACCAGCACTTGCTCACTGTTCCAACTTCTTGCGGTCGCTCTCTGCCGGAACTCAACGTTTTACCAGGGTCTCAGCTATCTCCTTCTCCTGCTCTACAGCTCACCCCGTCTTCCCATATTTCTTCGTCCTCTGTGGCTTTACTCCGAGTCTGTATCTGACTCAGAGACCGTCTGTTCCGACTCCGGAACACTACTCTGCTTCGGCGGCTCCGTCTGCCTCCAGGAATCCGCCATTCTCTGCTTCATCCATCTCGGATGCTTGACACCATTATACGGTTTCAGCAAATCGAAGTGAACCACCTTCTGCCGAGTTTCACTCTCTGCAATCTCGTAGGTCACGTCGGTAAATCTGCTCAGCACTAGCTTTGGACCGCTCCACTTCCTCTGCAACTTGGGTGCCTTGCCCTTCTTCCGTGTTTTGACCGCCATCCACACTCGGTCTCCTGGCTGGAACTGATTGTCGACCTTCCTCCGGTCGTACAGCTTCTTCTGCCGTTCCATCTCTCTGCCAGATTTCGCTCGAACCGC
The DNA here is from genome assembly GCA_949152475.1 of Terebella lapidaria. Lineage (NCBI taxonomy): Eukaryota > Metazoa > Annelida > Polychaeta > Terebellida > Terebellidae > Terebella > Terebella lapidaria. The sequence goes on from OX424567.1 coordinate 5,242,715, forward strand.
CTTGTATACTGCTTCTAGTCGCTCCCGGAGCTGACTGCCATACTCTGTTACTTCTGCTGTCGATTCGCCCGGAGGCCTGCCAATCAGTAACTCTACCGGAGTGTTGACTTCTCTGCCCAGCATCAGCAAATTGGGACTCTGCTCGGTTGTCTCCTGCGGGGTACTCCGGTAAGCTGCCATTGCCAACGGAACTAGCTGATCCCAGTTGGTCTGCCGCTCGCTTACGTACAGGCTCAGGATCTGCTGCAGCGTCCGGTTGAATCTCTCAATGAACCCGTCCGACTGAGGTCGGAAAGCGGTTGTCCGTGTCTTGTGAATCCCCAGGATTCTGCACACATTTCTCAGCAAGTCGGACTCGAAATTTCTGCCTTGGTCGGTGTGGATCTCCAGCGGGATGCCGTACCGCGCTGCAAACTGGTTGACGAATATGTCCGCAGCCGTCACCGCTTCCTGATTCGGCATCGGGTAGGCCTCTACCCACTTGGTGAAGTAATCACCGATTACTAAGATGTACCGGTTCCCCCGGGTGGATTTAGGTAATGGACCCATCACGTCCATAGCCACCCTCTCCATGGGCGCTCCAACCCGGTATTTCTGCATCGGAGATCGTTTCAAGTTCTGCATACTTCTTGACGCACATTCGTCACAGCTCAGCACCCACTGCTTTATGTCCCGCATCATAGCCGGCCAGAAATACCGCCTCCGAATGCTAGCCGCCATCCTTCTGCTTCCGAGGTGTCCTCCCGTCCGGCTCTGATGGGCCAGACGGAAAATCTCCTGTCTCAGCTCTTTCGGGGTTATTAACTGGTTGGTTCCTTCTGCCGTTTTCTATTTCCGGTAGACTACTCCGTCGACTTTCAGCAAGGTCTTCCGCATCCCGTACAGCACTTTCTCCTCGCTGCTCATGCTGAAAAAGTCTGCACTGCCAACTGTACCGCTCCCGTCGATCAGCGACGTCACCAGTGGGTACCAAGGTTCTGCTTGCTGCATTCTCCGCAAATCATCTGGTCGATATTTCTGCCCCAGCACAGTATCCTGGTCCGCATTTTCCGCCAGCCTAATCTGCTCTGCAACCGCATCCGCTTTTCCTGGAACTGCCTTCTCTGTCACCGCAACCGGCTTCCGGGACACTGCTTTCTCCATCACCGCAACCGCAGCCGGCTTCCGGGAAGCTGCTTTCTCCGTCACCACAACCGCAACCGGCTTCCGGGACACTGCCTTTTCCGTCACCGCAACCGCAACCGGCTTCCGGGACGCTGCTTTCTCCGCTACTGCAACCGCCTTCCTTGGGACTGCTTCCTCCGTTAGTTCTGCTTCTCCGCCCGATCTCCGTGACCGCTTCCGGCGTCCCCCCTTCCTTGGCTTGGGCTGAGGAGTTTCTTCACTTCGTGTCTGCCGGATCCTTTCTCCGTAGTTCCAGGCGTCTATCTTGGCCTGTTTCCAGTCGATTTTTCCGCATTGGCTGCACAGGGATCTGGACAAGGCATCCACGTTATGGATTCGCCCCGGACGATGTTCGATGTCGAAATGAAACTCTCAGGAGCTCAATCCACCGGGCTACCTGCCCCTGGGGCTCCTTGAAATTCATCACCCAGATAGACTGCCATGATCCGTGCGAAGAAGGAAGTGTCGTCCCAGCAAGTACTGCTTATTCTTCTGTACCGCAAACACAACCGCCAGGTGCTCCTTCCGGGTGACACAGTATCTCCTGTCTCTGCACCGCTTTCCGCTCTGCTTCCTTTCTCCGCCCTGTTTCCGGAACCAGCACTTGCTCACTGTTCCAACTTCTTGCGGTCGCTCTCTGCCGGAACTCAACGTTTTACCAGGGTCTCAGCTATCTCCCTTCTCCTGCTCTACAGCTCACCCCGTCTTCCCATATTTCTTCGTCCTCTGTGGCTTTACTCCGAGTCTGTATCTGACTCAGAGACCGTCTGTTCCGACTCCGGAACACTACTCTGCTTCGGCGGCTCCGTCTGCCTCCAGGAATCCGCCATTCTCTGCTTCATCCATCTCGGATGCTTGACACCATTATACGGTTTCAGCAAATCGAAGTGAACCACCTTCTGCCGAGTTTCACTCTCTGCAATCTCGTAGGTCACGTCGGTAAATCTGCTCAGCACTAGCTTTGGACCGCTCCACTTCCTCTGCAACTTGGGTGCAACTTGGGATTTCCGCCTCCCAATCCTCCGCTTCGTCTTCTTCGGCTGCCCGGAGACAGCCCTGCGGGTCCGGGGCCCATTCCGGTAAATCTAACTGCCCTGGTTGTCCGATGGGGGCGGCTGCTCCGGCATCCCAGTCAGGTCCGAACGGAAGCTGGTCCGCATAGGTCTCCGGAACTGGTTTCTCCCTAGGAGACTGTGTTCTTCGGCTGCCCGGAGACAGCCCTGCGGGTCCGGGGCCCATTCCGGTAAATCTAACTGCCCTGGTTGTCCGATGGGGGCGGCTGCTCCGGCATCCCAGTCAGGTCCGAACGGAAGCTGGTCCGCATAGGTCTCCGGAACTGGTTTCTCCCTAGGAGACTGTGTGCAGTATTTCCGGAACCGCTTCCGCCGAGACTGCGTTGCTGTTCCCCGCCAGGCCGAATCGAAGGTTCCCACTCGGCTGAGGGTTGCCTCGTCCTGAGGAGGACGGTACCCGGAAGGGTACTTCCAACCGTGCATCTCCCGGAGATGCCGCCTAAGGTCGTTCGCCCGGTTGCCGTAGAAGGCACACAAACAGCAATGATACCGCTGGGGTGGGCACACATGCCGTCTCCTGTCCGTCTCACTCTCGAACATCCGGTCACACCGCTTACACAGCCGGCTATACTCCAGTGGCTGAGGGCTTGCCCAATCTCTGCTCCGGCCGCGATCTTGTCTTCCAAGGAACGCCGAGTAGGCCATTCCGGAAAGCCGGGAAACTGAAGTTGTCTATCTACTGCACCGCTTCTACTGCACCGCTTCTGCTGCACCGCTTCTGCTGCACCGCTTCTCCGAACTGCTGGTCTTCCGGGAAACACTTAGTCGTTTTTCACTGCAAAATCTGCCGCAGTCGGAAAATACTGGACTTGATTCGATTCCGCCAAACTTTAACAGCGATGTGCACAGCTAGAGGTCTGCTCTTCAACTGCTCTCAGAGCCCGATTTCAAGGCCCTTTTATACCCTTTCTGCTCACGTGACTTGAAAAGCTCCACGCTGATTGGCTGCCTCAGGAGTGACGTCATAATTATGCAAAAACTCAACCGTTAACCGAGAGGTGTCCGTCTCCGGCTCAACCGGCTTCTCCGGGTTTTTCCGGCTCCCTTTCAACTGCTTCTCCGAGCGAAGTATCTGCAATTTTGAAGTATCTCTGCCATCAGGAGGGTTGAATAGAGTCTCAGCCAGTTAAATCTGCCTGTCAGACGTGCATCTAGACTGCCTGTTGGGCGTTTTCGCCGTTTGCACAGCTCCGCCTGCTGCATAACTGCTCACTGGTATTACTGCTTGTCGACACTGGAAACTGCATACATTCTTGTCCAGAAGGAGGGCCCTTCCTATCTGGAATGATGTTTCACCGCTTCTGTCGATCTGCAGCCTGTTTACTGTCTCTGCTAAGTGGAAACTCCGGTTGGATGTCTACAGCCGGAAAACTTTTCCGTCTTAATTCTCCGAATACGGAAGACGTGTAGCTGCTTCTCTGGAGATACTAGACCGCTAACCCAGGTTCTTCTGGACCCCTGGCCGCTACCCTGGACTGGTTGACTATGCGCTCAACCCAGTCAGAACCTCTAGGATGTCTCTATCCGGTCTCTGCACCGCTTTCTGCTCTGCTTCCTTTCTCCGCCCTGTTTCCGGAACCAGCACTTGCTCACTGTTCCAACTTCTTGCGGTCGCTCTCTGCCGGAACTCAACGTTTTACCAGGGTCTCAGCTATCTCCTTCTCCTGCTCTACAGCTCACCCCGTCTTCCCATATTTCTTCGTCCTCTGTGGCTTTACTCCGAGTCTGTATCTGACTCAGAGACCGTCTGTTCCGACTCCGGAACACTACTCTGCTTCGGCGGCTCCGTCTGCCTCCAGGAATCCGCCATTCTCTGCTTCATCCATCTCGGATGCTTGACACCATTATACGGTTTCAGCAAATCGAAGTGAACCACCTTCTGCCGAGTTTCACTCTCTGCAATCTCGTAGGTCACGTCGGTAAATCTGCTCAGCACTAGCTTTGGACCGCTCCACTTCCTCTGCAACTTGGGTGCCTTGCCCTTCTTCCGTGTTTTGACCGCCATCCACACTCGGTCTCCTGGCTGGAACTGATTGTCGACCTTCCTCCGGTCGTACAGCTTCTTCTGCCGTTCCATCTCTCTGCCAGATTTCGCTCGATCCGCCTTGTATACTGCTTCTAGTCGCTCCCGGAGCTGACTGCCATACTCTGTTACTTCTGCTGTCGATTCGCCCGGAGGCCTGCCAATCAGTAACTCTACCGGAGTGTTGACTTCTTCTCTGCCCAGCATCAGCAAATTGGGACTCTGCTCGGTTGTCTCCTGCGGGGTACTCCGGTAAGCTGCCATTGCCAACGGAACTAGCTGATCCCAGTTGGTCTGCCGCTCGCTTACGTACAGGCTCAGGATCTGCTGCAGCGTCCGGTTGAATCTCTCAATGAACCCGTCCGACTGAGGTCGGAAAGCGGTTGTCCGTGTCTTGTGAATCCCCAGGATTCTGCACACATTTCTCAGCAAGTCGGACTCGAAATTTCTGCCTTGGTCGGTGTGGATCTCCAGCGGGATGCCGTACCGCGCTGCAAACTGGTTGACGAATATGTCCGCAGCCGTCACCGCTTCCTGATTCGGCATCGGGTAGGCCTCTACCCACTTGGTGAAGTAATCACCGATTACTAAGATGTACCGGTTCCCCCGGGTGGATTTAGGTAATGGACCCATCACGTCCATAGCCACCCTCTCCATGGGCGCTCCAACCCGGTATTTCTGCATCGGAGATCGTTTCAAGTTCTGCATACTTCTTGACGCACATTCGTCACAGCTCAGCACCCACTGCTTTATGTCCCGCATCATAGCCGGCCAGAAATACCGCCTCCGAATGCTAGCCGCCATCCTTCTGCTTCCGAGGTGTCCTCCCGTCCGGCTCTGATGGGCCAGACGGAAAATCTCTTGTCTCAGCTCTTTCGGGGTTATTAACTGCATTCGGTTGGTTCCTTCTGCCGTTTTCTATTTCCGGTAGACTACTCCGTCGACTTTCAGCAAGGTCTTCCGCATCCCGTACAGCACTTTCTCCTCGCTGCTCATGCTGAAAAAGTCTGCACTGCCAACTGTACCGCTCCCGTCGATCAGCGACGTCACCAGTGGGTACCAAGGTTCTGCTTGCTGCATTCTCCGCAAATCATCTGGTCGATATTTCTGCCCCAGCACAGTATCCTGGTCCGCATTTTCCGCCAGCCTAATCTGCTCTGCAACCGCATCCGCTTTTCCTGGAACTGCCTTCTCTGTCACCGCAACCGGCTTCCGGGACACTGCTTTCTCCATCACCGCAACCGCAGCCGGCTTCCGGGAAGCTGCTTTCTCCGTCACCACAACCGCAACCGGCTTCCGGGACACTGCCTTTTCCGTCACCGCAACCGCAACCGGCTTCCGGGACGCTGCTTTCTCCGCTACTGCAACCGCCTTCCTTGGGACTGCTTCCTCCGTTAGTTCTGCTTCTCCGCCCGATCTCCGTGACCGCTTCCGGCGTCCCCCCTTCCTTGGTTTGGGCTGAGGAGTTTCTTCACTTCGTGTCTGCCGGATCCTTTCTCCGTAGTTCCAGGCGTCTATCTTGGCCTGTTTCCAGTCGATTTTTCCGCATTGGCTGCACAGGGATCTGGACAAGGCATCCACGTTATGGATTCGCCCCGGACGATGTTCGGTGTCGAAATGAAACTCTCAGGAGCTCAATCCACCGGGCTACCTGCCCCTGGGGCTCCTTGAAATTCATCAGCCAGGTAAGACTGCCATGATCCGTGCGAAGAAGGAAGTGTCGTCCCAGCAAGTACTGCTTATTCTTCTGTACCGCAAAACACAACCGCCAGGTGCTCCTTCCGGGTGACACAGTATCTCCATTCTTCTTTGGTTAGGCTGCGGCTCAAGTAGGTTATCACCCGCTCCTGGTTGCCCTGCTTCTGTGATAGTACTGCTCCCAACCCGGTGTCACTAGCGTCCGTGTCCAGGATATATCGGCCTTGCTCCCTTGGGTACCCGAGTATCGGTGCCGATACTAGGCGGTTCTTCAGCTCTGCAAATGCCTGCTCTTGCTCCGTCTGCCACCGGAACTGCACCCCTTTTTCCGTCAAGCGATTCAGCGGCGCTGCAATCTCGGAGAACTTCGGCATGAACTTCCGGTAATAGGAGCATAGCCCCAGAAAACTGCGCAGCTCCGTCAGGTTGGTGGGTGTCCGCCACTTCCGTACTGCCTCCGTTTTTGCCGGGTCGGTACGGATACCGTCTCTGCCGACAATGTGACCTAGGAAAGACACCTCCGGCTGGAAGAACTTGCATTTTGACGGTTTGACTTTTAGGTCTGCCTCTCTCAGCTTGTTGAAAACCTCCTGAAGATCACGGATGTGATCCTCCAGGGTCTTGCTGTAGACTATGATGTCGACCAGATATATGAGGCAGGTCTTCCAGGACAGTCCGCCTAACACCTTCTCCATCAACCGCTCGAATGTACCCGGAGCATTGCACAAGCCGAAACTCATGACTTTGAACTGGTAAAGGCCACCAGGAACACAGAAGGCCGACTTTTTCCGGGCGTCTTCATCCATCCCGACCTGCCAGTATCCACTGGTCAGGTCGAGAGTGGAGAACCACTTGGCATCTGCACAGGCTGCTATGGTGTCGTCTATTCTCGGCAACGGATAAGCATCTTTCTCCGTGACTGCATTTAACCGCCGGTAATCGACACAGAACCGGGTGGTCCCATCCTTCTTCTTCACCAGAACAATCGGAGAAGCCCAAGGACTGCTACTTTCTTCAATGACGTTCTTGTCTTTCATCTCCTGAATTAGACTGCTCACCAGCTCTCTCTTGTCCGGCGGAATTCGTCTGGTCGGCTGCTTAATCGGCCGATGACTGCCCGTGTTTATCTGATGTTGTACCTCATTGGTCTGCCCCAGTTCTCCGGCATCATTACTGAAGGTCGGCTTATTCCGAAATAGGAGGTCGGTTACTCTCTCGCGGAAATGACTCGGCACTGCATCCTGGGTCTGCTCTGCTAACTGCCGCAGCTTCTCGTACCCGCTCCAATTCCGCCCGGCCTCCGACTCCGTGGAAATCTGCACCTTCCTGCTCCGTTCCGCCAACGGCACAACACTGCAACCGGCTGCTAAGGTGGTCATCGTCGCCAACTGCGCTCCTTTCTTGATGATTACCGGCTCCGCCATCACATTGATCACTCGAACCGGGACTGTTCCTTGCTTTATCCGGGATAAAGTTCTCCCTATCAGCCAAGGTCTTTTCTCAGTAGGCTCCTGTGGCATTTCTAGTACTCCTTCTGCTTCACGGACACTGTCTGCTTGTCCTATTATCAGCTGTTCCATTTCCGGAGGAATTTGGTAATCTGCTACAGCGTTGATCGGAAACGGCTCCCTGGTCTGCTCGAACATGGTGAGGAACACCTCCTGGCTGCCCATCTGCATGGTCATTCGGTCGAAATTTATGCCGGATATCCGGGAACGGATGAAATCCATTCCCAGTATTCCGTCGTCTTCACAGTCTGCAATCTCGAACGTCACGGTTTCAGCTACTCCTGCGATGTTGAGTGGGAGTTCTTTCCGGCCATGCGTCCGTATGTTACTTCCGTCAACCATTGAAAGACGAATCGGCGACCGCTTCAGCTTCATTCCGGGTTTCCGGATCCGTTCCCAGGTTTGTAGGTTGAGCATTGTGACAGTGCTGCCGGTGTCGATTATCAGCGTTACTGGTTCTCCGCATACTCTGGCTGTCACACACATGCCCACCTCGCCCCTGGGACCGGGTCCGTGAACCACCTGCCGGTTATGGGGGTGTCCTCTCTTCCGGGTCCCGGATTTCCCCTTTTCCGCGACCCGCTCTAGTTTTCCGGCTGCTGCTGCTGTCGTGGCTGCTGCTGTTGTTGCTGCTGCTGCTGCTGCTGTTGTCGCGGCGACTGCTGCTGTTGTGGTTGACGCCGTTGCTGCTGCTGCTTCGGCTGCCTACAGTCTCGGGCAAAATGCCCTTTCCGGCCACAGTTGAAGCATTCTAAATCCGCTCGGGAACTGCGCTGCTGCTGCTGCCTGCTAACCGCTTCCTTGACCTGAGTCATCAGATCCGCCAACTGCTGCTGAGTCTGCTCGGCTTGCTTCCGCAATTCGTTCACCTGCTGGCTCCACTCCGGCTCCGTGTTCAGCTGCCTCGTCCGGTGTCGCTCCGCTGCTCTACTGTTGTCCGTCTTCATAATACTCTCATACTCGGTAGCGAAAGCCAAGGCCTGCGACAGCGTTTCCGGGTGGCTTTTCAATACCGACAACCGCATATCTCGGTTAGTCAGACTGTTGCAGAAATGCATCTTCATGAGCACTTCTGTTGTTGCCGGGTCCGCTTTTGGGTAAGCTAGCCGCGTCTTGCTCCGTATGTCTCTGGCCAGCTCGGACAGCTCCTCCTCCGGCTGCAATTTCCGTGTCTGCAATTCCGCCTGGAAAACAAATGTTTTCTCCCCCGGACAAAACTGCTGTTTTAATGCCGCCACAACCGTACCAAAGCTGCGTCTCTGCTCCGCGGACAGATCCAGTAGTATGCTGCGGGCGTTACCCCTCAGACTGACACATAAGTTCAGCGCCTTTTCCTCTGCTGTCCAACGGTAGTACCGAGCGTATTCAAGGAGGTGAGCCTCATACTCCGGCCACGGATCAGTTCCGTCGTACGTCATTAATCTGGCTACTCCTGCCCTTGGTGCGGGTTGTTGTACTGCTTCTGCCTGCTGCTGCTTTCCGGTTACTGCCAGGTGCTGCTGAAACACCTCCATTTGGGTCGCCAATAATCTGGTCAGGTTGTCGACTAAATTCTCTCCGCCTTCCGGTTCCGCATCCGGTTCCCGATCGCCAGCCTGGTCCGGAAAGTTAATTTCCGCCCTGCTAACTGCTCTGCAGGCTGTACTCCTTGAGGAACCCGAAGGGGCTCTTCTGCAACTGCTTTCTGCATTTCCAGCTGCAACAGCTTTCGCTCGGCAGGACGAACTGCTTCCTTTTCCGCAACCGGCATCTGCAACGGCTAAGCTCCTACTGCTCCTACAGGCTGCTCCGTATCCGGCACGGCTGTCTTCAGCTGCTGTTCCGCCAATTTGCCCCGTCTAGTAGTCATACTGCAGATGATCCCACCGCTGCCACCAAAAAGTTGTAACGGGTTCTTCACCCTTCTGTGACGTCTTGATGAACCGGTTTTCTTGGGAGGTGGGTGAGTTGTTGTTTAACCGGAGCTGAAACGGTAAAACTCCGGGAAACTGCTACTGCTGTACGGTTGCACTCCGGCTAGAAGTCTCTGAAGGTTGGTAGCGTCGTCTGGAATGGACCTCTTAACCGTTATCCTACTGCTAATCTGCAACTGCACCTGTAAAGTAAGAATCCGGAGGCGTTTCCGTCTCCGGGTACTGCAACTGCTCCGTCGGGATACCGCTTTACTGCAACAGCTCCGTCGTTTTCCGCCGTACTGCAACTGCGACTGCACCTGGAATAGAGAATCTGGGAACGTTGCTGTTTCCGAATACTGCAACCGCTCTACCAGGTTCCGCCTCACTGCAAACTGCTCCGGTTGGCTCCGCCTCACCGCAACCTGCGACTGCACCTGAAATGGAGAGTCTCGGAAGTGTTCTCACTTCCGGTTACCGCTCCGTCAGGTACTGCCTCTGCTACTCCGTCGTCCGGTACCGCGTCTGCAACTGCTTCGTCGTTCCCGTCTCTGCAACTGCTCCGTCCGGTACCGCCTCCGTAGTTGCTCCGTTGAATTCCACCTCCGTCTCCGTCTCCTTCCTTGGTGATCTGGGTTCTTGGATCACCCTAAGACGTCGTTACAACTTGGTCTTAACCGACTGTGGACTTATCTCCCTTTTCTCCGTATTACTTTCTTTTCCGGTGAACTAACTTTATTGTAAATTCCAGTTCCCTAACGAACACGGAAAAACAACTCGGTTGAAGTTTTCATGTTTATTTTCCAAGTGCACAGTCAGAAGACTTAACTGCTATCCTCTGGATGACTCTAGCCGGAACAAGGGAGTACTCTGCTATGGGAGAAGGGGTCTGCACAGGTCGACGTCAGGACACCAACTCCGCCGTCCGCTGTGAAGCGGGGGCTATTATGTTATTCAAACCTAAAGTTTTGAAATTAATGTGTGATCCGTCCATTACTTTATGTGGGAGTAAGTTGGAGTTTACCGACATTTGTAAATATCTTGGTATTAAAATCGAATCTAACTCCTGTAAGGCAGATATGAGAAGACAACTTTGTAAGTTTTATGCCAATGCAAATATGTTGCTCAGGAAGTTCAGTTTCTGTTCAGATATTGTTAAAACACATTTATTCAGAGCATATTGTACGAATCTTTACTGCTCTCAATTTTGGTATAATTCCTCAGTGACATTTATGAGGAAAATATCTGTCAGTTACAACAACAGTTTAAGACGTCTCTTAAAATTAGATCGGCATTGTAGTGCTAGTCAAATGTTTGTTGATTTGGGAATCCCTTCTTTTGGTGAACTGAATAGAAAGCACATAGTTAATTTTATTTGTAGGCTTCAGAAATCTGAAAATTCTGTCATTGCAAGGGTTGTCACATCATCTGTGGTGCACACATCACCAATGTGGAGTTCTTGGTGCAAAGTTCTGTTTTAATATTGTTGTTGTTTTACATTGTATTATATGTCTACTTTGTTTTACATTTTTACATGCATGTTGTAAACCATATGGACCTGGAGTCTGAAATAAACATTATTATTATTATTATTATTATTATTATTATTATTATAGACCTGAGACCCACGTCACGTGACCAACCTATTGTGACGTCATAGTCCGCCAAAACACTGATATTTTCCGGATTTCTAAAAACACTCTAGAACCAATCAGTGGCTGACACGTCACCTTTTAAACCGAAAACGAGGCTGATCACATGACCTTCCGGAAATAACGTCATTACGTTTTTGTACTCCATTGTTCCGACTCCGTCTCCGGTTCCGTCTCCGGTTCCGGCTCCGTCTCCGGCTTTACCAACATCACAAATATACCAAGTTCCGAGACGGAAAACCTTTTAAACATTAACAATACGGAACCGTATGAACCTTTAAACACATATACATTTTAATAAACGGTTATTTAACCATAATATCACAAAACACTAATAGAATTACCTAGGTGAAACTTTTGGGTACGCCCCAAAACCGTTACATTATTTTCATATGTTGTTGGGCAGTTGTATACTATTCCATCAGGTGTACAGTAGAAACTACTACATTTAACACACTGTCTGCCGCTGATGACACCAGTGTGTCTTTGGATAACCTATTTGGTCGAGCCTTGTTTCTATTGCAAAATGTTGTATTTACGTTTGTTATTGGCATCATCAAAATCTGACTGTATTGGTGGTAATAGATTGATACTTACATTGACGCAATATAAATTGAGTGGTAGTTGTTGCGGTCACATTTCATGAGAAATGTGTGAAATGGCCGTTGTAGACAAAGGCTCGTGAACAGAGTTCAGTGGTGTATTTTGAGACTACGAAATCTCATATGGCGGATCTTTTGGAGACCTAGAACTTGACCTCAAATAACTTCGAGTAGTAAATCTCAGGTCACACTAAAACTGAAACGTGTAAATTGAAATATCTGCATACTAAACGACTGCAAAATTAATGGGATCCCGCTTCGTTTATTATTATGAACACGTATTGGAAGTCATATGTGGCAGCTCTTTTGGCGATGTTGAAGTTGACCCGGAATTATAATGATTACAATGGCTATGTTTTGTCAGTAAGAAAGTTTGAAGCGAAAGTGTTAGTTACTTCCTGAGGTCAAATATCAATTAGCTGACATATGGCCATTGACCAGGCAGTTCAGATTGACTCTTTTGTGTCAAACCACTCCATCTAAGTAAGTATATTGGCATCTTGCTATTAATATTATTATAACGTTTTTTACCCACTATCCCTAAAAGCAAATCATGAGCCTAAACCATTGTTCGTCATGAAATATCTTTAACGATTCCCTAATAACATGGCCCAAGATCTCTCGTCTGCACCACAATCCATGGCCTGGCCATGTGTCATTGATCATACATGACAAGAGGCCAAAGCAATAGGATTCAGCATACAATCGATATTTTGGGTATCCGGCCTATGCATATCAGGATGCAAGTTTATACGTTCGCTACAGAGGCGACACCTGTGGCTCATTTTTCACACAATTGAAATATGTCGAAACTTGCTGAGATGAAGACATACCCCGGTGAAATGACTACAGTGGCGCTACTGAATGTCAAATTTTGTCAACTATTTGTGAGAATGTTGAAGTTTGAAATGCATGCCTACGGACTAAGTATATGCGTGAAACACTCGCAATACCAGATTCGATGGTATACACAGAATTACAGGTTAGTCATTCTATGATTATTGATAACGTCACATCCCGTATTGTAGCTTCGACTTAGTATTCGATCAATTGTATATGGTTTCGGAAGAATATTTCACATTGATTTCACAACTGAATTAAACTAAGAGCGCACACATTATTGTCATTGTTGAATACACATTGTACATATTCCCTGTATTGTAATATGTGCATTGATTTTTTTTTCATTTCTGATGATGACCATCAAAAATTAGGTAAATATTCTGTCAATGTGTCATTGCCATCATTTTTTTGTGTAATCTACCCCCAAAGCCTCATTCACATATTCGAAAAATACCAAATATATTTTAACAGTGAATATATTGAACATGTTCCGCGTGTAGATGTGGGTCATTTCGAAGTGACAAAGGTCAATTTGATGGTGGGGTCCAAGTGTATATTTTCAGTATAGATATCAACTTTGTTTATGTTGTTTTTTTATAACCAAAATAATGAAATTACATTTTCAACTAGTGTATGTCTCGATGTTGTATACTGACGGTAGTCTCTCGATTCGCAAAAAAAGTGAACCACTTATATTTGCTACTTCAGCATGTTCAACCTTTAGTGTACCTACGATTGTATTTTATGGAATATAGTTATTCGGCACATAATAATGGTTTCAAAAATTGTTTCAATGAAACAACGTCCAGTAGAGCAATAATTATTAGCAATACACGAACCGGATAATCCCAGAAGCGATCACTTCTTTATAAAGGAACACAATTCCATAGAACCGGTTTTAGTCAGTTAGATATTTTGTCAGTTATTTGATACAATATACATGAAACCAGTACCCAAAGACAAAGTTTCCCGAGCGAACAAATCCAAGTCCGTTTATCCAATGTCGAAGTCCAGGGTCAGGCAAAATCGATAAAATTGTATGATCATTCCACAAGTTGTACCTGAAGAAATGTATGTATCAACCTATTACCGCTGGTAACACATTTTCTTTTCTATCCTGTGAAAATGTCACACTCTTGCTTAACGGAAGCGTGTCTCAATATTTTTTTTATTAAGGGAAGAGTACAGAGTTCCTAGGGTGTCGCATTCTGACTTGTTCCTTTACTTCTAAGTAGACGATTGGATTGATTGGGAGTGATAAACAAGTAGATGAAAGATATCCATCTTTAATTCGGCATCTGGAAGACGAAGGAAGTGAAAATTCTTACCATCACATTATTGTCCGTTGTTGACAACATATCAATGTTTCATGGCCAGTCGACATAACTGCGAGTTGATTTCATGACTCGCTGAGTCCACGGATACTGTGAATATTGTTACTACTGATTGAACCCTTTGCCTGACAGCTAATGACGTATCCCTGACTGTCACTGATATAGTCGGTGAATAGACGTGGAATCAATACCCAGTATTAAGTATTCCGAGCAAACAAAACAAGGTCCGTTATCCAATCTCATAGTCCGGGGACAGAAAGTCATATCAGGCATACGAAGTGACAGAAAACAAAAATGACAGTGACGTCTTGATGAACCCCCCAAAATGGCCATTAGGAGGTGAAATCAGGTGTTCCGGAAAGAGTGAGCATTTCCTGCCCCACTAGTGGCACCCGTCATGAATTCCCCAAAATTAACATGAAAATAGATCTAGTTGCATGGCAGAATATTGAATATTGGTTGTTCATTGCTCATTTCTCGAGATGGAGAGATTCACCGCTATTTTTCACATCTAATGCTCTCTCACAATCTATGTGCTAGGGACACGTATTAACATTTTTTTTGCTTGCTTCATGGGCAACGTCGATTAGTAGGATCATATTGTAACGGGTTCTTCACCCTTCTGTGACGTCTTGATGAACCGGTTTTCTAGGGAGGTGGGTGAGTTGTTGTTTAACCGGAGCTGAAACGGTAAAACTCCGGGAAACTGCTACTGCTGTACGATTGAACTCCGGCTAGAAGTCTCTGAAGGTTGGTAGCGTGGTCTGGAATGGACCTCTTAACCGTTGTCCGACTGCCAATCTGCAACTGCACCTGTGAAGTAAGAATCCGGAGGCGTTTCCGTCTCCGGGTACTGCAACTGCTCCGTCGGGTTACCGCTTTACTGCAACAGCTCCGTCGTTTTCCGCCTTACTGCAAACTGCGACTGCACCTAGAATAAAGAATCCGGGAACGTTGCCGTTTCCGAATACTGCAACCGCTCTGCCAGGTTCCGCGGCACTGCAAACTGCTCCGGTTGGCTCCGCCTCACCGCAACCTGCGACTGCACCTGAAATGGGGTATCTCGGAAGTGTTCTCACTTCCGGTTACCGCAACCGCTCCGTCAGGTACTGCCTCTGCAACTCCGTCGTCCGGTACCGCCTCTGCAACTGCTTCGTCGTTCCCGTCTCTGCAACTGCTCCGTCCGATACCGCCTCCGTAGTTGCTCCGTTGAATTCCACCTCCGTCTCCGTCTCCTTCCTTGGTGATCTGGGTTCTTGGATCACCCTAAGACGTCGTTACAACTTGGTCTTAACCGACTGCGGTCTTATCTCCCTTCTTTCCGTATTACTTTCTTTTCCGGTGAACTAACTTTATTATAAATTCCAGTTCCCTAACGAACACGGAAAAACAACTCGGTTGAAGTTTTCATGTTTATTCTCCAAGTGCACAGTCAGAAGACTTAACTGCTATCATCTGGATGACTCTATCCGGAACAAGGGAGTACTCTGCTATGGGAGAAGGGGTCTGCACAGGTTGACGTCAGGACACCAACTCCGCCGTCCGCTGTGAAGCGGGGGCTTTTATAGACCTGAGACCCACGTCACGTGACCAACCTATTGTGACGTCATAGTCCGCCAAAACACTGATATTTTCCGGATTTCTAAAAACACTCTAACCGAAAACGAGGCTGATCACATGACCTTCTGGAAATAACGTCATTACATTTTTGTACTCCATTGTTCCGGCTCCGTCTCCGGTTCCGTCTCCGTCTCCGGATCCGTCTCCGGCTTTACCAACATCACAAATATACCAAGTTCCGAGACGGAAAACCTTTTAAACATTAACAATACGGAACCGTATGAACCTTTAAACACATATACATTTTAATAAACGGTTATTTAACCATAATATCACAAAACACTAATAGAATTACCTAGGGGAAACTTTTGGGTACGCCCCAAAACCGTTACAATATCCTCATGAGGTTTCGTCCGAGCTGGTAAGGTTACCGAACATGGTGTTTACGTCCACATCTTTGTCTTTAAAGTTCATGACTTAAACAGAAATTCCTCCGTATGGTGACTGTTCGCACAGAAAACTACCCACTTTTTAAACTTTGATGGCCATTTTCTCAAAATGTATCTGATAACTTTCTTTTTGATTGATGCATGAGGCACCTCTATGTACCGTTGTAATGTGTATGAAACGTGTTGCTCTTGAATGGCCGGTCTCTGCATGGCAGTCAGTTTAGTTTGAGCTACCATTTCTTTTAACAGCTGCCTACGAACCAATCAATATTTTTTGAGAACTATATTTCATATTAAACATGCTAAACTAACCGAATGAAACATATTCACATCAAATTTAAGGAAAATAACCAGTCCTCAGGGTAATTTCGCTCATTTGAACAGGCGGTTCTCGCGTAAATACAGGAACTGTATCCATCACACGCAGATGTAAACAAAGCATAGAAATGCGAGATAGACTGACAATTCCACGCACATCATGGTATATTACTGATTATTTTCTCATAACTACACCATATATGAACATACGAAATGGAAAATGTACCCGATGTGGACTTTTAAGCGCGATTTGAGCGTTTGTTCACATTCGAATTTGATGCATACATTTCGTTTGTTTATTTACAAAACCGGTACAAAATGGGCACTAAAACGGATGAAAAGACAACTCGGACGGACTGTAATCGTCAAAATCATTGAGCACACCTTTTGTTATATTGCATTAGATGTGTTTAACAAAAAATTGGTTTTGAAGAAAATATTGCATACATTCGGAGCAGCAGCTCTAAATCATTTCCATCCAAACAAAATATTTTTTTGAAAAGAATATTCCTTCATAATTGTACCTGTATGGAATAAATTCCCAGAATACTTCAAACCTGGGCCCACATATTTGCATATATAAATGGGAGGTCACCGGAATTTAGCCTTCAATGACATTAAAAAGTCAAGAGAGCCCCGCCCTCTTCGTCAGAAAAAATAATGCCCAAAATTTTTCTGATATTTTTCTGATATAATATTTCTGATATCATATTTCTGCATAGGATTCCCATACATATGTACATACCTTGTGCCATAATCAGGTTTTGTTGTACTTCAGCTGCTGGTTTTCGTGGCTGTTTTGTTTGTCTGACGAGTTTGCTCAAAATTATTTGTTTCGTTCCAACGCATGTTACTACCGGGTGTGTTTTTTGCACCCTTTCCGGGAAAATTTGGCTTTGAGAGAATGTCTGTAATGAAATTTGAGCTCCTTTTTTCATGGATAGAAGGAGCTGCACGGGCTAACATATCTAAAATACTCGAGATTAGAAATTGTATTTATTGGGTAATCATAAGAGTGAGTTGCGATAATCAAGTCTGCTGCTAACGAGAGCGTTGGAAATATATATGCAGCATCTTGATTAAGACCTCGTTTGATATAATGTAGACTGCGGATGTGATAAAAACAGGATCTTGTCGACAAATAATACCATTCGGATTCAGTCAGCTCATCAGTGTACATTTCTCCAGTTTGCCATTTAATATTTCAGTCGTGATGTATAGTTGTATACCATATGATGTACGTACGTACAGTATCACGCCAAGTATTTTAAGGGTTTGCATTCATATCCTTATAAGTGGACTACTGATGTAATACCATCCTCAAAATTGTGAGAATCACATCAATTTTTTTTCAATTGTGTCGGTGAGTAACATATATGATAAAACTATGAACTACCAATCCAATTGAACGATAAACCTGAAACCAGAGTTCAGCAAAATATATCCCAAGGATTCTCAGGTGAGCAGTTATGTCAAATCTAACGTTGGTATCTAACATATTATCGAAACCGTAGATAACGTGTGTTGGTCTGTTCGTGGGTTTGTTTTCATGTGTGATTGTTCACAGTCTATCGTCCACATTTCTTACCTGATTTCATCCAAATTTGGTGTGCATGTTCTGTAGGATATTGGACAGAAAATGTTATATTTTGGTGAATCTAGGTTATCGGTCAAGGTCACGCAAAACATTGAAAACACAAGTGGCCATAACCTCGGTACTAATAGTCCTGGAGATTTCAAATCAAAGGCATATTTTAAATATAGTGGAGTTCTATCTTTTGTGATCTTGAACTTGACCTTTGACTCTGAGAAGTTCGCCTGAGGTTGAATATTTGACCTTGGAGGTCAAATCGCCCGAATTTCGATCTTTTCTCTTGGATTTGACTGGTCCCTTATGCTGCATGTCAATTTTAAGCGCAATCGAATTATCAAGAGTCAAGGTCTCGAGGTCAATATTGACCTGCAATTGAAACTCAAATAGGTCACTATTTCTCACGAACTGCTAGGTAAAAACACGGGGTAAGCTCAGAATGTTGTATCCACTTAGCCTAACATATTATGTATTTAACCTAAGGCCTATAGCCTTTGCAAGCGCCTGAGGTAGAAGAAATTCATATGTCAAACTTAATCTTTGATTGACATTTCGGGCGTTAGATGCACAAAAATATATTATTCATTATTTACTACAGATTTGATACTTGATCTCGTGTGTCTATAGGGGCCGGTAATTATTTACTGGGTGGGGGGGGGGGGGTTGGATGGTTTTTCCGAGAAATGAGTTTTCAAAGTTTGACCCCCCCACCGATATCGAAAACCAATCTATGACCCCCCCCCCCCCCCCCACCAAGATCCAAAATAAAAGTATGACCCCCCCCCCCCCCCCAATCCCCATGTATGAATATAAGGCTATGCTTCACAATTGACCTATCGCCAAAGCCCCCAAAAGTTGTCCGAGTTTCACAAATTACGTCGGCACATTTCTCTTTGGCCAATAATAACGTTTGGCAGGATGCGTCGTAAATGACGTAAAAACACTCGGACAAATGGGTTCGGCGATAGGTCAATTGATGACAATTATAACGCACCAGTATCATAATATATATATGATACTTGAATGCTTTTTACGCTTTATTTACATTTCTATTGAAACAATTGTGACTTTTGTCGCAAATTTATGATACTATAAGGTTAGTGAATTTTATGATTTGTGCTCTTCATGTATCCACCATTCCTTCGCTTCAAGTGTGAATCCCATTACAACAATTATTACTTGTATGCATACTATATATAGACACTTAATTATGACAGGTGTTTGAGGGCAAAACCAGACCCACTCAGGTTCCCTCAGTATATTGTACCCCAAAATTCTTCAAAATCACCTTAATAACAACAAAATTTTCTTAAAATCTCAGGTTCCCTCAGTTCATTGTACCCCAAAATTCTTCAGTATCACCTTAATAACAACAACAACATTTTCTTAAAATCTCAGGTTCCCTCAGTACATTGTACCCCAAAATTCTTCAAAATCACCTTAATAACAACAAAATTTTCTTAAAATCTCAGGAGTCTGGTTTTGCCCTCATTTGAAGTATGCTTCTAGAAGCCAATTGGTTCCTATAAATTGTTGAATAGAAGCGAAATAGGAGCCTTTGGCTCCTGGATAAAATTATAAATTTTGAGCCCTGATGCACACGGATTGCGGCATCTCTCGATGTTGGTGTTCCTGAATGTTACTCTGCGGGATCCGGTTTCAGTGAGATTATGGTTTTACTGAAAATGTTATGAAATTCCATCGCGTACTCCAATCAGTCCATGTACTGATATTGAGTGGATTGTTTTCATCTAATTATTTAACTATTTTACTATTCAGATTTTCTCAAAATAACTCAATTTCAAACTCTGACCCCCCCAGTCCCATCGAAAATAAAAGTATGACCCCCCCAATAATGTTGAAAATGAAAGTGTGACCCCCCCCCCCCCCCCCCAGTGTTTACCCAACCCCCCCCACCTGATAAATAATGACCGGCCCCATGATTACTCAAGCCGTTTTCCTACATTTATAATAATTGACAATTGGTCGTGACTTTCATTGACGTTTAGGTGAATGGCCATGTGCCTGCCGTTTGGCCTTGTATCAGCTGATATTCAGAGTTATTTGTGCCACATATGTTGTATTTCGGTGTGTAGTGCATAAATGTATTCTGTGCTCGCATATAATGGATGGGTATTTTGTCAATATGCATGTGAATTTTCAGGCTGACTTCTATCATCTGTTGTGACGTAATGGGCGTTTCTATGTCAACACATAATCATATTAAACAAAATATCATAACTTTTTGCACATCCATAAATAATGGTAAGATCACGACGGAGGTTCTTTCAATTGTCTGTCTGTCCGGATGTGTAGGACTAAGAGATATTCTTATGTTCCTGGGATGGTGACGTTTTATTTTCGTGAAAAAACGTTGAATGACAATGTCAAAGTCACGTGAATGGTCAAAATTACATGAATGGCTATAACTTCGGATCTAATCGTCGTAGAGAGTTCAAACTCGAACCATATTGTAGGATATTGACATGTCTTTCTTCTTCTGGCAAGTCATACCCTCTAGGGCAAGTGAGTTGCCTCCGGGCAACAGTGTCTCGTTTATTTACCATTTTGTTGCGGAATCCACGAGGCTGCTGTGGACGCTACTGGCGAGTTTTGCACAACTGAGGCCCCAAATACCGCTGCCAGTTTCAACAATTGCAACTCCTACCGGATGTAGATTGTTTACTTAGGATTGTTTATTTGCGAAATCGTTTCTAATAACACTGGTTATCTAGAACGTTTGCGTGAAAGTGTCACTTCACAATGGTTGATCTATTAAGCATAGGCTATTCTTCAGCATGAAAAGTGTTAAAGGTTCTGATAACACGTGGCACAAAACATCACCATCTCCGCCACAATCCAGGACCTGTCCATCTTTTATCCCCAGGACCTCATCGTTTACACCACTATCCAGGACTTGATCAGTTGGACATCCACCAGGACCTAATCAGCTACATCACCAGGACCTGATCAGTTGGACATCCACCAGGACCTAATCAGCTACATCACAAGGACTTGATCAGTTGGACATCCACCAGGACCTAATCAGCTACATCACCAGGACCTGATCAGTTGCACATCCACCAGGACCTGATCAGTTGGACATCCACCAGGACCTAATCAGCTACATCACCAGGACCTGATCAGTTGGACATCCACCAGGACCTAATCAGCTACATCACCAGGACTTGATCAGTTGGACATCCACCAGGACCTAAACAGCTACATCACCAGGACCTGATCAGTTGGACATCCACCAGGACCTAATCAGCTACATCACCAGGACCTGATCAGTTGGACATCCACCAGGACCTAAACAGCTACATCACCAGGACCTGATCAGTTGCACATATTTTCAGACCCTGATCATCTGACACCATACCCAACCTGATCAGCTGTACGAACACCGAGGGCCTCACCTACTGCCGCCTTCCACGACCAGATCACTGAGGACTTGACCATATGCTCCATCACCTGCACAACCACCAAAGGCATGACCATCTGTCACCATCCAAGACCAAATGACCTGACCATCCAAGACCTGATCAGCTGCACATACACTCACCCCCTAACCGAAGATCACGACCAGGGCCTGATTAGCTTTGGGTAATGATAGAGTTATTGGGATTGAGATACAAATCAATATAATATACTGCCGGAAATTGGTTATGAAGCAATAGATGAAGTAGTGAAAATAGCTACAGAGTCGGTACCTGTAGCTAATCTTTCATACAACTGAAATATATTGAGGCCTCCTTCGACGAACACATGCCCATACCCTGATGAAATGAATACAGTGGCTCCACAGAATGTCCAATTTTGACAACTATTTGGAAGTGCCATTTTGAAGTGTAAATGCATGCTGACGTGCTGTGTATACGTGTCAAACGCTCTCCGCCTAACAATTCTTCGCTCGGAACACCAGAATACATGGTATACAAAGAATTGGAGGTAGATCATTGTATCTTTTTTCATATCGCATATTGTAGCTTCGACTTAGGTTTCGATCAGTACTGCACGTATATGGTTTCGGAGGAATATTCACAATTGCACCGAGCTGAGAGTGCACAATGTAATGTCATTGCTGAATACACAGTGTACACGTTCTCTGTAATACAGATTAATATGAGCATTGAATCCTGTTTTCGTCTCTGATGACGAGCATGGAATATGGTGTGAGTATTTGTCATCTTCGATGAAGATCACTCTGTTTGTAATCTACCCCCAGAGCCAAGTCACTGGTCGTAAAATTACTAAATATATTACAACACGAAATGGGTTGAACACATTCCCTGTGTAAAGGTGGGCCATTTTCGAACAGACAAAGTCTGACATTTTGTATTATGTCACTATGAGGATGAGAATCCGAGTGTATATTATCAGTGTCGTTATCGCATCTCGTTATTATATCATTCATGTATAAATTATGTTTTTTAATATAACCAAAATAAGTCAATTACATATCAAACTACTGGAAACAGATTCAGCATAGCTGCCCAATTGCGCACTGACTGTATTGCCAAACAATCATATTGTCAACTGAGAAAGCGTGTTACATAATGTAGAACATGATCCAGCTACATATACCATACATATACGAGTTTAAAGTGATTGGACTGCGTATTTCTCTATTTTTTTCAGCTATTTTTTCAGCTACTTTCGCGTCACTCTATGGGAATCGCAGGAAACTATTTGAAAATTAAATCGGATTGTCAAAGTCAAATTTGGACAAATTCGTGTGCGCATTGGAACTTTTGCACTGAACAGCTGCTCTAGAGAGAGCTATGGGTCACTTTCAACCGGAAAACTCAAAACCTGTTTTGCCACTTTAGGTTGAGAAACATTTATTATTGGACTAAACGAAGCAGACCTTTTGACCGGTATAGATTTTATAGCCGTAATAATATTAGCAATGAGTTCATATCTCTAACTTATTACAACAATTAAAACTTATAAATTATCAGCGAATGGAGAACTTCACCTCCTAATGGCCATTTTTGGGGGGTTCATGAGTTTCCCTGTCATTTTTGTTTTCTCTCACTTCGTATGCCTGATATGACTTTCTGTCCCCGGACTATGAGATTGGATAACGGACCCTGTTTTGTTTGCTCGGAATACTTAATACTGGGTATTGATTCCACGTCTACTCGCATATAATGTTGTGGATTGGGAAGATTTGAATCGATTGGACAGAAATAATACGTAAATGAATAGTTGAAATGTTAGGACTATTACTTTATGGAATAGAAATAGTTAAGACATGGAACTTTTACAAATGATATTGACACTGACCTGTCAGTAATGATTTTTTGTCTGAAAATAACATATTTTCGGCTACAGGTATGAAAATATACCTTTTGGGCACTTCGAAGTGCACGTCTATCGAAGTGCCCAGCTAGTCTCTAAACTGCTACGACAAGGATATGTTTTACCAAGACTTATAGCTGCGTTTAGGAAATTCTATGGACGTCATCATGATCTGGTTGATAAATACAGCAAATCCATGTCTGCCATGCAACTAGATCTATTTTCATGTTAATTTTGGGGAATTCATGACGAGTGCCACTAGTGGGCAGGAAATGCTCACTCTTTCCAGAACACCTGATTTCACCTCCTAATGGCCATTTACGGGGGTTCATGAGTTTCCCTGTCATTTTTGTTTTCTCTCACTTCGTATGCCTGATATGACTTTCTGTCCCCAGACTATGAGATTGGATAACGGACCCTGTTTTGTTTACTCGGAATACTTAATACTGGGTACTGATTCCACGTCTATCATGTCTATAGGGCATCAGATAATACACCCACGCGGTCGTCGGCGACCGAAGAGCGTCTAGTTGGACAGTGTGGACAATGTCGGATTGTGGAAATGCCCGAGCAATGGTTTGGCAGAGTGATTCACCCAAGTTGAATGTTGTTGTCTGAAAACGAATGCCGGATTACGGGAGGTATAAACACATTCAGGAGATCCGTTCCCAGCAGGATGGTGTTGGGCAGTGAGTTTGTCGGCGAACAATTATCTGATTAATTGAGTCTGAATAAAGGAACACCAATACTAGCAAATATTGATGATACCAGTAGCAAATCCGAAATATTAAAAATGCCAAAATTGGCCCTCTTTCCTCCGATTGGTCTTTTTCCATACTTTTCAGTAACCTTCTTTCTAATTTCACAAATGGACCATATTTTAGGGTAATCATTGCGTATGTATATTTAGCACTTATCGTCATTAGAGACAGGACATGTTATAAGCTCATGGTGTAAGTGTGATGTTCACTCTCACGGAGGGTTTAAACACTCTTTCGGTGATAACGCGCTCTTGTGGTGGAAACACGTTCGAATACGGAGCACGGAAACGACAGCAAGGAGTGAATTGAACAAAAATGGAAAGAAGACGGTAAAAAGGTGGTGATCAAGTGTGTGCATTGAGTGTCTGTATAACCCCAGTAGGATCTGGTATAACCCCAGTAGGATCTATAATTTTAGTTTTTGAATATGATATTGAAATCTGTATTTATTGCATTCCTGTGACGGTCCTGGGATCGCTGTTGTTAAACCAGTATACTATTGTAACGGGTTTACACCCTTCTGTGACGTCTTGATGAACCGGTTTTCTAGGGAGGTGGGTGAGTTGTTATAAAACCGGAGCTGAAACGGTAAAACTCCGGGAAACTGCTACTGCTGTACGGTTGAACTCCGGCTAGAAGTCTCTAAGGTTGGTAGCGTGGTCTGGAATGGACCTCTTAACCGTTGTCCGACTGCTAATCTGCAACTGCACCTGTAAAGTAAGGATCCGGAGGCGTTTCCGTCTCCGGGTACTGCAACTGCTCCGTCGGGAAACCGCTTTACTGCAACAGCTCCGTCGTTTTCCGTCTTACTGCAAACTGCGACTGCGCCTGGAATAAAGAATCCGGGAACGTTGCTGTTTCCGAATACTGCAACCGCTCGGCCAGGTTCCGCCGCACTGCAATCTGCTCCGGTTGGCTCCGCCTCACCGCAACCTGGTACCGCACCTGAAATGGAGTATCTCGGAAGTGTTCCCACTTCCGGTTACCGCAACCGCTCCGTCAGGTACTGCCTCTGCAACTCCGTCGTCCGGTACCGCCTCTGCAACTGCTTCGTCGTTCCCGTCTCTGCAACTGCTCCGTCCGATACCGCCTCCGTAGTTGCACCGTCGAATTCCACCTCCGTCTCCGTCTCCGACTCCTTCCTCGGTGATCTGGGTTCTTAGATCACCCTAAGACGTCGTTACAACTTGGTCTTAACCGACTGTAGTCTTATCTCCCTTTACTCCGTATAACTGTCTTTTCCGGGAAACTAACTTTATTATAACTTCCAGTTCCCTAACGAACACGGAGAAACAACTCGGTTGAAGTTTTCATGTTTATTTTCCAAGTTCACAGTCGGAAGACTTAACTGCTATCATCTGGATGACTCTATCCGGAACAAGGGAGTACTCTGCTATGGGAGAAGGGGTCTGCACAGGTCGACGTCAGGACACCAACTCCGCCGTCCGCTGTGAAGCGGGGGCTTTTATAGACCTGAGACCCACGTCACGTGACCAACCTATTGTGACGTCATAGTCCGCCAAAACACTGATATTTTCCGGATTTCTAAAAACACTCTAGAACCAATCAGTGGCTGACACGTCACCTTTTAAACCGAAAACGAGGCTGATCACATGACCTTCCGGAAATAACGTCATTACGTTTTTGTACTCCATTGTTCCGGCTCCGTCTCCGGTTCCGTCTCCGTCTCCGGATTTACCAACATCATAAATTACTAAGTTCCGAGACGGAAAACCTTTAAAACATTAACAATACGGAACCGTATGAACCTTTAAACACATATACACCCTAATAAACGGTTATTTAACCATAAAATCACAAAACACTAACAGAATTACCTAGGGGAAACCTTTGGGTACGCCCCAAAACCGTTACACTCCCCCTTCCTTAGAGTCTGTTCGTCCCGAACAGAACAATATCACATATATACAAATTGTCAACAGTTAAACTGTTCGTAAAATCAAACACAACTTGTTTCCGTGATCCGGGTACTGGTACCTCTTAACTAGTTTACCGTCACTGTACCCGGATATCTTGCTTGTTCCGTTTCCCACTTTTTAACTCTTAATTATACTAGAATCCGGGAAACGGTTCTTCTTTCTTCTCCTTGCGCCGACTTGACTTGCGACGACTTGCGACGACTTGCGACGACTACTGCCCACCAGTATCACGGCGCGAACTGCTCCCCGACGGCGGACGAGGTGGAATGGTCTGTGGTACTAACGGTCGTCCGAAGCTTGTTCCTCTGGCATCAACCGGGAGAAGATCTGGATCATGGAGGCTCCACTGGGGCGGGACGTAGAATCCATTCCTGAGGCGTTCGTCCCGGATGGACCAATCTGGAATCCGGACGATCTGACGGGTCGGGACGAGACCAAACGGTGACTCTCTCTGCTCCATGATCTCCACGTAGACGCCGGAGTCTCTCATCTCGGCTGGCCCCCACTGCTCCGGTCCCCAACGTACTGCATAGTATCTGGCATGCTCCGGGACTGCAGGTGCAAAGACGGAAGCGCTCCGTCCTCCAATATTCACCGGGAAACAGTGGGACGGACACGGTTGAGTTGAAGGACCGCCAAACAGGTAGAATGTGTAGGGTGGACTCTGGGTTGGTGCTCGGACTTGGCTCCTTCCGGACCGCTCACTGGAAGACTGTCGAGGTCGGGTTTCCACCGGAGACAGGATTCCGGGTGTAGCTCTGGCTTGATCTACCAGGATACTCCTCCGGGCTCTCTGCACGTCCGCATGGCTTCGGTCAGACGCGGAAGACTCCATTCCGTCATCCCTAGCCGCTGAACTGGTTCTGCTTCCGGCTACTGCTTGAATGGTTGCCGGTAAAGTTCTCTCCGTGGATCCTCGGGTCTCCGTCTCACTGCCAGCTCTGCTCCGGGTTCCGCCTTCCGCTTTGGTCTCCGCTCTGCCTCCTGATCTGCCATCGGGTCTGCTGTCCGCTCGGCTATCTGCTCTGCTTTCTGCTCTGCTATCCGCTCTGCTATCTGCTCTGCTATCTGCTCTGCTATCTGCTCTGCTATCATCTCGGCCGCTGGATCTGCTTTCTGCTCCGCCTCCGGGCCGGACAATCACGCTGCTCACTGCTCTGCCACTGCTAGTCGTTCTCGGAGGTGGGCTCCGGAAAAGGTCTTCCTCATCGTCTCTGCTCTGCATTTCCGCAATGTCCGCCACTCCCACTTCTGCCGTTGCTCCG
This sequence comes from Terebella lapidaria, assembly GCA_949152475.1. NCBI lineage: Eukaryota > Metazoa > Annelida > Polychaeta > Terebellida > Terebellidae > Terebella > Terebella lapidaria. Next base: position 5,269,695 of record OX424567.1, read on the forward strand.
CTGGAACCTTCCTCCAACAGCCGGAACTTGTAGTCATACACCCCCTTGCCTTTTCCCTTGACGCTGCCTCCGGAAGACTTGGATGGGGAGTGTCGCTTCTTCTCTCGGCTCCGCTCTCCACCATGGTTGTCCGCCACCGCTTTCTGCTACTGCTATCTGCTACTGTTGTCCGCCACCGCTTTTCTGCTACTGCTATCCGCTACTGTTATCTGCCACCGCTTTCTGCAATACTGCCACAGCCATCCGCCTTCGTCAACAGCTACACTGCCAACCGCCTCCGTCTACTGCCACACCGCCTCCGTCGACCGCTACACTGCCTCCGCTTCTACCGCACCGCTTGTCCGGATTGATGGTCTTCCGGGAAACACTTAGTCGTTTTTCACTGCAAAATCTGTCGCTGCCGGAAAATGCTGGACTTGATTCGATTCCGCCAAACTTTGTCTGCGATGTGCACAGCTCGAGGTCTGCTCTCCAACTGCTGTCAGAGCCCGATTTCAAGGCCCTTTTATACCCTTTCTGCTCACGTGATTCGAAAAGCTCCACGCTGATTGGCTGCCTCAGGAGTGACGTCACAATTATGCAAAAACTCAACCGTTAACCGAGAGGTGTCCGTCTCCGGCTCAACCGGCTTCTCCGGGTTTTTCCGACTCCCTTTCAACTGCTTCTCCGAGCGAAGTATCTGCAATTTTGAAGTATTTCTGCCATCAGGAGGGTTGAAAAGAGTCTTAGCCAGTTGAATCTGCCTCTCAGACGAACATCTAGACTGCAAGTTGGGCGTTTCCGCCATCTGTACTGCTTCGTCAACTGCATATCTGCTCACTGGTATTACTGCTTGTCGACACTGGAAACTGCATACATTCTGTCCAGAAGGAGGCGCCTTCCTATCTGGGGTGATGTTTCTCCGTTTCTGTCGATCTGCAGTCGGTTTACTGTCTCTGCTAAGTGGAAACTCCGGTCGGATGTCTACAGCCGGAAAACTTTTCCGTCTTAATTCTCCGTATACGGAAGACGTGTAGCTGCTTCTCCGGAGATTCTGGACCGCTAACCCAGGTTCTTCTGGACCCCTGGCCGCTACCCTGGACTGGTTGACTATGCGCTCAACCCAGTCAGAACCTCTAGGATGTCTCTATCCGGTCTCTGCACCGCTTTCCGCTCTGCTTCCTTTCTCCGCCCTGTTTCCGGAACCAGCACTTGCTCACTGCTCCGACTTCTTGCGGTCGCTCTCTGCCGGAACTCAACGTTTTACCAGGGTCTCAGCTATCTCCTCCTGCTCTACAGCTCACTCCGTCTTCTCCTATTTCTGCGTCTTCTGCGGCTTTACTCCGAGTCCGTATCCGACTCAGAGACCGTCGGTTCCGTCTCCGGAACACTACTCTGCTTCGGCGGCTCCGTCTGCCTCCAGGAATCCGCCATTCTCCGCTTCATCCATCTCGGATGCTTGACACCATTATACGGTTTCAGCAAATCGAAGTGAACCACCTTCTGTCGAGTTTCACTCTCTGCAATCTCGTAGGTCACGTCGGTAAATCTGCTCAGCACTAGCTTTGGACCGCTCCACTTCCTCTGCAACTTGGGAGCTTTGCCCTTCTTCCGTGTTTTGACCGCCATCCACACTCGGTCTCCTGGCTGGAACTGATTGTCGACCTTCCTCCGGTCGTACAGCTTCTTCTGCCGTTCCATTTCTCTGCCAGATTTCGCTCGAACCGCCTTGTATACCGCCTCTAGTCGCTCCCGGAGCTGACTGCCATACTCTGTTACTTCCGCTGTTGATTCTCCCGGCGGTCTGCCAATCAGTAACTCTACCGGAGTGTTGACTTCTCTGCCCAGCATCAGTAAGTTGGGACTCTGCCCGGTTGTCTCCTGCGGGGTACTCCGGTAAGCTGCCATCGCCAACGGTACTAGCTGATCCCAGTTGGTCTGCCGCTCGCTTACGTACAGGCTCAGGATCTGCTGCAGCGTCCGGTTGAATCGCTCAATGAAACCATCCGACTGAGGTCGGAAAGCGGTTGTCCGTGTCTTGTGAATCCCCAGGATTCTGCAAACATTTCTCAGCAAGTCGGACTCGAAATTTCTGCCTTGGTCGGTGTGGATCTCCATCGGGATGCCGTACCGCGCTGCAAACTGGTTGACGAGTATGTCCGCAACCGTCACCGCTTCCTGATTCGGCATCGGGTAAGCCTCTACCCACTTGGTGAAGTAATCGCCGATGACTAAGATGTACCGGTTCCCCCGGGTGGATTTAGGTAACGGACCCATCACGTCCATTGCCACCCTCTCCATGGGCGCTCCAACCCGGTATTTCTGCATCGGAGATCGTTTCACGTTCTGCATACTTCTTGACGCACATTCGTCACAGCTCAGCACCCACTGCTTTATGTCCCGCATCATAGCCGGCCAAAAATACCGCCTCCGAATGCTAGCCGCCATCCTTCTGCTTCCGAGGTGTCCTCCCGTCCGGCTCTGATGGGCCAGACGGAAAATCTCCTGTCTCAGCTCCTTCGGGGTTATTAACTGCATTCGGCTGGTTCCTTCTGCCGTTTTCCATTTCCGGTAGACTACTCCGTCGACTTTCAGTAAGGTCTTCCGCATCCCGTACAGCACTTTCTCCTCGCTGCTCATGCTGGAAAAGTCTGCACTGCCAGTTGTACCGCTCCCGTCGATCAGCGACGTCACCAGTGGGTACCAAGGTTCTGCTTGCTGCATTCTCCGCAAATCATCTGGTCGATATTTCTGCCCCAGCACAGTATCCTGGTCCGCATTTTCCGCCAGCCTAATCTGCTCTGCAACCGCATCCGCTTTTCCTGGAACCGCCTTCTCTGTCACCGCAACCGCAACCGGCTTCCGGGACGCTGCTTTCTCCGTCACCGCAACCGCAACCGGCTTCCGGGATGCTGCTTTCTCCGTCACCGCAACCGCAACCGGCTTCCGGGACGCTGCTTTCTCCGTCACCGCAACCGCAACCGGCTTCCGGGACGCTGCTTTCTCCGCTACTGCAACCGCCTTCCTTGGGACTGCTTCCTCCGTCACCGCAACCGGCTTCCGGGACGCTGCTTTCTCCGTCACCGCAACCGCAACCGGCTTCCGGGACGCTGCTTTCTCCGTCACCGCAACCGCAACCGGCTTCCGGCACGCTGCTTTCTCCGCTACTGCAACCGCCTTCCTTGGGACTGCTTCCTCCGTCAGTTCTGCTTCTCCGCCCGATCTCCTTGACCGCTTCCGGCGTCCCCCCTTCCTTGGCTTGGGCTGAGGAGTTTCTTCACTTCGTGTCTGCCGGATTCTTTCTCCGTAGTTCCAGGCGTCTATCTTGGCTTGTTTCCAGTCGATTTTTCCGCATTGGCTGCATGGGGATCTGGACAAGGCATCCGCATTATTATGGATTCGCCCCGGACGATGTTCGATGTCGAAATGAAACTCACTCAGGAGCTCAATCCACCGGGCTACCTGCCCCTGGGGCTCCTTGAAATTCATAAGCCAGGTAAGACTGCCATGATCCGTGCGAAGAAGGAAGTGTCGTCCCAGCAAGTACTGCTTATTCTTCTGTACCGCAAACACAACCGCCAGGAGCTCCTTCCGGGTGACACAGTATCTCCGTTCTTCTTTGGTTAGGCTGCGGCTCAAGTAGGTTATCACCCGCTCCTGGTTGCCCTGCTTCTGTGACAGTACTGCTCCCAGCCCGGTGTCACTGGCGTCCGTGTCCAGGATATATCGGCCTTGCTCCCTTGGGTACCCGAGTATCGGTGCCGATACTAGGCGGTTCTTCAGCTCTGCAAATGCCTGTTCTTGCTCCGTCTGCCACCGGAACGGCACCCCTTTTTCCGTCAAGTGATTCAGCGGCGCTGCAATCTCGGAGAACTTCGGCACGAACTTCCGGTAATAGGAGCAAAGTCCCAGAAAACTGCGCAGCTCCGTCAGGTTGGTGGGTGTCCGCCACTTCCGTACTGCCTCCGTTTTTGCCGGGTCGGTGCGGATACCGTCTCTGCCGACTATGTGACCTAGGAAAGACACCTCCGGCTGGAAGAACTTGCATTTTGACGGTTTGACTTTTAGGTCTGCCTCTCTCAGCTTGCTGAACACCTCCTGAAGATCACGGATGTGATCCTCCAGGGTCTTGCTGTAGACTATGATGTCGTCCAGATATATGAGGCAGGTCTTCCAGGACAAACCGCCTAGCACCTTCTCCATCAACCGCTCGAACGTACCCGGAGCATTGCACAAGCCGAAACTCATCACTTTGAACTGGTAAAGGCCGCCAGGAACACAGAAGGCCGACTTTTTCCGGGCGTCTTCATCCATCCCGACCTGCCAGTAGCCACTGGTCAGGTCGAGAGTGGAGAACCATTTGGCGTCTGCACAGGCTGCTATGGTGTCGTCTATTCTCGGCAACGGATAAGCATCTTTCTCCGTGACTGCATTTAACCGCCGGTAATCGACGCAGAACCGGGTGGTCCCATCCTTTTTCTTCACGAGGACAATCGGTGAAGCCCACGGACTGCTACTTTCTTCAATGACGTTCTTGTCTTTCATCTCCTGAATCAGACTGCTCACCAGCTCTCTCTTGTCTGGCGGAATTTGTCTGGTTGGCTGCTTAATCGGCCGGTGACTGCCCGTGTTTATCTGATGTTGTACCTCGTTGGTCTGCCCCAGTTCTCCGGCATCATTACTGAAGGTCAGCTTATTCCGAAATAGGAGGTCGGTTACTCTCTCGCGGAAATGACTCGGCACTGCATCCTGGGTCTGCTCTGCTAACTGCCGCAGCTTCTCGTACCCGCTCCAATTCCGCCCGGACTCCGACTCCGTGGAAATCTGCACCTTCCGGCTCCGCTCCGCCAACGGCACAACACTGCAACCGGCTGCCAGGGTGGTCATCGTCGCCAACTGCGCTCCTTTCTTGATGATTACCGGCTCTGCCATCACGTTGATCACTCGAACCGGGACTGTTCCTTGCTTTATCCGGGATAAAGTTCTCCCGATCAGCCAAGGTCTTTTCTCCGTAGGCTCCTGCGGCATTTCTAGTACTCCTTCTGCTTCACGGACACTCTCTGCTTGTCCTATAATCAGCTGTTCCGTTTCCGGCGGAATTTGGTAATCTGCTACAGCGTTGATCGGAAACGGCTCCCTGGTCTGCTCGAACATGGTGAGGAACACCTCCAGGCTGCCCATCTGCATGGTCATCCGGTCGAAGTTTATGCCGGATACTCGGGAACGGATGAAATCCATCCCCAGTATTCCTTCGTCTTCACAGTCTGCAATCTCGAACGTCACGGTCTCAGCTACTCCTGCGATGTTGAGTGGGAGTTCTTTCCGGCCATGTGTCCGTATGTTACTTCCGTCAACCATTGAAAGACGAATCGGCGACCGCTTCAGCTTCATTCCGGGTTTCCGGATCCGTTCCCAGGTTTGTAGGTTGAGCATTGTGACAGTGCTGCCGGTGTCGATTATCAGCGTTACTGGCTCTCCGCATACTCTGGCTGTCACACACATGCCCACCTCGCCCCTGGGACCGGGTCCGTGAACCACCTGCCGGTTATGGGGGTGTCCTTTCTTCCGGGTCCCGGATTTCCCCTTTTCCGCGACCCGCTCTAGTTTTCCGGCTGCTGCTGCTGCTGTCGTGGCTGCTGCAATTGTTGCTGCTGCTGCTGCTGCGGCTGCTGCTGCTGCTGCTGTTGTCGCGGCGACTGCTGTTGTTGTGGTTGACGCCGCTGCTGCTGCTGCTTCGGCTGCCTACAGTCTCGGGCAAAATGTCCTTTCCGGCCACAGTTGAAACATTCTAAATCCGCTCGGGAACTGCGCTGCTGCTGCTGCCGGCTAACCGCTTCCTTGACCTGCGTCATCAGATCCGCCAACTGCTGCTGAGTCTGCTCGGCTTGCTTCCGCAATTCGTTCACCTGCTGGCTCCACTCCGGCTCCGTGTTCAGCTGCCTCGTCCGGTGTCGCTCCGCTGGTCTGCTGTTGTCCGTTTTCATGATGCTCTCATACTCGGTAGCGAAAGCCAGGGCCTGCGACAGCGTCTCCGGGTGGCTTTTCAATACCGACAACCGCATATCTCGGTTAGTCAGGCTGTTGCAGAAATGCATCTTCATGAGCACTTCTGTTGTTGCCGGATCTGCTTTTGGGTAAGCTAGCCGCGTCTTGCTCCGTATGTCTCTGGCCAGCTCGGACAGCTCCTCCTCCGGCTGCAATTTCCAAGTCTGCAATTCCGCCTGGAAAACAAATGTTTTCTCCCCCGGACAAAACTGCTGTTTTAATGCCGCCACAACCGTATCAAAGCTGCGTCTCTGCTCCGCGGACAGATCCAATAGTATGCTGCGGGCGTTACCCCTCAAACTGACACATAAGTTCAGCGCCTTTTCCTCTGCTGTCCAACGGTAGTACCGAGCGTATTCAAGGAGGTGAGCCTCATACTCCGGCCACGGATCAGTTCCGTCGTATGTCATTAATCTGGCTACTCCTGCCCTTGGTGCTGGTTGTTGTACTGCTTCTGCCTGCTGCTGCTTTCCGGTTACTGCCAGGTGCTGCTGAAACACCTCCATTTGGGTCGCCCATAATCTGGTCAGGTTGTCGACTAAATTCTCTCCGCCTTCCGGGTCCGCATCCGGTTCCCGATCGCCAGCCTGGTCCGGAAAGTTAATTTCCGCCTCTGCTAACTGCTCTGCAGGCTGTACTCCTTGAGGAACCCGAAGGGGCTCTTCTGCAACTGCTTTCTGCATTTCCGGCTGCAACAGCTTTCGTTCGGCAGGACGAACTGCTTCCTTTTCCGCAACCGGCATCTGCAACGGCTCAGCTCCTACTGCTCCTACAGGCTGCTCCGTGTCCGACACGGCTGCCTTCAGCTGCTGTTCCGCCAATTTGCCCCGTCTAGTAGTCATGCTGCAGATGATCCCACCGCTGCCACCAAAAAGTTGTAACGGGTTTACACCCTTCTGTGACGTCTTGATGAACCGGTTTTCTAGGGAGGTGGGTGAGTTGTTATAAAACCGGAGCTGAAACGGTAAAACTCCGGGAAACTGCTACTGCTGTACGGTTGAACTCCGGCTAGAAGTCTCTAAGGTTGGTAGCGTGGTCTGGAATGGACCTCTTAACCGTTGTCCGACTGCTAATCTGCAACTGCACCTGTAAAGTAAGGATCCGGAGGCGTTTCCGTCTCCGGGTACTGCAACTGCTCCGTCGGGAAACCGCTTTACTGCAACAGCTCCGTCGTTTTCCGTCTTACTGCAAACTGCGACTGCGCCTGGAATAAAGAATCCGGGAACGTTGCTGTTTCCGAATACTGCAACCGCTCGGCCAGGTTCCGCCGCACTGCAATCTGCTCCGGTTGGCTCCGCCTCACCGCAACCTGGTACCGCACCTGAAATGGAGTATCTCGGAAGTGTTCCCACTTCCGGTTACCGCAACCGCTCCGTCAGGTACTGCCTCTGCAACTCCGTCGTCCGAAATAGGAGGTCGGTTACTCTCTCGCGGAAATGACTCGGCACTGCATCCTGGGTCTGCTCTGCTAACTGCCGCAGCTTCTCGTACCCGCTCCAATTCCGCCCGGACTCCGACTCCGTGGAAATCTGCACCTTCCGGCTCCGCTCCGCCAACGGCACAACACTGCAACCGGCTGCCAGGGTGGTCATCGTCGCCAACTGCGCTCCTTTCTTGATGATTACCGGCTCTGCCATCACGTTGATCACTCGAACCGGGACTGTTCCTTGCTTTATCCGGGATAAAGTTCTCCCGATCAGCCAAGGTCTTTTCTCCGTAGGCTCCTGCGGCATTTCTAGTACTCCTTCTGCTTCACGGACACTCTCTGCTTGTCCTATAATCAGCTGTTCCGTTTCCGGCGGAATTTGGTAATCTGCTACAGCGTTGATCGGAAACGGCTCCCTGGTCTGCTCGAACATGGTGAGGAACACCTCCAGGCTGCCCATCTGCATGGTCATCCGGTCGAAGTTTATGCCGGATACTCGGGAACGGATGAAATCCATCCCCAGTATTCCTTCGTCTTCACAGTCTGCAATCTCGAACGTCACGGTCTCAGCTACTCCTGCGATGTTGAGTGGGAGTTCTTTCCGGCCATGTGTCCGTATGTTACTTCCGTCAACCATTGAAAGACGAATCGGCGACCGCTTCAGCTTCATTCCGGGTTTCCGGATCCGTTCCCAGGTTTGTAGGTTGAGCATTGTGACAGTGCTGCCGGTGTCGATTATCAGCGTTACTGGCTCTCCGCATACTCTGGCTGTCACACACATGCCCACCTCGCCCCTGGGACCGGGTCCGTGAACCACCTGCCGGTTATGGGGGTGTCCTCTCTTCCGGGTCCCGGATTTCCCCTTTTCCGCGACCCGCTCTAGTTTTCCGGCTGCTGCTGCTGCTGTCGTGGCTGCTGCAATTGTTGCTGCTGCTGCTGCTGCGGCTGCTGCTGCTGTTGTCGCGGCGACTGCTGTTGTTGTGGTTGACGCCGCTGCTGCTGCTGCTTCGGCTGCCTACAGTCTCGGGCAAAATGTCCGTTCCGGCCACAGTTGAAACATTCTAAATCCGCTCGGGAACTGCGCTGCTGCTGCTGCCGGCTAACCGCTTCCTTGACCTGCGTCATCAGATCCGCCAACTGCTGCTGAGTCTGCTCGGCTTGCTTCCGCAATTCGTTCACCTGCTGGCTCCACTCCGGCTCCGTGTTCAGCTGCCTCGTCCGGTGTCGCTCCGCTGGTCTGCTGTTGTCCGTTTTCATGATGCTCTCATACTCGGTAGCGAAAGCCAGGGCCTGCGACAGCGTCTCCGGGTGGCTTTTCAATACCGACAACCGCATATCTCGGTTAGTCAGGCTGTTGCAGAAATGCATCTTCATGAGCACTTCTGTTGTTGCCGGATCTGCTTTTGGGTAAGCTAGCCGCGTCTTGCTCCGTATGTCTCTGGCCAGCTCGGACAGCTCCTCCTCCGGCTGCAATTTCCAAGTCTGCAATTCCGCCTGGAAAACAAATGTTTTCTCCCCCGGACAAAACTGCTGTTTTAATGCCGCCACAACCGTATCAAAGCTGCGTCTCTGCTCCGCGGACAGATCCAATAGTATGCTGCGGGCGTTACCCCTCAAACTGACACATAAGTTCAGCGCCTTTTCCTCTGCTGTCCAACGGTAGTACCGAGCGTATTCAAGGAGGTGAGCCTCATACTCCGGCCACGGATCAGTTCCGTCGTATGTCATTAATCTGGCTACTCCTGCCCTTGGTGCTGGTTGTTGTACTGCTTCTGCCTGCTGCTGCTTTCCGGTTACTGCCAGGTGCTGCTGAAACACCTCCATTTGGGTCGCCCATAATCTGGTCAGGTTGTCGACTAAATTCTCTCCGCCTTCCGGGTCCGCATCCGGTTCCCGATCGCCAGCCTGGTCCGGAAAGTTAATTTCCGCCTCTGCTAACTGCTCTGCAGGCTGTACTCCTTGAGGAACCCGAAGGGGCTCTTCTGCAACTGCTTTCTGCATTTCCGGCTGCAACAGCTTTCGTTCGGCAGGACGAACTGCTTCCTTTTCCGCAACCGGCATCTGCAACGGCTCAGCTCCTACTGCTCCTACAGGCTGCTCCGTGTCCGACACGGCTGCCTTCAGCTGCTGTTCCGCCAATTTGCCCCGTCTAGTAGTCATGCTGCAGATGATCCCACCGCTGCCACCAAAAAGTTGTAACGGGTTTACACCCTTCTGTGACGTCTTGATGAACCGGTTTTCTAGGGAGGTGGGTGAGTTGTTATAAAACCGGAGCTGAAACGGTAAAACTCCGGGAAACTGCTACTGCTGTACGGTTGAACTCCGGCTAGAAGTCTCTAAGGTTGGTAGCGTGGTCTGGAATGGACCTCTTAACCGTTGTCCGACTGCTAATCTGCAACTGCACCTGTAAAGTAAGGATCCGGAGGCGTTTCCGTCTCCGGGTACTGCAACTGCTCCGTCGGGAAACCGCTTTACTGCAACAGCTCCGTCGTTTTCCGTCTTACTGCAAACTGCGACTGCGCCTGGAATAAAGAATCCGGGAACGTTGCTGTTTCCGAATACTGCAACCGCTCGGCCAGGTTCCGCCGCACTGCAATCTGCTCCGGTTGGCTCCGCCTCACCGCAACCTGGTACCGCACCTGAAATGGAGTATCTCGGAAGTGTTCCCACTTCCGGTTACCGCAACCGCTCCGTCAGGTACTGCCTCTGCAACTCCGTCGTCCGGTACCGCCTCTGCAACTGCTTCGTCGTTCCCGTCTCTGCAACTGCTCCGTCCGATACCGCCTCCGTAGTTGCTCCGTCGAATTCCACCTCCGTCTCCGTCTCCGACTCCTTCCTCGGTGATCTGGGTTCTTAGATCACCCTAAGACGTCGTTACAACTTGGTCTTAACCGACTGTAGTCTTATCTCCCTTTACTCCGTATAACTGTCTTTTCCGGGAAACTAACTTTATTATAACTTCCAGTTCCCTAACGAACACGGAAAAACAACTCGGTTGAAGTTTTCATGTTTATTTTCCAAGTTCACAGTCGGAAGACTTAACTGCTATCATCTGGATGACTCTATCCGGAACAAGGGAGTACTCTGCTATGGGAGAAGGGGTCTGCACAGGTCGACGTCAGGACACCAACTCCGCCGTCCGCTGTGAAGCGGGGGCTTTTATAGACCTGAGACCCACGTCACGTGACCAACCTATTGTGACGTCATAGTCCGCCAAAACACTGATATTTTCCGGATTTCTAAAAACACTCTAGAACCAATCAGTGGCTGACACGTCACCTTTTAAACCGAAAACGAGGCTGATCACATGACCTTCCGGAAATAACGTCATTACGTTATTGTACTCCATTGTTCCGGCTCCGTCTCCGGTTCCGTCTCCGTCTCCGGATTTACCAACATCATAAATTACTAAGTTCCGAGACGGAAAACCTTTAAAACATTAACAATACGGAACCGTATGAACCTTTAAACACATATACACCCTAATAAACGGTTATTTAACCATAAAATCACAAAACACTAACAGAATTACCTAGGGGAAACCTTTGGGTACGCCCCAAAACCGTTACACTATTCAGTGTATATCGAGGGAAAAATGAATTTGTTTTTCACAGAAGGACGTTATCAACTACAAAGTGCTCTGAGCCAAAGGAAATATATGGAATGCAACTGGTGTCGTTAGATTCGAATGAAAAGGGAAATACATAATTAATTTTGATCTGTTGACAACACACTCTTGTGGTGTGAAGAATCTCTTGTGGCGAACATTCCTTACAAAGAACTCATCCGGATCACATCCTGAAATATACAGATTAATTGTGATCCCTTCACACTACCTAGTTTCCTCTTAAATCTGATCTACCTAGTTTACTCTTAGATTAGATCCTCGTGGATCTGACGCTAGACAGGACCTCTCCAGCGTTTCTCACACCCAGGTGTCTCTCCAGGAATTTCTCCTATAGATGAAATAGAGGAAAAATGTCAACCTGTTTAAAAACTAATTTCTCAAGCTGTACCAGACTTAAATGTGCTTTTACAAGAGGCCCACGTTGTCTTCATAGCCAAGAAATTATAGAAATTATTAGCATACCTCCCAACTCTATCGAAAATGATATTATAAATGTGTTTAAACTATCAAAAACAATTATTAGCATACCTCCCAACTCTATCGAAAATGATATTATAAATATGTTTAAATTATCAAAAACAACTTCATCTATCATAATACATGACATAATTCCATGACCAGCCGCTGGCTGGAGTCGCGTTCTAGTTAGGAATTACAGTGAGCTTATATACGTGCCTTGCGAGTATTATATATATTCCGACACTCAATGCAATACCTTTTACATTTTTTTTGTATTTTAATCGTTTATTATAGTGACCAAAGCATATAACAAGATTCAGATAACAGTAACATAAAATGAACAAATGCCTCCAGCCACATAGGGCTTATTAGTCACTACAAATACAAAAACAAATAATCGTGACACAACATTGTAAACCTGAGTTCCATTCACACAAACAATTTACTTTTTCTGATTTCCATTGCAGCACATATATACGTGGATAAGTGTTTTGAGCATCTCTGATTAATGAATTTGAATTGTTCATACACATCATAATTTTTAATATCTGGAATTAACTGTTCAACCTTATTATACAATATTGTACGCTGTAAATTATTGTGCGCTGAAAATTACATGATTATTCAGTATCAAGCTATTGAGAATTCAACAGTTAGAAATTCAACATTACACACGATTCCAGCCATGCTTATTCACCGCAAGCGTGCCTTAATACACGACAAGAGTGCTTCATCGCTGAAAGAGTGCTTTAAAAGTCGGTAAGAGTGAAGATCGCACTTACACCGTGAAGCTTTTAGCACGTTATATATCGCAGACCTTTTAGTGACATGAACTTGACCTAAGGTAACATCCAGAGTTGAATGTCAAGGTGATATATTTATCATATATGGTGAGTTCAACGTGATCTCAGATGAAGTCATATTGTCATGTATGGAGGAACTATTGGAGAAATGACCTCGAATGAGTTGCTAAACGTCAAGGTCATGATTGTGTAAATGGCTTGTTGTACTGCGAGCATATATATGTCCAAATGATTGGTGACCTTTACTCGACCTCGGATGAAGCTGTTCGAATACATGAGCAACGTAAAAAGTGCAAGTCGACAAAAAAACTTATAGGTAGAGTTTGGGTTTGCATTATTACAAATTCCGTATATATTGGCGTTATGTGTTAGCATGCAATTCATGTAGGTTAGAGTTAGCATGATTAGTCTGAAAGATGGCTTTCAACAACTGCTTCCAATGATATCTAGAGGACACTGGGTCCAATTTGTGGACTTCCTCGGCTCAATGTAATAAAATTATTAAGTAAACTATCTAGCCCTTGGTGTGATCAACTCTGCCATTTAACATGTGCATGGCACATAGCACGACTGTAATGTACAGTCTGACAAACTCCAATCCCAGAGCTCAAGCCTATACAAAAATAGCATGACTGATTTCTTGAAAAAAAAATTATAATAAATATTGTGATCATGTATACCATTATTATGAAACCATGATTTATAAAACGCATGCTCCATAATACCCTGTATAAAAATAATCATACAAATCACATACACGTATATTTTTGTGACAGATTGAAATGTTCTCTTATTTACAAGGTTTGAGTCATCTTTGAAAGGCAGAGACAATAGTGCTCTTGCTGAGAGACACGGGGAGATTATTCCCAGACCTGAGGTAGCACATACCATGATGCGAGATAATATATCAGGCAGAGACCGTTGGTTACGGAGGCGCCACCTGCAGCTAAACAATGATACAGCTTTAAAATGTCTTTTCAGGCGAACATAAGTTCAATGCCCTGGCAAAAAAGCAGTGGCGCCATCAGATGTAAATTACTTGCAACTATAGAGCGCATGCGTATGTATATGTACCGAACAATGTTTGCCCAACTTGTTGGTATCAGTGGTTGTGATGGTTTGCCTTCCTACAGCACAGGTACAGGTGCTCCTGACGAGATTCAAACCCAAATGGAGTTAATGTCGAAATGGTGCTTATCATTAATGACTGCATACACGGCAACAGTCATAGAAGATATTGTTCGTCACCATCGAAGTAAATGTGTTTCAATTACCCTCGAAGTAGATAACTGTTAGTTGATACCAGTTCTCACTTGGAGGGTGACGAAAATACATCCACCTTTCGTCAGATTGTGTAAAACAATGTCGCCACCGCACAGGTCTTCCTGGTCAAGAATATCGCATGAACGCCTCAGTTACAGTTACGTCACGTTTTCATACTCAGCTTAGCCCAAGTATCCTACAATGCCCCTCAATACTACTCATCCACTAAATGAATGCCATTTAATCCGTCTGTCACCTTTTTAATCCTTATTGAATATAGAGGAAGGCGCAGGATATGATACTTGGGCCCTAAGCTTATCTACTTTCGACGAACACACGTCAGTATGTCAGTATCTTATTAAATGTTCTGTACAAATGTTAAGAAAATAATGAGACTGACGATGATGAATATACTACCAAACATGTTTCTCAACCTATTGAACAGATTTCTGTTACAGGAATCAAAGTGCACAAATATTTCAACATGTTGACTGTTTTGTAGGAAACCATTGGTATTTACTGAAACATGATTTATGTATGACCTCAGAGCCAAATATTCCGATTTGATGTCATAATAACGAAATTCACAAGCTAGCGAATAAATGAATAGTGAGTCGATATCCTATCGCATATGGTCGTATACTTCACGATTGCCAAAATAGTGTGATATACAAGCTACAATAGCTTCTGGTGAATATATTTCAGAATGTGTGTGATAAAAAAATATTACACGTAGAGGCATTGAGACATTGACATTCAATATTTGAAGGCGGAGGATACACCATCTTGAAATTCATGATATTCATTATATTAGCATTGCTGCAGTCATATTGAATGATGATGAAAGCGAACATCAAGATATATGGAAATAAATAGATGGTAAAAAAAGTCTGATCTCATTGCATCGACATCAACCCACGTTATTCATTGTCAATTTTTCCCCTTTTTAAAGAGTGAAGGCGAAGAAGTGTAATCTAAGAAATAACATAGTTCACTTGCGATATATCATGAAAAGAATGATAATCGTATGTTTTAGTTTCAAATCGAGGGAGGAGATGAGTGATGTGACCTCTGCGTCGATTTCAGGTATTGAACTTTGGACAGTATTGATTGTCATTTTAAATACTGACATTCACAACGTAACTATTAATTCGGGCCATTGGCAATTTGATGGTGTAGTGTTAAGACAAGACAAAGATACAATCATAGTATTTTCTATGGGTAACCACTGTGCGTTTTTGACCATTCGTCAGGATTGCGGGTTCATGTCTACTAATGGGGGAGCATAATTGGTATTGTTCACAAGGTGGTATGCTCTTTCACAATCGATGAGCTATAGAACACGTATTAACGGTTTCATTACGTAATTCTGAAACAAAAGCTCTTATCATTCTTCATTTTATTTCTATATTCTGGTCGGCACTGAGATGGCCTTTGTGAGCCCAAAGGGCCGGTAAACTTCATTCATTCATTCATTCACTAACGGTTTCATTTCTCGTTTTCCGAGCAACGATGATTACAATGTGTTGTAGTAGTAGACATTAAAATATGTTGATCATATCCCCGTCCATTTCCCTCACAGCTTGTTAGGTAAAGGATTTATGGTTGGTACCCTAATGTCGCGCCGTTGCGTCTGTCATCTGTGTAGTCGTCTGAGCACGTTTACATATATAAATCTTACGGTCATATTTTTTTCTTCAAATGTTGTATATAGTTATCTATGAATAAATAAACAGGATTTTTTTTTAATTTCTGAATATCATTTCCCCCCCCCCCCCCAAAAAACCTAATTTTGGACGACCATTTTCTTGAAATTTGTCTGATAACATTTATTTTGGTGATTTATGCATAACACACGCATATGTACCCTTTTGGCGTGTATAAGTGTCGTTACTCTTGAATTGGCGGCCTGTTTCCTGTGCATGGTGGTCATATGGATTTTCCGACGGGTAGGTGAGAAGAAATTTGTTGGTCGAAACTCAAGTCAATAATTGCTTCAAGCTTTTTCCAGCCAGAAAAGTCAGATTGTTTTGTCATTGAGTTTTTGGCTAAATATGCATCCATTTTTTTTTTTTTTTTGGCATATCCAAATCGGAAATCATATGTGAGAAATTTACAGGTGACCTTCAATTTGACCATCAATGACTTCGGAAGTTCATTTCATACATTTATTGAATAAACATGAATATTTATAGGAGTTGATTAGCGCTGACCAGTAAGGTGACCAAAAAACTGACTTCGCTATGCCTGAATGATTTGTCCCGAAGAAGGCGTGAAATGCAAGTTGGGTCTTTGCTGAACGACTTAAATGATAGTCACCGGTATCCACCATTGAATCACATGCGTTAAGCCATCAAATTTTAGCACATATTTTCAAGGATTCTCAGATGAGCAGATTTGTTACACGAGATCATCGATGATATAATTAGAGATGAGTTTAAATTATATTCAATCCAACGAATGATAATGAATATGAATAATTATGATTGGAGAACGGGGTCAATTTGCAATCAATCCATCTGCAACGATCCAGATCAGGGGCGTATCCAGAAATCCCAGAAAGAGGGGGGGGGGGGGCACAAGAATGAAATTGAGTGGAAGATGGAGCAAGGCACGAGCGCAATGATTCCCCAACTGGGGAGGGGGGTTTGGGTTTAGGGCCCGCCCGGTCTTTTTTTTTTGCGTTTGCTGGTGCATTCTGGCCTTATTTTCGGTACAAATTACCCTTGACAACTCAACAGTTATGACAGGAGCGCAGCGAGTCCCAAGCGGCGGGGGGTCTGGGGCCCAACGCGTTCTGGCGTTTGCTGGTGCATTCTGGCCCTATTTTGGGTACATATTACCCTTGACAACTCAACAGTTATGACATGAGCGCATTTTTTATGAGCGTTTTTTTCAATTACTTGGCAATAATGGTGGCACTCCATTTAAGTAATATATAACATACATGTATAAGGTCCACTAAGCTTGGTTTGTCTCACGACTTCACCTGTGCCATGTGACGAGTGAGCAACGGATCACATACAGTCCTCATATAAACAAAGTCCTCATATTTGCAACTAGCTCTGGAATAGCGTATAAGTTGAGAAACAAACACATCATATGCTGGTGACACAGGAATGTTGCTGCTTAGAAAAGGGAAATTGACTATGGAAAAATTGAAATCATCACGTTTGTCATATAATCTAGTTGACAGGTTAGAATCACCAATCAATCTCAGACTTCAGGTCTCGATAGTTGGAAAAATTAGCGGAGTCTGTAGTAATATCGTTTGCTCAATTTTCCTGTATTTGTTTTGCTCTGGTCACGGACGGCTGCCACCATTTGTTGTCCCGAACACCTATCGCATCTCATCTCTCGTTCCCTCGTTGTGTCAATAGTCATTCTCATTTTAATTTCCCCGTTTCTGTTTGTGTTTCCTTTATTGTCATTTCATTAAGTCTCAACTTCTAGCTACTTTGAAGGTAGATAGAAAGGCATTTATGCGATTCTGAATGATCTATGTATTATATACAACTATTAGCAATCAGTGTATGCAGGTTACAGAGGCGCCACCTACAACTCATCTTCAACGAGAATAACCCATTTAGTAGCGCCCTGAGGTGAACATAGCTATCACCCTGGCAGAATAACGACAATGGCGCCATCGGGTGTCTCCTTTTGACGTAATTCTTGTTCAGATGTCCGCATTTGCATGCATGTCGAACACTAAAACTGGTGGATTTTACTGAGGTACAAACACTTATGGCAATAATAGTGCCATGTACAGACAGTACAGTAATCAGAGAACCAGAATAATGGGGTTTCAGATAAATTTCCATCCAACTTACGAGATACTTTATAATTTGAAATGCTACTGTTTGCTATCCTCATAAAAAGTGAATTTTTATCCGGTTAGTGAAAAGTCCAATTTAGTTCACCAGCATTTACTTCGTGGATGACAAAAAATGCAACTTTGTTCAAATACATTGGTGTCAGAACAAAAGAGAATTATCACATTTTCAGCTCCTCTGATGTACTGATTCACATTATAAAAGGTTGGTGTGTATCTGAGTCTTTGCTACTGTTTGCTATCCTCATAAAAAGTGAATTTTTATCCGGTTAGTGAAAAGTCCAATTTAGTTCACCAGCATTTACTTCGTGGATGACAAAAAATGCAACTTTGTTCAAATACATTGGTGTCAGAACAAAAGAGAATTATCACATTTTCAGCTCCTCTGATGTACTGATTCACATTATAAAAGGTTGGTGTGTATCTGAATCAAGACTAACAAACTCTTATTATAAATAAACATGGAACCAGTACCCTAGTAAGAAGTATTTCCCGAGAACAAAACCGAGTCCGATCTTGAAGTCCAGCGTCAGGTAAAATCGGGAAAATTTCATGGAACTTCATGAACACCCATATATGACAATAAGGAGGGAAAATCAATTTTCCAGAAAGTGTGAGTATTTCCTCCGACACATGTGGCACCCCTAATGAATTCCCACCAAAAAATGCAAACAAGTCCTGCTGCAGACTTGTCACGGGTTTGGTGTAGTTATCACCCAGATCGTGATGACGTCCGTAGAATTCTTAAAGCAGCTGTTAGTCATGGGAAATATCATTGTCACAGCAGTTTAAAGACTAGCTGGGATAACATATCATCATTAACGTTTGGAACGAAATTCAGGCGTTGGACTAAATGTAATTACATTATATTTTTCTCATAATTGACTTAGTTAGGATGTTTTCCTAGATGTGGGGATGATACTTATTGACTACGTACTTCACTGTGTTTGCGTAATGTGTGGCAATGTCGCAGTAAATTGACTGGACTGAAGTGAATATTACGATCATTCGGCCAAGAAATTAATGGTGAAAACCTCTTGCCACATGCAGCTCTATGCTCCGGGATATTATTGCTAGGATATCCGAAGATGTACAGTCTCCAACCTATTCATGGAGATTTCCATCATCAATAAACCTTCTGGTGTTGGTGCATATATCAATAACTTGACAACGTTCTCATATTCGTTTATATACCAATTTCATATACACCAATGCTCAAGGGGTAACGGATGTGCTATAAAGATAGAGTATTATTATTATTATTTAGAGTATTATTATTATAAATAAACATTTTTCTCTTATGATGCCAGCATTATATAAATTGTCTGTAATATTCTTGTATATTTTTATTTGTTTATTCGTGTGAGTTCTGTCACCAAATCCGTATAAGGTTTTGCAATGTATTCATGTCTAATAACCTTGAAAGTTTGTGAGTATTTTGATAGTTTTAAGTTTTAATTCAGACTCCCGTGATGCACTCAATGCCATATTATGGCTCAAACAAGTTGAAATGGATACAGACAAACATACAAATTCATATTCCAAGACCGAATCCATGAACGATTCTTACAAAATCTGTTTTGTACAAAATTGTAGAGAATCAATTTCACGGATTTTCAAACACTGTTTCAAAAGATACCATTCAAACGGCTTTCATGATTGTTCTGAAGATATTGTCTGCAAATTGTGATACTTGATTTGTTGTGAATGAGGTGAACGTATTGAGACAAACTTTTTATAGATGTATAAAGATCACCATTTGCAGTGACCTTTGACGATATTTTCGCAGCATGTCATCACTTCAGGTTCCTTCAAACCCACATGTCAAGCTATGCAAGTAATCGTATTTACTGGTATAGTAGGTCTGGTTCTGCCATATTATGACTTGGTTATTTATTTCAAGTATTCCAAGTGAACAAAACCGAATCTATTATCCGACCTGAAAGTCAGGTGTCTTGAGGATTTCAGTGGAGATTCGTGAAGCCACATTAGGAGGTGAGTGAGGAGGTAAACAAGAATAGCCACGTTAATATATGGTCACAGGAAATGGCAGCCGTCAGTTAACTACCTACATATTCACTAATTCAGACCTTTTCAAGAGATATTTACATTATGAAGAGAATTAACTACAATCACATGCATTGAGGAGAAATGAAAGGTGATGTTAAAAAACTATGAAGAAAAGTGTGTGAAAAACTGTAGCAGATGGAATATATTGATCTTGATTTAGATAATATATGTCAATGGGCTAATCAGTGGGCAGTTTCTTTCAGCCCTTCTAAATCAAAATTGATGATTATGTCCAAGAAACGAAATCGAATACACTACGGAGATGTTCTCTTCAATAATACAACTATAGAGCGAGTAACAAAGCATTGCCCTGTCGGTGTCATTTTAAGTGAGGATGTGTCCTGGGCAAGTCATATTCACGATCGGGTTGCGAAAGTAGGACCCATAATAAACATGCTGAAACGTATGACTAATATTTTACCAAGGAGAGGCAAAGAAAACGTTTATTTTATACATCACCAATCTAAACTACTACATGCTCCTTTTCGATCCTTTGGATCGTTCTGGATAGAAATTCGCGTACTGAAAGCAAGGCACGATCGTCTGCCTGCATGACTCGAGCGCTCCTTTTGCCGCCAAAACCGCCGCGCATATGCGCGCGCAGCTGCGCAGAAGCTTCACTTTTCTGTCCACCGCCATTTTTGCTTGGCAGCTTTGGATTTTGGTTCCCGGTGAATTCGTAGAATTTAGTCTGCAAACTAGACTTTTGCGATATATTCTTACGGAATTTCACCTGCCACGTTCATAGACATCGTTTTGTGTCTATTTGGATAAGTATTGGTCGATAGTTTGTTACTTGCTAGATCGTCAGCGATTTGTATAGCCAGTTCACCCTATTATCGTCCATCCGTCGTACTTGATAGTGTACTTGTTGTTTACATCTATCAATAGTTCTACGTTAATTTTCTACTGTATATATTTTGTAAACGTATACTGTAGTTTATATATTCGTAGTCCTCTTAGGGTTCTTTTTCAGCGCGGTCTCAGGTTTGCGTATTTTGCCCGCCCTGTTACTGTGTGTGGTTAGTTCCCTTTCGTGATCATGACTTCACAATCCTCCCTTGGTACCGGTGCCATGGACGAACGTCCATGCCCGAAGTGTCTGGTCAATACCCTCCGAGGAGGGGAGAAACACAGTTTGTGTTTCGACTGTTTAGACCATGGCCCGGTATCTATGGAGGATTTGAGGTGTGATCTGTGCCGTTTCTGGCGTCCCTCTTCCTTCGTGCAGGCGACTGCAAAGTATTCCGAAGCCTCGTTGGCTCGTCGGGATGCTTTGAGGCTTGCGGAAGCTTCGGCTCCGCAAGTCCGCCAGTCGCCCATGGAGGTGGAGACTCAGCCTGTGACGGCACAGATTGCGTCCGGTGTTAGCCAGCCCCTGGGGCTAACACAGGACATGGTCAACGCGGCTGTGCAATCCTTCTTTGCACAGTCGTTATCGTCCCTTCAGGGTCCCCTCCTGCCGGGTCTCTCTTCCCTGCTTGGACAGGGAGTCCCGGCCGGTTCTTCGGCTGCCCCTTCGTCGCAGGGAGAGCTTGCTCCCCCTGCTGGCAAGAAGTCGAAATCTTCTAAGAAGAAGGTTTCAGTTCTTGCCAAGGCGAAAGCAGCCAAGGAACCGCACTCCACCTTCGTCGTCCCTCAGTCGGGGCCGATAGAGGTGGAGGGGTCCGTCGTCTCTTCCCCTGGGCCTTCCAAGAAGAGGAAGCGTGCTTCCTCTAAGCGCCGTGGTGCTGAGACCACATCGATTTTCGATGTGGCTCAAGCTTCGTCCGACCTCTCGGTGGGCGACGATCAGGCTTCGGGCTTCGATCGGCGGAGCATCTTGGATGGCTCATTCGGGTCCTCGGTCTCGAGGTTCGAGGGGGAAGAGTTCCCTTTGTTTGGGGGTGAGGCTCTCGATCGTTCGTGCGATCGGGAGTCTTCACTTGGCGGTCGTGCTCCTGGTCCTCGATCAGGGCACGATCGGGCGGGTGGTGCTGGGGTCGTTCCTCAGGACCACTCAAGTCCTGTGTACGCGGATGTAAGTCGCCGGACGGGCGCGATCGCTGAGCAGGCATTCCCTCGCCCGTCCTTTGATGTACCCTTGGGGTCATCGAGGTCTTCGATCGGACCTGTGAGGTCCAACGATCGGGGGGGTCGAGTGGAAGCTGATCAGGAGTCGTCCTCCTCGGAGGAGGAGACTTCCGATCAGGCCGGGGGTTCTAACTTCCGGTGGGCTTTGGAGTCGGTCGCAAGGCGAATGGACTTGCCGATCGATGCTCCAGGGCCCTCACGGGGAACCGGTAGGTTCGCGTCGGCGCCAGTTCGTCGGCCGATCCGGCTCCCTGTGGCTCCCGCATTGGTCAAGTCCTTCGACAAGATCAACAAGGGAGTTACGGCTAAGAAGGATGTGGCTCGTACGGAGTCGACATTCCCGACTAGCCGTGTTCGACCTGAGTCGATCGACACCTATCAGACTGTAGAGTCCGAGGGTGGACATCAGACTTCCATCCCGGTCGAAGACCCTAACCTTCACCTGCTTTCCCGGAAGCAGGGTACGGTCTGGTCAGCTTATGTGAAAAAGGCTCGCCTTTCTCACTGGCAGACGCTGTCTCATCAATTGATGGGGCAGCTCTCGTTGACGGATCACCTGACCACTTTGGTTCAGGAGTTTGTGGACGAGGCGGATCTGGAGGAGGGGAGTCGCGCCAACATTCATGCAGCACTCGGCGTCTTGGCCGGAGTGGTCCATGCTGCTGAGCGTGACAGTGCGCACCTGGGCGCACAATTGGATCTCACCATGCGTGATGCCGATCTCCGTCTGCTTGACGTGTCCACTACGGACGTCGCTGAGCTACGTGGGAGGCCGCTTTTCTCAGGCTATACCTACGCCAACCTCTCTCGATCGGATATTTCCGTCATGCGGGAACATCTCCGGGATGAGGCTATGGCCAAGGCTTTGCTTGGGAAGTCGGCGGGGTCTGGGACAGGCAAGAAGACCAAGGGTCAGAAGCCTGCCCAACCTCAGGCACCACATGCACCCGCTTCTACGCAGCCGCCCTTTCGGGGGGCGCAGCCTCCCCCTCCCCAGGGGGATGGCAAGCGTGGAGGCAAAGGGGGTGGACGCTTCAAGGGCAAAGGGAAAGCTTCTGGTAAGAAGTGACTCGTTGCGGGAAAGCGTAGGCTCTGTGGAAGGTTCAGTTCTGTCGGAATTCGATCTTCCACAACCTGGTCCAGTCGGGGGACGCCTGGCTCAGTTCGTCCAGAACTGGAGCGATCTGGCGTCGTCAGACAATTCAGTCGTGGCATGGGTGAAGTTCAGTCTCACCTTCAGATGGGAGGCTGGAAAACCACCGATCAGACCCCAAGCGTGGTTCTTCCCTGTGCCCGGCGATCGGGAAAAGTTTCAGCTTCTGCAGCACGAGGTGCAGCAGTTGCTAGAGAAACGTGCGATCGAGGTGGTCAAGGACGAGAGAGGATTCTATTCTCTCATCTTCCTAGTGCCGAAAAAGACAGGCGGGTGGCGTCCCGTTTTCGATCTGTCAAACCTCAACAAATTCCTGATCATACCCAGGTTCAAGATGGAGTCGGCGCTTTCCGTTCAGAAAGCTCTGTCCAAGGGGAAGTGGGCAGTCAGTATCGACGTCAAGGACGCGTACTTACATGTGCCCATACACCCAGCCGATCGGCGATACCTCAAGTTCGCCTTCGAAGGTTCGGTGTATCAGTTCAGGGTACTTCCTTTTGGAGTAGCCACCGCCCCTTACGTGTTCACCCGTATCGTAAGGACGATGGCGGCCAGGTTTCGATCGGTTGGAATTCAATTCCACCATTATATCGACGATTGGTTAATCATAGCCGACTCCCCGTCTCAGGCTATAGAGCAATCCGGGTTCGTCCTCAGGTTGGCGACCAGCCTTGGCTGGATTCCCAATTGGGCGAAGTCTCATCTGTCCCCGACACAGAGGTTCGAGTATGTCGGGGTAGATTACGATCTAGAGCGAGGAGTAGCTCTTCCTCCGCGGAAGAGAGTTCTCAAGGCGATTGCGGCGATGGAGGTCGCGCTGACGCAGTCGTCGATCACAGCTCGACAGTTTCTGTCCATCATCGGTCTGTTGGCGTCGATGGAGAAACAGGTGCCGTTCGGCAGGTGCTTCCTCAGACCCATTCAATGGTGTCTAGCGTTGCAATGGCGGATCCTCACCGATCGACTAGACCAAGTCGTATCGGTGGACGATCGTGCTCGGGAAGCAATGCATTGGTGGTGGGACCATCGGAATCTTTTCCGAGGGATGCCACTGGCGGAGTATCTGCCCGATCGGACCTTCTTCACCGATGCGTCAGAATTGGCTTGGGGAGCTCATATGGACGAGCACGAACTCTCTGCTGTGTGGAACACGAGCGAGAGGGCGTTGCACATCAATGTCCTAGAGCTGCGAGCGGTGAGACGTGCGTTCGAGATCTGGGGGCCTCAGAGTTCCCCAGGGACGAAGTGGCTGGTCTTCACAGACAACAGGACAGTAGTGGCGCACATAAACAAACAAGGTGGAACTCGGTCGAGTCAGCTTTGTTTGGAGGCCGAGTGTCTGATCAGGTTTGCCTTCAAGTACCGTCTGTTTATCAGGGCGAGGCACCTGCCGGGTCACAGGAATGTCCTAGCGGACGCTCTGTCGAGACCGGACAAGATCATAGGCACGGAGTGGAGTTTGCATCCGGGGGTGTTTCGGCGCGTTTGTCAGGCGTTCGGGACACCGAACATAGACCTGTTCGCAACCTCTCGGAATCACAAGCTCCCGGTCTACTTCTCACCTCTGCCAGAGAGCGAGGCACTGGCTGTGGACGCGATGTCTCAGTCGTGGGACGGGATGTTCGGGTATGCGTACCCGCCAACTCGGTTCCTAACAGAAGTGCTGCACAAAGTAGCCAGGTCTCAGTGCGAGATTCTGTTGGTGGCGCCATGCTGGCCGATGCAGGCGTGGTTCCCCCTGCTACTGTCCCTCCTGATCGATGTACCACGGGTTCTCCCGATCGAGGACAGGTTGCTGAAGCAACCGGGGCGGGATATATTTCACGATTCCGTCCACGTGCTCAAATTACACGTGTGGAGGCTATCGAGCGATCCTTCCAGGAGGCAGGATTTTCTCAGCAGGTGTCCGTACATCTCGCGAGAAAGAATAGGAGATCCTCCTCTAAAACGTATGAGGCTAAATGGAGAGTATTCGTACGTTGGTGTAACGGAAGGCGCATTGATCCGCTCTCTGCCCCTCTGAATGCAGTGCTAGACTTTCTCTGCTATCTCTTTGATAGGCTTAATTTGAAGCCTACTACGATCGAGGGATACAGGTCCATGCTGGGCCCTGTATTCCGTGCTAGGGGGATCGATTTAACTAATAATCGTATCCTTGCTGATCTCTTGGCGTCCTTTAGGACGCAAAGGCCACGGGGAGTTCCTACTCTACCGGATTGGGACATGGCTTTTGTGCTATATTGTCTTACTAAAGCACCTTGGGAGCCTCTCAAGGAAGTTTCCTTGCAGAGGTTAACTCTTAAGACTTTCTTGCTAGTTATGCTAGCAAGTGGTCGAAGACGCTCAGATGTCGCGGCGATCGACGTATCGCGAGTCGCATTTGGCGCGGATGGGTCCGTTTCCTTATACCCAGTACGTGATTTTATGCCTAAAACACGTGCTGCAGTTGAGGGCGGGAAAGCGTTCTCCCCTATCGTAATTCCGTCACTGGGCGGTTACGTAGGACGGAATGAGCCGGACGCTCTATTGTGCCCGGTAAGAGCGCTGAAAATCTACATCGATCGTACCAGATCGATCAGGAAAGATCGCAAGCGGTTATTTATTTCACCACTATCCCGATGGGTGAAGGTTGTAGTGAGGACTGTCTATGCGGAGTCAGGTGCTGACGATCGAGTCACTTACAAAATATCGTCCCACCAAATCCGACACATCTCGATGTCTTTGGCGGCCAGGTCGAATATTCCGTTGGAATATATCATGAGGGCTGGAATGTGGACTAATTCTACGACATTCATCGGGTTCTATCTGTCCAATGCTGCCGAACTTCAGGACCAGTCGTCCAGATTTAGACTGGGTCCGCTGGTCGTAGCGCAAGCTGTTGTTTGAACCAGCTGGACAGAAAAGTCTTGGTTTTAACGTGCACGTGTATATAAGCAACACTTTGTGTTTGTGTTTGAGTTCTTTATGTTACGGTCTCAAGTAGAGTTCCGTTTTCCACCGATGGGTGAAGAAGAAATTCGTGCATGTCGGAGGCAAGCGATCGCACCGCTAGGTGAGTATCTTTATTATATTACTAAAGATATATCGAAAATGTAGCATTTTAGCGATTCGCTTGAAATCAAGACTATCGTCTGTTTTCATGACTCTCTAGCACTACTGCTCCACCGCCTATCCTTTGATTCTAAGGAGCATGTAGTAGTTTAGATTGGTGATGTATAAAATAAACTTCCCAAATTTTAATTGTAAATTTGCCGTTTATTGTTATTACTCACCTCTAAACTACTACAGTAAAGGCCCTCCCATCCATCCCCGCCAGTTGTGTGCTAGGGGCTTCCTTTTGTCGTTTTTTGGACAGAAAAGTGAAGCTTCTGCGCAGCTGCGCGCGCATATGCGCGGCGGTTTTGGCGGCAAAAGGAGCGCTCGAGTCATGCAGGCAGACGATCGTGCCTTGCTTTCAGTACGCGAATTTCTATCCAGAACGATCCAAAGGATCGAAAAGGAGCATGTAGTAGTTTAGAGGTGAGTAATAACAATAAACGGCAAATTTACAATTAAAATTTGGGAAATTTACAAAACATTTATTAGGTCAATCCTGGAATATGGCTGTTTGTTGTATAACAACTGTACTAGTAATTTGTGCAATATATTGGACAAAATATCTGCTGCCATATTTTGTACAGGTGCCTATAATTCTGTGAGTAATACTGCCCTTCTATCAGAATTGGGTTGGCCCACTCTGAAAACACGTCGTGATTACTATCTTTTGACTACAATGTGCAAAATTATGGATGGACTGACACCCCGTTACATGGCAACTATTTGCCCAGAGTGTGTGTCAAATATACACAGTCATAGTGTTCGTAGTTCAGGAGACATCATGGCCCCTAAAGCTAAGAACGTCTCCTTTAAAAAATCGTTTGTTCCTTCTGCATCACGGGCGTGGAACAACCTTGATGCAAATTTCAGAGGCACCACTAGCCTCCCTTTATTCAAAAAGCCACTGAAAGATTCGTTTTTTCCTGAAAGCAACCCACTCACTTTATTCTTATGGTACTGGACGTGCACTTGTCTTTCAGGCACGGCTGCGAATGGGTCTCAGTGGACTGAATTCTCATAGGAAAAAATATAACTTTATATCTGATGCTTCTTGTGGGTCATGTGGGTCTCGAATCGAAGAGGTTGTACATTAGGCCACACCAAAGTTGGTCTATGGATTTTTTCACAAAAATTTCTATACGGAGGCGATTTTTTTTTTACAAGTAAAATTTTCCATCTATGGAATTTTGACCAAAATTTTCTATACGGAGAATTTTTTTTTTTACAAATAAATATTCCTTCTATGGATTTTCGACAATAATTTTCTGTACGGGTGAAACTTTGTTTTACAAATAAAGTTTTGCTTAATGGACTTTCGACTAATATTTTCTATTTGGAGGGTATTTTGGTCAAATGTTTCCACTCAGATTGTAATTACAGGTAATACATGTGCATTTAAGAGTTTTTACAATGAACTTTCCATATACACCTTAGTGAACAAGTTGCCCAACTCATGTAAACAAAGAATGAAACAAGTTTGTGCAAGTTATACATGTACAAACTTTATTGTGGCCTATAATCAAGTAGGGAACAGATTGTTAACATACATGATGGCAATGCAATGATGAATATTGTTGAATTGGCCATTATCATGAACTGTACACATGATGATCAATCATAGTACATTGTATTGTACTTAACTGCATGAAGAAAACTGTAATTAACGGTATTGGTAATATTAAATCTGTGGAAATGTTTTGGGATTAGAAAGTAAGATGACACATATTGATATCACGAATAGTACAACAATTCCCTAGAAAAAAAACCTGCTTAGTACCATATTTTTCTACATTTTATATCGAACCGTTTGCTCGTTAACTATCCAAGATGAAATAAGAGTGGCGGCGGTAAAATAATAAAAAAAAATTGATATCGTGAAAATTTGTAGCGGCGATTTTTTTTTACAAAAAAGTGAAACTCGTTTTTTTATAGGCGGCGATTCCATAGACCAACCTTACAATTTGGTGTGGCCTTACATACTTAACTGTCCCTCCTATCCACTGTAGGAACCCCCGGTCGAAACGATTACCGTAACGCGCGTTACGGTAATCAAAAACATGGCGGAAGGCCAGTGGCTTCGTATCGTCCATGTACGTTCCCAAAGAAATCACGACTTGTTTTATACACTTGCAGCATTCATATATGAGTTTAGACATTGTTTAATATTCAGCGAGTTGGACGTTTGTCTCAACTTACGGCACGCACGTTTATTTTGTCTGAGAAACAAGAAAATGCATCATAGCTGCCCAAAAACCAACATCGCCTGGTGAAAAAAAAAGATTCTATGTTGGTTTATGCACTTCCTATTTACCTGCATATGTCACTATCCTCTCTACACGGAATATACGTTGCCGGAAACTTCACGAATTTGTTCAAAATTGTGGCCAATTTTTTCTTTGCTCTATATTATACACTAAATTTACTTTTGCATTCCAATACTAGTATTACCAGGAAATCCACCACAAATAGAAGTCAGCTTATTCATACCGATGACATATCTAGAAATTCAGATACTAGTAACCCTATTATGGTGTCCTAAATTCATTCAAAACATATATGTGTATATTCAAATGCAGCAACAATCTAGACATGGTATTACACATTTATTTGCCACTTCCTAGCATTTCATGCATACAGTACATTGACATTTGATCTGTGGTGCCAAAGTGATACCATGTTGGTGACCAACAACATGGAAACAGAATATTGATAGCAGTACTATGTTTACTGTAATGCCTGACTGTGACCAGGATTTTCCAATAACAATGGGTCATGATTAAAATCCCATATAGTAACATTTACTACTGCACAATTTTGTTATTCATTGCCATCCAGGCTGTACGAAACTTTCATCACATATATTAATACTCTATGAGTTTCTCAAATGCAAATAATGATGGATAGTACATACGGTACACGAGACAATCCTCAAGTTTGGGACCGACCGTTTCACTATGACCAATATGCTGATGCAATGGTGATTTTTTTTACGAGTACCCGCTTACGAAGCGGGTACGGTCTAACGGTTAACCGGTTACGAAAATCGCTACTCCTTCTACAGTATGTTGCGCACACTATACATGAACTTTTGACAAAATGTCATGATCAATCTATGATGATCAATAATCATATAGATGATCTTTATTTTACATCGGTATAGCATGAAACAATAAACACTAGCCACAAGGTTATTGACCGACAATGAATCATAGATGATGAGGTGACATACAAAAGCTGATGAACATTGGGCAACAAAAACAAATATCATTATCATACCATTGTCAGTTATTTCATATATTGTACATATCACATGATAATACGCAAACATAACAACTATTTATTGGTCCTGACCATCCAGACAACTTATGTTAAGACAACTTAATGCCTTAAGTAATTAAGACAACTTAATGCCTGGAGTAATTAAGACAACTTAATGCCTTAATTAAGACAACTTAATGCCTGGAGATTTTTTAAGCACTTTTTATATTTTGAGGTAAACAATGCCATGTTCCTTCATGGCTGACACTATTCAAGCCAAAGAGCCTTTGATTCAAGCCATATCTTGTAGTTTTGCACTTTAACGTACATATTGAGACATTTCGGAGTGCGTAACAATTTTCTTTGACATTTAATAAATCATGGTCAATAGTGCCTGTAGTTTGTTACTCAGGACATGACAACATTATATATCTATTAACCACTTGATGAAGTTTGATTTGGTTGGTCTTGGCCTCTCATCTTCCCTTCGGTGGGGTTTGTCAGTAGATGTGTTTCCTTCTATGACATATCATTCATGTTGACATGTAGAACTGAAACCTGAAATTACATGTGAGATTAAGTTGTACAGTAAACTATTCACAGTATTCAGTTTTGTGCCATTATTACGTTGACAGTCAGAACCTGTATGTTTGGGATCTGTAGAATATCTGACAGATGATGACAGCACGGTATTTGCACACTATTCCAGTTACAGTAAATTACTGTAAAAACACTTTTTTTCGCGGGTATTAAATTTCGCGGTTTTTACCCCCAGGCAATTTCGCGGGGATTTAATTTCGCGGTTCAGTGATTGCCAGTAATCGCGTAAAGAATTTGCAGTTGATGGACATCACAGTATATCAATGCAATTGGTGTGAGAAATGGAAAGTCACAGGAAATCAAATCAGATTTTATTTGAAATTTTAAACACAAACGTCAAACAAGTCATGCTTAGTCTGCAAAAGCTTGAACTTGGTGCAGATGTCATCGGCACCAAGTTCAAGCACGTGCCATGCAGACGCTAGCGACCGGTATCTGGGCACTGTAACTAACGTAATTCTGCGCGTTATGATTAGCAACAACGTATTGTGCTATGGATGGCCACAAACCTCAAAATTAATTTTCGCGGGAGACTTATTTTAGCGAGGTATTTAATTTCGCGGATCTACCCTTACCGCGAAATACGCGAAATAAGTACCGCGCGAAAATTAGTACTTTTACAGTATAGACACATATAATATACGTACTGTTATTCTTGATCCTTGCAGGTGGCTGCTCTGCACTACGCACTAGTACAGTTTCTTTCAGGCTCAGATATTTGGTTGTTGCTGTGTGCTGACTCGCCTGACTGGCTGTCTGAGTGTCTCAGCCTGTCTTTAGTGTAGCCGCAGCCTGAGCGACGCAGAGGCTCTGCCAGAGCTGTAAGCTTACTGTCTGTAGTATAGACTATCTGGTATGCAAGTTGAAGTTGATCTTGCAGTCATGCTTTGCCTTGGCTTTGGTTTGTGGCAAATGCTGAAATGACAAAATGATTCCAAGTGTGATTGTGATGTTCACAGCTAGCATAGATATATACTGTATACAGTCGCAAAGTCGATAAAATAAATATCTCTTCATAACTGAGATCCGCCGTTGCATCTAGATCCGCCTCAAATGTGGCAGAGAGCACGTGCGACGTTTTGCACTCATTGAACCTGAGACTGACTGAGTGAGGCTGGGTTGGCAACGTAACCACGGCACGGGTGATGTATTCTAGCATCATCATGTTTCATACATTGGGTGTAAAGCCTCCAAACCCCCTAAACTAGAAAACTTTATCGAGATCTTTCACTTACCTTAAATTTTCTACCATAATCGTAACAAACGGAGCTGGAAAATCACACGCTTCTGAAATCAAAACAAGACTAGCGCCAAGTGACGCACGCGACTAGATCTACCTTGACCTTTGTTGTTGCTAGGGGCGTGGTGCAATGACGCGATATGATTGGTTCCTATGCAAAAGCTATATACGCATAAAGATGACGTCATTCAATACGGTGCACAATACAGTTATAGCAATGCAAAAGCGACATTGCAATGAAAGACAAATTGAAAAATAAACTGAATGAGCTGTTGCGACCATACTATCGCAACCAAAAGTAAGTGTATGAATCACACTACAAAAATTTAGGTGAATATGGGTCGTAGATTGGGGGGTAAACCCCCCAAACCCCCCTAACCTACACAACTATCCAGACGGCTTCAGCCAAAATGCAGTATTAGCTGCGCCATATTTGGGTCCTCCATGGCTCCATGGATTTGTGAATACACTACCAAACATGGCGCCTAGCCGCTTCGCGGCTAGCGATGTTGGTAAAAAATATCTCTGGATTACCGTAACGTCATCAGGTTTGGCAGCTGTGATTACCGTAACGTTTAGGACTGATTACGGTAACGTGAGATATCAAAATACATATTTCAAGTGATGTAAGTATAAAAGTAGTGCGTGCTGCCTCCTCCATTGCATATGACTCATAATTTAGAATATATCTGGATGTTATTTGAGAAACTAATATATAAAATCTTATTTTATGTGAATGTGCATAGCCAGGGAAAATACCTACAGGCCATTGCTCATTCTTAAATATAACGGCACATATGTTATCTATTTCACAGCAAACATGTCCGGGATGAATTCAATATTTTCAAGCCTACAAAAATACAACATACAACAAATACATGTAGACATGAAATAGTGACAGTTGGACGAGAAATGGCGATCTGGCGAAGACGTGACCTGAGTACTTACCTTATCGGTGAAACAAGTAGTAGTCAATAGTCATTAATAATATGAATATAACAGCAATACAATATAACAGGGTGACCTCCTACTTTGAAAGTGGGTATTATAAATACTGCCACAACTGTACTCCTAGAACGCTTGAAGATATACTAAGTAGCTTAGATATTGGCACTTTCAAATGGGAAGTCATACATTACGATTTGGATGGTGACCTTGAAGTTGACCTTCAATGACCTTGAAAGGTCAAAACAGCCATTTTCGTCGAAAAATGCGCAATTCTGATCAGATTAGTGTCAGATATTCACAATGTTTATAAACGAGTTTCACAGATCCAGAGACCGGCATTTTAATGTTCATTGTACGTGACCCCTTGGGGTCAGACTGTCACGCACGAGCATTTCATGTTAATTGACCATGCCCCTTTCCAGAAAGCCGGTTTCCCGCTTCATGTGTAATTTTGAATTTGTATTCAGTTGAGATCCCGCCGCCATAGAGTAAAGATGTATTTGTGAATAAAGGACTAAAAGAGAAAACATCCTAATTATTTATAATAACCAGTTACGACACAACGACGTCCCATACCATCAACAAAACGAAACAACAACATAACATCTGGTGAAGAACTTAACATCAGACATCTGTATTTCAGAATATGCCAGTTGGGGTACTTGACGTTGTATATAAAGCTGGACCACCATAAATTGATCATAATGCAGGATATGTAGACCCGAAAGGCTCAAAACAGCCTGATATGCACAAATTGGCCTAAGAGGTCAAATTACCTTATGCATGACCTTATACAAGCATAAGTCATCTTTATTTATCTTTTAGTGACCTGGAACTTGAACTCAGATGACATTGATGGCTAAATCGCAAGGTCACATATATTATGAGTGACTTGACCTGGAATGTGTAAATTGGCCTCTGCAGATAAAATACTTTTAGATGGAACTTATAAATGTTTGTGTTATGAACATCGGAAATCATGTATGTCACTTCTAATGGTGGCCTTAAACTTGACTTAAGATGACCTTGAGTAGTAAATCTCAAGATCATGTCTGTTTTGAAATTTGTAAATTGGTTTTTCCAGGCAAAGTAATTATCATGATAGATCATAGGTTCATATATTGATCATATATGTATGTGATATTTTTGATGAAATTGTGAAATCTCGGTCATTCAATACATGTATTATTTCTCATGCAATTTTAAAACTGAAATTGTCCGGTAAACTGCCTTAGTCCTTGGGCTAATTTATAGAATACTAGTATATGTAAATTATATTTATGGTTGAGGTAATCATTTACCCGATATTACCCGATATGCCTGAATAGAACCCGATATGCCACAAGAACACACAAACACGGAAATACGGGTCGTATTATCAATATGATCAAGTTCGTTGATACGTAATTTTGAGATGTTAGTTAATGAAACCATATTTTCAACACATATTCCTTGAATGTACTGAAAATAAATGGTATATTGTCTATAATTAAGAAAGAAGGGGGCAGAGTGGGTTTACACCTTTAATTTCTGTTCGTTACTGAATAGAAGTTTAGCCAGAACATATTGTACTGGCACACAAGATAAGGCACCGTTTGGTGGATCGAGGGATTTTCGTCTGATAGTCAATACATTGTTGGACCAACTGTGGTGCTGTATTCCGTGTTTGACCAAAGACGATTATACAGCTTCAAACGGCTGTTGTAGTAATCTGCATTGCGTATCTAAATTGATGATATGGATACTTGTATTTGGATCAATTGATTATTGATGTGGATACATGTATTTGTGATTTTCCTGCTAATTTGAGACGGTATGTGCGAGAAATTCCAGTGATTTCAGGACAGCATGACAACACGTTACGGTAATCTGCCTCACTGTGCCATCCAACGTGACGGTAATCAAGCCTAGAAGTTACGGTAATCTTTCCCAAATTTTAAAATCCCCCCTTACTCGTATAAAACTCTACGTTTCAGAAACACGTTTCAGAAACAGTACCGATGAATTTACCACAACGTCTGATATATACGTATCACTGTGACTCCAATAATATACCCGAGATACCTCGCAAATAAAGCAGTTTATATTCGAACGGGCTCACCTTCAGTCATGTTTTTGATTACCGTAACGCGCGTTACGGTAATCGCTTCGATAGGGGGTTCCTACAGTGCTATCGAGATGCCGGTCACAAGCTGTTTGCCTCAACCCCCCCCCCCCCTCCTTTTGATAATAATGCCTGATCTCGATATAACTTCATTCACACAAAACAAAACAAAAATATTTGACGGAACTTTTTATTTCGGTCTGTCTGTAACTCAGATGATGGGAGATATTATCACATCATGTTGATTGGTACTTGTAGAGTCGTTATTATAACCTAACTATGTCCTTCATCTCGATGGCATTTATTTTGGATATCACAGTGGGTGTCGCATGCGAGGCAAGGGAAGCTTACTCTTACTGGTACACCTGATCTTACATTTGGCTTCGCCGGATGTCTGTGATATTCAAATTGCTCGGACCTTGATCACCAATTTAGAATTTTTGTCCAACCTTAACATACCGATTGTGTAAATTTTGTCCATGGTTTTTGAGTTTAGTCTTGCGGATTGTTTGGTGTTTGGTATCATACTTGTCTTTGGAATATTGAATTGTTCAATGCTGTACATGCTTTTATAAAGGAAACTGAGCGTTTTATGTGAATCCTGCTCTGTGCTACCTATACCGAGTAGCCATGCTTAGTACTCACTCGCTCTGGACGAGGAACGTTACCTTTGTGCATATTTTGCGTGTAACTATCCTTGGAAAATAAATTACGTTTAAATGAATAAATAAATAAATAAATTGATTGAGGTGGTTACTCATATTCACCTGATGTGTTCTATTCGTGTAATCATGATCTTGTGTACGTGTATTTATGTAGCATATGATGTGTATCGAGGCAAAATTGTGATATTATCATATCAATCATGCAAACAGAAAAAAATCCACACAAACACACCTTTCACCCACACCACATGTTGATTGCACATAATTTGTTTTTTAAATATTAATATTTCGAATTGAAAAATTACAACAATTACTCATCAAAAAGGTCCAAAAGATATCAAGCACCAACTGCGGTGCGGGGTATACATATATAACAGAGAAATGTTTTTCTTTCTATAATGCTTTACTGGAAAGCTGTCCTCAATTTTATCTATAAATCCAAACAATGACTGTCAAATAACTTCTCAGTCAAAAGTTCCTTTTTGCTGCTGATGTACATTAGATTTTCACTGTTGGAACAAATACCAAAACACCATGGAAAGCTCAGCTTCATGTGAAACATGGGTTGTAAAATCTACCCACACTCTTGCCTTGTGCAAACCTGGCTTATGTTGATGCACTATTGAAAGAAATAAGCGGAAAACAGTTTTTCTTCTCAGCAACATGCAGGAGATGCTCACTCTTCCAGAGCACCTGATCTCACACTCTGGCTGGGTGTCTGTGATGTTCACATGGCTTTGACTTTGACACTTTAGTATCACTCGGATTTGACTACTCACACTGAATTTGTAAAATTCGTCCATGGATTCGGTCTTGGAATATGAATTTGTCGGCATCAATTTCTACTTTTCTATCAAAACAGTCTGGATCAGTGAATCAATGATGATTAAATATGTGAAATGTACTTGTACTCAAGTACTTTCCGAGGTACTTGTACTCGTACTCGATTCCTTTCGAAAATTGTGTACTCGTTCTTGTACTTATGAA
Source organism: Terebella lapidaria (assembly GCA_949152475.1). Lineage (NCBI taxonomy): Eukaryota > Metazoa > Annelida > Polychaeta > Terebellida > Terebellidae > Terebella > Terebella lapidaria. The sequence goes on from OX424567.1 coordinate 5,305,324, forward strand.
ATTCCAGGTACCATCGTACTTCACTGACACTGTATCCTACTCATGACACTATATCCTACTCATATACCAATTCTGTTGCTTCCAAGATATTCAAATACAAACAAACATTGAATGATTTAGATATTGACGATCTGTTACAAAACCCACCTCCCTGCACTTGTCCAACTGGATTGAGTATGAACGGAGAATAAATGCATGTTCAGATGACCTCAATATAGTGGAGAGTGAATCATTGAAGGCCATTTTGTCCAAAGGTCCCAAATATAGAGAGCTCACGACGTTTTCATGGATGCAATTTGAAGTTAATCATGGATGCAGTTGAAGAGTCAGTAGAATGTTGAATTAGTGAGAGCTGGCGAAATTTGAGTTGTCAGTATCAAGAATTCAGGTCGTGGTCGACAGATCGAGAATATGTTCAAGATAGGAAAAAAATCGCAAGAACTCTACTTTTATTAACGAATATTTCTCCCATGTTTTTTATGGCCAATTTCCGATCATTTTATATGACCAATGATAGTACGATAAAAATCCCCGATTATCGCCCAGGTCCAAAATGCAAGGGTCATAAACTCTCAGTTTAGTAACTAAATCTGGAAGGGCGAGGGTCTGCAATCTCTGATTGTCTCGTTTTTGTTTGTAAAGCATACTATATACAGTGCCTGTTCAACAAACTTGGTATTATCAACAATACTAATTCCAATAGTACATACCAAGCCATTACCGTGCCCAAACAGGATATCTTATCAAATCATGTGTTTGTATTGCCTTCGTTTGCTATTACTGCCTCACGTAAAGAATCAAATCTACCAAACTTATATTGGATCCCAAAATTACACAAAAATTCCACACGAACAAAGATATATTTCAGGTTCAGCATCATGTTCTACCAAAGCCCTTTCTGAAGAATTAACTGTGGTATTGTCTAAAATTAAACAGGGTCTCCAAAAGTAATGTGAAACTATCTATTCTAGAAGTGGTATAAACCAAATGTGGATATTAAAAAATTCCAACTCTTTATTGGAGTATCTACATGCTCACACACTTCCAAAAGGAACGTCTATCAAAACCTTTGATTTTTCCACTTTGTACCTAACTATACCTCATTCTGAACTGAATTCTTAGCTTTAAAAACTCATCAATAATTCATTTTTCTCTGAAAAGGGACAACGTCAGTATCACTATATTGTATTTAAATATAATACGGCTTCTTTTGTGAAAGGCGACTCTGATGCCCCATACAAAAATAAATATACTGAAATAGATGTGGTAAATATGGTTAATTATCTGACTGATAATTTAAATATAATACCGCTTATTTTGTAAAACGCGACTCTGATGCCCCATACAAGTATTACTGAAATAGATGTGGTAAATATGGTTAACTTTCTGATTGATAATTTTTTTGTCGACTTTGGTGGTCGAATACTTAAACAAACTATTGGTATTCCCATGGGTACAAACTGTGCACCATTATTGGCAGACCTGTTTTTATACTCGTATGAATCAGATTTCATCCAACATTTACAACGAGGAGGTTCTAAGAAACTAACATGTAATTTTAATTTCACTTTCCGATACATCGACGATGTATGGTCGCTAAATAATCCCAAGTTTGGTGATTGTTTGGATGTCATATATCCTAAGGAACTTGAAATTAAGGATACTACAGACTCCGCTGATTTTCCAACTGACCGGAGGTTGGAGAGTGATAATGATTTTAACCTGTCAACTAGATTATATGACGTGATGATTTCAATTTTTCCATAGCCAATATCCCTTTTTCCAAGCAGCAACATTCCTGTGTCACCAGCATATGATGTGTTCGTTTCTCAACTTATACGCTATTCCAGAGCTAGTTGCAAATATGAGGACTTTGTTTATCGAAGTGCCCAACTAGTCTCTAAACTACTGCGACGAAGATATCTTTTACCAAGACCTATTGCTGCCTTTAAGAAATTCTATGGACGTCATCATGATCTTATTGATTACACCAAACCCATGACTGCCATGCAACTAGATTTATTTTCATGTTAATTTTGGGGAATTCATGACGGGTGCCACCAGTGGCGCAGGAAATGCTCACTCTTTCCGGAACACCTGATTTCACCTCCTAGTGGCCTTTTTTTTTGGGGGGGGGGGGGGGGGTTCATGGGTTTCCTGTCAGTTTTGTTTTCTCTCACTTCGTATGCCTGATATGACTCTCTGTCCCCGGACTATGTGATTGGATAGCGGAACCTGTTTTGTTCGATCGGAATACTTAATACTGGGTATTGATCCTACGTTGTACTCGAGTACATTTGAATGTACTCGACCCCCAACCCTGCTGACAACTGTAGTTTTCACCTTTCTTGATTCATAGCTCATTCCATTTTTCATTGCATTTTTATATTCTGGTTTGGCACTGACGTGACGTGGCCTTTTTGAGCTCAAAGTACCGTTAAACTTCATTCATTCATTCATTCATTCATTCATGCATTCATTCATTTTAAGTGAATGAATCGTATACCACGTGATGGATTGAGTAACATCGTGAAAATCATATATATCTTTTGTCAACCAGTGAATACGGATTATGGAGGCGCCACCTACAACTCATCTTTCACATGAATAAACCATTTAGTGTCGCCATGGGGCGAACATAACTATCATCCTGGCACAGTAACAATGGCGCCACCGCGTGTCTCAGTAATCAGAAATCCAGACCAATGTAGTGTTAGACAAATCTCCATTCGAATTGCATGAGTTACTTCACAATTCGGAATGATACTAGGTGATATCCTCATAAAATGTGCCGGATAGATCTTATCCGGATAGTGAAAAGTCCAATTTATTTCACCAGCTTTTATTTCGTGGATGACGAAAATGTATGAACTTTGTTAAAATACATTAGTTTCGATATAAGAGAGAGTTATCACATTTCCAGCTGCTTTGATGTACTGATTCGCGAATACATCGTCAGTGTTATTTCATCGAACAAATCCTGGAAGGTTGGTGTGTATCTGAGTCTAAGTCGAACAAACTCTTATTATAAATCATTATGGAACCGGAATACCCAAGTAAAAAGTATTCCCAGCGAACAAAACCGAGTCAAATTCGATCTCAAGTTTCAGTGTCATTCAAAATCGAAACAATTCCGTGGAACTTCGTGAACCCCCATATATGACCACAAGGAGGTGAAATCAAGTGTTCTGGAAAGTGTGGGCATTTCCTCCCCCACTTGTGGTACCCGTAATCAATTACAAAATCAAAATGCAAACAAGTCCTTCTGCAGACGTTCACAGGTTTGGTGTATTTATCACCCAGATCGTAGTGGCGTGCATAGAATGTCTTGAAGCAGCGGTTAGTCATGGAAAAACATATCATTGTCACAGCAGTTTGAAGACTATCTGGGATAACATATCATCATGAAAGTTTGGCACGAAATATAGGTATTGGAGTAAATGTAATGTAATGTTTTAATTTTCTCATAAATTGACTCTCTTTGTATTTTACGTTTGTTATTGGAATCATCAAAATTTGGCTATATTGGTGGTGATAGATTGATACTTACATTCACTTTGGATGTTTACCTATAGATGTGGGGATAATCCTTATTGACTACATGCTCCACTGTGTTTGTGTAATGTGTGGCTATGTCACAATAATTTGACTTGACTGACGTGAATATTGTGATAATTCGGCGAAAATAATGAGGGTAAAACCTATTGTCACATGCGGCTCTATGGAGATTCGCGAAACCACATTAGGAGGTGAGTGAGGAGGTAAACAAAAATAGGCACGTTATTATAGGGTCAGAGGAAATTGCAGCCGTCTGTGAACTACCTACATATTCGCTATTCCTGACCTTTTCAAGAGATATTTACATTTTCAAGAGATCCCAAGAGATCATAAAATCACATACAATATTATGAGTGCCATGCGCGGAAATTTTTACACAACACCAGGATATGTATAAGGAGTCCTATGCATGAACCAGAAATTATGTTTTCCTACCGATTTTGAGAATATGCCCCACAGTGCCAAAATTGTTGTTTTGTGGCAAAACGTTGCCGTTTTGGTTCATTAAGGTCATTGAAAGATAAACTCAAGGTCTTCTCTAGATACGCTATGAATGTGCAAATATTTCAATACCATCTTGAAGAATTCCAGATTTGTTTTCCATGCAACGATCTTGAAGGAAAAGACGGATAAAATTCCAGCATTGTATTATTGTTACGGAAAGCATTTTTTTCTGCTGGAAACGGTTAAGAACAAATAGTGGTTTAACTTCAGATCCCCCAAAAATGATTTGCTGATCCCTCGGAAAACCTGAATGGCCGCCATGTGCAGATTGGCGATATCAAGGGAACAACGCCTAAACAGAATTTGGCCGCTATAGTCCAAAACTGGGCGTTTTTCGTCAAGAACGGCCGCTTTTTTGAAAAAAAACACAGAGGCAACATTCTTTAATTTTGTTAGGCTTATTTTCCAATTATAAATGACATCCTCAACGCAAATAATGGATCGCACTATTCTCGCCACTTCTCTCCGAGAACGGCATCGATCGTGTTGAAAACAATCGTGCTAATTAATATTCTAAACATGAGTTTGATTACTTCACAACTGTCCAATGTATTAGTATCAATCTATTACCACCAATACAGCCAAATTTCGATGATTCCAATAACACATATGGTATGGAACATTTTGCAATAGAAACAAAGCCCGACCAATTATTTATCAAAACACACACTGGCGTCATCAGGTGCAGACAGTATGGTAGCTGTAGTTGTTTCTACTGTACACCTGATGTAATTAGTATACAACAAGCCCAACAACCTATGAAAATAATTTAGAAATCCGAAACGAACCCCATGGAGTAGATATTTGTATATAGTACATAAGTACCTAATCACAAGCCAAAAGGCTACTGAGTTGATGGTATACTCGAAAATAATAGACACAGGTCTATACTCACAAGATACTCGAAAATAATAGACACATGTCTGAGCTGCATTATTGCGATATCGCTGAAAGATCAAACTTGACAGATCAGCATTTAAACGCACCATGTTACATAAAATCACATTGACGAGGGTTTATAAGTGTGTATCATCTTACGTTGAGTCACAATGTCGTTATCGGGGACCATGAGTACAAAATATAGTTGTTCTATCATCATGTTTTATTATCATACAATTGACCAACTAACTAGATACAACCCGCTAACCAGAACAAAAAACCCACGTAATAGGAGCATGACAGGTGCGTAAAAAAAGTTCCCAATCCCGCGTAAAAGGAATGCCTTGATTTCACAAATGAAAGATATTTGGACTGGACATTATGTGTGTATGATCATCACTGACTACATCATCAAGATGGACTGCCTTGAATCAACCAAAAATCCCAGAATCTAGTCCCGAATCTCACAGATTGGCCTTTGGAGACAATATTGCTTGCACATCGAGCTTAGTTTTGCATTATGAGTATCAGGTCCTACATGGGTGATCTCGAACTTGGCCCAAGAGCATCTATTTAGGTAATGTCGAGGTCATGTCTGACCTGAAACTTGTGAATTGGCCGCTTCTTGTGGAAGCAACACATATTTGTATTGAACGCCTGCCTATATGAAGTTGTCCTTGAACTTTACATAAGGTGACATCGATTGGTAAATGTCAAGGTCTGACCTGCAAGGCGTAAAGTTGCCACTGCCAAAAAGGGGTATAGATTGAGCTTACGAACATGTAAGTTGTGGTGCATCTCATGGTGACCTTGAACTTGATGGTCTTGAGCGGATGAGCGTGAGTATGAATGAATGTAAGTATCAATCAATTACACCAATACAGCCAAATTTTGATCATTCCAATAACAAACATAAAATACAACATTTTGCAATAGAAACAAAGCCCAACCAATTACTTTATCAAAAGACACACTGGCATCATCAGGGGCAGACAGAGTGGTAAATGTAGTTGTTTACACTGTACACCTGGTGGAATTAGTGTGCAACTGCCCAACAACCGGGACACCCGAAAACGAGTTTCAAGTTCCGAGTTCCAAGTTCCGAGTTCCAAGTTCCTCGTTCCAAGTCCCAAGAACGAGTAGTTATAGTGTGTATATTTCTGCATCGGGTCTCCAAAACTTATTAAACATGTTAAATCACTTTCTTGTGCCACCTTTCGATGTCAGAAAACCTTCCAAGCTGATGCATGGTACGGCGCAGACCTCAAAGTGGCACGCGGGTATGATATATAAATTTCAGATAGTTTGCAGAACCGGGTGTATTTTTTGTTCAATTTTATTTAGTTCAAATGTATTCATGTCATCATTTTATATTTTTACATTCACAAAATTAATTACAAATGATGGGAAAAGTGAAACAAAGGGGATTTAAAATAATTCCTTTTACATTATGACAGTATTGGAATAAATTCGGATCTTGTCAATTTCTTCTATTAAAAAAATTGTTCAGGCATTACCAATGAACTATGCTGTTGATGATTGAACAAATATTTAACAAAAGAAGTTGATATTTATCATTTATTCGAACGTGTAAAATATATCGTTCTGCGCTTTCAAACGGACGCCATGATCCATTTTCTCTGCGACTTTTAGACAAAGAGCAAAGAGCTCTGGAAAAAGGGTGGCATGTGTAGAAATACTGACTGAACAGCGACGACACCTGTTTCTTAGAATTTTCAAACGCGGAACTTGGAACTCGGAACTCGTTTTCGGGTGTCCCCCAACAACCTATGGAAATAATTTAGAAATCCGAAACAAACCCATGGAATAGATATATGACAAGTATATAAGTACCTAATCACAAGTCAAAAGGCTACTGAGTTGATGATATCCTCGGGGACAGACTTAACGTCCACCAGCAGTGACACTGGCTCAGTGGCATGAATGTACGTATCAATCTATTACCACCAATACAGCCAAATTTTTATGATTCCAATAACAAACATGAAATACAACATTTTGCAATAGAAACAAAGCCCAACCAATTACATTATCAAAAGACACACTGGCGTCATCAGGGGCAGACAGTGTGGTGAATGTAGTTGTTTCTACTGTACACCTGATGGAATTAGTATACAACTGCCCAACAACCTATGAAAATAATTTGGAAATCCGAAACAAACCCCATGGAATAGATATATGACAATTACATAAGTACCTAATCACAAGCCAAAAGGCTACTGAGTTGATGGTATTCTCGGGGACAGACTTTACGTGTCACCTCTGATTGGAATCTGTAAATTAGCCTCTACAGACAGAATGCTCGTAGGTAGAGCTTAGGTTTGTGTTACGTTCATATAGGAAGCCTAGCATGGTGGATCTTTCGTTCAAACTGACATCATATGAAGTCGGCTTGTGATATAAATCACAAGTAAAGCCTTGACAAGTAAATCACATTTCTCCTGGTATGTGTAAACTGACCTCCACAAAACGCTTTGGTTAAGGTTTTTGACAACAAACATATATGAAGAGTGATTAGTGACATTGTACTCCACATCGAAGAACCGTCGGTAATAAATCCCAAATTCACAACTAACCTGCAATGTGTAAATTGATCGTCTGACATGAGCCCGATCCCAGAGATCAGGTCTATGCAAAATAGCATAACTGTTAGTATTTTTCAAAAAACATAAATGTATTATTGTTTTATTCCTTCAATAAAGTTTATTCCTTGAACTCAATTGGATCCCGTTATGTTCTCGAAATTTATCCAGGTTGAATTAAGAGTGACATGGGATACAAAAGACAGAAATACAATCAGATAAGAAGGATCATTTGGTAACCTCTAATGTGAAAAGCCACCTACATGTATGGGATCTATAAAATTTGGGCATACATCAGCCTCGTGTTTACGATCAAAGAAAGGCCAGTTGGTTACAGAGGCGCCATCTGCAGTTCAAACGTTATACAACTGAACCATTTACATGTCTTTTTGGGCCAACAAATGCTCAGTACCATAACCCCCCCCCCACACACACACACACACACACACAAAACAGTGGCGCCTCCGGTGTTGATTTTTGACGACGATATGGTAGTGGTAATACGTGTATGTAAACTCATATGTATATGTGTACCGAAACTGGTTGCCAAACGTGTGGATATCAGCAAAGTGTGAGAGCGGCACAGGTATATGAACGGCACAGGTACATTTGATCTCTAATATATTGCATGAAACATATTAATATCAAAGATCATATCAAAGACAACATATTATATCAATTCGCTTCAATATTGAATGTCAACACTGAAATTGCATGTCAACACTAAAATGACCTTATATGGCTTTGTATTTTGAATGTGCCAATATTTCATCTTCGAGTATTTCAGGAATTTACCCTGAACCCTATTATGAAAAAAAATGTCAGCCACTCTTTTTTTTTTTTTGGCCGGAAACGGACATTTTTCCAACCCATCCTAACATCGATATGAGCGCCATGTGCGGAAACTTAAACACAACACCAGGGTATGTATAAGGAGTCCCATGCATGAACCAGAAATTATGTTACAAAAAAAAAAAATGCCCCCACAGTGCCAAAATTGTTTTGGTTCATTAAGGTCATTGAAAGGTAAACTCGAGGTCTCCTCTGGATACGCAATGAATGTGCAAATATTTCAAAACCATCCTGAAGTATTCCAGAAGATTTTTTCCGAAAAACGATCTTGAAGGAAAAGATGAATAAAATTCCAGAATTGTGTTAATATTACAAAAAACGGTTGAGAACAAATACATGTAATGGTTTTGACTTCATTTCCCAAAAAATGATTTGTTGACACGTCGGTGCAGATTGGCAATATCAAGGGAACCATGCCTAAACAGTATTTGGCTGCTAAAGTCCAAAATTGGGCGTTTTTATTTGTTAAGAACGACCGCCTTTTTGGAAAAAAAACACGGAGGCAACAATTTTTTTCAATTATGTTATGAATATTTTCCAATGCAAAATGACATCCTCAATGCAAACGACGAATCGCACTATTCTCGTCACTACTCCGAGAATGGCGTCGATCGTATTGAAAACAATCACGCTAATATTGCAAACATGAGTTTGATATCTTCAACTGTCGAAGATACTCAAGAGATAATAGACACATGTCTGAGCTGCATTATTGCGATATCGCAGAAAGATCAGACTTGAAAGAACGGCATTTAAATGCACCATGTTACATAATATCACATTTACGAGGGTTTATATCAAATTACGTTAAGCCACAATGTCGTAATCGGGGGCCAAAAATATAGTTGTTCTATTATCATGTTCCACTAGCATACAACTGACCAACTAACTAGAAACAACCAGCTGACTAGAGGAAAAAAAACACGTCATAGGTGTATGACAAGTACATAAAAAAGTACCCAATCCCGAGCAAAAGGAATGTCTTGATTTCACGAATGGAGTATATTTGGATTGATCATTACATGTGTATGATCATCACTGACTACATCATCAAGATAGACTGCTGCCTTGAATTAACCACGAATCCCAGAATCTAGTCCCGAATCTCACAGATTGGCGTTGGAGACAAAATTACTTGCACATAGAGCTTAGGTTGGCTACATGGCTGATCTCAAACTTGACCTAAGAGCATCTTGATTAGGTAATGTCGAGGTCACGTCTGACCTGAAACCTGTAAATTAGCCACTTTTGATGCAGCACAGATTTGTATTAAAAGCCTCAATGAAATTATATGGCGGGTCTGTTGTTGTCCTTGAACTTGAAATAGGAAGACACCAAGTCGTAAATGGCAAGGTCTGACCACTGCTAAAAAGGGGTATAGATTGAGCTTACGAACATGTAAGTTGTGGTGCGTCTCATGGTGACCTTGAACTTGATGGTCTTGAGCAGATGAGCGTGAGTATGAATGGAAGACCACCTCTGGTTGGAATGTGTAAATTAGCCTCTATAGACAGAATGCTCGTAGATAGAGCTTAGGTTTGTGTTACGTTTATATAGGAAGCCATGACATCATATGAAATCGGCTTGTGATATAAATCACGAGTGAAGCCTTGCCAAGTAAATCTTGTTCAGATCATTCATGTTCAGAATCGAGAACTGATGTTTTTGGTGAAAACAGAATAATATTAACGAATAAGTCAACATTAGTTTTACTAGTTAAGTCTATTATTGTTCCACAGAAAAATAGTTAAGACAAGAAACATTTATTTGACTCAACAAGGTAAAGGTTCCGTCCAGTAGAGATTTCATGGGTATAACCGCATGAGCTAACATTAGTTTTACTACTTAAGTCTATTATTGATCACAATAAAAATAGTTAAGACAAAAAACATTCATTATTGGGCTCAACAAGGTAAAGGCTGTAACTGGCTGTAAATGAATAAGGTAACATTAATTTCACTAATTAGGTTTATTATTGACCACAATAAAAATGGTCAAGACAAAAATCGTTCACTATTGGACACAACAAGATGAAGGTTGTGCCCAGTAGGGAGTTCATGGCTGTAACTGAATAAAGTCTATAGACCAGTAAAGTCTATCATCGACCACAATTAAAATAGTTGAGACATGAATCATTTATTATTGGGCTCAACAAAGTGAAGGTTCTGTCCAGTACAGATTTCATGGCTGTGAGCGAATAAGTTATCATTAATTATATTAGTTAAGTCTACTACTGACCACAGTAAGAATAGTTAGGGACAGAAACATTAATGATTAAGGTAAAGGTTCTGGTCAGTAGAAATTTGATGGTTGTAGCAATAATGGTCATATTATGAAATAACAATTTCTACTAGCCGAGTCTATTAATAGTTCGGGGGCGACAGGGAAGATAGCGCTGCGGGGGATACACCCCAGCGGTCGTCGGCGACCGTAGAGCCTCTAGTTAGTTACCTTGTACTCCACATCGAATAACCGTCGGTAACAAATCCCAAATTCACAACTAACCTGAAATGTGTGAATTGATTGTCTGATACGAGCAAAATCCCAGAGATCAGGCCTATGCAAAATAGCATAACTGTTTTATTTTTTCAAAAACTATAAATGTATTATTGTTTTATACCTTGAATAAATTCAATTCAATTCAATTCCTTTATTGTCTCCGAATCGACCCAGGTCGAACAGACAGTGACATTGGACACAAATGGCAGAAATACAATCAGATAAGGATAATCATTGGTAATCTCTGATGTGAGAGGCCACTTAGGTGAATGGGATCTATAAAATTTGGACGTGCCAGCTGGTTACAGAGGCGCCACCTGCAGTTCAAACATTATACAACTGAACCATTTACATGTCGCTTAAGGCGAACATATGCTCAGTTCCCCAGCACAAAAACAGTGGGGCCCCCGGATGTTATTTTTATGCTAGTGGTATAAATGTATGCAAACTTATACACTGATGTGTACCGAACACTGTTTGCCAAACCTGTGGATACCAGTAAAGTGTGAGAGCGACACAGGTATTTGAACGGCACAGGTATAGTTGATCTCTGATATTTTACATGAAACATATTCAAAGACGACATATTATATTATTCGCTTCAATACTGCATGTACGACAACAATTATATCAGATAGCATATACCCTCGTAGAACTAAATGTGTCTCAATTACCATTTTATTATATAAGGGTTCGAGAATATAATTTCTCACTTCGATAGCCATGAAACTGCATTCACTATGTTTATTAAAACGTTGCTGCAATACTCCCAAAGAAATCGAAAGAATTTTCATTCGCTGTGACAGAAGTACTTCCGTTAAACTAATCTTCGCTCTTTTGATATCTCCTTATTATTTTTTTTATAGAAGAATATGACAAATACATATATTCTGCTGTATCACTGAAATGAAAGGGCGAAAATTTACCATGTTGAATTCTACCGTGAACCCATTGATATACCCTTTTTTGTAATGGCATTCTTTTCGCATATGAATAATCATAATAGTGAAGTTACCTGGTTAGCGAAATTTTTTATTGATCAAACGGCTGGCATATATTTGATTATATGGAACCGACACAACCTTGAAAATACGCCCCGATGAGTCCTCAATGCACTTTGAGAAAAAAAATCAAAATGTGAATGATATGTTCACATTTTGTGATAAATTGAAGAAATTCAGGATCAGTAAATAATCATTGTTCAGTAACTCAGAGGCTGCGTGTATGATTCACATACTATTTGCTAATGGAATAATACTCGATAAATGTAACTAATGAATTTAAAACTCGATATTCTTACTATTGTGATATTCATTCGTAATACCGCACGAGAACTATTTGATCGAAACTTTTCATGAAATTGGAATGTTGTTGTCAATTTTTTTTTGTGCTTCTTCACTCAGTTTATATTTCGGGATTATTCACATTAAACATACTATCATTTCGTTTTGAACATGCCATTGCCGATAAAGCTAATAGTACCATTACCGTACTGTATGAGACTATACCTAGTCTCCAGTTGTGAAAATACAATCAGATATCAATGATAAGACAATGTTTTTTTGTGTGTGTGGAAATAAGTCCAATAGCGAGCTTTCAGCAATTTGACTAACAATAGCAATTTTATACGAGAATTGACATATCAATAAAAAAGGACCTAAAATTATAGTATAATCTAAAGCATGAGGGAATATATGAACGGAACCGTGTTAAGTCAATTCAATATAATTGAATATGTCAACATGTTTATGTCATTTCGAATCAGGAAAGCCTCGACCTTGGTTAAAAGACAGTGCTACAGACCAGTACATGAAGGCCAATTTATGGCGATTACCACGCATTGACCGTTATCTCAATACTTCCAACAAGGTGAGTCAGAGTAAGGTCACAAGTGAACTTAGTCGATGGGTTTTGCAAGACAATTTCGTATGCGGGAGTGATTGTTCAAATGTGATGATATGATTAAATATCTCACAATCCATATGCTGATGCCCTTCTGGAAATTAGGGTATTTTTTTATTTCTAGACTTTTTGTCTACAACTCTAGTCAACTCGTTTAGGTCTAGATCTAGTCATCAATACTTTCATCATCAATCTCGTAGCTTTTACCGTTCACTAGAAATGTTTAATTGTAGAAGTTATGGTCTTATCATTCTTGATACCACTTTTATTTCTTTGTTTGGCACTGAAATGGCCTTCAATCCGAAGTAAAAAAAACCAGGAAGGCGGAACTGAGTGCGAAGGAAAGTTACAGTTTGTAAATAATGGTATATTCAATGCGAATAATGGTTTCTGGATTCTCACGTGACATCAGATTGGCAAACTGATCAGTTAAAGTTTTTTCGATACACGTTTACCAAAAAAGTTTCCACCAACTCTCCAATTTCCATATTAGTTCATTTTTGTGAGGTTATCTTTTACATATTGATCTTATCAGAATCAGGTATCGCCGAAGGACACATGGAATCTCACTGACACTTGACTGATTAGCAATATGTTGTTGCATCTCACCAAATATAACCGAAACAATAATAATTTAACACACTTTATATGCTATTTTCGAGCATATTTCCGTCTTAAGAAATGATTCTTATGATGTTATACGTCCGAGGTTTGATTATGATCGAGCCATGCTGGAGATATAATACAAATATATTGATTAAACATGTGACAAATAATACTTCCAAGCTTCGATTCTGATCGCACGGCTGGGGTTTATGTTGACCAAACTTGTGTCAAATCAAGTCCAAATATATATATATCAAGCAGTAGTGGACAGAGGGCTGACATCGTTGTTAATTAAAGTCATCATTGGCATGTTATATGTTCGGAGAGGGGATTCGAACCCAAGCCCCGACGAATGGTAGTCCAACACTCTACCAAGTGAGCTATATGGATATTCCTTTAGCTCACTTGGTAGAGTTTTGGACTACCGTTAGTGAGGTCCCTCCCGGGCAAGTGGATTATTCTGAATGCTATAATAGGCATATAATTCCTTTTTAGCACCTCTATTATCCATTTTATATTCTGTTTATATTCCTCCAAGCTACATCTTAGCTTTGGCGGAATTGAATAACTTAATTGCACAGCTGCCTTCGCCCTATGTCATTGCTGGAGATTTCAATGCCCATAATCATATGTGGGGTTGTAATGATATCATTGCTAAGGGCAGGGTAGTTGAGCAATTTATAAGTGATAATGAACTATGTATTTGGAATTATGGTTCTCCAACATATACTCATCCTGCATATGGAACATTTTCTGCAATCGATATCTCATTGGGTTATCCTTCATTGTTTAATGATCCTACTTTTCTGTCCATGCAAGCTCATTTTATTCCTGATCGGATCCCGAGATGGAACTTTTCGAGGGCAGATTGGTCAGAATTGAAAAAAATATGCAATTTAGAATTGCAGCCTACCTTGTTTGAAAACACTCAGGATGACCCAATGGAGATATTTACATCAGTATTGCATTTCATTGCTGAAATGACATTCCCGAAACCCCTGCTTTCTCTAAAGAAACAACACGGCATGGTGGAACGAAGATTGTCATGAGGCTCTTTGTGCTAGGAAGAGAGCTCTCCTGATCTTCGTCAACACCCCACCCAAACAAATGTAATGGCTCATAAACATCAATATGTTCTAGCCAGGAAAGTTATGGACATCAATGAAGAATAGTTAGAGATAGTATGTCTCTAAGCTTCCACCAACAGATTCTGAAACATTTACTAGAGCCTGCTCTGAAGACTGTCAGATTTGGGTTGATGGGGCCTTTCCTGCTTGTTGGAGACAATCATTCCGGTTGCGAAGCCTGGGAAGGATCCAACCAACCCAACGAATTATCGTACTATTGCTTTGACCACATGTGTTTGCAAAACAATGGAAAGAATGGTCAATACTAGATTAAAATTTTTATAGAATCTAATCTAGAATCTATTATTTTATATAAGTTATCACTCCATATCAGAGCGGTTTCCGGAAGAATAGATCAACTACTGATGAGATTATTCGACTGGAAACTGCTGTACGAGAGTCGTTCATCAATCGCCAGCACATGGCGGATTTTGTTTTTATTTGGAGAAGGCATATGACACGACGTGGGAACACGGTATCCTGATCGTGGTCGTATGCCTTCCTTCATTTCACAATTTTTTATCCAATCGTAAATTTACTGTGAGGGTGAGCACTTCTTTCTCCGATATGTTCATAGTGAGGACTTTGTACCTTGGAGTGAATTTACTCTAAGTGGATGACTTCTTTGTTTGCTATTCATCGAAACAAATGCATACGATAGAAGGTCAATCACAGCAGCGTGTTAAATGTAGTTGTTTCTACTGTGCCCTTGATGGAATTAGTATACAACTGCCTAACAACCTATGAAACATTTTTAGAAATCCGGAACAAATCCCTTGGAATAGAAACATAATGATAGATAGATATAAGTACATAAGTACCTAATCACAAGCCAAACGGCTACTGAGTTGATGGAATACTATAGTTGATAGGATACTATCCATAACCAGGGGTTGCGTTTGTGTCTCGGTGCATTCAGAACCTTTCCTATGGAGAGCCTGTATGTTGAGGCCAACGAACCCTCCCTTTATCGTAGGAGGGAAAAACTCTCTCTTTTGTATACCATCAAGCTGAAGTATTTACCAAACAATCCAGCCCATAATCTTGTTTTTTAACCTAAATGTGTTCGTCTGTTTGAATCCTGGACATATGCCATACCAACCTTCGGTATTCACATGAAGCATCCTTTGGCGGATTTAAACATTGACTTGATCACAATAGCTGAGTCAAAGATTTCGAAGGTTCCACCATGGGAATTGAAACCTCTCATAACTGACTTCACTCCCAGAATTGGGGAAAAGCCTACCATCAACCCTTTGGATTTTCACACTGGTTTTTATGATGTTCAGTTAAATTATCCGAATTTTAAGTTTATCTATACTGATAGCTGTAAGCTGTGCCCCTGTCACCTCTGAGAGAACATACAAACAACGTCTCCCTGATGTGTGTTCAGTGTACACAGCTGAACTGAAAGCAATACTATTAGCACTGTCCCATATCCGCCGGTCCGGAGAACTAGGTTTTGTCATTTGTTCATATTCTCTATCAGACCTTCAAGCTATAGAGAATCGTTATATTGACCATGATCTACCTTTGGACATTTTAACTGAACATCAACGTATTTTTCAAATGCATGAAATTGTAGTATTTTGTTGGGTACCCAGTCATGTGGACATTCCTGGGAATGAGTGTGCCGACAAGGCTGCTAGGGTAGCTCTTGATTTGGACGTTACATTCTCCAGGGTGCCACATTCTGACTTCAAGCTGCTATCCATACTTACTTGTACGCAGAATGGCAGTCATTTTGGGATGAGCAGGTTGATAACAAATTACACAGAGTCAAACCAACTCTTGGTTGTTGTACCCCAATGAACGAAATGTCCGACGTGATCAACTGGTCATATCACGGGCTCGCATAGGGCTTACATACCTTACTCAGGGTTACCTGCTCCGTGGGGAGGAGGCCCCTGTGTTTGTGCCCTGTCGAGAGTGACTGACGGTTGAACATGTCCTGGTACATTTTCAAGATTTGGCTGACACTCGTCGTTTGTTTTACGAGTGTCAGTCCATATACGAAGTTTTCAATATTTATAAAATCCTCAAATTCCTTCAAGAAATTGGGGTATATTTTTATTTCTAGAACATTCTATCTACAAGTCTAGTCAACTCGTTTGGGTCTAGATCTAGTCATTAATATTTGTAAAAGTTTGGGTCTTATCATTCTTGATACTACTTTTATATCTTTGTTTGGCACTGAAATGGCCTTCTTCTCGTTTGGCACTGAAATGGCCTTCCTTCTTGGCACTTCTATCCATTAATTTTCTCTCTTAATTTCCCATATTCATGACAAAATGTTGTCTGTTTTGTGCATAAAGATTGAATGTCTTAAATTGCTCAAAAGGCCCGAAATATAGGCCAAGAAGGCCAAAGTTCAACCTTTTGACACCCTGCTCAAAATTGATTCAGTAACTTTTCTTTTAGTTTCACATATTTATGAAATTATGTAATCCATATCGTGTATAAATGGGCGTTAATCGTTGTGCGTTGAATTGTTCGAAAGCCTAAACTGTAGACCGAAAAAAGGGCAAAAATTCACCTTTTTGGCACTTTGCTCAAAATATAAACAGTAAATTTTGTTTTTAATTTCATATATTCATAGATGTATTGTCTATCTTGTATATGCCAAAAGGCCAAAGCGATCTGATATGGACATATTGACCCCTGTAGACACACGCTTGTAGATACAGCCTTTGTATACATATTGTAACGGGATTTCCCCCTCTGTGACGTCCGGATAACACAGTTTCTTGTTGGAAGGTGGTTGGGTTTGTTTTTGTTAACCGGAGCTGTGACGGAAAATTCCGGGAAACTGCTGCTTGCACGGCTTAAGGTAGTCCGCTCCAAACAGTGAGGGAAAGGGGGTCAAAGGGTTTTTTAAAATAAATACCTGTATCAACATAATCTAGAGCTTCAACATGATATATTGTATAGAGTAACTGTTCAGCATCCTAAAACTGAAAAGAAAATAGGGGGTCACCGTATCCGTTCACATGGAAAACACGATACAAGATGTGAATATGGACAAAAACATGTGCAAAAATGCCAGAATTTATGTCATTTTAGGTAAATATGTGTGATTTTGATCGAATATGTACAAGAAACGAGCACGGTGACCCCCTATTTTCTTTTCAGTATTAGGATGCTGATCATTTACTCTATAAAATAATGTCATTTTGAAGAGATAATATTCAAGAAATGACCTTTAAATTTTGACTCTCCGTTACCTCCATGTTTGTAGCGGACTACGTTAATCACGGCTAGAAGTCTTTAAGGGTTGGTAGCGTGGTCTGGAATGGACCTCCAACCGTTCTCTCCCCCCGACTGCAATCTGCAACTGCACCTGAAAGTAAGATTCCGGTGGCGTTTCCGCTACCAGTACTGCAACTGCTCTGTCGGGTCACCGTTTCCGCAACTGCTCCGCTGTTTCCCGTCTCTCTGCAACTGCGACTGCACCTGAAATGAGGAATCTAGAAGCGTCTCCGCCTCCGACTCTGCAACTTATTCCGTCAGGTACTGTCTCTGCATCCGCTCCGCTGCTTTTGTCTCCACTGCAACGGCCACTGCCTCTGAAATGGAGATTCTAGAAGCGTCTCCGCCTCTGGTACTGCAACTGCTCCTGTCTCCGCAACTGCTCCGTCAGGTACCGCCTCCGCAATGGGTCCGTTGCTCCCACCTCCGTCTCCGTCTTCTTATCAGGTGATCTGGGTTCTGGATCACCCTCAGACGTCATCACAAACTTTGTCTCAACCGACCGTTAACTTGTCTCCCTTCTTCTCCGTATTACTTTAACTTTATCATAATTTCCAAGTTCCCTGACGAACACGGAAAAACAACCCGGAATAAGTTTTCAGATTTATTTTTCTAAGTGTACAGTCGGAAGACATAAACTGTAATCATCTGCATGACTCAAATCGGAGCAAGGGAGTACTCTGCTAAGGGAGAAGGGTCTGAACAGGTCGACGTCAGGACACCAACTCCGCCGTCCGCTCTGAAGCGGGGGCTTTTATGGACCTGTGACCCACATCACGTGACCAACCTATTGTGACGTCAAAGTCCGCCAAAACACTGATTTTTCCGTAACTTCCAAAAACATGCTAGAATCAATCAGTGGCTGACATGTCACCTTTTAAACCGAAAACGCGGCTGATCACATGATCTTCCGGAAATAACGTCATTACGTTTTTGTACTCCATTGTTCCGGCTCCGGTTCCGGTTCCATTTCTGGCTTTACCAACATTGAATTATCCTATGTTCCAAGGCGGAACACCTTTCTAAAGCCATGATTATATAACCGTATGATCCTTTAAACACATATACATTTTAATAAACCGTTATTCAACCGTAGTATCACAAAATGTACACAATTTACCTTGGGGAACCTTTTGGGAACACCCCAGACCGTTACACTCCCCCTTCCTTAAACTCTGTTCGTCCCGAACAGATTCATATCACATAACACATATACACAAATCATTAACCGTTAAATTGTCCGTATAACAAACACAACTTGTTTCCGTGATCCGGGCACTGGTATCTCTAATTCTGTATCTCTTATCTCTGTAACTAATTTTACGGTTACCGTACCCGGATATCTTGCTTGCTCCGTTTCCCACTTTTTAACTCTTAACTATACTAGAATCTGGGAAACGGCTCTTCTTTCTTCTCCTTGCGACGACTTGTGATGGTTACTGTCCACTAGTATCGCGACGCGAACTGCTCCCTGACGGCGGTCGAGGCGGGATCGTCTGCGGAACCAACGGTCGTCGAAAGCTTGTCCCACGAGCATCAACCGGGAGAAGATCGGGATCGTGAAGACTCCACTGGGGTGGCACGTAGAACCCATTACGGAGACGCTCATCCTGGATGGACCAGTCGTGGATCCGGACAATTTGACGTGTCGGGACGAGTCCAAACGGTGTCTCCCTCTGCTCCATGATCTCCACGTAGACGCCGGAGTCTCTCATTTCCGCTGGCCCCCACTGTTCTGGGCCCCACCGCACAGCATAGTATCTGGTGTGCTCCGGGACTGCAGGTGCAAAGACAGATGCACTTCTTCCTCCTATGTTCACCGGAAAACAGTGTGACGGACACGGTTGAGTTAAAGGACCGCCAAACGGGTGGAAGGTGTAGGGTGGACTCGGTGTCGGTGCTCTTGTCTGGCTTCTTCCAGATCGCTCACTAGAGGATTGTCGTGGTCGGGTCTCTACCGGAGAAAGGATTCTGGGAGTAGCTCTACCTTGATCCATCAGGATGCTCCTCCGGGCTCTCTGCACGTCTGCATGGCTTTGGTCGGAAGCGGAAGACTCCACACCATCATCCCGGGCTGCGGAACTGGTTCTGCTTCCGGGCACTGCTTGGATGGTCGCCGGTAACGTTCTCTCCATAGATCCACGGGTCTCCGCCTCACTGTCAACTCTGCTTCTGGATCAGCTATCCGTTCTGCCTCCTGATCTGCTCTCCGGTCTGCTATCCGCTCTGCTCTCCCCTCTGCCATCCACTCTGCCATCCGCTGAGCTATCCACTCTGCTATCCGCCCTGCCGCTGGATCTGCCTTCCGCTCCGCCTCTGGGCCGGACGATTACACTGCTCACAGCTCTGCCAGTGCCAGTTGTTTTCGGAACCGGTGTCCGAAAGCTGCCCTCTCCGTCTCTGCCCTGCAATTCCGCCATATCTGCTGCTGCTACTGCTAACTGCCGTCTTGATTCCGCATCAGCCAACTGCTACTGCCACCGCATCCGCCTCCGTCGTCTGCCTCATGGTTCACCTTCATCTGCCGTAGCGTAGTCAGATGCTTCTGACTCTGAGTCCTCCGCCTCCGCCTGTGGGCCAGGTACCGCCATCAGCTCCGCCTCTGCCTCCCGGTCTGGTACTGCCAACAGCTCGGCCTCCCAGCTTTCCACCTCTGCCTCCCGGTCAGGTACCGCCATCCGGAGAGTTCCGTGAACTTGAAGTCTAATACTGCACCGCTTTTACTGCACCGCTTCTACTGCACTGCTTCTCTGGACTGGTGGTCTTCCGGGAAACACTTTGTTGTTTTCTCTGCCTAACTGCTTCTTGACGGAAAAATCGTCGACTTGATTCGATTCTGCCACACTTTGCTGCTGATGTGCACAGCTCGAGGTCTGCTCTCCAACTGCTGTCAGAGCCCGTTTTCAAGGCCCCTTTATACCCTTTCTGCTCACGTGACTGGAAAAACTCCACGGCGATTGGCTGCCTCAGGAGTGACATCACAAGTAGTCAAAAACTCAACCGTTAACCGGGAGGTGTCCGTCTCCGGCTCAACCGGCAAATTCCGGGTTCTTCCAGCTCGATTCAACCATCTCTCCTGACGAAGTTTCTGCAACTTTGAAATATCTCCGATGCTGGAGGGTTGAATAGAATCTCAGCCAGTAGAATCTGCCTGCCAGACGAACATCTCGACTGCTAGTTGGGCATTTCCGCCATCTGCATTGCTCCGCCAACTGCACATCTGCTCACTGGTGTCACTGCTTGTCGACACTGGAAACTGCATACATTATTGTCCAGAAGGAGGGCCCTTCCTATCTGGAGTGATGTTTCACCGCTTCTGTTGATCTGCAGCCGGTTTGCTGTCTCTGCTGAGTGGAAACTCCTGATAAATGTCCTCAGCCGGAAAACTTTTCCGTCTTAATTCTCCTGATACGGAAGACGTGTAGCTGCTTCTCTGGAGATATTAGACCGCTAACCCAGGTTCTTCTGGACCCCTGGCCGCTACTCTCGACTGGTTGGCATCGTGCTCAATCCAGTCAGAACCTCTAGGATGTCTTCTATCCGGTCTCTGTACCGCATTCTGCTCTGCATACTTTTCCGCCCTCTTGCGTTCGCATTCTGCCGGAACTCTACGTTTTACCAGGGTCTCAGCTATCTCCGCTCTCTGCTCTATAGCTCACACTGTCTTCCTACATTTCTTCGTCCTCTGTGGCTTTACTCCGAGTCCGTGTCTGCTCTATAGCTCACACTGTCTTCCTACATTTCTTCGTCCTCTGTGGCTTTACTCCGAGTCCGTGTGAGACCAACTGTTCCACCTCCGGAACGTTTTCCTCCTTTGACAGTTCCGTCTGCCTCCAGGAATCCGCCATTCTCCGCTTCATCCATCTCGGATGTTTGACTCCGAGATAGGGTTTCAGCAAATCGAAATGAACCACCTTCTGCCGATTTTCACTCTCTGCAATCTTGTAGGTCACGTCAGTGAATCTGCTCAGCACCAGCTTCGGTCCGCTCCACTTCCTCTGCAACTTGGGTGTCTTCCCCTTTTTCCGTAATTTAACCGCCATACACACTCGGTCTCCTGGCTGGAACTGACTGTTGACCTTCCGTCGGTCATACAACTTCTTCTGCCGTTCCATTTCTCTGCCAGATTTCTCCCGAACCGCCTTGTAAACTGCTTCCAGTCGCTCCCGGAGCTGACTGCCATACTCTGTTACTCCTACTGTTGATTCGCCCGGGGGCCTGCCAATCAGCAATTCTACCGGAGTGTTGACTTCTCTGCCCAGCATCAGCAAGTTGGGACTCCATCAACAAGTTGTTTCCTGCGGGGTATTCCGGTAAGTTGCCATTGCCAACTGAACTAGTTGGTCCCAGTTGGTTTGCTGCTCACTCACATACAGGCTCAGGATCTGCTGCAGCATCCGGTTGAATCTTTCAACGACTGAGGTCTGAAGGCTGTTGTCCGTGTCTTGTGAATCCCCAGGATTCTGCAAACATTTTTCAGCAAGTCGGACTCGAAATTTCTGCCTTGGTCAGTGTGGATCTTCATTGGGATGCCGTACCGTGCTGCAAATTGATTGACGAAAATGTTCGCAACCGTAACTGCTTCCTGATTCGGCATGGGATACGCCTCTACCCACTTCGTAAAGTAATAACCGATTACCAGGATGTACCGGTTCCCCCGGATGGATTTAGGTAACGGACCCATCACGTCCATTGCCACTCGCTCCATTGGTGCTCCTACCCGGTACTTCTGCATAGGAGACCTCCGTAGGTTCTGCATACTTCTTGACGCACATTCGTCGCAGCTCAGCACCCACTGCTTTACGGAAAATCTCCTGTCTCAGCTCCTTCGGTGTTATCAACTGCCTTCGGCTGATTCCTTCTGCTGTTTTCCACTCCCGGTACTTCTGCATAGGAGACCTCCGTAGGTTCTGCATACTTCTTGACGCACATTCGTCGCAGCTCAGCACCCACTGCTTTACGGAAAATCTCCTGTCTCAGCTCCTTCGGTGTTATCAACTGCATTCGGCTGATTCCTTCTGCTGTTTCCCACTTCCGGTAGACGACTCCGTCGACTTTCAGCAAGGTCTTCCGCATTCCGTACAGCACTTTCTGTTCAGCGCTCAAGCTGGAAAAGTCTGCACTATCAGCATTGCTACCAGTGGGTACCAAGGTTCTGCTTGTTGCATTCTCCGCAGGTCAGCCGGTTGATACTTCTGCCCCAGCATGGTTTCTTTTTCTGCATTTTCCGCCAGCCTACTTTGCTCTGCAACAGCTTCTCCCGCTTCCGTTTTCTCTGCAACCGCCACCGCCTTTCCTGGGACAGCTTTCTCCGCATCCGCCTTTACCGCAACCGCCACCGCCTTTCCTGGGACAGCTTTCTCCGCATCTGCCTTTACCGCAACCGCCTTTCCTGGCACAGCTTTCTCCGCATCAGCCTTTACCGCAACCGCCTTTCTCGGAACAGCCTTCTCCGTATCCGCGTCTGCCACCTCCGTTGTCTCAGCCAAGTCTGCTTTTCTGGATGATTTCCGCAACGCCTCCGGCGTCCCCCCTTCCTTGGCTTGGGTTGTGGAGCTTCCTTGCTCCGGGTCTG
Organism: Terebella lapidaria; assembly: GCA_949152475.1. Lineage (NCBI taxonomy): Eukaryota > Metazoa > Annelida > Polychaeta > Terebellida > Terebellidae > Terebella > Terebella lapidaria. The sequence goes on from OX424567.1 coordinate 5,328,678, forward strand.
CCGTATCCTTTCTCCGTGATTCCAGGCTTCAATCTTGGCTTGCTTCCAGTCGATTTTTCCGCATTGGCTGCACGGAGTTATTGACAGGGCGTCTGCGTTATTATAAATACGTCCAGGGCGGTGTTCTATGTCAAAGTGGAGCTCGCTCAGGACCTCGATCCACCGCGCAACCTGGCCCTGTGGCTCCTTAAAATTCATCAGCCAGGTAAGACTGCCGTGATCCGTGCAGATTAGGAAATGTCGTCCCAGCAAGTACTGTTTATTCTTCTGTACTGCATATACAACCGCCAGGAGCTCCTTCCGGGTTACACAGTACTGGCGTTCTTCTTTGGTTAGGCTGCGGCTCAGGTAAGTTATTACCCTTTCCTGGTTACCCTGCTTCTGTGACAGCACTGCTCCCAGCCCGGTATCGCTGGCATCCGTGTCTAGGATGTATCTGCCCTGCTCTCTCGGATAACCGAGAATTGGTGCCTACACGAGGCGGTTTTTCAGCTCTGCAAACGCCTGCTCTTGTTCTGTCTGCCACCGGAAGTGTACTCCTTTTTCCGTTATCCGGTTCAGCGGGGCTGCTATTTCGGAAAATTTCAGCACAAATTTCCGGTAATAGGAACACAGTCCCAGAAAACTGCGCAGCTCCGTCAGGTTGGTGGGCAACCGCCACTTCCGCACTGCCTCCGTCTTAGCTGGGTCGCTACGGATCCCATCTCTTCCGACTATGTGTCCGAGGAAGGATACCTCCGGCTGGAAGAATCTGCATTTGGACGGTTTTACTTTCAGGTCTGCCTCCCTCAGCTTGTCAAAAACCTCCTGCAGATCACGGATGTGATCATCCAGGGTCTTGCTGTAGACGATGATGTCGTCCAAATATATGAGACAGGTCTTGCAGGAAAGTCCTCCCAGCACCTTCTCCATCAACCGCTCGAATGTACCTGGAGCATTGCACAAACCGAAGCTCATGACTTTGAACTGGTACAGGCCTCCTGGCAAACAAAATGCCGATTTTTTCCGTGCGTCTTCGTCCATCCCGACCTGCCAGTATCCACTGGTCAGGTCAAGAGTGGAGAACCACTTGGCGTCTGCACAGGCTGCTATGGTGTCGTCAAATCTGGGCAACGGATAGGCATCTTTTTTAGTGACCGCATTCAACCGCCGGTAGTCAACACAGAACCGGGTGGTTCCGTCCTTCTTCTTGACCAGAACAATCGGAGAAGCCCACGGACCACTGCTTTCCTCAATGACGTCCTTATCTTTCATTTCTCGGATCAGACTGCTCACTAGTTCCCTTTTGTCCGGCGGAATCCGTCTGGTTGGCTGCTCAATCGGCCGGTGATTACCTGTGTTGATGTGATGCTGCACCGCGTTAGTCTGTCCCAGCTCTCCGGCGTCGTTGCTGAAGGTCTGCTTATTCCGGAACAGGAGATCGGTTATTTTTTTCTCGGTAGTGTCTTGGCACTGCATCCTGAGTCTGCTCAGCTAACTGCCTCAGCTTCTCGTAACCGCTCCAATTCCGCCCGGCCTCCGTTTCCTGAGAGATCTGCACCTTTCTGCTCTGCTCTGCCATTGGAACAATACTGCAACCGGCTGCTAGTGTGGTCATTGTTGCCAACTGCGCTCCCATCTTGATGATTACCGGCTCCGCTAACACGTTGATAGCTCGGACAGGAACGGTGCCCTGTTTTATCCGGGACAGGGTTCTCCCGATCAGCCATGGTCTCTTCTTCGACGGTTCTTGGGTCATCTCTAGAACCCGGAAACTGTCTGCCTGTCTTATTTTCAGCTGTTCCGTTTCCGGTGGAATTTGGTAGTCTGCTACAGCGTTGATCGGAAACGGCTCTCTTGCCTGCTCGAACATGGTGAGGAACACATCCTGACTGCCCATCTGCATGGTCATCGGGTCCGGAGATCCGGGAACGGATAAAATCCATTCCTAGTATCCCCTCATCTTCTAGAAGTCTCTAAGGGTTGGTAGCGTGGTCTGGAATGGACCTCCAACCGTTCTCCCCCCCCCCCCCCACTGCAATCTGCAACTGCACCTGAAAGTAAGATTCCGGTCGCATTTCCGCTACCAGTACTGCAACTGCTCTGTCGGGTCACCGTTTCCGCAACTGCTCCGTTGTTTCCCATCTCTCTGCAACTGTGACTGCACCTGAAATGAGGAATCTAGAAGCGTCTCCGCCTCCGACTCTGCAACTTATTCCGTCAGGTACTGCCTCTGCATCCGCTCCGCTGCTTTTGTCTCCACTGCAACCGCCACTGCCTCTGAAATGGAGATTCTAGAAGCGTCTCCGCCTCTGGTACTGCAACTGCTCCTGTCTCCGCAACTGCTCCGTCAGGTACCGCCTCCGCAGTGGGTCCGTTGCTCCCACCTCCGTCTCCATCTTCTTATCCAGTGATCTGGGTTCTGGATCACCCTCAGACGTCGTCACAAACTTTGTCTTAACCGACCGTTAACTTGTCTGCCTTCTAAACATGTCACCTTTTAAACCGAAAACGAGGCTGATCACATGATCTTCCGGAAATAACGTCATTACGTTTGTGTACTCCATTGTTCCGGCTCCGTCTCCGGTTCCGTTTCCGGGTTTACCAACATTGAATTATCCTATGTTCCAAAGCGGAACACCTTTCTAAAACCATGAATATATAACCGTATGATCCTTTAAACACATATACATTTTAATAAACCGTTATTCAACCGTAGTATCACAGAATATACACGAATTACCTTGGGGAACCTTTTGGGAACACCCCAAAACCGTTACAATATATAAAGTCATATATGCCAGTTCTTTTTTATGATCTTGAATCTGACCTCATGATCTTGAATGATAAATCTCAAGGTCACGTGCAAACCGAAATGTGTAATTTGATCTCTACAAAATGGCTGCAGATAGAGCTTAGGTTTGCCTTATGAATATGTAAGAAGTCATATATTGCAGATCTTTTGTTGCATGAGATCAAATCTCTTGGTGACTCGATCTCCACAAGAGGAAAAGGAATCCAATGGGAGCCAGTATCTCATATGAAGGAAGGACTGAGGGCGAAATTTACCCAAAATGTCAACCTTAAACAGATCCTCCTCAAAACTGGAACCAAGAAAATCGCTGAAGCAAGTGGAGACAAGATGTGGGGATGTGGCAAGTTCCTACACCAGGATGATGTCTTGGATCACTCAGCGTGGACTGGACAGAACCACATGGGCCGTCTTCTAGAAGAAATACGTGAAGAACTGAAATGACTGAAATGTTTTCACGCACACCACACAATTGCAGTGCACCGATTGTTGATTTTGGTTGTTGTTAAATTGTAATGCTATGTTATCCTACCCGAGTTTTGGTATCACTGGAATAGTCTTGGTAAAAAATCATTGATCCAAGGTTCACGATATTATATTCTCCGATAAGTGACTTGTACATTAGAGTCACTTAGGGAATAGAAATTTACCATTGATCCGTTCACAATAACTCCACGACGAAACAGTGCGTATGGTATACAAATATATCTTACATTGCCCCACAGCCACTCCATAATAACAATTACACGCAAGGACACACAAATGTTGTTGGTAGGCTGTTTGGATGCTCTTTTTCTGTAAATATAGAAACGTGGAAGCCGTCACTACGACAGGTCAAACAGTAGGCTTATTGAGATAATATCTGAATTTGGTTTAAAGATGTGCAAAGCCACTGGCATTAGTTATTGTGGAGAGGGGCATGGGGACGGGCTTTTAGGTTGCCGACCTCTTTGACATGCTTTGACTAGGCGTTGATAACCTATTGACTTCTCGTTGCGTCCGTCACACGTTTTGTCATCCGTCCGTCGTTCTCTTGGTCGTCCGTCTGTCCATCAACATTTCTAAAAGCTTGAAGTAAGGTCAAATCGTTCTGAAAATTTGAACAAAAATACTTAAAAATACCCCCAGTAGACTAGTTACTAATAGGTATTTTTCAGCGTTTCTTCCAAATGGAAAAGCAATGATGTTGGTGAGAAATTTCTCAAATACAGTTCAGACTGTTGGCAGCTTTTCAGAGAACTGTATGGGTGTAAACTCATAGAACACTTCAAAATGGTCTCCGTATGCACACTTTCAATCGGGTGATCCTATTATAAGGTCTCAGTGGTGACCTTGGATTTGATCTACATTTGCCTCGAAAGGTCAAGTTGGTCTTTTGGGGAAAAAATATGATTTTTTTTTATTTTGAGGCCATTCCAAAGAGTGTAAAATTCAACTGAATTGATTTTGCACACTTTGGCCATTATCTCGAAATCTATTCAGTGACTTCTTTTCTAATTGATGAATAAACTAATAATCCCAAGATAGAGCAAAACGGGAAGTCACAAAGTGATTTCAGAGGGACTTAAATTTGACCTTGTGTGACCTTTGAGGATCCAAACGGCAATTTTGCTGAAAAAAAAACCAGTTGTATACAACATTTTGAATTATCCAGTGACCTTTGTCTTTGTTCATTTGGGTGTTTTTGTGAGGATCAATACTTGCAATATTGGTAAAAAAATGAACAGTTGCACATCAACATTTTAAATTCTCCGGTGACCTTTCATTTTTGTTTATTTGGGTGTTTCGTGAGGGTCAAAACTTTGAGGGTCAAAACGACACTTTTGGTGAGAGAAAAAAACAGTTGTGTTTCGACATTTTAAATCATCCGGTGACCTTTCTTTTTGTTTAATTGGGGTTTCATGTATGCATGATGTACAGCTATATCGATGCTGATTTACCTACGAAGTTTACACATTTCCAATTTCCAATAGTATGTCCTCAGTGGATTATTCCTCGTGCTAGTCCTAGTGCTGGTATTACTGCAAGATTGTAAATTACAAGAATATTTAACTGAATGTGTTTTGACTAATAGTACCCAGTGATATGGTAAATTCAGTGGGGACCATGAATTTCGACCTTTCTTTCTTGGACTTGAAGTAAATATTGTTTGGGTGTTTCATGCATGGTGTACCGGTATATTGATGCTGATTTTTATTCTATTATGGTGTGAAAAACCGGATATTTTTTCCCTCGTATTGATTTATTAATCAACATATGCATATATGATTCTCGACCTGGTTGACAGATTTCCAATTTATTTAAATGTCACGATGTTGGTCTAACATTTCGTAAATGTTTGAATGTTTCCACAAATCAATTAAGGCGTATATATATGATGAGAAATGGTAACCACACATTTTACACTTTCTATTTTTGGTATTTCAATAGTGGATTGTTCCTTGTGCTTGCATTACTGCATGATTGCCAATTGTTACATTACATGAATATTTAATTGAATGTGTTTTATTATTTTGTGTTGCGATATGTTGTCTTGCCCGTGCCTGACCAGTGGACACCGATGGAGATCGAGGGATGATGGATAATAATGGCCTCAATCACGTTGGACCAAGTCAGGTGTGATGAAAAATTTAGTCTGGAAAATATATACGAGAAGGAAAATTCCGATGGAGAGATTGATCCTACATATCAAATTTTACATCCTGATGAATGCAAATATTATGAACCAAATGATCTAAAAAATATTCTTTCAGATTCTCACAATAATGTTTCGTACTTTCATTTAAATTGCCGGGGTCTGTCCTCAAACTGGAATTCATTCGAAGATTTGATAAACCAAATACATGGGGAAAATGTTGCCTTGATTTCATTGGCATTAGTGAAGTATTCGAATGTGAACGTGACATTCGCCTTGCCTTACCGGGTTATCGTAATTTGATCACTCGTTGTCGGGATGATGATAAAAGGGGTGGTGTGGGACTATTTGTGAAAGAAAATTTAAATTTTAAAATTCGGGATGATTTGAGTGTTTTTATACCACATGTTTATGAATCACTGTTCATCGAAGTGCAAAACAAATCAAAGTCGGCAAAGAACAATGTCATTGGAGTTATATACAGACCAAATACACAGCCTAGAGCAAACATTGATATATTCTCGACCACGCTACAAGAGACCCTCGATAAAATTAACAGTGAAAAGAAGAACAGTATAATAATGGGAGATATGAATATTGATCTATTAAAATGTAGTACTCATTCCAAATCAAATGAATACCTGAACAACTTATTCTCACGATCTTTTATGCCTGTTATAACTAAACCAACCCGAATAGGTAAATCGTCTGCAACCCTTATTGACCATATGTATACCAATAACACACAGTGTAAAAAGAAATCAGGTATAATAATTACAGATGTAGCAGATCATTTTGGCACCTTTTGTATAGTTGAGATGAAGCATAAATGCAACAGATCAAGGAGTATTGAGAAACGCTCGATAACTGAAATAACAATTGAAACCTTTAATGGATATTTAAACCAAACTGACTTCTCACCAGTATATCAAGAAAATAGTCCAGATGAATCCTACAATAAATTTTATGAACTGTACATGGTAGCATATAATAGAGCATTTCCCCTAAAAGTTATTTCTCCAAACAAGCGGTATTACAAAATTGAACCCTGGGTGACAGCTGGCCTCTTGACATCAATGCGTACTAAATCTAAACTATTGGTGAAAAAATTAAAATATCCTAACGATACGAACATTTCGGGTTACAAGAAATATCTAAATGTTTATAATAAGGTAAAACATAAACTCAAGCAAAATTACTTCAAATATATGCTGAAACTGAACCAAAACGACATGAAAAGAACATGGAAACTTTTAAAGATGGCCCTAGGTAAACAAAATGATAAATCAAGTTTTCCGCAAACTTTCACGATAAACGATGAACCAGTTAGTGATAAAAACGTCATAGCAGATGAATTTAATAAATATTTCTCGAAAATAGGTAAGCAAACAAGCAATAATGTTCCACAAACAGACAAACATTACTCTGATTATATGCCTAATCGAAATGCAAATAGTATGTTTATAGAACAAATAGAGGAAAACCATATCTTTCAAATTGTCGACAAACTTAAACCTAAAAATAGTACAGGACATGATAATATATCGTCCAAATTACTCAAACGTTCTATTGGCAGCATTATTACACCATTCACATATATAATAAACAAATCTTTAGAAACTGGAGTTTTCCCTACTCAGCTAAAGACTGCAAAAGTTATTCCTATATATAAAGGATCTGACAAAGATAAATTGTCGAACTATCGTCCAGTCAGTCTTCTTCCAGCATTTTCCAAAGTATTCGAGAAGGTAATGTTCAACAAAATTATCAATTTTTTCAATTGTCAAAATCTGTTTTACAAACATCAGTATGGGTTTCGTCCTAAACATAGTACAATACATCCAATTATTCATCTATTAAATGCCTGTGCTACTGCAAATGAAAACAACCCCAAACAAATGACGCTGTCGGTCTTTTGCGATCTTTCTAAGGCTTTTGATGTCATAGACCATGATATTTTATTGAAAAAATTGGAAATTTATGGGATTCGAGGCATTGCACTAGAGTGGATAAAAAACTATATGTCAAATAGGAAACAATTTGTGGAAATTGACAATATCAAATCGGATGTAACTACCATAGAATGTGGGGTCCCTCAAGGGTCAATATTAGGGCCGCTATTATATCTAATATATGTGAATGATATTTCAAATTCAACAAGTGCAAATATACTTTCCTACGCTGATGATACCTCGTTGTTCATATCCCATTCTGAACTAAAAGTTCTATTCGAAACAGCAAACATTGAAGTTGATAAATTATTTCAATATTTCTGTGCAAATAAATTATCGCTAAACGCTAGTAAAACTAAATTTATAGTGTTCAGAGCCCCATCCCAAAAATGCAAATTAGATGATTTAGATATTGTGATAAATGGAATATCCTTGAGTCAAATAGGGGAAAATTTTGATGAGAAATGTACGAAATTTCTTGGTTTATACATTGATGAAACATTATCATGGAAATATCACATAAACCATGTAAATAATAAAATTTCTAGGGCCTTATTTCAAATTAAACAAGTTAAGAAACAACTACCAACAGAAAGTCTGGAAACATTGTACTATGCAATGATCCACCCACATTTAATATATGGAATCATGGCATGGGGAAATGCTACTCCTTCTAGTCTTAAAAGAACAACAGTCTTACAGAAACGGGCAATAAGAACTATTCATAATGCGCAATTTAACTGTCACACAGAACCACTCTTTAAATATTCAAATATTTTAAAATTAACAGATCAATATAGATATGAAGTGGTCTTGTTTATGCATGACTACTTATACGGAAAACTTCCTGTATCTTTTTCTAACCTGTATCAGTACAACTACGAAATTCAACAAACCCACCTAACACGTCAAGCACATGAACTCTATATCAAACGTTGCAGCTCTGAGTTTTCCAAAAAACTACCATTATATAAGTTTCCAGTTCTATGGAATGAAATAATGCAGAAGACTGAAAACTATTATTCTAAAAGTAAACTTAAACATATTATCAAAAGATATATGATATCGCGTTATTCATCGACCATTACTTGCTCGAACTTTCATTGTAAGAGTTGCTATTTGTGAATGTATCATATATTTCTGTATTCTCGTGAATTAATATATATGCTTGCACTTGGTCATAATACTTTTACGGTATGACTTTATCGTCCACGATCTCCGCCGGTGTTTTCTACTTGGTCAGGCCGGGCAAGCCTGTGAAGTGATATTCATTTGATTATTTATTCCTAAATGTGTTAGAATTAACTAATCTACATAAATGCTAATCATAATTTATTAAATTTAATATGTATTATATAATGGGTACAAATGGAAGACAGCAAATTGCTAATTTGTTATCCATGTTTTCCGTAATGTATTAATTGTATCTTCTGTTAAATCTATAAAATGTATTTGAATTGTTATGTGGAAACGAAAATAAATCTCTCTCTCTCTCTCTCTCTCTCTGAGAATTGCATAAGTGACAGATCCTGTGGGGACCATGAGCTTGACCGTGACATTGAGTATTAATTGTTGAGATGTAACACTGATATTTTAGACTGCACGTTTCTCCGCTAACCTTTCTTAGACATTGGGCTAATTTTTTTTTCCTGGTTTGGCCTTTTTAAAAGAATAAATGCCGTTGAACATCTTTCCTTTTCTGATCCAGAAGTCGGGATACATATTATAAAAATGTTGATTTTAGGAAAATGGTATACATCATTTTCGAAGAATTCACTAAAAATTCCTAGTTTTTATTCGTTATATGTTATTGTATACATAATCAGGTAATAGCTATAATATCAGACATTTTGAATTGAAGTACGTTAACATAAATGAGAGCTGTAGTCTAGCTGTGAGTGTTCCGGTGTGCTGAGGGAAGATTAGTTCATTTGATATAGGGCCTACTAAAGAGGACACTGGGTTTCAGATGTTTAGGTGGGGTATCGCCTAGGAATTTTCATTCAAACCTTACCAGTGTACGTTTTGTCCATATCCGCGAATTCTGATCAAATCTATTTCAAATTTGGTCTGTAGTTGCTTCGTGTCTGTTTGATAGATTATACTACTGTTATGTATGTAAGAGCCCCATTTGTTTATGCATTAACATGACGAGAGCCGGCCGCGAAGCAATGGACACATGTAGCGCACGTTACTATTGCGCTACATGGGCCCATTGTTTTTCGCGGTTCGCTCTTTTCATGTTAATGCATAAACAAATAGGACTTACAATTCTGAAATAGTTCATACTTTCGTTGACGTGCATAGGCCTGCTAGAAACAGAAGCACCAGGAAGCTGAAATTTGCCTGGTGAAAAAGTGTTTTTTATCTGGTTAGGTTGGAGTATCTCGAATGTATTTTCAGATTTCTCTATAGGGAGCGCTTCCCATTTTCAAACCCTGATACATGTACAAAATTCCAATATCTTATTATACATTTTAATATATTGTATATCTGGATTGTTATTCGATTCTTGTAAATCGTCAGCATCAGTGTTATACCCGATGTGGTACCAGGTTGACTTGTGATATCCCGGATGAGGGAGAAATAGTGATGATGTTGTGAACACTAAAGAGATGAAATCGTGATTCGTAAATAATTGACGTGAAACTGGAACTGGTATCTGATGTCGGACGGTGTTTTACTGCCAACCATGGCGCCACCTGAAGCTGAGCTCTCACACGAGCAAACAGTTTACTGTTGTCCGGGGCGAATATTATCATCACCCTGGAAGATTGACAGTGGCGCCACTGTGTGTCACTTTTTGACGAGAGTTGTATGTTGAATTTCACATTTTTATGCGCCTACATTCCGATGAAATACAGACATTCATGGCCATATCAGTGACTTTGATACATAGTTTATTGACCAAAATTCCGATACAATGTAGTGCCAAGTTAGTTTTCATTCCAATTATGGGCGAGATCCTTTAATTCGAATTTATGACTATGTGCTATCGTGATACTCACACCGTGAGTAGATCATGAATATTGATGACATAATCCACCGATATATCCAAACAATACACGACGAAATCATACGGCCGTGTGATTCTGGGTCCGAACACCATTTGAACCTCAATTATTTTCAAATTACGTGATTCTTTGAACATGTTCAGTTACGTTACACGGGAATGTTATCTGCTCCGATATTGCAAAAATAAAACATAACGTACTTCATTATACGGATATAGAAGAGACCGAATACCTGAATTGGTTAGATTCTCGTGATCCCATTTCGGGCTGAACTGTCATTTATCAATATGGTATATTGCAACTTTCTAAAAAATTTCGAAACATTTATTAAGATTTCGTGCTAATTTATATAATAATAAACACGTATCGTCGCTGCACTACGGCAAACATATTTAAACAGGTCGAATATAGAGTATAAAATCATTTCATGCACGTTAGCTTTCGATTTTTCGCCAATTTGCTCCTTCATCGAACTACATAATATTATGCGCAATGCTACATATCACGACGTAAATTAGTGAAATGATTATATACTCCATCAACAAGTAGAATTCGACAACAAAATTAAAAATCATCGTTGACATGAGATAATCTCAAGTGAATCGGAATAATAGAACGTCTGTTATATTGTTCATTGAAATATGCAAAGGTCATTGAATAGATGAACAATTTATTAATATGCTTTAAACATTTTATTTACCTTGCCACTGAGGCAAGTGAAAATGTTTGGTCGGGCATTCTGTCATGTCAAACGTGTTGCATTTTAAGTTTACGTATTTGCATAATCAACATTCACTTGAGTTCGTTTAAAATACCGTACTTATTGTTCACTGATTCCTCATATGTTTAGTCATATATATGTTAAAATGCACAGCTGTAGAATCATAGAGACCTGGAGTGCGTTTTTTGGTATTTAATTTTTTTTTTGCTTTTTTTGACAAGATAGCTAACATTTGCGACAAAAAATGACAAATTTTGGCCTTTGACAATCGGTTTCTTTCAAATGCTGTATTTTTTTCCTAATTTATGTGCATCGAGTTCCCAACTGTATGTGGATGTTATACACATTGTGTGTATAAGTTTTGTTTTCACCAGTCTGCGTTTGGTGGCCATTTTTATATTCCATACACGAGAAGCAAGTTTTGTGTCTTAAGTTATGCCAAGCCTGTCACACATATGATGGAAGAAATCCTCCCCTCCTTATAGTTTTGTGCATATATTTCGATCTCAATGTGCCAGTGTGGATGTCGCATGCGAGGCATGAGATGCTTTCTCTTTTGGAGCACCTGACATACACTCAGCTTGCTGGGTGTCTGTGATGTCCACATGGCTTTGACTTTGATACTTTAGTATCACACGGATTTGACCACTCACACTGATATTGTGAAATTCATCTATAGATTCGGTCTTGGAATATGAATTTGTCTGTTTGTCGGTATCCATTTCTACTTTTGAGTCAATTTTAGCTCAACAAGTGGCTTGGATAATCGCACATTCAGTTGGTGAGTCATATAAAGTGATTTCAGTGGTGACTACTTTAACGCGCTAATGCGAACTTCGATGAAAAGGAAAGGAAAAACTGGTTTTCTTCTCAAAAAACAACATTGAAAATGATATGGAATTGGATTTTTCAGTCACTCTCTTTCAATAAATATGAGCTGTTTGCACCAGTTTATTTAGGATGCTTCAAAACAGAACTTAGATATTGGCACATTCAATTGGGAAGTTTAATAAGGTGACTATAATTGTGATATTTAGCTTCAATGGCATTTTATGGTCAAAATGGTCATTTCAGTTAAGTAAAATACCGTTTTGAACTCAACACTTCTTTTTCCCATCAACTTTTTTGGTCCGTGGTCCAACCACAAAACACCATTCTTTTGAAGAAAACAAGCTTCATTCCGTAATGATCTCTTGACCCAGACATCATGGAATTATCCATGAGCATGCATTCATCAGTGTAATTTATCACATATAGCATACTGGATCTTGATCGATTATCTGTAAAATTGACATACCGGGCCCTAAACTACTGGATTGACAATCCGTTGAAGGTATCAACTGATCGAACGGTCGAGGGCTTTGGAGATATATACATTCTCCGTCGGTATATCGCACGAACATGGTTAGTCGATGGTCATAGATTTTCCTTTCGGTGGGAAATCTGCTCACATTCGGGTGTTCATACCGTGCTTCAACAGAAGAGCGCCCCCGCCCCCTCTTCGCGGAAATAGAGCGCCCCCGCCCCCTCTTTGCGGAAATATTGTAATGTTCTTCACTTAAAGCTATGATCACAAAATTTATTCATTCTGCGATAGCTTCATTTTGTCTGTTGAATGAGAAACCGTACAAATTTGGGCTGAAGACGTGTATTATGTGCCTAAATCGAGTATACAAATCAAAATTCGAATTCGGGCCAGTCGACCTTGAAAATGGGGTCAAAGGTCAAATTTAAGGTCATCAGAATATTCAGTATATATCATTTCCTATATGTCCACAATTGATTCCTAAGCTGTAGAGTCGATAATAAGCGAGATATTAGCCACTTTGTACTATGACCTTGAAAATGGGGTCAAAGGTCAAATTCAAGGTCATCAAAATATTCAGCATATATCATTTCCTATATGTCCACAATTCATTCCTAAGCTGTAGAGTCAATAATAAGCGAGATATAAGCCATTTTGTGCTCTGACCTTGAAACTGAGGTCAGAGGTCAAATTCAAGGTCACGAGACTATTCAGCATATATCATTTCCTATATGTCCACAATTGATTCCTAGTCTCTAATCTCAATATCAAGTGATATATTAGGCATAATGTGTCCCTTTATAAAGCATAGGAGAATTTAACATGGGAAAGTCCCATTTGGGCCGAGTTTGGGCCAAAATGACCCACTTCGAGCGATTCAAGCGCAACGAAATTAATAGACATCATAGGAGTACATATGAGAAGTCTTATGTATCAAAAAGAAAAAAAGTTACTGAACAGATTTTGAGAAAATGGCTGCCAAAGTCCAAAATCAGGCATTTTTCGTCGAAAAAAACGGCTGCCATTTTGCTAAAAATGCGAAAATCAAAAAACTAAAAAATACATTCTTCTTGAATTATTTTTAAGTATTTTTGTGCAAAATTTCAGAAAAATTCGCCCCTAAACAAAAAAGATAAAAATGTAGACGACGACGACGGACGCAACGCCATGCCAATATGTTATCGGACCATAGGTCCGGTAACCTAAAAAACGTCTGGGGGTATTGACACCATACATATTCACACAAATTTATGGAAAAATTCATAAGCCCGAAAAAAAGATTTTAAAAATGTTTACAGATGATGTGGCGGACGACGACGACGGACGAAAAACCACGACAATAGCTTATCGGCCCTTATGGGTCGGTAAGCTAAAAATAGCTTCGCACGGAACGGTTCCCATGCAGTGATGCAAAATTAACAAAAATAGCTGAGAACAATGAAAAATACACAGCCCTATCACTTGAAACTCGTATATATATGGTATATTATAGTGGTGAAACCCCAAATTATCAGTTTGATTCTTTTGTGTTGCATATAACGCAATATACCGAAATTCATGTCTTTGTTTACGTTAGCGAAGATGTAGACAATTCGTTCACATCGTGCGTTTTTACGGTATGTTCAAACTCCACTCCTGGGTCATGCGGACGTATTTTGGGGCTGGTAACGGTGCTATATCATGTGATATATGGTAGCCAATTGATCGATAACGAATTTTAAAAACCGATTATTCCACTTTATTTAATCACACTGAGACATCATTAGACCTACCATTTATATCAATAATTTCCCCCAGAAATTTCTCATATTTTTCGCATATTTTTACGCGCTATTCTTCAAAATCTGGCAATAGAGCGCCGCTCTTCTATTCGGATCAACACAGGATGTTGTTTATTTGTTTTCAAAGATTACCCATGTTGTACGTCAACGAATTGGTGCCCCAATATTTGTTGCCTCGAAAGAGTAGATTTCGTTTTAAATCCGACTTGTTCCTTCACTTGCATACACAGGAGTTCGTTCGTTTGAGATGTATGCACCAAGTTACCGTCTCGATTACATTTCTGTGGGTGAAGAGCGTACTGTTGTTGCCGTTCATCGCCAAAAAAAATACTCCCCAGGGCGAGAAAGATTACCGGCGAAATAGCGTTGTTCAACCATGACGGAAGATAAGATAAAATGAGATTTTATTTAACCTCGGGCCACGGGAAAGTCATCCTGATAATTAGATTCGTCCAACCTTTTTGATAGGACCTGTATTGTGCTTTTCTGAATATTCCTTCACACATAATTCTGAATATTCTTTCACACATGAAGCATACCATACGACGAAAGTCTGTAATGTTTTGGGGTGGTGTTTGCTGCCTTGGGTTTTTACTTGTTTGTTGTGTGCTATTTGCTTTCCTTTCACCCATGGTACTCTGGATTCACATGATATGCTACAGATCCTAATCAGGGAATCACACTCTTGAAGATTTAGTTGTGTGATTATATTTTACTTCTCATTAAATGACTTCTCGTTGTGTTCATAGAGAGAAGCGGCCTGAGCTAAGCAAGCCGCCAGCTTCACTTCAATAGGTGACATAGTATTTCCACTTATCTCTATTCACCAGTTTCCCAGTGAACTCCCCTACACCGGTGTCAACGGCTACTATGTCTTCCAGGAACGGCCATGACTGACGTTCTTCGCCTCAGCTGCCTGAGCCTATCGTTAGTCTGTCAGAAGCCTAAAGTTTTCTGAAGCGAGGTCATTATGGGCCCGCTGTTGTTTCAGGCGCTCCGTTTGGGCTGCCTCTCTTGCAGCTTGGAACTCCACGGGACGCTTCGTGGGGACATCTCGCTCCTCCCTGTGCCGCTAGCCTGTCCTGAAGGCACGTACCTGTCCCTCCATGTGACTGTGGACTGTGAAGTACAGATTGCGCAGTACAGATCAGCTCCGCCAACCTACTAAGATAGGAGCTGAAGTTCTGAGCCAGGTTGATCGGGGGCTGGCGTTTGGTAGCTGGTCGAAGCAAAAGGTTCACATCGAAGGGATACTCTAGAAGCCCCCTCCGACCCGCCTCCCTTCCGAAGCTATGGACCAGTTGGTCTGCCATTGCCTCCCGGGTTACTTCCATACCTGTCTCTCCCACCAGCATGACGTCCTTCTCTATTGCCGATCCTGAGGGACCGAGCCTCAGATTCTATTCTTCCAGAGACATTGATATGGTACAAGTATCTGTCTCTGGCTGGGTCACAACCTCTATCCCAGCTGCTATCTGGTCGTGGAAGCCCCCCAGGTCTTCCCACAGACAAGAAGTGTCCTGCGAAGCGCCAGCTGTCAATGCCAAAGAGGACATCTCTGAGAAGGCCCCGCTGTAGAGTTAAGCCTGGTCTTCCGTCACTTGCAACTGGTCGAGTATGAGCTGGAGCAGGTTCGCTGCCCCATTGACTGGGTCTGCGAAGGCCGGACCGGCCCCTCTGTCACCATTTTGGCCACCTGGGTCTCTGCGCCCTTCTCAACCTCGTCCATCTGGGGTTGACTTGCATACCTAGCAGCCTCTGACGGGCTGCTCTCCGGCTGTGGCCACTGACGGGGCTCAAGCACGCCGACCAGAGCCAGAAGCCGGTCCTTAATGGGGGGTTTCTTAGGCAGCGGGATCTTCATGACCTTGCTCGGTACCTGTTTGACCGGAGTGGTCTCTGCCGAAGTCTCTCCTGTAGGTCCATGGTATTTCAGAATGTGGCGGGTCATCAGATCGTTACAGAAATACACGTAATGACAGCTCCCACAACACAAGGGCCACTTATGCCGCCTCCAGTGATGTTGCAGGTGACTGGCTGTCACCTGCTTTTCACAATCCAAGCAGGGGGTCAGCTGATCACGGCTATCCTCTCATTCATGGCGGCAGCCTCGGGTGAGAGCCGTACTTGTAGGCCCCTCTGCCTCTCCATCCTGGTGGGCCTCCACCACGCTGGTATTTGGCTCTCTGCTGTCGTCAATCACCAGAGGCTTCTACTCTCGATGAAGACCTCTGGCGGCTGGAGGATCTGCGCTTGTCCTCTGAACATCGACTCTGTTTTATTGCTTGCTGGTATCTGACAGGAACTCTTCCTCCAACTCGTACTCCTCAGATACTTGGATCTCTAAGGTCCAAGTAATATAGTTACAATTTTCACAAAGTTACACAGCAATATAGTAACACTTTTTCCACAAAAGATCATGTATTTGCTACTTCCTTATACTGTTTTGATATGATACCATATATATTTGTTTCCGAATATAATGGATGCTAGTGGGGTTTACTCTGAAAGTTTCGGGTTTATAAATAGCGAACTGTCGTATCACAAGTGATCAATCTTTGAACTATATGACAAACAAATGCTACAAAAGTTACAGAGGCGCCACCTGCAGCTCAACTCTCATACAAGTGAATTCTTCAGCTGTATTTTAGGGCAAACATATTGTTGATACCCTAACAGAAACAGTGGCGCCACCAACTTTGTTAAAAGTAAAACATGTGTTTGTGTTTGTGTACAGATCAGTGTGGATACCGTTGATGTGTAATCATTTATTTTCTATCAGCACAGGCACTTTCCCATGGAGCTACCATGTGCAATGTATTAGCCATACCTAGGGTTTTTTGCTCGTAATAACACCAAAGATTGACAATTGATAATTCAAAAGAATTACAGTAAGGTGTGGCCTGACGTTGTCTTCGCTTCGCTCCGTCGGGCTATTGACGTTGTCATTTTCCCCTCGATTGTTTGTAGGACTGCAATGCCCTCGAAAGCAGGCTCAATCCCTAAATTAATAACTTGATAGATATTCTTTAGTCTTCAACCTGCATCTTGATATCACTGATAGTAACTTTTAGCGTAATAAGGGCGTATCTCAAAACGTGAACAGTGGTATTCAGTATTTTTATTACAAAATTTAATTCCTGTTTATTTTTTTAAAGTAAGATAAACCTCACTATATTTAAATGCAATAACTTATGTTAATATGATATTTGTATAAAAGAAGAAAAATATCTTTCAAACAAATTTGCACATCATAAGGGCGTATGTACACTTACGCCCTTCTTTCTGTGCAACAGTCGAAATATTATTTACAGTATATGTGGCCGGATGTCATGGGGGCCAAGAAAGCAATGCACGTCAAAAATGTTTAACACATTGTACTATACAACTAAAATGTAAATACAACACAATATATTGCGTTCATTGGTTCAAAACGCCCTCGCCAATAGAAGTCTCATGCTGATTCACCAAACTTGTTGTGGGAAATCTAATCATGTTTGAGTGCTCATCATCGTACTTGCCTTAGTGAATCTGAAAAAACAAATCTTACTATTTTTAATTCATTGTATTACCAGATCATTCACAAAACCAGATCTTGAAAAATGCAACAGCAACGTGTGAGTCCACAACAATAGATGCCAGCTCCACTGAAAATCAAAGAAACCAAACCGAAACAAACTCAACTGAATCATGAAAAAAACTAAATCGTTGAGAAGATGAGGTATTAGATTGAAGACGAAGGTTGGTGTAATCATACATACATAATTAGTAGGTGTATACATGTACCTCCGCATGCTGCTGTGTCCTCTTTTCTGTAATAGTCCAGCATGGGATTGGTTTGGTCCCGATAACAGCGCCCATCTACGTGACAGTGCCAAGGCGATGTCGTTCTATCGAGAAGGAGTAACTGAGAAATGCCACTGACTAACAACTTCTCTTATATCAGCAGAAGTATATTATTTCATGCCGAAAATCTGAAAGTATTCTTTTTCGTCTCCTTGTTTGAGACAAGTAAATTTTGTTCAATGTTTTCTTCGTTGTTGTTGCTCTCCATTTCACCTTTACTTCACTTAATTGGCGGATTCATACCACGGTACTAACTTACCCACACAAAAAAATGTAACACATTATGCACAAGGACATACATGTAGAGAGGCATCCCGTGTACTAACATTATGTAGTGTACTGAAACTATGCACTATTTATTATGTATGCACACACTGATATCGGTGACCTCGTTATGTGCAAATGTGGAATAACCTTGCATAACTAGACCAAGGATAATTCTTAAGATTTCAGATGTACTGTAGTCATTTTGCGAAAATTTTCTATTGGGATTGATATTCTATTGGGAAAAGAAAACCATATCTCTCCTCCGCATATTTGGGGCAATCAAGATAAAATGTTCAATCGATTCAGTAAAATCATTATTACACATTGGGCAACTTGTATAATCGGAGTTAAATTTGTGGGAGTTCAAGATACTATTCTTAACTCTTAATTTTGTGAAGATAGATCTCATAGGAGCTGGGTGCAACTTTAGCAGAGAGTTGCTTATATCATAACTAATCTTTATATATTTAAGTATGTTTTTATTAGATATGCTATTTTATCACACACTATAAACTACAATGCTACAGGACAAAAGTGTGACGTGTATCACCCTACTTCAAATCAGTCTATATCACTCGCTAAAAGCCACAAACTACTTTTTTACCGGGGATTACGCAAACACCGTTACAGAGTATTTATGACCTCTGCAGACGATACGTTAAGCGCCGTACACGCGCACACAGCCGTCCCACATTTATCGTCATCTCGCTGGGTGGCGAATACACAAACGGATAAATAATCAACTAAAAACAGCATTCACCATGCTCAAACTAATAAATTAATATAAGCATCCGAGTTACCTTTTAAAAGTTAGCTTTTCCTATCAACTGAAATTATGATTTTCTTACCATTCCCAAGGGGACTAATTAGCTATACAATGAATCGTGCATGTGATTGAGCTCACACAATGTAAAAATTGGTGTCACGTCAGGTCCTCCCACGCCCTGTACAAAGACATCGAAACGTTACCCAGGAATTACCAAGAAAACATCGTTACCAAGAAAGCATATGGGTTACCTTTTAAAAGTTAGCTTTTCTTATCAACTGAAATTATGATTTTCTTACCGTTCCCAAGGGGACTGATTCGTTATTCAATGAATCGAGCATGTGCAGACACTTGAAATTCTAGCTGATTTATGTACGAATGGGAATATTATATTTCTCACATATGTAATTTTACAATGTAAAAATTGGTGTCACGTCAGGTCCTCCCACACCCTGTACAAAGACATTGAAATGTCCCCCCCTCCCCACACACACACACACACACTCCGTCACTCCATCATCCACATATCTTCAAGAATGGACTGCGGACAAGAAACCAAACAATGCAATGAGCCACTCTACCATTAATAATTTGGACATAAAGGAAAACAAGCACCATGGGTGCTGTTGCTTGCCGGCAAATATACTATTGGGCTATAACACGGAAAGTAGTCTGAGATCAAGTTCAAAGTCACCAACAGTTCCACCATAATATATGATTCCTTATATACCTGTAATACAACATAAGATCTATCTGTCTAATTCTGTCATTACTTCGTCTGCAGAGGCCAATTCACATAGTTCATATCAAATGCGACCTTGATATTCACCACTCAAAGTCATCTGAAGTCAAGCTCCAGGTCACCACAAGGTTCATCATATATGACTTCCAATATGCTCATAATACATAACTCCTATCTACATGCATTCTGTCTGTAGAGGAAATGGCCTTCTTGAGCCCAAAGTGCCGTTAAGCTTTATTCCTTCTTCTTCTTCTGTAGAGGAAAATCCAAACAATTCAGATGTACGTGACGTAGAGATTTGCCACTCGAGGTCTTCTGAGGAGAATTTGCTCACAATACAACAATATCCATAACTGATTTGTCTGCAGACATCAATTCACACATTTCATGTTAGATTTTACCTAGATACTCGAGGTCAAGTTCAAGGTCACCCATAGAACTATCATACATGACTTCCTACGTGCTCATAAATTATCCCTAAGTTCTATCTACAATGATTTATGTAAGCACAGGCCAATTTACACCTTCAGTCCGGAAATTTGCTTGAGGCTCACCACTCAAAGTCATCTGAGGTAAAGTTTAAGGTCACCAAAAAGACCCATCAAATATGACTTCCTCTATGTTCATGATACAAATCTAAGCCCTAGCTACAGGCATTATGTTTGCAGAGGTCCATTCACATATTTTAGATCAAATGTGAATTTGAGATTTATCACTCCAGGTCTTCTTAGGTCAACTTCAAGGTCATGAAAAGATCCAACTTGAATGACTTCCTATATGGTCACAATACAAACCTGAGCTCTACCTGCAGGCGTTTTTGTCTGCATGACCTGGAGACTTGAGGTCAAGTTCAAGGCCACCAATAGATCCATCATACATGACTCCCTATACATTCATAATACATTCTTAAGCCCTTTATACAATATATCATGTCTGCACAGGCCATTTCAGCTCAAACATGACCTTGAGCTTCATGACCCGAGGTCATCTGAGGTCAAAAGAGAAACCAGTGGTCATGAGGAGCGAATGGTGTTCCATAATGATTCAACCAATGTAATAACCATCGAGCAAAAGATTCAATAAAAAAATCAGTTGAAAACGGTTTGACTTGAACAAATCTGCTGACAAAGGTAATTCCCAGAGGGCTCCATCCTGTGAAGTGCTGCTTCGGATTTCACAGCAGATGGAAATACCACAGAACGAACTTTGCTACAGCAGTGACCCTAGCGAGTTTGGCTGATCCATTGGAACCTGTACTGGCCCCGAGAAGTGTTGTCCATGATATCCTGCAGAATACTGCCAACCTTGTGGGTTTCACAAGACCCGCAGGGACAGTTATGTACGAGGTTCTGCAGAGCATATTCGATCCGAGAACATTCACAGCAACAATGAATTCCACAGCAACATTTGTGCTGCAGAGTGCACGTGACCCAGCAGCCTGGGGGAAGTTGCCTGGCAGGGTGCGCCTGACCCAGCAGCCACAGGGACAGTTTTCTGGCGAAGTGCACCTGACCCAATGGCCCAAGAGACAGTTGACCTGTAGTGCACGCTTGACGCAACAGATTCGACAGCATCCCCAGGGACAGTCCTACAGGCGTACCCCTTCCACTGGCCCCGGGGACAGTTGCCCAGCAGAGCGCGTCTGACCTGACGGCAGCAGCCTCAGGGACGATCCTGCACAGCGCGCCTGCCCGACTGGCTCCCACAGAAGGGTGTACGACAGTTCTGATGCAGAGCACATTTGACTGACTGGAATCCAGTGTCAACACCTTCTGCATCTACTTCAGCAAGGCCGGTTTCTTCAGTGTCACTGGGAACAAATACTGTGCTCAGGTATTGAAGTACAAGGAAGCCAAAATCAAAATTGACAATGCTAGAACGAATTGCCGAATTGCACAAATCCCAACGAAAAAAATTAGCCCAATGGGCTAGAAAGGTTACCGGAGAAATATACAGAGTTAAGCCGAGAAAGTTGAAGGTCAAATTCAAGGTGACCACTGAAATCGCCATATCTCTAACCTTGAAAATGGGATCAAAGGCAAATTCTAGATCACCAAACTATTCAGCATACATCATTTCCTATATATTCACTATGGACCCCTAAGCTGTAAATTTGATAATAAGCGAGATATAAGCCATTTTGTAATCTGACTTTGAAAATAAAATGACTGACCTTGAAATTTAGGTCAAAGGTCAAATTCAACATCATTAAAATATTCAGAATATATCATTTCCTATATGTTCACAATTGATTCCTAAGCTGTAAAGTCGATAATAAGCGAGATATTAGCCATTTTGTCCTGTTGACCTTGAAAATAAGGTCAAAAGTCAAATTCAAGGTCACTAGAATATTCAGCATATATCATTTCCTATATGTTCACAATTGATTTCTAAGCTGTAAAGGCGCTAATAAGCAAGATATTGGCCATTTTGTCCTGTGACCTTGAAAATGAGGTCAAAGGTCAAATTCAAGGTCATGAGAATATTCAGCATATATCATTTCCTATATGTTCACAATTGATTCCTAAGCTGTAAAGTCGATAATAAGCGAGATATTAGCAATTTTGTCCTGTGACCTTGGAAATGAGGTCAAAGGTCAAATTCAAGGTCATGAGAATATTCAGCATATATCATTTCCTATATGTTCACAATTGATTCCTAAGCTGTAAAGTCGATAATAAGCGAGATATTAGCCATTTTGTCATGTGACCTTGAAAATGAGGTCAAAGGTCAAATTCAAGGTCACGAGAATATTCAGCATATATCATATCCTATATGTCCACAATTGATTCCTAAGCTGTAAAATCGATAATAAGTGAGATATTAGCCTGTTTGTCCTGTGACCTTGAAAATGAGGTCAAAGGTCAAATTCAAGGTCATGACAATAATCTGCATATATCATTTCCTATATGTTCATAATTTATTGCTAAGCTGTAAAGTCGATAACAAGCGAGATAATAGCCATTTTGTCCTGTGACCTTGAAAATGAGGTCTAAGGTCAAATTCAAGGTCATCAGAATATTCAGCATATATCATTTCCTATATGTCCACAATTGATTCCTAAGCTGTAGAGTCGATAATATGCGAGATATAAGTCATTTTGTGCTCTGACCTTGAAACTGAGGTCAGAGGTCAAATTCAAGGTCACGACAATATTCAGCATATATTATTTCCTATATGTCCACAATTGATTCCTAAGCTGTAGAGTCGATAATAAGCGAGATATAAGCCATTTTGTGCTCTGACCTTGAAACTGAGGTCAGAGGTCAAATTCAAGGTCACGAGAATATTCAGCATATATCATTTCCTATATGTCCACAATTGATTCCTAGTCTCTAATCTCAATATCAAGTGAGATATTAGGCATAATGTGTCCCATTATAAAGCATAGGAGAATTTAACATGGGAAAGTCCCATTTGGAACGAGTTTGGGCCGAAATGGCCCACTTCGAGCGATTCAAGCGCAACGAAATTTATAGACATCATAGGAGTACATATGAGGAGTGTTATGTATCAAAAAGAAAAAAAGTTACTGAACAGATTTTGAGAAAATGGCTGCCAAAGTCCAAAATAAGGCATTTTTCGTCGAAAACGGCCGCCATTTTGAAAAAAATGTGAAAATCAAAACACTAAAAAATACCTCCTTCTTGAATTATTTTAAAGTATTTTTGTGCAAAATTTCAGAAAAATTCGCCCGTAAACAAAAAAGATAAAATTAGCCCAATGGGCTAGAAAGGTTACCGGAGAAATATACAGAGTTAAGCCGAGAAAGTTGAAGGTCAAATTCAAGGTGACCACTGAAATCGCCATATCTCTAACCTTGAAAATGGGATCAAAGGTTAAATTCTAGATCACCAAACTATTCAGCATACATCATTTCCTATATGTTCACTATGGACCCCTAAGCTGTAAATTTGATAATAAGCGAGATATAAGCCATTTTGTAATCTGACTTTGAAAATAAAATGACTGACCTTGAAATTTAGGTCAAAGGTCAAATTCAATATCATTAAAATATTCAGAATATATCATTTCCTATATGTTCACAATTGATTCCCAAGCTGTAAAGTCGATAATAAGCGAGATATTAGCCATTTTGTCCTGTTGACCTTGAAAATGAGGTCAAAAGTCAAATTCAAGGTCACTAGAATATTCAGCACATATCATTTCCTATATGTTCACAATTGATTTCTAAGCTGTAAAGGCGCTAATCAGCAAGATATTGGCCATTTTGTCCTGTGACCTTGGAAATGAGGTCAAAGGTCAAATTCAAGGTCATGAGAATATTCAGCATATATCATTTCCTATATGTTCACAATTGATTCCTAAGCTGTAAAGTCGATAATAAGCGAGATATTAGCCATTTTGTCATGTGACCTTGAAAATGAGGTCAAAGATCAAATTCAAGGTCATGAGAATTTTCAGCATATATCATTTCCTATATGTTCACAATTGATTCCTAAGCTGTAAAGTCGATAATAAGCGAGATATTAGCCATTTTGTCATGTGACCTTGAAAATGAGGTCAAAGGTCAAATTCAAGGTCATGAGAATTTTCAGCATATATCATTTCCTATATGTTCACAATTGATTCCTAAGCTGTAAAGTCGCTAATAAGCAAGATATTGGCCGTTTTGTCCTGTGACCTTGAAAATGAGGTCAAAGGTCAAATTCAAGGTCACGAGAATTTTCAGCATATATCATTTCCTATATGTTAACAATCGATTCCTAAGCTGTAAAGTTGCTAATAAGCAAGATATTGGCCATTTTGTCCTGTGACCTTGAAAATGAGGTCAAAGCTCAAATTCAAGGTCATGAGAATATTCAGCATATATCATTTCCTATATGTTCACAATTGATTCCTAAGCTGTAAAGTCGATAATAAGCGAGATATTAGCAATTTTGTCCTGTGACCTTGGAAATGAGGTCAGAGGTCAAATTCAAGGTCACGACAATATTCAGCATATATCATTTCCTATATGTCCACAATTGATTCCTAGTCTCTAATCTCAATATTAAGTGAGATATTAGGCTTTAATGTGTCCCATTATAAAGCATAGGAGAATTTAACAT
This sequence comes from Terebella lapidaria, assembly GCA_949152475.1. Taxonomy (NCBI): domain Eukaryota; kingdom Metazoa; phylum Annelida; class Polychaeta; order Terebellida; family Terebellidae; genus Terebella; species Terebella lapidaria. Next base: position 5,353,571 of record OX424567.1, read on the forward strand.
GGGAAAGTCCCATTTGGGCTGAGTTTGGGCCCAAAATGGCCCACTTCCAGCGATTCAAGCGCAACGAAATTTATACATGTCACAGGGGTACATATGAGGAGTGTTATGCATCAATAATAAAAAAAGTTACTGAACAGATTTTGAGAAAATGGCCGCCAAAATCCAAAATTGACCGTTTTTCGACGAAAACGGCTGCCATTTTGAAAAAAATGCGAAAATCAAAAAACTAAAAAATACCTCCCTCTCGAAATATTTTTAGGCATTTTTGTGCAAAATTTCAGAAAAATTCGATCGTAAACTTTAAAGATAAAATTGTTGACGGACGACGACGACGACGACGACGGACGACGACGGACGACGACGACGACGCCGGACGCATCGCCATGCCAATAGGTTACGGACCATAGGTCCGGTAACCTAAAAACTTGAAAATGAGGCCAAAGGTCAAATTCAAAGTCACAAAAATATTATGGATATATCATTTCCTGTATGTCCACGATTGATTCCTAAGCTGTAAAATCCATAATGGCGAGATATTAGCCATTTTGTGCTATGACCTTGAAAATAAGGTCAAAGGTCAAATTTAAAGTCATCAGAATATTCAGCGTATATCCTTTCCTATATGTCCACATTTGATTCCTAAGCTGTAAAGTCGATAATAAGCGAGATATTAGCCATTTTGTCCCGTGACCTTGAAAATGAGGTCAAAGGTCAAATTCAAGGTCACGTGCATATTCAGCATATATCATTTCCTACATGTCGACAATTGATTCCTAAGCTGTAAAATCGATAATAAGTGAGATATTAGCCATTTTGTCCCGTGACCTTGAAAATGAGGTCAAAGGTCAAATTCAAGGTCATGACAATAATCTGCATATATCATTTCCTATATGGTCATAATTGATTCCTAAGCTGTAAAGTCGATAAACAGTGAGATATTAGCCATTTTGTCCTGTGACCTTGAAAATAAGGTCAAAGGTCAAATTCAAGGTCATCAGAATATTCGGTATATATCATTTCCTATATGTCCAAAATTGATTTCTAAGCTGTAAAGTCGATAATGAGCGAGATATTAACCATTTTGTTCTTTGACCTTGAAACTGAGGTCAGAGGTCAAATTCAAGGTCACGAGAATATTCAGCAAATATCATTTCCTATATGTCCACAATTGATTCCTAGTCTCTAATCACAATATTAAGTGAGATATAAGGCATAATGTGTCCCATTATAAAGCATAGGAGAATTTAACATGGGAAAGTCCCATTTGGGCCAAGTTTGGCCCAAAATGGCCCACTTCGAGCGATTGAAGCGCAACGAAACTTATACACATCACAGGAGTACATATGAGGAGTGTTGTGTATCAAAAAGAAAAAAAGTTATTGAACAGTTTTTGAGAAAATGGCCACCAAAGTCCAAAATCAGGCATTTTTCGTCGAAAACGGCCGCCATTTTGAAAAAAATGCGAAAATCGAAAAACTAAAAAAAACCTTACCTTGAAATATTTTTAGGTATTTTTGTGCAAAATTTCAGAAAGATTCGATCATATACTTTAAAGATAAAAATGTGAACGGACGACGGACGACGGACGCCGGACGACGGACGACGGACGACGGACGCAACGCCACGGCAATAGGTTATCGGACCAAAGGTCCGGTAACCTAACAAGGAATGTTCGCTGCCCAGTATGCGGTGACAGATACACAAAAAATCGGATACCAAGCAAGTCTGAAAGAGAGGTGGATTGGGTGCAGTGGAGAAGGCTGTTATGCCTGGGTCCTGAGGAAATGTACGGAGCCGCTGACAGGACATGGAAAAAAATAGTTTTAGCACGTTGTTATTGCGTTCCCTTGCAATATTGTTGCGTTCTCTCGCGATCTTATTGCGTTCCCTCGCCTTCCAGATGGCGTTCCCTCGTGCTATTACAGAGACAGTCCTACAACATGCCTCTCCCAGTGGCAGTGGCCCAGCCGAGCACGTCCGGCTTGATGGATCCGACAGCAGCCCCAGGGACAGTCCTGCAGAGCGTACCTCTGGCACCAGGGACAATGGTCCAGCAGTGTTTGTCTGACTTGACGGGTCCGGCAGCAGTCCCGGAGACAGTCCTGCAGAGTGTGCCTCTCCCAGTGGCTCCAGGGACAGTGGTCCAGCAGAGTGTGTCTGACTTGACAGATCCGACAGCAGCCACATGAACAGTCCTGCAGAGCGTGCCTCTCCCATTGGACATTGGCCCATCAGAGAGCGTCGGACTTGACAGACCTGACAGCAGCCCCAGGGCCATTGCTGCACAGCGTGGCTCTCCCATTGGCCCCAGGGACAGTGGCCCAGCAGAACGCGTATACGACATACCACCAGAAGGGTATACGACAGTTCGGCTGCAGAGCAGACCTGACCGAGTGGAATCCAGCGTCAACATCTCCTGCATCTACTCCAGCAAGACCTCTTTCTCCAGCATCACTGGGAACAAATACTGTGCTCAGGAAACGAAGTACAAGGAAGCCAGAATCCAAATTCACAATGCTAAACCAAATTGCCGAATTGCACAAATCCCAATGAAAAACAAGGAATGTTCGCTGTGCAGTATACGGTGACAGATACACAAAAATCGGATACCAAGCAAGTCTGAAAGGGAGGTGGATTGGGTGCAGTGGAGAAGGCTGTTATGCTTGGGTACTAAGGAAATGTACGGAGCCGCTGAAAGGACATGGAAAAATTATTAGCACGTTATTATTGCGTTCCCTCGCAATATTGTTGCGTCCTCTCGCGATCTTATTGCGTTCCCTTGCGATCTTACTGCGTACCCTTGCAATCTGGATTGCGTACCCTTGCGCTCTTATTGCATTTCCTCACATTCCAGATTATGTTCCACCCCAATCTTGTAGGAAACCCTTAGAAGTCATAGGTGTCAGCACAATGAACGCTATTGCGAGGGAACGCAATGAAATCGTGGGGGAATGCAAAAAGGTCGTGAGGAAATGCAATAACGATATGTCCAAAAAATATTTCTTCCATGTCCCTCCAGGAGCTCATTAGAGACTGTGGTACCAATGGTGTCATTGTGTAGATTTTGTGGGGTGGACACTGGACAGAGTCAGATGTTGACCGTGACAGGGACAATTACTGCACACCCGGGGTAAACGGTTGCGTGCGTACTGTATTGAATGCTAAGCAAAGTCCCGGATATGTACGCACTCAAAACACAAGGTAAGAAGGAATTGTACGTGATTTTATTGTTGTGTTTCGCCCACTAGAGTCTATTCAGAAGGAATCAAAGACACAAGTACCTGGAATCGATGTCAATTGGCACAGGCTCACTAACTATAAAGCAGTTTGAGGTTCTTTCACTGCTAACAATGTGAAACTTGGTAAAGAGTGTTCAGGTACCCCTATTATCGCCCCATTCGAATGTTACAGCCCCCCACTGTCGTCAAAATTCGATCAAAATATAAGCAATGCTTTAGTGTATACAGAAATATACAGACAAAACTTTGGATTTGCCACTGAATTGACAATTTTCGCCAATGTACGCAGACAAGATTCAAGCCGAAGAGACACAATGACATTTAATTTTAGTTAAGAAGTACCAGTGCCTCAGGATCAAGTTGTTGTGTTATGAACTGTTATGGACTGTTTTATTCCCGGATATGTTCGGGACAAACATAATCTATGAAAGGGGGAGTGTAACGATTTTAGGCCGAAAACTGTGTTCGGCTAAGTTGTTATGACCTGTTTTGTTAATGTTATAAATGGTTACAGCATGTTTTATGGTCCTTGAAGGTGTTTTAAATTGATTCTAATAGTGTACATATGAATATACACTGCTCTTCGGCTAAACTCAGGCCTTGGTGATCAAAAACGCGATTACGTCGAGTTGCTTAGAAACGGATTTTGGGGGAATCTTGACCTCGACCTAAAATGATTTTCGAGTGGTGAATATGAAGGCCATACGGTTTGGAATAATCAAGGTGATCCCTGGATTCAAAAAGTATAGGAGTGAGTCCTGTGTTAAAGGCTTCTACAAAGTCACAAAAGCGGAATCTTTGGTAACACGAATTTGACCTCGGATTGGATTGAGTGTTCAACATTCTGGTATGACATACACGAGTAGGCATCCGGGAACAAATATCTCGGATATATCTCAATATATTTTTCCATGGTCAATTTCCCTTTTCTGAGCAACAGCATTCCTATGTCGCCAGCATATGGTGTGCTTGTCTCATAACTTATATCCTGTTCCAGAGCTAGTTGCAGATATGAGGATTTGGTTCACAGAAGTTCCCATCTAATCTCTAAACTGCTGCGACAAGGATATTCTTTGCCAAGACTAATAGCTATGAACGTAGCTATTAGTCTATGAATCTATGAAGGTCATCAGGATCTGTTTGATACTACACAAAATATGTGGAACATATGCGGTAAGACTTATTGACATACTATTATTACCCTCGCCTCGAGGGTATTGCAATTGGGTCTGTCCGTTTGTATGTCTGTTTGTTTGTTTGTCTGTCTGTCTGTCCGCGCGCATATCTCAAAGGAGAATGGTCCGATCAACATGAAACTGATAAGGATGAAGCGGCATCTTAGTGGCTCGGTCCTCCTCGAAAAACTGTTGCCATGGCAACAGAAAATGTAAAAATCAATAATTGACCATAACTTCGGTTCTAATCAAGATAATTTTTTCTAACTAATTTTGTATTTTTCTATGGCCAATTCCTGATCATCTGATATATGGCCCGTGGTCATACGACCAAAACTCTCCATTATCGCCCGATGTCGAAAAATTGGGGGTCACGGTTTCGAACTTTTTTGGCCAGCGACGTTTCAGTGCAAATGTCCGCGCTCATAACTCAAAGGCAAACGATCCGATCGATTTGAAATTTATAGGGCAAGAGTGCTATGGTGGTGGCTCAGTCCTTTCAAAATTTTACCAAAATCAGATGGAAACAGTTGCCATGGCAACGGAAAAGAGAAAATCACATCATTGGCTCTAACTCCGATTCTACTAGATATTATTTTTTCCAACTATTTTTGTATTTTTCTTTGGCCAATTCTCGATCGTTTGGTGTACGACCGATGGTCGTACGACGAAAACTCTCTATTATCGCCCGATGTCGAAAACTTGGGGGTCACGATTTCGGTTATTTTTGGCCAGCGACGTTTCAGTGCAAATGTCCGCGCTCATACCTCAAAGGCAAACGGTCCGATCGATTTGAAATTTATAGGGCTGGAGTGCTATGGTAGTGGCTCAGAAAACGGTTGGCATGGCAACGGAAAAAAGAAAATCATATAATTGGCTATAACTCCGGTTATAATCAAAATTAAATCTTCAACCTATTTTGTATTTTTCTTTGGCCAATTCCCAATGGCATGGCGTACAACCGATGGTCTTAAGACCAAAACTCTCAATTATCGCCTAATTTTAGTGATTAAATCTGAAGGGCGAGGGTCTGCAATCTCTGATTGTCTCGTTATTATTTTAATCAGGACGGGTGCCTCACATGGGGCAGCAATTGCTCACTCTTTCCGGACACCTGATGTAACCTCCTTATCGCCATATATCATGACGTTCCATATAATTTCCTGGAATTTGTCCAACACTGGAATTTGAGATTGGATAACGGACTCGGTTTTGTTCTAGCCGAATACCTTATACTTGGGTATTGATTCCATAATTATTGGCGTCCTTGTGAATCGAGACAGTTTTCGTTTCATTAGCTGTGATCTTTAACATGTACACATCCAAACATTTTTCAGGTGGACATCTGTCAGACCCCAATCCCCAGAGGTCAGGTCAGGCATATATTGTTTTAATTAAATATTACAATAATTAAAACAATATATGTATGATTGGATATAAGACAGAAGGATCATTTTTTAATCTTGAAAATGAAAAATCACTTAGATGAATATGAATGATAAAACATAAACATATGCCAGCCTTGTGTCTACGATTAACAACAAGCCAGATCATTAGCAATAAGTATTTCAGCATACATTAAACATTTTGCAATCGTGGGTACTATGATTACTATGATTCGAAATTATATATCAGGCAGAGACCGCTGACTATGGAGGCGCCACCTGCAGCTCAAGCTTTATACTACTGAAACATTTAAATGTTTCAACAGGCGATCATACCCCCCAAAAACCAGTGGCGCCCCCGGATGTTAATTTTTGACAACGATTTTCGTGTGGTATATATATAACGCATGCGCATGTATGTGTACCAGACGCTGTTCGTCCAACTTGTGGATACCAGTATGTAGTTCATTTTCCAGCATCACATTTGAGGGTGACATCGAAAATATTATATGAGATATATTACTCAAATTTAATATATACACAGCAACATTATTATATTATTTGCCATCCGAGAAGTAAATGTGTTTCACTTATCCTTTTAGTAGATAATTGTAGAATACTATCAGTTCTCACTGTGAGTGTGACGAATATGCATTGAGCTTTCGTCGTATGATGAAATACAAAATTGTCACTGCCATACTTCGAGAATGCTTGACTGTACTTCGTTATTCCTGAGTATAAAATAATGATACTGACTAAAGAAGGCTATGGTGCTATTACGAGTGTAGATGTCTGTTATAAGTTACGCGATAATTGAGATATGGATGCACAAAACATAACACGCCCTATATATTTGCGAGAGATTTGAACGCAGCTATGGTAATTCACATCGATATAATACATTAAATATGTCAAAATGCCCATGTGTTTTCTTTTAACAGACATCTGTTAATTGGTAAAGTATCAAAATGGGACCCCAGAAATGTATATTTTAATTGTGCATGTATATCAAGTGACTAATAATACAAGACAATGTACAAAGGAGAAAATGAAGACTAATTTATAGCAATTCACCAAACATGACCATAAAAAACTTGCACTATGGTGTTCCCAAAAATGTCACATCAAATTGTAAATTTCATGCTTGGGTTTCGCAAAATGTTTGCGAAAAATGACGATATGATCTTTATTCATAAAATGCTTACATCCAATGTCCAGATTCAAAATTGAGGTTGAATAACAGGAAGGACGCACAATGTACGAATAACACTTACAGTGTGTGTACACGGTATATTCAGTGTGAATTTCAATAGTCTGTACATAAAAATTATGGATTCTGTCCCACGAACCAATATGAAATGGAGTTTATCTTCTACTACATTTCTTGGATCAGATTTAATGCTAACTTTTCCACATTAGTAAATCTTTGGGGTTTATCCTTAGTCAACTTATTTTATTTAATATTTGTGGTTATTCGAACTTCACAATACATTTATTGAATTCATTAAGTTCATGGGATGTTTCTATATTTTAAAGGAAAATTACAAATGCATCATTTCATTCATGTGTTCTGTGACATTGGATGTGATTATTTGGTCAAGCTTCGTTTCTGATTCGAAAGTCACTACAAATAAATCATGATACATATTGATATTACGATAAGGGTGTACATCCTTTCTGATTCCTATTGTTAGGTTAATTGGTTATATGTATATATACATAATTCATTTGTATGATTGTAGAACAAACAATGTGTTTTGAATTTGAATGCATAACTTTACGGTATATTATTCTTAATTGGATAGAGCCTAGCATTGTTCGAGTTTTGACTATCCAGCGTGCTCTGTGTGGATTATCTATATGGTCTTTTTGTGTTACATTATCCAGGACCATATTGATGAAGGTGTATTTGATGGCTGTATTTGGGTGATTTCAATTCAGCCGCATGGTCAGTGATTGTGGACTCTTTATTGGGGGTCAACATGATTCATAGACACATGATTCATGGAGGTTTCCATCAAATCAGTGGTCTTTTTACCATCAACTCAGCAGACACTTGATTTCTGATGGGGGTATTTATGTAGGCCAATTGAGTCTGATACAAACTTAAGTTTGAAGATGCGTTACTGGTACACTTCTGTTCACATGATAGCATTTCAAAACTTTTTCATGATATATGAAACATACTTCTGTGCAACGTTTATTTTCTGTACAACTTGATTAGTAGGCCTCGGTTGAGAATCTGTTCATCCCAAACATTGAATTCAGATGTATACCTCAGACTGAATCGTGAATTTGTCCAGATGGTGATACTCCTTACTGGGATCACTCCTCAGTCCTTCATAAATTTCGTCCAGTTGTGTGGGTAATGTATTAAAATTCGTCTTGTGAGTTCAGGCCTGGAGGCAGGATTTGGGTACAATGTAAGTATCAATCTATTACCACCAATACAATCAGATTTTGATGATGACAATAACAAACGTAAAATACAACATTTTGCAATAGAAACAAAGCCCGACCAAATAGTTTATCCAAAGACACACTGGCGTCATCAGGGGCAGACAGTGTGTTAAATGTAGTTGTTTCTACTGTACACCTGATGGAATTAGTATACAACTGCCCAACAACCAATGAAAATAATTTAGAAATCCGAAACTAACCCCATGGAATAGATACATGACAAGTACAAAAGTACCCAATCACAAGCCGGAAGGCTACTGAGTTGATGGTATCCTCGGGGACAGATTTAACGTCCGCCAGCAGTGACACCGACTCAGTGGTATGAATGTAAGTATCAATCTATTACCACCAATACAATCGGATTTTGATATTCACGATATCAGATATCAGATATATCTCGTACAGATATCAGATATTCAGATATACATATGTACAGATATTCAGATATCAGATATTCACGGTCTAGATTCTGGCACGATATTATTGACTTGGTCTCCAATGGAAACGAGACAATCACAGCTTCCAGTTCCTCGCTCCTTCTGATTTAGTAACTAAAATGAAAGCTGATGACCCTTACATTTTCGACCTGAGAAATAATGGCAGTTTCGGTCATACAACCATTGGTCATATATAAAATAGTCGGGAATTGGCCATAGAAAAATACACAATTTAAAATTACTACTAGAGTAAACCATACAGTTTTCGGACACTTAAGGTGAAATCTCAATAATGACTGTAGAGAAAGATACCAGATGATTTATTTTACATGCAACGGCATATACGTAAATGTGGTAAAAGTATACGTAAATGTGGTAAAAGTTATAAAGTCGTATGGAAATATTATTTTGTCCTGACTTCGATATTGGTGAATTATGAACTGTGAGTTCAAGCGACAGTAATCGGACACTCCAGACAGAAATCGGACACCTTCTGTATCTTTAAGAATAAAATCTATATCATTATAATTTAGGCTATATACATGAAGCTGTCAGTCGGCAGTTGTTGCAAGGCTAAATATCAGTTATGAAAGAAAATCAAGCAGCCATGAGGACAGGAAGCTCATATAGAGTACACTAGACAGTTTTCGGACACTAACACTAACATGGAAGCTAACATTGCGGAACTTATCAAACTAGATACCTCTGCTAACACTTCGCAGAAATTTCTTCGAAGCAGCAAAGACCACAGACACTTGCCTTGTTTCAGTGTTTGAGAAAATTTGTTTGCGGCATAATAACTGACATAGAAATGGTGATAAATCATGAAGTGTCCGATTTCTGGTGGTGTCCGAAAATAGGCTGGATTACTCTACATGAAATATTACGAATCAGTGATTTCAGCTAATGACCCTTACGTTTTCGATCTTGGGCGATAATGGGGATATTTTATCGAACGATCGTCGAATAATAAGCAAACGATGGGGAATTGACTAGAGAAATCAATAGAAAAAAATAATTGCAATGATTATTGCAACTTTTCGATTTTTACCTTTTCTGTCACTGAGCGAAAATGGAGAGTTCCTGAGACCATCGGTCGTACACCATACAATCAGGAATTGGCCCATAAAACCCACGAAACTATTTGGAAAAAAATAATTAATAATGTTTTGAACCGCAGTTATAGCCAATTATGTGTTTTTCACTTTTTCGGTTGCCATGGCAACTATTTTCATTCAATTTTGATGAACATTGAGGACCGAGCGACTATCATACCACTTCATTCCTATAAATACTTGTTTTTGAGTTGTGCGCGCGGACAGACAGTCAAACAAAATGGGAGACGAGGGTCGAAGGTAATAACTGTGAGGTGCTCGATTCTTCCGTGCTTGCTATGCTAACTTTGCAGCGAAAAAGTCGCCCTAAGAGGCCGGAACGCATGACAGGAGAGACATATGTATGACAATCAACCGGAATGAAGTTCAGACCGAATAGTTTATCAAGATAAACCATGGAATGCATGTAGATACATCTGTTACTATAGATATGTGTGGTAAGCTGCCCCCCACCATCAAGGGTCTGATAAGCTGTATTTCCGTCAAGAACCTGATCAACTGTATCGCTATCCGGGGCCTGAGAAGTTGCCACCATCCAGGGCTAAATCAACTTACACACCAACCAGGGCTACCATACACGGCCTAGCCAGCTGTGCCACCATCCAGGACCTGGTCAACTATGCCCCCAATCACTTCCTCATTAGCTGGGCAAGCATCGGGGACGTCAACGCCTGATATCAATGTAAGTATCAATCTATTACCACGATGGTACACTTTTCATTTGTTTGATCGTGTGAATCTTCAGGATCAGTCTGTCATATCTGATGTGGTACGAGATTCGCTAGTGGCATCTCAGTAGGTGGAGTAATAGCGATTCTGAAGTAATTAGTGAACTGGTATAAAATCGTGACTCGCACGTGTACATATGATTGGCGTGAAGCTGGAGCTATTTCATTCATCTGGTGATCTTTCTTGTGAAAAAATTGCATTCAAATGATTCTGTGTAACCAACTCAAAACCACATTGAGTACCGCTGTGTACCTGTAATATCATGTATAAGGTACCGGATAGGGTATGCTGCTCACTGAGGCGCCACCTGCAGATCAACTTTAACACGAGTAAACCTTTTAGTGGCGTCCTGGGGTGAACATAATTATCACCCTGGCAGAATACAAACAGTGGCGCTACCGCGTGTCAGTTTTTGACCTGTAGTTACATGAAAATTATTCGCATTTGCTGATGTACCAGAAGACTGCCCAACTTAAGAATTTCACTGACATACAAAATTCATGGAAATACTGGTGACTTCAACTTAGTGTAGTCATCAGAAATCCAACACAACGCAGTGTCAAGATGACTTCGATCGATAATACATGGGTGGCATTATTTGAAGTGATTACTGTGTTTATCATGACAGTTTAAATGTCTTCAAATTACTCCGTGAGTAGAGAGTCCGTTCAGTTACTTAGTTCATACCAATGACACGCCGAGGGTGACGATATGGCGTAAACTTTGGCATACAATGTTGTCATCACAATTATATAACCAGATAAATGAACCACCTTTACATCTTGATGGCGAATACGGTGTTGTTGTATACAAACACAAATTCCAAAGGGCGATTCAAACAAACAAATTCTCACAATGTTCACTTTACCACTTATACTCAAATTGGGTGGAATATTGATATCTAAATCCAATATAGCTTGTACCGCAACTGAACTTCCGAAAAATAGGAAGATTTAGTTGCCCATGGTTTGGTCCATGGATTATTCATTTTTGTAATTCTTCGAAATCAGCATGTTTGGCTGAAACAGAACTGAATGTGTCGTCCAGTCAAAATTGCAACAATATTTTCAATATTCAATATAACATGATATATCCCACTTTGGACGGACATTCCGAAGTGAGGTAGCCTGCAAATCCTAGTTTGGTAAAATATTGATGTTTTATTCCAAGCTGAAGTGTACCATATTAAATGATGACAGCTTGAACTTGATAGTTTGAAAAACATGAACAGTTTGAAAAATAGAATATGGAAAAAATGTCCATGATTCGGTATATACATTATATATACTGGATTCCCTGTACATACTACTCAAGTTCTTGTAACATTATTTTCGTCATGTGAATTTCCATGGCATATTTTCAAATTCTGGAGCCCAAGATGTCTTTACTGAATAATTTTCCTTAATATATGTTTGTCTCAAACCAAATCTGGGCAAGTGTGTGCATGGCGGTTTCTTGTAATAATAACTGATGACCCTCCGAAACATTGTGATTTTGCTACACACCAGCCCGCAAGGCTTCACTAAAGAGCTATGTCCATCAATCAAAACTCTCATAGAGATATCATTCCATCAGCACCAGAAGGTAGAAGGCGACCGCCGATAACAATTCTACCCAGCTTGTAGATAAGTCGTTTATACCACACCTCGTCCATTGCCTTCAAAAAGTCCAAGAGCAGGAATTGAACATCTTTTTATCAGTGTATATATAATGCGTGAGATACATCAGTTTGTTAATGGTGACACCACCTTTCTTAAAGTTGACAGAGTTGACAGGGTCCAGAAGTTTATCAGCTGTGACAGTTCGCTATCAACTGTTCTCTTAATGACCACCCTTAAGTTGTGAAGTTCTTGTACACACTGACGAAATGTCTTAACTCCGTATTATTTCGTAGGAATAGGTTTCTGATATTATGCAACACATGTCTCAGAAATGCTTTGGAAACTGGGGAGGAGTTGCCCACATTGTTGTATTTTTCTTACATTACTGCAATATATATAAGATGCATTCCTTCAAAAATACATGTAACAGACCTATATACCATCAGCACCAATCGGCATTTTCCGAAGAACCGATAGTCTGAGCTGATATTTTGTCATATAGCAGGAATAGCAGACTTGGCGAGACATCATATTATACAGGTTTCAAAAAATCACACTCAAAGCAGAAATTTTATGCTAATTTTGAAGTGTATAAATGCATAAATTTATGATCACAATTACGACCTGATTTCTATGAAGAAAATAACAACAACAAAAACTAAAGCCCAAAATATTTTTTTTCGAACGAAAACGAAGCACGACGGCCGCAATCAGGGGCAGAAAACATATACTTGTACATTTGATGTAACTAGCTTACAAATGAACAAATTCACGAAATCCAAAACAAACCCTACACAATTGCTGTATGACTTGTACATGTTGAATCGCTTGCCAAATCAATGCCTTGATAATTTTTTTTCGTAACGTTGCAGTAACTGTGCTCCTAATTACACAAATGGATGATATTTTGGACTGATCATTACGTGCGTGATGTTATTTATTGCAGATGAGTTCACTCACAAGTTCAGTGAGTGAGTGAGTGAGTGAGAGTCTGACCTGCAATGTGTAGATGAGCTGCTTCAAACCTGATAGATAAAGCTTACGGACATAGTGGAAGTCGTATATGGCGTGTCTCTCGGTGACCTTGAACCTGATCTCAGATGATAGTGAGCGGAAATCTCAAGGTCTCATGTAACTGGAGTCAGTGTCGCAGACAGAACGCTTGTGGATAGAGATTGCGTCTGTATATAATTGGCATTTAACGATCATTCATATAAGAGACTTGTAGATAAATCTTAGGTTTGTATTATGAACATCAATGAAGATATATGTAGTGGATGAATTGGTGAACTTGTGCTCTGCCTCAGATCATCTTATATACTGAGTGCCAAGATTATGACCAAATTAAATGTAGATAGATTTATTTGGTTACTATTAACCTGGTTAGTCTGAGAAGTGATTTCAATGGGCCCTCTTCAATGATATCTTAATTGTTTCCTCTTGGGCCGATTTGTGGATTTTTCGCTGCTCCAATACCAGAGTTCATGCCTATAGCATAAATATCAATAATGTTAAAAGCTGATTGTGTTGATTTATCGTTCCCCTGAATAAATTCAGTTCAATATTTTTAGTGACTTCGAGTTGGAACAGTTCGAAATCTCAGTAACATTATGACTGAAGGATCAGTTAGGAATCTTGAATGTAAAAAGCCAATTATATGAATGCGGGTGATAAGCCAATTATATGAATGCGGGTGATACTACTGGATCATGCGTCAGTTTCTTGTTCATACGTCAGTTCCAGACCAATGTTAATCACTATGTCAGCATGCAGTTGACATTTTGCAATATAGTGGATCTGCATACCATGATGCGAAATTATATATCAGGATGAGACCGGTGATTACGGAGGCGCCACCTGCAGCTCAAGCTTCATACGACTGAACCATTCAAATGCTTTTATCTTCAGGCGAACATTCGCACGATACCCTGCAAAACAGTGGCGCCACTGGATGCTAATTTTCCTCAATGATTTGCGATTGGTATATGTAAAGCGCATGCGCACGTATGTGTACCGGACACTGTTCTCCCAACTTTACAGAGAACAGTACCGGTAAGTGTCATATTCTGATTTCAACAGCACAGGTACACGTCACCTCTACGGTGGTAGATTGGAACGCGTTCTTGTGAAAATTGTACGCGTTCTTGCATAGAAATACCGCATGCCATGCCAGAATCCATGACCATGTCACCTCTAAATCCACCGGTGACAGGGAAAAGAGGTATTATCCTGAAACGAATATTTCCATGACCTGTTAGACCGTAGGTATCAATCTATTACCACAAATACAGTAGATTTTCATGATGCCAATAACAAACGTAAAGTACAACGTTTTGCAATAGAAACAAAGCCCAACCAAATAGATTATCCATAGACACACTGGCGTCATCAGGGGCAGACAGTGTGTTAAATGTAGTTGTTTCTACTGTACACCTGATTGAATTAGTACACAACTGCCCAACAACCTATGAAAATATTTTAGAAATCCAAAACAAACCTCATGGAACAGATATATGACAAGTACATAAGTACCTAATCAATAGCCAGAAGGCTACTGAGTTGATGGTACCCTCGGGGACAGATTTAACGTCCGCCAGCAGTGACACCGACTCAGTGGTATGAATGTAGGTATCAATCTATTACCACAAATACAGTAGATTTTCATGGTGCCAATAACAAACGTAAAGTACAACATTTTGCAATAGAAACAAAGCCCAACCAAATAGATTATCCAGAGACACACTGGCGTCATCAGGGGCAGACAGTGTGTTGATTGTAGTTGTTTCTACTGTACACCTGATTGAATTAGTATACAACTGCCCAACAACCTATGAAAAATAATTTAGAAATCCGAAACAAACCCCATGGAACAGATATATGACAAGTACATCAGTACCCAATCAATAGCCAGAAGGCTACTGAGTTGATGGTATCCTCGGGGACAGATTTAACGTCCGCCAGCAGTGACACCGACTCAGTGGTATGAATGTAGGTATCAATCTATTACCACAAATACAGTAGATTTTCATGATGTCAATAACAAACGTAAAGTACAACATTTCGCAATAGAAACAAATCCCAACCAAATAGATTATCCAGAGACACACTGGCGTCATCAGGGGCAGACAGTGTGTTAAATGTAGTTGTTTCTACTGTTTTTAAGACTATTTCGCCCATCCATGTACATAACTATTATCCGTATTGGATCAGCAGATTTATGTGTGGGGATTGTACAGTCAGGATGGGGTATACACGCAATCACTGACATCGAGAAATTTTCCCCAAAAATCTTCACGAAACTGTGTATAATATAATACCAAATGTACAACATGCGGTCGAAAATTGTATGCTAGATGTAATATCCACAGTTCATTGAAATCGGTAATGAATCAGGACCATGAAATAAATTGTGATAATATTATCATGTTACGCGTTCTTGTGAGTACCGATTCAGTGCAGAAAATTACGGACACGCGTTCTTGCAAAATGTTATTTTGTGGAGAGTGTCCGGTCACAAGTCGCCTATGTGGTCGCATTTAACAATGCTTATTGAAAACTGATTAGAAATGATGACAAGTCATGTCGGATTGCATTATTTATTCACCACACTGTTCGTGTCTTATGCCTGAGCCCGTCTGCATGTATTATGCGATATAGAAGTATTTTATCTGACTCAGATCCACCACCGAGCTTCTGCACCCGGAGTCTTCAAGAACATACATGTTTGTTGCAATAATCTACCTTTAAACATATGAAGATTGAACATAACCATAGGTTTTTCATATTTCTATATCTCCATGAACGCGTACCTTACATTTTCAAAAACGCATTTCAAAAACATTCCAAATATGCATTTACCACCAACAGCGAAAATTCGCAGATTTCTACGGCTGTACCTATACAATATTTCCTCGCAAAATAACGGTTTTCCCACACAAATTCGCACGAAACGGAGTGAAAAAAATTGTCTTTTGGTAAAATCAATAAAACCGAGTCTCTCTAATGTAGTCAGGAGGAACATTGAGAATATAGCACTCAGGGTGGAAATGTAGTACAGACTTTTTCTATCGATTGATAAGGCTTCATAATGGTCTAAGACAACCTTTTTCAGAGGGTGTGTAAAATTTTCTCCTGGGCTAACTTTTTTATGGCCTTTTTCAAAATGGCCGCCACCGAAAATTTGGTATTTTAGGAAAAAATCTAAAATTTCTTCCTGTCATGATGCTTTCGGTCTAATATGATACATATTAGTTACATGGAAATATATTCTTCCTAACAATACTAATAATATCGATTCAGACCCCCAAAAATGAAAAAAAATCCAAGATGGCTGCCAAATTATCGCCGTTTTAACACAAATATTCATTACTTCCTGCCAAATTGAGATAGGAACCCAATTTTGGTGTCTAACCCAGGGTTTTTGGGTATGAGGATTCCAAATAAATAACCAGTTTCGTGATTGGATGGTTCGAAGCTGCTCAGAATCCAAGATGGCTGCCAAATTATAGCTCGAAGCTATCCAACTGTCCAAAAGCCACAAGATAAGGACTAATTAATGAAACACATGCAAACAAACCTGTTTAATAAATGTAGCACTCACTCGCACTTCAAAATAAACAGTACCACTACCAGGCATAATTTGTTTTTGAGCAATCAAACCCAAGTATATTATATTAGGCATATCAATACCAAGTATATTATATTAGGCATTTAAAACCATATAACAGCTGCCAGAATGTTTGATCTGATAGTACAAAAACTCATTGAAATTGATGATCTCTTCACCATCAAATCAAATTGGCAAAGTCTGTGACTACTTTGTTTCAATTGAGTTTCTACAAGGAGATTGGCCTCACATTGGTACTTACATTCACTGCCTTTTCTCAGTATAAAATCATCCTAAGCTGGACATATAACTTGATGAGGAAGTTGTTGACGTTATTAACAAATATATCAACACAGAAGACGTTGATTAGACGAGATACAGCAAGTTACATGACATTATAAATGATATTCAGCTTCATTCCAAGAATTATACAAAGTCATGCAAGAAGCGTAACAGGACCTACAGGTTCAGGTTATCCCGTCCACCTTCTTGTCAGACCTTTATGTGCCATCCCAGCAGACACTGATCCAGAGGCAAATTAATTTTTTATTTCTTGGTTTACAAGCCCTCCGACCTAAATTTTCTGTTTTGACAATAAAGATAAAATTGAGATTTTTTTTTTTTATTTCCTCCGATAGCAATTATTTCATGTGGAAATTTCAAAATGTTAAATGTGGTAAATCTCTTCGATTTTGCATCAGGCGTATTCACGAGGTGCTACTTTTGTTTTGAAACAAAAGGATCATTTTTTGTTTTTGTGCATTTATAATAAAAAAAACTGTTCAATGTTCCTGATTTATTCTTTAAGTATAATTCATACTTTTCAAAGATTTTATTCCCCCCCCCCCCCCCGACACTACATTTGAATCAATTTTATTTTTAATTCTCCCTCCGACCTAACATTTTTTCATCCATCGTTCGTAAACCAAGAAGATAAATACGAATCGCCTGAAGAACAAGCCTGGAACATTATAGCCTCCACGAAAATGGTTGTACATAAGCAAAAACACAAAGACTGATGGGTAAGTCAGTACAAATCAAAAGCCTGGAATCCTACTTTTGACTTACAATATGTTGTTGATGCATACGCTTGCATTCGATATATTGTGTCATATTATTGCAGCAAGAAGCACAGTGAAGATGGTCAGCTCCTCCATGAAGAACCATGCAGAGCACAATATGCTGGGATAAGACAGACGATAAGCTACAATGACTCGGCAAAACATACCTGACCAACAGGGAGATCGAGTGTCATGGAGGCTATCTACAAGGCCACAGGCACATCCCTCCAAAACTGTAGTCGGGATGTTGTTTGGATACTTGCAGATCCGACAATTACCAGACTGACACTTCCACTCTAACTGCTGGGCCACTGAGATCCAGGCATTGAAGACGTGTGGCTACACTGTACATCTGTACTAGACAGGTACATGTACCATGCACGCCCTCCTGTAGACATTCTCAAAGACCTGTCCGGTTGAACTTGTATCCCTCTTCAAGGTTGATAGTAAACCAGGTAGAGATTATGAACCATCTGAAAAAAATTCTACCCATAACAACGACAACCGGTCCAAGGTTCCATATGCTTCATTGAAGTTGGCTGGGAATAAAGGATAGATCTCAAGACGGGAATCTTCCAGAGATTGAAGTAGCCATGAAGAGATCCAAGAAAATCATCTTGCAGAAGATGCCTTGGCACACATTGCCCCAGAAAGTGGCGGCTGAACGCTTGGAAACAAAAGCCAACCTAGATGACGCTTACCTCGAGGACATCAGTCTGGAAGACCTGCCAGACTGAGTGGCCTGCCTCGGAGGTCCAACACCAAGATGGGCTCAGTTGTCAGTAGAGCACAGCATCTTGGCAATCCCAGAGAACCAGGCTCAAGTTCTCATGCAGTGCATGAACAATATGCAAGGGAAAGTCTTCATTCATACTCCCTAGTGGTGCATCGATAAGATGAATGGATGGGGACTTTCAATATATCGGTATAGGAAAGTTTTATATCATCAAAGCTCTGACATGTGGCTCCAACTGGCAAAGCAGCATTAACCATCAGTGGCGGAACCATGCTTCCATGCAAAGGGGTGTGGGACAAAAGTATATACCGCTTGCTGAAGAGCTCATCACTGCCCCCAAGGTTAGGTATTAAAACCTCGAGCTGATAATCATTGATGAGATCTCAGTAGAGGCATGCTGAATTTCATCAGAGGTCGTCTGGATCAACTCAAGAGAAACAATAGTTCTTCATGACTCTGGCAGTCAGTGATTTTATCCACTGCCGCATGTGAGAGGACAAATACTGAGACCCAACTGCCCTTGCAGAGCCTTGGGACGACTTCAAGGTTACTACTTTGACCGACATAATGAGACAAAAAAATGACAAATCGTTTTCGGAGATGTTGAATCAGAGAGCTCTGAAAATTAGGAGATGCTTAAGGATCAAAGATCCAAGCAGATGTACAGATGTACTACCTTTCCAAAAAGTTGCTGCTGCACACAATGTAAAGATTACTGATTCTTTGAACAGACAGAAATCAAAGTTTGTGTCTGTGAATGTTATCGAGAATAGATCTGGCTTGAAGAAGAATACAACACCTATACCCATTGAATGCAACCTTTCTGCAGAAGTTGCACTCTGTGAGGGCTCCATGGTGACTATGATGAGCAATCCCAATGTAGAGGATGGTCTGGTGAGTGGCGTCATGGGAACGGTCTTGAGGATCATTAAAGGATCCAAACCTCTACGCCAACCACAATGTGTGTGTTAGATTTGACAATGACCAATTTGTCATCAATGCCCGTGCCTTATCACCAACACACCTCCCGAAGCGTTGGCTCAGATTTTTTTTTCTGTCTGATAGTGGTTGATTCTGTTGATTTTGTACGAGTGGGTGCTATTAGACGGGTTCGTTTACATGTTTCACATTAATTAATGGTTATCTTCGCCTTTGAACACCTCTAAATTGACCAGTCACCGTCTACACACAAAAGTATTTCTTCAAGTAGCACCCTCATACCCCAAAGCACATGACTGGCCACCAGAGTTGGCTTGTTATCTTGATATATATGACGGTCATTGGTGCTTATTTGCGAAATCGGGCTAAAATTTAGCAGCCATCTTGGATTCTGATCAGCTTCAAACCATCCAATTACAAAACTGGTTATATATTTGAAATCCTCATACCCCAAAACCCAGGGTTAGACACCAAAATTGGCTTCCTATCTCAATTTGGCAGGAAGTTATGAGCATTTGTGTAAAATTGGCGAGAATTTCGCGGCCATCTTGGATTTTTTCCATTTTCGGGGTGTTTGAATCAGTATTATTAGTATTGTTATGGAGAATATATCTCCATATAACTGAATGTCACCTTAATAGACCAAAAGCATCATGCCAGGAGGATAATTTTGATTTTTTCCTAAAATACCAAATTTTTGATGTCGGCCATTTTGAAAAAAGGCCATAAAAAAGTTAGCCCAGGAGAAAATTTTACACACCCTCTGGAAAAGGTTGTCTTAGACCATTATGAAGCCATATCAATCGACAGAAAAAGTCTGTACTACGTTTCCACCCTGTGTGAAATTTCCTCCTGACTAATGCAACTGTTCATGGCGCCATACATATCCTGAAACAAGTATCAATAAAATTGCATTTTATAATTAAGTAGATGTGCTTCATTTACCCTCTTAGTAGATAAGTCTTAGATAATATCTGTTTCACTACGAGGGTGACAAAAATACATTCACCATTCCTCGTATGTTACAAATCGTATGAAATACAAATTTGCCCACACTTCACAGAACGTTTTAGTGACTGCTGTACTCCGTTATTGTAGATTATTAAAGTGACATATACTACAATAGGAGGCATATGATGATACTACCACTGTGGATGTCTGTCAACATAAATCGATAAAATTTACAATCATACACGTCCCACCTAATTTCGTTTGTGGTGAAAGCAATAATAATGATAACTGGTATATGTTTTCATATGTATGGTATCAATTCCTTTTGTCAATATTCTCCGATGAAGTGGCATGAGCATAAGAGTGTAGTATTAATGACGGAATTCGATTGATATTGCATAAATCTCACGAGATATTCACATTTTGTGATAATATAAACAAAGCCCTGGATAATCTCGTTTCCATTATTTTTGAGGCTTTGGGGATGGGTCTCTTCGTATTTGCTACGGAGATTATATCCGTTGAGATTCAGCCTGATATTTATTTTTTTGTGATACCACATGTCATGGAAAACTTGTATCGGAAAATTAACAAAAAACCGAAATACTGTTGTTATAAGCTCCCATCCCATATTAGTACCTAAAATGCCCTTGGCCTGAAAGATTTGAGAGAGATTTGAACGCAGCCATAGTAATTCAATCAGTCGGAGAAATACACTGTTAAAATATCAACATATCCACGTATATTAGTATTATTTTAAATCAAGGAAGCCTGATTTCTGTTGATTGATGAAATATGAGAATGAAAACCAAAAGTATAATATTTGTTCAAATATGATATGATTTATGCATAAATGGTTTACATCCTATATCCAGATTCATATCAAGGTTTAAGGAAGGACGCACTATGTTCGAAAAGCAATTACAGTGGATTGTGCATGGTATATTCATTCTTAAATTCCAATGCTGTGTACTTGGGGATGTATTTGACAACTACCGGGTGATTCCAATTCAGCTGTATTGTCAATGGCTCTGAATTGTAGACAAAATCATTCTCAGACGCGAGTGTTTCAATCAAGTCAGTAGCCTTTCACCATCATCTCAGATGACTCTTGGCTTGTGATTGGGTACTGAAGTACTTGTCATACACCAATTTCGTTTTCGTCTACAATGTCTAAAGTCTAACAATGTTTCATCGGTTGATTCGCAAGTGTATATTATTCAATCAGGTGTACAGTAAAAACAACTACATTTTTAAATATTCTCTTACCCTGGTGAAGCCAGTGTGCCTCTGGATAAAAAATGGTCGGACTTTGTTTCTGCTGGAAAATCTTTAATTTGAAGTTTTATATTGATGTCATCGAATTTTTGCAGTGTTGCACAATGGTGGCAATTAGTTTATACATATCTTTCTCTTGTCAACAGTTGTGGACTACTAGTACTCTATTCGCAGTAGTATACCATAGTACACTGCATGTTTTTGTTGGACGAATACATGTTGTTTGAGAGCGTCCTCATTTGGTATATCTGTTGTTTGTACTTTGTTTGTGAGATCTCCCTATTTTACGCATGAATTGAACACTTGTGTTCGATGCAGATGTCCAGTTCCAAAGCATTATGTCACATCTTAGCGGGCACCTCAAGTTGCTGGTAGCTTGTACTGAATATGATATTATATGTTTCGACGAAGTCGTATTGTTTTTTGGCGGTCATTGCTACATTTTCACAGATGAGTTTAGTATTTACTCGTCGTTCTGCATACTGTGATTACATCAAAGTAATATCACAATAGGGTCCATGATGAGGTCTCGAGGCCAGTCGACTGAATCACGCAATCTGACTACAGAACGCATGTAGTCGGTGAATAATCCAGACTTTATTACGACCGTTTGAACCCCTTATTGACTACTGATGATTTATGGTCCGTTCACATTATTGTATACCAAGATTATTTCATAATCTAGAAAAAGAACTTATCGTCTTTTTTTCCTGTGCAACATAGGTTAGTAGGCGTCTGTTGAAAATCTGTTCATCACAGATGGTTGGATTCATATGCATATCATACTCATTACCGGGGTCACTTTTCAGTCCTTCATGAGTTTGTGTGTACAGTTGTGTGGGTAATGTAATAAAATATGTCTTGTGAGATTGAGGCCTGAAGTCTGGATTTTGGTCAAGTATTCACGGTACCCCTTTTTGGCATGGTATTGACTACTTCGTGTGCTGGGACCAGGGACATGTCCCTGTCATAAACTAGAACAAAAATTCACCAGTTTCATCTTTTACCAGTTGTGTAGTGTTTACTCTGCATTCTTCTGTGATTGATGTGATAAATTTGCAACGACACTGTTAATATATGGGGTCAAAACACCGGATCGGAGAGGCTTTAGTCTAGGTATCAACCAGAAAGAAGTTGAGACTGTATTTTTGACTGATTATTTCAATGGAATGCACGTGAATAGATATATTACTATGCATCTGTCCGAACAGCATTGCCACCATCCAGGGCCTGATTAGCTGAATCACTATCAAAAAGGTCTGAAAAGCTGTCTCTCTACATCACAGACCTGATCAACTATGCCGCCATCCAGGGCCTGGTCACCTGTGTTATGCTGCCATCCAGGGTATGGTCAGCCGAGCCCCCCCCCCCCCAACCCCCCAGAACGAGGTCGACTGTCACCATTCAAGGCCTGGTAATATGTAGCAGAAACCATGGCCTGATCAGCTGTTCCACCAATCAACGCCTGATTAGCTTTGTCAAACCCTGATGTCGAATGATACAAAATAAACCAAGATATGGATTGCACGATGACATCTCACTGGCGTGACGCTGGAGCTTACCATATTTCATTCATCTAGTGACCTTTTAATGTAAAAAAACGCATTCAAATGTGGCCAACTCAATCCCACATTGAGTCCTGATGTTTCGTATCTTATATCTGGTATCGGGTAGTGATTAGTGCTTTGAGAGGCGCCATCTGCAGTGCATCTTCTACATTAGTGAACCATTTAGTGACGTACTGGGGCGAAGATAATTATCACCCTGACAGAATACAAACAGTGGCGCCATCGCGTGTTACTTTCTGACGTAAGTTATGTTCAGATGTTCGAATTTGCCTCTGTAGCGAACACTCCCTAAGTCATGGATTTCAATGACATACAGTTATACATTTTATCGATAATATATGATGACATCAGTGGACAATATTGATCCGTGTGCCTCACTTACTCATTCAGTAGATAGTCAATTTTAAACACTTAGTTCATACCAGTTTTCCCTTAGAGGGTGACGATACTGCATAAACTTGGACATGCAACGTTGCTATCAAATTTATCAGATAACCAGACAACCAAATCACAACCAATGTCATTTCAGCGGTATTTAAAATGATACATTATTGTTGTTACACGAGTCAAACATACAAAATTACTTTCGTTTCACCATTGTGTCAAAATGCGATTGAAATGGGATTATTTGCATATGACACATATTCACAAGGTACCGGTATGTGTGGATAAAATTGAATAGAATAAGTACAATGATACCATATATTTCGATGTGAAGATTCACTAAACAATGCGACCAGGCTACACTCGAATTTTGCCCGACAATGACAACACATGACAAACTTCATCTGAAAATCGAAGGACGATGTTCTACCAATTCCCCGATTTCCTTCTTCAGAAAAGTTGTTTGGATTATTATCCCCGTCATAGATTTCCTCAGTTCGTGCAGTTTTTTGCATGCTTGAGGAGTGTAATAATTCACAATCAGCATGTTTGATGCAGTTAAAGTTAGAACAATATTTTCATTTCTTTTTAATACAACATGACCGAATCCCGTCTCGTGTGGATATTCAGAATTGAGGTAGACTGCTAACCTCAAATTGGTAAAATATTGATGTTTGATTCCAAGGTGAAATGTAAATAAACATGGAAACAACACCCAAGTATACCCAAATATATGTTATATTAAATGCTGATAGATGTGCTGTCGCTGGACTACAGAAAATATCAACAGCTTGAGTAACAGGGAACAGTAGAATTTGTTGCCCGTGGTTCTATATATCAACCAAATACTGCAGTGTACTGGGATTTATTTCGCACGGGTCCTTTCACGGAGCACGAGCTTATGAATGCTCTGCGGAAGGACCAACTGCGAAATATATTGGTGGTAATAGATTGATACCTACATTCCAGTACATTGTAGTGTTTGGTTTATTATAACGTTTTTTCAGCACGAAAAAAGACAATGAATGACGTCATAGCACCATCAGCGCAATAACAACAAGGCAATATGGACATTTATTGCACTCGCCAAATTACATTGAATAAGATGGGAACGCACTTATGTTACATATAATAAACTTTATTACTGGATTTCATGTGCACATTACTCCCCATAACATAAATTCAGATTCGGACTATATGTCATGGTCATATCTTTATCTTTAATGGTTGACCATTAAAATGAACGGGACAGTATCAATATTAATATTGTTGTTTGCAGCCTATGGCTATTTGGAGTAGTTTGATTGAACCAGCGTGTATAATATGAATATTCGGCCATTTTCTAAACATGGTAACAGAGCTGGGACAATCGCCAGCTCCAGACTTTTGGACATCATCCAGCCTCCGGTTGCTGTTCTCAAATGAATTTGGTATTTCCCGTGTTGGAACATATTTATTCATCTCATATTTATTCAAAAAGGGTAACATAATATACATATAAAATTACATATTTTACAATGGGTGAACTTGCATGGGTGTGTTTGATATACTAATGAATGTGGTATAGATTAGATAGGTGACTGTTTTAATAGAATCGTCCAGTTCAGACCAAATAGTGCTTAGTCAGGACATTTAATTAGATGGTGAATGTTGTCCTTACAAGAATTGGTAGAAGATTGCTAGAAAATAGATCAACATTCATTTCACTGGTGCTGAGACGTAATTGTGTGGCAAGCATATCTGGACATTATTCTAAGGTACCGTAAGACGGGGTGACTTTGGCGCAAAATCGAAAAAAAGTTCAATCATGATATCATAAAACTAGACGCTTCCGGTCGCCTTCGACCGCTTGGGTTTCAAGTTGAAATTCGAAGTAAAAATTAACCAAAACTGCATTTCAGGAAGACGAAATTGGAGCCAGATCGAACTTTTCACCTTAAATTATATTTTAATTCTTTATACGTGCCAAACATGGTTTCAATTTCGAAATTCAATAAATTCGAAGTAAAGGTTGACCAAAACTGCATTTCGAGATGACAAAATTCGAGCCAGATCAATGTGTTCACAAAAAGCTCTATTTTCTCACCTCAAGTATGTTCCAAATTAGGTTCAAATGTGAAATTCCAATTATCTGGTTGAGCTCAATAATGAATGTTTTTCGTCTGGATTATGTTTACTGTGGTCAATAATAGACTTAACTGGCAAAATTATCATGTTAACTCATTTGGTTACAGCCATAAAATCTCTACTGGACAGAACCTTTACCTTGTTGAGCCCAATAATAAATATTTCTTGTCCTAACTATTTTTTATTGAGATCAATAATAGACTTAACAATTAAAAATAATGTTAACTTATTCGGTGACACCCAGAAATCTCTACTGCACAAAACCTTTACCTTGTTAATCTCAATGATAAATGTTTCTCGTCTTAACTATTTCTATTGAGGTCAATAATAGACTTAACTTGCAAAAATAATGTTAACTTATTTGGTTACAGCCATAAAATCTCTACTGGACAGAACCTTTACCTTGTTGAGCCCAATATTAAAAATTTCTTGTCTTAACTATTTTCATTGTGCTCAATCATAAACTTAACCAGTAAAAATATAGTTAACTCATTCGGTTACACCCATGAAATCTGTACTGGACAAAAACCCTTTACCTTGTTGAGCTCAATAATAAATGTTTCTCATCTTAACTATTTTTATTGAGGTCAATATTAGACTTAACTAGTAGAAATAATGTTAACTTATTTGGTTCCACCCATGAAATCTGTACTGGACAAAACCTTTACCCTGTTGAGCTTGATAATGAATTTTTCTCATCTTAACTATTTTTATTGTGGTCAATAATAGACTTAACTAGTAAAACTAAAGTTAACTTATTTGATAATATTGTTCTGTTTTCACCAAAAACATCAGTTTTCCATTCTGAACGAGAATCCAGTGCCATTTGCTTTCATAGTACAGGGTATTGGAGTAATCACAGATGTCAAAGTGGGTATTTTAATGGTCGTAATAAGTTAGTCTATTAACTAATCAATATTTATTCGAACATTCTGAAAAACAATAGTTTTCGTGCGACGGTCTTTCTCATCGAGCCTGTGCGATTTCGTCATAATTCATCGAAAACTCCCACTCGTAGAGCGTTCAAAGGCCACTTGTGTCAAACAGGCTAACCTGAGCATAAAACGTGTCGCCAATCGGCCAAATGTGTCAGTATAAAAAATTATTAGAATCGGTTAGGATTTGCAAGCTGTAGAGCGTTCACAAGAAAATTTTGCGGCGGGGGCGGCAGCACGACAGAGACAATTCCATAGTATCCTCCGAACTTCGTTCGGGGGATACAATCATGGCTGCCCGGTGATGTGTTTAATGATGTTTTCTTGACAATAGACAATGCATGTTGTCACTAGTGTGGCACTTTAACTGAACGTTGAGCTTCAGGAACACACCAGCAGGTCACACTGTTATTTTGTGCATACCCAGCATACTGGGAAATTGTATTTAACTCCCTAAGGACCCGAAGGCGCACTTGAATTGGGTGTCACACACTGTGTGGGCATGTGTTCCTTCCGGAACACCTGGTTTCACCTCCTAATGGCAATTTTGGGGGGTTCATGAGTTTCCCTGTCATTTTTGTTTCTCTCACTTCGCATGCCTGATATGACTTTCTGTCCCCAGACTATGAGATTGGATAACAGACCCTGTTTTGTTCGCTCGGAATACTTAACGTTGATTTGTATCACAAATGTGTTACTATGACTACATGCTAATAGCGGAAGAGTTTGTTACACACACCAAGTGCTGAAGATATGCATTATTATTATGTTAAATTTCATACAGTAAAACATAACTAGATCTATTTCATGTTAATTTTGGGGAATTCATGACGGGTGCCACTAGTGGGGCAGGAAATGCTCACTCTTTCCGGAACAGCTGATTTCACCTCCTAATGGCTATTTTTGGGGGTTCATGAGTTTCCCTGTCATTTTTTGTTTTCTCTCACTTCGTATGCCTGATATGACTTTCTGTCCCCGGAATATGAGATTGGATAACGGACCCTGTTTTGTTTGATCGGAATACTTAATACTGGGTATTGATTCCACGTCTATCACTCGAAAAATCTTCACCGTCAAACACAAAAAAAAATGCACCAAATAGAACAAAAATCATGGGAATGTTGGGTGACTTTAGCTCAGCTGCCCTTCTGCAAATATATTTTTCGAAATGTACTATATCTCTTCCAAAAATGCTTTTGTGGTGCTGCAGATCGCCTGTCAGAAGCATTGCAGACGTACAACAAAAATACCCCAAATATAACATTATCTTCCATACGACGTGGGTTTGTGACTAAACTTCGTCGTATGCCGAAGTTTTAGGGTTCATGATTTTACGATTTTTTGGTCTCTCACGGTTTGACATCATATTATCGAGCTATATTTCAATTATTTCTGTCGCTCAGGAAATAGCAAAAAACTGTGAAAAATTGGAGTTCACAATCGAAAAAATCGAACATTCGGCAAATTAATCACCAATAGTGTGTCACTCATGTTCATAAGTTGAGTTATTGATAATTCCCATTATGTTCCCGATAGATATTCCCTATTCTTTTTGTGCTTTTCTGTGACCAATTCCCCATCATGAACATGATTGAACCAACCAAGTTTCCTATTATCACCTACCCGTCAAACAATTATGGGTCGTCAACTGGAAGTTTTGCTGAAACTGTAGCGCATCAATCTAGGAAGCGAGGGATTGCAATATCTGATTGTCTGGTTCAGTTTGTATTCCTATGATTTTCAAACGAGAGTGGGTTTAACACTTGCTAGACCTTGGACGCGTCATTTATAGTAGTGGGCCAAAGACACCCCATCGTAATGTTATACACGGTTACATGAAATGTTCCCATGCATGACTATGATAAGATTCACTGCTATGTGTGGATATGTACATTGTCAAATACCCACTTGGGGTATCTTCTTTAAAGCGTTCAAACTTTGTTTGTGGTTGGCTTCTTTCGTCACATATGAACTTTTGTCCGAATATTCCAGCAAGGGTCTCATATCATGAGACAAATAAACGCTCTAGAAAACAACCATTTAACATTTCAGGCCAGTTCCGGCAGTATTGTGTTACCAACACAATTGCATATACTGTCAATATGATCTCTCCATGATATGTTCGACGTCAATAGTGGTCGAAGATGTCTGTGCAGAAAAACTGTACTTGTTATGTTTGTCCAAACCAAATATGGGTAAGTATGTGCGTGGCGTTTGTTCGTTATAAGCACGACGTCCGTCTAAATGCGCTATTTATACACTAGTAGTGATGACCTCTAAAGGATCGTGATAGTTTATACCCATGCCCACATAGGCTGCACTCTGGGGCTAACTCTATCAATCACAACTCTCAGTAGAGATATGATTCGATCAGCACTAAACGGCAACCGCCAATAACCATTTTACTCAGTTTTGAGATCAATCTCTTGTGCAACACCTCATCCAATCCCTTCTGAAAGTCTAAAAACACCAATTGAACATAATTTCATTGTATATATTATGAGCCAGATATATCTGTTAGTTAATGGTGCTGCCATCTTTCTTGATGCCAGATTGGCAGGGGTCAGAGGTCCATTGGCTGCTCATTCGGTATCGACTGTACAGTTCGTTATCGACTGTTCTTCCAATGATCATGTTTGACTTGTGAAGCAAAAAGGTGAATCTGTAGTTCTGTACGCACTGACGACTACACATCTTAGCTTCACATAATTTTGATATTTAAATCGCGTCTGTATTACAACCTGGGGGAGGGGTTGCCGACATCGTTGCATTTCTCTTGCATTAATGTCCTATATATAAGACGTATACTTTCAAAACTAAACACACTGGAAATAAGAAGTGTCACCCCCAGCATTATGAGACAAGCCGCAGGGCTTTTTATTTCCTTCTGGTTTGGTTCCGAAAATGACCTAAAAATATTTCTCTGTTGGTGTTGATGAAACAATATCTGATATTGTTACTGAGCAATTTGAATATCATTGAACACTTTCTTCATTGTTTAATAGCCATGTATCTTTGTCCATCTATTTTGCGAAAATGACTAGGAGGTTACACTTCTTATGTCCAGTGTATGTATTTGTAAACATACCAATATATCATCAACCTTCACCAATCGATAGTTATATAGCGGGAATATCGACTTGGCAAGACGTCATGTAAAGACATCGGATCAGATAGGTTACGAAATATCGCATATGAAGCATGGAAATTTAGGAAGTGAATATATGTATGTTTCAAGCTATTATCACCAATCACCACCAATATACATACGGCAAAGCCTCACTGTCGTAATCATGGGCAGATGTGTGTAGCATATAGTTGTTCTGGTGTACTTTTGATAAAATTGGAACATAACAGACCAAATCCACAAAATCTAAAATAACGTCAATCAGTTGATGTATGACATGTATATGTCACGAGCCAAGTGGATGCCTTGAATCCCCCCAAAGGTAACTTTTCAATAAGTGTTCTCCTAATTACATTATTGGACTGGGCATCATGTGTGTATGGTCATCACCGATCATCGTCATCAAGATGAACTACAGAGAATCGCTACAAATGCCTGAATCTTAGACCACAAATTGATTGTAGATAGTGCTTTGAATGCGAATACGAAAATGGTGGGTACAGCATAGGTTTCGGGGGGATTATGTGTTGAGCCCATGGAGAGTTATGGATATTTTGGTGACCTTGAACTTGACCTATGATGACCGTCAGTGGTGAATATCAAGGTGCCGTCTGACCTACAATGTGTAAATCAACCGCTGCAAAGCGAATGGTTGTAGATTGAGATTATGGATATGAAGGAGGGCGTATATGATGGGTCTTTTGGTCACCTTCAACTTTCATTTCAGACGATCGTGAATAGATAGAGCTTATATTATATACATTAAGGAGGTGATGTATGGTCTTTTAGAGAAATTAACCTCAGATGTATTCCGGTGGCAGTTAAGTATCAAAAACACATTCGACCCGAAATATTGGAAACAGATCCCTACAGACAAAGTGTGTTATTGGCGAGTGGCGAGTGAAATTGATATATACTATTTATATAACAGAATCAGATTTACATCTGTAGTCAAAGCACACAGAAACGGGACATGATGAGCGGCGATGTGGTGACGTGGCTCTACAAGGTAACTGGCGACGATCAAGTCAACGAAGCGACACAATATGACGTGGTGATGAGGTGTCACAATATCATCGGATGACGATGTGTCAAGATGAAGTGAGAACCAACAAATTGCCCAGGTTTTCAATCGGCAAAATTGAAATATGGAATATATTTATACGGTAACAAAATATCTGATACATCGCATAAAATGTATCGCTGGCCGGTAAAGAGTAAAATTAAAAGATTTACTTACAATACGGCGTCGAACAGCCAATGATGAGGGTTATATACGACCATGGGAACGTCATTATATACGGGTGTGCAGTGAAAGGGAACCAACTAAAACTGACCATCCTATTGGACAGCAATCCACCAGACAGACTGTCTAGCCACAAAATACACTGCTGGTATAAAATTAGGGATGTGTGCAAATAAACAAATATGATCAGACAAATAGTACACAAAATATATACAAAAATAACATAAAATGGAATTTGTAATACTTTTATGTGTAAAGTGGCTCCCAAGACAAAACGCATGTAGATCTAGTTTCTTTTATGAATATATGTGAGTTCACATGTGTGATTTTTGGAACCTTGAAATCGACCTAAGATAGCCTTGATTTGTGAATATGAAGGTCATGTCAGGTGTGAAATTAACTGGCCCCTGGATTCAGAATGGATAAGAAGGGGGTTGGTTTGTATTATGAGCTTTTTAAGTAACATATGGTGGATTTTTTGTTATCTTGAATTTGACCTTAGGTGTGACACTGTGGCCCTTAATATTCTGACATGACATACGCAAACCGGAATGTGAGATTATTGTATATATTGTGCCAGCACACGATCCAACTAGGTTACAGTTAGCATGGTTAGTCCGATAAGTGATGTCAATGAGTTATTTTTAATGATTTCAAATTGTTGCGCTTTGGACGTATTCGTGGATATTCTCGGCTCTACCCTATGCAATTATTGGGTAACCTCTCTATCTTCCTGGGACAGTCTTCTCATCAACTCAAACCTTTAACATGTACATTTCCAACACGATTCAGGTGGACGGTCTTGACAGACTTCAATCCCAGCGTTCTGACCTATAGCATGATTATTATCATTTTTATAAGTTATGAATGTATTATGGTACGTATATTTCCTGAACAAATTCAATCTAAGGTTTTAGTGGCTTCGAATTGATACAGGTCGGAATGACAGAGACATTATGACTGAAGGAACATGTCTTGCTAGGTGATAAAACTGAACAATACGTCAGTCTCTTGTTTACAACTAACAACACGCCAGACCAATGGTAATCCCTCTTTCAGCATACAGAGGAAATTTTGTTTTATCGTTGGCATGCATGCATGTATCATGATGCGGGATTATATATCAGACAGCGACAGCCGACTATGGAGGCGTCACCTGCAGCTCAAGCTTTGCACAACAGGACCATATGAACGTTTTTTTTTTTTCGGGCGAACATAAGCTCAATACCCCCTGCAAAGAACAGTGGCGCCACTGGATGGTAATTCTTGACAACTATTTGTGAGTGCTAAACGTGACTCGCATGTATGTGTACCGCGCCCTGTCTGCACAACTTGTGGATACCAGCAATGTGTACTTTTCCAACGGTACATGCCCAGGTGATGTCAATGATTATACAATATATAAAGTTGTATATATTATATGAATTTGCATGCACGGTAACGATAACATGATATATTACCCGCCACTCTTAGACTAGACGTAAATGTGTTTCATTCACCCTCATAGTAGATAATTGTTGGATAACATCAGTTCTCACTACGAGGGTGACGAAAATACACTCACCTTTCCTCGTATGTTGAGGTTAAAAAATGCCACTGCAATACCTAACAAAAAATTGAACTTCACGTTTCAGTGACTGCTGTATTTCCTTCTTCATTATAAAAGAATGAAATTTAGTAAAGAATTGCTATGCTGCTTTTGCCACTGTATATGTCTGTCAACATAGATAGATACAATTTACCACCATACATATCCCACCTAATTTCTTTTGTAATAAAAGCAATAACAATGATAGCTGGTATATATTTTCATACGTATGGCATCAATTCTGTTTATCCATATTCTCTGCTAAAGTAGAATAATAATCAGGACAATGTATTATAGATGTCGACATTTTATTTATTGGAATGCATTTTCAAATTGAAAATCTATCTGTAATGATATACTACCTCCCTAATAACTCTGCAGTGAAGTTCGAATAGAAAATGATAATGTGAATGAAGTATTCGCATTTTTTAATTATATAAACACTGGGTTGGATTGACATAATCTTCGTTTTCATATGTTAGAGGCTAAGTGCATGGCTAACTGCGTATTGGCTACTGAGATTATGTCAATTGATGTAATGACTTATTGGTTTGAAACCTGATAGTCTGATAATCTATTTATATCACATAGAAAAATTGCAATACACCGGAATATCATTGTCATAAATTCCCATCTCGGTGCTTCCTCATAA
Source organism: Terebella lapidaria (assembly GCA_949152475.1). NCBI lineage: Eukaryota > Metazoa > Annelida > Polychaeta > Terebellida > Terebellidae > Terebella > Terebella lapidaria. The sequence continues at coordinate 5,386,910 of OX424567.1, forward strand.
TTTGCATATCCCATGTTTAGTACGAGCTCAATAATTACCAATGATTCATGAATTGGTTTGGTTTGGTTAATATTGGCAATCTGATTGTCCAACCGAACCGAACTACGAATACCGTGCTCATTGACTTGTTAAATACAGGTACAATGTATCGGTTTATTATAATATGAGCATTATATATTTTTAAATTTGTTTTTTAATGAATGGAAAAAAAATACTTTCTATTCTGTTTTAATTTTGAGATTGCCCTGTTTGACAAGGATAAAAATACCATTACTGTACTGTGTATGTAATTAACGCCCATAGAACTAGTCAAATATTGTGAAAATACAATTGAATGGCAACAGTGTGATGATTATTGCTGTTGAAATAAGTGTGATATTAGAGGTTCCAATATTTGAAAATCAATAGGAAATCCGAGTAATGACATACCAGTAAACACACATTACATAGATTACATTTGGAAGAGATATGATTACAGTCATGTTATTTTAAAACGATGTAATATAACATTAAATAGGTCAATATGTCCATGTATTTTGTGCTATTTTGAATCAGGCCTGAGTTCTGTTAATTGGTAAAATATCATAATGAGAACCAAACTATGTACAGAAGAATTGACGACTCTTTCATACATTCAGGATACCTTTATGACGATAAATTCACATAGATATCTCTCAAAACATATTCACCAAAGTTTTTCTGTCGCAAATGTTTATAAAGTGCACGAACCAAAACAAAAAGTATACCATCTCCAATTACATTTTTTGGAACAACATTTACAGAAACGCTTACTCTGTTCACGTTAGGTAAATATCTGGTTTTGCTAAAGCCAACTTATAATTAACTTACAGTATAACATCCAAACCCGGGACCATTTTTAAATGTGCATGAATATATTTCATGAATCAAATTCCAAGAGATCTCCGCCCCCTAACTGGTAACTTTCACCCCCTGTTCGCGGCACAGCGGTAAGTAAATTTTTGACATTATCGGTTCTAAATTCTTGACGTTATGCGCGAAATTCTTGACGATATCTTTGTTTATGTTTTGTTATATCGCTATCTCAGCATAAATTATCTAATTTTGTTCAGGTAGTTAGTAAGAGGGTGACTATATATTCGATTTATGAATTGGACGAAGCATTATGGCATCCCAATCACGCGCTGAGATGTAAAAAAGTTGAAGATCGTGTCTTGCACTTATCCGAATGTACTAGCTGCATTTTATTCCCATGCAATGAATCAGCATGTACTGAAAATGAGCTTTAGCATATTGGCAGCTCATTTATGATTAAGCATTGAAAGGTTCAAAGCCCAGATGTTAAATTAAACATACCTGTCAGTCGTTTTCCACCAACAATGATAAAATCGGTATTATTGACGTTAGTTCGTCATGCTTGACGTTATTGAAAGCCATGTTAGAAATTTTTGTCGTTATTTTTGAGGCATGATTGCAAATTAATTAAGTAGTAAAATTGACTGAATGAGTGGTTTCCTCTTGCAGATAATCGAGATGACAAATATACGATGCTACACATGTAAAAACAAATTTGGAAATATTTATGACGTAATATGCAAAAAATAGACATCCTGACACATTCTAAGATGTCATATAAAATATAAAACTTGGTTACACAGTTTATTCCCATACGAAAGCGCCACACCAATATCTATACAGTTCATGCAGAACGTCATACAATCAGTCACATCAAAGTGAATGACACGGCAAATTGTGAACACCCTCAGCCAAATTATCTATCCCAAAGTCTACTTAGAAGTGCCATATGCCATAGATGTGATATGCCATAGATGTGTCAGACCGCCAGGACTGGTTATTGGTGCTGAGCTTTCGTAGCCGTTGGCAATTCTGTTAAAAAAACATCCTACCAAATTCATGCTCAAGACCACTGTCCATCGCTGCAATACAACACATTTCTAGTGGTAACTTTGTTGGCGTAGTTATATAACGTAAATTGAATACACTTGGAGAGGTCCGAAATAAATAACTGACAGGAGAATACATAAAGGAACTGTCGCATACCAGCCGCAAACTACGTTAAAACATCACTTAATTTTGTCACCAAATTTAAGACATTAATATTAGCAGTATATTTGCATGAGCTTGCCGGAATGTCACGGCTTTCATTTGCGAAATCTACACCAATGTAGGCCTATGCTGAATCTAAGAGTCGTCGGAGAAGTCGGAAAATAAAAATATAGGGTGATGTCAACGACTATCGGTCAATCACATATACCCTAAAGGACCTTCTTCACGCTGGGAAAAACATTTCTGTTGCGTACATATAGATTTCTAAGCCATGGAATGAGTGCACTGTTGTTATGTAGCACCATGACGCTTTATAACAGGTTAAACGTCAACATATATTAAATAATTATCAATAATACATTTAATACTATAATTACATTTTTCTTTCTTTTATAAACATGTTTTTTCTTAAAATCAATAAAAATTAATATCGTCAAGCATGACGAACTTCTCTGTAATATAACGTCAAGCATGATTAACTTGTGTAATCATAACGTCAATAATTTAGCGCCCTGCAAATTTGGGGATGTGTAGGTTTCCCTAATAATAACCACTTTTTCCGCATGTAACATCATTGTACAAATTACTGATGAATCAAATAGTCATTACATATAGTTATTGACCGTTTTTTGCGCCTTTTTAAGAGCTGGGGAACAATATTTAGAGTTAACCATCGAACGCTCATTGTATATTACTTACAATGGTGCTTGAATCCACAGTTGGACTACATATCAAGATATATATATAGTATCTGCGTAATGTGCGCATAACTATCACGATATTAATTGTTCCCATGCAATGAATCAGCTATGTACTGAAAATGAGCTTTAGCATATTGGCAGCTCATTTATGAATAAGCATTGAAAGGTTCAAAGCCCAGATGTTAAATTAAACATACCTGTCAGTCGTTTTCCACCAACAATGATAAAATCGGTATTATTGACGTTAGTTCGTCATGCTTGACGTTATTGAAAGCCATGTTAGAAATTTTTGTCGTTATTTTTGAGGCATGATTGCAAATTAATTAAGTAGTAAAATTGACTGAATGAGTGGTTTCCTCTTGCAGATAATCGAGATGACAAATATACGATGCTACATATGTAAAAACAAATTTGGAAATATTTATGACGTAATATGCAAAAAAAAAGACATCCTGACACATTCTAAGATGTCATATAAAATATAAAACTTGGTTACACAGTTTATTCCCATACGAAAGCGCCACACCAATATCTATACAGTTCATGCAGAACGTCATACAATCAGTCACATCAAAGTGAATGACACGGCAAATTGTGAACACCCTCAGCCAAATTATCTATCCCAAAGTCTACTTAGAAGTGCCATATGCCATAGATGTGATATGCCATAGATGTGCCAGACCGCCAGGACTGGTTATTGGTGCTGAGCTTTCGTAGCCGTTGGCAATTCTGTTAAAAAAACATCCTACCAAATTCATGCTCAAGACCACTGTCCATCGCTGCAATACAACACATTTCTAGTGGTAACTTTGTTGGCGTAGTTATATAACGTAAATTGAATACACTTGGAGAGGTCCGAAATAAATAACTGACAGGAGAATACATAAAGGAACTGTCGCATACCAGCCGCAAACTAAGTTAAAACATCACTTAATTTTGTCACCAAATTTAAGACATTAATATTAGCAGTATATTTGCATGAGCTTGCCGGAATGTCACGGCTTTCATTTGCGAAATCTACACCAATGTAGGCCTATGCTGAATCTAAGAGTCGTCGGAGAAGTCGGAAAATAAAAATATAGGGTGATGTCAACGACTATCGGTCAATCACATATACCCTAAAGGACCTTCTTCACGCTGGGAAAAACATTTTTGTTGCGTACATATAGATTTCTAAGCCATGGAATGAGTGCACTGTTGTTATGTAGCACCATGACGCTTTATAACAGGTTAAACGTCAACATATATTAAATAATTATCAATAATACATTTAATACTATAATTACATTTTTCTTTCTTTTATAAACATGTTTTTTTCTTAAAATCAATAAAAATTAATATCGTCAAGCATGACGAACTTCTCTGTAATATAACGTCAAGCATGATTAACTTGTGTAATCATAACGTCAATAATTTAGCGCCCTGCAAAATTGGGGATGTGTAGGTTTCCCTAATAATAACCACTTTTTCCGCATGTAACATCATTGTACAAATTACTGATGAATCAAATAGTCATTACATATAGTTATTGACCGTTTTTTGCGCCTTTTTAAGAGCTGGGGAACAATATTTAGAGTTAACCATCGAACGCTCATTGTATATTACTTACAATGGTGCTTGAATCCACAGTTGGACTACATATCAAGATATATATATAGTATCTGCGTAATGTGCGCATAACTATCACGATATTAATTGTTCCATATCTGGTTTATTTCATTATTAAACGTTCTCAATTGTCCTTTCCGTGGCTACACAAAAGTATTTCGTCATGAATTCCGCGCATAACGGCAAGAATTTTGCGCATAACGTCAAGAATTCAAAACAGATAACGTCAAGCTAAATCAATATTTAGCGCTGTGCCGCGAACAGGGGGTGACTTTGTCAAAACTCAAGTGTATCGAATTATTGAAAAACTTCAATTTCACATCTTTAAATTATAAAATTTATGGGAAGTTTGTTCAAACGCATGTTACAAATTCGTATTACATTCATATGTTCTGTGGCAATGGATGTGATTATTTGGTCAAGCTTTGTTTTTGATTCGAAAGTATCGATAGATACATTATGATTCATACTGGCATTATGATATATGTGTACATCTTCGAAACATTCGTTCAGGTTCCTACTATATTATGTTATGTTAATGGGTTTCTTATATGTTCAATTATATACACATAAGTCTTTTTAAATACTTTTAAACAGACATAATATGTGTTTGAATTGGAATGCATGACCATTAACGGATTTTGATCCTTATTGAATAGCCTAGCTCTGTTCACGTTTTGACTATCCGGCGTGCTCTGGGTGGATTATCCACTTAACCTATCCAAGAAATCACTGAGGTTGAGATGCTACTTGATCAAGTATTTACGTTTGCTATTGGTATCATCAAGATATAGTTGTATTGTTGGTAATAGGTTGATACTTACATTTGGACGATGTCATATTGTGTTGGTGTTCATGTTGTATTGGTGGCTGAAAATTGACATAATTGAGATTGGTAGATTGACAGTTTTGCATACTTTGTTTAAACCAGAGTAATATCACAATACCTTACACTATTAGAACGTTATGGGATCTGGTGGCCAATCGACTGGAACAAGCGAGTTGGATATACATCAACTCAACTCTTGGAGTCATTAAATTCTAAAAACTATCATGTTACAACTGATTGAACCCCTTGTTGAATATTTATGATGTTTGAAAGGCTTTGAATATCGCTATCGATACTGAGGAGGTTATTGACTCTGTTTGGTACATTTGGTGTGATACAGACTTTAGTTTCGGACTATATACCACTTCGTCTCCGGTATAGTTCTGTTCACATTATCCTATATCAAAAACTCTTACATAATCTATGAAAAAAACTTTTTGCCTTTCTTGTTTTCTTTGCAACATAGATTAGTAGGCGTCGGTTGAGAATCTGTAAAAGACTAAAAAGACTTTTCGCCTTTCTTGTTTTCTGTGCAATATAGATTAGTAGGCGTCGGTTGAGAATCTGTTCATCACATCCCGCTGGATTCGGATCAGTGCCACGCACTGAATCGTGATTTTGAAATTGAATGGTGATTCAAGGATGCTCATCACTGGGACCACTCTTCAGCCCTTCATGAATCACACCAGCGAAACCGACTAGCGGAACGCGCGTTCCCTCGATCAAAGATGGCGAGCAGTAGGTTTTGCTTCGATTTGTTTTGCCGAAGAACATGGAATAATTCACGTTATTTGTATGGTTTGTGTTGTATGTAGATGAAGAACATATTACTCCGGACAGCAGACATTATGAACAGGTTGTATGCCACTAAAAACGCATGAACAATGAATATTTCTTATCGCTGAAAACCCGCACTGATTAACGGAACGCAATACAATGATTTATGGAAAGCGCCAGACAATTCATGTCCCGATGAACGGAACGCGCAAAACCATGTTGCATGAAATAAATGAATAAACCAACATGTGACTCAACAAATACGTGAAAATAACTGTTATGCACATGTGTGTTTCTTTCATAACGTCGAAGAGGATTCCTCACTATAAAATTAGGAACATTATGATGTTTTACTATCATTTATCAATTTAGGAATTTTCTCCCTGAAATATAAATATTGCAGGCCTAAAATTCTCAATAAAATTGGCCAGATTATGTAATATACTAGTATCAATAGCACAAGTAGGCCCTACCAAAAATTTTGTGGGTGTTATTTATTTTGTGTTTTTCCATGTTCGTTTTTTTTTTTGGCATTTTACTGGTCATTTTTATGCCGAAAAATTTCCACCTTTGGAATTTATTTTCTCAATAACTAGTATCCCTATATGCCATATGTTTCGAAATGGTATATGGTTTGTATCACTCTTTAAATATAGACCGAAAAGAGCATAAAATACTAGTAATCAGAATGGTTTCCAGATAATAATGTACTGTAATGGTTGAAATTAGTATTATGAACATATGCATGGACAGTCATTGTGGAATTTATGATTGATGTATTCGTTTCAGCTTCGAATAATAAGCTTTGACCTTGTATTATAAACACGAAAAATGATCTGCACTGAAAATTGCACCATGCACAAAAAGTTATATCGATATAAAAACGTTTTATGGTTATCTATGATCTATTTAACATTTCATGACATTGTAATAGTGATATGAAAATGTGTGTACTTGCAGAAAAACCAGCATGAGATATTACTGTCCACCAAGTACCGGTCGGTACGAACCAGTCATCACCCTCTTCCGCTACTATGTTGAAGAACATGAGAACTGTAAATTTTCCTTACGCCGATACCATGGAAAACTTATGTACGTTCATGAGATATGCATTGTAGTCAGTTATAATTGAAGGCCTATAGGTTATGCCTACTTAACGTACTACGCTCATCACAAAATCTTACTGATAATAATATTTCGCGCGTGCATGGTTGAAATCAAGCACTTCCATTTAATAGTAATTGTCTCATTCCATTCCTCAGTGTACATCAAAGCACACTCTGGACATAATAATCTGAATGTAGATATCTGTTTGTAAAGTCCAGTTAAGATATTGTGAGGTGTGTGGTACGGTATCAAATAAACATAGATAACATACATGTAACACGATGTATAGCATGATGAATTGCATACAGTGCGGCTCACCATCTGAATTCTCAAGCTATAAATGACAATAACTCATTCATGCTCATGTCAGTGATGTTTGCATAGGACTACATGGGCCTGCATTTCATAGTCAAGCACGGAACACCTCATTATTATATTTTTGTTAAATTTGACCTTCATCTAATATAGGCCTACCTGGTGCATAACACTGTCAACAGCTGCCATGTCTGAAATATATGAATATACATTCAATACTACAGTGAACAAACATGGATACAGTTCGCAAAATAAATTCTTAGCTGTAAATTTCATGTTCATGACTTCGCGTTCCGTAGGTCAATTCTTTGTGTTCCGTTAATCGTTTGCAAAGTTGATCTTCGCGTTCCGCTGATCTTCGTGTTTTCTGATCAGCTCATTTTCGACGCGATACACCCATATTACTATCTAACGCAGGTGCTTTACCTGACTAACCAATCCATAATTTTGTTTTATGTATAGATCACATGCACATATCGCCCTAATTCGCTGCATCGGCCGGAAAATTTCTCGAAGCAAAACCTACCGCTCGCCATCTTTGATCGAGGGAAAGCGCGTTCCGTTAGTCGGTTTCGCTGGTGTGATGAATGGTGTGGCCGGTGGTGTGGGTAATATAATGATATATATATATATTGTGAGATTCAGGCCTGGACAAAAGCTGGATTTTGTTGCAGTAATCCGAAAACCCAAATTTGGCACGATAATTACTACTTTGAAATGCAATGGGCAAAGTAATGTCCAGAGACGTTTGCCCGTCATGAACGGGAACGAAAACTTCCCGTCAATATACCAGCTGTGTATAGTGCTTACTATGGATTGTTGTGTGCTTGTTATGATGAATTTGCAGCGAAGATGTTGCTATATTTACCTGGAACAACAGGTGTGAGAGACTTTTGTGGTTATCATCCAAAATGAAGTTCTGACTGATTTCTTTTGTGATTATATCAAGCCAAACCATGAAATGCATGTAAATAGGTCTATTACTAGACATGGATCTGATCAGCATTGCCACCATTGAATGCCAGATCAATTGTACCATCATCCAGAGCCTGATCTGCTGCACCACTATCAAGGATCTGAAAAGATGTGCCAATATTCGGAACATTATCAGCTGTAGGAACCCCCAAGGTGAAATCAACTCTGCCACCACCCAGGGTGGGATGAACCAGGCCACCAATCACTGCTTCATTGGCTGTGTCAACATCAGGGGCCCCAAACTCTAATGTCGATCTGATACAAAAATGAGCCGAGATATACCGATGTCATTTATTTAAATCTTGTGAACCTTCAGGATCAGTGAACTTCATGAACCTCCAATATATGGCCATAAGGAGGTGGAATCATATGTTGTAGAAAGAGTGAGCAATTCCTGTCCCACAAGTGGCACCCGCAACCATATCCTGTTGCACACTTGTGACAGATTGTGTGTACTCATCAACCAGATTGTGTTGATAGAATTTCTTAATGTAGCTGTTGGTCTCCGTAAAACATATCCTTGTCACAGCAGTTTAGAGACTAGACTGGAACTTCGCTGTACCTCAGTGTGTCAAACCTGATGTGGTTCTTGATTATCTAGTGATATCTCAGTGGGTGCATAATAATGATGTTGATGTAATCAGTGAACCGATATAAAATCGTGACTTGCACATGTACATATGATCGGCGTGAGGCTGGGGCTTATCGTATTTCATCTGGTGAGATTTTGATGTGAAAAAAAATTGCATTCAAATGGTAATGTGTTGCCAACAAAAATCAAACGCACGTTGAATCCTGATTTTTAATATCATGCATCTGGTATCGGATGGAGTATGCCATCTGCAGCTATTTTTTTACACGAGTAAACCATTTTTATCGTAATATATCACCCTGGCAAAATACATACAGTGGCGCCACCGCGTGTTACTTTTTGATGTGTGTTATGTACAGAGGTTGGTATTCGCCTGCATAACAAACATTGTCTAAATTATGGATCTGAGTGATACACAAATATAAATTTTTGTGGATAACGCATGGATGACACAGTTTGATAATATTGATGTGTGCTCTCCTGCAGGTAAATGTGTTTGATTACTCCGACAGTAAATTATTTTAGATACTTAATTCATACCAGTTTTCACTAAGAGGGTGACGATACTGCATGAACTACGGCATACAACGTTGTCATCACAGTTATCGAATAACCAGACATCCAATCACCTATTCAGCTTGATGGTGTCTATAAAGAATATGTTATTGTTGTAATTTCTTCATACATCCCAAACCGTTGATTTCAAACAAACGAAATCTCATTATGATCGTTTCAAAATTGTATCGAAATGCGATTATGCGCATAAATCACATATTCACAAGGTATGTGCGGTTACAATTCAATACCCCGGTAGATGAAAACAATGATTCCATAATTGATAAGAAGATTAACTAAACAAGGATACCAGGCTAGCATTGTGTTACTTTTCTCGGAATTTAAACCGATATGTGACAACACATGACATACTCCATCCGGAATTCAAGCGAGGCAATATCCTACCAAATTCCCGATTTTCTTTACGAAAGTTCTGACTTTTATTTGGTTTATTATCCCTGTCATCAGTTTTTTGGATTGTGCAATTTTGTGCATTCTTGGATTTTTCAGTAGTGTAATAATCTTTCGAAATCCAGACCTGGATGTTTCGTTTAGTTAAAATTGCAACAATATTCTGATTTTTAATATAATATGTTTATTACTGGATTTCATGTGCACACTGCTACTCATGTTCCGGGAGTCCTCGAGGCAGCTCATTAGTTATTGCGTGACGTCATCGATTGGGTTTCATTTAATTACATTATTATTACTCTAATTGTAAGCCCATTATTAGTCGTGGAGCGTGTTTCTATCCGTGCAATCAAGTATATAATACATATAACCCACGAATCTGTCAAAACTTTTGTTGTCTTGATAACCATGATAAGTTTTTGTTTTGCTTCACTTACAATATCACAATTTTTGTAATATCTTTTACACCTAATTCAGGATTTCCGTGTAGCAACAGGTTAGCAAACATATTCAGCAATTGCAAGGCAAAAACTTAATATTGGTGTTTGGCCCAATTAGTGTGATGAATTGTTCTAATAAGTTCGGATCTTTCGAGAGCATATTTAGATAGTAGATGTGATCCGAACAGATATTACCACGCGAACACAAAATAAACTAACAGCATAACTTTGCTAGAAAAGTGATCACATCATTCACTCCACAGGCGTTCGCAGCCGGTTTCACGACTCTTGTTGGCTGCAGGTGGTGACGTCACACCGGTGTCGGCAGTTCAACAGATCCCAGATTTCTGCAATGGGAGCATGGCTTGTCAGAAGACAAACAGCATTATTCTGCCAAACTTTAAACTTCTATCGCAATAAATTTAACAGTGGGCAATCTTCCACAACGTAAATTTCAACTTAATCATGGAATTCCTGGGACCGCACCTGATGTTGTGTACCGGTAACCACGACAAAGTCCTGAAAATGTTTAGTGTCATGAGATGCTGTTTGGGTGAAACTTGATATAGGGGTAGAACGCCAACTTCTTTTCAATTTCGGGGATAGAAGCCTGACATTTTGTAGGAAATTGATGTGTGACTCCGGGGTGAAGTGTGCCAAGTTAATCAGGATACCATTTAGTATCACAAAAATATGAGCAAAATTAGCCCAAGGGCTAAGAAAAGTTACCGGACAATATATATTTCAGATATTAGCGTTTTGTCCAGTGACCTTGAAAATAAGGTCATTGGTCAATTCAAAGTCACGAGAATATTCAGCATATATCATTTCGAGTGTGTCCACAATTGATTCCTAAGCTGTAAAGTCGATCATAAGCGAGATATGATCGAGATATAAGCGATCACGACCTTGAGAATGAGGTCAACGGTCAGGTCATGAGAATATTCAGCATATGTCATTTCCTATATGTTTGTAATTGATTTTTAGGCTGTGAAGTCAATAATAAGCGAGATATTAGTCGTTTTGTTCTCTGACCTTGAAAATGAGGTCAAAGGTCAAATTCAAGGTCGCCAGAATATTCTGCATATATCATTCCCTGTATGTTCACGATGGATCCCAGAGCTGTAAAGTCGATAATAAGCAAAATATTAGCCATTTTGTTCTCTGACCTTGAAGATGATGTCAAATTCAAAGTCACGATAGAACACCTGATTTCACCTCCTAATGGCCATTTACGGGGGTTCATGAGTTTCCCTGTCATTTTTGTTTTCTCTCACTTCGTATGCCTGATATGACTTTCTGTCCCCGGACTATGAGATTGGATAACGGACCCTGTTTTGTTTGCTCGGAATACTTAATACTGGGTATTGATTCCACGTCTATTCAGCATATATCATTTGTAGTGTGTCTACAATTGATTCCTAAGCTGTAAAATTGATAGAGGCATTTTGTTCTCTGACCTTGAAAATGAGGTCAAAGGTGAAATTCAAGGTCTCGAGAATATTCAGCATATATCATTTCCTATATGTCCACAACTGATTCCTAATCTCAATAATAAGTGAGATATTAGCAATAATGTCTCACTTAATAAAAATTATAAAGCATAGGAAAATTTAACATGGGAAAGTCCCATTTGGGCCGAGTTTGGGACCAAAATGGCCCATTCCGAGCAATTCAAGGGCAACGAAACTTATACACGTCACAGGGGTACTAACTGAAAGAATAGAAATATAAATATTGGCTGATCCAGCATCATGCACCGTCATGGCATGATATGATCAAGTTTGACAGTATGATTCATGGCCCTACACCCTGAAGAATCACACACAAAAACACTATCCCGCCCCATCCCCCTTCAACAAATCCCCCCTCTCCCCAACTAATTTACTCTGCTAGTACAAGAATTCGGTTTTGTAGCAACCGGTCTCTTGCATATTTGGAGGAGGGGTGCGTGCGTGAGTACTCCATGTGGAATCAATTATCATGATTATCGGGAATAGTAAATTTGACAGAGGTCATTAAATTACTACAACATTTGGAACACCACACATGTTTCCCCTCCATAACTGAGACCCAAATCAGTCGGTAAGCAAGCCACCAATGATGCCGTGAGCCAGGTCCAGCAGTACACATTTGCCGGCTGATACACTGATGTGATGTCATCCGACATAATCCTGGAACCTCTGCATGGGAGCTGTTTCTAGCCGAAGGAATGATTGTGCGCGAAATTGCCGAAAATTGCTTTAATGAGCAGAATTAAATTTAAATTTTATCAGTACATTGTGTATACTTTTGCAGAAATGATTTAGGGTTTTATGCGTCAGGGGTACTTCAGATGTCAAGGTCACACCTGACCTGCAATGTGTAATTTAGCGAATGGTGAAAAGCGAATGGTTGAAGATTGAGCTCACGGACATGAAGGAAGTCATATATGTCGGGTCTTTCTGTGAACTTGAACTGGATCTCAGATGATCGTGAGCAGAAATTTCAATGTGTTTCACAGAGAGAACGCTCGTAAATAGATCTTGAGTTTGTATTATATGCATATTGGTGGTGATGTAAATGATCTCGGATGAACCCCAGTGATAACTCTCAACCTGACCCGAAATGAGTAAATTGGCATCCACAGACAAGACATTCGTATATGAGGCTTAGGTTTGTATTATGAACATACATGAAGTTATACATGGCGGATCGATTGGTGAATCGACCAACTTAAGTGTGAATTGGCTTCCAAGACAAAACGAATGTAGACAGAGTTTGTTTTATGAGCATACGATAAGTCACATATGGTAGAATTTTGGGAACCTTGACCTCGACATATGATGACCTTGAGTGGGGAATATGAAATTAACAAAATTTCAAAATGGATACAGATAGGGGTTAGGTTTGTATTATAAGCTGTTACAAATTCACATACGTGGGATATTTTGTTTTATCTGGATTGTACCTCAGATGACATTGATTGTTCAATATCTAGGCATCACCGACACATAGAGCAATATGGGAACAGTGTATTGGCGTTAAGTGTAGGTTTCAATTAACCGGGTTATTTTGATGAATGTCCTTCAATAGGACCTCCTCAATGTTATCAAAACTGTTGCCCCTATGACCTTTTTGTGGATTGTCGCTGCACCAATCAAAGAGTTATATTTTTAAAAGCTATGAATGTATCAGGGTAGTGTATCGATTTATGTAGGTATCAATCTATTACCACAAATACAGTAGATTTTGATGATGCCAATAACAAACGTAAAATACAACATTTTGCAATAGAAACAAAGCCCGACCAAACAAATTCCCTCTGAATAAATTGAGATCAATGCTTTTTAGTGGTTTCGAGTTGGAGGAGTTCGAAATGACAGTGGTGTCATGATTGAAGGCCTGTTATCTACTTATATATGACCCTACATAGTACGCAAATCAGATCCATACCCAAAATAGTGCAAAATGGCCACAGGAAACACCAGAAACAATTCGTCTTCTAGGGCCTTTCAGTGCTCCCCGAGACACCCACCGATTGTGGGTCCAAGAATTTTTTTAAAACGCCGATTGAAATTCGCTTTGCTCCTGTAGTTCTTCTGTGTGTTCGAGCATTCTAGTATTCATGATATCAACTATGTACCCTATCTGTGCTGATATTGAATAAGATGACATATACGAACATCATTCACTGTCCTCAGAATAGCTGAAGATATATCTCAAGGGTGCTCTCAGCGAATTGAATTTCAGAAAAAAAATATCGGGGGATTAAGGCCCCCGAACTCCCACACCAATTTGAATCAATCTCTATACCGCACCCCCTTTTCACAAAGCTGGCGACGGGCCGGTGCGAGATTATATATCAGACAGATACCACTGATTATGGAGGCGCCACCTGTAGCTCAGGCTGTATACGACTCACTGAGCTCTTTATGTGTTGTTTTTTTTCGGACGAAAATATGCTAAATACCCTAGTAAAACAGTGGCGCTCCCTGATTTAAATTTTCGACAACGATTTTTAGTGGTATTTGTAAAGCGCATGCGCATGTATGTGTGCCGGACACTGTTCGCTTAACTTGTGTGTACCAGTAGGTGAAATATTTTATTTTCCAACAGCACAGGTAGATGTGAATATTGCAGGAAATATGTTATTCAAATTGAATATATTATATTAATTTGTTTTGTTTTTTTATGGCATATTACACTTACTCCTAGGAGTGAATGTGTTTCATTTACCCTCTTAGTAGATGATTGTTGGATAATATCTGATAGTTCTCACTACTATTGTGACGAAAATGCACTCACCTTTCGTCATGTGTCATATGGAATATAAATTTGCCGCTGCAATAATTCACAAATCAAAGGAAGTTTCAGTGAATGCTGTACTTTCGTCATACAAACACTACTACTTGGGTATCGGGTATTTTAACACAGAAGAATGAAACTGACGTAAAAAGGGTATGATGGAATAAGCACTGTATACATGTATGTGCCTGACGATAAATCGATACACTAATATTTCACTGAACAAAGTCCATGTTGAATAATTAGTGATTACCTATTGATATGAACTAAAATGCGACTTATTGGTTTGAAGCCTCGTTTTCAAATTCTCATATTTTTGTAATAGCGCATGGCGAATAATTTATCGAAAAAAATGTGTACAAAATCGGAAGTGTTGTCAAACATTTCCATGTTGGTGCTTCATCGTTAGGTGTAGAACCCATACTTGGATTATGCTCAATAATTTTCCAATGAGTCTTGAATATGGTTTGGAATTATGTACTCAATTTGATTATGAAATTGAACCGAACCAACAATGCAGTGATCATTGACATTGTTAAATACATGTACCTGTACATTGTATGAAAGTTACCCTGAAGTACATGTAAATGTCATTGTCCATAGGCAAAAATACTATCATTTCGTTTTAAATATTGCAATGCCGTCTTCGATAAATAATATCAACGTGCTATGTATGCTATGGTGAATACACAATCAACTGTTAATTGTGTGGTAATGTTTTTTAGTGTGACCTGTTATTGCAGTTTTCAGCATTGATAATCTATCGACGTCATGCGATGATTGACATATCAATAATAAAATTGTAATTTGACACAGATCGAACATTTGAGAGAAAGACTTGAACGCAACCATGCTAATTCAACTCGATACAATTTGAAATTCAAAATTTATCATTACTAAAATAGCCGTTCATTTTACATACATAATACCAGAAAGAAACATTATTGCGCACGGTTAACAGCCATTTACAATGCAATAGCGAAATACAGTGATTAATGATTAAAACGTTTCCAGTTCATTCATTAAATGAAGTAGTGAATCAAATTTTGACATGTTTATATCACACATATACAACACAATGAAAACATCGATCATATGTACTGTGGAATTGGTTGTAAATAATATTCGAGAGGTGTTGCATTTTACAATCCTATTCATATCACTAAAATAGTGTTATATTGATGATAATACATTATAACAATGATGGTACACATTTGTAGGGCGCGCATATTCCAAATTTGTACAATTTGGAATTGGAGAGATTTCTCCACTTTTTCCCTTCATAATGGGAGCTGCCACATAGGTCACATAGAACGCTTGAAAACATAACTTAGATATTAGCGTTTAAAACTTTCCAAATGGGAGGTCATGACGATTTGTGTGGTGACCTTGAATTTGATCTACAATGACATTGAAAGCTCAAAACAGCCATTTTAGGTTAAAAAATGCAAAATTTTCGCTTTGTCTTTCCTCAAAAACTATCTGATCAGTTTTCAAATTTTTATTTCAGAACATGCCAATTGGGATACTTGATGTTGTATTTCTTGAAAGATTGAATTAAAAGAGCACCTCAAATTCCTCATGAGGCCCAACATAGGACAGGATGGTCTCTGGTGACCATGAACTTGAACTAAGATGACTTTGAATGGCATTGTCGAGGTTACATTTGCAGTAAATAATGTAAATTGTCTGATACAGACATAATGCTTGTAGATGAAGCTTAGGTTTGAATTATGGGCATATAGGCAGTCACATCAAGTGGTTCTTTTGTTGACCTTGAATTTGACCTTTGGTGAATTTGATGTGTCAAAGCAGCAATTTTACCCAAAAAAAAAACTGTTTCTAGCACTGTTCAAAAACACTGCGAAAACACTTGTATTTAGACTTGCATTCAGGTTACTAATACATGTATACTCATATACTAGTCTGGGGATGACCTGGGGTGGTATTGTCGAGGTTACATTTGTAGTAAAGAATGTCACATTAGGTCACATCACATTAGGTCACATCAGGCAGTCACATCAGGTGGTTCTTTTGTTGACCATGAATTTGACCTTTAGTGAATTTGATATGTGAAAGTCGCAGTTTTACTGAAAAAAAAATGTCTATCACTCTACATTTTGGCGGCCTTTTTATCCCGAAAATAGCTGTTTTTTGCATGTTTTCCAAAATTTCAATTTTCTGATAAATTTTCATTTGATTTTACATGCGAGTCATGAATTGTCCATTCTGCTTGAAACGTTCGAACAACCTAAAATGTAGGCTCAAAGGCTGAAGTAGGCGTAAAACAGCAAGAATGACTCTTGGATCCATAATGGTTGAAGACAGAGCTTAGCTTTGTATTAGGACTATATATAGGTAATCTTATGTAGCAGATCTTTTGGTGATCTTGAACTTCGTATCAGTTGACATTGAGTGGTCAATCTCGAGGTCACGCCTGACCTGGAATGTGAAAATTGGCATATTGAACGCTTGTAGGTAGAGCTTCCGATTGTATTATGAGCATATGTAGCAACTTTATGTTCAACTTGAGTGGTCAATCTCAATGTTGCATAGCGTAGCTACAGGATCGTTTGTTGTATATTCCTGTACGTGATGGTGTCTGAGTACACAAAACTTCAACAGTACCGGTAACCTACAGGTCCATTGGGCCCATGTTTTTCAACTTACATAAAATTATAAGTGTTTTTTGTCGTTGTCTAGCAAGACTGTTACGTGACTGTGTACAACTTCCAGATGAACTCGTAACAAGCCATAAATACTCATAATGGGACAAAACGTCTAGGGGATCGTTTCTATAGTTTCTGCAAAAGAGTCACTTTTGATTTCTTCAAATTTAACATCCTACCCCATTTTTCACACTATTTTTCAAGGGCCTTCAACCTGTGGTGTGAATCACCAACAGTTCCATCGCGTGATGCCATATCATGTGCATAAAGTATTGCAATGGCATCAATCATGTTGGATACTTGTACAACCCGATCGGGCCATGTCACCTGTGTCATTATTTGTTCAGGTTTGGCCTTTGTGATACCATGGCAATTGGCTAATGATCCAAAGCAGGAGGCAGATTTTATTATGGTAAAACAATGTTTCCGAGTGGAGTGGAAGAATCGGTGGAGGAATATCTGATTACCCGCGCCACACTATATGGCCTGATCAACTCTGCCACCATCCATTAACTTATACACCACCCCGGACCTGGCCAACTGTGCTACCGTCCAGAGCCTGATCAGTTGTGACACCCTCTATAGATCAACTGACAAACCATTCAGGGCCTGGCCAGATGCATCAATATTCAGGCTGTTATCAACGGCACTTCAATACAGAGCCTGATCAGATATAAACTATCGAATACCTGATCGGCCTTGCAATCAATCAGGACTTGATCATCAATTGAAGTCCAGGACCTGATGAACTGTTCCCTATCAGCTGTATCATCATACGGAACGTGATCATTTGTGGCCCTATTTTCGAATCCTGATATCGATCTAATGCAAAATGAACCGAGATATGAATTGTTAATACCCGTTTCATGTATTCAAATCTTGTGAATCTTTAGGATTAGTAAACGTGAAACCAATACCCAAGTATAAAGCACATCGAGCGAGCAAAGTCGAGTCTATTATCAAATCCCAAAGTCCAGTGTGAGGCAAAATTAAGAAAAAAAAAATTGAACTTCATGAAAACCCATATATGACCAGAAGAAAACGAAATGATGTGTACCAGAAAGAGTGAGCATTTCCTGCCCTGTCTTAAACTCCAAAAACATAATATGCAAACATGTGTCGCGTACCTGCCACAGATTAAGTGCTCTTATTAAACAAATCGTTATAACGTCTATATAATGTATTCAATGCAACTCTTGGTATTAGTGAAACATAGCCTTATGGTAGCAATTTAGAGACTAGCTGGGAACATCTCTGAACTTCTGAACCTCAGTGTGTCATATCTGATGTGGTATTAGACTGTCTAGTAGTATCTCTGCGGGTGGAGCAATAGTGATGTTGGTGTAATTAGTAAACCGATATATATATATATCTTGACTTGCACATGTATATATAATTGGCGTGAAGGAGGGTCTCATCATATTTCATTCATTCGGTGACCTTACCATGTAAAAAAACGTACACAAATAATTTTGACGGGGTAACAAAACACAATCCCACAATTAATCTTGTTCTTCAATATCATGTACGTGGTACCGGATTGAGTATGCTGCTAACGGAGGCGCCATCTGCAGCCCATCTCTCACATGAGTAAACCATTAAGTGGCGTCCTGGGGCGAAGATAATTATTACCCTGGCAGAATAGAAACAGTGGCGCCACCGTGTGTTCCTTTGTGATATGTGTTATGTGCAGAGGTTCGCATTTGCCTGCGTTGCAAACACTGCGTAGATTATGGATTTCAATGATACACAAATATAAATGAAACATGGATGACATAGATGAAAATTTGTGTGCTCTCCTGAAGGTCAATGTGTTTCATTACTCCGTTTGTAGATTATTTTATATACTTAGCTCATACCAGTGTTCACTTTGAGGGTGGCGATACTGCGACTACGTGAGCTTTGGCAAACAACGTTGTCATTACAATTGTAGATAACCATAAAACCAAATCACTTGTTCAATTTGCTAGTGTATATAACGAATGTGTTATTGTTGTAATTTCTTCAAACACAGCCTAAAATGTCCGTGTGTATGTGGGTCAAACAAACGAATTCTCATTATGTTCGTTTCAACGTTGTACAATGATATTAAAATCGGACTATGTGCATAAGGCACATACTCACAAGGTATGTGTGGATAAAATTGAACAGGATATATACACTGATTCAATGTATGATCCTAAGAATAACTAAGCAACGCGATTAGGCTATCATGGTGTATGACAACACATATGACAACACATGACGAACTACATCTGAAATTGGACAGCAATAGCATACTAAATTCCCAATATCCTTGGCTTTTTAGTTCGCTTTTTATTTGAAATGTCATCCCCTCATGGATTTCCTGGGATTGTGCATTTTTTATGCATTATTAAATTTATGAGCAGTGTAATCCTTCGAAATCAGCATGTTCGGCCTGAGCAGACCCCGAATGTGACGTCCAGGTAAAACTGCAACAATATTTCCATTCCTTGTGAATACAATATGGCCACAACCCATTTTGGACAAACATTCAGAATTGAGGTAGACAGTTCACCCTGATTTGGTGAAATACGGATGTTTGATTCCAAGGTGAAGTGTTGCCATATCAAATGATGGTAACTGGTGCTGTCGCTGGACTACAGAGAATACGAACAGTTTGAAAAAATAGAGTATAAAAGAATTTCTTGTCCGTGGCTCGGTATATACTTTATTTTAATTATTACTGAACTCCATGTGCAAACTGCTATTCAAGTTCTTGGAATATTATATCTATCATGTGAGTTTCCATGGCATAATTTTAGATTCAGGTTATATATAAAGGCTATATAGTTCTAGTCCGGTTTGGCCATTGAAGTGAAATGGAAAGTATCAACAATATAACTGTTGTTTTACGGAAGAGGATTAGGGCCACCAAACTAAAAGTTTTTTTTCTATTCGTCGACTTAGGTAACTCGATATATCGACTTACTATCTCGATAAATCAAGATATTATCTCAATATAGCGACTTATTATCTCGATAAATCGAGATATTATCTCGATAAACGACTTATTTATCTCGATAAATCGACTTATTTATCTCGATAAATCAAGTTAGTTATCTCGATAAATCGAGTTAGTTATCTCGATAAATCGAGTTGATTATCTCGATAAATCGACTTATTATCTCGATAAATCGAGTTAGTTATCTCGATAAATCGACTTATGTCTTAAGCATTTAAAGTTCAAGTAAACTGGAAATATGCTCAGAGTCACATTATTTATATTGAACACTATATTGAGTAGGATTATATGATCGACCATTATGACGTTAAATATCGAATAATACAGAACAAACTACCGAAATAAAAACTATACTGAAGTCATTATATCATATCTCTTCAAACGATGCAACATGTTCATGAATGAAATTGGTATAATTGTTTTTTTAAAAAATTATTTAGTTAGTAAACATGGAATGACGTATATTCGTAACGTTATCTGGAACGGCTTCTTCAATTGGATAGCTTGGTATTATTTCAGTGATAAGTGTAATGACTGTTAAACTCCATATAATTTTCAATATGAGTAATCAGTATATATTCTTTATCCTATCGTTTCCAAGGTAACCAATGAAGTGGTATATGGCTTGCCTATATCACGGTCGATGTATATTCATTTTACTTGTACTTTAAATGTCTGAGCCGTAAGTCGATTTCACGAGATAGGTAAGTCGATTTATCGAGATACGTAAGTCGATTTATCGAGATAGTAAATCGATTTATCGAGATACGTAAGTTGATTTATCGAGTTACGTAGGTCGATTTATCGAGTTACATAAGTCGACAAATAGAAAAAAAACCCTTTTAGTTTGGTGGCCCTAATCCTGTTCTGTAGTTGTTTGCAGCATGTCACTAAATGAAGTAATATGACTAGACTGACGTGTAGTGGACATGGTAATAGAACTTTTTTTTCCAGTTTTTATGAACAGACATCAGTAATATTTCCTTCTTACAGCGCAATATGAAATCTTACACCAAAACGACCGAAATATTGAATAATAGTAACCCATTTCTGTCATCTTTAAATATCCCATGACTAAGGTTCCTAAGTTACCTGAGTTTTTTTGGAGAGTCACCCATGGGAGTATGAGTTAATTTGGGAATTATTATGTATCTGTTAGTTCGGCATCTTCCACAAGAAAGACTTTTGATGCTTAATGAAGATTGTTGTCGTATATGACCCAAAATGTTTTTCTCTTTCTGCCACTATATCAGAATTTGAAGTACTACAAATATTGACGAAGATGTGAACAAATCAATGACAATTATACGCATCTCAAAAACACAACAGAAAGGCAACTCAGAGGCAGTAACGAAACACATAGGGTTAACTGCCAGTCCAGGCATTGGGACGTTAGGAGACTTAAAGATGACAGAAATGGGTAACATTCAGTTAATATTTCGGTCGTTTTGGTTTAAGATTTCATATTGCGCTATAAGATGGTAACATTACTAAAGTCTTCATAAATACTACAACTCTCTGTTATAACGAATATGCAAAAGAATAACAATACTTCCCCCTTTTTGTGACTGATCGGTGGTGTGGCGAAAATGACACTTAATTACATATAGTTCATGGCTGATAACCCGATATAATGACAGCAAAATGATAAGATACTGGTTTAAATTGGCACCTGACATGCTACTGCCAATGTCATCGTAGCGTTGAACAGCGTACACAAGTCAATAGAGGCAATAACCGACATTGGTCTTGGCCACATCTCCCGCATTGTCTGATCTGTTTAATTATATTGAATATGCAATATGTAGTAAGGGATTGTATCAAAACCGAAGATGACATAAAAAATTCACTTCTAATAAATTGTTTTAAGGATTGACTGCGGGTATCAAACCAAACACTGTAGTGAGCCGCTCTCCCATTCATTTGTAATGTAAACATAAAGGTAACAAAATCAGCAAGACTACCCAACCCTTCTTCTTGAAACTTCATTAACAGAGATATGTATAGCCATGGATGATGAACCGAGACATCGTTCTATAAAAAGTATCACAGCGATTGTACAAATTGATCATGATAGATATCACTTTTACACGCGTCAGCAAACACCGCGTCGTATCTTCAGCGTTACAAACAAGCTGTTGTTGGTATGCATGTACGTTTTGTTGTGTGACCGTCCAATAATAGATGCATATAGCCTACGACTTGAATTTCTGCGAGAGGAATACAATAGGCGGATTTGGTGCACCCGAGCGCAACTCACCAGTGAGCTTTACTAGCATTACTAGTTGTCCGCAGTAAAAAATAATCCTGCCGTTGGGCATGTTTTGAGTGTACCTTGTCTTTTGAGAAAAAGGTCACAAAATGACATTTGAAAATGACAATTTTCACACAATTAATCATATTTAGTCAAGAACCGAGTCTCGGTCGGTAATCCTTGATGGCTATAGGTCGCCACAGTAAATTCCGGTGCCGAATGAATGTTTGCAAGTTCATGATTGTTACCTTTATATTTACATTATAAGTGAATCGAGAACAGGCGCCTTCCAGATTCGGGATTTTACATGCAGTTCGTCCTTAAAATGTGGACCATTCGCGTTTGTATGAATTAATAATATTCGTATTCAATGGGTCTATAAATACACAATCATTGACTAAAATAACAGTCATGACTGGTTATGAGAATGAGAGTCATGAGATGAAAATCATAATTCACGAAAATCATAATTCAATGCAACTTTTTGTCGTTTTCCAGATTTCGAAAAAGTTGGGATTCTACCATGCTGGTAGTCTGTACACTTGTTAGCCAGAATTTTTGCTTTTGCGATATTGATACCATATGATAGTCACGGTTGAGCGCTTCACTGACCCAAACGATCTTCCAACCGCCTGCACTCCTCAACACGTATGCGGCATAACAAAATATTCAACGAATTTATCATTGTAAAATGTCGTTTGATTTTGGAAAAAAAAACGCTCTTGCTGAGAGATAACTATATTTGACCTAAATATAATGTGAAAAATTAGCCCAAGGGCTAAGATAGGTTACCGGACAATATATAATAGCTATTTTGTCCTGTGGCCTTGAAATTAAGGGCACGGTCAAATTTAAAGTCACGAGAGTATTCAGCATACATGTATATGATTTCCCATTCGTTCACAATTGATTACTAACCTGTAAATTCAGTAATAAGAGATATAAGAGTCATTATGTCCTGTGACCTTGAAAATGAAGTCAAAAGTCAAATTAAAGGTCATCTGAATATTCAGCACATATCATTTGATGGATTTCCACAATTGATCTTAAGTTGTAAATTTGATAATAATCAAGTTATCAGCCAAGTTGCCCTGTGAGACCTTGAAAATGAGGTCAAAATTCAAATTCAAGATCACAACAATATCCAGGATATATCATTTCCTATATGTCCACAATTGATTCCTGATCTGTAAAATTGATAATGAGCGATATATTAGCCGATCTCTGCTCTGACCTTGATAATGAGGTCAAAGGTCAAATTCAAGGTTATATATCAAGGTTATATTCAAGGTTATAATATTCAGCATATATCATTTCCTATCTGTCTACAATTGATTCTCAAGTTGTAAAGTCGATAAAAAGCAAGATATAAGCCATTTTGTTCTTTGACCTTGAAAATGAATACAAGGTCATCACAATATTCGGACTACATCGTTTCCTATATGTCCACAATTCTTTCCTAAGCTGTGAATTCGATAATGAGCGAGATATTAGCCATTTTGTGCTCTGACCTTGAAAATGAGGTCAAAGGTCAAATTCAAGGTCATCAGAATATTTGGCATATGTTATTTCCTATATGTCCACAATTGATTCCTAAGCTGTAAAGTCAATAATAAGCAATATATTAGCCATTGTGTGAATGACCTTGGAAATGAGGTCAAAGGTCAATTTCAAGGTCATCAAAATATTCAGCATACATCATTTCCTATACATCACAATTTAGTCCGAAGCTGTAAAGTGGATAATAGGCGACATATTAGCCCTTTTGTTCTTTGACCTTGGAAAATGAGGTCAAATTCAAGGTCATCAGAATATTCGGAAAATATCATTTCCTATATGTGCTCAATTGATTCCTAAGCTGTAAAGTCGATAATAAGCGAGATAATAGCCATTTTGTGCTCTGACCTTGAAAATGAGGTCAATTTCAAGGTCATGACAATAATCAGCATATATCATTTCCTATGTCTCCACAATTGATTCCCAGTCTCTAATCTCAATATTAAGTGAGATATTAGGCGTAATGTGTCCCATTATAAAGCACATTAGAATTTAACATGAGAAAGTCCCATTTGGTACCAGTCGAAAAAATGAAAATGACCGCTAAACGCAGACCGGCAAATTCAGGGACAACGAAACTTATACACTTCACAGAGGTATGTGAGCAATCTTTTGAAACAAAAATCTCAAAACTGTCTGAACAGTTTTTGAGAAAATGGCCGCCAAAGTCAGAAATTGGCCGATTTTCGACAAAAAAGGCCGCCATTTTGAAAAAAAATGCGAAATAAAAAAAAAAAAATTAGGCCAAGGGCCGAAGATAGGTTACCGGACAATGTTTAATATTTTAGATGTTAGCCAGGTCACTGGTTGAATTCAAGGTCAAGAGAATATTCAGCATATATAACATTAAGCATATATCATGTCCACAGTTGATTGCTAAGCTGTAAATTCAATAATCAGAGAGATATTAGCAATTTTGTGCTGTGGCCTTGAAAATGAAGGGGCAAAGGTCAAATTCAAGATCATCAAAATATTCAATGTATATCATTTTGTATATCATGTCCACAATTGATTCCCAAGCCATACAGTCAATAGAGGAGCTAGATATGAGCCAGTTTGTCCTTGGACCTTGAAAATGAGGTCAGAGGTCAAATTCAAGGTCACGAGAATATTCAGCATATATCATTTCCTATATGTCCACAATTGATTCCTAAGCTGTAAAATCGATAATAAGCGAGATATTAGCCATTTTGTCCTGTGACCTTGAAAATGAGGTCAAATGTCAAATTCAAGGTCATGACAATAATCTGTATATATCATTCCCTATATGTTCATAATTGATTGCTAAGTTGTAAAGTCGATAACAAGCGAGATATTAGCCATTTTGTCCTGTGACCTTGAAAATGAGTTCGAAGGTCAAATTCAAGGTCATCAGAATATTCAGCATATATCATTTCCTATATGTCCACAATTGATTCCTAAGCTGTAGAATCAATAATAAGCGAGATATAAGCCATTTTGTGCTCTGACCTTGAAACTGAGGTCAGAGGTCAAATTCAAGGTCACGAGAATATTCAGCATATATTATTTCCTATATGTCCACAATTGATTCCTAAGCTGTAGAGTCGATAATAAGCGAGATATAAGCCATTTTGTGCTCTGACCTTGAAACTGAGGTCAGAGGTCAAATTCAAGGTCACGAGAATATTCAGCATATATCATTTCCTATATGTCCACAATTGATTCCTAGTCTCTAATCTCAATATCAAGTGAGATATTAGGCATAATGTGTCCCATTATAAAGCATAGGAGAATTTAACATGGGAAAGTCCCATTTGGGCCGAGTTTGGGCCAAAATGGCCCACTTCGAGCGATTCAAGCGCAACGAAATTTATAGACATCATAGAAGTACATATGAGGAGTCTTATGTATAAAAAAAAAAAAGTTACTGAACAGATTTTGAGAAAATGGCCGCCAAAGTCGAAAATCAGGCCTTTTTCGTGGAAAACGGCCGCCATTTTGAAGAAAAAGCGAAAATCAAAAAACTAAAAAATACCTCCTTCTTGAATTATTTTTAAGTATTTTTCTGCAAAATTTCAGAAGAATTCGCCTGTAAACAAAAAAGATATAAATGTGGACGACGACGACGGACGCCACGCCATGCCAATAGGTTTTCGGACCATAGGTCCGGTAACCTAAAAATAACCCCCTTTTGAAATATTTTTAGATATTTTTGTGCAAAATTTCAGAAAGATTCACCTGTAAACTTTAAAGATAAAAATGTGGACGGACGATGACGCCGACGGACGATGGACGCAACGCCATGCCGATAGGTTATCGGACCATAGGTCCGGTAACCTGAAAATTGCCATTAAATTCACTGCCTAATCTGTATTAAAATTCATGTGCAAGTTTTTTAGGATATTGCCAATTTTCGTACTCTGAATGTGAATGTAGTTATACGAAATCTACCTTGCGGTCTGTTCATGACATTCCGAGTAATAACCAGTTATAATATTGGAGGTGAAACTATATACTTCATTTATATTTCATTTGCATCATTTGATATGACTGAGTGGGTGTCACTGCTGGCGGACGTTAAATCTGTCCCCGAGGACCAGCAACTCAGTAGCCTTCGGGCTTGTGATTAGGTACTTGTCACATATCTGTTTCATGGGGTTTGTTTCGGATTTCTAAACTATTTTCATAGGTTGTTGGGCAGTTGTACACTAATTCCATCAGGTGTACAGTAGAAACAACTAAATTTAACACACTGTCTGTCCCTGATGACGCCAGTGTGTCTTTGGATAAACTATTTGGTCAGGTTTTGTTTCTATTGCAAAATGTTGTATTTTACGTTGTTATTGTCATCATCAAAGCCTGACTGTATTGGTGGTAACAGATTGATACTTACATTTATTAGTGCGGTCACCTTTATTGAAGCTAGAGTTTACAGGGGTCAGAAGTGTACCTATTTGTACATTTTGATATCCACTTTTCTCTTAAAATGGTGTCTACAATCCATAAAGGAGTTGGTTGGGGGGGGGGGGGGGGGCTAACAATGCCTGAGCTGAGCTGATATATTTATGCCACATAGCTGGAAGATTAGACATGTCAAGTCATTGCAAGACATCACATTACACATACTACAAAATATCGCACTTGAAGCACGACGGCAAAGCCACACTGTCATAATCAGGGGTAAATAATCTGTAACATATAATTGTTCTGATGTATATTTGATAATCTTAGCACGCAACGGAACAAATCCATAAAATCCAAAACAAACCCCTGGCAATTGGTCAATGACACGTGCATGTTGAAAGTACCTCATCACGAGCCAAAACGAATGCATCGAATCACCAAAAGCTTACATTAATAGGCTTTCTTACATTTCCGTAACTTTTCAGCACCTGACCTTCTACTTACACGGATTGACATTCTGGACTGATTGTGCGTATGATCATCTCCTATTATCGTCATCAAGGTTGTGACGAATAACTGTCGTGAATCTCCCCCAAAGGCCTAAATTTTTTAGACAAAATCGTCAGTTTGGCCACAGGAGACCAAATTGATTGTAGAAAATTTTCTTTGTGAAACCATGTTTTTGGGCGCTACGACGAAAAATTGTGGATACAACATAGATTTGTGGGAGTTGAGCCTATGGTTAGTTATATATCGAGGATCTCTTGGTGACCTTGAACTTGACATAAGATGACCGTGAGTGAGTGACCATTTGCCTGCAACGTGTAGATTACCCGCTGCAAAACGGACGGTTGTAGATCGAGCTCACGGACATAAAGGCAGACGTATATGGTTCGTCTATCAGTGACCTTGAACCTAATCTCAGATGATTGTGAGCAGAAATCTGGAGGTGTCATGTAACTGGAATGGGTTTTGCAGACAAGACGCTCGTAAATAGAGTTGGAGTTTGTATTATATGCATATAGGAGGTGATGTATGGTTCCTTGGAGAAAATAACTTCAGATGAACCACTGAAATGTGTAAATTGGCCTCTACATACAAAACGCTTGTAGAGTTTAGGTTTGTATTATGACCGTAATTTAAGTAATTTAAGTAAATGGCGGATCAATTGGTAAACTGGTGCTCCTCAGGTCATCTTGGGTATACGTGAGTTCGGAAATGTTTTCAGGTCAGGTCAGTGGAATTGGGTCAGGATCAAATGGCTTAAGCATGGCCAAACCATGCTGTCACACTACCATTGTCGATTCATTGTCACCAACACATTCGATTTCGCCTGTACAATACCAAATACTTTACTTCGAGTTCACTGAGTCACTCACGTTTAAACATGGTGTGTACGAACATTTTGTTTATACCACTTGACCTGACCTAGAAACATTTCCGAACTGACTTATTGAATGCCAAATTTACGACCAACTTGAGTATGTTCATTGGCTTCTTAGATAAAGCACATGTAGATAGATTTTGATTTAAAAGAAACGTTTTTAAGTTTGTTCTATGAGCAAACGAACCTTGACCTCGACCCAAGATGACTTTGAGTGGTGAAGATGAAGGTCAGGTGTGAAATCAACAAATTGGTTTTTTGGCTTCAAAATGGATACTGATAGGGGTTACGTTTTGTATTATACGCCTAAAGTGGATTGGACCTTAAATGGCATTAACTGGAATGCCACACACTGTTCAGAATCTGGAAATTTCCGGAATCAATCGTTCAATGTTTTTTCAGGTTAAAATGACAGTGACGTTATGTCTGAATGATCGTTTGTTGTTTACATCTAACAACAGGCCAGACCAATAGTAATCAGTATCTCAGCTTGTAGTAGTCGTTTTGGAATAGAGTTGTGCAGCCGCGTGACGATATGGTGTGATCCTGGTGACAAACATATACACCATTGTCTCATGTGGGCAACTACATTGATGCTGAGTTGTTTGCTGCGATATAACTCATATTGAACAAAGGGTGTATATTTGTTTGTCTCCAAAATCACATCCTATCATTATGTGACTGTTGGCTCTGTATCGTGGATGTTCACATCATAATGCAAGATTATATATCAGACAGAGATCGTTGGTTACGGAGGCGCCACCTGCAGCTCAAGCTTCATACGACTGAGCCATTTAAATGTTTTTTTCTTCAGGCGAACATATGCTGGATACCCCATAAAAACAAGGCCTTCGGATGTCAGTTTTTGACAGTGATTTGCGAATGTTGTGTGAAAGCATTTGCCTGCATGTGTACCGGACACTGTTCTCCCAACTTGTGCATACCAACAGCACAGGTAAATGTAACCTCAAATATTTTTTTGAATATGATATTCGAACTTAATATATTATATAATTTGTCCTCCTAGAAGTAAATGTGTTTCATTTACCCTCTTAGTAGATAACTGTTGGATAAGATCAGTTCTCACTTCGAGGGTGACGAAAATGCATTCACGTTTCATCGTGTGTTAGAATATAATATTACCACTGTAATAAATCACAAATCAAAAGGAATGTCTGTGACTGCTGTACTTCTGCCAAATACATACCGTTATTTTGGTTTCTTCTAGTTTTTGATGTAGAAGAGTGAAACTGACTAGAGAAGAGATATATTGGAAATAGCACTGTAAATCACTCTCATGATAAATCGATACACAACTCTTTTCTGCTGAACATAAAATACACCATGTTGAGTTACCTAATGATTTGAAGTAAAATGCGACTGATTGGTTTAAAGCTGATAGTCTTATATTTTTGTAAATACCGCGTGGCGAACATTTTATCGAAATATATGCATTAGGCGTATATCCCATGTTTAGTTTAGGCTCAATAATGATTCATAAATATGGTTTTGGATTATATTCTCAATTTTATTGTAAAATTGAACCAAAATAAGAATGCAGTGATCATTGACATTGTTAAGTACATGTACAGGTACCTTGTATGAATGTCTTATAATGTGTGCAAATATGTTTCTTCTCTGATAATAAGCAAACTATTATTTAGTTTCTAATAGTCATTGTCGTCTTCCATGAAGATATGAATAATATCACCATATTCTGTATTTACGCTCACGGAACTAGTCACAAGTTGTGATCACAATGATTTTGTGGAGACAAGCCTGTTTCATCTCGGAAATTACAGCAGTTGAAACAAATATTAAAATTATTTGTTAAACTTGAAATGGCCTTTATCTTGAAATTTTGTGAGAGGTTTGAATGCATTCACGTTGATTCAACCCGATATAGTTCAACAATCAAGATGTCAAAATTTGATCGATGTATATTTTTGTCATTTTGAATCAAAATCCCTGAAGTCAACAAGCCTGACTTTTGTTACTCAACAAATTAAACCCAAATGTGAATTGTTCACCAATTGACCAATATCCAATTACTAATGAATCCAGACAGTGCTACTGAATAGAAAATAAACACCAATTGATAACCTATTGGCATGACGTAGCGTCCGTCCGTCCATAAACAATTTTATCTTCAAAGTTTACGGTCGAATCTTTCTGAAATTTTGCACAAGTATAACTTTTGTTACCTTGAATCGCTCGAAGTGGGCCATTTTGGGCCCGAATTCGGCCCAAATGGGACTCCTATGCTTTATAAAGGGGCACATTATTTGTGATTGTCCAAAGATATCATAAAAATAGTGTAATACATTTATGGTATATATTTTGATGGCGTACGTCTTCAATAAATGGATTGTTGTATTACAGGTGTTAATTGATTTGAATGTTTATTGTCATTACCTCAGCCGAAATGTTTTATATACGGTCTGGGTGTTCATTTTGGGAAGGAACATGAACACTTGTACAGACGATTTTTAGTTTGTAGAATCCGATTTTAATATGATCCATGCTGGTTGACCAGGAATTGAGAAAATTTAGAAATCCAAGATGGCCGCCTTCCATATTACAACTTTTGACCAAATCTTTTGAACTTTTGTCTATATCTTTGGATCTATCTGACATAGACATATGAGTTTGTTATCAATAAAAATGGGAACAATACCCAAGTACATAGTATTTCGAGCGAACAAAACCGAAACCGTTATCCAATCTCAAAGTTCAGTGTCAGGCAACATCGAACAAATAATGGGACACCCGAAAACGAGTTTCAAGTTCCAAGTTCCGAGTTTCGAGTTCCAAGTTCCAAGTTCCGCATTTAAAGTCCCAAGAAAGTGCAGTTATCGTTTTTATATTTCTGCATCGGGTCTCTCCAACTCATTAAATCACTTTCTTGTGCCACCTTTCAATATCACAAAGTCGAAAATTAACCTTCCAAGTTGATGCCTGGTACGCGCGGACCTCAGAGTGCCACGCGGGTATGATTTGAAATTTCGGATAGTTTGCGAATTTCGATTTGGGTGTGTTTTTCGTTCAATTCTATTTAGTTCAAATGTATTTTTATATCATTTCTATATTTTACATTCACAAAATTAAATACAACAAATGATGGGAAAATTGAAAACAAAGGGGAATGAAAATAATACTTATTGCATTATGACAGAATAAATTCGGATCTTGATTCGGATCAATTTCTTTCATTAAATAATTGTTCAGGCATCACCAACGAACTATGCTGTGGATGACTGAATAAATATTTATTAGAAGAAGTTTATCATTTATTCGAACCTGTAACATATAGTGGTGCTGCGCCTCAATTCAAACTGACGCCATGATCCCTCGTCTCTGCAACTTTTAGACTCAATGTTCAAAGAACTCCTGAAAAAGCGTGGCATGAGTAGAAATACCGTGAAACTTCTAATAGAGGCCGGGTTCCTAATAGACGCCGGGGATTCAGGTATACTGAAATTAATAGCGCCGAGTCTACGTACATTGTGTAACATAGCAACGTATAGATATTAATATCGACAACGTCAACGCTTCCCAGTCGGGAATTTCCAGCTTTTAATATCTAAACTGTCGTCCGATTTGTCATATCGTAACACAGGCCTCGCCAATTCCAATAAACGCCGGGTCCAGACAACGACTGGAATCAATAAATGCCGGGTTCTAATAAACGCCGGGTCTAGAGTGTAACTGGAATCAATAGACGCCGGGCGTTTATTAGAAGTTTTACGGTACTGACTGAACACCGACGACACCTTTTTATTAGAAATTTAAACGCGGAACTTGGAACTTGGAACTCGTTTTCGGGTGTCCCACAAAAAATTATGGAAGTTCATGTACGGACATCAGATCAAGTATTCACTGGTAGATATCCATCCTGGATATGACATCGATACCATCAACTCAGTAGCTTTTCGGCTTGTGATTAGGTACGTTTGTACTTGTCATATATCTATTCCATGGGATTTGTTTCGGATTTCTAAAGTATTGTCATAGGTTGTTGGGCAGGTATATACTAATTCCATCAGGTGTACAGTAGGAACAACTACATTCAACACACTGTCCGCCCCTGATGACGCCAGTGTATCTTTTGATAAACGACGAATACGTAGACTTAATTGGCAATTATTGTACAATGGAATACAATTATCCAGTATCATCTCATCTCAGCACTCAAATACTTAATTACCAATACATTTTATTAGTGAGAGCGGTCCGGTGGAGTGTTTCTGAGTGTGGTTGTAATCTTTATATAGGAAACAATTTCTTCAATAGCAGGCCAATTTTTTTGTGATGGACAATAATTCAAATTGAAGGTCCAGTAATACCCGCAACTTATCGGTGGCTGTTAGCCTGGATAATCTATTGGATGTAATATCTGAAGCGGTAAACATATTCTCCCTGTATGCTCTGTTTGATGAACTGTTTCTTCAGGCTTTTTTCTATTGCAAAATGTATTTCACGTTTGTCATTGGAATCATCAAAACTTGGCTGCATTGGTGGTAATACATGGTTACTTACATCGAGCGAGTTAAAATGACACTTTTTCGATGGAGTTTCAGGTTCAGGGAAGTCAGGATCGGGAGGTTACTGCATAAATCGTGTTGTCATTAGTTTTGCACTTTAAAAATGGGCTGAGCTAAATTGTTCGCAGCGACATTAAAACTGGTCCTGACCTTCAGAGCAACATCACGCGATCGTAAGCATTGTTATAATTTACAACCTAATGAACTCTTTGAGCAATGTCCATTATGGTGATTTCAATAAGATGTCATAAAATTTGTAGGGTCAGATTCATGCCACTTGTTCCTGTATCATCGTTTAGTACCCTCATGAAGATCATGAAATTCCATTGAAAATTCAAGTGTGTATGTAACAAAGAATAAACAATTGAACCATTATGAATCATATTAGACCAGAGGTCTAAAATTGAAGTTCAACATGAACATATTATCGTGGATTCTCAGATCAGCAGATTCGTCACATCTAAAGTTAGGATGAACCTTCAATATAATCGATGGTATAATCGAAGATTGATTGAAAGAATTTTTAGTGAAATAGTCTGTTATGCATATGAATAAATGACGATTGAGCAACTGAAGTATGCATGAAAGTACCGATTTAACACGGTTCAAATAATAATTTTACGAAGCTGTAGAGATATTGTGCATTGCAATCATCCATGATATGATCAGCATTGCCACTCCCCCGAGCGTGATATACTGTATTACCATCCAGGGTCAGATCATGTGCACCACTTTCCAAGCTGTGAATAGCTGCCCAACAATCTGGGGCCTGATCAACTTTGCCACCATTCAGAGTGTGATAAGCTTGACCTCCACGCAAAACCTAATCAACTGTGCAATAATGCAGGGCGGAACCCACTGTGTCACCATCTAGGGCCTGATCAATTGCACCACAAAACATGACTTATGTATTGATTCCAAAATCTAGTCGCATATCAACTGTGCCACCATCCAGGGTCTCATTAGTTGTGCCACCATTCGGGGACGGATCAGATGCGGCATTCAAGATCAGATGACTGCTCCACCATACGGGCGCTAGATCATCTGTGCCACAAACCAGCCCCTGTTCTTCTGCACCATCATCATTTGGCAGGCCTGGTGTGCTGCTCCACCGTCCGGGCGCTAGTGAGGAATGATAAGCTATGCCACTGTCCAGAGCATGATATTCTGTGTCACTATCCCGGGACTGACCACCTGCACCACCGTCGAACTATATAGGAACACAATAATCGAGTGTCTTCAAATATTTCAAAGATTTGCCTAGTCTGCCATACGTCAGTTTGTCACAACTGATGTGGTACTAGGTTGGTGTGTGGTATCTTCGTGGGTGGAGGAATGGTGATGATTATGTAGAAATAATTTGACACTGTGACCCTTCAATGTTTGATAAAATTTCATTCAATAACTGATGTCTAATATCAGTTAAAGGGTATATATCACGAAAATTGGATATTGGTTTTTGTTGTGTATGTGAAAGCACTATTTGAACTGAACAGAATGGTTTTTACAGCATATTGATATCATGATTCCTTCCAAAGTTATGACACTTTAAACATGTACATATTTACAGAATCTGACAACAGAGTCTGACAGCTAATTAATATGCAAATGAGATGTATGACGTCATTGACAGACTGTTTTTTAATTAGGCATTTTTAAATGGAATAAAGAGACCGTTTGTATCCATATTTGTTCACCAAAACCCATTTTTTGTGCCTTTTAGTTAGAATAATCAGTGATTTCAAGGAATTCGTGGTTGCCATGGCTACCATTGGTCTGGCTGGGCCCTTAGCAACCATGGTTGCTAAGGTCAATATCTAATTGAAAACAATATATACATGTATGAAACCATTTCAGACAATAGAGTAATGACAATATATTGAGGAATATATCATCAAAATGTCTGAACACAACCCTTAGCAACCAATACAGGCTTAGGAAACCAGTAGTAATGGTACCATTCATTTGTAATGGCTCTAAACGTTGGTGATTTCTCAGGGCTGTATCGGTTGCTAAGGTGTGTTTTCGAAGTATTTGTTGATCAATTCCACAAAATATAGTCACTACCCTGTTATCTAAATTGGTTTGATACTTTCATATCATGTTTTAACTTGAATACCAGCCTTAGCAACCTTGTTGCTAAGGGCCAAATCAGCCCATTGGTTGCCATGACAACCAAAATTTATATACACTCACTGACTATTCCTACTAAACGTTATATCTGATGAGTTTCGGTGACCAAATATGAGCTCAAATGCCTAATTGTGACATGTTAAAATTGCCTAATTAAAAAGCAAGCTGTCAATGACGTCACACATCTTATTTGCATATTAATTAGAAGACAGATTTTTCAAGACTATCTGGAGAAATTTGCCGGATTTTCAATATTAAAATAGCTATAACTTTTTAACAAATCGAGATATCAACATTCTGTAAAGACTGTTCTACTCAGCTCAACGAGTGGCTTCAAATAAGCTGATGTCATATTTTCGTGATATATACCCTTTAAAATAATGTATCTGAAACTAGATGGTGTCTGCTGCTTACGGAGGCGCCATCTACAGCTCAGCCTTAACGCGAATAAACCATTAAGTGGAGTCATGGGCCCACTATGATAATGACCCTGGCAGAATACTAACAATGGCGCCACGGCGTGTTACTTTTTGATAGGAGTTACGTTCGGAGGTTCGCATTTGCCTACCGAGCAAACACTGCGAACAATATGGATTTCAACGACATAAAAATATAACTTTTATCGATAAAACATGGATGACATCATTGGAAAATATTAATGAGTGCTATTGTGAAAGTCAGTGTGTTTCACTCACTCGGTTTGTAGATAGTTCGTTTTAGATTCTTATTTTATACAAGTTTTCACTTTGAAAGAGACGATACTATATGAACTTCGACACACAACGTTGTCGTCAAATTTATTAGATAACCAGACAACCAAATAACCTTTCCAGCTCTATGGTGTTTAAAACGGAAACGTTATTGTTATATTTTCTCCACACACACACCAAACGGTTGGTGTTTGTGCGAGTCAACAAAAAATGAGATAAACTAAGGCAGGTCGATAAATAGGCCAGCAAGCATTCCATATTTGAACAAAATACATGTAAAGCGACCAAGCTATCATAGCGTTAATGCACTCGGATTTTAAACCGAAGTATGACAATGCATGACACACTCATAGATTTCCTGGGTTTGTGCAGTTCCTGGGTTTGTGCGTTTTTGATATTTCGAAATCAGCATGTTTGGCAGGAGCACATATGAGTATGTCATCCAGGTAAAATTGCGACAGTGTTTTCATTTCTTTTGAATGCAACATGACCAAATCACATTCAGAATTAAGGTAGACGGCCAACTCTAGTTCGGTAATAGATTGATGTTTGATTCCAAGGTGAAGTAAGCTTCATTAAATGATGAAAGGTTGTGATCTCGCTGGAATACGTAAAAATAGGTTGAAAAATTGAGAATAGAAAAAAAATATTATCCATGGTTCGTTATATATATTATTAGTGGATTCTATGTGCACATTAATAATCAAGTTCTTAGAATATTTTTTATTATGTGAATTTCCATGGCATAATATCAGATTCAGGCTATACTCTGATTTTTAAAACTTGTTTACACTACGGAAAAATACAAACTTGGCCCGTTTCATTGTGCTACTATAGAGTGTCGTGTTATAACTTTGCATACTTCAATGGGCAGTCACATGCCAATAAAGTAAAAAAGAATTCAGACTTCTATCACAAAATTAGAACGAAGTTGGCAATCCAACCCAATGGCCAGTTCCAGACGGCAAGTTCCAGACCAAAACGGCATTTTATGAAACTAAGCTTCTTTCGGTATTTTGTGGTGTTCACATCGACCATGCATGGGTGTATTGTTGTAATTTTGAACCGGAAGACAATTTAAGGTGTATTCTACACGCAGTGCTGTTCTCAAAAGATTGCACAGCCACAGAAGCAGCAAACGCACTACATCCTTGTGCTGACCCAGAAATTCCACGACTCGGCCAAAAATGAATATTGGGGTACACTGCAAACTGTTTTAATTTCTGCGATAGAAGTTTGAAATTCGGTAGAAGATTGACGTTTGACGCCCAGGTTAACGTGGTCCGCTACAAACAGTGAGGAAACGGAGAGTCAAAATTTAAAAGTTATTTTTTGAATATTATCTCTTCAAAATTACCTATTTTACAGAGTAACTGATCAGCATCCTAATACTGAAAAGGAAATAGGGGGTCATCGTGCTGGTTTCTTCGACATATTCGATCAAAATCACAACCATTTACCTAAAATGACATACATTTTGGCATTTTTGCACATTTTTTTGGTCCATATTCACATCTTGCATCGTGTTTTCCATGCGAACGGATGCGGTGACCCCCTATTTTCTTTTCAGTTTCAGGATGCTAATCAGTTACTCTATACAATATGTCATTTTGAAGCTCTAGATTATGTTGATGTAGTTATTTATTTTAAAAATTTCTTTGACTCCTTCCCCTCACTGTTTGGAACGGATTACCTTAAGCCTCCAAAATTATAACGCGACCGATAATAAGAGCAAAAAACAGTGTAAATGAACA
The DNA here is from genome assembly GCA_949152475.1 of Terebella lapidaria. Lineage (NCBI taxonomy): Eukaryota > Metazoa > Annelida > Polychaeta > Terebellida > Terebellidae > Terebella > Terebella lapidaria. The sequence goes on from OX424567.1 coordinate 5,424,409, forward strand.
TATTTTTTAGAGAATAAATATAGCTACTTTCGGGTTTTTTTTTCAATAGTAATATGTTATACGACTATACATTGCCTTCTGTTGATCGATATAATCCGAGTAATTGTCAGGTAGAATAATTCCATCGATGATTAGATTTGAAAGTGAAATTATACACATCATTTATTATTATGTTTATCCAACATCGTTCAAGGCATTCCTTTTTTATAAGAAGATAACTTTTAGTGCAGTGAGATGCCTTTGGCGTTCTGTGCTAAATGTAGTGGAGTGTGGACACAGCTTTTGAGGATCGCAGCATACATGTACTGTACATGAATGTTTCAACTATTGCTCGCAGTGATTCGAAAGAGCCATATAAGTTAGTTACGTGTACGTCAGGACAATATGAATGACAACGAATTAAAAAAAATACTATTTGATGGAGTGATGTGGAAAAATATTCATTCATTACATGTTTCTTATTCTACAAAGATAACATGATATTCAGATATGATTAGATAAATTAAAGTGGGTTGGACTCACATGGGTGTGTTGATTCACTAATAAAATCATGTTACACCGGTGAGTGTGAATATTTTGGGAAAACCTTTCAGTCCTGATCACATGGTCCTTAACACAGGCAACAATTCTAGTATTATCTTTTACACTTTTGTATAACAACAGGTTGGCAAAAATATTTCATATGTAAGCAAGTGGTTTTTGGTTTTCAGATATGAAGAGTGTCACGAATTGTTCTAATAAGTTCGGTAAACTTTCGATTGCATATTCAGGACATATAATTAGATCGTGGATGCGGTTCTTACGACGATGACTACACGTGATTGCATAATGTGTCAATGTGATCCTTCTATGACATGTTCGTTGTGTACAGTTGTCCAAGACGTCTGCGCTGTTGAGACTCGTGAAGGATCGTGATAGTTTATAAAGCAGTCCGCAGTGGCTTCTCTCCGGAGCTAACTCCATCAATCAGAACTCTAACAGATGATTCGATCAGCTCCAGACGGCAACCGCCAATAACCATTCACTCAACTTGTAGATCAGTCCTTCGCGCCACACTTCGTCCAATGCCTTTGAGAAACCCAAGTACGTTTGTTAATAATGTTGTTACCTTCCATGAAGCTAGAGTTGTCAGGGGTCAGAAATTTATTGGCTGTCAAATACTTGTACAGTCCGGTATCGACTGTTGTATCGAAGATGGGTCTATTGTTCTGTACGCAAGTTTTTCGTGGCAATAAGCTGTTTTATATTACGCACCAAATTGTCTAACAATCTCTGGGATGGACTGGGATGGAAGTGTTTTACAGAACTCATGTAGATAGATCTTGAGTTTGTTCTATATGCATATAGGAGGTGATGTAAATGACATCAGATGAGCTCCGGTGGTAACTCCCAATTCAAGGGCAAATTTGATCCGAAATGTGCAAATCGGTCTCTACAGACGAAACGCTGGTGGGTGAAACTTCGGTTTGTACAATGAACATGTATAAGGTTATATATGACAGATCAATTGGTGAGAAGTTAGGATCAATTGATGAACCTGTGCTCCTACTCAGATCATTTTGGGCTGTGAATGCTAAATTTACAACGATCTTGGGCTGCGAATGATAAACACATGTATACAACGAACTTAAATGTGTAAATTGGTTTCCTCAGACAGAAGGCCGGTGAGTAGAGTTCAAGTTTATTTTATGAGTATACGAGAAGTCACATATGGCGGCTTTTTGGAACCTTGACCTTGACCTAAGTGAATATAATGGCCATGTATATGTGTGAAATTAACAATTTAGTTTTTGTGTTCAAAATGTACTTTTGTTAACATGGATGTTATTTCAGATGGCATTGACTGTTCAATGTTCTGGCATGACATGCACAAATAAGAATTAGGAAACAAATGCCTCACATATATTGACGTTACGTGTTATCATGCGATCCAGGTAGGTTACAGTTAGCATGGTTACACTGAGAAGTGACTTTCAATGGGTAATTTTCAATGATGTCAAAATTGTAGCTTCTTTGACATTTTCGTGAAATTTCTCTCCTCTACCCAATAGAAATCTCAAGTCACCTATCTAACATACTGTGACAGTTTTTAGGCTACCGCTCCAATGGTCCGATAATCTATTGACATAGCGTTGCATCCCGCCAGCCGTCGCCCGTTTACATTTTTATCTTTAAAGTTTTAGGTCATATCGCCCTAAAATTTTCCAGAAAAAATATGTAACGTTTGACGCCCGCTACCACTCCTTGGGCACCACAAGGCGGGCGTCGTTATTAGTTAGCTACAACCAGGTCATCATCGTAGTCATGTAGCCTGGTGTGTCGAGCAGCTTCTGGGACAGGAGCACGTGGGCGTGTTGCTGGTCGGCTTCGCCGACGGTCCACCACGGAGATAGAACCCCGGATAGCCCGACGGTCTACCAGAGCCTGTACGCACCATCCCAGACAGAGACTACCAATCATGGGGGCGTGAGCCCCCGGATCAAAGTAGCCCCCCTCCTGGGTCCCCAATCGGAATTGTCCCTGGGGTCCAGACGGACCCTCTAGCTAGGAAAAAGGGGACAAGGAGTCCATAACAGTGCCCACCGTCGTCCTCTCGCCTTGACAGGTCAGAGACAACCTAAAAAAAGCAAGACGGGCTGCTAGCTATAAAACTAGCAGCGCACGAGAGCGAGGGTGTGACGTCTCAGCCAATGAAATAGTGTAGTGGAGCGATGAAAGACAGTGCGTCTCCAAGGAGACAAACGAGCTTCGAACGTGAAGCAGTCAAAACAGGTATGGTGTACGGAAAAGGCCGAAACTCCTTTCGCAATTTTCGGGCAAAATCGACACAAATATTTTGAAATATTTCCAGAAAAGGTCTTCTTAGTTTTTTTATTTTCGTATTTTTGTCAGAATGGTTATTTTTTTGTCAAAATGGTTAAAAATATAATGATCATATTTTTTTGACATTTTCGGCCATCTGTAAGGTAATGCAGATGGTAGGTCTTGAATCGTGCTCCAAATGTATTCTGTAATGTCCTCAAAATTTCACATGTGGGTGGCATTTAAGAATCATCTTTTTGCTGAAAAGGCCTGAAATATAGGCCAAAAATAGCCAAAATGGCCACAACGTCACTTTTTGGCACTTTGCTGAAAAACTGTTTAGCAACTTTTGCTCTAATTTCACATGTGGATGGTAATTTGGACGGCCTGGCCTAGAGATTTGGTGGAACATAATGCGGAGCCTGAAATATACCTTTGTTTGTATGGATTTTTGTGTAATTTTGGGATCTAGTATAAACTGGGTAGTTTATAATCTTTACATGAAGCAGTGATACCAAAATAATGCAATACAGACATGTGATTCGATAATATATCTTGCTTAGATATAGTAATATCCTGGTATGTACGGTTAGAAGTGTTGTTTTTAGAGATACCAAGTTCATAGGCAAACCTTTTGATAAGTCTTGAAGATGACTTCAGGTGACTTTGAGTGGTAAGTTCTAAGGTGACATCTGACATGAAACGTATAGATGGACTGTGCATACAAAACAGCTGTAGACAGATCTTAGGTCTGTATTATGAGCACAGCGAAATACATATATGACAGATATTTTGGTGACCTTGAGTTTGACCTAAGATGACATTGATTGGTAATTGTTGAGGTGTAACACTTGACATTCTACACTGCACATTCCACTGGTAACTTGACCTATCCTTCGGGTTATCTTATTTATCAACACAGATTTTCATCTGCATGTACATTTTCAAACACAATTCAGGTGGACAGTCTGACAGTCAGTCTCCGATAATACAGTTCAGGCCTATAGCATGAATATTATTATTGACCGATATTTCTTCAATAAATTAAATGTATTTAATGGCACAGGTCGTGATAACATTTTGACTGAAGGATCATTTGGGGATCTGATCTTCAACAGCCCTTTGGATCTTGAAAAGCCACTTAGATGAATGTGGGTGATAAAATATGTCAAATTAACAACAGCTCACACCGATTGTAATCACTATCCCATCATGCAATGGACATATTGACTTTTCGTTGTTGTTCTTACCATGATGCGGGTTTATATATCAAGCAGAGACCACTGATTACGGAGGCGCCACCTGCAGCTCAAGATTTATACGACAGAACCATTTAAATGGTTTTTTTTTCTGGAAGATAGCTCAATACTCCATAAAAAACAGTGGCGCCCCAGATGTTAATTTTTGACAACAATTTAGTGGTAGTACTATATGTAAAGCGCATGCGCATGTACATGTATGTGGACCGGACACTGTTCCCCCAACTTGTGTGTACCACTAGGTGAAATATTTTATTGTCAAACAGTGCAGGTGCAAGTGAATATATTGTATGAAATATGTTATTCGGATTTAACATATTATATTAATTTGCTTTTCATGGCATAGTATCCTTCCTTCTAGAAGTCAATGTGTTTCATTTACCCTCTTAGTAGATAATTGTTGGATACTATCAGTTCTCACTACGAGGGTGACGAGAATGCATTCACCTGTCGTCGTATGTTGGAATATACATTTTTTTCACAGTGTTACTTCACAAATCAAAGTTTCCACTATTGTGGTATCTTCTGATTTTGCTGATAGGAGAATGATACTGACCAGAGAAGAGCTATGATGGAATTAGCACTGTATATGACGGAATTAGCACTGTGGATGTATGTGACGATTAACCGATACACTACTGTTTTACTGAACAAATAATCCATGTTAAATAATTACCAATTACCTATTGATAAGAATTAAAATGCGACTTATTGGTTTGAAGCTTGGCATTCAAATTCTTATATTTTTGTAATACATGTACCACATGGCGAATATTTTATCGAAAAAATGCCCAAAATCGGAAGTGTTGGTACTTCTTCATCAGGTCCCATATTTGGTTTATGCTCAATAATTTACAATGATTCTTGAATATCGTTTGGAATCATATTCTCAATTTGATTGTAAAATTGAACCATACGAAAAATGCAGTGTTCATCGACATTGCTAAACACATGTACAGGTATATAGTATGATTGTTTCCCTGAAATATGTCTCTATTCATAAGCAAAAAATACTACCATTTTGTTTCATATGTCAGTGCCGTCCTCGATCAATGATATCACCGTACTGTGTATGCATTTCACGCTCCTAGAACCAATCACAAGTAGTGAGAACTTAATTATATGTTAATGGTGTGGTGCTCAATGTTTTTCTGTGGGATCTGTTGTGAGAGTTTTCAGCATTGGTAATCCATGTCGACGTCATGCGAGTATTGACATATCAATAATCAAAACATAAAATGACACGGATGGAACACATTTGAGGGAGACTTGAAAGCAATCATGCTAATTCAAATCAATACAATTCAGAATTAAATATGTCACCACCTTGTCCATATGTACATGTGCCCATTTGAATGAACAAAGTAGGGCTTGTTTGAATATCGAAAACAAAGTGGTACAAGAACGCAGCGATAATGATTCAACTGGCGTATATAATGAAGTTGACCACCTATTGTAGTTGGGAAATATGAGATTTGGACTCCTGATATAAATACATATGATACCTCGAATTGTTCAACAATAACATCATCCGTATCATCATATACCAAATTCAAATTAGACGCCCTCATCATAGATTTTCGAAGGCGCCATTACAAAAATGAGTTACGACACACTAACCATAATCACAAAAATTATTTAAGATGATAATAGGGCATCACCGATTTGTAAACTTAGTCGACGGGCTTCGCTACCAATCTCTGTATACGGAGGCGATCGTTTCAATGAACAATTTTCATGAATAGATTTCATATGACCAAATATAGTGATTATCGATTTGATGAAAAGATTATTGATTATCAAAAGATTATTGATTGTTGATTATTAAATTAAGTAGTAAATCAAATTTGGTCATGTTCATATTACACATATACTCATTCGAAAAATCGTTCATATGTACTGAGGAATTTGTTGTAAATATTTCGTCGGATGTATTCAATCCGGAGGTGTTGCAATAGACGTGGAATCAATACCCAGTATCAAGTATTCCGAGCAAACAAAACAGGGTCCGTTATCCAATCTCATAGTCCGGGGACAGAAAGTCATATCAGGCATACGAAGTGAGAGAAAACAAAAATGACAGGGAAACTCATGAACCCCCGTAAATGGCCATCAGGAGGTGAAATCAGGTGTTACATTCCCTATTGACATCATCAAACTAGTGTTATATTGGTGATAGTACATTAAAACAATAATGGCATTTATTTGTAGTGCGCACATATTCGACATTTGTACATTTGGGATTTGGAGAAATTTCGCAACTTCTTCCCTTCATAATGGGAGCTGCCACAATGTTCACTTATAACGCTCGAAGATAGAGCTTAGATATTGACACTTTCAAATGGAGGGTCCTACTTGGCGATTTGTGTGATGACCTTGAATATGACCTTCGATGACATTGTAAGGTCACAACAGCCAGTTTTGGGTAAGAAATAGCTGCTATAAATTTCTGCTTTGTTTTTTTTCTCAAAAACTATCTGATCAATTTTTCATATTTTTTATTTCAGAACATGCCCATTGTGATAGTTGATGTTGCATTATATTATTTTGAAAGAAATAATATTGCAGGCGCCATAAACTCCTCATGAAGCCCAAACAATAGGCCAAAAATGGCTGGGTATGCACAAACTGGCCTCTGAGGCGAAAACACTTGTATATGGACTTGCAATCAGGTTGGTAATATATGTATGATCATATAGTAAGTCTCATATGGAGTATCTTTTCGTGATCATGAACTTGACCTTCAGTGAGGATGTCGATGTTACATTTCCAGTAAATGATGTAAATGGACCTAGTACAGAGATTGCTTCTAGATGAAACTTGGGTTCCTATTATGGGCAGTCACATCAGGTGGTTCTTTTGTTGACCTTGAATTTGACCTTTAGTGCTTTTGATAAATGGACCCATGTACAGACAGATTGCTTCTAGATGAAACTTAGGTTCCTATTATGGGCAGTCACATCAGGTGGTTCTTTTGTTGACCTTGAATTTGACCTTTAGTGCTTTTGATATGTTAATGCAGCAACGTTACTGAAAAACTGGTCTAAATAAACATTAACGCTGTATATTTTGGCGGCCATTTTTATGCCCAAAATAGCTGTTTTTGCATGTTTTCCAAAATTTCAAAATTTATTTTCTCAAAATATGTATGACAAACGTTCGTATGATTTTGCGTGCAGGTCACAAATTATCCCTCCTGCAATATGTATCGAAATGATATGCCTTGAATCGCTCAAACAACCTAACATGTTAGCCCAAAAGCCGAAGTGAGCCTAAGATAACAAGAATGGCTCCTGGATTCGTATTGGTTGAAGATAGAGCTTAGCTTTGTACTATGACTACATATAGGAAGTTATATGCGGCGGATGTTTGGTGATTTTGAACTCGAAATCAGACATTGAGTGGTGAATCTCGAGGTCACGCCTGACCTGAAATGTGAGAATTGGCAAATCGAAGGTAGAGCTTACGATTGTAGAATGAGTACATATAGAACTGTATTTCTGAGTGGTCAATTTCAAGGTTGTATATTTTGGCTACAGAACTTATGATAAAAACTTATGATGCAAAATGTGAATATGGATAAAAAATGTGCAAATATGCCAACATATTTTTAGGTATATGTTTGTGATTTTTATCGAATGAATCGAAGAAACCAGTACGGTGCCCCCCCCCCCCCCCCGATTTTCTTTTCAGTATTAGGATTCTGATCAGTTATTCGATAAAATAGGTCATTTTAAAGAGATCATATTCGAAAAATAGCTTTTAAATTTTGACCCTTCGTTACCTCACTGTTTGGAGCGGACTACTTTAACATGCAAATATGTCCTGCCGCAGACCCGTCACAGGTTTGGTGTTTTTATCACCCATATCGTGATGATGTCTATGAAATTTCGTAAATACAGCTGTTGGTCTCGGTAAAACATACCCAGGTGACAGCAGCTTAGAGACAGATGGGAACTTTTCTGACCTTCAGTCTGTCATACCTGATGTGGTACGATATTACCTAGTGGTAACTCAGTGGGTAGAGCAATAGTGGTGTTGATGTAATCAGTAAAGCAATATAAAATCGTGACTTGCACATGTAGATATGATTGGCATGAAGATTGGGCTTATCATATTTCATTGATCTGGTGATTTTTCAGTGTGAAAAAACCGCATGCAAATGATTAGGTGTGGCCACGAAAAATCAATCCCACATTAAATCACGCATACCATGTATTTGGTATCAGTGTTTACTGCTAAAGAGGCGCCATCTGCAGCCCATCTTCTACACTATTAAATCATTTAGTGGCTTCCTGGGGCGAAGACAATTATCACCCCGGCAGAATACAAACAGTGGCGCCACCGCGTGCTACTTTTTGACGGGAAATACGTGCAGAGGTTCGCTTTTTGCGTTATGGATGACGTTGATGTCATCATCAGTTTTGATTTTGTGCTATCCTGAAGGCAAATGTGTTTTAGTATTTCGTTAGTAAATTCATCTAGGTAGTTAGTTCATACCAGTTTTGATCTGAAGGTTACGATACTGCATTGTCATCACAGTTATTAGATAACCAGACAACCAAATCATCTGTTCAGCTTGATGGTGGACAAACACATCTCAAAAGGTTGGTGTGTATGTGAGTCAAACAAAAGAAAGCTCAGTATGTTTGTTTCAGCGTTGTATCAAAATGAGATTAACATGCGATCATGTGCATAAAACACAAGGTATGTTTGGACATATTTGAACAGGATAAATACAATGATTCCATATTTGATCCTAAGATTATCTAAACAAGGCAACAAGGCTATCATGGTGTTACTCTACACGAATTTTAAGCCTGCATCCTACAACACCGGCAAAAATATACATTACTGAATTTTTGAGTAGCTGAATCTTTTCAAAATCGGCACGTTTGGCTGGAGCAGACCGAATGTGTTGTCATTAAAATTGTCAGTTAGAATTGCAAAAATTTTTTACTTGAATTGCGGACATTCAGAACTGAGGTAGACCGCCAATCCTAATTTGTTAAAATATAGTGTTCGAATCAAACGTGAAGTATGCCATATTGATTTATGATAGCTTGTGCTGATGCTGAACTGCGGAAAAATATGAACAGATTGAAACATAAGAGTATTGGAATAAATTTGGCCATGGTTCTTTATATACTTCACGGAATTTCAGACACTTCAGAATTTCAGATCATTAGTCTCAGAATATTTAAACATGACAGAAATGAGTTAATATAAATAAATATTTCGGTCGATTTGGCGTAATATGTCATATCGCGATATATTAAGAAGACATTATTATTATTTATTGGAACATACATTTAGCTACTTTCGTTTTGCATTATTTCGTAATATATAATAGAATATGTACTTTGCTGGCTGGCCTTACGATATATACAGAGTAATAACCAGGCGAAATAATTCCATCTGGTTATTACTCGGTATATATCGATGAACAGAGTTGAGGGTTGAATTGTGAACATCATGTATTAAAATTATTCAATACAGTTTCAGGCAGTTTTTCCCATGAAACATGTTGTTCTCGACAGCTTAGCATTGACGGTATTTACCATACGAATAATCCGCTGATTTGTACTAAACGCTTCACTGACCAGCGGCGCAAGACATTTTCAGGGGATCGCAATGGATATACACATTTGCACATCAATTTGACATGATTATCGATGGGATACCTAAAATTTAAGGGTAGGTTATTGATCACGGACATGTGCTCTCGCTGCAGTTAAGAAACTACACCTTGTAATGCTTCGTGTACACAACGTAAGTTACATTTGTTCAAGCAATATTCAACTCCATTTATATACTAATTTATCAATGAAATCTTCCATCCCTTACTCGCGTCAGTTTCATAGATATATAAATTCTAAAGTTCATGTAAGTTTGTTATGAAACGGCCGAGATATGAACCAAAATTGCACGTAGTATGAAACCATGGAAATTGCGTGGATCGTACTCGATACGCAATCTTAGGGATTGTGATAGTTTATGCTCCAGGCCGCACCGGCTTCACTCCGGAGTAAACTCCATCAGCACAACTCTCAGTAGAGAAATGATTCGATCAGCTTCAGAGGGCAATTCTACTCAGTTCGTAGATCAGTTGTTTGTACAACATCTCATCCAATGCCTTCGAGAAGTGCAAGAGCACGAATTTAGCATCATCATCATCATCTTTTTCCAATTCAATGTATATGTTGTGTATGAGATATATCAGTTTGTTATAGTGATATCACATTTCTTGAAGCCAGAGTTGACAATTTGTTGGCTGTCAAGTATTTGTACAGTTCGACATCGACCGAAGACGGGTCTGTAATTCTGTACGATTAAGCCATTGGAAACATTGGAGGGGGGGGGGGGGAGTGAAGAGAGAAATGGAGACTTGCCGACATTTTGTATTACTGCAAAATATACTGATAAAATATGTATGCCTTCGAAACTGTATGTAACAGACCAATACATCATCATCATCATCACTCGGCACAGAATCGATGGCCTGAGATGATATTGTTGCCATATAGCTGGAAGATCACACTCGATATGACTTCATTAGACATAACATTATACAGGTTACAAAGTGTAAAGATAAGATTAGATAGATTTATTTAACGTCGGATCAACAAAACATAAAACATTAGCCAATTGGCTATTTACCGACATGATCACAATGAGAATGTACAATGAGAGGAAAATATTTACAAATGAAGATACATTGATCAGTTGTACATAATACATTTATATACTATAGAAACATCACATGCGCATCACAGCTGGTTCAAAATACAAACTTTGCAGACTGTACAAGAACAGTTTGGGCTTGTCCATGCTTTTATCATTCTTTTGAATGTGTTGTAATTTTTACTATATTTAATTGTGGTAGGGAGTTTATTCCATAAGGCCGAACCTTGGAATCTAACACTTTCTTTTCCGTAACTTACGTTGTTATATTTGGGTATTTTGACAATACTAGAATCTTTCATATCATATCTTTGCTCCTTCGCATGGAAAAGATCATCGATATAAGGAGGAACATTATGACGCAGCGTTTTATATACATGCATTGCTAGGTGTTTCAACCTATGTACATACATACAACAGTGCTCTTTCACATTTCTTTCTCAGTTCTTCATATGATGAGTTAAAATCATTGAAAACATATCGTGATGCACGTTCTTGTATTTTAACACTTTAACACTTGAAACATGAAGTTTTAATAGTCGCATTTGGCGGATTTTTGGAACCTTGACCTCGGCTTAAGTGAATATAAAATCATGTCATGTGTGAAATTACCAATCTCGTTATTAGCTTCAAAATGGATACACATATGTGTTTTGAGATTGTATTACAAGGTTTCAATAAGTCACACATGATGGGTCTTTTGTTCACATGGATTTGATTTCAGATGGCATTGACTGTTCAATATCCTGGCATGATATACACAAATAGGAATCTAGGAGCAAATGCTACAGTATATATATACTGCCCTTCGAAAGTCTGAATTGTTTTGTTAATTTATCACTGTTAAGGCAATAATCAGTTTACAATGACAAATTGCATTCCAAATCGTGCATAAATTAGTTTTTCACATATACACCTTGTTTGTTGTATATATCACATGGATGAGTGAAGATAATGAAAGTTACCCAACTTGAGCTCGATGAAAAATATCTCAATATATGGCGTTGTGTGGTGTTATATTAGTGTTACGTGTTAGCATGCGATTCAAGTAGGTTACAGTTAGCAAGGTTAGTCTGAGAAGTGACTCTCGATAGGCAACTTTCTATGATATCAAAATTGTCATCTCTTGGACCAATTTGTGGATTTTATCTCCTCTACCCAAGAAAACTTTCGAGTTACCTATTTAACACTTTCAAAAGGTTTTTAGGTTAGCAGACCTATGGTCTGAAAACCTAATGGCGTGGCGTTGCAAACAACCAGCGGTCGCAGGTTCACATTTCTATCTTTAAAGTTTATGGTCAAATTTCTCTGGAATTTGACACAAAAATACTCTGAAATATTTCTAGAAAAGGTCTTTTTAGGTTACCGGACCTATGGTCCGATAACCTATTGGCATGGCGTTGCGTCCGTCGTCCGTCGTCCGTCGTCGTCGTCGTCGTCGTCCGTCGTCGTCGTCGTCGTCCACATTTTTATCTTTTTTGTTTACGGGCGAATTTTTCTGAAATTTTGCACAAAAATACTTTAAAAAAAATCACGAAGGAGGTATTTTTTAGTTTTTTGATTTTCGCATTTTTTTCAAAATGGCGGCCGTTTTCGACGAAAAATGCCCGATTTTGGACTTTGGCGGCCATTTTCTCAAAATCTGTTCAGTAACTTTTTTTCTTTTTGATACATAAGACTCCTCATATGTACTCCTATGATGTCTATAAATTTTGTTGCACTTGAATCGCTCGAAGTGGGCCATTTTGGCCCAAACTCGGCCCAGATGGGACTTTCCCATGTTAAATTCTCCTATGCTTTATAATGGGACACATTATGCCTAATATCTCACTTAATATTGAGATTAGAGACTAGGAATCAATTGTGGACACATAGGAAATGATATATGCTGAATATTCTTGTGACCTTGAATTTGACCTCTGACCTCAGTTTCAAGGTCAGAGCACAAAATGGCTTATATCTCGCTTATTATCGACTCTACAGCTTAGGAAGCAATTGTGGACATATAGGAAATGATATATGCTGAATATTCTCGTGACCTTGAATTTGACCTCTGACCTCAGTTTCAAGGTCAGAGCACAAAATGGCTTATATCTCGCTTATTATCGACTCTACAGCTTAGGAATCAATTGTGGACATATAGGAAATGATATATGCTGAATATTCTGATGACCTTGAATTTGACCTTCGACCTCATTTTCAAGGTCACAGGACAAAATGGCTAATATCTCACTTATTATCGATTTTACAGCTTAGGAATCAATTTTGGACATATAGGAAATGATATATGCTGAATATTCTCGTGACCTTGAATTTGATCTCTGACCTCATTTCCAAAGTCCAAGGACAAACTGGCTCATATCTTGCTCCTCTATTTATCGTATGGCTTGGGAATCAATTGTGGACATCATATAGAAAATGATATACAATGAATATTGTGATGACCTTGAATTTGACTTTTGCCCCTTCATTTTCAAGGCCACAGCACAAAATTGCTAATATCTCTCTGATTATTGAATTTACAGCTTAGCAATCAACTGTGGACATGATATATGCTTAATGTTATATATGCTGAATATTCTTTTGACCTTGAATTCAACCACTGACCTGGCTAACATCTAGAATATTAAACATTGTCCGGTAACCTATCTTTGGCCCTTGGCCTAATTTTTTAGGTTACCGGACCTATGGTCCGATAACCTATTGCCGTCACGTTGCGTCCGTCGTCCGTCTGTCGTCCGTCGTCCGTCCACAGCTGTATCTTTAAAGTTTACAGGCGGATTTTTCTGAAATTTTGCACAAAAATGCCTAAAAATATTTCAAGAGGGGGTTTTTTTTTTAGTTTTTTGATTTTCGCATTTTTCTCCAAATGGCGGCCATTTTTGACGAAAAATGGCCAATTTTGGACTTTGGCGGCCATTTTCTCAAAAACTGTCTGATCAGTTTTGAGATTTTTGTTTCAAAAGATTCCCCTTATGTACCTTTATGATGTGTATAAGTTTTGTTGCCCTTGAATCGCCGGTCTCCGTGTGGCGGCCATTTTGAATTTTTGACGGGTCGGCGAAAAAATTTTTTTTGCCCCAAATCGCGTTACTATCCACTTCGGGCCATTTCTAGGCAAAAAAAAATTTTTCACCCTTTGAAAAAAATTTTGGACTTGGAAAATTTTCGGCACCTTTTTCCTTCATAATGGGAGCTGCCCGGACTGTACTCATAGAACGCTTAAAGATAGAGCTTAGATATTGGCACTTTCAAATGGGAAGTCATATATGGCGACTTGTGTGGTGACCTTGAATTTGACCTTGGATGACCTTGAAAGGTCAAAATAGCCATTTTTGGGTCGAAAAATGCCCAAATTTGCAGCTTTTCTGTCTTTTCTCGAAAACTGTCTGATCAGTTTTGAGATTTTCGTTTCAGAAGATTCCCTCTATGTACCTTTATGATGTGTGTAAGTTTTGTTGCCCTTGAATCGCTGGTCTCCGTGTGGTGGCCATTTTGAATTTTTGACGGGTCGACAAAAAATTTTTTCACCCTTTGAAAAAAATTTGGGACTTTGAAAATTTTCGGCACTTTTTTAGGTTACCAGACCTTTGGTCCGATAACCTATTGGCATGGCGTTGCGTCCGTCGTCCGTCCGTCCGTCCGTCCGTCCGTCCGTCCGGCGTTAACATTTTTATCTTTAAAGTTAATTATCGAATCTTTCTGAAATTTTGCACAAAAATGCCTAAAAATATTTTGAGAAGGAGGTATTTTTTTGTTTTTTGATTTTCGCATTTTTTTCAAAATGGCGGCCGTTTTTGTCGAAAAACGCTCAATTTTGGACTTTGACGGCCATTTTCTCAAAAACTGTCTGATCAGTTTTAAGTTTTTGGTTTCAAAAGATTCCCCTCATATACCTCTGTGATATGTATAAGTTTGGTTGCCCTAAATTCGCCGGTTTCCGTGTGGCGGCCATTTTGAATTTTTGGCGGGTCGGCGAAAAAAAATTTTTTCGCCCCAAATCGCATTACTATCCATTTTGGGCCATTTCTAGGGCAAAAAAAAATTTTCACCCTTTGAAAACAATTTTGGACTTGGAAAATTTTCAGCACTTTTTTCCTTCATAATGGGAGCTGTCCGGACTGTACTCCTAGAACGCTTGAAGATAGAGCTTAGAAATTGGCACTTTCAAATGGGAAGTCATATATGGCGACTTGTGTGGTGACCTTGAATTTGAACTTGGATGACCTTGAAAGGTCAAAACAGCCATTTTTGGGTCGAAAAACGCTCAAATTTGCACCTGGTCTGTATTTTCTCAAAAACTGTCTGATCAGTTTTGAGATTTTTGCTTAAGAAGACTCCTCTTATATACCTCTGTGACGTGTATATTATAAGTTTTGTTGCCCTTGAATCGCCGATCTCAGTGTGGTGGCCATTTTGAATTTTTGACGAGTCGGCGAAAAAAAATTTTTCGCCCCAAATCGCATTACTATCCATTTTGGGCCATTTCTAGGCAAAAAAAAATTTTCACCGTTTGAAAAAAATTTTGGACGAGATATTTTCATCACTTTTTTCCTCCTTAATGGGAGCTGCCTGGACTGTACTCATAGAACACTTGAAGATAGAGCTTAGAAATTGGCACTTTCAAATGGGAAGTCATATATTGCGACTTGTGTGGTGACCTTGAATTTGACCTTCGATGGCCTTGAAAGGTCAAAACAGCCATTTTGGGGTCAAAAAATGCCCAGATTTGCCTCTGTAGATGAAATGCTTGCAGATAGAGCTCATGTTTGCATTATGAACATATAGGAAGACATATATGGCACAACTAATGATGACCTTGAACTTGACGTCAGATGACCTTGAGTGCCAAATGTCTGACTTGGAATGTGTAAATTGACCTGAGCGGCCTAAACGATTCCACCCAACATATAGAATATCAAATGCCGCACACATACATGTAATGGTTACATCGAAGTTCATATGGATGACCTTGATTGGTAAATCCCAAGGTCATATGTTTACACTGCGAACCTTGATTGGTAAATCTCAAGGTCTGTTACCTGCCAATGCTGCCATGGCCAAACCAAAATTGTCCGGTAACCTATCTTAGCCTTTGGGCTAATTTTTCTTTCATAATGGGAGCTGCCTAGACTGTACTCATAGAATGCTTGAAGATAGAGCTTAGAAATTAGCACTTTCAAATGGGAAGTCATATATGAAGACTTGTGTGGTGACCTTGAATTTGACCTTGGATGACCTTGAAATGTCAAAACAGCCATTTTTGAGTCGAAAAATGCCCAAATTTGCACCTTGTTTGTCTTTAATCGAAAACTGTCTGATCACTTTTGAGATTTTTTTTTCAAAACATAGTAATTGGGGTTTTTGACATGATGTGTATAAATATGTATATAGTGTATAAAGTGCCTTGAATTGCTCAAAAGGCTAGAAATTTAGGCTGAATAGGCCCCAAATTTTTGGTCGTTTTCCTTCAAATTTATCTGATCAGTTTTGAGATTTTTGTTATAAAACATGCTAATTGGGGTCCCTGACATTGTGTATAAAGATGGAGTGCTTTGAATTGCTTAAAAGGCCCCTTGAGTGTGTAAATTGGCCTCTACAGCCAAAAAATGTTTGTAGGTATAGCTGGAATTGGAAGTCATATACATGTATACCACATATATATGTGGCTTTTTTGGGTGACGTTGAACTTGACGTCAGATGACATTGAGTGCTATATCTCAGTGTCATGTCCAACAAGAAATGTGTAAATTTCGTTTATAGACAAAAGACTTGTAGATAGACCTTGTATTTGTATTTTGAACATACATGAATACAAGGTTATATGCTGCACACTTAATGATGACATTGAAGTTCACGAAGATGATTGGTTTATCTTAACGTCATATCTCACCTGTCCTGTTTCAACTAAAGTTGTCCGGTAACCTATCTTAGCCCTTGGGCTAATTTTTTTAGTTTTTATTACTCATATTTCTATAAAAACGATAAATTTTGGACTTCTGCGACCTTTCAAATACAGTAATTCCTTTCAAATGTCACATGTGGATGACATTGAGGATTGTTTAGCTTGTGAATGTAGATTGTGGGCCTTGAATTGCTCGAAGGTCCCCAAAATAGGCCCAATAAAAAGCGAAAAGCGACAAAAATCACTTTTTTTCAAACCGACTCGAAATGCAGAAATTGACCCCAGTAGACAAAACGTTTGAAAGCTTTCGCATGTAATATATACATATAGGAAGCTATATATGGCGGATGATGACCTTGAATTTATTCTCATATTACCTTGAATGGTAAATCTCATTATAAGGTGAAAAAGGAAATTTGTCAATTGACCTATACATACGAGACGTATGCAGGCAGGGCTTAGGTTTGTATTATGAATATATCGGAAATCATATATTGCAGAGCATTCGATAGTCTTGAAATTGACTTCAGGTGACCTTGAATGGTAAATCCGAAGGTGGCATCTGACCTGAAATGTATAAATTGGACTGCATACAGAGTATATATGGCAGGCATTTTGGTGTCCTTAGGAATGAAAAAAGATGACCTTGAGTGGTATTAGTTGGAGCGACATTTTACACTGCACATTTCTCCGGTAATTTATCATCGCCTTTTGGCTGCCTAATATAATCAACTAAGATTTTTACCATGCACATTTAAAAATACGATTTATTGTTAAACTTCGATCATAGAGTTCATGCCTATAGCATGGATATTATTATTTTTAAAAGCTGTGAATGTATTATTATATGTATGTAAGTATATTTTATGAATAAATCCAATGTCTTAGTGGTACCGGTTGAAATGACATTTTGAGTGAAGGATAACTTGGGGGAGCTTGAACGTGAAAAGCCACTCATGTGGGTGATAAAACATGTCAGTCACTTCGTGACAATTACCAATAGGCAGTGGCAATCACTTGCGTGCAGTGGACATTTTACGATATTATGGGTATTCATAGCATGAGGCGAGATTATATATCAGACAGAGAGCACTGATTACGGAGGCGCCACCTGCAGCTCAAGCTTCATACTACTGAAACATTTAGGTTTTTTTTTTTGGGGGGGGGATGGGGAACATGACCTCAATACCCTTTAAAGAAACAACAGTGGCGCCCCCGGATGTTAATTTTTGACAACGATTTTTATATAGTGGCAGTACTATATGTAATGCGCATGTATGTGTACCGGACACTATACGCCAACTTGTGTGTATCAGTAGGTGAAATATTTTATTTTCCAACAGCAACAGGTAGATGTGAATATGCTGTATGAAATATATCATTCAAATTTTAATATTATATCAATTTGCTTCTTATGCCGTATTTTGCTTCCTTCTAGAAGTAAATGTGTTTCATTTACCCTCTTAGTTGATAATTGTTGGATAATATCAGTTCTCACTACGAGGGTGACGAAAATGCATTCACCTTTCCTCGCATGTGGGAATATACATTCTACCACTGTGATACTTCACAAATCGAAGTTTCCGTCACTCTTGTACTTCCATCAAACACACACTACTATTCTGGTGTCTTCTGATTTTTGATGATGAAAGAATGAGACTGAGCAAATAAGGAATGACGGAGTTAGCACTGTGGATGACTTTCATGATAAATCGGTACACTAATCTTTTACTGAATAAACGAGACAATCAGAGATTGCAGACCCTGGCAACTTCAGATTTATCTAGTAAATTCAAAGCTGATGACCCTTTGTGACCCCCAATTTTTCGACATTGGGCACTAATGGGGAGTATTCGTCGTACTACCATCGGTCGTACACTATACGATCGGGAATTGGTCAAACATAAATACAAAAATAGTTGGAAAATGTACTTTTAAGTAGAACTGGAGTTATAGCCAATTACGTGATTTTCACTTTTCTGTTGCCATGGCAACCTTTTTTTATACGATTTTGAAAACATTTGGAGGGGATCGAGCCACTACCATTTCGCTTCAGCCCTATAAATTTCAGATTGAGTGAATGAGCGCAGACATTTGCACTGAAAAGTCGCTGGCAAAAAAATAACCGAAATCGAGAACCCCCAATTTTTCGACATCAGGCGATAATGGAGAGTTTTCGTCGAACGACCATTGCCGCACACCAAACGATCGGGAATTGGCCACAGAAAAATACAAAAATAGTTGGAAAAATTCATATCAAGTAGAACCGGAGTTATGGCCATTTATGTGATTTTCACGTTTTCCGTTGCCATGGCAACCGTTTTTATCTGATTCCAACAAAATTTGAGGAGCACCGAGCCACTGCCACACCGCATTATCCCTGTAAGTTTATGGTCTATAGAACCATTTGTTGTTGAGTTATGCGCGCGGAGGGACAGACAGACAAACAGGGAGACAGACCCAAATGCAATACGCTTTGCCCCTACTCCCCGGGGGTAATAATCCATCAGGCTGAATAATCACCAATTATCTATTGGTTTGACCTACAATTCAACTTATTGGTTTGATATTGTTATATTTTTATAGTACACCGTGGCGAACATTTTATCTAAAATATGCACAAAATCAGAAATGTTGTCAAAAATTATCATGTTGGTGCTTCTTCATGAATCATTAATATAGTTTCAATTAATCAGGCTCATTGTTTCAACTAATAAAGCAGTGATCTCTGACAATGTTAACTGCATGTACATTACATCAATATAATATAATGTGAGCATTATATATTTTTCTATATAATAAGCAAAAATACTTTTATTTTGTTTTACGTTATTGTCGTTTTCGTCACATGTTGTTCTGCAATTAATTGTCAATGATGCGGTGGATAATATTTCCAAACATCAATCACATCATTGACTGTTATAAGAGCTTACTACATATCAATATCAAATTTAATTACAAAACCTAAAATGACTCACATCTAAAACAGGTGCCACGAAACATCAAAATGTAGACGACACCCTTTTTTAAATGCATCCAATTATTTTGAAACTTATTTTCCATACCAGTGTTAAACCATACCAGTGTTAACCCCGAGTTAAACCCACACGGAGTCACGTTGCTATAGGCCGTATGTTGAGTATGGTTGGCATGGTGATGGGCGTGGTATATTTTGTATTATCGTGTTTATATTCGTATTACTTAGTGTTACCATACACGGATCATTCAGGAAAGGCTCTGAAAGTAACTAAAGCAGCTTACGCAGGTGACATCATGAATACTCAATATAATAGCTAATGAACTTCATAATTCCAGTACTAATATTTTAAAAACTTGAAACAAAATAATTAATATCTCGAGATTTTTTTATCACTCAAGAAATAATTTATTTGGAATTGAGTTGTCAAAATGTGATTCATGTCTGTTATTGTAATTTTGAATCAACAAAGTCTGACTCCTGTTAGTCATATGAGAATGAAATTCCAAATGTGAACTGTTACATAATACAGAACTAACATTAATTAATATCAGTTTACTACACACTGACCGTTATCGCAACACTTGCAATATGATGACCCACATGATAAGGCCCAACCAACCATATTGCAAAATTAGTCGAGGACTTATGCAGCAAAAACTCGTATACGGAGGTGAATGTTTCAATGAACATATATAATCTCCATCAATAGCTTTTATAATCAAAACTGCACAAATATTTCTGTCAGTGAGAAAAATGAGATTCTGCTGTAAACACAGTGATCATATTAGAACACTCAGAACCTAAACAAATCCAATAAACAACATCCTATTATTTTCACATATGGAAAAGCATATTACAGTATAGAAATTCATGAAGTAAAAATGAAGTATTCATGAAGTTTCATGAAGAATGAAGTATTCATGAGTTTCATGAAGTAAAAAAACATGTCCGACTTTTTGTCATTTGTCATTAATATTTGGGAACTTCATCAATAGTACAATATTCGTATAATTTCCTTGCACATTGCCAAAGCAAACAACTATCATTCACGATTAAGAACCATCGTTCAAGTAAAATAATGGTTAAATATAGCAATCATCAAATTAATGAAAATTTTTCAATTAATTCATTCAATCAAATAATGTATCAAATTCGAACATTTGTATATTATACATATATTACATATACCAAAATAATGTTGTATAATTATGGCATAAATTTTGAGGGCGTACGTTTTCAAGAAATGCATTTAGGCCACACCAATATATAGAGTTGGTCGATGGAATCGCCGCCCCTGAAAATTCATTCTCAATATTTCGGTAAAAAAAATCGCCGCACCTATTTGAGGTGATAAAATCCATCGACAATTTAGTTTTGGACCCACATCAAAATCACAGTCTATATTCACCCAAATTGTTGTCAAAAAGCGCATTTGAGGAGCCAGTATTGATGTTTTCCGAGAAATTGTTTGAATCATTGTGTGCCAACACTACACAGGATCACATGTGAGCGGAAAATATCAACATTTTGGGCCGTTAATTGCACAGCTCCGGGCCGGTCTTCCTGGCGTGAAATGTTGATACATGATTTTAACGGAATATATCTCGGTACCAAAAAATCTTCCAGAGCTAAACCAATAGTATATTGCGATAAATAATTATTGTGTAACTTATAGAACTATATATCTACCTATAAATATCTTAATACAGCAGGACAGTTTGTATTTTTACTCAACATACTGCAATAATTTGCGTTATTTTAGACAAAATCAAATTGCTGCATGATATAAACATGACATGACATGTAATTTAACATGACACATTGAAGAACGTTAACAAATTTCCAAAGTATTTAGGCCGTGTTGTGTTGAGAGTTTGTTTGGCATCCGTGTGCTGGTAGCTTTTCAAAGAAATTTGGCAATAACACACACAGGAAATCTTGGCCATTTAACGATATTTTCCAGTAGTTGTTCTTCAAAATTCTCTCGACTTCAATGTGGGATAATTAATGAGCAATAAAACGATATTTTCTTTCTAATATATTGTGCAGGGTTTTTCTCCTTTTGTTCTAGCGTCGATAGAATAGGTTTTCCAGACGAATTTATTAGTCGTGTGTTGTATATTGGCTTGTGTTGAAATCTGTGTGTGTGTTAATATTCTGTGCTGCCTGATAACCTTTTCGAAATCTGGTGGACGCTAAAAAACAAATTCTTAATACAAGACGGCTTTACTGTGAAAAATGGCATAGAATACATATTGAATCGTTTATCTACCAAAAATTACCCATACGACCTAGATATATAGACGGGTTACCAGAGAAAAGAGCAGGTTATAATTGGTTTAAATTATCCTATTTTCCCTCCAAACTGGCCAATTTGATTTTTAAAGGTCATGACGGTCGAATACAATATCAAAATAAGCAGCAAATACATAAGTCATCATTTAAAATAAAATACCTCGCACGAATTTTGGCAATCTAAATTCCAAAGACAGAAATTATTAGTAAAAAAAATATATCCCTGTACCATTTTCGAAGTGAAATATTCCAAAGACAGAAAATTTAATATTGAATGTAAAAAAAATTCGCTCCCACGTACGAATTTTTTCGGACAAGAATCCATAGACCAACTTTATAAATTGGTGTGGCCTTAGGGTCGTATCACATGAGGTAATTGATTTGTATGTTCAGTGGCGTTGCCTCAGCTGATGCGTGTTGTTATAAGACCAGGATGTTCACTTCGGGAACGAAGCATGAAAATCGCTACAAATAGTCCAGTAAACGAGATTCAACAAAATTGTCGGAAAAGAATTTTCAACAGATTTGGGTTCATTTGTATCTCAATGATACACAAAAAAGTTCCACGGAATCCTCCCTGGAGAAATGCCTCGAAAATGCCAAAATCCAATGACTGCCCGTAAAACGTCGAAAATGTAAATATCGCCATTATATTGGAACTAATGCTGTTGAATGCACATGTAATATGTCTAATCATGTCACTATTAAATGCCGCATCATATAGGCACAATCTCAAAGATATATCCCGACATCCTGCCATAAATCAGTTCAACATAGTGGATTTGTAAGTACTGTTTATGTATATTTTATTAATGGTTATGACAGTATGAATTACTCTTGGGCGAGTTCATAACATCCAATTTAATGAAATGATTATCTCTACAAAGTGCAATCCTGTGCCAACCATGTAAAGTTTCAAATTGTTCTAGCTCTTGGCATGCGTTAAGTTCATTCGTCAATTCCCCGTCCTGTTGGATGCATTGAGTAAAGGGTAGAAACTAGAAGACCAACGCATAAATGCATAAGCAAATATGGCCACTACACATGAAAATTCACTGTGTCCTATAACTGCATTAAGGTGGATATGTGCGAAGCATTCTCCAAATTGACCAAAAAATGTTGTGACACTATCATTGAGGCCAACACCACGCTCGATTTGGACAATCCGGAAATCAAGTACAGTGACTAAGAGAAGTCGTATGTGCACAAAACTGCAGACGCAGTCATACCCATCCAACCAAGATTCGGGCTGCACAAAAAGATGAACCGTCTGCTGGCCCCTCTCAACGACCATTGCGATCAAGGGCCCATAATTTTGACTTCAAGTCTCGCTGCTCCTTCTGCGATCGTCATGTTAACCAGGAAGCGGAGTACAGACATCTGGAAAGACGATCGCTGAATTTCAGTCGTGTGATGGAGCTTGAATTCGAACAGAACACCAAGGAGCACTGTACTAGAAGACATGATGCTAGGTCCACAATGGTAGGGTCACGTTCGATATCTACCTGCAGAGGAAGCCATTTATCACCATGATTGTGACAAAAATTCCCGGGGATGGAAGAATATCCCTTCATCCTTCGCGAGTGAAGAAGTGGTGCCAGAGAAGAAACAGAAGCCTGGTCGTTCCTACTGATTTCCACAAGATCAGTGTTCCCCACATGTGGCATCCGTCATGAATTAAAGAAAAAATAATAACATGCATAATAAATAACCCTAGATTTGATTAATACCTACATCATACATTCAGACGAACTGGAAATCGAAGGAAGAACTGATTCTCCAGTGTCGACTTCTCATTTGGACATTTACCCAGAAATTGACTAAAAAGGCAAATTGAAAACAAAACTATGTGACAGACGTGACGATTTTGATTTTCCTATTATCAATCCTCCTGTCCTGAGCAGTAATATCTCAGCATCATCAGCCTGCGGCGTTTACGTTTCCCAGGTAATGTGTTATGCTAGAGCATGTTCATATTGGAATTCCCAGTCAACCAACACGTTTTAATTTCAAACCGCGCAAACAGAGATACGTGATGCCCAGAATGAGGTCGACATTCTCACACATGTGATGGAATATATAATCCCATCCTTAATTTTTGTGTATAAATTTCCGTCTCAATATGCCGGTGTGGATATCATATGTGGGTGTCGCATGTGGGGCAGGCGATGCTCGCTCTTCCGGAGTACCTGATCCCCCCAAGCTGGCTGGGTTTATGTGATGTGCACACATTGACTTTGACACTTTACTATCACTCGATATTGACATCTAAATTCATAAAAAGGATGATAGCCAGCTTGCATCTCGCTCTGGATGCACCTCACATTATTTTAGACCCTAAATCCACCAAGATCATGTCTCTATGTGAAAAAAGATGTTATGGACGGATATCAAAATTTGTAATGGTGGCGACCTTTGATTTACCAGAGTGGATCCCATTGGAATCGGAATAGGCATACCATTGTACACGTTTTCATGATGTATGCCACTGCTAGATATCCGTCCTTGATATGAATTCGAGCGAGTGGAAATTGACACTTGTTCGACGAGTTCCAAGCTCCATTTTTTTATATTGGCAGCGTGTCTGTAATAGTAGTGACCAGTAATCAGGTCCCGAGAGATGAGCGCATGAACCGTGTAGTCAATAAATCTTGTAAGTATTTTTGTAGCGATCTCCGAAAATGGTCGCAACCTTCACAGTAGCAACACGCGGTCGAAAGCCTTCTCATAATCTACAGCCTATGATACCCTTTGAGCAATACCGATTAGGGTGATTTCAATAGGATATCACATAAGTTGTAGGGTCGGATTCATGGCACTCGTTCTTGGATCCATCGTCTAGTACCCTCCTGTAAATCGCAAAAATCGCATGAAATTTCAAATATGTGTGTAACAAAGAAAAATTATACAACCATTAATAAACATATTTGACGATGAGGCTAAAACCGTAGTTCAGCACGAACATATTATCGATGATTCCAGATCGGCAGATGCGTCACATCTGATGTTGGGATCAACCATCTATATAATGGATAACCGAAAATAGTGATTTGACATAGTGATTTGGCATTGCCATCATCAATCATCTGATCACCATTGCCACTTACCAGGCCTTATCAGGCCTTACCAGGCTGTGCCATTGTCCACGGCGTGTTCAACTGTGTCACCACCCAGGTTCTGACCAGCTGCGCAACCATCAGTGGTTCGATCATCTGCACCAGTATCCAAGTACTGAACAGCTGCCCGGCAATATAGGGCCTGATCAACTTTGCCAACATTCAGAGTCTGATATGCTCTACCACTATACATAACTAATCAACTGTTCAACTTTGCCATTATTTAGAGAGCAATAAGTATTACACAAGACCAATAAGTTTTACCACTATACAATGCATAGCCTCATCAACTGTGCTTCAAAGTACTAGGAACATGAAAATATGATAGCACTCATGTGATAGACCTGGTTTTGCTGAGTAAAATGCAGTTTACTGCATGCCAATATTTTTATTGCTTAAAAAGTTATGACCATTTGAATGCCACATTTTGGCAGG
The DNA here is from genome assembly GCA_949152475.1 of Terebella lapidaria. Lineage (NCBI taxonomy): Eukaryota > Metazoa > Annelida > Polychaeta > Terebellida > Terebellidae > Terebella > Terebella lapidaria. The sequence continues at coordinate 5,449,885 of OX424567.1, forward strand.
TTATGATATATGCTGCATTGAACACTTTAGGATTTTATGAGAAGCTAATTAGTATGCAATTGAGGTATTCGTGACGTAGAAGGGGAATATTTTTAATTAGGCAAGTTTGAGTCTTAATATAATTGATCTGGTCAAAATTATTGATAACCTAATCTTCCAATATTGATACGCATGGTCAATGATCAGTGTTGTTCAAAATGTTACTGCTGCCATGGTTACTATTCACCTGCTGGAGTCCCTAGCAACCATTGGTTGCTATGGGCCTAACTGCCAGAAATAGTGATTTTGACAGAATATTTGATATATTATATATTAATTATGCATGTGGAGTAAATCCATTTCCACCTTTGTTTGTTTATCGATATGACTGTGGATTTGGGCCATAGCAACCCTGGTTGCTAGGGGCCTTACATCAATACTGGTGACCTTGGCAACTATCCGGATGTGAAATTCATTGACTATCAGTTATGTAGAGCATGTGGAATAAGCTTTGTTAATTAATTGCAATTTCTTAAGACTCCAATAAGCCAATAAAACCATCTAGTTGTTCCCCATGTAACGTCATGTTCCCCCTGTGACGTCATGCATACAAATTTGCATATTAATGAGCTATATGATTTTTCAAATTGTACTTTGGGCAATTTGAACTTTGAAGCACTGTAACTTTTGAAGGAATCGAGATCTTCACATGCTGTAAAAACTGTTCTGATCAGCTCACATGGTGCTTTAATCTGAGCCCACATCATATTTTCATGTTCCTAGTATGCAGGGCATGATCAACATGACCCAAAAACTAATCACACCATACAGGACCCAATCAACTGTGCTACGATACAGGGTCTGACCAACTGTGTCACCATTTAGGGTCTGATCAGCAGCACCACATTCCGGGACTCAGTTTTTGGTCCCATCATCTAGTGCCAGATCAAATGTGCCACTATCCAAGGCTTGATATGTCACAATTTAGGACCTGTCACAATTTAGGACTTTGCCTTCAACCAGGGCCTGATCAAATGTGCAACCATACACGGACGGATCAGCTGCGACTTCACCTAGGACTTTATAAGCTATGTCTCCATGCAGAGCATACTGAACAGATATGCAACCATTTGGGGCAAATTTTATAGGGACACAAGAATCAAGTGTCATCAAAGACTTCAGAAGGCGAGATATGCCTATATAGTCTGTCATTGCTCAGAATCTGCCAGTCTGCCATACCTGATATGGTACTAAACCGGATTGTGTTATCTCAGTGGATGTAGGAATAGTTATGATGATGTGAATGTTAATCTGATTTACACATACTTGACGTGAAGCTGGACCTTATAATTGTACCAACAGTCATCGTCAATCATATATGATTAAATGCAATAATATCACATTTCGTTCTAGACTTCATTTGCGGACATTCCAATGTGAATTAAAACACATACGAATGACTGATGTGTAATATCATGTCTCTGGTAACTGGACGAAGCATGCTGCTAACGGAGGCGCCACCTGCAGCTTTGATTTAACAAAAATAAACCATTCAGTGGCGTCCTGGGGCGAACATAATTATCACCCTGGCAGAATACATACTGTGGCGCCACCGTGTGGTATTTTGTAACTTGCGTTCATTTGTAGGAGTCCGATTTTTCAGGGTACCAAACAAGGTATAACCCATGGGTTTTAGTTCAATGTGGTGTCGGACGAATTTTCATTGATAATACATATATATGCCATAACTTGAAATTATTACTGTGTCATATCCCGACAGTGAATGTGATTCACTTACTCTGTTCGTGGATAGTTCAGTATATATATACATATATACAGATATATTCAATTCATGCCAGTTATCACTTTGAATATGGCGATATACGCACGAACGTCGGAACACAAAGCTGTCATCACAATTATTAGAAAACCAGGCAGTCTAATCATCTTTCCAATTTGGTGAGTAAATAACGAATACGTTCCTGTTGTAATCTCTTCAAACGCATATCCCAAACGTTTGGTGTGTACTTTGTCAAATATATGATTTTTCGTTCTACCATCAAAAATAGATTCACTTGTGCGTAAAGTTGATATTTATTGGGAAAAAAAATAAATATGATTTAAACGGCAATATCCCATCAATTTTCTGATGCATGCTTTTTTAAAATTATTCTCCAATTACATAATTGCTGGGCTCGGATTTACTCCAAACTTTTATGTTCAGCTGATACCTGAATATGTCGTCCGAATGAAAATTGCAACACTAGTTCTTTATGAGTAGAGAATGACAAAATCCCATCCCAGCCTACGTTACTCAATATTAAGGTAGATGGCCAACTTTATTTTGGCAGAAAATCTAGTTCCAAGGTGTAGTGTGCAAAATTGAATGGCATTGGCAAATGGCTGGACTGGGCAAAAATAGAGTTATACAATATCATTGTCGTTCAAGTTCTTGTAATATATTTTCATCATGTGAATTCTCAGAGCATGAAATTTAGATTTTTGTATGTAATGGTTTAATTTCATGCCATAATGGAAACTGATTCGGCCACTGAACTAAATTGAAGAGTAACAATATTACTATTAGTTTTTTCAGCACGTGGTTATTTGGAGAATGTTGAAGACACGTTGGAACCGTACCCTTATTATATATGTTGAGTGTTTGCTAACATATTTCATCTATATATTTTGTGAATGTTTAAGTTGTTCATACAAACAGGAGCAATGATAAACTAAGATTTTATATGTGCTATAAGAATATCGAATTTCTAGTGTTCATCAAAAATACAGTAGTCACTTCTTTTTATTTACACCAGTCGGTATGTTATACGAAATCTGCAAACCCGTCTAATCATGGTATATTCACCGAGTAATAACACCAGGTGGATTAGTGACGATAAAATTATATATTACATGTATATTATTACTCATTATTAAATGAAACATTCATTGTTTTTGTCATTCCTCTTTTCTTGAAAAGTAATATTTGGCGCAGTGAGGTGCATCTTTCGTTGGCCTAATGTTGTGAAATGTAGACACATTACAAAAGCATACAATGATACTTTCAGATATTCACTTACAAACTAGAAAATATACTCGATATGGACTTTTACGGGCAACCAGATCTTGATGACGTCCACAAAATTTCTATGAATCAAGACCCTGTGACCGTCTCAGATCTCCTTGTAGATGGACTTTACAATATTTTACACTATTTCACCACACTCCTAAACCCTTATAACCTATTATTTGTCATCACGTGTGTATGTCACATGAATTGGAAGATAGGGACAGAGATTGAAATTCATAAATTGGATGATAGCTAGCTTGCTCCTCTCTCTGGCTGCACTTCACAGTATTTTAATAATACTCCAGTAAGAAAAAAACAATTTTACCCAAAAACCATATGATTTTCCACCAAGATCATGTTTCTATGTAAAAAGAAGGTTCAAAGTGGTTGGTAACCTTTCGTTTGCCAGAGAGTATACCACTAAACTCGGAATAGGCATGCCTCAAAACTACTTTATACAAGTATTCATTTATGTCACAGCTAGATATCCGCTCTGGATATAAAATCGAGGGAATGAAAATTGACACTTGTTCAATGAGTTCCAAGCTCCGAGATTTTAGCTCGGCTATGCCGAATGGCAGCGGAGCTTTAGTGATACCATGTTGTTCGGCGTCAGTCCGTCCATCCGTCCGTTCCTTTGAGAAGCAACACGCGGTCGTAAGCCTTTTTATAATCTACAACCTACGAAACTCGAACAGAGTGATTCCAATAGGATTTCATACAAGTCGTAGGGTCGGATTCATGACACTTGTTCTTGGATCCATCATCTAGTACTATCCTGCAAATCGCGAAAATCGCATGAAATTTCAATCATGTATGTAACAAAAAAATTATTAAACCCTTAACAATCATATTGGGCGATAAAACCGTAATTCAGCACGAACTACGATGATTTCGATGATTCCAGATCGGCAGATGCGTCACATCTGACGTTGGGATCAACCATCAATATAATGGATGGTATAATCGAGATTGGTTGAAATTATTTTCAGTTATACAACTTGTTATGGATATAAATAAATGAAGATTACTGGAGAATTAATAACCGAAAATAGTGATTTGGCATTGCCATCATCAATCACCTGATCACCATTGCCACTAACCAGGCCTTATCAGGCCTCACCAGGCTGTGCCATTGTCCACGGCGTGTTCAACTGTGTCACCACCCAGGTTCTGACCAGCTGCGCAACCATCAGTGGTTCGATCATCTGCACTAGTATCCAAGTACTGATCATATTTGCCAACATTCAGAGTCTGATATGCTTTACCACTATACATAACTAATCAACTGTTCAACTTTGCCATCATTTAGAGAGCAATAAGTATTACACAAGACCAATAAGTTTTACCACTATACAATGCATGGCCTAATCAACTGTGTTTTAAAGTACTAGGAACATGAAACTATGATAGAACTCAAATGATAGACCTGGTTTTGCTGAGTAAAATGCAGTTTACTGCATGCCAATATCTTCATTGCTTAAAAAGTTATGACCATTTGAATGCCACATTTTGGCAGGTTGACGTAGAAGGGGAATATTTTTAATTAGGCAAGTTTGAGTCTTAATATAATTGATCTGATCAAAATTATTGCAAACCTAATCTTCAAACATTGATACGCATGGTCAATAATCAGTGTTGTTTAAAGTAATAGACGTGGAATCAATACCCAGTATCAAGTATTCCGAGCAAACAAAACAGGGTCCGTTATCCAATCTCATAGTCCGGGGACAGAAAGTCATATCAGGCATACGAAGTGAGAGAAAACAAAAATGACAGGGAAACTCATGAACCCCCGTAAATGGCCATCAGGAGGTGAAATCAGGTGTTCCGGAAAGAGTGAGCATTTCCTGCCCCACTAGTGGCACCCGTCATGAATTCCCCAAAATTCCGAGCGAGCAAAACAGAGTCCGTTATCCAATCTCATAATCCGTGGACAGAAAGTCATCAGGCATACGAAGTGAGCAAACAAAACAGGGTCCGTCATCCAATCTCACAGTCCGGGGACAGAAAGTAACATCAGGCACACGAAGCGAGAGAAAACAAAAACGACAAGGAAACTCATGAACCCCCCAAAATGGCCATCAGGAGGTGAAATCAGGTGTTCCGGAAAGAGTGAGCATTTCCTGCCCCACTAGTGGCACCCGTCATGAATTCCCCAAAATTAGCATGAAAATAGATCTAGTTGCATGGCAGACATGGATTTGCTGTATTTATCAACCAGATCATGATGACGTCCATAGAATATCTTAAACGTAGCGATAAGTCTTGGTAAAACATATCCTTGTCGTAGCAGTTTAGAGACTAGCTGGGCACTTCGATAGACAAAGTCCTCATATTTGCAACTAGCTCTGGAATAGCGTATAAGTTGAGAAACAAACACACCATATGCCGGTGACATAGGAATGTTGCTGCTTAGAAAAGGGAAATTGACTATGGAAAAATTGAAATCATCACGTTTGTCATATAATCTAGTTGACAGGTTAGAATCATTATCAATCTCCAACCTCAGGTCTAGATAGTTGGAAAAATTAGCGGATTCTGTAGTATCCTTAATTTCAAGTTCTTTAGGATATATGACATCCAAATAATCACCAAACTTGGGATTATTTAGCGACAATACATCATCTATGTATCGGAAAGTGAAATTAAAATTACATGTTAGTTTCTTAGAACCTCCTATTTGTAAATGTTGGATAAAATCTGATTCATATGAGTATAAAAACAGGTCTGCCAATAATGGTGCACAGTTTGTACCCATGGGAATACCAATAGTTTGTTGAAATATTCGACCACCAAATTCCACAAAAATATTATCAATCAGAAAATTAACCATATTTACCACATCTATTTCAGTATATTTGTATGGGGCATCAGAGTCGCCTTTAACAAAATAAGCGGTATTATATTTAACTACAATATAGTGGTACCGACGTTGTCCCTTTTTAGAGAAAAATGAATTATTGATTAGTTTTTTTAAGCTGAGATTTCAGTTCAGAATGAGGTATAGTTGTGTACAAAGTGGAGAAATCAAATGTTTTGATAGACGTTACTTTTGGAAGTGTGTGCGCATGTAGATATTCCAATAAAGATTTGGAATTTTTTAATATCCACATTTGGTTTATACCACTTCTAGAATAGATGGTTTCAGAGTACTTTTGGAGACCCTGTTTAACTTTAGACAATATAGTAGTTAATATTTTAGAAAGGGCTTTGGTAGAACATGATGCTGAACCTGAAATATATCTTTGTTTGTGTGGATTTTTGTGCAACTTTGGGATCCAATATAAGTTCGGTAGATTAGAATCTTTACATGAGGTAGTAATACCAAACGAACGCAATACAGACAAATGATTTGATAAGATATCCTGTTTGGGCACGGTAATGGCTTGGTATGTACTATTGGGATTAGTATTGTTGGCAATACCCAGTTCGTCAAACAGGCACTGTATATAGTATGCTTTACAAACAAAAACAACATTATTAGAAGCTTTATCTGCAGGGACAATGACGAACCTTTCTTGAAGTTTCAACAAACTATTAGTAACCACGGGATCATTGAAGAAAGAGCTATATTTAGTACTAACTGACTTTGACAAAACATTGATGCGTTTGTTTACCAATGACCTAATCTGTTTGACCCATTCTGACAGAGAATCAGTTTCTGCCTTTTCTCGCTTTGTCCATTTTCTGGCATGCTCCTCAACTGCATCCATGATTAACTTAAAATTGTATCTCCATGAAAACGACGTGGGCTCTCTATATTTGGGACCTTTGGACAAAATGTCTTTCAATGATTCATTCTCCACTATATTGAGGTCGCCTGAAATAACATGCCCAACTGGATCGTGTATGAACGGAGAGTTAATGTAAGTGCAGGAGGGTGGGTTATGTAAGAGATCATCAATATCCAAATCATTCAATGTTTGTTTGTAGTTGAAAATCTTGGAAGCAACAGATTTGGTATATGAGTAGGATACAGATGGAGCAGCCGTGTCAGTGAAGTATGATGGTATCTGGGACTGAACAGACTTATGATGTAATATATTACCGATGTTAATTGCATCAATACCTTTATTGGCAAATTTTATCTTCAGAAAAGACCGTTTGGGTGGTATATATTCGGAATTCTGTGTTGGCTTATAAAGCCGATGATAAACAATATCCATGATAATGGAATACAGACGAAATTCATAGCTATTGGTATTTCTGATATAGTGGGTAGGACATTGGTCCTCTAGTTCTTTAAGTTTAACATGAGGTATGGCAAATAATTTAGTGCGAACATAGTGCAGTCCAAGTGGTTGTTTCAATATTTCGAGTAGGCCATCAAAGGAAATATTATGAATAGATGGTCGATTATAATGTCGTTGTCCATGGCTTCGTTTCCTACGTTTAAATGATGTAAATAAATTCATTACATTGACTGAACTGCATCCTGGGCTTGTCAGGTTTCCCACTTAACTGATATTATCGTTACAGCCATAAGGTGTAGCTGTGCCTAGTTCACGTATCCAATGTTCTTCTCGTTTCCTGCGGGTGGGTGTACTTAATGAGGGACTATTAGTATGGTGGTATATTTTTTCTATGACTCGAACTTTCATTGACAAAAAGTGTTACTGTTGCCATGGTTACTATTCACCTGCTGGAGTCCCTAGCAACCATTGGTTGCTATGGGTCCTAACTGCCAGAAATAGTGATTTTGACAGAATTTGATTATTATATATTAATTATGCATGTGGAGTCAATCCATTTTCACCTTTGATTTTGTTTGCTTATCGATATGACTGTGGATTTGGGCCATAGCAACCCTGGTGCTAGGGGCCTCACACCAATACTGGTGACCTTTGCAACTATCTGGATGTGAAATTCATTGACTATCAGTTATGTAGAGCATGTGGAATAAGCTTTGTTGATTAATTGCAAGTTCTTAAGACTTCAATAAGCCAATAAAACCATCTAGTTGTTCCCCATGAGACGTCATGTTACCCCTGTGACGTCATGCATACAAATTTGCATATTAATGAGCTATATGATTTTTCAAATTGTACTTTGGGCAATTTGAACTTTGAAGCACTGTAACTTTTGAAGGAACCGAGATCTTCACATGCTGTAAAAACTGTTCTGATCAGCTCACATGGTGCTTTAATCTGAGCCCACATATATTTTCATGTTCCTAGTACTTTAATGCAGGGCATGACCAACATTGCAATCGTCCAATTGTGCTATCATACAGAGTCGGACCAGCTGCACCAATATCCAAGGCCTGAACAACTGACCCAAAAACTACTTTACACCTTACAGGACCCAATCAACTGTGCTACGATACAGGGTCTGACCAACTGTGCCACCATTTAGGGTCTGATTAGCAGCACCACATTCCGGGAATCAGTTTTTGGTCCCATCATCTAGTGCCAGATCAAATGTGCCACTATCCAAGGCCTGATATGTCACAATTTAGGACCTGTTCAATTTTGCCTTCAACCAGGGCCTGATCAAATGTGCAACCATACACGGACGGATCAGCTGCGACTTCACCTAGGACTTTAAGCTATGTCAGCATGCAGAGCATACTGAGCAGATATGCAACCATCTGGGGGGCAAATATAGGGACACAAGAATCAAGTGTCATCAAAGACCTCAGAAGGCGAGATATGCCTATATAGTCTGTCATTGCTCAGAATCAGCCAGTCTGCCATACCTGATATGGTACTAAACGGGATTGTGTTATCTCAGTGGAGGTAGGAATAGTTATGATGATGTAAATGTTAATCTGATTTGCACATACTTGACGTGAAACTGGACCTTATATTTGTACCAACAGTCATCGTCAATCATATATGGTTAAATGCAATAATATCACATTTCGTTCTAGACTTCATTTGTGGACATTCCAATGTGAGTTAAAACACATAAGAATGACTGATGTGTAATATCATGTCTCTGGTAACTGGACGAAGCATGCTGCTTACGGAGGCGCCACCTGCAGCTCTGTTTTAACACAAATAAACCATCCAGTGGCGTCCTGGGGCGAATATAATTATCACCCTGGCAGAATACATACTGTGGCGCCACCGTGTGGTATTTCGTAACTTGGGGTCATTTGTAGAAGTCAGATTTTTCAGGGTACCAAACAAGGTATATCTCATGGGTTTCGGTTCAATATGGTGTCGGACGAATTTTCATTGATGATACATATATATGCCAGAACTTGAAATTATTACTGTGTCAAATCCCGACATTAAATGTGATTCACTTACTCTGTTCGTGGATAGTTCAGTTTATATATTTAATTCATGCCAGTTAACACTTTGAATATGGCGATATACGCACGAACTTCGGAACACAAAGCTGTCATCACAATTATGAGATAACCAGGCAGCCAAATCATCTTTCCAGTGTGATTGGTGAGTGTATAGCGGATTCGTTCTTGTAGTAATTTCTCCAAACGAATATCTCAAAAGTTTGGTGTGTACTTTCTCAAATAAACCAATTTTCGTTCTCCCATTGTTTCAAAAATAGATTGACTTGGGCGTAAGGTTGATATTCATATTTGAATGAAAAAATAAATACAATTTAAACGGGAATGTCCCATAAATTTTCTGATGCATGCTTTTTTTTTTAGAAAAACAAATATATATATATATATATTGTATTGAGATCATTACCCAATAATTACATAATTCCTGGGCTCGTGCGATTTACTCCAAACTTATATGTTTAGCTGATACCCGAATATGTCGTCCGGATAAAAGTTGCAACACTAGTCAAATCTCAGCCTACGGTACTTAACATTGAGATATATTGCCAACTTAAAATTGGCAGAAAAATGACTTTCAATGGGTAGTTTGCAAAATTAAAATGGTTCGGTATATCATTTATCATTGAACTCCATGTACACTATGTTATTCAAGTTCTTGTAATATATTTTCATCACGTGAATTCTCATAGCATGAAATTTAGATTAGTATATTAATGGTTTAATTTCATGCCATAATTCTAATCTGATTTGGCCACTGAACTAAATTGAAAGAGTAACAATATTATTATTGACATTGTGTTCACAACATGTGGTTATTTGGAGAATGTTGAAGATACGTTGGAACCGTACTCTTATTATATATGTTGAGTCTTTGCTTACATATTTCATCTATATATTTTGTAAATGCTCATTTATATATCAATTGCTATTATTCTGTATTTAGGTTGTTCATACAAACAAGAGCAATGATAAATTAAGATTTCATCAAATTCTAGTGTTTAGTGTTCATCAAAAATACATTAAGATTTTATCAAATTCTAGTGTTCATCAAAAATACATGTAGTCACTTCTTCTTTATTACACCAGTGGTATGTTATACGAAATCTGCAAACCCGTCTAATCATGGTGTATTCACCGAGTAATAACACCAGGTTGATTCGTGGCGATAAAATTATTGTATATTACATGTTTATCATAACAAATTATTAAATGAAACATTTATTGTTTTCGTCATAACTCTTTTCTTGGGAAGTAATATTTGGCGCAGTGGGTGCATCTTTCGTTGGCCTAGTGTTGTGAAGTGTAGACACAACAAAAGCATACAATTATAGTTTTTGCTAGTGCTCCAGTTGATACATTGTTGCAATATTTGCACGTATTTCCTGACGATATAAAAAGGCAAAAAATATTAATACACATCAGTAATAAGGTCATTGAGCAGACTGACCTCAGATGACCTGATTAGAGGGGTAAACATATTAGTGAATCCAACATTTGAAGTAATATTGTATTTTTCGTTGTTATTGGCATCATTAAAATCTCACTGTATTGGTGGTAATAGATTGATACTTACATTATAGGAACACCCTCAAGTAACAATTATCGTCACATTAGAACTAAATGTTTGAATTATATTGTATATCAATGTAAAATCAACTACTTCAGAATTAGGCTGCATCGACTGCATGCACAGACATTTGGAATATTTATTATTGAAACTCAGTATTAGATGATTGGGGTGATATGTATGTGTAAACTCTATCGATTAGCGTTATATCACGGCTGGAATTGCGGGACTAACCCGCAAAATCAATGTTGATCATGGCGGGATGTTTTCCAAATGGTATTATCACATTCTTCCGCTCTCACATTACAACCGCATTGCTTCGGCGATATCCTGCAACTTTTTTGAGAAGGTACGTCAAAACAATTGATGACAGTACTGAGCGCTTCAGAGTAACAGTGCTCATACATGGCTAAACTATGCTCCATAAGAATAATGCAGTGCATATAATTTTCAATTTCCATGAATAATAGCCCATTCGAATGTTATAGTACATGGAATTGTCATTTTTCATAAATAATAATAATCGGTACATTCGGTATTTTTCTTTTGTATTTAAATTTTATATGTTGAACGAACCATCAGTTGTGAAATAAAAAATATGATGAACGAACCTCAGATTAAATTTATCCCACCACCATCATACCAGCACTAAATCACGTGATCAGTTATGGCTTCGAAAATTAGCCCAAACCCTTAAATCGCGGTTTTGATCCTTCAAGTTCACCAAATGTCAAAATCAGTATCATCACTAAAATCGCAATATACGTTACCTTCCATCTGAATGTGCCAATAAGTCGACAGGAGCACCAATAAATACAAATCCAATTTTGAAGGATAGGGGAGGGTGGAAAATAAATTGTGTGCATGTGAAACGGTAACATTCTGACCTTTCAACCTTAAGGGGCCTATCTCACCAGACTTGCGAGCGATTAGCGACTCAGGCGAATGCCAATTCGTCTGATTCGGCTTCTAATCGTAACTTTGTCTGTAAAGAATCTCTAAAAAGTCGAAAGCAGTATCCCCCCCCCCCCCCAAAAAAAACAGTTTTTTCATTCGCCACACAATTTTGAACATGTTCAGAATTTCTTGGCATATGAAACGCTATTTTTTTTCGCTAACTTGCCTGTATTCGTATTTAATCAGCCGATAACTAATTTTTAGATTCGCAAGTAGTCTTCAATGGTTTTCTACGACGTCGTATATCAGTCTGTTCCAGTCGCTATACTGAACAAGTGCAGTAGATTGCTATTGGTCGTATTACAAGTCTGAAATCAGTTGCTCGGCATTCTTCATTCGCATCAAGGTTGCCTGTCATCAACGACTTGTGAACGACAGTCATACAACTGCTCTGCGAATATTCGTACGCAAACCGGCAACAATCGTCCAAGCGAGTCGCAAACAAGTTGCTGCAATGTTACAATTATTGATGAATCACATTCGCGAAGAATTGCACAAATTCGTCTTAGTAGTGCAGACGGTCACAGTCGCTATGTGGTCGTCGTCTGGTGAGATAGGCTCTTTAAAGAGTTCATTTTGTACAGCCATTGCTACCGTAAAAGTAATTTAAGACAGAGTTCCCACGATTTTTAGTTTGTTACGTCTGCCTTTGCTACCAGCCAACTTGGCTTTAAAATAGAACTACAGTGCATTTGTTTTTCAACAGTCAACATAGCAACATTTGAAAAATAGCAACAACAAAAAAAAAAAAACGTATGCTACCGCCCATGGGACAATATTTATTCAGCCTTGAATCCTCCCTTCATCCAGTACCTTCAATTATAGTGCATCCATTTTGACGATCGACTTCGGTGCTGACTGTATTTGTAAAAAAAATATTGGATAATTGCATGTACGACTGGATTGTATGTCTTTTTTTTATAGCGGTTCGATTTTTTATAGCGGATTCGATTTGGTTTCATCTCAGTAGTTCGATTTTCTGGTCTTTCCCCTGTTTGAGAATATACCCTATATATGGCTTTCCACAAACACACTATTTTGTATCTTTTTATTATCAGCGTTCACTCATTGATTATTATATATTTTAAAAGGTCTTCATTTTGGTCCTGATAAAAAGTACCATCTCGTTTATCTATCCGCAGCACGACCTCCGAAACAATGGAACCTCCCGGAAAATCAGGACCGAGGTCTGATGTTGCCGTGCTACGTTCACTGCGACGGCTCTCAGCTCCTGAGTACATCGTCAGATTCGTCGCAATGACTGAATGCATCTACATCTACACCCCCTGTGACTTCGTGGGGTGTCTTCGCTTCGTCGTCTTCGTTCGCTGGACCTTGGCTGCGGCACTCGTTCTTCGCTTTTCATCGAGACTTCGAGATCAATGAAAGCGACTTGTTATGGGCCAACAAACAACATTATCCGCATTCATATATTATTTGTGTATATTTGTTATTGCACATTTGGACTGTTGTATTGATACTATTGAGAAGTCAGTTTGCTATATTCTGACACAGTTTGTACTATTATTAAATAAGTGTAGTAGTTATCAATTTAGGATATTTTTGTTTCTTCGACAGCACTTCATGCATCCGTCAGCGTAGTTTATGTCAGGTAATTTATGATTTAATTTTGGTGGATTGCATAATATATATTTCGCACCCCATTTATTTGGCGATTTCCACAAATAATTAAAATCGTTAAACCTAATGGTCGCAAACTAAGAACACTCGCATTTTGGTTAAGTAAGTAATTCATAGTGACGAATTTGGGATAGTGAAATACTTCAATCTGAAGAATCAAAAGTGACCCATATCACCGCCCATCCAAGTGATGTCATTGATGACAAAAAAAGTAGCAGTTGCTCAGAAAAAAAAACATGGATTGCTTCATCGGGTCCTATTTTAAGACGCCCCGAATGCAGTCGAATGATCCACGATTTCCAACTTTTGCCGGATCTCCCGACAAGGAGATACTCGATGCCTCCAATGCCAAAGGGTCAGGAGTGGAAAAAGTAACCAGAGGGATGTAAAACAGCCTGACAGCCGAACAGAGAAGGCTGCTGTTGTCCGGAAATCAGTAATCAGAAAGCTCCCACCATACTGACATTATTGGGACTAAAATAGCGGAGTCAACTGTTCGTCATTATAACAAAAAATATCCCAAAGTTTAAGGAATTTACCAGAGAAATTAATAGTGTTGAGCCAAATTGTTTTTGTTCCATCAAAATTGGAATTTTTACCTTTCAAAGTCACTGAAGGTCAAGTCCAAGGTAATCGTAGAAGTCACTATATGTGACTGCCCATCTAAATGTGCCAATATTAAGACCTATCTTGAAGTGTTCAAGGAGTTTACTCCATAAAGCTCCCGTAATCAAGGAACAAGTTCACCAAAAGAACCAACTGACGCCACTGCCCATATTCCCATAATTCGAACCTAAGCTTCACCTACAAACATCCTGTCTCCATCTATCAGTTTACATTATTCACATCGAATGTTACATTGAAACTTTTGTTACTTATGTACTTATGTACGTACTTATGTATGTACGACTTATGTAATTAACGTTATGTACTTATGTATGTACTTATGTACTTATGTAAAAGGTACTCATGTACTTGTCATATATCTGTTTCATGGGGTTTGTTTCGGATTTCCAAATTATTTTCACAGGTTGTTGGGCAGTTGTATACTATTTCCATCAGGTGTACAGTAGAAACAACTACATTCAACACACTGTCTGCCCCTGATGACGCAAGTGTGTCTTTGGATGAACTATTTGGTCGGGCTTTGTTTCTCTTGCAAAATGTTGTATTTTACGTTTGTTATTGGCATCATAAAAATCTGACTGTATTGGTGGTAACAGATTGATACTTACATTACCACACAAGCTCATCTCAGGTCAAGTTCAAGGTCATCAAGATGTTCCGAATAAGACTTATGGGTTTTTTTCTTACCTATGTATCAGACTTTATGAGGAATTCAAGGTGTTCTATTTTTAAAAGAAATACCAAATATCCCAACTGGCATGTTCTGGAATAAACATCTAGAAACTGATTAGATAACTTTCGAAAAAAGACGAAGTGCAAGTTTGGGTGGTTTTTGTTACCCAAAATGGCTGCTTTGACCTTTCAATGTCATCTAAGGTCAAATTCAAGATCACCACAAAAATCGTCATATATGACTTCCGATTTGGAAGGGCCAATATCTGAGCCCTATCTTTAACATTTCTACCATTACTGCTGCCGCAGCTCCCATTATGAAGAAGTGGCCACATTTTTTTTTCTCTCAAAATTTCTGCCTAAAAATGGCCCAAAATGGATAGTAATATGATTTAGGACCAAAAAAAAAAACATTTTTCAAGAGCAACAAAATGTTTACATATCACATATATATACATACTTCCAAATCCGAAATTGGGAGGTTTTTAAAAAAAAAATTGCCGTTTTGACTTTTCAAGGTCATTGAAGGTAAAATTCAAGGTCACCACACAAATCGTCATATGACTTCCCATTTGAAAGTGCCAACATCTGAGCTTCAGGCGTTCTGGGAGTACAGTGGTGGCAGCTCCCATTTCGAGTGAAAAATTGCCGAGAAGTCCAGAAATATTATTAGCAGAAGACTTTTTTTTGGTTGGAAATGGCTCAAAACGAGCCAGTAACGTGATTGAGTAACGTGATTGAGGACCCCAAAAAATGTTTTTGCAGACCGGTCGGAGAATCAAAATGGCTGGCAGACGCAGACTGCCGATTCAACGGCTACGAAACATGTCACAAAGGTACATATAGGGAATATTTTGAAGCAAAAATCTCGAAAGTTGTCATACAGTTTATGAGAAGATGGCCGTAAAATAAAAACAAAATGGCAGTTTTTCGTCGAAAATGGCTACCATTCTGAAAATCATGTGAAATTAAACAAAAAACCTCCAAAATACCTCCTTCAAATATTTTTAGGTATGTGGATGACGACGGATGATGGACATAACACCGTGCCAATAGGCTATCGGATCATAGGTCGCTACCGCTACTCGCAGCAGGTGAATGTCTTAAAGGACCCCTTAGCTGTGAAGACTCCACCTCATACAAACATGGGTCGCCCACTATTATTAGGAAACATGCTGGATGCAAAAGTTCCTGACTTACATCACCAACCTGCGGGCACATGGGTGCCCTGCAAATCGGACGATAGTCCTTGGTGCTGCAAAAGGCATTGTTTACAATTTTGACTAGTACTTGTTGCCTGAGAATGGAGAGCACCTGTTACTGGGCCACAAGTAAGTCGAGTCGTTTCTGAACCGTCGCAACTTCAGCTGGAAAAGTGCCTGCTGGTGTTGAGTTTGTGCAGTCCAATTTTTTGGAAAGGATCAGCTTCCCGTGCACTGAACATGTTATCTAATATGACATCGTGCACTTAACATATCACATAATACATTGTTAAATATTTTTATTCAAATTTAATATAGCGATTATTATTATACATTGGCATGTAATCAGCGGTACATAAATTACGACAGATGTGTGTTTGTACAGAGTAGACTTTCCTAAAGTAATGAGTTTTAAGGGAATGTCTGATTAAAATGTCCTGATGCATTATTTCTGGCAGATCGTTCCAGACAACAACTGCAGAGGCAGAGGAAGCTCGGACAGCAAACGTTTTCCGCACAGTAGGAGGGACATCAAACTTCACACCATTGCTAGATGTGTATCTTGTACTGCAAGTCGGCGTATATATAGTCAAATATATACCATATCAAGGATATTGTCAAATCTAATTGGCCCCAGATTGTCCCCTCCATGTCATCGACTGACCACTATGAGTTGATTCACAATGTCTTTTTCCTGCAATAAGTCCAGTACATTTCAGTCTTACTGCATAAATCAAGTGATGAGTATGAAGGTCTGTAGTTTATCACACGAGTGTTTAAAATAACATATTCAAGTATCGTGGCACGGATCACATCATGTTTAAAAACCTCAGCCTTACTGATCCAGCATAAAGAAATACATTCCTAGAATTAGCTAACCCTGAATCTGGACCAATAGCGTCAGAGCCCAGCACCCAGAGTCTTGTATCAACCGCCAGACAGAATAAAGAGCAAACACACATATCCACAAACACAACACAGTACAAAGCAGAGGAACACACGCCGACCACACCAACACAATAGTCAGCCAACAGTCCACCAACCAATGTATTTGGAACTCCAGGTTTCACCATTGTTGAACTTTCTCTTTAATTATTAAATATATTTAGTGAAAGATGAGACCTACGAGATCACTCGTGAACTTGACTAGACTAAGAGAATAATTGTAAACAAAAAGAAAGTTATGCCCAAAGGAAATTGGGGACTTTAAAAATAATAATACCGGTAGAAACATCATACACTGACTGGCACTTGTGAACACAAGACGGGCGTGTTGATAATGCACATGCTCAACAGTCAGCCACTCTCGACAGGACACACACAATGGCTTCCTCTCCACGGAGCAGGTAACATTTAGTATGGCATGTATGCCTTATACGATCTCGTGACATGACCAGTTGATCATACCTGGAGATTTTGTTTATTGGGCTAAAACACACGGAGCATTGGTTCGACTTGGTTTAAATTATCAACCTTTTCATCTCAGAATGACTACAGGTATGTGTGAATCAGCAGCTTGAAATCAGAACACACCCTAGAAGGTGTGATATTCAGAGCAAGAGCTGCCCTGGCAGCCATATCGGCAAGCTCATTCCCAGGAATGCCGACATGGGGTCCTGATAGCCTATGTGGAATTTTCCATGAGGTGACAGCAGATTAAAAGACGAGATGTTCTCTAGAACTAAAAGTATGCCCCAAATCCCCTTAGGTTTTCTCTGGGGTGAAAAAGACACAGCCGAGTTTGTTACCATCCTTCGACACATCAGTATGGATCAAATTAGAATAATCTACTCGAACATCATCCAAGGGGGTGTTGGTAGAGTTTCACTCAATTCTGAGACTAGTCAGTTATGGAATTGTTACTCCCATGGTGAATTCACACACGAGTTTGGCCGCCCGTAATTGTTAGGTGACCGGCTGCTATGCCAGGGACAATACACGAGAAATAGTGGATTTGTGCATACGACTCCACGAGCACCACTGATGAGGAAGAACTCCTGCAGGAAAAGGGAATACTCTGGGACACTTCACCGCAACAACTGTTGGATATGATTATCTACCTGTCTTGATAAATTTTGCATTACGCGCCGTAAAGACACACAGAAATCTACGATGCGTCAACCCACATATCGATTTCTGCGTTATATTAAGGTTGTCAGGAAAGTGAACCAGGATCCTCTGAACCATCGCTGCATTGAATCGAAGACCGTGGATGCCGATGAAACTCTGACGAACCCGCGTCACTTTATCATGGATATGTACCAAAAGTACTTTTCACATTTCAAGCGTACCACTTTGTATCTCAGGCTTTGTATCAGATAAGCTGCAGTCGAGTGTATAGTATGGCCGGCAACCTCTCGGACCAACAATTCTCTCCATGCTTCAGCAGCTTCACGTCTGTATTAAAACAACGTGGATGGACAACTCGGTTGTGAATCAACAGGACATCGCTCGAATTCAGTCTGAAAGTACGGACAGACCACTGCCGAAATGAAACGTCACCTCAATGATATAGTTCAGACAGGCCATGTGTTGAAAGATTGAATTGAGAACGCTCATATCAAACCTCTGTTGTGACAAGCGTGATAATCATGACGGCCACAAAATGGGCCTAACTGTTAATGTCAACTTTGTGCACAGGTTCGGCAGAGATGGTTACTAGTGCTCAGGAATATAAAAAAAATTCGTCCGAAAACAATAACTACAAATTATTGATGATTGCTACTCAGTGGTTTCGTGCTGACGAATCCACAGTAACCCAGTCCTACCACATACCCAACAACATCTTAGATCAAAACAAGCACATCCTCGATCGAGGGAATGAGGAATTCTAGCAGACGGTGGTACAGTCTCCAAATTATCCACTGACCACAAATGACCTTCGGGGCTAATCTATGCCAAAACTCCCTCCAGCAATTTGAGTATATGCGTCCACACATAACGAATGACATCCACACACAAACAACACGCTATATCATCAAGTACCATGGGATTGCCGGCGATACATCAGCGGAATGACATCCACACACAAACGACACCCTATATCTTCGAGTACAATGGGTCTGCCGGCGATGAATCAGCCGATGACATCCACAAACGACACGCTATATCCTCAAGTACCATGGGTTTGCCGGCGATGCATCAGCCGAATGACATTCACACACAAACAACACTCTATATCCTCAAGTACAATGGGTTTGCTGGCGATGCATCAGCCGAATGACATCCACACACAAACGACACGCTATATCCTAAAGTACCATGGGTTTGCCCGCGATGCATCAGCCGAATGACACCCACACACAAACGACATGCTATATCCTCAAGTACCATGGGATTGCGGGCGATACATCAGTGGAATGACATCCACACACAATTGACAAGCTATATTCTCAAGTACCATGGGTTTGCCTGCGATGCATCAGCGGAATGACATCCAAACACAAACGACACGCTATATCCTCAAGTACCATGGGTTTGCCGGCGATGCATCACCCGAATGACATCCACACTCAAACGACACGCTATATCCTCAAGTACCATGGGTTTGCCGGCGGTGCATCAGCGAAATGACATTCACACACAAACGACACTCTACGTCCTCAAGTACCATGGGTTTGCCGGCGATGCATCAGCCGAATGACATCTACACACAAATGAAATGCTACATCCTCAAGTACCATGGGTTTGCCGGCGATGCATCAGCCGAATCACATCTACACAAAAACAACACGCTATATCCTCAAGTACCATGGGTTTGCCGGCGATGCATCAGCCGAATGACATCTACACACAAATGAAACGCTACATCCTCAAGTACCATGGGTTTGCCGGCGATACATCAGTAGAATGACATCCATACACAAACGACACTCTATATCCTCAATTACCATGGGTTTGCCGGCGATGCATCAGCCAAATGACATCCATACACAAACGACACTATATCCTCAAGTACCATGGGTCTGCCGGCAATGCATCAGCCGAATGACATCCACACACAAACAACACTCTATATCCTCAAGTACCATGGGTTTACCGGAGATGCATCAGCCGAATGACATCCATACAAAAACGACACTCTATATCCTCAAGTACCATGGGTTTGCCGGAGATGCATCAGCCGAATGACATCCATACACAAACAACACTCTATATCCTCAAGTACCATGGGTTTGCCGGCGATGCATCAGCCGAATGACATCCACACACAAATGACACTCTATATCCTCAAGTACCATGGGTTTGCCGGCGATGCATCAGCCGCATGACACCCACACACAAACAACAGCCTATATCCTCAATTACCACGGGTTTGCTGGCGATGCATCAGTCGAATGACATCTATACACAAACGACACTCTATATCCTCAATTAACATGGGTTTGCCGGTGATGCATCAGCCAAATGACATCCATACACAAACAACACTCTATATCCTCAATTACCATGGGTTTGCTGGCGATGCATCAGCCGAATGACATCCACACACGAGCAACACTCTATATCCTCAATTACCATGGGTTTGCTGGCGATGCATCAGCCGAATGACATCCACACACAAACAACAGCCTATATCCTCAATTACCATGGGTTTGCTGGCGATGCATCAGTCGAATGACATCTATACACAAACGACACTCTATATCCTCAATTAACATGGGTTTGCCGGCGATGAATCAGCAGAATGACATCCACACACAAACGACACATTATATCCTCAAGTACCATGGGTTTGCTGGCGATGCATCAGCCGAATGACATCCACACACAAATGACATGCTATATCCTCAATTACCATGGGTTTGCCGGTGATGCATCAGCCAAATGACATCCATACACAAACAACACTATATCCTCAATTACCATGGGTTTGCTGGCGATGCATCAGCCGAATGACATCCACACACAAACAACAGCCTATATCCTCAATTACCATGGGTTTGCTGGCGATGCATCAGTCGAATGACATCTATACACAAACGCCACTCTATATCCTCAATTAACATGGGTTTGCCGGCCATGCAACAGCCGAATGACATCCAAGCACAAACAACACGCTATATCCTCAAGTACCATGGGTTTGCTGCCGATGCATCAGTGGAATGACATCCACACACAAATGACACGCTACATCCTCAAGTACCATGGGTTTGCCGGCGATGCATCAGTGTCATGACATCCACACACAAACGATACGCTCTATCCTCAAGTACCATGGGTTTGCTGGCGATGCATCAGCCGAATGACATCCACACACAAACGACACGCTATATCCTCAAGTACCATGGGTTTGCTGGCGATGCATCAGCCGAATGACATCCACACACAAACGACACGCTATATCCTCAAGTACCATGGGTTTGCCGGCGATGCATCAGCCAAATGACATCCACACACAAACGACACGCTATATCCTCAAGTACCATGGGTTTGCTGGCGATGCATCAGCCGAATGACATCCACACACAAACGACATTCTATATCCTCAAGTACCATGGGTTTGTCGGCGGTGCATCAGCGGCAAGACATATACACACAAATGACAATGGCAATGCATCAGCCGAATGACATCTACACACAAACAACACGCTACATCCTCAAGTACCATGGGTTTGCCGGCGATGCATCAGCCGAATGACATTCATACACAAACGTCACTATATCCTCAAGTACCATGGGTTTGCCGGTGATACATCAGCCGAATGGCATCCACACACAAACACCACGCTACATCCTCAAGTACCATGGGTTTGCCGGCGATGCATCAGCCGAATGACATTCATACACAAACGTCACTATATCCTCAAGTACCATGGGTTTGCCGGTGATACATCAACCGAATGACATCCATACACAAACGACACTCTATATCATCATGTACCATTGGTTTGCCATCGATGCATCAGCGGAATGACTTCCACACACAAACAACGCACTATATCATCATGTACCACTGGTTTGCCGGTGATGCATCATCGGATTCACATCTACACACAAACAACACGCTATATCCTCAAGTACCATGGGTTTGCCAGCGATGCATCAGGCGAATGACATCTACACACAAATGAAACGCTACATCCTCAAGTACCATGGGTTTGCCGGCGATGCATCAGCCGAATGACTTCCACACACAAACAACACGCTATATCCTGAAATACCATGGGTTTGCCGGCGATGCATCAGCCGAATGACATCCACACACAAACAACAGCCTATATCCTCAAGTACCATGGGTTTGTCGGCCATGCATCAGCCGAGTGACATCCACGCACAAACAGTATACTATATCCTCAAGTACCATGGGTTTGGCGGCGATGCATCAGCCGAATGACATCCACACACAAACAAAACGCTATATCCTCAAGTACCATGAGGTTGCCAGCGATGCATCAGCCAAATGACATCCACACACAAACAACACGCTATATCCTCAAGTACCATGAGGTTGCCAGCGATGCATCAGCCGAATGACATCCACACACAAACAAAACGCTATATCCTCAAGTACCATGAGGTTGCCAGCGATGCATCAGCCAAATGACATCCACACACAAACAACACGCTATATCCTCAAGTACCATGGGTTTGCCGGCGATTCATCAGCGGAAAGACAGCCACACACAAACAACACGCTATATCCCCCAGTACCATGGATTTGCCGGCAATGCATCAGCCGAATGACATCCACACACAAACAACACGCTATATCCTCAATTACCATGGATTTGCGGCGATGCATCAGCCGAATGACATCCACACACAAACAACACGCTATATCCTCAATTACCATGGATTTGCAGCGATGCATCAGCCGAATGACATCCACTCACAAACAACACGCTACATCCTCAAGTACCATGGGTTTGCCGGCGATGCATCAGCCAAATGACATCCACACACAAACAGCACTCTATATCCTCAAGTACCATGGGTTTGCCGGCGATGCATCAGCCAAATGACATCCACACACAATTGACACACTATATCCTCAACCACCATGGGTTTGCCGGCGATGCATCAGCCAAATGACATCCATACACAAATGACATGCTATATCCTCAAGTACCATGGGTTTGCCGGCGATGCATCAGCCAAATGACATCCATACACAAATGACACGCTATATAATCAAGTACCGTGGGTTTGCTGGCGATGCATCAGCCGAATGACATCCATAAACAAACAGCACGCTATATCCTCAAGTACCATGGTTTTGCCAGTGATGCATCAGCCGAATGACATCCACACACAAACAACAGGCTATATCCTCAAGTACCATGGGTTTGCTGGCGATGCTTCAGCCGAAGCACATCCACACACAAACAACACGCTATATCCTCAAGTACCATGGGTTTGCCGGCGATGCATCAGCCAAATGACATCCACACACAAACAACACACTACATTTTCAAGTACCATGGGTTTGCCGGCGATGCATCAGCCGATTGACATCCACACACAAACAACACGCTATATCCTCAAGTACGATGGGTTTGCCGGCGATGCATCAGCCGATTGACATCCACACACAAACAACACATTGCATCCTCAAGTACCACGGGTTTGCTGGCGATGCATCAGCCGAATGACATCCACACACAAACAACACGCTATATCCTAAAGTACCATGGGTTTGCCGGCGATGCATCAACCGAGACTAACGAGTGATCAGTTAGGTCATCAGGATTCAGAACCAGAGAAGCCCCCATAGGGAATCGTCTCCTTGTACTGGCTGGCGTGCCTGAAAACCCCCAAAACAGCATGGGTGAGGCAACCTAGGAGGCGATATGGCCCAGGAGGGACGAATTGGAGAGAGCCATTGATGCATGATGACTGAGATGAAGATGGACGGAGCCAGTCCTGACTTACTTTGAACCAACCTCAGTCAGTTGAAGTTGACCGAGGAAGATTTAGCTGAATGCTACAGCAGAATGCTCTCCAAGACATCATCCTCTGCAGTCACAACTGGCATTTCACAGGGAGCTCTTAAGGTAGTCCGCTCCAAGCAGTGAGGGGAGGGGGTCAAAGAGTTTTTTAAAATAAATAACTGTGTCAACATAATCTAGAGCTTCAAAATGATATATGTTATAGAGTAACTGTTCAGCATCCTGAAGCTTAAAAGAAAATAGGGGGTCACCGTATCCGTTCTCATGGAAAACACGATGCAAGATGTGAATATGGACGAAAAAATGTGCAGAAAATGCCAGAATTTATGTCATTTTAGGTAAATATGTGTGATTTTGATCGGATATGTAGAAGAAACGAGCACGGTGACCCCATATTTTCTTTTCAGTATTAGAATGCTGATCATTCACTCTATAAAATAATGTCATTTTGAAGAGATAATATTCAAGAAATGACTTTTAAATTTTGACTCTCCATTACCTCCATGTTTGTAGCGGACTACGTTATGAACCCTTATGGGAAGATCTTATTGGAGTTCTTATTTTTCATAATCATGATGGTGGTGGTATGAAGCATGATGGTGGTGGTAGCCTCGCAGGTGGAAAACAGGTCAGAAAGGAAGACGAGGTGCCTGTAGAATAACAGGGGAAGCGATGGCGGACCTGCTGGTATGTAGCTTCCGAAAGGTCCAGTGACCAAGTGCCAGTCCCCATCAATCTAGCTTGGGATCTCACCCCTCACCTAAGCAGGCTAGCAACGCACACCTCCATGATGGAGCGGGCCCGTAGAGACTGTGCCTGTGGCACACTGACCAGAAATTAGACCAGTGAGCTTGCGAGGTCTGGCACTGCTCAGACAACACTGGGTACCCAGTCTGCACTCTGCGGTCGCCTGGTGGGTCAAGTGTGTGACCTGGACGGAAGCCTGGCTGCACAGAAAGAGGTCAATCATAAGGAGCGGGCTGCCCTCACTATCAGCCTGAGGACACTTGGGCTGTGCATGAGCCTGCTCATACAAAACTTCTGAATCGGCAGCGGGACGAAAAAACCAGGCGGCTGAGGCCACGGTGATAGGGCGTAACTACAGCACATTCTTGAAGAACATAGCTGAAGTTCACATAGGTGAAGCTTGTGGAGTAGCAGGACGAAAACCCGTGGTTTCCTCGTCCCATTGCAAGCTATCCAAGGTAACCACGGCTGGAGACTCGAAGCAGCAGTCTTCACAGCAACACGACTCTGAACCGAAGTATGATATACCCAAGAAATTGCTCATTTTCCACTGGTTGTGGTGGAGGTGGATCCTTGTCCACGTTCAAGGCTCTGGCACGCTTTTGATGCAACACAGACACACCCACAGATGCAACCCACAGATGTGTTGCCTATGGTAGCTCGTCTACATGACTTCTGGCGAGTTTGGGATACTGAGTTCAAGGACAGATTGGTGATTGCGATGCAACGGCATGGCTACCAGATTTTATTCTGTTAGACACCTTTCATCGTCCCCCTCCCTAGTGCGGAAAATGTCTCTGGTTCTTGTCAGCCTTGTCTCGGAAATGCTGCAGAAACAAACAATACACCCGGAGACCAAACAACAGGTTCCCCGGTGTCTCTCGCCTTCTTTAACTGGTTGTTTGTAATCTCGGATCTCGATGGGGTGTTCTTGTACCGTCACCCTTGCGTTCCGTAAAGAGAATTGGTTGACCTCCATATACCTCAGGGATCCTTACTTCCACAGCCTGAACCAACCATCCTCGAGGCACTTCCTACGTTTCCAGTGGTGTAGCACTGTCTACCATTTACGGGCACTCTGCTTCGGCCTGTCCAAGGTGCCATACCTCTTTACCAGGGTGTTCCATCCAGTGTCTGCCTGGGCACACTGCAGATGTAAACCCAAGATATTGCTCATTTCGTGGTGGTTGTGATAGAGGTGGATTCTCAAACACGTCCAAGGCTCCTGCACGCTCTTGATGCAACACAGCACTCCTACGGATCTAACCTACTGATGTATTCTCATGGGAGCTCGTCTACACGCCTTCTGGCAAGTTTGAGATACTGAGTTCTAGGACAGATTCATGACTGTGATGCAACCGCATGGGTACCTTTTCTCTTCCCTCTTCCGATAGCTGAAATGTCTTGTCTTGACATCCTTGTCTCGGAAATGCTGCAGAAAATGAGCAACGGGACAGGGTCCTGGGTGTCTCCCGGCTCATACAGCTGGTTCTTAGTAATCCCAAAGTTGACCGGGGACTGGCGTCCCATTTGGTTCACCTCTACACACCTCAAGGATGCTTACTTCCACATCCTGATCCACCCATCCTCGAGGCAATTCCTACGTTTCCAGTGGAGCAGCACTGTGTACCAGTTCCAGACTCCCTGTTTCGAACTGTCCACGGCGCCATATGTCTTTACCCGGGTGTTCCAGACAGTGTCTGCAAGGGCACACTGCATAAGTATCAGTCTCACCAGGTATCTGTATGCCTGGCTGATCACGGTGTCAGACCAGCAGACGGTTGCAACTCACAACGATATCAGCTATGCAGTTCAGCTAGATAGTTCAGACCCCAGAGGGTTACATATCTTGGCATGGAAATCAACACGAGTATATTTCTTGCCAAGCCAATAAGGTTCTGTGTGGAGTGGGTTTGCCCGCGTGGGCTGCGGGTCCCTCAGACAATCACTTCAATATTGCGGTGCGGGCCTGATCGTTGGAGACTGCGGTGCAGGTGGGCAAGCTGATGTCAGCAGCAGTGCAACGCGGATTAAGTTTTTGTCGAAGGAACGCATGGGACCGCACCGCGGCCTGGATACAATCTATAGAATAACGTTTAACGGCACATCGGGCTCAAGAAGGCCATTTCAGTGCCAAACGAGGATATAAAAGTAGTATCAGAATGATAGAACCGAAGTTCTACAATTAAAAATTTCTAGTGAACGGTAAAAGCTTACAAGATTAATGGTGAAAGTATTGATGACTAGATCCAGACTCAAACGAGTTGACTAGAGTTGTAGACAAACAGTCTAAAAATAAAAATATACCCCAATTTACCGAAGGAAACTGAGGATTTTATAAATATTAAAATCATTGAAAACATCATATATTGACTGACACTCGTAGAACATGCGACGAGTGTCAGCAATATCTTGACACTGTACCATGAAATGCCAACCGCCAGCCACTCTCGACAGGGCCCACACACAGGGGGCTCCTCCCCACGGAGCAGGTGACCCTGATCAAGGAATGTATGCCATATAGGAATCCATGACATAACCAGTTGAGCACGCCTGGACATTCCTTTATTGGGGTACAACAACCAAGAAATGGTTTAACTTGTTGTCAACCTGCTCATCCCAGAATGACTGCCATTCCGCGTACAAGTACATGTGGATGAGCAGCATAAAGTCAGAATGTGGCACCTTGGAAAATGTGACGTCCAACTCAAAAGCTGCCCTGGCAGTCTTGTCGGCACGCTCATTCCCCGAAATGTCCACATGACTGGGCACCCAACAAAATACTACAACTTTACGCATTTGAAAAATACGTTGATGTTCAGTTAAAATATCCAAAAGTAGAGGATGGTCAATATTACGATTCTTTATAGCTTGAAGGGCTGATAGAGAATCTGAACAAATGACAAAACCTGGTTCTCCGGACCGGCGGATTTGGGACAGTGCTAATAGTATTGCTTTCAGTACAGGGCATGGATCAACTGTGGATCATGCACCCTATAGGCCTACAGTCACCATGGTTTAGTAATCATAATGAATATGTTACATATTGTGAGAGAACTGTGTTATTTTCAGGTTTGTCACATCAATCAATTGTATCAGAAAGTACATATCTTTTGACATACTAACTAGGGTTATTATTATGCACGTGGTACTGTCACCTCCAAAAGTTTGGGCCCACCCACAGGAATTCTATCTCATGCCATGAGCATTGTGTTCTGGCCACGATAATCATGAAACAAAAGCGTAATTAATATACAGCTGGCATTTAAAAACATGATGAAGAAGCATACTTTCAGTTCCCATATGAAACAATTAAATGCCCCATCCGTGACTTTCAATGTAAGATTGTTGGAAGTAGGAGTAAATCACAGAATTCAAGACACCACCACAAGATTATACACACAAATCAATGGATTTTACAAATCATTTCAGAAGCTTGTTATTCGACAATAGGGTTATAAATGGAGTTCTTATAAAAAAATATCAGTTCAATGTGTTCCTAACCATGGCTGAGCTTACCGGATTCGAGCGATCCAGATGTGCGGACTTCAACAGCACGGAAAGAGCCGGAGGGCTATAGCCGCCCAAGATGGACACTCCTGCAAGGCAGTGAGGCTTGTTATAGCCTGACACGCAGGAACAGGAGATGTTGGAGACCGCCCAAGATCGGGAAGACTTGCTGTACCCACTGCCAGGGATGACCACATCCTGGTACGTCACAGCAAGCAGAGCAGCCGGGCCACTGTTGTTGAGTTTAGGGCACTTTGGAGTGACCATGGTATCCATGCTTCGCAAACAAGAGTGCACAAACCTCAGAGTGGCCAGAATGAAGCCTGGCAGAGTAGCCAGAAGGAAGCCTAAGCTCACTCCAAAGCTCAAGCAGCTGAGACTCGACTTCTGTCGTCATTACGAGGTCTGGACGTGAGTGGTTTGGTCAGTGGTTTTATTCACTGGCGATTCCAAATTCAACCTCTACTCCATCAATAGGGGTCCACGTCCACCACATAGCTGGCAAAAAGTACATTTCACAGGGCAACACCACCGAACCAGTAAAGTTTGTTGTGGTTGTGTCATGGTGTGGGGTCAGGGAATGCATGTCATGCAGAGGGGTCAGTTTGATCCACACAATCAAAGGGACACGGAACATTCAGGGGCATCCTGGGTGACAGCCTGGTGTCATCAGCTCACGTGCTCGGGCATAGGGACCTAAACACTCTGCAAGATGATGGCACACCCTGCCATCGCTCTTGCCTCGTCGCTTAGAAGAGTCCAACAGCATCACAACAGTGCTACAATGGCCACCACAAAGTCCGGATCTTAGCGCCATCCAGAACTTGTGGGCAGATATTGCTCAAATCTCCCAGAGTTCAAGGTCAAAGGTCCAACCTAGCAGAACTGGGAAGCCACAACCATGGTTTTGGGAATGGAGTTTGCAGGGAGAGGTGTGAGGCTTGGTGTGATTCATGCCAGCCCGGATCGGGCTCGAATCCAGACTCGAGGCAGTCGTATCATTTATCGAAAGTGACCAACTTTTGTGAGAGCTGTGTCATATTGATATCAGTTTGTAATTTCCAGCTTTCTTGTTGATTTGATTTGCACTTTATATTGTTATGAACATGGTTACCATATTCATAAAAAAATGAAATTTTGTTGAAAATTAGTGCAAAATGGGTTAAACTTTCCACAATTATTGAATTATACATTTTAAATTCATGGAAAGAGTTCTAAAATACTTTGTGTCACATTGGCACATATATAAATTGAACTCATGACTGTGTTCAACTGTAACCACATTCAAAAGTGGCATGCAATGGGGAAAACCCCAAAATTTTGAAGTGGGCCCAATCTTTTGGAGGTGACTGTATATTTGTAAATATACATGTATGGATTGAATACAATGCCTGAATTCCTCTTGTAGACTGGATAATGAATCAGTACATGTGTCTCACCGTGACACAAACAGACTTCAGGGTTGGATATATGTAAATGATGAGACGAAGTATGAAATATGATCACACGGAGCGGGTTCAATAAGTCATATTGTCATACCCATGTCTGTTTTTAGAAACGATGAAAACATCCGACGTGATTACATGCAGCCCTTCATTGTCCGTCCACTACACAAAGCCCCCCCCCCCCCCCCCCACACACACACACACACGCACACACTTCCTCCCTTTGGGCTCTGACTGGGATTGTCTCAATCAAATCTTTGATCTCGAAACCGGAAACAAGCACAATGCAACACTCCAGAATGTTCCATTCATTGTTCCCATTATTGTGTTATGGTTCATTTACAAATCAGTAAAAAATGATACAGACTTCTGAAAACACGAGCCTGATGGATAAATCTATCCAAAGACAAAATATATACTAACCTGGTATAATTACATGTATTTCCCAGCTTGTTCCATCTTGTGTACCCCTGGATCCAAAAGCTGAAGGGTCACTGCGCTGTCACAGACGACGACTGTGCTGAGCTGTCCAATCTCAAACAGACATGTCTGTCCTACTTAAAGGTGCGTATCATTTCTGTTATTCAATAAAGCTCAAAATTATAAGGTGCATAAGTACCTTCAAGTTTTATGTTTTGATATGTTGTATGCATTTTATACATTTCATGTAATGATGGCCCTATCAGGTTCTACTTTGCAAATTTGTGTGTTACATCCACTAGTACACTCCTCAAAAAAAGTTAAGGAATTTTGTTAAATATTGTATAAAATATCATAATATGTACAAATTTTGCTAAAATTGTTTTGATTTTGTGATCTTCAATTTTCCGTAGTGACAACTACTCAGTTCACAATGTTTTCAACCCGACACACTACTCTTTCATGCTTGATTGACGCTGAAACAAAGTTTGCTCTTTTGCTTGTACAAACGTTGTTCCTTCAACACTTCTTTGTGTCACCAACGGCTGCTGATTTCCGTGTTTCATGATGGCATCAAATGGGATTCTTGTCTTCTTGGTGATTTTATGCTGTGTCCAACCTGTAAACAGTGTGAGGCGGCGTCTGGATGAACATGAGGTGGCTAGAGCTGTGCAACTCCTGGAGGATGGTGCCAAGCAGTCTGAGGTCGCCAGGAGGTTCAATGTCAGTCCCAGTGTAGTGTGTAGACTTTGGCATCGTTATCAGGAAACAGGTTTATATGGACAGAGACCCAGATCCGGACGACCACGTGTACTGTCAGGCAGACAAGACCAATACCTCAGAAATTTCGCCCGCAGACATCGTGACCAGTCTGCAGTTTCTCTTCGAAAT
The DNA here is from genome assembly GCA_949152475.1 of Terebella lapidaria. Taxonomy (NCBI): domain Eukaryota; kingdom Metazoa; phylum Annelida; class Polychaeta; order Terebellida; family Terebellidae; genus Terebella; species Terebella lapidaria. The sequence continues at coordinate 5,480,767 of OX424567.1, forward strand.
GACATCCGAAATGCAACGGGAGTTCGAGTTAGTGACCAAACCTTACGGAATAGACTCCATGCTGATGGTTTACGTGCCCGATGGGCAGCGGTGGTGCCTACACTCACTCGTGCACACCGAGCGCGACTACTCTTTGCCACAGAACACGTGGGTTGGGATCTGGATCAGTGGGGCCACGTTCTCTTCACAGATGAATCCAGATTTTGTGTGTCAACCAATGACAGATGTCAACGCATCTGGAGAGAGCGTGGCACTCGCTATGCTGAGGGCATGTTCCGAGAACACGACCGATTTGGTGGAGTGTCTGTGATGGTCTGGGCAGGAGTAAGCTTAGGCGGTCGTAAGATCTCCATGTGTTTGACCGAGGGTCAGTGAACGCTGAAATCTACCGGGACACAATCCTTCGTGACATTGTCAGACCATATGCAGGCGCAGTGGGTCCAAACTTCATTTTCATGGACGACAATGCATCGATCCACCGTGCCAGAATCATGCAGCAGTACCTGGTAGCAGAGAGTATCACTCGGATTGACTGGCCTGCTCGCTCTCCGGACCTGAATCCGATTGAGCATCTTTGGGGCCTCATTGGCAGAGCTGTTCGACGTCGAGAACGACCACCGACATCGCGTGTGGAGCTGTCAGCTGCCCTCGTTGAGGAATGGACGGCGTTGGACCAAGCACTCGTTGTACGCCTCATTTCCAGCATGTCCCGCCGTTGTCAGGCATGCATAGCAGCACGAGGAGGTCACACAAGATATTGACGCAGAAAATAGACTGATGACTTGTAAAATTATCGTTTAAATTTGTTTTGTGAACCATATGCAGAATAGAGACATTTGATGGCACCATGTTTTCATGCCAATAAATGAGTTATTTTCGACATTTTGAACAACATGTTCCTAAATATGTTACTGCAGAATTGATCTGCACAGTTGGTACAATTTTGCACAGTTTTTGTATGCATAAATAAAATATATGGAAAAATTGGAAAATTCCTTAACTTTTTTTGAGGAGTGTATGTTTATAGATGCAAATATGGCAGGTCACAGAATTCAGAACTGTATACTAAAATGTTCTTTATATTTAACAGGATAAGTACAATCCACTCAAACTGCATGCAGTGGCAGTTTTCTTCAATCCAGGACGAAAGTCTATGAAGGCGTTGACAACAAAGGCACCAATTGACGTCATAAACTACGTCAGAGAACACCTGGAGACATTCCCGCTGAAAGCAAGGCGCCAGGAGCAGGAGTCTCAACACGAAAGCGCCAACGGTTCTCTTGATGATGACACTCCAGTGGACACTGAGGTTTGTGAGCTGGAGAAATACAGAGCGATGGCTGTTCCTGCCAACACTTGCAGCAACATTCTGGAATGGCGGGAAGAACACGCTGCCACATTTCCAAACCTTTCAACCGTGGCAAGAAACACATTATCAGTGATGGCCACGAGCGCGTCCAGCGAGTGCAACTTCAGTTTGGCTGGACATGAGTGCGGCCAGTGAGAGCAACTACAGTTTGGCTGGCCATGAGCGCGGCCAGCGAGTGCAACTTCAGTTTGGCTGACCATGAGCGCAGCCAGCGAGCACAACTTCAGTTTTGCTGGCCATGAGCACGGCCAGCTAGCGCGGCCAGTGAGCGCAACTTCAGTTTGGCTGGCCATGAGTGCGGCTAACGAGTGCAACTTCAGTTTGGCTGTCCATGAGCATGTCCAGCGAGCGCAACTTCAGTTTGGCTGGCCATGAATGCGTCCAGCGAGCGCAACTTCAGTTTGGCTGGCCATGAGTGTGGCCATCGAGCACAACTTTAGTTTGGCTGGCCAGTGAGAAGGGCCAGCGAGCACAACTTCAGTTTGGCTGGCCATGAGTGCAGCCAGCGAGTGCAACTTAAGTTTGGCTGGCCATGAGCGCAGCCAACGAGCGCAACGTCAGTTTGGCTGGCCATGAGCGCAGCCAGCGAGCGCAACTTCAGTTTGGCTGGCCATGTCGTCAATGAGCGTTGATGCTGCCTCAAAGGCACGAGTGTGAACAACATTTTGATGATTGATAGTGCTGCACGCTCCAAACAAGAGTGAGACACTATCTCACGAGTACATATTATTCATGAATATATCACATTCTATTGTGCGTTGAACTGCTTATAACTTGAAACTAAAAAAATACAACCAACAAATTGTGCAATTATGAAAGTACAATAATATTAATACCATCACAATCTACAATTAAATCGATGGCCAGACCAAGTAACAGAACTCCTCCAGAAAAAAGTAGTTACTGATGGTGGTACTAATCAAAAAGGAATGCTTGAGGTCGTCAACAAGCTGTTGCAAAGGGAAGGACCAAAGCCTCTCCCGACGCATAACTGACTTACAGTAATGGCAAACCAGTTTGCGTCTTACTACATCCGACTACATTCGACAAGATTGCCCAAATCCAGATCAGCCTCCTAGTACAATACACAATGTGCATCTTCCTCCGACTGAATGCTGTGATATCACACTTGCTGAGTTCGAGGTGAAATCATGAAGGGTATCAATAAAGTGCCAGCAAAGTCGTGCCAACTTGATCAGCTCCTTACGAGAATACTCAAGCAGTGTGCCACTACCCTTGCACCAATCATAACCAAGATTGTGAACTAGTGCCTGTCAACTGGTTTGTTTCCTGTTTTGATGAAACACGCTGTCAGTTCACCTCCCGTGAAGAAGCCAACTTTGAACCCAAAACTCCTATGTAATTACCGCCCTGTATCGAATCTGTCCTTTGTATCGAATCTGTCGTATATGTCCAAACTGGTTGAACGGATTATAATCAAACGCATCAATACCCACATGACAGACAACCATCTGCGTGAAGTATTCTTGTCAGCTTCTACTTCCCATAGCTGTACAGAAACTGCTATAATGAGTTAAACTGCTAATCAAAGTGATATACTCACCTATCTGGACAGATACGAATGAGTGCTTTCAGTGTTAATAGATCTGTCACGTGCATTTGACGCGGTCGAACTCTCGATACTACTGGATCGTCTGTGAACTCAAGTTGGCATCACGGGCAATGCACACAATTTCATCTCGTCTCTCCATAGTGAGAGTACACAGTCTGGACAAAGCATGTTCCACACACATCCCTCTCGTCTACGCAGTCTCCTAAGGGTCAGTCCTTGGGTCGGTCATGCCTCCAACAAAGGAGTAGTCGCAGACAAAAAGGTACAACTACATGGTATGATGAGGTAAAGGTTTCGTCAGCCTCGTCCAAATGGTCCTCGGCGTCAGTAGAGCCAAAGGACATACTGCTGCATCAGACAACTGTCAGCCATCGCGATCAAGCCCAAGCAAGCCATGTTTATCAAGATCTGGCAGAGGCACTGTATGCCACCCTTAATACCTTTACATGTGATCCGACTCGCATGGACAGTGACCATTTCTCACTTGAGCAACACACTGAATACTTGGATACTGGGCACAACTTACTGTGATCTCACCATCGACCATGGCTCGAAATATGATGTTGCACTACAGGAGGACCAGCACCTAAACTGCACTGCTTTGCACAACGCTCTCGCTATACATTCAACGAGGTTCGAACAATATCTATCACGACATTCGTCAATGCAGGGAAATAATGGGCCTGATGGTGAAGAAGTGAAGTTCCAGAGGGTCCTGCCGGAAGGGTTCGTTTATTTATGTCAACCCTGGTTTGTACACCGTGATTTATGTTTTCACTGTTCTGTTTTGTTCACCTTTCCAAAACGGCAAAGTGCGAACTGGAGGAACTCTTGGAGCCTGCATCTCTTATTGTATATCAAAACTCGAATCAGTTCGTCTGTGAATCTTTCTCATTCATTAATTGAATCTTTCCCATTCAACAAAACTCAAAACCATGAGGTGCATTGCCCGGTTGTCGTTGTAAAGTTTATTTTTGGTATTAGTTTTTGCCCGATCAAGAAAAGGGTCTTGAGTACTTTTCATCCCGTAAAGAAGGTCAGGTCCATATGCCAATTGATGCTGACCAATACTACTAACCCATGGAAAAATTCCTACATCACAAGGCGTTGTTTCATTTCAGCACGGTGTCTTTACGGTGTTCCCCTTTACCTGATCAATCATTGGGTTTGGGGTCAATCAGGCTCATCATCGGGATTGTGGGACTGCACCCTAACTCTATAGGCTGCACTTGTGGTGCATTTGGCTGATCTCTCCTTTGTCTTTTACCTAATATGGTGTCAAAGTGTTTCAATCGGGATGTATCAACTTCGTCGGGGGGCATCGTTTTGCATGGACCAAACTATTTTCAGGACCAAACTATTACGGGTATGTGTGACATACAATCACCCTGATGTCTGCTATTGGGGTCCATCGGCCTCCATCATAATAGTACCGTGATATTAGGACTGTAGCCTAAGGCATGTGGGTATCATTCTCTCTTGATACAGGAACTCCGTCAGCATTATGATAATCGTTGGAAATCATATCTCCCCGCACCATAATGATGAGAATGATGTTCATTTATCGTTGTAAGTGGTCTGCTTTTAACAAGATCTTCAAAAAACACGTTTGAAGTGATCGCTAACTGGAGCTATGTACCAAAGAAGGAGGAATCATATTACAGAACAAGTGGTAGAAATAATAATTCACATGAACACAAAATTAACTGTCCCGGACACTTTAAACAATGGAGAACAGTGACGCATCCAAACACCGACATGTGTGTGTCAACATGAAAGAGCAGGAGACGCGGCGTGGGTTTCAACAGATTTGTGAACTATGAATAATTATGTGCTCCTTGCTTGCTCGTTCATGGAGCATATAATAATTCATACGATACTGAAGTTTGTCCTGAGACAGGTTCCATAATCCCTCCTATAAATATATGATCTTACAAGAAAAGTCCTTATGACCATTTATGGGGTTCATGAAGTCGCTAAAAATTTTCCCATCTAATATTGTCTTGGACAAGGACTTGTGTTTGAATAGCACGGAATTCTTCGCACTGTTATCATGTAATGAATATTCATGCTTCCAAGAATATGATACACAGACGAGAGTGGCGACATCTATCTACAAAAATTTCAACGACCCTGTATTCACTGGAAATTCAACTAATTTTCGTTACAGGAACATTCATTTAGTAGCCCGAACGGTGGGGTTTTGGATACACATGTGCTGGCGATAAATACATGACAAGAAAAACCAATCAGCCGAAACAGTCGTCCGAAAGCTTCCATATGCAACGGGGAAATTAGTACTCATACTGACAGAATGTAAATATTCTAGAGGTAGATATTTGTGTAAAGACCTGATGCTTTTTCATACTGGTAATGTGTCAATACTTGTGGTATGAAGTCAAGTGTTATTCACGTGGTAATTTGGAATCGAGAACATCCAATATATCTAACAATTTATAGTAAAATCGCAGGATTAATGAAAACAAGGGTCATTTTCGCTATAAATATACCAATAAACAAGTCTGAATAAATAGCGACGTGTCGCTAAACTCGAGAGATGCACTGTACACATGGTTGGTGTGCCATGTGTATAACTCGATGCATACAAATGTCATAAATATTTCTCAACAAAAAATACATTTCTCGATTTCATACAGTCTAAAATTTACATACATTTGCAACGTATGTGGGCATTTTCGAGGAAATGTGTGCTCTCATTTCACAATTACCAATAAAGCGTAAAATTTTTGTTGTTGTAAACTAGAAAACAAACTGGTATGACTTTCTGACATCAAACATGCTTCTCACGAAATGATTTCACAGCCAGAAATCGATCAAATGTAAAAATTGTGAAACTTCGACCAGGATAAATTGACTTCGACCAGGATAAAAACAGTTTCTTTTCACTAGATCAGCTCTGATTTATGAACCGGTTTTTGTCGTTATTATAGCGAAGACTCCTAGAAATTGTTTAAAATTGTTGTCAATATAGCATGATGTTAACTACAGCTCAAAGTGAAATCTCCCGAATCTGATTAATTATATTCGGGTATTTTGTCGTGTCAGGAAAGGAAATATTGTTGAATTGTTGGTTTCTGGACATATGTTATCCAAACATGTTGATATAAGTAGTTCAAGAGATTGTATTGGTTTTACCTATGCCGTTTTACTTATAGGTGAAAATACATCACACTATTTCATTTCGTTTCATTTCGAAAAAAAAATAACACACCTAGCTTTGGAGTCAAACGGCAATTTCCTACTACATGTAAAGTTACAAAATGAAATGAAAAAAGAAATTCGGAAATCTGGGGCAATTCGAGGATTTTGTTATATATAAGAAACGTTACTATCCTCAATATAAGACACATTCGAATGTGTTCGAGTCGCACATTTTGATCCAATTGAATTCTGTGGCTCGACAATCGAAAATAGACAAAACTGTCTTCGGTTACAGAACTTGACAAGGTGAAATGACGGGCTAATTGCCAATGTTTATTTTTTTAGGATCATATCGAATAATACGAGGATACTTGACGCTACTGTCTAATGAAAAAAAACGTATGTCAATGAGATAGGAAAGAATTGAGTATGTGTGATTGGAATCTTTATCAGTATTGTAATGGGATGCAATGTCCATCGCAAAGCAAAAGAAATATTGCTTGTGGATTCATCACAAATGGTGAAGAATAAAGACATATGTAACTTATGAAGGCTTGAGCTTGTACAAAAGACTGTAAGAATTTGAATCACAACGAGAATGTGAACAATGATGAATATAAAGTATTCGCACATGATCTGCTCAAACCTAACATGTGATTCATGAAATTATGGATAATTCGTTCTGTAAACCTGCTTCTAAAGGCAATGACTTAAGTGAAGGGTATTCAAAGATGCCGGAGGGCCCAATATGTTATCGATGTTTTTCAAACGATATAATTGTTTTTGCAAACAGAACAACAGTCGAGTGATTAATGAAGTAGAAGCGGACACCAGTATCAGATTGATGAATGGTGAATCTGAGATATTGGAATATTATTTGGAGATAATGGTTCAAAAACTTGTTATATGCGGTAATAGGTTGATACATACATCTCAATATCAGTTCTCTGAGCTATTCTAAAACAGGATCAATGAGCGTTGGTAAAGCATAATAAAGTAATGCCCAAAGACACTATCTTTCTGGAGATAATGGCCGACGCCCATCTTAAATGTTAGTTAAAAAGATTTGAGTTTGTTCAAGAAGGTTCAGAAAGCTTCAAAAACTTACAACAGTCGTCAAGAAACATTGAGATATAAACACATGACATACACAAAATGTAGTAAAATAAAAGAACCACGGTCAAGGCGTGCAGTTCCAGTTTCCTGCAAGCAAAACGAATATGAACCAACCCTTCAAATCAGTGAGACACTATATTATTATTTATATTATATTTTTATCTCTAAATAAATTCTCACACATTAGAGTGGTCAGAATCAGTCAGACTGTTCACCGATTGTATCCTACATATACGATGTTGGGTCGAAAGCTTGTGATTTATAAACCAAATTGAATAAGTCTTAAGTGATGAACTTTGATTATGTAGCCTACATACAAAAAGATGGTTCATTTGGAGGATTATATACAGATAGAGGACGATTGGCTCCAATTCTGGGGACAAACAAGCATACAGTCATCCTTTGAGAGTAATGTCACCGTAAAACATCATAAGATGACTGAAATTACTCATACGGACATGTGACTTATTCACATCCCTTTCGACAAGAGAGCGGTGTGGGTGGGAATGGGACGATCGGGCTAAAATACGCTTGTATGAAGCCATGTGGAATCCACGATATAACGAACCAAATATGAAAAAACGATGTCTTCTAAACGCTGGTACACTGGTACCCTGGTACAAGCATTGAGAGGTGTTTTGACTCAATAATACTGCTCATTCTGTGTATGCGTTAATAAGCCTCACCGTGCTTGTACCAGTGTACCATTGTATCATTGTTTATAAGACACCGGCGAGGTAACAAAATATGAATATGTATCACATGTTGTTCCATGTGGCAGATAAAACACATTTGGACCTGCTGATGTAGGTTATCAGTTGACATTTTGCCTGCGGCAGACACATGTCCTTAGGACCAATGGGTTCGCCTGCCACACGGAACAAATACACTATTTTCGTGATCAAAGATAACGATCAGAAATCTCATCGAATCCGAATAAAAACACTTAGATCAAATAACGAAATGCCACGTTACCCTTTCATATGACGTTGCACCATTAAGTTATGTTCCCGACTCTATGAGAATGTCACAAAACCAAGAGTCAGCCTCCCGTTGCAATACACAAAATTGCCCAAGTAACTTCGTGTTGCTTTTTTGTATTCAATAAGGATTAAAAAGGTGCTAGAGGTATCAAATCGTATGTTTTAAGTGGACAAGTAGTACTGCGGGGGCAGGGTTCAATTGTTTTGTATGAATAAATCGCTCGTCACTTGTTTGTGGACACCACTGGCGTTTTCAGCTCTAGCTGTCACGCTTGATATCATTGCTGTTTGTACACTGAGCTATTGTCTCAAATGTCAATATATCTCACGTAGTCAGTAGCTGGTCGGGGGATTGCGGGGACAACAACAGGAAAAGTGGCCCAAGTATCATACACTGCGCCTTAATACGACTCGTCCACTAAATGAATGCCATTTAATCCGTCAGTCACCTTTTCAATCCTTATTGAATATAGAGGAAGGTGCAGTGTATGATACTTGGGCCGGAAAAGTATATATGGAATGTTATGGGGAGTCAGAATGTAAACGTGAGCTATTAACTTTTTATGTAGGTCATCCAGGTCGGTGTCTTATTACCGCTGCTGTCATTTTTACTCACGGAATATTGGGAATTAAGTTTCTTTCGATACTCTGCCAAAGAGTGATTCTACGAAAATAAGAATGTCATAAGGATTGAATGACATTCATTCAGTTGGTCAGTATTATGAAGCAACTTAAGAGACATGGTCCTAATTCATGGACCTGTTTGGCATGTGTTCGCACCAGCGGTAAAGATGGTTAACAATAGTAGATGGAACATATATTCAGATGTTTCGGAGAAATTATTTATGTATTAGTTATGAATATACGTTGGGCTGCTTGGCACGTTAACTGATGTTTAGCGTCTTCTAATCATTTGTAAATGACAGAATCGTCACAATGCGTCCAATGTTTAGCTTAAGAAGAAACATATAATCCCTACATTCCTCTTTGTTGATGGCTGCTGGAAACTTTGGCACTATATTTTATGTTTTTTTTAAATTCTATCCAAGACAATTAAATGCCTGACTAAATAAATGGCAAGCTTCCAATGAGCGGGCATCGAATCAGTATAATTTAGCAGTTGTCAACTCTATAACCTGGTTGTCATATGAAATGAAAATGGTTAATTCTAGGATTCATACACTCGTGGGCCCTAGAATTTTCTCAACTTGATTGTCGGAGCGGGAACATTTTCTAATGATCATGAATTCAAGATGTTCGCCATGCGCTAAAAAAATATAACTGTTGATCGGCCCAAGTATCATAACCTGCGCCGTCCTCTATATTCAATAAGGATTAAACATGTGCGAGACGGATTAAATGGTATGTTTTCAGTGAACGAGTATTATTAAGGAACAGTGTACGGTACTTGGGCTTGTTGATCTATGAACTCTGGACAGAGCGTAACAATATGTATTTGTCTACAAGTGGACTATAACCGTGACACAGAGACCGCTCAACACCAATCAAATAGGTGTTACACTTTATGAGAAAAAAATGTATCAATTATGACTGGTTTAATGGTCAAGTTTCAAATGTGTGCATAAAATGTATTCCCCCGTGATTTTTTTTTTCTGAAACATGTTTGCGTGTGTGCTGTCGACCCCCGGTCGATAACATGTAACTCTCTGGTCAGAAGCAGTTCTCTCACCGCCATCTAGTGGATGGTTATCGAGTTGAAACCTCAATATTCATGCTCCGAAAATCAGCTCTCCATCAGTCCTCTATGGTCTAGACAGAAAAGACGCTTTCCTAATGGACGAATCGTCGTTAACCGCATTCAGGCCAAAACCAGACAAGTTTATGACCCGGCACTCGTTAAAATTTATATTCGTCCAATGGCGAAAGGGTTTTGCTTGCAGGCGGCAAGGCATCACTTCTCGCAGTACAGCGGCGAGGTCCCCAGACAAAACTTAGAGGCCACTAATAAAATCGTGCGTTGGCCCGCTGGTGTCACGTGGGTGTTGATGAACGACCAATTAAACCCACTGAAAGCCCGTAGTCATGGCAACCGTTACCGTCGAGCAATTCCCCAAGCAGGCCGGCTGAATCTCGTCTGTCAAAGATTTCCTGCCGCAGTAAAAGTTTAAAACCTTACATCGTTTCGTGCCAGGAAATAATCTGCATAAATATACTGTACTGAGGAAACTGGCTTGTCTATTTCAAAGTCTTTAAACTTCTACATGTTTTTGCATACTTTGGGCGATATCTTATCCGCACATTTATGTAGGCTACATATTTTTTGTTTTCGTTTTACATTCTGTGCATAGCCGGATCCTTCTAGCATGGAGATTAATTATTCATACTCCATGTTCATGTTATTTATAAAAATGAGTAAAAGTACATTGGTAAAATATGTTTACGTGTATGTTTGTATACCTGTTACCAACCGTTTTGGTTTGTCCTCTATAAAATAGCTTCTATAATTTCTCGCTCTTGATCAACACAAATTTCGGGCAGCATGGATACAAGTGCAAATTACCATGACTGGTTTCGCCCGGAATATTGCATGTTTGTCGGTATTTAATGAACATCCAGGGTAGAGAACTATGCTGTGATTTATGAGACATAAGTTATTACTCGTACTTGTGCGAATCTAAACGGTATAATGATGTATTAAGATATCGAGTACGATCCACGTAATTTCAATGGTTTCATACCACGTGCAATTCTGGTTCATATCTCGGCCGTTTCATAACAAACTTACATGAAATTTGGAATATATATTCTGTATATATTTGTGAAGCTGACGCGAATAAGAAATTGAAGATTTCAGTGATAAATTAGTATATAAATGGAGTTGAATATTGCTTGAACAAATGTAACTTACGTTGCGTACACGAAACATTACATGGTGTAGTTTCTTAACTACAGCGAGTGCACATATCTGTGATCAACAACCTACCCTTAAACTTTAAGTATCCCATCGATAATCATGTCAAATTGTTTTGCCAATGTGTATATCTATTGCGATCCCCTGAAAATGTCGGCCCAAGTAACGCACCTTACTCTGGTAATACTACTCACCCACTGAATGTATACTATATTTAATCCGTCCGGCACATTTTTAATCTTCATTGTATTTAGAAGAAATAGTAAGCTGCGCTACATGGGCCAAAATGTCTTGTGCAAAGCGCTAGTGAAGCGTCAGTGAAGCGCTAAGTACAGATCAGCGGATTTTTCGTATGGCAAATACCGTCAATGCTCAGCTGTCGAGAACGTTGTACTCAGGAGTGAGATGTTGTTGTGATTATGGTTCTATACTGCACTTAGAAAATATTAGAGTCTCTGAATTCTTGATGTAGTTTGCGGTTGAGTTTACAATGCCAACGGATATAGACGTTATTATTGCGATTGACAATCAATTTCTTTTGCCCAGTGTATTTTCAATGCGGATGATATATAACATGCTATTTTGACCATCAAACTCCTATCAAGTGTTGAGGAAAATCCCAAAGCAGGCAGCAGGTTATTGTTCTATGGTATGTAATCTAACAATAGTCAAGAAACTGTACCCTAAAACGCTGTAAGTTTTCTATGTAAGTTACATTTGATTGGCGGTGTATAACGTTCAGGATCTGTATGAATATCGACTGGGTCTTCAATCTGGCCAATGGACAAGCCTTGTAGTCATGGATAGAACCTACGTAACAATTCTCAGCGCAATCAATTACAAACTGCGGAGTTATAGGCGAAACAAAACACACCGGAATTCTGCTGGTAAGGCGTGGATCCTGACTGATAAGCATCCTTAAACTTGGCATACTTCACCTTGGGACCCGATAGAAACTTAACCAACAATGTGTAGAATTCTAAGAAAAATTGGTGATCTAACATAGTCATGCAATCTTCTGAGATAAGACTGTTTGGGTTCTATGCATCCTGGTGTATCACGGAAAGTCAGGGACATTGTTAAAGCACCTCGAGTAGCCTAGGTCATTAAAATTGTACGACATGCAGTCCATAGTTCAGCTTACGCATAAATATATTCTGATGTAAGAAGTCAGCAGCAATTTTGGGTCAAGTTTCAAATACTCCGGTAAAAAATGGAGGAAAGTTGGCAACCCTACGCCAATATTAATACACATGGCCAAATACAATATTGTGTATGATTTTCTGTGCCATACAAAAATTTGCGATCAAATTGAAGGGTCAAATCCCCTAATTTGCTCCAGTATCGGTATCCAACTTTGGCATGAAATGTTACGTAGAATGCCGAGTATTCCGAATTATTAGATAAGGGGGAGAAATATGGTAGTATATCACCGTATGGTTTCCAGGCGAGGTGTGCAACACTACATTATGATACCTTGTACCGTCACTGGATAACGGAGAAAACGTATGTAAAAACAGGTTTTGAGAAAGTATAGTACAATAATCAATGACATCGTAAATGTAGATCCTGAAACTGTATCATATATCGAGTCAAAATATAAATATCGGCTTAGACTTCGAATCACATACCTCGTGGCTCAAGTATGAGATACAAGTAATAATGAGTAATACAATAAAAAGTATTAATAGGTTATAAAATGATGATTATTTTCTTATGTATATCTGGAAATGTACATATTAGACAGCCATTGTGTACATGTATAATCCAAACATACAATGCCTATTTCTTCCGCATTAAAGATACAATCCCCTGCCGAAATTCATACGCCTGCAATCCTGGGCTTCAGATTTATATTGTTGTTACATGTGGCACAGAACAAAAAATAGGTGAGTCCTAAATCGCCGCACATTGAGATTACGTGTCATGTATCATTCTTGTAATCTCAATAGTTTCACATCATGTAGAACTTTAGTTCACGATTTTAGCCGTTTCGTATAACAAATTATCATAAAACCACGTGACTGAAAGTATATACTCCAATGGTGACACGAACATAATTTGATGTGCATATATTTATATATTTTGCAATCCACTGAGTATGTCTTGTGCCGCAAGTCAGGCGCTACATGTAAGTCCAGGGTAGCGGGTTATACGTATGCGAGTGATATGTTGTTGTTGGCATTTTGGTTTACTACAGTCAGAAATAAGGAAAGGAGCTGAATTATTGATATATATATTGCTGTTTGGTAGACAATGCGAAAGGATAGAGACGCTTATTATCTGGTGATAATCAATATATTTGTATTTTCACTGCGAACAATATGTAATATGCCGATTTGTAATCAAATCAACACACGTTGTTGCAGTATTTTCTGCACAAGTTGTTGACAATATTCGCAAAGGCAGATGGATATTGTTCTATGACAAGTAATCTAACCATAACTATGATATCGCATCAAATACGTTATCTGTTTCCTATGCCAGTTGATAACGGTCTGATTCGTATAATTATCGGCTGCGTCAACCAATTCGCAGATGGAACAGCCTTATGGCCATGTAAAGAACTCACTCGTCCATTTTTAGCGATTCCATTCAGGATCTGCAGAGCTATAGTCCCAATAAAACAGACCAATAATCAACTGATAATGCTTGGATGCTGATTCATAATCATCGTCAATTTATTTGCATAAATTAGTGGGTAATAGGTAGATAATACTGTTCAGCAAAGTAGACTCTAAACCCCATCGTGGATCGATTCTTGAGCATAATTCTGTACACGAAAGCAATGTGGTCTTATTGAATATTATTGGCTCTACCACAATGCACAGTTGATAGGGATTTTGTTATGTCATTATATGTAGTCATACTCCCTAATTATGTCAATATTTATGTTTCCAAACTCTAATTCGTGGATGAAACAAAGGACCCAGCATCAAGAATACATTTAGCATAATTCAGTACTTCAATGTTATCATGTATTCATTGTGACAAAAGGAAAAAAAAATCTACCTCAGAAATCTATCTACATGTAATATTGTCCCGAAATGACCAATTACACTGGACATAACATCCGGTTTGATGACTCAACATCATCTTATGATGTCAATCTCGAAGTGACTTAGGTGAGCATGGTGTTCAATATATTAATCTAAACCTCAAATTTTGACACAAGTTGAGTCCGACCTATCATATAATATCATTATGCAAACCTAGGCTCTATCTCCAAGAGTTTTTGTGTCGATAGATGAATTCTCTGGAGGTCATCTCAGGTGAAGGTCATCAAAAGATGCACCATATACTACATATCGAGCAATCACAATACAACACAAAGTTCGAGCATTCAGATTCCAAAATCGAAGGTCACTTGCCCTAGCAACCCACTGTTCGGAGAGCTGGGATATTTGTGCATAGTATGCAGGGTATTGTTCCATCCTTCACCGTCGTCGTGCTTGACCAAAAAAATTGTATGATCAAACATCTCTTTCCTGGCCTGCTGTTCCACAACCAGTTAAAACTGTTGCTGCCATCTGTTGATCTGTGATTTAAAGCTTGCTGCTTGACGAGATCCACATCTCAACTTTAAACATACCAAAAAATAATTTCAATCATGTCTCATAACATATATCAGGAAAACATGCGTGCTGACAGAAGTCATGGTCGTTTTCAGGGTCATACAGTTTTAACCGAATATCGTTTCGGGTGTCCTGAACACACGATTACAAAACTGAATTTCGACGGAAATGAACTCATGAACCTTGACATTTTCAAGATGTATCATTCGAGAATAGTAAGACAGAAAGTCTTATTGCGTATCATATTACATATATAAACTGTACACATCTAGTAACAAATGGCATTCAGTAATAACAGAGAAATTACTACTAAAATATTAATTTAACACAACAACTTATACAACAATATGTTCATTGTGTCGACCGTTTCGCTGCAGACACAACTCCAGACGTTCTCTCCTGTTCCCAACCATCGCATGTAAGCTTTCAGTGGAGATCGAGTCCAGCTCTCGCACAACATTTTCCTTCAGTTGGTCCATGCTTTCAGGAATTGGGTTTGAAAAGTGTCTTCAGAATACCCCACAAGAAAGAGTCTGATAAGGTCAGGTTCGGAGAACGAGGTGGGTAGCTGAAGTCTGAGAAACGGGAAACAAGTCCTCCTGGGAACAGATCTTTGAGGTACTGGATGTTACCTTTTCCAGCATGTGCAGGAGCTCCGTCCTGTTGGAATATTTGCTCCTCAAGATCCAGATGGTTCACCTCGCAGAAAGGTCTGCATGGAATCTGTCGACGATGCTCCTGTACACGACCGCGTTAACGTCCTCTTCGATGAAATAGGGTCCGTTCGCAACGTGTGTGGAGATGGCACACCAAACAGTGATCCCTGCAGTACGAAGAGGGCGTTGCTACTACTTACTGGTCTCTGCCATCCATGAAAGCGCAGATTGTGTTTATTGACCTGTCCATTGAGTTGTATGTGACACTCATCTGACCACCACCACCTGTCCAGGAACTCAGGATCCTCGTACACATGAGCTAAAACAGTTGCGCAATAGCGTGACCGCTCCAGAAAGTCATTGTTTGACAAACTGTGTAGCACATGTATTCTATACGAACGTGCCCCCAAGTCATGTACCATGTGGAATACACTATTCAGTGACAAATCCAGCTCCTTAGAAATTCGTCTCATTGATTTGTTAGGTGATCTGAGAAACTTCTCAAACACTCTTCCAGTGTTCTCATTGGTACAGGCTGTTCTCTTTGTTCCAGATCTTCCAGCATTGAGGTTCTTGGTAGTTCCAGTCTGTTCAAACCTTTTGACCAGATCACACACGGTCAAAGCTTGCGAGTGTGGAGCAGCAGGGAACCAGATGATACGGTAGCCAGCGGGAGAAAGCCCTACCATGCCGTGGCAATCTTTCAGTATCAGAGTTCGACGCAGCCGTAGATGTATTTTCCAACATCATTGAGAAGTACAACGAGAGACACCCACCACCTAATCATTGGGAGTGATTTCAATGCATCAATGTTTGACCACTGATGTGCCAGGGATACCAATTTTGTGTCCTTCGCAAAATGGCACCAACTGTATCCCACGTCAAACTACCCCCGTGATCCAAGCACCACAGAGAAAATCCCCATGCACCATAGAGAAAATGGTAGCTCTACCATTGACTATATTTTGTCCGCAGACACCTCCTTAATCAGTCACGCCAGAGTTGAAGTAGCCACCTGCAAGAACACCTCGTCAACCACAAACACTTGCGTATCAGGACGCCACCTGACCAGAAGCTTACACATGCCACAGACAAGGGCATGCCTCCAGCCAAACCCAGACAGAAATCTTTGAAATTTGAGTTGTCAAGAGCCATGGCTAAAACAAACTGGCCTTCTATGAGTGGAGAGCTGCAGGACGACCAACACTGGCCCGCAAGCAAGCCAACGCGGCCAATAGAACGAGAATCTATGAAAACATCTCCGATGTCTCATTGGCTGATACGAAGCTCTTACATAGACTAACTATTCGTCAAAGAGTAACACCAGGCCCAAACGGCTCCGAGCTACTGTCTGACTTTAGACTGGTGACAGATATCAAGGACGTACTACAGGACTGGACAAATCATTTCAAACAACTGGCCTCCCCGTTCTCCTCCAAATTATGACGATGACCACCGCCGTCTAGTCTACGAAGACTATCTCAACACGCAATTACAGACCACCTCTGCTGCTCAGCAGCAACCCAGTCACCGAAATGGAAGTCGAAAAAGCTATCAAGCCACTGAATTCTGGAAAGGCTACAGATTCCACGGACTCAAATCAAAACACCTGAAAAAGCAGTGTGAAACATCCTACCAACATTGACTAGATAGTTCAACAGTCTTCTAAACAGAAACTAACCTGAGACCCTCAAGTCTGCCTACTCACTACCAATCCACAAGAAAAGCAAGGACCGCCTGCTACCAGACAATTATAGAGACATAACCATAACACCGATCCTCGCAACAACGCTTGAACACATCGTCCTACAGAGAGTTGAGAGCAACTTCGTCCAGGCAGACCTCAAATACGGCTTCACCAAGTGGCTAGCACCCACCACGGCAGTACTGGATGTGATGGAAATCACCTCTGATGCCATGGACAACAAAGAGCCGCTCTTCCTTCTCATCCTAGATGTCAGGAATGCCTTTGATGTCCTCATCCATGCTTCTCTACTCAGTAAGCTCCACGATCAAGTCGATTCACCAACTTCCTGGAGGAAAATCTGAAGACGACAACAGTGATTAAAAATGTGTATCGAACTGCCCCCGTCCCCCCACGCCCCCTCTTTGCTGTCAAAAAGGGTGTTGGCCGGGTGAAAGAATTTATCTACACACTGCTACAATACTAACACAACTGAAGAATACTCGAACAGCCTCCTGAAGAAGTAGTATCCAAGGGCATCTTCCGTCATCTGGATGTCGATTATGCTTCCTGAGCAAGATCCATAAAATCTGGCAGTCTACTGGACCAAAGCTCTTGGGAAGACCCACAAAGCCATACCGAAGGCCAGACTATCAAAACCGAAATGTGCACCCGCAATCCAACAAGACAGTGTTTAACCAACAGAATGGTGACCCCACATGCCCTCTGTGTGACGAGGAACCAGAGGATCGAGCCCTCCTGATCCTGCGTTGCTCGGCTATACATGGTGAAAAAGTACATGGTGAAAATTTCAAGAATTTAACTGAACACAGTAAACTCTCTATCATCCTTAACTCTGTATACCCGGGCATGAAGTGTTCCAGGGCTGACTTGGAGGCAGCTACTAGATCTCAATTGTTCAGCATCACTTGCAAGACGACAAGGCTCCTGAACTGTTTCGCCTACAACAACAACAACAACAACAACAACTATGACAGATCTTCTGGTGGCACTTAAAGTTAATCTCAGATGACCTTGAATGGAAATGGCGAGGTTACGTCCGACTTGAAAGATGTAAATTGGCCTGGGCATACAAAATGCTTGAAGATAGAGCTTAGGTTTGTATTATAAACATATAGGGACTCGCATACTCCATGGTGACCTTGAATTTAACACGCGGTTAACTTGATACGTCAAAGTGGCAATTTTAGTGAAAAAAACTTTGTGCTGGATTATCATAAGGATGTATCAGTGTATATTAGGATTTTTGAAATTAATTTAGCCTTTCAGCTTATTTTGTTAGGTTACCAGACCAATGGTACAATTCGTGAGGTTTTGCTTCTCATAATGGTCGGCGAAAAAATATTGGAACCAAAATGTGTTTTCAATTATATTTACGTCATTATAGGAGTTGTATCTACTGATACATCCCCATGTTCAAGAGAGAGCTTAGGCCTTTACACGTTCAAATGAGAAATTATGCACGGCGATTCCAGTGGTGACCTTGATATGACCTTCAGTGACCTCGATACACTATCTTGAACGGTGGCTACTCTAGTGAAAAATGAACTCCATGGCTAGCCATAATAAGTTCTCCTGGAAACCTTGGGTTGATACTTTTCCATACTATTCATTTATATTTGTGATATTTTTAGCTTTATGTTTGGATTGCTGTTTCACCCGGTAACGGTTACGTGTGTGGAGGCGACAATAAAATTCGGAGTAAGTAGTCGAAGAGTAAACACTTAAAGACTTTATGTTCAGAGTTTATGAGATAGACGCATGCAGATATATCGCATCTATGTTTTCAATTTCAGAGAATTTTCGAATGCTTCCATCCTACTTATTCAAAATTGGGCAATCATACTTTGGCTTGACTAAATATAGACATACTTGCAGTGTACTTTATATGTACCTTTCTTTCTTTCTACCTTTCATCGTTTCGGAACGGCTATTTGGTCTTTCGGTTACCCCCACCTACCCAGCGCAAGCCCAAACCGTATTGACCCATTTTGACAACAGCTATGCGAGGTTGTGGAGGATGAAGTTGGGAAACGGTAGACTGCAGTGGTGCCGCACAGTGGTGGAAATGGCGAATTGATTCATTTTCACATGTCTAAAGTGTTACTGTTTTGAAATATCCACAGAGATAACCTAGCAAAATGGTATTGACAACATTTTTCGCATAGTTATGTCATACGATAGAGACAGAATACCCGTGATGCCTTGGAATGATTCACCAATATTTTAGGTATAAGCTAACAAGGATGGACATTTGGCATTAGATGAAAACTTTTTTTTTGTTTTTATCGAAGATAGAATTGACAAATTGATTGGTTTTACGCTATGCGGTAAATTTAAATATTTTAGTATAATCATCGCCAACAATAATTCTACGGATATATAGATATTTACCTTCCTGGAGTTTCTTCCAATATACATGTACGCCAAGTTGTGATATAAATTACTGCATGACACCGCACAATATCGACATTTTTCTACAACTAATCACAAAAAAATTTATATATGAAAAGTTTGAGTAGTGATTTGTCATAATTTTGGTAATTCTTCTCAAAACTCGATGGGAAGATGACATCGTGAAATAACAAGATACATTTACTATACGACTCCTGATATACGACTCCAAATACAATTTGTTGCTTGAAGTCACAAAACTTAATGATTCTTTTACACTTTGATTTACCTCTGGAGTGTCATCAGTGCCAAATCCGACATATCAATTCCTATTATGACACCTATTGCTGGTACATTGGGTAGTCGCGATTTTGAAATGTTATTCATTTCATTATCTCACATGATTCAGCGCCAATTGGTTATTGTTTATATTGGTGTTACTGCAGTGTTTACCTTTCCTGGTGGTGT
Organism: Terebella lapidaria; assembly: GCA_949152475.1. Classification (NCBI taxonomy): domain Eukaryota; kingdom Metazoa; phylum Annelida; class Polychaeta; order Terebellida; family Terebellidae; genus Terebella; species Terebella lapidaria. Next base: position 5,500,640 of record OX424567.1, read on the forward strand.
TGTAATATGAGTCTGATCCTCTGGGTGGTACAAAGGGTTCAATGTTAGTACGTATTGATCTAAAAACAACATGCTTTTTTTTTGGTTGTGAATTTATCAATTTATTGGAAATATACTCATGTCTGACGAATAAGTTCGAACATGCTGTTATCAGTAAACTGGACTGAACTTAGTTTCCGATTGTAATCCTGTCCATTCGAAAAAGGAATTTTATCGATTACCTTCACCAGAATGATATATGTTTGGCTAGCAAAATATGTCAACATGGATTGCTACATACGTTGCATTTCAATGTTTTTTTCTTACCGGTGGCAATTGATGATACACATATTTCGAAGTTTCCTTACGTTCGAAATTGCTTCTGTACATTCGAGGGAAATATGCTTGCTTGTTCAAAACTCCCTTGAAACTGCGTCCAGTCCTGCTTTCATGATGTCAAACCAATGGTCTTGTCCCGCTTCATTATATGAACAATCGTTTATTTTACTGCTATCATTTTTTTCAAAGAAACAATAATTCTCGGATTGATGAATAGGGTGTACTTATACACCTTTCTTTCCAGTCAAAAGTGCATAATGGAAACATGGTGCAGAAAACATATAACCACAACGAAATATGAAATAACAGAAAATCTATAGACGAATGCAGGTAGCATGACAACAGTATCCACACGACGAGATAGTAATTTATAACTACACTGATGTATATGCATCCCCCTAACTGAGGCAAAATCAACATGCCCGATTGGATAGACCTATGTTCAGACATTGCTACAATTGGCAGTAATGTTTATGATTTTTTTTTTATATACATACAGTTTAAATGCAGCGACGTAAACTGGAATTGTATCAACATGCGGTGTTGGACAACCCCATTACTGGTGCCGTTCTGCACGGACGAAGGAATTGATCAAGTCCAAATGATATTATTCTTCATATGTCAACAGATTTTATTATACATTATGTATAATATACTATATCATATATAATATGTCGTGTACACAGTTCCCATGTAACACTTTACATGTGTTTTCACTTCAATACCAGTCTTGATTGTCTGTTCTACAGTATGTGCACTCAATCATCCAAAAACAAATCTGGAGCACGCAACATTGTTGCTGCCACAGAAGTCGTCGTATATCACTCAATATTTAAAAGGTACCCGTTTAATCCAGTGCGGAGACTTTTTACCTTAGGAGAAAAAGAAGACACACCAGTGTCGTGCTAACCCTGAGTATCAGCTCGAAAACTCGAACACATGGCCTTTGGATCACGAGACGTAGACACGGTAATTGCACATCTTACTCCACAACGACCAAGTTCCATATGGTGTATAAATATAAATAGTGAAATAGATACTCATATCAATATATTATATACTGTTTATATTTTGTATCAAGTATTTTCAGTTGTGCTTTGTATCTGAGGAACATATGCGATCAATGAGAACAAATTATTCACCTAATAAGTATAGGTGACAAAACCGTAAACCTATGGAAGATGAACTAAATTATTATTATATTCAGTTAGTATATAAATGGATTTGATCATATCGATTCTTCTGGTCTTTGGTATATCAATTCCATTATACAATCTATAATACACTTTACCCAATGCACTATGTTCCACACAAAATGATGGATATGATGAAAATTTAAGGTACAAAAACAGCAGTCGTTAAATATCAGGGAATATTTATATAACATCACATGCTGATTCTATTTTTTTCCAATATATTCCCGGCAATTCAAATATGATGTTTATGTTCTTTTCTCACATGACTTTTATATTTATGTATTCATATTTATGTATTCATATTAATGCTTAGTTTTGATGAATATGATAAACTCATCTATACTTCGTTAAAACAATGTTAGGTTGAAGTTTAAATTAGGACATTTCCTACCATTTTTTTTATAACCATGAACATTCACATATGGGGGAGGGGAATTGAGCCGCACTCACTGAACTTTGCACAATCAGTTTAAACCCTCCTTGTTTTGCACCCTTTCCGCTACAAGTGACCAATGGAATTGCAGGACCCAGGCTAATAACTGCACATAAAATGTGTACTGGAATTGTTTTTGCAATAGTCCACCCTCGGGGAAATTTCAGCGGATGACACATGGATATCTGTCCGAATAGCTGGAGGCATGTATGAAGGAATATACTTATGAAGTATTACATACGCAAGGGAAGATATACCTTCACACTTCCATTCTCAGTTATCCACAATACGTGTGTGTGTTGTCACCAGAAAGGATACAATTTTTGTAGGCCTACCCATCTTGGTGGAACTTTGAATATGACACTGAGATATATTGAAACCGGGACTCGTTTATGTAACATATCACATATAGTTGTTCATATAGTCCCGATGACTTCTGGTTCTTCAGAAGTTTTAATCTCAAGCATGCCCACATTGAATTTTTAAACCGTTGATGTGTCTACAACACAAACATCTCCTGGCCGTTGTTGGGGGTCTGCGAATACGGAGGTGAGCCCCGGACTATGGCCCACATATCTAAGACGTAGACCTATGGTTGCCAGTCACGTGGCATGCTCGTGCAGACGTCACGGACGATCTCCAAGCAACAGCACCAAAAGGGCAGGACCGCATCGACAAGTAAGTGATTTTAATTTTTATCATTCATAATCGTACGTGCAATGGTTTTGTTGGTGTTCATATTCCAGCGCACTGTCGTCGTTATTTACCTATATTCTGAAAGGTGGGTTTCAAATGCCAACATAAAGTCTTCAACATGATCGAGGACTGTGATGTGATAACAATACATGTGGGTTAGTCACATAGGTTTTGTTAATGGAGTCGGGTTATTAGATGTTATTGGAGTGAAAAAAGCCTCACCAGTTGTCATTGGGTGAACAAAACCTTGCTCTAGTTATTCATTGCTTTTGAATTATCCATGCTTTGCTGTCAAAGAGCTCCTTTATAAAAAAATAATTGTGATTCTGGAATAAGTATCATTCACTTGAGAACAAATTTCAGTATTCGGGAAAAAGAGCTTGTTTTCATGAAGTACAGATAATGCCATGCACAGTCATCGATTGTGTTTATGCAAGTATCTGGTGTAGGTATGCAAAACGACGATAGACCGTTATAATTATTAAGTTATCCAAAATTCAAGGACCATTGGTCGATTTCGAGAGAATTCTCGAAACATAGACTTTGGGATCACGGATCAGACATGTGCACAAACTAAAGTGCATGCTAACTGTTTTTGTTATGCAAAGCGGGAACACATTCGCACCTTCACAGGAATAACAACAGTTATGCATTTATTGGTAAAAGATATGTATCATCATCAAGTATTGTGTTCAACCCCTATGTGATACATCTGCGTGTCAGAGTTTCGCTAAACGTGAAAAACATCTGCAGCAACGTGAGGATGCCAGCAAAAATAACTTGGTCTATGTCATTTATGACTTCCCGACGTGGGGGGTCGTTTCGAGTTGTTGCTACCGATGTGTCTAGACGGGTACTTCCAAACTCGGGCACCATTGGCTTGGAATCACTTCCAGCACCTCGGGGTTATCCGGGCACTCTCGTGCAGTTTGGGTACAGTACAAATCATGTTAGCGGTGAAGTACTGGCGACAGTGGTGCCATCTGGTGAATGCCAGGGAGATCAGAAATGCAACTTCAAATTCTGATATAGAACATTTGTGCATGAGTTAATATGTTTGGATTGTATACACGATTGATTCAGGTATGAGGCACTCGATATCTGCAAACATATACAATGAACGAAAAGTACATGTTATTGATTTCCATACTTTGCAATCCGGTTGCCTAGATCTACAACCTCAGATTTTTGTTTGAGCATCTGCAATGTCAGGAGAAACACATCCAGGAGAGTTCTATATTGAGTACGTGTGAAAGCACGCAAAAAAGTGAAGTTTTATTCACTCAAAATTCTCATTAACGACGTTCTTTGAAATAAATCAAATCAAATATGCACGGAATATGGACAAGAGAGTAGTCAATTCGTCATCACATGAATATAATTCATATTGCGAGTCTGAAAACAGTTTATTTTTCAACCATATTTTTTTCACGTATATAAATAATCATATAAATTATATAAATGTTATATAAATAAATATATTTCACATTTGTTTTTTCCCTAAAAAAATTACCGATTAATTTATTTGTCACATAGATAAGCAACATCTGCAAACTGGCGCCAGCGTAATTACCGAACTGTCAACGCCACTGTGATATATGTCAACCTGGGGCTTTGCAAAGTGAATTACGAACATTCGCTTTGTCGTCAGACCGGGGTCATAGGGTCTATGATGTTCTACGGGACTGAAAGATAAGCCCATATTGATGATATATTACATATTGTATGGTTACGTAAACATATCTCAAAGATTTATGTCCTCAGTTTATCCTCCATGACGTAAAAAGGCCATCGTAAATACATTGGTGTTTGCGTACGAAATTGACCAAAGCGGCTGCTTGTCAAATAAAAATAGGAATTTATGGAACCGTAATTAAACAGCGATTGAAATATGTATCGAAACTACGCGGTACATATCCTACCAATGCATTTGATCGGTTCCCGCAATTCCAATAGATTGTTGATCATAAAATTTACACCTTTTTTCATCTATTTATTCATCACTAATGCAAAAATATACCGGTATCTGAAACATTGTTTTAATATTCCGATACTAAACGATGTGCACTTCAGCAGCGTGCATTTGTTCATTATATTTAAAACGAGTATGACTATGTGACGTTCTATTTGAAATTGTTCACACACATTTGTTGAAAATAAGGATGTATATTACCATTTACATTTTGAATCAGGCATCATTCAAATCCTACTCTTTTATCAATTTGACTTGGCCCAAAACCATAAGATAATATTTTTAATACATGTTTTATTTGTACCGATATAGATATTGGTATAAAAATACCATTCTTTTATTCGATGGTCGATACAAAAGTTATTGGCATACAAAAGTTATTGGCAAGTATCATAACAGGATCAACACATTAGAAGTGTTTGCTAGTATTTTTACCCAATGGGGTACCTGCGCCAATTGCAAATTCATTGCATTTCATGCCCTCTTACCGAAGTCAGTAATGTTTTCATATTTCGGTCGCCTTACTGGTCAGCACCGGCCGTGTCCTATGAATATCGATTAATCCTAGCCATGCATGGTTAAATTGTGAAAATTGGAATATCTTTATATGACAAGGTGGGCCAAAATACAGAAAGACAAACAATTTGCACCTTTCGATAATGTACCCCATTTACGTATTGACTTACTATAATAGACGTAAACCAACTTTTGATATCTTACTGATGACGAAAAATGATTGGTACCAAACGTATCAGTTTTATAAATATACATGTATTGTGTAGAGGTGTTTATTACTCTCGCCCCGATGGGGCGGGGGGAGGGGGGGTATTGCATTTGGGTCAGTATGTCTGTCCGCTCACAAACTTGGGGACGAAATGTCCGATATATTTGAAAATCATAAGGATGAAGCAGTTGTCAAAATCGAATAAAAACGGTTGCCATGGCAACCACGAAAGTGAAAATCATCCAATTGGGTATAACTCCGGTTCTAATCAAGATAAAATTTTCCAACTATTTTTGTATCTTTCTATGGTCAAATCCATATCAAATGGTCTATGACCGATGGTTGGTACGTCCAGTACTCATTATCGACCTAAATCGAAAATTGGGGGGTTTGTCACGATTTCACAACTTTTAGGTGTTGCGAGATTAATTAAAATATTGTGAAGTCAAATTGAATCTTTTTAGCTGTTCCCGTTCAAGAGATATGCCTATATCATGGAAACCTACTGTGTACTTTTACAACTCAGGCCAAACGGCAAGGTCGTTGTCACAGAAAAGGTCAAAGTCGAAAAATTGCAATCACTTATATTATATTCATGATAAATCTTCCCTATTATTTGATATTTTTCAATGGCCAATTGCCCATCGGTTGCTATGTGGCAGATGCTGGTACGACCAGAAGTCCTTGTTATTGTCCAAGGTCGAAAATGTAAAGGTCGTCAGCTGAAATCACTGATTTGGAACAATTCAAGTAGTTGTTATCACAAAATCATTGATGATATTCAATCGAATATTGAGAATAGCGTATGAAGAATAGCTCTTAAGAAAGCTTGCAAAGTCTGGGAGGTCAGGGTCGAGAATTTAGGTCATGGTTGAGAATCAGGAAAAAAATCGTAATAATTCTACTTGTATTCATGATTAATTTTTGCTTTAAGTTCTCAATTTTTCTATGGCGAGTAAAATGTAAGGGGCATCGGCTTTCATTTTAGTTACAAAACATAAGGGTCAGTTTGCAGTGTAACAATAGGACACAAATCACGAAAAGACACCTTTTTGATAACGAATGGAACAAAGTAAGAAAAGGACAGTTACATACGTACACAAATGGGACAAACGGACTGCAAGGGTCCGGGGGTTACAAACCCATATTCAATTATGTATGGAAAGTACGGAGCCGCTGAAAGGACATGGAAGAAATATTTTTTGACATATGGTTATTGCGTTCCCTCGCAATAGTATCGCGTTCCCTCGCATTCCGGATCGCGTTCCCTCGCGATCTTATTGCGTTCCCTCGCAATCCGGATCGCGTTCCCTCGCGATCTTATTGCGTTCCCTCGAAATCCGGATCGCATGACAATTCTTATATGCGATGTGTATATGGTAAAACGTTTAGTAACCTTGTACTTGGCCTCATTCGGACGTAAGTGACTATATCACCTTGGCGTCAAGTGACATGGGCAAAATGATGTTAGGTCTGTCTGAGATTGCAAATTTTGGACACTGAATGCTTGCGAGTGACCTTGGCCTCAGGTGACATGGTGAAATCATGCTTTAACTTTAGAACTTAGTTCCGTATTGTCATAATGCGAATCATTAGGTGATCTTGACTCGACCTAGAATGGCATTGAATGCTTGAAGTTATGTCAATGCATGATAGAATCTCGAACCTTACCTAATATGAACATGAGCACCTGAACTCGTTGTCATTCGGTAAATTAGAAACTGGAAACAAGAAGTTGATGAAAGTAGCCTTGCGAGTAGAGCTTAAGTATCTATTACGAACATATGGTAATCGTTATGCGGACTATTTTAGTCCTCTGATCGTGAACTTGCCCAAGGCGACCTAACGTGCTTAACCCACGATTGTGTACGGCGCGTGGCATCGACTAACAACGAACTTGACTCTAGGTTAAGTTCATTTGATATTAAGATGTTTTCATCGACCATGACATCTCTTTCACCGAAGTTGTATATCTATATCTGGAACAGATTGAAATAGCATAATCTGTTTCTGAACTTCGTCATCGATTCATTGGCTAGCATTTATTCGACGATATAGCATACGATTGTATACTAATTCCATCCGGTGTACAGTAGAAACACCAATATGTTACACACTGTCTGGCCCTGATGACGCCAGTGTGGCTTTGACTGTAAATATTCGGTCGGGCTTCATTTTTATTTGAAAGACCGTTATTTGAAAGACATTATTCCAAAATAATCCGCAAGATCCTGCAGTGGAGATTGAACATACCGAAAACATTGCACGATGTGACCGAAGTGTTTGCATCTGCGATGTCGAAAACAAAGACATGAATTTCTGTTGTTATTTGCAACACAAAAGAATCGAAGTGAATATCGTATGTAATCGTATTTTTTAATTGATCACTATTAATCAGTGATCAATTAATCAAAGCCAAAAGCGTAACCGTAAAAATTTCATTTGTCTAACGATAATATGTATTCACGATCACTGCCATTATTCAAAATTTCTACCGTTTGTCGTTAATCATAATGTCACAACATTAGGCAAAAGAAAAGTATTATGGTTCTGGTTAGGCGCGCGCGTCAGTTTTAACCCTGCGCATCACTCGTTTTTAAAAAAAAAAATAAAAATCGCGCGCATCACTTTTTGAGGGCTGAATTTCTTTTTTTTTTTTTTTTTTTTAGTAAATTGACAGCCGGGCACCGTTTTTGGGGGGATGATGATCAAGTAAAATGGTCCCGAGTGTCTTTGACATTGCAAAACTTGGTGTATGGCCGGCCACAGAGGGCAAATTCAACCGAGTCGGTTATCAACAGCCAATTATAGGTTGAAATGGTGGGCCAAATGGGCCATATTTGACCGGATAGGTCATCGGCCGCCAATTTTAGCAACAAAAAAAGAAAGAAAAAAAAAGAAAATCGCTTCGTCGCATCACTTTTTCGGGGACTCCAATAACCAGAACCATTTTTTTTTCCGGCCTTATGTTAAAAGTGTGTACTGTTCGGTCAGGTATGTGTAGAAATTCCGCCAGTTTGCTCCCTGTAGAGATCAAACACAACCAGTGGCTTTGTCTTCGTCCTTCAATGTCATTAGCATATCGTACATATACGATAAGAAATGTATGTCATAGCTCATAGTTACGATAATGCATCAAAATCACAAGGGGCGAACTTATACATGAATGTCATGGCGAGACTATCAGCGAAATATCCAATGGAAGGCCCCGAGTCAATGACACTGCTAGCACCTAGCCACTAGACTCCATCCAATGAAATCGTCGTTTTATGTGGTTGCCATGGGAACACGAGGAGCCAACCAATTTGTGCGGTCTTTTTATTGGTAAAGAATATTCAATTTTATGGCGGAACGAATAAGGTTCACTCGCCTTTCTTTTGTGCATGAATAGTAGGGATCGTATCAGTCAAGAACTTTCCCCAATGGATTTTGGCTGAAATATTGTCTCGCCTTTGTTCTCCAAATAAAATACCTCAAAAACATTGCTAGCTCTTGAGAACGGCCCCATCGAACTAGAAGTTTTTCTCATATATCTCTGTCCCCCATTGGCTGTTATAGCTTTCGGTTGAAGTTTTACGGTTCCCGGCTAGACAGGCTCCATCTTGTGGCAAATATTTGTATGATGTTCGAGTGCATCTACTCCATATATCACAATGTTTATTTCACAGATAGCCGTTTCATTTGGCAAAAAGAGGAAAAAAAACTTTAAGGATCACATACTGCGTCTTGTGTAGGTTGATGTTGCGGCGTGCGTTTGTGTGTTTGCTTTTTGTTGTTGTTGTTGTTGTTGTTTATAGATTTATGGTTTGGAATTGTTTATATTTTCCAGTATGTGTTTATTATATATTTTTATACAAGCGTGAGCACGAAACAAGATTTAACAAAGCTCAAATATTTCGTTAATTGTTTGTATAATACCCTGTATAACAACCTGATCGTATTGTAATCGTAGATACATGTGCATACAATTATGTACGAATAATTTGGTGCGAAATAAATGAGATATACGTGTATCAGACCGATTTAAAGCCGTGCAGATAACACTTTGTGATTCCTAAAGTAGGGATCGTTTAGGGGTTAAGCCCTAACTGACAGAAAACCACGTACGAAATTTGGTAAGAAAACGTAAAAAGGCCATCGTAAATACATTGGTGTTTGCGTACGAAATTGACCAAAGCGGCTGCTTGTCAAATAAAAATAGGAATTTATGGAACCGTAATTAAACAGCGATTGAAATATGTATCGAAACTACGCGGTACATATCCTACCAATGCATTTGATCGGTTCCCGCAATTCCAATAGATTGTTGATCATAAAATTTACACCTTTTTTCATCTATTTATTCATCACTAATGCAAAAATATACCGGTATCTGAAACATTGTTTTAATATTCCGATACTAAACGATGTGCACTTCAGCAGCGTGCATTTGTTCATTATATTTAAAACGAGTATGACTATGTGACGTTCTATTTGAAATTGTTCACACACATTTGTTGAAAATAAGGATGTATATTACCATTTACATTTTGAATCAGGCATCATTCAAATCCTACTCTTTTATCAATTTGACTTGGCCCAAAACCATAAGATAATATTTTTAATACATGTTTTATTTGTACCGATATAGATATTGATATAAAAATACCATTCTTTTATTCGATGGTCGATACAAAAGTTATTGGCATACAAAAGTTATTGGCAAGTATCATAACAGGATCAACACATTAGAAGTGTTTGCTAGTATTTTTACCCAATGGGGTACCTGCGCCAATTGCAAATTCATTGCATTTCATGCCCTCTTACCGAAGTCAGTAATGTTTTCATATTTCGGTCGCCTTACTGGTCAGCACCGGCCGTGTCCTATGAATATCGATTAATCCTAGCCATGCATGGTTAAATTGTGAAAATTGGAATATCTTTATATGACAAGGTGGGCCAAAATACAGAAAGACAAACAATTTGCACCTTTCGATAATGTACCCCATTTACGTATTGACTTACTATAATAGACGTAAACCAACTTTTGATATCTTACTGATGACGAAAAATGATTGGTACCAAACGTATCAGTTTTATAAATATACATGTATTGTGTAGAGGTGTTTATTACTCTCGCCCCGATGGGGCGGGGGGAGGGGGGGTATTGCATTTGGGTCAGTATGTCTGTCCGCTCACAAACTTGGGGACGAAATGTCCGATATATTTGAAAATCATAAGGATGAAGCAGTTGTCAAAATCGAATAAAAACGGTTGCCATGGCAACCACGAAAGTGAAAATCATCCAATTGGGTATAACTCCGGTTCTAATCAAGATAAAATTTTCCAACTATTTTTGTATCTTTCTATGGTCAAATCCATATCAAATGGTCTATGACCGATGGTTGGTACGTCCAGTACTCATTATCGACCTAAATCGAAAATTGGGGGGTTTGTCACGATTTCACAACTTTTAGGTGTTACGAGATTAATTAAAATATTGTGAAGTCAAATTGAATCTTTTTAGCTGTTCCCGTTCAAGAGATATGCCTATATCATGGAAACCTACTGTGTACTTTTACAACTCAGGCCAAACGGCAAGGTCGTTGTCACAGAAAAGGTCAAAGTCGAAAAATTGCAATCACTTATATTATATTCATGATAAATCTTCCCTATTATTTGATATTTTTCAATGGCCAATTGCCCATCGGTTGCTATGTGGCAGATGCTGGTACGACCAGAAGTCCTTGTTATTGTCCAAGGTCGAAAATGTAAAGGTCGTCAGCTGAAATCACTGATTTGGAACAATTCAAGTAGTTGTTATCACAAAATCATTGATGATATTCAATCGAATATTGAGAATAGCGTATGAAGAATAGCTCTTAAGAAAGCTTGCAAAGTCTGGGAGGTCAGGGTCGAGAATTTAGGTCATGGTTGAGAATCAGGAAAAAAATCGTAATAATTCTACTTGTATTCATGATTAATTTTTGCTTTAAGTTCTCAATTTTTCTATGGCGAGTAAAATGTAAGGGGCATCGGCTTTCATTTTAGTTACAAAACATAAGGGTCAGTTTGCAGTGTAACAATAGGACACAAATCACAAAAAGACACCTTTTTGATAACGAATGGAACAAAGTAAGAAAAGGACAGTTACATACGTACACAAATGGGACAAACGGACTGCAAGGGTCCGGGGGTTACAAACCCATATTCAATTATGTATGGAAAGTACGGAGCCGCTGAAAGGACATGGAAGAAATATTTTTCGACATATGGTTATTGCGTTCCCTCGCAATAGTATCGCGTTCCCTCGCATTCCGGATCGCGTTCCCTCGCGATCTTATTGCGTTCCCTCGCAATCCGGATCGCGTTCCCTCGCGATCTTATTGCGTTCCCTCGAAATCCGGATCGCATGACAATTCTTATATGCGATGTGTATATGGTAAAACGTTTAGTAACCTTGTACTTGGCCTCATTCGGACGTAAGTGACTATATCACCTTGGCGTCAAGTGACATGGGCAAAATGATGTTAGGTCTGTCTGAGATTGCAAATTTTGGACACTGAATGCTTGCGAGTGACCTTGGCCTCAGGTGACATGGTGAAATCATGCTTTAACTTTAGAACTTAGTTCCGTATTGTCATAATGCGAATCATTAGGTGATCTTGACTCGACCTAGAATGGCATTGAATGCTTGAAGTTATGTCAATGCATGATAGAATCTCGAACCTTACCTAATATGAACATGAGCACCTGAACTCGTTGTCATTCGGTAAATTAGAAACTGGAAACAAGAAGTTGATGAAAGTAGCCTTGCGAGTAGAGCTTAAGTATCTATTACGAACATATGGTAATCGTTATGCGGACTATTTTAGTCCTCTGATCGTGAACTTGCCCAAGGCGACCTAACGTGCTTAACCCACGATTGTGTACGGCGCGTGGCATCGACTAACAACGAACTTGACTCTAGGTTAAGTTCATTTGATATTAAGATGTTTTCATCGACCATGACATCTCTTTCACCGAAGTTGTATATCTATATCTGGAACAGATTGAAATAGCATAATCTGTTTCTGAACTTCGTCATCGATTCATTGGCTAGCATTTATTCGACGATATAGCATACGATTGTATACTAATTCCATCCGGTGTACAGTAGAAACACCAATATGTTACACACTGTCTGGCCCTGATGACGCCAGTGTGGCTTTGACTGTAAATATTCGGTCGGGCTTCATTTTTATTTGAAAGACCGTTATTTGAAAGACATTATTCCAAAATAATCCGCAAGATCCTGCAGTGGAGATTGAACATACCGAAAACATTGCACGATGTGACCGAAGTGTTTGCATCTGCGATGTCGAAAACAAAGACATGAATTTCTGTTGTTATTTGCAACACAAAAGAATCGAAGTGAATATCGTATGTAATCGTATTTTTTAATTGATCACTATTAATCAGTGATCAATTAATCAAAGCCAAAAGCGTAACCGTAAAAATTTCATTTGTCTAACGATAATATGTATTCACGATCACTGCCATTATTCAAAATTTCTACCGTTTGTCGTTAATCATAATGTCACAACATTAGGCAAAAGAAAAGTATTATGGTTCTGGTTAGGCGCGCGCGTCAGTTTTAACCCTGCGCATCACTCGTTTTTAAAAAAAAAAATAAAAATCGCGCGCATCACTTTTTGAGGGCTGAATTTCTTTTTTTTTTTTTTTTTTTTAGTAAATTGACAGCCGGGCACCGTTTTTGGGGGGATGATGATCAAGTAAAATGGTCCCGAGTGTCTTTGACATTGCAAAACTTGGTGTATGGCCGGCCACAGAGGGCAAATTCAACCGAGTCGGTTATCAACAGCCAATTATAGGTTGAAATGGTGGGCCAAATGGGCCATATTTGACCGGATAGGTCATCGGCCGCCAATTTTAGCAACAAAAAAAGAAAGAAAAAAAAAGAAAATCGCTTCGTCGCATCACTTTTTCGGGGACTCCAATAACCAGAACCATTTTTTTTTCCGGCCTTATGTTAAAAGTGTGTACTGTTCGGTCAGGTATGTGTAGAAATTCCGCCAGTTTGCTCCCTGTAGAGATCAAACACAACCAGTGGCTTTGTCTTCGTCCTTCAATGTCATTAGCATATCGTACATATACGATAAGAAATGTATGTCATAGCTCATAGTTACGATAATGCATCAAAATCACAAGGGGCGAACTTATACATGAATGTCATGGCGAGACTATCAGCGAAATATCCAATGGAAGGCCCCGAGTCAATGACACTGCTAGCACCTAGCCACTAGACTCCATCCAATGAAATCGTCGTTTTATGTGGTTGCCATGGGAACACGAGGAGCCAACCAATTTGTGCGGTCTTTTTATTGGTAAAGAATATTCAATTTTATGGCGGAACGAATAAGGTTCACTCGCCTTTCTTTTGTGCATGAATAGTAGGGATCGTATCAGTCAAGAACTTTCCCCAATGGATTTTGGCTGAAATATTGTCTCGCCTTTGTTCTCCAAATAAAATACCTCAAAAACATTGCTAGCTCTTGAGAACGGCCCCATCGAACTAGAAGTTTTTCTCATATATCTCTGTCCCCCATTGGCTGTTATAGCTTTCGGTTGAAGTTTTACGGTTCCCGGCTAGACAGGCTCCATCTTGTGGCAAATATTTGTATGATGTTCGAGTGCATCTACTCCATATATCACAATGTTTATTTCACAGATAGCCGTTTCATTTGGCAAAAAGAGGAAAAAAAACTTTAAGGATCACATACTGCGTCTTGTGTAGGTTGATGTTGCGGCGTGCGTTTGTGTGTTTGCTTTTTGTTGTTGTTGTTGTTGTTGTTTATAGATTTATGGTTTGGAATTGTTTATATTTTCCAGTATGTGTTTATTATATATTTTTATACAAGCGTGAGCACGAAACAAGATTTAACAAAGCTCAAATATTTCGTTAATTGTTTGTATAATACCCTGTATAACAACCTGATCGTATTGTAATCGTAGATACATGTGCATACAATAATGTACGAATAATTTGGTGCGAAATAAATGAGATATACGTGTATCAGACCGATTTAAAGCCGTGCAGATAACACTTTGTGATTCCTAAAGTAGGGATCGTTTAGGGGTTAAGCCCTAACTGACAGAAAACCACGTACGAAATTTGGTAAGAAATTGCAGTTTGACTGCCAAGTGGGATATGCCAAGTTAGCATCGCAAAAATAGGAGCAAAACAAACCGGTGCAAAAGAGTTTCAAAAATCAGAGTATGATGATAGAACATACAAGTAGAGATATCAGAGTTTATTCGTAACACTCAGCTCATTATATTTTGAGGAGTATTGTTGTACTGTTTTTCTGATGACCCCTACGATTTGGAATGTATGTTGCATTTTTATTCTGTTGCTATCTTATGAACGTGTTGATGTCACCATGTTGAATGGACAAATTGACACTGAGAAAATTTATAAAATTTACCAAAAAACATTTTAACAGATAATCTGTGACACTATATATTGACTAGAAATAGATTCTGAAGAAAAAATCCGTTCGATGATGTTATTGCAATATTGTAACATACTGTGTTTAAGTATGTTCAACTTACCAGCAATTTAATTTATTTCAAGCTGCCTAATTAGAACTAAATAGCCAGGGCTATATTCGACTGTCAGTTGGATGACTTTGATACTGGTTGACTAACTCGGATATTGGCTGCTACCATAACTGATTTTGTAAATATCGCAATGGGTTAACTTTCATTTCACGAACTAATGTTCCCACGTCGTATATCGGGCAATGCTATGGTTATTAGCATAACTCACCGGCTTGTGAACTTTGACTGATAGGCCTGGTATTTCGTTCCGTTGAGTTGATCGCTGAATGACAATTTTTCTTTCTTTTCGTTGTTCTTAATTGTCGCCTCCATCAGGAGACGACATAATCAGATACGATTAAAACGGCCCATGGATAGATGCGTTGGTCCGGTCCTGTAATAGTACCGCAGCATTTGTTTTAAAAATTTTAATGTCAATAATCACTAAAAATATATATAGACCAGTTTTATGAATCCGCAAAATATTGCGAGTACTTCGAAAGATTTGACTGATCAGACAGCGGCTCCCCTGGAATTCGCCGACTCCGTGGGGATGGCTTGTTGATATCATCATGGCTTGCGCACTATTCTGAAAGATGTCATTTTGAATGAGGATGTATTGCCGACTACTCATATTGTCATAATGGTCGGGGAAAAAAGTTTGTCAAAAATATTTGTACACGTAACGGATCCCTTCTTATCAACCGATGTACCCAGTATACTTGCGATCATGGAGTTTTGAACATGATCGAATGGGCATTAAAACCATTTGCATAAAGACATATGAATTTCACAAAATTTACACAATCTTTATGGAATTATATAGGTATGGCAGTCAGTTAAAACAGGCAAAAGGGGACGAGTGGTCAAAACACCGCTGTTCTCTGTATCGATTTTCTACTCGGTACTTGTGACAGGGTGCAAAATTCTTTGCGGAAATATATTTTATATATTCGGGCGAGAAAGTTTGTCAAAAATATTTGTAGACGTTACGAATCCCTTCTTATCAACCGATGTACCCAGTATACTTGCGATCATGAAGTTTTGAACATGATCGAATGGGCATAAAAGCCATTTGCATAAAGACATATGAATTTCACAAAATCTACACAATCTTTATGGAATTATATAGGTATGGCAGTCAGTTAAAAACAGGCAAAAGGGGACGAGTGGTCAAAACATCGCTGTTCTCTGTATCGATTTTCTACTCGGTACTTGTGACAGGGTGCAAAATTCTTTGCGGAAATATATTTTATAGCGATTTTTCCCGTTCGATGCAGTTTGACGAAATGTTTCACCTACAAAAATGTTGTTTACAAGTCGAATACTATATGTATAGATGTGAATAATAGAGCCTAAGGTACAAGTTAGGTTTATGTAGCATGTTAAATTCACATTAATGAGCTATCGTGTATAGGGGTTTCGAATTGATCTGGGTCTGGAAAGGGTCTGGAAATGGTTCTATTTAGAGTCTGGGAAGTCTCTGATCTTGTTATTCACAGAATAGTGAAAACTGACTATAATTGCAGTATGTATGTCTACAGGAATACAGACTCAAATAAACTTCCCATTCCCCACATTGGAATCGAGCTATGCACTGCTAAGAGGCGACACATGTCTTTTACTACATTTCCTGACGCTTACTTGTTTGCTTAAGAATTCATTATTTCTGTGTATGCGTGAGGTGTGGGAACAACAGCTGGAATAATTGACAGATGGTCGAATTGAGCTAATCAGATTCAAGCACCACATGCTTCAAGATACGTGTAGCTTAGTCCTGTATAATATGCAAATAATAAGTCAAATGTTCTTCCGGTATCTATGACATAGATCTCAATTCTCAATTTTGAGTATTCAAGCGAAAGATTAGTTCACCCTAATGTAAATTGATCAATGAACATTAATGTGAAAACACACCTATGGTGGTATTTGCGTATACGATATGGTACATCTCATGGTGACCTTGAAGTTGAACTGATATGACCTTCAGCGCTCAACTTGTTGTGTCTCGCAGAAATTATTACTGGTAAATGGCCTGAATGCATGGAGATCCGACATCAATGGCATGAAGAAGGTCGCGTATAGTGCATAATTTTGCCGGTGACATTGAGCTGGACCTGATATCTTTAACTGAATCTTATGTCTACATGAAGATGTGAAACTGATAAGTTAGACAGAACACCTAAAGCTAGGATCAGGTTTGAGTCAAATAGGGTAATCAGTTCGTTGACCTTGAACTTTGTACTCAAACTCAATGTTATCTATACATGTACATCAACCTTGGAGACAGACTAAACCCTTGACGATGTGATGATCGTAGGGGGTCCTTTATTATGCATCTTTTGAGAACAATGACCTTGAGCTCAGAAAAACTTTTAGTGTTCAGCGATCCTACTCGAAATGAGTAAATGCACCCCTGGAGATAAAAACTTGAAGACAAAACTACCATTTTGAAGATTCGATCTCGAGAGGAAGGACAATTTGGACGATTTGTCGGTGTTTAGCTGACATCATTGATCCTATGCTCATGTATATGAACCATGAGAGATTAAACAGAAATTCGGAGCAGATACATTTATATATTCTTGACCGATTTTCCCCTCCGCGGAGACGAACATAAACAGTAGCTCTGTCCTTTGTTCCATTCTTTGTTTGCGCAAAGCTCATCCTGTAGCGAAATTGCTATAGTATGGTTTTGATCACTGGAAACTGATACCTACTTTTGAAAATACCGGGCGTCTCACACGGGATTACTTAAATTCGCTGGAGAAAATGGTTTCATGGTCTCTTTATTATTCCTTCCGTCTGATATTATTTCGTAGTTGGTTTGAATTATGGTGTTCGTTACAGTTTTATAAAATAGAGAATGGAAATAAAAAAAATGTTTTACAAAAATCACAGAAAGTAAAACTCAAGACAAATTTTGATAAATAAACGTATATATACATGTTTGGTATTGTTGATAAAATTTGTGCCAGTGACATATGCGTGACAGTGACAGTAAGTGACAATTCAAATCTAAACATTATATTCGTACAGGTGTGAAAGACTGCTATGCATTCATAACTTTTTCTCATTCAGAACTTCCGACTACCAAGCAAACAAAATAAATATAGCTTCCATGTTCCCGACAGCCAACCTAACAGATCAACAATATGAAACTTGGGTACCCATCGACCCTTCCCCCGACCCTCCCCCCCCCCCCCCCCTAATTTTATAAACAAAATTAACATGTATTCCAGGCTACACGTAATATAGCGGTTAAAACTAAAATATAGCGGTTAAAAAATCATTTTTGTAGACATGCATTAAGCCCCAATTTCATGTCGTAGCATTCAGAGTATAGAAGGAAACACACATTGAGATTTGATTGAGTCCCTCATTACAAGTTCTCTAGGGAAGACAGTTCCAGAGAACTCCTCCACAATTGAACCACAGGTTACAGTGACCATTTAATGTGTGTTGTGTTATTTTTGTATCAAACATCAAAATTTGAAACGAAATATTTCATGAATATCAGATAACTTAAGACTTCCTCAAGGCATTTGAAGAAGATATCATCCACCTATCATTTCCAAAGTGTATTTGAGCTCGAATTGGTACCGACAGACAGCCGAATTCATATTCTAAATCCATATCCACAACGAAGTTTACTTATTGACTGTTTGACTTATTGACTCTGGTCAAATGCGAGTAACACTATGAGTGTCAAAGTCAGAACCATGTAAATATCCCAGGCCCACCCAGCTGTGCCTCAAGTGTACCCATGTTTCAAAATGAAGGTTTTTTTATACCAACTTCTGGCTCCAAAAAATGTTCATCACGTTCCCGGGTAGGTGGTGGCAACTCTGATGCAATTGCCTTTAGATGTCGAACCTACTAACCTCAATGGTGAAGTGGCATAATCGGTTTTGAGTTTTTCGCGTGAAATTATCAATGGCTGTTTCCTGAGCAGCTGTACAGGGCAAAACGTTCAATACACGCACATATTTGTCTAAATTTGACATTGAAAATCTGATGTTCCAAATGGGCTCGCACGGAACGGTGATGCAAAAATAACAAATATATAGAATACACAGTCCAATCACGTAAATCTCTTACGTGTAGGGTATATTATAGCGATGAGACCCCAAGAATGCAATTTGATTCTTTTGTATTGCAAATAATGACCATAATGTATATGGAAATTCATGTATATTTATATTAGCGCAGATGTAAACAACCCGTTCACGTCGTGTGTTAGGAGTGTAAGTATCGTCATGAAATTCCATTATTGGCGATAATTTAATCAACAAATTTCGATAAAATCCCAAAACTAAGTATTGGACATTTCAATGTATGGCAAAATCTCATACACTTAGTCAATCTGACATGTTTCAAAATAACGGCAACTGACGTCATAAACAAGTCCAAAGTGGGCAGTATATGGAGTTGATGAAAAATGATTTCACTTTCAACCCTATCGTCAACTTCCGATCATCTTAAATATCTCATCAATACTATAGCAGCAATGGGTTATTGACGTCGGGAAAACATTGAAGTGATTCCTTTGTGAAGGAACAGATCTTGAAGTCAAGCCAAACCACACGTGTTGCTGTTCATTGTCCGTTGTCTATCGGTCCATCAAAACATTTGGTAGAGTGTCGCACTACTGACACCACAAACATTGATCTCGAAATGGGTCATAATGTGAAGGTCTTCCTGTTGTTACGCATAATGTTTTATTTAAAACTGGATATATTGATGTTAATAACGGTCGAGGGAGTCGTATGGACCAAAAAAACACAGTTAACATGGAAGCAATACCCGAGTACAAAGTATTCCAAGCGAACAATACCGAATCCGTCATCCGATCTGAAAGTCCAGTCGAGGCCAAATAAAGAAAATGATATGGAACTTCTTAAACCCCCATACGTTGACCATAAGGAGGTGAAATCAGGTGTTTCGGAAGAGTATTCCGTGCCCTACATGTGGCATCGCCATAAATCTTAAACAAAAATAACATGCAAACTGTTCTTGCTGCGTACTTGGTGAACTTATCAACCAGATCGTGATGACGTCCATAGAATTTCTTAAAAGCAGCTATTAGTCTTGGTAGAACATATCCTCGTCATATCAGGTTTAGAAACTAACTGGGAATTTCGGTGAACGAGGTCCTCATCTCTGCAACTAGCTCTGGAATAGGAACATTGTTACTTAAAAAAAAAAAATTGACTATGGAGTATCGAAATCATCACGCTTGTCATCTAATCTAGTTTGATATTCGATGAAGTGTAGTACGTGGGAAGAATTGCAATAGCCTTTTTGGCAAAAGGGTATCATGTCCATTGTTTTAGCGAGTTTGAGACAAACCATTTGCATTTTGTGACCTCTGGTATATTGTGAACTCCTATCAAAATCTGTCATGTGGATATGTATCACTTGATTATTTGTAATCCAGTGTAAATCTGAAATAATGTTCCTCCCAAGAAATGACATACCAGTATTGCAATTTAATACCAACCATCGTAGGCATGATTGGATTGAGGTCTACAAAGGTTGGCTGGCTAAAGACATGAGTATGTGTTCACCATACGGCACAATCATAACTTCCCCTTCAGTGATTGGGTTCTCGGACGTATATAGGATGTGAACACAGTGGGCGTCTTAGCGAGTGGGACCATGGGAATAATAACCGCGAAGGATCATGTGGTATTTGTGTTCGAGAGTTTTCTTCACTTCAGACACATTTCTTATAAAACCTTACTCCAGCTATAATATTTGTTTGATTGGTTCTGCCATTGTGTGTTCACCCGTAGAATGTAAATTTATTATTTCCTATATATACCTATGTATATCGAATTATATTGAATATGAGTGACTGTTGAAGTCACCCACTCCATCATCATTTCAACAATGGTAAAACGGGTAATACTTTGGCATACAGTATTACCACAAACGACCACAAACAAATTATTGAGCTCATACGAGAGAATACAAAAAACGTTTTTATTTGATTTATAGCAAATATGTTTTTTGTGTCATGAGTATATATATCCATAGACATCTCTCTTCTATGTCTATGATATATCGAGGCGTTTGGCATTGTACACAGTGCACGTGTACGCATAATACATTCACACGCACTAGGGTCAGCTATCATAGTTTATCAGTCACTTCTACGCGAGCTTGTCATTGGCTATAAAAATTCTCAAACTAGGGTGAAAGACAAAAAGTGCTGACACCTGGCGAATGGGGAGGGCAACATATTGAAAGGAAATTTCGCAATTTCTGTTGATCTTCGCTAGTATGAGATTTTACATTTAGTTTAACCATCGTGAATTTCTGACTAATAATATATGTTCGGCCAACGAATTAGGTCATTCGTTCAAATTCAATCCCGTGCATGTTTATGGTGTTATTTTCTAGAGCTCTGATTAACTGGGGTGAATTTCTCCGAACATTGGCTGGGGTGAATTATTTCAAGTATCTGGTGGGGGTAAATGTTTTTGAATATCCGTTGTGATATGGAACTTAAGATAATTGACCCAACACTTGTTCTTGTTTTGAATTTGTTTTTGCTCCTGTCTGGTGTTATAAATGGGATTTAACACGTGCCAGCATACACCCTGTTCCAGTCGAGACAATATACGGAACATAAGTTAAGTCGTTTCATCTGTGCGTCCAGAGCTAATTTATAATTGGAAAGATCATATGCGGACATTCTCATTACCAGATTTTTTTCAGGATATAGAAGTACTTTTCAAGAGTAGGTATGTACAAAAATAATTGTGAAACACCCGTTGTCCGTCGATTCTGGAAATATTACGATTTACATTTGGTACAAACATCCTTGAGCACTGTTTCATAAAACAAATACCCATGTAAATATCTTGGTGATATTCACTTGGAATTGTAAATTGACAATTTCGCACGTATGTTGTAAATTTCGTTCATGGATTCAGTCTTCGAGTATGAATCAGGTTGTCAACACAGGGTTTTGTTTGTATGCGTCGTATGTTTTTATTTATGCATCAACTTATCACAACTAATACCAACATTTTTACGGACATCTGGTGAGAATCATTACACTTTGGGAAATATTCGAGCTTCCGAATTTTCGCAATATTCGTTCTGCTGCATATATGTTTTTCTGAATCAGTTGGAGAAACCTGACACTAGAATGTTGCATTATATAGTACCGACTTCTCAAATGTCAAAATGATACATTGTTGTGTGCTATAAGAAATACATAACGTCATGTATTTCTGGTGCTATGCAGTAGTGGAAGTTTGCAGGATTGCACTGATCATTTTTCCAGATGAAATGTTGAAATTTGTCAACTGTTAAGATATAAATTCATTGAATAATCTCTCACGATTTTACTTTGTCATTGGTACCACTGTGCATAACATTTGATGAGGAGAATACAAATCCATGCTATTAACATTATGTCCGCTATTTGTAATAGACGCATTCAGTCGTTCTGCAATTACAGATATTTGAAATATCCCAAATTGGTGATTTTTCCTGAAAACCCGTCAATTTTCGACCTGGCGCTAAAATATTGAGTTTTTGATATGCGACCCAAGTCATAGACAAAATAACGTGTAAATTGGTCGATGGAATATACAAAAATTCATGACGGGTGCAGTATACGCTCACTATTTCTAGAACACCTGAATTCACCTCCTTATGGCCATATATGGGGCTTCATGACGTTCCATGAAATTTTATGGATCAAGCTAGACAGCGGCATTTGATTTGAGATTGGATAAACGGAGGTGGTTGTGTTCGCTCGGATGTTCTATAGTATTGGTTCGATGTCTATTGCATCCGAAGTGATCAATTTTATTTGCATATATCGCTCGGAATACTTTATTCTATAGTATTGGTTTGATGTCTATTGCATCCGAAGTGATCAATTTTGTTTGCATTTCCCACGAAAAACACTCCCAGAAGATGCAAAAAGGCCTTATTCCATCGATCAAACATTTGTTTCATGGAATATGTTTATCGACGGAATCGACTTAAACCAGTCACTTTGGTCAATAACATATTTGATAATTTATTTATCAATTTTATTATCGAGGGTTTTTTTTAATTGGCACAAAAAATACCTAAAAATAATTCAAGATGGACTCATCACTTTTTAGCCTATTGGCATGTCATTGCGTCCGTCGTCCATCAGTCCGTCAGTCGTACGTTAACATTTTTATCTTTAAAATTTACAGTCAAATCTTTCTGAAATTTCGCACAAAAATACCTAGAAATATTCTTTAAAAAGCTTTTTTTATTTTTTGCCTGTTTTCAAAATGCCACAATTTTTTTATGGAAATCGGTCATTTTTTTACTTCGTCAGCCTTTTACTCGAAATCTGTTTAGTAGCATATTTAAAATGTTGCATAAGCATGACATTTTGGGCCATCAGAAGGTAGGCCTGGAATCGCTCGAAGATCTAAATGGCGAAAATTTCACTTTGCTTGAACGTAATTTTGTGTACTAAGATGGAATGCTTCAAATTGATTCAAAGGCCCACAATATCAGCCCAAATGGCCCAAAACGTAATGAAAACATATATGGTGGATATTTTGATGACCTTGAACTTAACCTCACGCGATCTTGAATAGTAAATCTCAAGGTCACGTCCAAACTGAAATGTGTGACGTCACCATTACATGCTAGACGGCCGCAGATGGAGCTTATGTTTGTTTATGCGAAGTCATTTAAAGCTGGATATATTGATGTCAAAAGCACATCCAAACACTTTCACGGTTGAGGGAGTCGCATCGACCATAAAAGCATAGTTAACATGGAACCAATAACTAAGATGGAACCAATACCCAAGACAAAGTATTTCACGCGAACAAATTGAATCGGTCTTCCAATCTGAAAGTCCAGTCTAGGCTAAATAGTACGAAACCTCTTGGACCCCCATATATTGACCATTAGGAGGTGAAATCAGGTGTTTCAGAAGAGTATTTCGTGCCCTACATGTGGCATTATCATAAATTTGAAGAAAAAAAACATAACACGCAAATTGGTCTTGCTGCATACTAGTTGCACACCTGGTGAACTTATCGACCAGATAAGTCCATAAAATTGACGTTCATAAATTTTTTTGTCCAAAATTATCGATTTTCAAAAACTGTGATTTTTTAAAATATTGTAACATATATTGTGGAATTTAGTTGTTATCTTCCCACAATGTGTCATACGTTAACATTTTTATCTTTAAAGTTTACAGTCAAATCTTTCTGAAATTTAGCACAAAAATACCTAGAAATATTCTCTAAAAAGTTTTTCTTTTATTTTTTGCCTTTTTCCAAAATGCCACCAATTTTTGATGGAAATCGGTCATTTTTTTTACTTCGTCAGCCTTTTCTCGAAATCTGTTTAGTAGCATATTTAAAATGTTGCACAAGCATGACATTTTGGGCCATCAGAAGGTAGACCTGGAATCGCTCGAAGACCTGAAGAGGTAGACCAAGAATGGCCAAATTTTCAATTTTTGGCGCTTTGCTCAAACACTGTTCAGTAATTCACATGTGGATGGCATGGATCATTCAGAAGCTCAGAGATGGCCAATATTTAAGTTTTATTACTTTGCTGGAAAACTATTCAGTAACTTTTCTCTTTAATTCCACTAGTTGATAGCATTCAGGACTGTTCAGCTTGTCTAATAAGAAATAGGGATTTGAATCGTTTAAAAGGCCCTAAATGGAATGCTTCAAATTGATTCAAAGGCCCACAATATCAACCCGAATGGCCCAAAACGTAATGAAAACATATATGGTGGATATTTTGATGACCTTGAACTTAACCTCACGTGATCTTGAATGGTAAATCTCAAGGTCACGTTCAAACTGAAATGTGTAACATGACCATTACATGCTAGACGGCTGCAGATGGAGCTTATGTTTGTTTATGGGAAGTCATTTAAAGCTGGATATATTGATGTCAAAAGCACATCCAAACACTTTCACGGTTGAGGGAGTCGCATCGACCATAAAAGCATAGTTAACATGGAACCAATACCCAAGTACAAAGTATTCCAAGCAAACAAACTGAATCGGTCTTCCAATCTGAAAGTCCAGTGTCGGCTAAATAGTACGAAACCTCTTGAACCTCCATATATTGACCATTAGGAGGTGAAATCAGGTGTTTCAGAAGAGTATTTCGTGCCCTACATGTGGCATTGTCATAAATTTAAAAAAAAAACATAACACGCAACTGGTCTTGCTGCATACTAGTTGCACACCTCGTTCAGCCAATCAGCGAGCGTTCACCTCACTTAGGCAATTTAAAGGGAAACTATTGTGTAACATCACCTCATGTATTTTTTATGCCAGATTTATGGACGGGTGTATATTCGTTTGAAATATAAGGCAGTATCTTGTTATCGTTTTTCTCAGGAGCTGGTGAAGCAAAGGGTTTTTGCATGGCCATCAGCACCCACAATTTCGGGTATTTTCACCCCGGGTCCATTCAAGGCAGAATAGCAAAAAATCCCATGTGTCGTCAAATATATACGTGCTTATCACGCGATGTCCAAAACGTCAATTGACAAAACTGGCATAGTGGTCAGTCTGTGATTTCTTCAGGAAGGTGCTATGGACCGTCAAAGTAAGATCATTTAACATTGAGTTGAATGGCCAATATAATTATTACAATGTAGCCTTGAAAGCCGCTATTAGTCTTGGTAGAACATATTCTCGTCATATCAGTTTTAGAAACTAACTTCAGTGAACGAGGTCCTCATCTCGGCAACTGGCTCTGGAGTAGCGTATGAGTCGTGAGACAGACGCACCATATGCTGGCGACACAGGAAAGTTGCTAGTTAGAACATTTATATTGGCTCTGGGAAATTGAAATCACCACGCTTGTCATATAATCTAGTTGATGATAATCTAACTTAATCACGCCACATGAACTATAGTTTGATGACGTGTAGTTCGTGTAAAGCATTGCCATTCTCTGGCAAAAGGGTACATTGTTCTGAAAAACCATTTCACCCTGCAGCTAGCTGCCGAGCGTTATCTGACCCAATTGTATTGTGTTGAGGGTCAGGTCATGTTTATGTTAAAGTTCTGATGCTTTCGAAAGTGCGGCATATGGTGTAAACAAGTGAAAAATAACAATTTCCAAGTAAGTACAATTTTACTATCTATCCGATTCCATGTCCGAGAGTGTTATTAAAAGTTGTGCATTGAGATTGCTACACTGGGACTAAGAGTTTAGAGGAAAATTGTCTTGCACTACGACGATGTATCACTAAAGTCAGGAATTAATGTAAACTTCCCTCAATTTGGACCTGAAAAATTAGCATTTTCGAGAGAAATTTAGCATATAGGTACAAAAGTTGTTCAGTTTGAAGTTTATATACAATACATTGTCGTATCTGTCCGATATTTTGTGTTGTCAATTCATCCGTACATGATAACGTTCTGAGGCTTTGGTTAACGTTCTATTGATGCCTGAAAGGTAATGATGGATTCCTTCTTTCGCCATCTGGAAGCACCCTTGATGAGGTTGAGATTCTCGCGCTTTTACTTTAATTTTTCGGTAAATATGTATAGGACGAATGAGATTGAACAACACTCACATATATTCAAGACTGCCTATGATTCGATTCACAGAAGGTTAACCACGGTAACAGAACGTCACTTCAACAATAAAACAATGATCATTCGTGTATTATACGTATTCATGCCCTTTTGTCACATACTGTCCGCTCTGTGCATTCAATGTTACATAAGACATGTCACAATATTGTTGTATACCTAAAATTAAGTACAAAAATACATTGATTAGTGAACGATGTTCGTGAAAATGAGCGAAGTGTCAACATCACATCACATTTTTCTCAAAATTGGGCTATACAATTAAGACTGAGAGCAATACATTTAGGGTATTCGGGACATGAAATTGAAATGTGGTCGAAGCACAAGTCCAACAATATGATAAAGAAAGATATATTTCGTTCCCGTATATCGGCATATCTGGTGCAACAGAACGTCAACATAAAGATGACCTGACCCCAACACGATGGAATTGCATTATTGCGTTTTAGCCCATGTGAACTCAGGTGTATTTTGAACCCCTGTAGACGTCTGTTATGTGGACATGTATCACATGAATATTGTACATCCAGTGTAAATCTGAAATACTGTTCCTCCCATGAAAAGGCATGTCATTGAAATGTGTCAGTATTGTAATTTAATACCAATCATCGTAGGCATGATAGGAGTGACGTCTACAAAGGTTGGCTGTCTGAAGACATGAGTATGTGTTCAATATGCGGCACAATTAAAACTTCCCCTTCAGTGATTGGGATCCAGGACTATATAGGGTGTGAACACAGTGGACATCTTAGCGAGTGGGATCATGGGAATATTAACCGCGAGGGATCATGTGGTATTTGTGTTCAAGACTTTTCTCCACTTCAGACAAATTTCTTATAAAACCTTACTCCAGCTTTAATATTTGTTTGATTGGTTCTGCCATTGTGTGACCATGGTGTGTTCACCCGTAGAATGTAGATTTATTATTTCCTATAGGTACCTTTGTATATCGAATTATATTGAGTATGAGCGACTGTTGAAGTCTCCCACTCCATCATCATTTTACCAATGGTAAAACGGGTAATACTTTGGCATACAATATTACCACAAACGCAAAAACACATTATTGTGCTCATACGCGAGAATACAAAAAACGTTTTTTTTATTTGATTTTTAGCAAATATGTTTTTTTGTGATATGAGTATATATATATCGAGGCGTTTGGCAGTGTACACAGTGCACGTGTACGCATATTACATTCACACGCACTAGGGTCAGCTATCAGAGTTTATCAGTCACTTCTACGCGAGCTTGTCATTGGCTATAAAAATTCTCAAACTAGGGTGAAAGACAACAAGTGCTGACACCTGGCGAATGGGGAGGGCGACATATTGAAAGGAATTTTCGTAATTTCTGTTGATCTTAGCTAGTATGAGATTTTACGTTTAGTTTCACCATCGTTAATTTCTGACTAATAATATATGTTCGTTCAACGAATAACGTCATTTGTTCAATTTCAATCCGGTGCACTTTTATGGTATTATTTTCTAGAGCTCTGATTAACTGGGGTGGATTTCTTTGAACATTGGCTGGGGTGAAGTATTTCAAGTATCTGGTGGGGGTAAATCTTTTCAAATATCCGTATGTTGTGACATGGAACTTATGATAATTGACCCAACACTTGTTCTTGTTTTGAATTTGTTTTTGCTCCTGTCTGGTAAATGGGAATTAACACGTGCCTGCATACACCCTATTCCAGTCGAGACAATATGAGGAACATAAGTTAAGTCGTTTCATATGTGTGTCCAGGGTTCATCTTTACTGTGAATAATTTGTGAATGGAAATATTAGATGCGGACATTCTCAGTACCAGATTTCATCAGGATATACAAGTACCTTTAACGAAAAGGTATGTACAAAAATCATTGTGAAACACCCGTCGGTTCTTGAAATACTACGATGTTTCAATTACATTTGGTACAAACATCCTTGAGCACTATTGCATAAAATAAATACACATATAAATGTAAATATCTTGGTGATGTTCACTTGGAATTGACCTTTGACAATTGACAATTTCGTACGTATGTTGTAAATTTCGTCCATGGATTCAGGCTTCGAGTATGAATCAGGTTGTCACCACAGGGTTTTGTTTGTATGCGTCGTATGTTTTTATCTATGCATCAACTTATCACAACTAATACCAACATTTTTACGGAAACCTGGTGAGAATCATTACACTGAATGAAAATTTTACTTGAATTCAAGAGTACTAGAGTAATTTTAGAGCAAATACAATGATATATTCAGTGTTTCACACGGTGGGGTAGGACTCTTCAAAGGAATCGGTCAAGATTATCGATTTTCAAAAACTCTGATTTTTTAAAAAATATTGTAACATATATTGTGGAATTTAGTTATCTTCCCACAATGTGACATGCTAATGTGTATGGTGATGCATATTGATCATGGGTAACTAGTTCAATAACGGAATATTAACTATCTAACGCTTGACAGTCATATATCAAGACACGGATGACTTATGATTCTTTATTTTATATACTCGACTCATCCAGACACCAATTTTTATGATGATTCTCGCATTTAGCACAAGAAAAAATTCAACAAACAGCTATATGACGGAACTCCCGAAACACATATTGCAAGGTGTAGTAATGTATGTCATCCTTGAAAATTATTGAAATCCTGTCAGATATTGAGTTTCATATCTATAAAGGCTTAACACCTTTGCACCATATTTTGAACTATAAATGCACCATAGATATGGAGTAATCCAGTCCGTCCTCCATACATATCACAGCTAAAGTGAGATATTACAAGTGTTATTCGAATGTGTTGTACGTATATCATTTCTTTCCTGGATCCAGGACTCAAAACACGATAACGTTACATTCATAAGGCCCTCAGCGATTGCAGGCCCTCGCCCTACGAATTCAGTTATTATATACAGGTTGGGAACTTCCAAAACTCGGCATCATATCAGTGCTCTGCAAACCTTTTGGGAAATATTCGAGCTTCCGAATTTTCACAATATTCGTTCTGCTACATTGAAGTTTTTCTGAATCAGTTGCTGAAACGTGACACTGGGATGTTGCAGCTATATAGTACCGACTTTTCATATGTCAAAATGATACATTTTTATGTTATATAAGAAATACATAACGTCATGTAATTCTAGGGCTATGCAGTTTACAGAATTGCACTGTTTGCAGGATTGCACTGATCATTTTCCCAGGTGAAATGTTGAAATTTGTCAACTGCGAACATGTAAATTCATTGAGTAATCTCTCACGATTTTACTTTGTCAGTGGTACAAAGTAATAAGTGGTCAGTGGTTATGTGCATAACATCAGATGAGGAGATTACATATCCATGCTTTTAACATTATGTCCGCCATTTGTAATAGACGCATTCAGTCGTTTTGCAATTACAGATATTTGAAATATCCCAAATTGGTGATTTTTACTGAAAACCTGTCAATTTTCGACCTGGTGCTAAAATACAGAATTTTTCATATGCGACCCAAGTCATAGACAAAATAATGGGAAATTGGTCGATGGAATATACAAAAACTATAATGGAAAAAAAATCATGGCTATCTGTGGATTTATTACGATTCATTTTGACATTTCCTGTGACCTTGTCGTTCGAATTTGAGCTCTGAGATTGCTATCTTCAAAGTTTTGTTCCTATAACGAAGGTAGAACTTCTAAGTGGAATTCAAAAACTGAGATTGAGAACTGGCTTCGAGACATGGTCTGACCCCCGAATCATCGACCTTGGTTTGTCTCCATACATATCTGTATTATTGAGACTTGTCCACGAAACTGTAACTGAATTCAATTTGAACAGTCGAATGTGACATATGTGGCCGTTCGTAATATATGGGGTGTAAATATAAGTTTCAACTACATACTAGGTACATTCTGTTCATATGTGATTTCTCAGACTAGTCGATATTGCTCATTCTTCCCGTGTAGCTGATCTCACACTCCGTTCGTTTTGTACATGCTTTTTACACAAAACATAGCCATTAAAGACCTAGTAGCATGCCGATGAAAGTGCTTTTCATTTAGTCTATTATGAATAGTTTTCAATAAATTCGAACGAATTTTACAAATACAATCAATGGGTTTCGAGATATTGAACCAAATAGACACTCCTTCCGTAGATCGCCGAAGATTTTGATCCTGATTTTAGTGTGGGTCACGTGGTTGGTGACGTCAGTTGAGGCAGACCTGAAAGTACATGTAGCCAGCCAGGTGAACAGCATGTCGCATATTCATTCCCCTGATGTATGTTTGACAATTCAAGTGAAGGGCTGAGATGGCAGAAATACGGCATTTCTTGTCTTGATATTTAGAATCAGTATTATTTATTCACCCAGATCGGAGGTTTGTTGAACTACAAGATGTCCAGTTTTTGCTGATTTTTGCGTGTTTTCTGTTGAATCGCATACATTTTGAAGTGATTTTCCGTCTTTGAGCTGGCCACCAAATTACGTATTTTACGTTTTCGGCGAGCCATCAAAGCACATTCTGCCTCAACTGACGTCACGATTACGGAAATTGCCGAAGCTATTTCTTACATCGGCTGGAGAAGGCGATTGCAATAATGGCTCAATATACTCCATTACATGTCGCTGTTATTAGTTACCGATTACCGCGAAAACCTTGTTTATCACCAAATGTCCACAATGTCTTTATATGAACAGGAATAAAACCATATAATGGTACCTTGCTACTATGACTTTAATAAATCGATTTATTGACATTTTTAGAAATAACTTTATGATGATGGAAGCAGCAAACGTAAATCCTGGTACTTGTATAAAATTTACCACTATCAGGCCAAAGCATTCGGTGATGATTAAACATGGTGTACAGATCAAACTTGTTTGCGCTCATTGTTTCTAGAACACCTGGATTCACCTCCTTATGGCCATATATGGGGCTTCATGACATTCCATGAAATTTTATGGATCAAGCTTGACAGCGGCATTTGATTTGAGATTGGATGAACGGAGGTGGTTTTGTTCGCTCGGATTACTTTATTCTATAATATTGGTTCGATGTCTGTGGTATCCGAAGTGATCAAATTTGTTTTGCATATATCGCTCGGATTACTTTATTCTATAATATTGGTTCGATGTCTATTGCATCCGAAGTGATCAAATTTGTTTTGCATATATCGCTCGGATTACTTTATTCTATAGTATTGGTTCGATGTCTATTGCATACGAAGTGATCAATTTTGTTTTGCATTTCCCACGAAAAACACCCCCAAAAGCTGCAAAATGACCTTATTCCATCGATCAAACATTTGATTCATGGAACATGTTGATCGACGGAATCGACTCAAACTAGTCACTTTGGTCAATAACATATTTGCATGGCATTGCGTTCGTCATCGGTCTAATTTTATTATCGAGGTTTGTTTTTAATTGGCACAAAAATACCTAAAAATAATTCAATATACTTTTTAGCCTATTGGCATGGCATTGCGTCCGTCGTCCATCAGTCCATCCGTCCTACATTAACATTTTTATCTCTGAAGTTTACAGTCAAATCTTTCTGAAATTTAGCACAAAAATACCTAAAAATATTTTTTAAAAGGTTTCTTTTATTTTTGCCTTTTTTCAAAATGCCACCAATTTTTTATGGAAATCGGTCAAATTTTTTTACTTCGGCAGCCTTTTCCTCGAAATCTGTTTAGTAACATTTTTAAAATGTTGCATAAGCATGACATTTTGGGCCATCAGAAGGTAGGCCTAGAATCGCTCGAAGATCTGAAGAGGTAGACCAAGAATGGCCAAAATTTCCATTTTTGGCACTTTGCTCAAAAATTGTTCAATAATTCACATGTGGATGGCATGGATCATTCAGAAGGTCCGAGATGGCCAATATTTAGGTTTTAATTGCTTTGCTGGAAAACTATTCAGTAACTGTTCTCTTTAATTCCACTATTTGATAGCATTCAGGACTGTTCAGCTTGTCTGATGAGAAATAGGGATTTGAATCGTTTATAAGGCCTGAAACGTCGGCCCTAAATGGCCTTTTTCCAAAATGCCACCAATTATTGATGGAAATCGGTCAATTTTTTTTACTTCGGCATCCTTTTCTTCGAAATCTGTTTAGTAACATTTTTAAAATGTTGCATAAGCATGAAATTTTGGGTCATCAGAAGGTAGGCCTAGAATCGCTCGAAGATCTGAAGAGGTAGACCAAGAATGGCCAAAACTTCCATTTTTGGCACTTTGCTCAAAAATTGTTCAGTAATTCACATGTGGATGGCATGGATCATTCAGAAGGAATGAGGAATTTACCGCTGTGGCCGAGTGGATTGGACTGGTGGCTCTTGAAGCAACGAAGCTCAGAGGCGGTAGGTGACGCGGGTTCGATCCCCGTCACCGGCACAGAGTAGGTGGAGTTTTCATCCTGGCACTGCAAAGGTTTCTCCATTCGAATGTGCTTTCCAAATTCAAAATTGTCACTCGACGGGTGATGGGGAAGACAGGCAGAATTGCCTATCATCATGGACCGTCGTTAAATAAATCTGATTATTATTATTATTATTATTATTATTATTATTGAAGGTCCGAGATGGCCAATATTTAGGTTTTTATTACTTTGCTGGAAAACTATTTAGTAACTTTTCTTTTTAATTCCACTATTTGATAGCATTCAGGACTATTCAGCTTGTCTGATGAGAAATAGGGATTTGAGTCGTTTATAAGGCCTGAAACGTCGGCGAAAATTTCACTTTGCTTGAACGTTATTTCGTGTACTAAGATGGAATGCTTCAAATTGATTCAAAGGTCCACAATATCAGCCCAAATGGCCCAAAACGTAATGAAAACATATATGGCGGATGTTTTGATGACCTTGAAATTAACATCACGTGATCTTGAATGGTAAATCTCAAGGTCACGTCCAAACTGAATTGTGTAACGTGACCATTACATGCTAGACGGCTGCAGGTGGAGCTTATGTTTGTATATGGGAAGTCATTTAAAGCTGGATATATTGATGTCAACAGCACATCCAAACACTTTCACGGTCGAGGGAGTCGCATCGACCATAAAAGCATAGTTAACATGGAACCAATACCCAAGTACAAAGTATTCCAAGCGAACAAACTGAATTGGTCGTCCAATCTGAAAGTCCAGTGTAGGCTAAATAGTATGGAACCTCTAAATTGTTTTCATAGGTTGTTGGGCAGTTGTATACTAATTCCATCAGGTCTTCAATAGAAACAACTACAGTTAACACACTGTCTGCCCCTGATGACGCCAGTGTGTCTTTGGATAAACTATTCGGTCGGGCTTTGTTTCTATTGCAAAATATTCTATTTTTCGTTTGTTATTGGCATCATTAAATCTCACTGTATTGGTGGTAATAGATTGATACTTACATTCATACCACTGAGTCGGTGTCACTGCTGGCGGACGTTAAATCTGTTCCCGAGGATACCATCAACTCAGTAGCCTTCGGGCTTGTGATTAGGTACTTATGTACTTGTCATATATCTGTTCCATTGGGGTTGTTTCGGATTTCTAAATTGTTTTCATAGGTTGTTGGGCAGTTGTATACTAATTCCATCAGGTCTTCAATAGAAACAACTACAGTTAACACACTGTCTGCCCCTGATGACGCCAGTGTGTCTTTGGATAAACTATTCGGTCGGGCTTTGTTTCTATTGCAAAATATTCTATTTTTCGTTTGTTATTGGCATCATTAAAATCTCACTGTATTGGTGGTAATAGATTGATACTTACATTCATACCACTGAGTCGGTGTCACTGCTGGCGGACGTTAAATCTGTCCCCGAGGATACCATCAATTCAGTAGCCTTCGGGCTTGTGATTAGGTACTTATGTACTTGTCATATATCTGTTCCATTGGGGTTGTTTCGGATTTCTAAATTGTTTTCATAGGTTGTTGTGCAGTTGTATACTAATTCCATCAGGTGTACAGTAGAAAAACTACAGTTAACACACTGTCTGCCCGTGATGACGCCAGTCTGTCTTTGGATAAACTAATCGGTCGGGCTTTGTTTCTATTGCAAAATATTGTATTTTTCGTTTGTTATTGGCATCATTAGAATCTCACTGTATTGCTGGTAATATATTGATACTTACATTCATACCACTGAGTCGGTGTCACTGCTGGCGGACGTTAAATCTGTCCCCGAGGATACCATCAATTCAGTAGCCTTCGGGCTTGTGATTAGGTACTTATGTACTTGTCATATATCTGTTCCATTGGGGTTGTTTCGGATTTCTAAATTGTTTTCATAGGTTGTTGGGCAGTTGTAAACTAATTCCATCAGGTGTAGAATAGAAACAACTACAATTAACACACTGTCTGCCCGTGATGATGCCAGTGTGTCTTTGGATAAACTATTCGGTCGGGTTTTGTTTCTATTGCAAAATATTCTATTTTTCGTTTGTTATTGGCAGCATTAAAATCTCACTGTATTGGTGGTAATAAATTGATACTTACATGTATAGGACGATTGCGAGTGAACAACACTCACATATATTCAAGACTGCCTATGATTCGATCCACAGAACCTTTAACCCTGGTAACAGAACGTCACATTAACAATAAAACAATGATCATTCGTGTATTACACGTATTCATGCCCTTTGGTCACATACTGTCCAATCTGTGCATTCAATGTTACATAAGACATGTCACAATATTGTTGTAAACCTAAAATTAAGTACAAACATACATTGATCAGTGAACGATGCTCGTGAAAATGAGCGAGGTGTCAACATTACATGACATTTTTCTCAATATTGGGCTTTAAAATTAAGACTGAGAGCAATACATATAATTTTAGGGTATTCGGGACATGAAAACCACATGTAGTCGATGCACAAGTCCAACAATATGATAAAGATATATTTCGTTCCCGTATATCGGCATATCCGGTGCAACAGGACGTCAACATAAATGTCCTGACCCCCAACACAATAGAATTGGGTCAGATAAGGTTCGGCGGCTAGCTGCAGGGTGTTTTAGCCCATGTGAACTCAGGTGCATGTTGGAACCCTATAAACGTCTTTTTTGTGGACATGTATTACATGAATATTGTACATCCAGTGTAAATCTGAAATACGGTTCCTCCCATGAAATGTCATGTCACTGAAATGTACCACTATAGCAATATTTACTATCAATCATCATAGGCATGATAGGAGTGAGGGCTACAAAGGTTGGCTGTCTAAAGACATGAGTATGTGTGGATACTTCCCCTTCAGTGATTGGGATCCCAGAAGTATATAAGATGTGAACACAGTGGGCATCTTAGCGAGGGGGATCATGGGAATATTAACCGCGAGGGACCATGTGGTATTTGAGTTGTGTACAATTTCCCCTTCAGACAAACTCCTCATAGAACGTTGCTAAAGCTTTAATATTTGTTTGACTGGTTCTGCCATTGTGCGATCATGGTGTAGAATTACAATGTTCACCTGTAGAATGTAGCTTTTCTTTTATTCCTTATAGGTACCTATGTATATCGAATTATATTGAATATGAGTGACTGTTGAAGTCTCCCACTCCATCATCATTTTAACAATGGTAAAACAGGTAATACTTTGGCATACAGTTCAGTAAATCCACAAACGCAGAAACAAATTATTGAGATCATACGAGACAATAAAACAAGTTATGTTTTATTTGATTTATAGCAAATATGTTTTTTGTGTGATATGAGTATATATATCGAGGCGTTTGGCAGTGTACACAGTTCACGTGTACACATAAAATATTTACACGCACTGGGTCAACTATCAGAGTTCATCAGTCACTCCTACGCGAGCTTGTCATTGGCTGTAAAAATTCTCAAAATATGGAGGAAGACAATAAGTGCTGTCACCTGGCGAATGGGGAGCGCAACATATTGAAAGGAATTTTCGTAATTCTTGTTGATCTCAGCTAGTTTGAGATTCTACATTTAGTTTAACCATCGTGAATTTCTGAATAATAGTATATGTTCGTTCAACGAAGAACGTCATTTGTTCAAATTCAGTCTCGTGCATTTTCATGGTATTATTTTCTAGAGCTCTGATTAACTGGGGTGAATTTCTTCGAACATTGTCTGGGGTGAATTATTAAGTATCTGGTGGGGTAAATGTTTTTAAATATCCGTACGTTGTGATATGGAACTTCAGATAATTGACCCAACACTTGTTCTTGTTTTGTTCTTGTTTTTTGCTCCTGTTTGGTTTTATAAATGGGATTTAACACGTGCCAGCATACACCCTGTTCCAGTCGAGACAATACGGAACATAAGTTAAGTCGTTTCATCTGTGCGTCCAGGGCTCAAATTCCTCACGTGGAATAATTCGTAAATAGTTAGATATATGCGGAAATTCTCAGTACCAAATTCTTCAGGATATAGCAGTATTAGCGAAAAGCATCATTTCATGCATTAAGCTTTTCACCAGAAGGTATGTACAAAAGTCATCGTGAAACATCCGCTGTCCATCCATTCTGGAATTATGTCGATGTTTTTTTTTACATTTGGTACAAAATCCTTGAGCACTGTGCATAAAATAAATACACATGTATTTGTAAATGATATCTTTTTGATATTCGCATGGATTCGATCTTAATGATTGTATCACAATTGACAATTTCGCACTTATGTTGTAAATTTCCTCCATGGCTTTCGTCTTCGAAAATTTTGTAACCGAAGTGTTAGATTGGATGGCGGAATCTGTTTTGTTCGCTCGGAATACTTAATACTGGGTATTGATTCTACGTATACGAATGAGATTGTCACCACATGGTTTTGTTTGTATGCGTACGTATATATACTTATATCAACTTATCACAACTAATTCCAACATTTTCATGGACTCGTGATTAGAATCATTTTACTGAATGAATATGTTACTTGACATCGAGAGTGATGTTGGAGCAAATACAATAATAAATTCAGTGTGTCGCACTGTGGTGTAGAATCTGTGAAGCACAATATATGTTTAGAGATATTCTAACATATATGGTGGAATTTGCATAGAAACATTGAAATCCTCGACCAATTCAATGTAATCCGAACGTCGAAATGCTCTTAGTCTTCCCACAATGTGACGCGATAATGTTTATGGTGATGCGTATTGAACTTGGATAACTGTCGTTCGAGAACGGAAATTAACTATTCAACGCTAGACAATCATATCAAGAAACTGATGACTTCTGAGTCTTTGCTATATACTCGACTCATCCATACACCAAATTTATGATGATTCACGCATTTAGCACAAGAGAGATCCAACAAACAGCTATATGACGGAACTCCCGAAACACATATTGCAAGGTGTAGTAATGTATGTCATCCTTGAGAATTATTCAAATCCTCTCAGATATTGAATCCCATATCTTTGAACGCCACACACGTTTGCACCATATTTTGAGCTATCAATGCCTCCTAGTTCATGGAGTACTCCAGGCTTTCAACTATCCTCCATACATATCACAGCTAAAGTGACATATTACAAGTGTCATTCGAATGTGTTCTAAGTATGTCATTTCTTTCCTGGATCCAGGAATCAAAACACGATAACGATACATTCATAAATGTCTCAAAATCTAACACATCTGGTATTTGGAAAACTGCGAGTGACAATTATCCCGATGTTCATCGAGTGATTATGCTGGGGGCTTATCTTGAAGGTAAAAGTAAGATCTCTGTTGTTATATTAGACGGATAAACTTCCATACAATGATAAATCATTATCAGCGATTGTTGGTCCTCGCCCTACGAATTCAGTTATTATATACAGATTGGGAACTTTCATAACTCGGCATCATAACTGTGGCTCTGCAAACCATTTGGAAGCTGTTGAGAAATGTTCAAGCTTCCGAATTTTTGTTATATTCGTTCTTCCGTCTACATCTTTTACCTGAATGTCCAAACGTGATACTAGAATGCTGTAGTCAAAGTACCGACTTCTCAAATGTCAAAATGATATATTGTTATGTGCTATAAGAAATACATAACGTTATGTATTTCTGGTGCTATGTAGTGGTGGAAGTTTTCAGGACAGCCTTGATTATTTTCACAGGTGAAATTTTGAAGTTTGTCAACTGCTAACATGTAAATTCATTGAATTGTCTCTCACGATTTTACTTTGTCAGTAGTACTAATTTGCATAACATCTTCTAAGAAAATACGTATCCATACAAGCCATGCTATTAACATTTATGTCCGGCTATGTGTACTAGAAGCATTCAGTCGTTTTGTAGTTACATATACTTGGAATATCCCAAATTGGTGATTTTTACTGAAGATCCGTAATTTTTCGACCTGGTGCTGAAATATAGAATGTTTTATATAAGACCCAAGTCATAGACAAAATATTGGGAAATTCGTCGATGGAATTGCAGAGACTTTATCCATTCCGGTAATAGATCGAGTTAATGACGTTTTTAAGAATGACCTTATGATGATGCAAGCAGCAAACGTAAATGCTGGTACTGGTGTGAAATTTACCACTATCAGGCCAAAGCATTTGGTAACGATTATACATGGTGTAGAGGTCAAAATTGTTTCCGATTTAATGTTTGAGAATTCATGACGGGTGCCAGAATTGCCGCAGTATACGCTCATTGTTTCCAGAACACCAGAATTAACCTGCTGATGGTCATATATGTGGCCTAATGACGTTCCATGAAAATTCATGGATCAAGCTTGACAGCGGCATTTGAGATTTGATAAACGGAGGTGGTTTTGTATCCGAAGTGATTAATTTTGTTTTGAATATCCCACGAAAAACAACCCCAAAAGCTGCCAAATGGCCTTATTTCATCGATCAACATAACGTTTGGTTCATGGAACATGTTGATCGACGGAATCGATTCAAACCGGTGACTTTGGTCAATATCATGATTGCATGGCATTTGGCACGTCATCGGTCTCAGTTTATTGTCGAGGGTTTTTTTTCATTAGGCACAAATATACCTAAAAATGATTGAATATGGACTTATTACTTTTTAACCTATTGGCATGGCGTTGCGTAAGTCGAACGTCAACATTTTTATCTTTAAAGTTTGTAGTCGAATCTTTCTGAAATTTTGCACAAAAATACCTAAAAATATTTCCAAAAAAGTTTATTTATGTTTGCATTTTTAGGTTACCGGACCTATGGTCCGATAACTTATTGGCATGGCGTTGCGTCCGTCGTCGTCATCCGTCGTCGTCGTCGTCCACATTTTTATCTTTTTTGTTTACGGTAGAATTTGGAATGAGTAATGGCCCACATTTCGCTACGGCACACACGTCCACCCATGGACAATTCTATAGAAAATTACGAACTATGGCGACTGCACTGTCAGTACTGCACGAAATATGTTGTAGATGGGACAGGGCGGTGTCCATTTGGAGTGAGGGGCAGTGTAGTGCCAGAATGGTGACAAAATAACACTGAAAGGCTACAACTTTGAAACACAATTTTCGCACTTTGCTCGGATGATCTTCAGCAGTTTCCCCCATTATTTCATAAATGCATGACAAAAAAAGGTTAATCGAGTTAGTACACTGCTTGTTTCCTGGTGACAAAACTCTTGTAGATGCAGGTTAAGCATAGAATTATTTTCAACGTATAGGAAGTCATATATGGCATGTTATTTGGTGACTTCAGACTTGAACTCAGATGACATCGAGTGGTAGATCCCAATGTTATGTCTAAACTGAATTGTGTAAATCTTCATATACGAAAAGAGAGAACGCGATATGAGCAAAAAAGGAAGTCATACATGGCATATCTTTTGGTTATTTTGAACTATCATCTGACCTTGTGTTGTAAATCAAGATCACATCCGAACTGAAATGTGCAAAAATGACATTGCATATTAAACGGATAAAGGATAGAGCTTAACAATGTTCAGAGGAAGGTCATAGGAAGTCACATATGCCACATATTTTGGTGATCCTGAACTTCAGGTGACCTTGAGTGTTAAATTTAAATGTCGTGTCCAGATTGAAATGTGAAGAGTGTAACTGCCTTCTGCATATAGTGATACAGCAGAATTCTGCAAAGTGATACTGCAGAATTCTGATATATTGTAATGTGATGTAAGCAACTCGTTCACTTCTTGATGTTGTCCCATTTGGATTATACCAACAGTTTGTTCTATGGCCTGCCTGCTGCAACTCTTGCACCTATGTACCGCATGGCAGCTAAATTGATTCTGTTAAAAGGCCGATATGACAGTGCGAGTGATGCCATGCCCAATTTACACTGGCTTCTAATAACGTTTAGATGTCAGGTCAAGGTTTCATGTTTGGTGTTCCGATGTCTGAGTGGTTCAGGTCCGTCGTGTCTTCAGGAGCTCCTGAACATCCACCAGCATACACGGAACACTCATTCATTTCAACAGCGTATTCTGTCCGTCCCTCGCACCAAACGAGAAACATTTGCTGACCCGTCATTTGCTGTTGCCAGACCTACGGTTGGAAACAAATTGCCTCAGGGCATTCGCTTGCTCACTAGCTACCAAACTTTTAAATCTAACCTCAAAACACATTTGTTCCGTATTTTTAATAACTGGTCCTGTTTTCTCCATTGAACAGCTTGATTGCATAATGATTATAATTGATGTTATATAAGTTTTACTATATAAGTCATACATTGAATCTTGGCCTCAGGGGGATGAGTGGAATATCTGAAGGTCACATCTTACCTTCAATTTGTAAATTGTCTTCTGCAAACCGACCGGTTTTAGAAAGAGTTTAATAATTTATATGAGCCCCAAAAAAGTCATATATTGCACGTATTTGACGACCCTGAGTTTGACCTTACCTGACCTTCAGCATTAATCTGAAGGTCATGTCCAAACTGACCTGTGCATACGAAATGAAATGCTGGTAGAGCTTGAGTTTGTTTTGTGAACTTATGGAAAGTAATACATGACATATCTTTTGGTTTTTAGGTTACCGGACCTATTGTTCGATATTTTCGATGAAACACGGCCTTTTCTGAAACACAGCCTCTTCTACATTCCACTCATATACCTCTGTGATGTGTATGAGTTTTGCTGCTCTTGAATCGCCGGTCTGCTTGTGGTGGTCGTTTTCATTTTCTCGACTGGTTATAAATGGGACTCAGCTATGTTGACGTCTCCTATGCTCTATAGTGGGGCAGATTATGCTTTATATCTCACTTAATATTGTGCTTGAGACTTCAATTGTGGACACATAGGAAATGATATATGCGGAGTATTGCCATGACCTTGCATTTGACTTCATTTTCAAGGTCAGACCCCAAGTGGCTAATATCTCGCTTATTATTGGCTTCACAGCTTAGGAATCCATTGTGCACATATAGGAAGTGATATAGTTTGGATATGCTGATCACACAAAATGGCTAATATCTCACTATTATCGACATCACAGCTTGGGAATAAATTGTGAACGTTTAGGAAAAGATGTATGCCAAATATTTTGATGACCTTGAGTTTGACCTTTGACCAGAATTTCAAGGTCAGAGCACAAAATGGCTGATATCTCGCTTATTATCGACTTCACACCATAGGGATCAATTGTGAACACATAGGGAATGTTACATGTTGAATATTGTCATGACCTTTGATCCAAATTACAAGGTCACAGGACAAAATGGCTGATATCTCGCTTATTATCGACTTTCAGCCTAGTAATCAATTGTGAACATATAGGAAACTGTGTATGCTGAATGGTGTCATGACCTTGATATGGACCTAATGTTCAAGGTCACAGGACAAAATGGATAATATATCGTTTATGACCGGCTTTACAACTTGACAATCAATTGTGGACATACAGGAAGTGATATATGCTGAATATTTTGATGACCTTAATTTAATATTTGACTTCATTTTCAAGGTCACAAGAAAAATTGCTATTATCTCTATCATTATAGAGTTTAGGAAGTGATAAATGATGAATATTCACGTGACCTTGAATTTGTCTAGTGACCTCATTTCCACGGTCATGGGACAAAATGGCAAGTATATAAAATATGAACATATATTGTCCGGTAACCTTTCTAGCCCTTGGGCAAATTTTTTGAAGTTGACTTCAGATGGTCTTGAATGGCATCATATCTTTTGTGGATAGAACAAGTTTGCCTTTTGAAGAATCTTAAGTGCTCGTCAATCTGAATTCGTATACGAATTCTCTTTTTATCTTGCTCCACGAGTATGTCTGAATGTCTGAGTATGTCAGTATGTCTGCAGTGACAGTCGAAAATATCCGGTAAAACAAACACAATTATTGTAATGAAGCCTCCACGGGAATGTGTGCACACTGCCCAGAATCAAGAGCAAAATACCAGGATGTGTGACCTCCATCAACGCTGAGTTTTACTTTCGTGTATTGTGCGAGGTGAGAACCGCTTCGTCGGATTTCTATTAGCTTCCCATCACCAACGCTTCTTGGTGCAGCAAACAGAAACGTATTCCAGCACCAAGTATAATGTTTTCTCCGGTCCGAAGAACAAGATATCAGGTGCCAGGACCACGAGATTGTTTGGCCAGCGCTCTACCACTGAGCCACTGACATGCAATGTTGAGTTTTTGTTTGCCTAAAGTGGTCTGAATCATCCATCGCTCGACATAAACTAGGCCCAAGTTGGCATGCGCAAACAAAAGCCCCAAACCGTTTTTAAATGTTGGTGTTGGTTGAACTGAAAACGTTCATACGATGGACAAAAACACTTGCACATAAATTTCTGAGAGCCGATTTTCTTTTTTTTAAAGTAAATTTCCACCCGATTTTTAAAATAAATTCACACGCCAATTTTGGTGAGAAAATGATCGACAAAAATGGTCCCGATTGTCTTTG
Organism: Terebella lapidaria; assembly: GCA_949152475.1. Lineage (NCBI taxonomy): Eukaryota > Metazoa > Annelida > Polychaeta > Terebellida > Terebellidae > Terebella > Terebella lapidaria. The sequence goes on from OX424567.1 coordinate 5,543,967, forward strand.
ACATTGCAAAATTTGGTGTATGGCTGACCAAATCGGCGAACTTCAACCGGGTTAGTTATCAGCAGGCAATTGGAGGGGAAAATGGTTGGCAAAATGGGCAATATTTGACCGGATCATTCACCAGCAGCCAATTTCTAGGGAATAGAAAAGAAGAAGAAACAAAAGATCATTGCGTCGCATCACTTTTTCGGGGGCCCCAATAACCAGAACCATAATACTTTTTTTTACCTTAATGTGAACTAAAATAAATTTGATGGGTGCGAACAGGATAATAAATGTGAAATGTCCGTGATAAACAGTATATCTGCATTGAAGTCTCCATACATAATAGTGCCATATGGGACATGGTATGCTTAAATATTCCAGCTTAGTATTCCTGATCGGACGGAAGTGGGTCTTCACTCATCTCCGTCATTTGACCTAATATCGAACGTTATAATTTGCTTGTCTCGCTCGCCTTATACTTTGTATGTAACATATACAACATTTTTCATCGACACAAATCAATCATAAAACTTTTGCTAACACCCCTTATGTATAACGACCTATTACCGATAACTCAAGATTGTGTTTAGGAAGGATCTCCTCTCCCCTGGGTTTATTTGGTATTGATGAGCTATCAAATATTGGAAGCAGTAGGGAAGAATATGATGAATGTCGGAGTGTGGATGGATTACACATGTAATAATATTATGTGGATACTTTCTTAAATACATTGGGCCTGACGAGATATCTGACCAAAAGTTTCCCATAGTGCTTTTCCGCAGATGTGAAAACGTCTCTCGTATGTATGACTTTGGGACGAATTATTTACGTATTTTCAGCAGTTATGTGCATTCTGAGTATGTGATCAGCAAGTTTAGTTCATATACACGTACATTGCTTTACTGTATATATTTCCAAAATACGATTTATTACGAAACCACACACACATTCCTATACAGTAAGTGATGATGTAGATATGATGCAGTTATGATGCAGATGTATGATGCAGTCAAGAACATGTCATTATAGTGAGGGAAACGTGGAATTTTAAATTGTGTGGTCTTTCGTCAGCCATGGTGCTGCCACCTGATGAATACTGAAAATAACACTTTTTGTAGGGGTATTTTATAATCCGGCGTCAATACATCTGCGACTACATATTATATATATATATATATCGGATGGCGTTTAGGGTAAGAGCCTTCATTAAATACATAATTCATGACATTTCACTAGTTGCGGGAAGTATGATCGTATGCACTCTACATTTGCTATTTTTCAGTCAGTGCCTTAGAAGTGATGTCTGTATACGGTATTTCTATCGATCGCAGCTGAAAACTTCTACGGATAGCAAATTTTTGTTATTTCTTGAAAAAATAAGTGTGTTTCAACCTATTACCGTGGATACCGCAGCAGTCATACTACAAAAGATGTCATTTATCAGTTTTCACAGTTCCTGCATGTAATTATTTATTCCAGTAGTTCTGTGGTTTAAATGGCTAACATTTTTTCCATCGAACGTACATTTACAAATGGGTTTACCCTCCGAACAGGGAACAAATGAATACCACTTCTTGTTCTCGTTTTGATGGTAAAGTTATGTGTATACACAATCGTCGATCAAAACAGCCCAGGCGAAATCAGAAGAATTGATCTGGAAATAGCACGATAAAAAACTATTGCCTCAACACGTACAAATATAGCATTGCAGTGGTTCGATCACCATATACTTTTTTTTGTTATTTGGGATATGATATGGTGTAAATAGTCATATATTCGTGTACAAAAACGTTTTTGTTGTGACAGTATTCAGATTCTATTAACCCAGTTCCGAATCTTGTGAATATTCGTCCATTAAACTTTCGTCCATTAAAACCTAATGAACAGTATTATGAAAGCGCAAATAGACCGCGACAAACATATATATTTGAATTTCAAGACTGAATGCATGAACCGAGATCACAAAATACATATAAATTACCATTACCATAACATTACATAGTATAACTGGTTCCAATAATACTACCTGGATAAATGTGACCATGCCATAGTTGTGTACAGAATGACGGTGACTATTGCGTTATCAATCAATTTATCAACGAATTTCTGACAAGCCTTTTTTCAATATTGGAACAGCACCAGTATATTTCAGGATTGTGACAATATAAACAATGATATTGTAATCATTGCTATTGTGGTGCAGGTCTGGTGTAATAGGGGCATACATGTTGATTTGTGAGCAGCTAGATCATTTTGCATACTGTATACTGATTATGTTTTATTCACCGAATATAAGTGACCCTTATAGTACGTTTCATAAACCTGTTTGGTAGCCTTTTCAATACCGAATAAACCGCCAGAAGATCAAACATCCAAACCCCTTAACTCAAAAGTTAGGCTTCTTGTTGATCATTCCGAGGCTTTGATTTATTCTCGAAATTATCACTTTCAACCGTGTTTGTTAGCTTCATCACTATCTTTAGCTGTCTGTTAAAAGTCATCATATACATTCCAATGGTAATTCGCGAATAATATAGGATGACATATATATCAAATGCACAGTTGAGTAACCATTGTAATAACTGTATCGTCCGAACAGACTGGTCCATTCACATCGGTATGTACACGTAGAATAAAATTCACTTCTTCACTTATTACTTGCACTACTTACATAAAGCATGCAAAATGTTGTTGGTTGAATATATACAAAAATATGAGAAGAAAAGAAAATACAAGGAATGGCGTAATTAGATATGCATGACAGAGCACTCGATATTCCGAGGAGTTGTACATCAGAATAACGTCCAATCATATGTAACCATATGTTATGGAACGCCCTTCACCCATGTTTGTTATTCCTTCGTATAAAATGTTATCCCATGCTATAACTTAAACATAACCCTGTCAAAAATCATGTATTAGCCATACAGTGTATGCTAAAAATGTCTGCGAATAACATATTTATTTGGACATTTTTAGTTTTATGACACAATTTGTATAGAATCATATGGAGATGCATATACTGGATTCGGTGTGAAAAAGCGTGATTTGTGATTTGTTTGTGCAAAGAATAGGATTTATTCTGGACAACTAAGTGTCGTGTGTCACCTTTGAGGTCCAGGAAACACAGTGATCGATGTGAGGCAAAATTATTGACGCAGTCCGCTACAAACAGTGACGTAACAAAGGGTCAAAATTTAAAAGTTATTTCTTGAATATTATCTCTTCAAAATGACCTATTTTATAGAGTAACTGATCAGCATCCTAATACTGAAAAGAAGATAGGGGTCACCGTGCTGGTTTCTTCGACATATTCGATAAAAATCACAAACTATTTACATTTTTGCACAAATTTTGTCCGTATTCACATCTTGCATCGTGTTTTCCATGCGAACGAATTCGGTGACCCCCTATTTTCTTTTCAGTTTTAGGATGATGATCAGTTACTCTATGAAATATGTCATTTTGAAGCTCTAGTTTATGTTGATACAGTTATTTTTTTAAAAAAAAACCTTTGACCCCCTCCCCTCACTGTTTGGAGCGGACTACCTTAAATTAAAGGAAAATTAGCCCAAAGGCTAAGAAAGGTTATCGGAGTAAAGTACAGTGTTAGACATAAAACTTTTTTCAGTAAAATTGCCTCTTTAGTATATCAAGTTCAAATTCAAGGTCGCCAAATGAACCCTCCTCAGCTGTGTATATGCTCTTAATACAAAACGAGCTTCATCTACAAGCATTCTGTCTGCATCGGTCAATTCACATTATTTTTATCGAATGTAACCCCGACAATTACCTCTCAAGGTCATCGTAGTTCAAATTCAGGGTCATCAAAAGATGCGCCATATGAGATTTCCAATATGATTCTATTACAAAGCTGAGCACAAGTCTTATGTGCAAGTGTTTTGCCCCGGATGCCAATTTATGCATATATTGCCATTTTGGGCCTTCCTGGCCTCAAGCAACATCAAGTATTCCAATTGGCATAATCTGAAATGAGAAATCCAACAACTGACCAGGTAGTTTTTGAGAAAAGACAAAATACAAAATTGGCATCTTTTAAGCCCAAAAATGGCTGTTTCGACCTTTCAAGTTCATTGAAGGTCAAGTTCAAGTTCACCACATATAACGCAAGATATGACACAGTTTAAAAGTGATAATATCTAAGCCCTGACTTCAAGATTTCCAGGAGCACATTTTTTTTACCAACCCGTCAAACAAATCACGCGCAGACCGGCAACAAAACGTATACACGTACCAAAGTACAAAAGAATAAACCTTTGAAATGAAAATCTGAAAAATGATCAGACATTTTTTTTTGGGGGGGGGGGGGGAGGGGGGATGGCAGTCAGAGTCGAATATTGGCCATTTTTTTGTCATAAAAAACTCCCTCGTGAATTATTCTTTGGTATTTCTCTTCGAAATTTCAAAAGGATTCGACTTTAATCTTCAAGGATAAAAATTTAATGTAGACGTAGAACGACCACGTATGCAACGCCATGCCAACCTATGTTCCGATAACCTAAAAGTAAAACATTCCTGTAGACATAATCAAATACATGAATATTTTTTTCGAATCTGTTAATTATGCTTTCATTCCGTTATTAGAAAAGGAAGATGTGGGTAAATTTCGACGGGTTGCATTGTCCTTGATTTTGTTTTCCCAATTCCTCTCAAAATATATGTATCAATGATACAGTTGAAACTTAACATTTTCGTCATAAAACAAATCAAGTTAATATTCACCATTAGCGTCAGACCATTCTTGCCTATTTCCATAATAGCCTTTATGTGCATGTCGATTTGTGATTGGCATCTGATTAGCAATACATATCTTCTCTAGTGTATGCACTGAATGGAGATGTTCATTGAGTTACTGATTTGTTTCACTGTCTACTCAAATATAATAATTCACGCTCGGAATGAACGGTTTTGCAATATGAAAAATTGCAGATACTTTGGAGTCTAGGCTTGTTCAATAAAGTTATGCATGTAGAAATCACATAATAACGCGTTTACCCTAACATAAGACGACCTACTAAATGGAGTCTAGGCTTGTTCAATGAAGATATGCATGTAGAAATCACATAATAACGCGATTACCCTAACATAGGACGACCTAGGGGTGTGTTCATGACCTTGGAAATGACCTAATATGACCCCAGAGTAACTAAGGTAATGTTTATCCCATCACTTCTTCAGCTACTGAGAAGATATGTAATGATGATATTCGAAGTGTATCAGTTGAATGGTCACTTTGAGTTCATGATGACATTGAGTACTGAAAGTGCACTCGTATGCCATACGTTTTGTCGTAAATATCCCCAGATGGTTTTGCTCACGGTACCGCTCCAACGTGCATAACTGCCTCAGATAGACCTGGTCGGTGTTTGAGATTTCTGGTCACACTAGGCAATTAGGACGCACATTTGATGCTCATTAACCCTCCTGCTTTTGGGGCCTTTCAACGGGCCCCAGACCCCCGGCCACATGGGCTTCGCGCCTCCTTCGCTCGCCTTCTTCTTGGCCCTTATATTCACACCTTCAAATTCGCCCCCCCCCCCCTTCTTCATTTTCTAGTTACGGGCCTGAATTTTCATTGCATTCTGATATTCTGAACGTGTGGTACTGTATCAAGTCATGCAATTTCGACATTGTAGGTGAGTAATTACTCTATAATGTATGTAGTATGTCATGCACTATGCTTGCTCGTTATCCAGGAATACGTCTTTAACCGTATGTAAGTTGGCAATGCCTCTTGATCTTTGAATCTGGGTTCTTTCAACCTGTCTCTCAGCTCCAAACGTGATTGGTTATCGGCCTATAACTGCTCTCGTAAATTTACATAAATAGTCACGAGCCAGACGGTGGAACCTGTGGTGCCCTCTTGCGGTCGTTTATCAAACCCAGAAGCTGTCCTGAGGGTCATCTTGATGTAGTCGACATGATCTGTAAGAACAATTACAAACGTTCAGTTGGCAAATCGTGGGTAAATCAAAGACTGGTATGGCATCATTTTCAGCTTTAGATATTTCTGATATTTCATTATAAAAGAACCTCTGCTATTGACTATCGACATTACCCAACCGCATCAGTACCATAATCCCCGAATTCAACGAGTTAAACACGAAAACACGTTTTTTTCTAACCAGTAGCTACAATTGGTTCACATTTGGGAGAGGGCCGCTTCGTGTGCCTGCGTGTGGGATAAGGCCTGGGGGGGGGGGGGGTAGGTTGCTAAGCAAGCAAATTCCAAGAAGTTGCATTCATGCCAAGAAACCTGTCTATGATAATCAGAGACATGGGTGCTGCCACCGCGTGTGCTTTTTCCGAATTATGATGCATGGATTGTTTTCACCATATTGTCTGTCGAAAAATAATCTATGTACATGAAAATGCACATTAACATCATTGGGAAAATCGGTATGTTAAGCAGTGATGTGTTTGTGTCTCGACGCCACCATATCAGTGAACCGTACTGGAAAATTTGTTGAAATTTCGAAATCTGATCATGCTGCCAGTATCTAGCTTCCAAAAATATCGGGATTCATTGATCTGAAATATCACAATTCTGTGTATTTTATGGTCTGTCACGAGTTTCGTAAGTTCCCCCGAATAGCTCGAAAGAATGATAACCAGTTTTACGACCATATAAACAATATTTTTTCAGGTTGTAAGTTACAAAAACTGGAGCAAGTTTTGAACCGGTTACTCAAAGCATATAAACGAGTATATTTCAAAAGGTTTGGTAAGGAAATATACGGTATATTGTTTTGGATCACCTTTGATACATATTCTTCTTTTCGGGGAATAACAGGCGGGATGGTTATATACTACATTTGTTTCTAAAAAAAAAAGTAATGCGAAGCAGCTTCCTTGTATCAGCATAGTGTATTACCCACTTTGTATCACTTTTCAATGTTGGGATATGGATAAAGATATATTATATTGCCAAATAAAATAAAGCAAATAAAATTCGAAACAAACTTCTTTGAGTCACAAATCCTACATCGTCATGTTCTTAGGCAATTTCAGATCAGATCTTGTGGAAACATTCCTATGTCAACATCCTATGTCACCGGCATATGGTGTGTTTGTTTCTCAACTTATACGCTATTCCAGAGCTAGTTGCAAATATGAGGACTTTGTCTATCGAAGTGCCCAGCTAGTCTCTAAACTGCTACGACAAGGATATGTTTTACCAAGACTTATCGCTGCGTTTAAGAAATTCTATGGACGTCATCATGATCTGGTTGATAAATACAGCAAATCCATGTCTGCCATGCAACTAGATCTATTTTCATGTTAATTTTGGGGAATTCATGACGGGTGCCACTAGTGGGGCAGGAAATGCTCACTCTTTCCGGAACACCTGATTTCACCTCCTGATGGCCATTTACGGGGGTTCATGAGTTTCCCTGTCATTTTTGTTTTCTCTCACTTCGTGTGCCTGATATGACTTTCTGTCCCCGGACTGTGAGATTGGATAACGGACCCTGTTTTGTTTGCTCGGAATACTTGATGCTGGGTATTGATTCCACGTCTATTAGCTCGATGTTAGACATGAACATTTTTTGTGCTTTTTCATCTGTAATCGAACGCTGCGAAAATTGGCCATGGAAGTGTAAGATAGACCACCGACTGTCAGAAACAGATATCTCTGAACAGCGTATGACCATATAGTGTAAAAAGTCCTTGCAATGCATCAAAACAACCATACAATATCAGTACGTGATGTACGATTTTCGGTGTTGTTATTCCATTATGCCCTTTCCCCGACGTTAGTCCCCAGTTCCGTCTCTAATTTCAGCTTGCTTTAACCCTGTCCAGCCGTCCGTTTTGTCACATCAACTGACCCAAAAGATCTGAAAAATCCTCGATCGCTATCATCACGAAGCTCCACACGTGTTCTAATTTTGTATAAGTTTTTCAATTTTCGAGATTTTAGGCTTTGAACTTGGTCCTTTCTTGCAGCCATTCCGTGTTGAAAATTCACCCAATATTTTGAAAGGTCATACGAAATAATTCTTAAACTTCATGTGTGGTGTCTCCTAGATCACAAATTCCCTAGATCAGGTTATAATTTTGAAGAATAATTTTCATGTTTTTTGGATTCAGTGTTTGACTGGAGCCATCCCGTGTTGGACACTCGCCGATTTTGTGCAAAAAAATCAATGATAGTTATTTTGAAACTTCATTGTGATTTAATATAGGTATCATCCAGATTGAGTTTAGATATACTACATAAACTAAATATTTGGAAAATATTTGGAAAAAGTGGGCCTGGACTCAATTTCTCCATGGATCCATCCTGTATTGAAAACTCACCTAATATATTCGAAAACCATCAATCGCTATCAACACGAATGTTCACACGTTGGCTCATATGGTTGTCCCTTAAATATAGGTCGAAGTTTGTAGAAAAAATATTTATTTTTGTCCTTTTCCAATACTTCTTCTCTGGCTGCATCCGTTCTGTGTTAGAAACTCATCCAAGTGTTGTAATATAGGTTTGCCCCAGTTCGAGTCCCAGTTTCAACTTCCAGCAAATACGAACATGCTAATTATTACAGCATGTATAGTAACAAAGTTTTTGACATGTTTCGCAATAGTGTAAAGAAGGTATTCACAAAATGCCTTCCTGTGTTAGGACCCTACTTTTGAGATGGTGTGCTTTTGTTCAACAATCGAGTCCACCCTCAATAACTTCATGTTCATATTTTAGTTTTGTGATATGATTTGCACAACGTAATGGTGATGGATGTGCACATACTGGATTATGAATGACAGAATGTGATTCGTTTGTGCTATGATTAAGAATTTACAAAAATAAAGAAAAACTCTCAGAACAAGATTTTGCTTTCGAGTCCGTCAAATATGCGTTGTACATCATATTGGATCATTGTAGATCATATTGGAACCCTCAGTTTTTGTTGGATTCAGGAACGAAGAAGACGTATTTGAGTATGTTATGAGTAATTTCTTTGATCTGTCACGAAGGCTTCATTGACCTGAGTTTGTCTTGCCAATTCTTGCCGAAATGTATGAATCAGTGTATCAGTTATAGATCTATTAACATCACCATTCAAAATGGATGGCATTCCTATTTGGATCAAACGTTGCACCAGATAATTGAATTTTCAGACAGGGGTGGATCCAGGAAGATATGTTAAGGGGGGCGCAGGCAGATATGGCAATACTGACTAGAGCGATTGATCAAAGCGAGAGAGCATTCCGATGAATCCGGTCTGGGGGTCTGGGGGGCGGCATAAGCCCCCGTGTGAAAAAAATGGAAATTTATAGTTTTTATAGCACTTCTAGTGTGTATCTTAGGGGTCCTTTGGGGTTCATAATGGAGAAATAATCATTAAATAAAAAAAAATTCAGGGGTCTAGGGGGGGGGGGGGGGGGCTCTAGGGGGGGAAGGGCCCCATAGGCCCTACCTCTTAATCCGCCCCTGTTTTCAGACGATTGATATTCGTACGTTTTCAGACAATTACCTTTATCTGTGTGTCTATTTACGGTTAAAAACTGATCAATCGCTCAGAATGAACTTAAGATATACAGAGATGACCATGAATGCTTCTCACTGAAATTGTATACTTTGGTGATACTTTGGATTCTATACGATTTCAATTATTTTCAGTAGTTAGACTTATATTTATTTGTACCGTGATATTCTCCACTTGTTTTCGGCACTCATCGATCAATTCTGATACATGTACATATATACTTTTACTAGTCGCAGATGCTGCGAACTGCGTCCTATACCAGTGGTTGATGAATCTACATTGCATTTGCAACAAATGAGATCATTCCACATAATATTTGGCGGCACATTTGGCTGTGTTTGTCTTCCATTCAGAGTATAATATTAATAGTATATGCGTGGAACTGATAAGGGAACCCGACGAACGTAGTTTTCGTGTGGGCAGGTATGGTGGCATCGGATTGACCAGGTTCTGAACGATTCACTCAAGGTCACCTTAAACCAACTTCAAAGTCACCAAAGATATGTCATACATGTCTTCTTATATGTCCTATATGACTATATGATCATATGATCATGATATAAACTAAGCTCTATCTGCAGTCATTTCGTTTCCAGAGGTCTATTCATACAATACGGCTTGACTGAACTCGGGATTTACCAAGGTCATGTTAGATCACCAAAATAACCGTCATATGTGATTTCTATATGTTTATACAATAAATCGGTGTGCAGTCTATAGATTGTACCTGCAGCCGCCAAATTAAATGTTTCAGGTCAGATGTGACCTCGACAATTACTACAAGGTCATCTTACGTCAAGTTCAAGGTCACCAAAATCTCTGACTTCCAATATGTTTATAATACAAACCAAAGCTACATCTACATTCCTTGGACGTGGATGTGACCTTGAGATATAAGATTCAATGCCACCTGAGTTCAACGTTACCGAAAGATCCGCCATATATGACTACTTAAGTGTTCATTTCACATGCCCAAGCTGATCCACAACCATTTTGTCTCCAGGGTCCTATTTGTACATTGCAGGCCGTTTTGGACCATTCAGGCCTCCATTTCGATACTTTCGATCAATTCAGGGCATTTAGTTTTATACACGAGATAGACAGTATATGATGTCATGAATATGTGGAACTAGAGAGAACGTTACCAAGTGGATTTCCACATATATGTCTTTGTGTATGTAGTACATGACTCACAATATGAAAATATAAACTAAGCTCTATCTGCAGTCATTTCGTCTCAGACGTCTATTCATACAATACGGCTTGACTGAACTTGAGATTTACCAAGGTCATGTTAGATCACCAAAATATCCGCCATATGTGATTGCTATATATAATAAATCTGTGTGCAGTCTGTAAACTGTACCTGCTGCCGCCAAATTACTCGTTTCTGATAAGATGTGACCTCGACAATTACCACTCAAGCTCATTAACATCAAGTTCAAGGTCACCAAAGCTCTGCCGTACGCGACTTCTCATATGCTCATAAAACAAACCTGAATTCTATCTACAGCCGTTTCGTATGCAATAGTTTTCACATTTCAGATCCTGTCTTACCTTCGCATTTACCACTCAGTCATTTGAGTTCAACGTCAAGACCACAAATGGAACCACAACATATGACCTCATATAGGTCCGTAATACAAACCTAAGCTTTATATATAGTCGTCTCGTATGTGACCTTGAGATTTAGCATTCAAGGTCATCTGAAGTGAAGTTCACAGTTACCAAAAGATGCGCCATAAATGATTTCCTACATGTCCATTATACATGCCCAAGCTGATCTACAACTGTTTTGTCTTCAGATACCATTTGTTCATTGCAGGCCGTTTTGGCCTACATCTCGATAGTTTTTATCGATCTAGGACATTCTGTTTTCATACACGAGATAAACAGTACGTGGTGTCATGAAATTTACCAAGTGGCATTCGAGCAAAGTGTTAAAAAGTGGATTTTTGGTTTTGTGGCCTTTTGGGCCCATATTTCGGACCTTTCAAGCGATTAAAAGCATTTCATATTTGTACATGAACCAAAGGTTAGGTAACCGATAAATTTTTCAGTTTCTAGATTCAAACTAGTCAGTCATTCTAATATAATTGCTATGGTACTGTCAGGGCAAGACCAATCCGGCTATTGTGTCTGGAATGCTTAATCTTATTCCCTATAGTATTCAATGTATACACTATGTCGTAGATCATGTCTTATGACTGCCCGTTATCTAGAAATACGCCTTGAGTTATTGCTGTAAGTTTGTAATGCCTTCGAGTCTGAGTTCTTTCAAAAGTTTTTCCTCCTCTGAACGTAGTTGGTTATCGGCCCATAACCGCACTAAAATTTCACATAAATAGTCACGGACCGATCAGTAGAACAATGGAACCTGTGGTGCCCTCTCGCGGTCGTTTTATAAAAACAAACCATAGTATCCACCCTGTCGCTGTTGAGGATGATTCTGGTGTGCTACATATCGTGGGCAAACGTGGGTAAAATGAAAACCAATGTATTATCAAATCAGCTCCAGGCGTCTTTGGCTTTCTCGTTGAAAAAACTTCTGATATACGCTATCATACCACCATAGCATAATATTACCATAAATTCCCTATCAATGGGTTAAATACGTAAACACATTTCACGCATCAGTATCTGCAGTTGGTCCACATTGGGGAGAAGACAGCAGGTAGGGGTGGATATACTAACCAACTATTTCATGTTGTAAGTCCTGTCTGTGGCGAACAAAGTTACGGGTGCTGCCACCGTGTGTGTTTTACCCGAATAACGATAGCTGGAATGTTTTCCCCTTGCAACTCTGTGTCAGTCTATAATAATACATAAAAATGCACACTGGAGGCATGTGAACAACTAGTATGGTAGGATTAATGATAGCTATTAATTAGCAACTAATCGATCTTGTGTTTCCATCGATGATACCTGTACTATATAAGCGTAAGGTACTGAAAAATCGTATGACATTTCGAAAGCTGATTATCCTCCCATTCATGATATACGTGTTCTGCTTATCTATCATACAAACTATCGAACTAAATTATACATGAAATATATTTAACTATCCAGGTGTATTGCAATGCACTAAAACGTTGTAATAAGAGCGGAAAGAGCGTTCATTCCGACTCGTTGACAAAGAGTCTCTTTCAGCATACCGTGTTTTAGCTAGCCGGATAGTTTCACAAAAAAATGATATCAGGTTTTTTTTGCATTATGTTTCATGCCAGTTTCTCGACCATATAAACATACTTTTTGAAGATGAGTTAAAACAACTGTGGCAAGAGATGCCGGTAACTCAAAGCATAAAAAACGTATGTAGTTTAAAACTTAAGGGATGTTTCAATTGTTCTAATATATAATATATATGTTTTTGCGTCCTCTCTGATATTTTCATTGGTTTGGGTCCCAGGGTTCATGAATGCAAATGAGTTACCTCGTATAAACATAATGTATTACCGTACATGTATTGTATTTATCATGTATAATGTCGGAAATATATACGACTGTGTGACATCGAAGACAATCAGTGTATAGATCATTTCAAAGTAAAACCAGCTTGTTGCACTCTGTATGTTGAGATTATGATTCCATGGTGCATATTTATCAATACTGCCGTTTTCTTGTATAAAAAATTACTTTTTCAAGTCGTATTTATGATGTGAAATGACATTTTGTCATTGTCACATATTCAAACATTCTGTGTTTGTGTATGGATGCCGGTAACATGATTGAAAGAATTATAAGATCACATAATAGATATAAGAAAATATTGTTTTCCTATTTATATACATATTGATATATACATGTTGATTTGTGGTATACATGATATTGCCAATTCAACAAGACCATACAATATAAACGACGACGTCCTTCCGTTGCGACAAAAATATTTCACAACAAAGTCGTGGGTTAACAAATTTTATATATTCAGATATTCTTGAATTATATCATCTGGACTGATTAGCCAAATCAGCTGAACAGCTGAGGTTGTTGACAGAATTCATATGTTTGATCATATTCTGTCGACAGCAACATTTGCAACCTAATGCAACAACAGACGAATCCATATTCCAAGACCGAATCCATGGACGGTGTTTAAAAACTTAGTTATTATGTATAGGCCAGGAAATTGAGGCCTGAATTTTGACCGGGTTGGCAAGTGCAGTACTACATGCTGGAATCAATTATATTCCATCAAGTATACATCCTGGGCCTCACATATGCCCGGAATTTGCCCGGAATCCCTCCATGGCAACATGCTCAAAAATCAATTTAAAAAAATATGCCCAAATTACGAAACTTTTATGTTTTCGAAAGTTGCGTTAGGGGGTACAGTTAGTCTTCAGGCTATTACGTTAATATATTATATCTACACTCAAGTGTCATATATCAAATGAAAGCTTGTTTGATTGCCTTTAGAACATCATGTCACTTGTTAAAATATAATTCATTACCACTAACACAACTAATGTGCTTTGCACTCATGGCTTCCAAGTGCAAAATCATGATCGTCAAGCGTTCGCATCAGAATATTATTTTGCGATTTACTATTTAACATAAGGTAGTGTGCGCGAATATGCTAAATTCCCTGTAAATGAATGCCTATCATTGCTTGGAGTATTTTTAGTATTTGATTTTGAAATATAAGCCACATTCATGGCTATAATAATACAAAGTCTGGCATTACCATTTCCCTTGAATTGTCTTTTCGAAAAAAAAAATCATTTTAGTTATTGTGCCTTTAGTTTTCAGGTTATTACGTTAACAATAATATAGCTACACTTAAATTTTATATGTCAAATGATAGGTTATTCGATTGCCTTTCCAACAGTATGTCACTTGTTGATACATAACTTATTACCATCAACACAACTAAGTGCTTCGCATTCATAGTTTCCAAGCTCAAAATCATTATCGTCAAGTGTTCGCATCAGAATATTATTTTGCAATTCAGTATTTTACATGATGTAATGTGCGCCAATATGCTAAGTTCCTTGCGAATGAATGCATAGCCGTGCTTGGAATATTTGCAGTATTTAATTTCATAATATAAGCCACATTCAAAGCTTTAATAATACAAAGTATGACCATTTCCATTTCCCTTGAATTGTCTTTCCATTTGAGTTATTGTGACTTTGCTTCCCTTTGCTGGAGACCATTGATCTCAACCAAGATTGTATCTTTGGCTTTGTTTTAATGACTTATACAATGGTATTTAACAATGTGGTAGATCTCTTGCCATTGTGTTCATACTATGGAATTATGTCCGCAACATTTATCCTCTTATTCTCAGGAGCCAGGTATGTACGTTTTCGTCAATGAAATATCTAGAGATGATCATGAATGCTTCTCACTCAACGTGTATACTCTGGCGATACTTTGTAATCTATGAGATTTCAGTTACTTTCAGTTAGACTTATATTTACTTGTACCGTTATATTCTTCACTTGTACTGTGGGGGATATCACGCATTTACATATTGTGTTATCGGCACTCATCGATTAATTCTTATACATGTGCATATATGCTCTCAGTAGTCGCAAATTCTACAAACTGCATCGTGCGAAGTTTGTAGGTTTGAAGTTGCGTTCGATTCAAAGTAGGGACCAATCCTAGATTCAGTCTAAATTTCAGCATTTAGGGTTATCATGAAAACATGGAAGTACATCAAAATGTCAGGATGATAAGGAAATATGCATAATTTATGCACATGGACAGTGTCCTATACCAGTGGGTGATGAATCTACATTGTATTTGCAACAACTGTGGGCACATTTGGCCGTGATAGGTTTTTCTTCCTTTCAGAGTATCATATTAATATTATATGCATGAAACTAACTGATCAGGGACAGTCTGAATCCGATGAAAGTTTTGTGGGGCAGGTATGGTGTCATCAGATTGACCAGGTTCTGAACGATTCACTCAAGGTCACCTTAAACCAACTTCAAAGTCACCAAAGATCTGTCATACATGACTTCTTATATGTCCTATATGACTCACCATATGATCATGATATAAACTAAGCTCTATCTGCAGTCATTTCGTTTCCAGAAGTCTATTCATACAGTACGGCTTGACTGAACTTGAGATTTACCGAGGTCATGTTAGGTCACCAAAATATCCGCCATATTGGATTTCTATATGTTCATACAATAAATATGTGTGCAGTATGTATCTGTACCTGCAGCCACCAAAATACTCGTTTCTGGTCAGATGTGACTTTGTCAATTACTATGCAAGATCATTTACGTCAAGTTCACGGTCTCCGAAGATCTGCTGTATATGGACTTTTATATGCTCATAATATAAAACCTTAGCTCTACCTACAGCTGTTTTGTATGCAGTCCAGTTTTCACCTTTAAGCCAGATATTACCTTTGGATTTACCACTCAAAGTCATTTGAGTTCAACTTCAAGACCACGAATGGAATCACAATATATGAATTCATATATGTCCATAATACAAACCTAAGCTAAATATATAGTCGTCTCGTATGTGACCTTGAGATTTAGCATTCAAGGTCATATGAGGTAAAGTTCAAGGTTACCAAAAGATGCGCCATAAATGACTTCCTATATTTTCATTTTACATGTCCAAGCTGACCCACAACCGTTTTGTCTTCAGGGTCCAATTTGTTCCTTGCAGACCTCTTTGGACCATTCAGGCCTACATTTCGATATTTTTATATCGATCTAGGACATACTGTTTTTAATACACGAGATTGAAAGTACATTGTGTCATGGTGTTATGAAAGTTGCTAAGTGGATTTCGAGCAAAGTGCTAAAAAGTGGAATTTTGGTTTTGTGGCCTTTTGGGTCTATATTCCAGACCTTTCAAACGATTTCAAGCATTCCATCCTTGTACGGGAACCAAAGGTTAGGTAACCGATTAATTTTCAGTTCCTAGATTCAAACTAGGCAGTCATTCCAATATAAATGCTATGGTAATGTCAGGCCAAGACCAATTCGGCTACTGTGTCTTTAATGCTTGAAATCGTGTGAATATTTTCTCGACGTTGTAGGCTATTCACTGTATACAGTATGTCGTAGATCATGTATTGTGGCTGCTCTTTATCTAGAAATACGCCTTGCGTTATGACTGTAAGTTTGTAATGCCTTCGAGTCTGAGTTCTTTCAAAAATTGTTCCTCCTCTGAACGTAGTTGGTTATCGGTTCATAACAGCTCGCGTAAATTTACATAAATAGTCACGGGCAGGACAGTAGAACAGTGGTACCAGTGGTGCCCTCTCGCGGTCGTTTTATAAAAACAAACCATAGTATTCACCCTGTTGTTGCTCTTAGGATGATTCTGGTGTGCTACATATCTTCGGCAAACATTGGTAAAATAAAAACGAATCAGCTTCAGGAGTCGTTCTCTTTCTCGTTGAAAAAACTTCTGATATACATATCATATCACTCAAACATAATATCATAATTTCCCGATCAACGGGTTAAAGATGTAAAAACTTTTCTCGCATCAATATCTGTAGCAGGTCCACATTTGGGAGGAGACGGCAGGGTAGGGGGGATATACTACCCTACTTTTTCATATGGTAAATCCTGTCTATGGTGAACAAAGGTACAGGTGCTGCCACCGTGTGTGTTCGACCCGAATAATGATAGCTGGAATGTTTTCACCATGCATTTTTGTGTCTGAATGGAATAATGAATAAAATTGTACACTGTCGTCATGTGGACAACTAGTATGGTAGGATCAATGATAGTTCTAAATTAGCAACTGATCAACTTGCGTTTCATATATGATTTATGTACTATATTAGCGAAAGGTACTAACAAATTTTGAAATTTTGAAACCGATTATCCTCCCATTTATAATATACGTGTTTTGCTCGTCTATCTTGCAGAACTATCGGGATACATTATTTATTAATTATATTGCATGTATTGCATGACTATTGCATGACTATTCAGCTTTATTGCAAAGCACTGGAACGTTGTAATGTGACATTGTTCATTTCAAGAACGTTTATTGCGATTCCTTGACGAGCATTCGCTTTTAGCATACCGTGTTAGTTAGCCGATGCTCACAAAATATGATAATATATGTCTTGTTTGCATTACTTTCATACCAGTTACACGACCATATAAGCATAAATTTCATAAGAAGCTAAGTTAAAACAACTGTGGCAAGAGATGAGCCTTTAACTCAAAGCACATGAACGTGTATAGTTTAAAAACTTTAGTGAGGTATGAAGTGTTTTTTTATAATTTAATATATGTCTTGCGTCCCCTCTGATATTTTTTTGGGTTTGGGTCCCACGGTTCGTCAGTGCGAATGAGTTGCTTCGTATGAACATAATGTATTACCACATGTATTGTATCTATCGTGTATTATGTCGGAAATATGTACGACTGTGTGACATCGAAGACATTGCACATATCATTTCAAAGTAAAACCAGTCGATTGCACTGTGTATGTTGAGAATATGTATGATGCATTGTGTCAATAGTGCTATTTTCTTCCAAAGGACACTGACTTTTCAATTATTATTTATGAATTAATCGTCAGGATCCAATATGTTTTGAATTTGACGTCATTCAATATTATGTACTAATGCCGTTAATATGATTGAAACATTGATAATTAATTGTACAAGCACTTATTCAATTTGAATAGGTAAACAAATCTAAAAAGTTTGCTAACCTGGTTAACAACTAATATACATGTTGATAGGCGGTTTGATATACATGATATTGCCAATTTTAACCATGCATATGATATAAACGACACCGTCCTTCCTTTGCGACGAAAATAGTTCACAACAAATATCGTGCGTTAAGGATTGATTGCATATAATTATCATGAACCTGCAATTGACCAGCTGTTCATTCACTTATAATGTGAATATAAAGGTAACAAATTCATACATTTACATACTTCCAATCAACGTGAAACTTTGCCTTGTTTATTGTTACCAATCAAGGATTACCAATCGAGACTCCGTTTCTTACTAAACAATGTTAAATTTGGTAAAATCATCGTTTTCATATGTCATTTTCCGACCTATTTCTCAGTAGACAAAGTACACTCACAACAGGGCGAGTGAAAGGATTATGTTGTACAGCAAATGCTAGTAAAACTCACGCGTGATATGCACTCGGGTGCACCGAGGTGTTTGGGATTATGAATGTTCAGCTCTTTGTATTCATCTCACAGAAAGTATAGCCCTAGATATTCTCATTATTCAGACCACAACAAAGTATACATATACGCAGCCACCAGTATTTGTCAAGCAGATCACATGAATGGTCGTTTTGGTGAATAGTATAAAATGATTTATGTAATCATCAAATTGCACAGCTTCCGCGATATTATTTATGAAACAATGTCTCGGTTCATCATCCATGAGTACAATGTATATGTGTGTGTGCTAGCCAAGTTTTGGGTCAGGCAATTGTATTGTCTTGGTGATTTTGTTACCTTTACTGTCACATTATAAGTCAATGGGAAAGTGTCTCGCTGCAGTCACTGGTATGTTACGTGCAATCAATCCTTAACAAATCTCATATATTCAGATATTCTTAGATTATATCATCTGAACTGATTAGCCAAATCAGCTGAACAGCTGAGGTTGTTGACAGAATTCTTTATCATATTCTGTCGACAGTTGAACCATGGAAAGGTAGTGCCTGCTCAGCAACACGATATTTGCAATCTATAGCAACAGCAGACGAATCCACATTTCAATACTGAATCCATGGACGGCGTTTAGAAAACTTAGTAATTATGTATATATCAAGTTCTTTAACTGGTTTGAACCAGACTAAATACCACCATATTACTATTACCATGTTAGTTTATACCATGTCATTCTGACGAATTTTTGTTGTGTTTTTTATATTGGAATAATACCAGTGTATTTGAATCCCAACAATAGTATTGTAAGCATTGGACTTTTATATATTTACTACAAACGTGGTGCATGACAGGCGTATGACACGATGAAGTATACATTGAATTATACTATCATTTTTCCAATGTGTTTACCAGTATTAGAAATCATCATGAAATGATTATAATACTTCACTTGGGAATTTCCACAAGCAATTCCGACAAGCTCGAGAAGTAGAAAAGTTGACAAACTTCCCCAGTGTTAATAACATCCCATCATGGAATTTTTGTGTCCAAGTACCAATTAGTGTATTTACTTGTTCTCGAGCAGGATAATCATTTGAAATTAGTAAGTTTGGCCAGAATACACTCCACCGTGCCTTCTGATATGGAATTTCCACAATTCTTCCATTTATAATGAATGCCGACATGACCAAATCCCTGCCAAAGTATGCTCAGATTACTGGGTATCATCGATATCATTACTTCGTGTGAAGATTCTAAACTACCCAGTTTATACTGTAGCCCTAAGTTACACACAACGTACGAAGAAATATATATTTCAGGTTCGGTATCATGTTCCACCAAAACAACTAACCGTTTTATTGTCCAAACATACACAAAGTCTCCAACAAATATTGTGAAACTATCGATTGTAGAATTGGTATGAACCAAATGTGGATATCAAAGAATTCAAAATGTTTGTTGGAAATCTCACATGCCCACGCAATTTCAAACCTTGCACACCACATAGCCCATTCATAATTAAAGTCTCAAACTCTTTTTTTCCAACAAAAAGAACAATTTCGATATCAATATCTTACAGTCAAATACAACACAGCTCATTTTGTATTCAGATGTTCCATATAAATATAATGAAACCGAAATTGTGAATATCACGATCTCACATTCTGAGATTGCAAATTGATAAAGATTATACGGTGTCAACAAGCGTGATGATTTCCATCATCAATGTTCTTTCATATGCTGTCGCCAGCATATGGTGTGTTTGTCTCACAGGTTTATGCGCTATTCAAGAGATTGTTGCAGATATGACGACTTCGCTCGCAGAGGGTCCCAGCTAGTCTCTAAATAGCTGCGGCAAGGATACGTTTTATCAAGACTGGTAGATGATGTAAAAAACGTATATAGACAACATCACGATTTATTTGATATCATCTTCAAATCAGTCACATATACCTGGCAGGACTTGTTGCATTTAATTTTTTGCAATTATGATGGTGGCACATGTGGGGCAGAAAATGCACATTCTTTTTTCAACACCTGATTCTCTTATGGCCATATATGGGGGTTGGTGAAACTTTTCTCGATTCTGCCTGGCACTGGATTTTGATATTGGATAATTGACTCGGTTTTTTTACTCGGAATACTTTATGCTTAGATCTTGGTTCCCTGTTTATTGCCAAATGGATAGATATTAGCGTATAATTCTTCAAATTCGGGGAAAATCGCTGTTTGACTCCGAGGTGAAATTTCGCAAACATTTCAGCATAAAACGGTGTAAACGATATTTAAAATCAGAGGTTAGTTACATCTTATTCCATATGATATAGCTTGTTGTCATTCACCCCCATGTGTCTCTCCTCTCGTTCGATTTATACAAGGAAACCAAATTATTTCAAGAAGGCAGCTCAGTTGAACCGCCATGGGAGGATTAACCCCCTTAACTCAGGGACAAGGCTTGTTGGTGATCATTCAGAGGCATTGATTTGTATTTGAGAAGTTATATTTCTCATGCCGTATGCTGTCGTCGTCACGTGTACGTGCCGTCGTTACCATTTCCTTGGTAATTTATGATTATCAGGTACAGGTACATAACAAATACATAACTTAATATCTATCTACTAAAATTTCTATAACTACTGCATCGATAGGTCTGACTGGTTCAGTGACGTCGGTGTTCATAATGCAATGCATTGGTGTGTATAAATCGATGTTTCGACAAACTGTGAAAATTGTCAGACCTGTAGTCCTTGTCTTAACAGTGTCTATTAGTAGAATAATGAGAGTTTTCTTGCAATGCATTTGCAGTGGAGATTGACTACTGCCTTTCCGATCCCCGTGAATGTTCGACAAGACAAATTTGGCTGCCATACATTGTATTTCGTTAAAATGTATGTACCAACGTATTACCATTAGTCTAACGAGGCATCATGATATCATTAGAAACGAAAATGGATAAACTCTGGGGAAAGCCTCAGTAACAAAGCTCAGAAGTGTGAGGTGGGAGGCAAATATTTCTGTGTGGTTCCCAGAGTGTTTTCAATAATTCTGATCGTTTTGTGCTTATCAGGCAAACAAAATAACTATGGTAATTTCTGGAATAGGCAACGGACTCCTTGCCAAATGACTCCTATAAACTCGACTTAGTAAAGGCTCCTTATTGCATATGTCGGAGATCGTGTTCGCTCCTTATCTAGGAACACGCCTTCCACTCTTATGCAACATCGAAGTCTGGGTTATTTCAAAAGCTATCTCTTCCGAGCATGGTTGGCTATCGACCCATTGCCGCCACCATAAATTTACATAAAATGTCATAGACCAGACGGTTGGAGAGTGGAACCAGTGGTGCCCTCTCGCGGCTGCATTATCAAATTCGTAATCGTAGCCCTGTTGCCACTCCAAAAATGGTGTTGACGTGCTGCACATAGACTGTCGAGATAATTATGCATATCATTGGGCAAATCATGGTAACATACAGTGTACCTTTTGAACGACCTGATAACAATCATTAAAATATTCCCAAGAGAGCGGCACCATAACAGCTAGCTACAACTCAATCAACGGATTCAAAAAAGATGTTTGCCCTCATCAGTATTATTCTCCAGGCCACTCACGTTAGTGGGGTGGGAGGGGGCGGTGGTGTATGCTGGGGGGTTATCAACCAATCCATTTTCTAAATTCAAAGAACCGATAACTTTCCGCAATACCCCAGTTTCCATGGTGATCAGAGGTACGGGTGCTGCCACCGTGTGTGTTTTGCCTGTATAGCGATGGATGGAATGTTTTCACCGTGCAACTGTGTGACGGACTAAAATAGATGCATAAAAATGCATATTGACGCCATTCGGACAACTGGTATGGTAGGATTATTTATGATTATTAATTAACAAATGATGATTGTTGTAAGTTCAACGATTATTTACTACCATATCAGTGGAAGGTGATATTTGTTTTATGTGGATAGTACTTTCGAAGCCGATGTATTTTCCAGTCATGATACTCTCAGTTATAATATTTTTATCTTCTTAATTATCAATTATTGACTTTGTAAGTGATACATGGATAGCGCGGTTGTCCACGTGGGCAGCACATTCTACCAAGTCTACTAAAATTAGCAAATTTATTTATCGGCAAATATTACATTATTATTTTGAAAGCGTTTATTGCAACCCGTTGACAAACGTCTCTTGTGCTTTCAGTATACAATGTTCAGTGGTTGTGTTGTTGTTTTTCAATGGTTTATGGCATCCATAAGTAAACCAACGAGTTTTACTCACCGAAGAAAATGGTAACATCATTTTTTTGCGGGCATTGCGTTTCATGCCAGTTTTACGATCTTATAAATAAATATTATTGTTGTACAGAATGTAAGTCACAACAACTGAGGATGATGATGCACACGAGGTTGATATAAAATGTATATTTTAAAAGGTTTCGTGAGGTCTAAAACGTTGTTATATATTGTTATGTCGCTACTTTGATATGTTTTATATTTTTGGAGCGGGGAGGAGAATATATGCTGCGCTTGTTTTACCAAGCATCTGCATTGTATAAGCATAAGGTATTACTCTACATAGATTGTATTTATCATGAATTATGTCTGAAATGAGCTCGTTTATGCATGTTTTGAAAGCAAAGCTTAGACCATATCAAAGTTAAATCACATGTTTACTTCGTTCATGCTATTAAAACCGATAAAAGTGTCATCACCACCAACCCATTGTTACAAAAATCGCGTGTTAAATCGATATTTATGACATGGATTTTGTTTTTGCCACCATGATGGGTTATATTTGAAATGTCCTTAATTTCTTTCGACCAAGCTGTATTGAATCAATTCATTCATATATGCGTGTTTTCGTTATTCCCAGTATGTCAAATACGGTCAATGTGCGAGACATGTTTTATACAAGGGTTTCAGAACTGCAAGTGCGTAGTAATACTATATCACTGTGAAAATCAGACTATATTTCTGACGATGTATGGCAAAAAGAGTTGACGAAGTGACAAACAAGCGAAGATACGCCATTTCCACTAGTGTCAAGAAGATCAACGAAACACTGATCAATATACAATCACATTAACAATTGCTAACTATATTTCTTCTTAGCCATTATATATTATAAGTTGATAAGTGGATAAAGATGGATGATAAAGTGAAATTGTCAACCAGACTACATAATGTAAATGACCATGTGACACAAATTTTCCACAAATACTTTCCTGGGGACACACGTCACATACATGTATTCCCAAATTTCCAGATATCTTAGGATCAGATCTTCCGGAACGATTAGCAAATTGTTAAACACTCAACTGCTAAGAATAACCCGTCAACACAATTCACATGTTAAACCATTTCTATTGCAAAAAAAATCGTACAAAGATGACATTCAGCCGTAGAGTATGATAAACCAATTGCACAACCATGCCATTATCTAAATTAATTTGATATATATTTTCATTAAAGTCAGCAAGGGACATATACCTTACGTCCCACATACTTTTGTTTGTCATAAGAGTAACTCTCAGTGTCCAACAAATGTAGTCAGGAAGGTCAATAATTATATCAGCAGTACAGGAATGATGATTACATATGTGCGTTCTTGTCCTGTAGAATTTATCATTGATATTAGTGGACATTGGCTGGACCACACCATGGTATACTATTGAATCACGTAAATGGTCCATAGAGAACATTTTGTTTACTGTTCGCACTCGTGAATAGTCACCAGTTCTGAAAATTGTATTGTAAAGTATAAACAGTCTTGTCAAGAGAGGGAAATTACGGGTGAAATGTTATTACATAACTATTAATATGAATAATCTTGGAGGAAATTACTCTCTAAATGAATATATCTATATTGTGTTATACAGCAAAAACAAATGGTACCGTTTGATGAAAGTATGTGCTAAATGTTATGTATGAATGAATGTATGTGTGTTCAGTTTTCAATAAATAAATAGCTAATGAAAAAAAATAGTTCTGAAAATTGCCAAAACCAGAAACTGCATGCGCATTGGCGGTGAAAATACTAAATCTCTTGCATTCGTGATTGGTCACCGATTATGAAAATCGCCATAACCATATATTGACTGCTCATTAGGCGCTGTACTAGACTCTAATCTCATATTAATGGAGCGCGTTAGTGAGGGACCCATTCAGAGGGGATAAACTTCAAGACTTTTAAGCAGTCGTTATTTATGAATATGACCTTGTGCATTTGTATACACAAAAATACCAACAGAAATGGTATCCAGTTTCAATAAAACTCAAATTGTCTCAACAACGAGGCGATGGATGTTTTTGAAATTTTGTTTATTTTGAATAGACCAGTGTGCACTTTTTTTTTTAAAATATGGGTGTCACTGTTTTTAATTGTGTCTATTATGTCGTCGAAGTTGTATTTCCGTAATTTCAGCAAATTCAGGTCAAATTATTTAATCCTGAATTATGTTGATGCCTATAGCGACGTAAATGAGCATGGTGAGTCCCATATCATATCATCGGGAATCAGGATCAGTAACTTCAAAACTAGTCACCCATCAGAGTTGTCAGATAATATAACAAGAAGTTTAGGATATATTACAGTAAAACGTGTAGTCTATTCTCTTTTTATGCGTTGTGACACATTGTTTTATCTACCTAAACAACCTTGAACAATACAAAGACTGAACAAGATGGATGTCCATTATATGCCTAAGAACCTCGAATTCAAAAGGTATTCAATTATCAACGATATTCATACATTGCTATTTGTATCTGAGGTTGACTTGAGTTTTGAACTACTACTTGTGTTTCAATAAGCGCATCCATGCTATGTTTTAATTGTATATCATATCAATTATCAAATGTAACAGTCTTATGATAAATGCACATCGCAATGTTGTTTCATATATCAATGTAGCGTTATAGGGGTATTCAAGGGGTATTCATATCGAGTGCCATTTGTGGGCCATGACATGCTCAAGAATTCAGCATGTCATATCCATGACATACATAAGACTTTCAAAGTCTGGCTAAAGACAGAATGCTGCATATTAACAGAAGATAGAGAAAAGCTTATGAATTATTATAGTTTCTACATGTGATAATTTCAATTGGTTATAAAGATATGACAGGTTAATGGACATTTTGTGTTCACTTTTGGTACACTCCTCTATTAAAATGAGTATTTATGATATCAAAAGGGTATAACGAGTTAATTAAGGTGACCAAACTTCTATTTTCAGTCATATATGATGGCGATCCGTGTTTTATTTAACATGTACATTGTTTGGCATGAGATATTATCAGCGCTCAGTTACCAGAACTGTTTGCCAAGAAAAGTATTCTTGGGTAGCAATTCTTCGTGGTTGCTAGGGGTTCAAATGCCATGAACATTGATTTATGTGCCACAAAAATGTGTAGAGAAGATACATGAGAGACTTTTCTGAAAAAAATTCACTAATTTATTAACTTAATTTTGCATACTATTCCAGGAAATGAAGTCCCTAGCAAGCACGTTGCTATGGGCCGTATTGGAGTATTGTTTCCATGGTGACCAAATACATCTTGTGAGTATGATATATTTCCCAATGTCAGGCTCCATGATATATCGTATTGCGATACTTTGCTCTGGGAATTCGAAACATGGCTCCAAAACCAGCTTTCTAAAGCAATCTACTCGTGTGACATCATGCTTATTGAGTATAATAGCTTATGAGCTCCAAAACTTTAGTTTAAAAGTATGTATGTATGTATGTAACTTACACCAATTTGACATAAAATTGATAAAATATCTCGAGAATTTTAATGATATTCAGGTTCTGTCAAAGCCATCAAATTAACGTTTGCGTTTACTATCCAACAAAACAAAATAATTTTCTATTCATTCTCACTTCAATTATAATTATTCCAACACACTCTCGTAGGTTAATTCATATAGGGAACAATGGGGTACCTGCTGATGCCATGTGCTTCTGGGGTTATGAAACAGTCTATTACCGTAATGGCCCGAAATAGCGCCGGTTCTCGTTTACCCGCCGGCCTCGTTTAAGCGCCGGGGATAAGTCTTTAAAAGCATGAATAAGCGCCGGTCTCGAATTAGCGCCCGTTCAAATAACCGCCGGGTGTTAGTCTATGTACCGGTGCACGTAGCACACAAGAGTCCCACGGTGATTGCAATCGATTACACATGTGTGAAACAACACAACTGACTCTTACTTACCGATATGAGATTTTGAATATGACAATAGAACACCTGCTAACCAATTAGGTGTTGCAATTGAGCAGCTGCATGTATATATAATTGTACTGACTAACTTATTGATATCCATTCCCCAAGACCCAACATTACATTACATTTATATCAGCATAATATAAATAACCATTACCATATATCTTTATTGGTTGCATGTATTGCGGCGCCATGCGACATCTACCACGCACATAACGTATGCAGTAGGTCTGTGTATGAACCGGTCATGTAACACACCGATATCATAATAAATCCAAACTCTCTGAAAAACTGACTGATTTACAGAATATCGGCAGGTACCAGCACCGGTAGATTTTCTATTGAATTTGCAAGCTTCATGACGATGTATTTTTACTATAATTTATAAGTTTATCTACCGTGTATCTGCTGTTCATAGCCATTGGATGCAATTTCCAAGTATCCCCGAATGGTGTTAATCTATATGTGTCATAACTTCCCATTTCTGTTGTACACTTGTACCACATCATGGGAATCACCATCTTTAGCCATCTGGCGTCAAGTTCCGAGATTGAACACTATATGACTGAGGTTCCTGTTTGCCACCAGGATCGCCACCATGTAATTCGGGTATAGATAAACCATAGAAACAGTCTACTGTGCCATATACATACATAAACGTAATAATGTTGCATAAAATTTTTTTTTGGATTAACACCATCCTCGATGCAACCGCCCGACATTATGCCCTCAACTCTCATTACCCCCTTCCAGCCATGCACCGCGCGCTGGATATCACTATAAATACAGTGAAGAAAATCGGTGCGTTCACGCGCACAAGCTTTCAAAATATATCGTTTTTGCTCATTGTATTATTAAGCGCCGGTCTCGTTTACCCGCCGGTCTCGTATTAGCGCCGGGGCTGAAACATATAAAGCACTATTAAGCGCCGGGCGGTATTTCGGGCCATTACGGTATGCCCAAAAAGTACAAAAAACGTCATTTCCATTGCCGCATTATGCAAAAACAAACACGACAAAAATTTTATGCAACATTATTACGTTTATGTATGTATATGGCACAGTAGACTGTTTCTATGGTTTATCTATACCCGAATTACATGGTGGCGATCCTGGTGGCAAACAGGAACCTCAGTCATATAGTGTTCAATCTCGGAACTTGACGCCAGATGGCTAAAGATGGTGATTCCCATGATGTGGTACAAGTGTACAACAGAAATGGGAAGTTATGACACATATAGATAGGAATGGAGAGAGCCTAGTATGTTCAACATTTCGAAAGTGGGGAAGTGAAATTCAACATCAGTGACTATAATGTCTCTTTGATTATGAAAACAAATTTGCTAATAAATTGAAGTCTCCCTTCAAGCTTCATGCAATGTAATCACGCATCACTACTAACTATCCCTCAAATGTATCCACTGGCTTAAATCGCTCGAACGCACTTAACATGGCTCACAACAAGTAATGCTTAGAACCATAATTTAAAACATTAGAGCTTGAATACGTATTACGAGCCTTCGGGGATACTTGGAAATTGCATTTGAAATTTGAATTTGAGTTGTGATGATATTGCCTAGTTAACCTCAAAGCCAGGTTTTTTTTCCTGAGATCCAAAAAAAAAAAGTTTGGGAATACTATGTGAGTATACAAGCCATGTGTGATGGAAATTCCCTGACTTCATATGACTCTGAATGGTAAATTCAGAAGTGTTCTTCTGTAGACAAACTGCTTGTAGATACAGCTTAGGTTTGTATTGTGAGCATCTTTTGTATGATCTTTTGGTAATCTTGATTTTGAACTCGATTGATTTTGAGTACTCAAATTCAATGTTGTATTCATTTTTATGGTATTAATGAACATTAGCTACATATATCCTGTTGAATTTGACCGAATGTCAACCTAATGAGTAAGAGCGTGGATTGTGATAAAGTTATGATAGAATGCATGCTTGGCGGTGGATGCACGCTGCTGATAATTTTGAGCTTTAATTGAGATTACATTGAATTGTATAATGCAGTTTATGCTTCGCAACTGTTCAATTCTAATTGCCTCCCGGATATCTCAATGCTTGCAGATACAGCTTATGTTGTCATAACATGTTTTGACCTCGAACCTGGATTCATATGCTCTTTAAAGGTCACTTGAGTCGATAAACGATTATTAAAAATGATCATGTGATTACATCTATTGGACGATGTTGAAATTCACTTCAAAGCTCCAGGCCCATCGATACCATTTTATTGTCTCGCGACCCTACACATCGTACGTGTATACCATTGTCCCAAGGCACAGCGTCCTGACCCCGCACGTTCAGTTGCCTCAGGATCTCACGATAATCTCAACAGTTGAGATACGAGGAGTACTCCCACCATGTGCCATTTTTACTGTACCTATCGACGTAATCTTCCAATCTTTTTGTCTCCACATGTAGGCCACATGGTATCAGTTGGCGCCCTCGTCTTCTTGACACCTAAACATAAAAATTGATAAGCAGAATGGCAGCTTCCAGTGCGTTCAGACATTGACCCAAATAGTCACTCACACGGATCCGTTTCCTCTTCATTTTTAGTTTACCGAGCCTGAGTTCAAAACGCCCAATTTTGAACATTCAAACCTCTTCTACCATGAGAACACTCCATAGAATCTTCTGAAAAATCGTATGGTGATACCGTGACACAATTCCGACAAACTTTTCTTGAAACTAGATTTTTTTGTATATTTTTCTTGGAAATAGCCAGTGACACATTAAATTATAATAAACGAAATATCGTATGTCTTTTTCCCTGAGACCATTGGCTGGAATCATTCGGAACATTGTATTTGAGAGTATATAAACCGCCCTGCAGCCTGTTTCGTTGCAGACACATGTGAAATTTGTATTATGATGTAGGGATAAGAGATATCTACTTTCTCGGTGCTTTCGATTGTGACATAGAATGACCTGAACTGAAATGGATCGATTGGCTTTTGGAGAAGAAATTGGCTTCTGAAGCTTCATAGCAGGTGCATCTATATAATGGGGCGAGAGTTTTCAAGATATGTCTCACGTTTGTATAATGAATATGTGTGAATTCATATGTGGAACATCTTTTGTTACTTTGAACTTGACATCACTTCACCTTACACACTCAAGATGTGCAAGTTCAAGTGTTTGAAATTAGGTTGCTATACACTGTATGTTCGGAGTCATTCCCAGCTAGAAATCCTCTAAAAAATGGTTGGAACGTGGAACGTCACTCTTTCGTTCATTATATCTCAGTACTAGAATGGTTCAAGATAGAGATTGGATGTTGGATTTCCATCAGGAAACACTCGCGTTTCAACATTACCACTTCACAGACTGCAACAATCAGTATTGTTGAAAAGAATATTTATGATCGAGGACTATAAAACAGGACATGTATGCTACTAGTCGTGTATGCTGCAGGACCATTGGTCCCATAAAATGCCCATTCTGCACATGTTCTTGCTACTCATATATCCGAAGAGGTTTAACAATGGTGTATTTTTAACTCTCTATTTTTATCAGGTAGTTTCGCTATTTATTACTCTAGGGGCGGGTATGCATGAATTCGTGGCGTGGCTGTAAATCGAGAATGGTAATTAGTTAGAGTATGGGAAAATGTAGGGTCGGTGCTGCCACCTGGTGGTTGCTCTCGCTGATAAAGAAATTTCATTCAAATTTTCTGAAATATATACAATCCTGTTGTGGGCACCAGCGTTTGGATACAGTATTTTAGTCGATACTTGACTGTTGTGTGAACAATAATGGATATGGGCTAGGCATGGTTTACAAGTTCTAATTTAGTTTAGTAACATACTGTTCAGTTTGGCCCAGTACCGTGAGGTATGTTTTTATACTTCCAGTTGTATTAGTAAGTTGTATACGGGTTATATCTCAGATTTAAAACTTATCATTTTTTTTCTTATTTAAAATAATTGTATTCTACACACTCTCTACCACTGGTGAGGTGCGGGTTTGGACATAAATATTTAATCGGGCTATTTTCAAATCCAAATTAAAGTTACTTTTTTTGAAAAGAAGTTCATCATAAAATTACATTGTTGGCAATGCACCCATATCATTCAATTCGTCTTCCGAAACGTTACGTGTAAAGCAACACGATCTCGTTATTTAAAGTTTGCCGACGATTTGGCTCCAAATGTATTTTTAAATTGATACAACTAAAACAAAGTTCGACTCATGAGATTACATTGATCACAATACAGTATATGTCCTACTATTTTGTTATGAATATAGATGATTCAACTGCAGTACATCATATGGGGGGTGAAGATATCTGTCGGAGCCAATGCATGTATGATGTGCGCAATATCCTATAAAAAAAAGTAGGGATGTTTGGCAGCAAAATATTTATATTGACCTAGAAATATATTCTAAATATGACTAGACCAGAGAGTTGGAAGCAATATTGTCAGAACATACATGATATATTCAGGGCTGCGGTCTGTCTAGACATCACCAATTTTCATTCATATTAATAAAACCCGTGATTTATCATCGAAATCGTGGGAAAAATAAAATCTCAATGTTGTGAATATTGTCTGGTAGTCTCATTGGGTGCGGTATTTGTCTGGCAATCGTCACCAATTGTGATTCTGAACAAAAAATATCTCCGTGGAGTGGTAACTGCTTGGCACTCAGATGTCAGAAGGAAAACATTTATGAAAAGTAGCAATATTTCCGAAATGGCGAGTGTAGTGTTGGGTAAGAATTCCAGATGAATTTTGTCGAAAAACTAATCGTTTTTAATTAATTCATCAGCACCTCGCGCTATTGGTGTAATTGTCTGTATTAACATGAATGCGTTTATTTGGCAACACTTTGGCCCATCTAAGAAAATCAAAAGGCGCAATTTCAGCCAAGGCTGTAATATGCGATCTCGGAAAGTTACGCCAATGCGGGGCTTCCAGTAATGTTTGTATGCATAAAGAATTTTGAACGAGAATACATATTCGAGTGTATTTTAATTACGCATACATTATTGATCACAAGCAATTACACGACTTGGAAAATCAAGCTTATACACGGATCTAGTATAAGTTTGTTCGGATCTAAAAATTCAATGCTGGGGTTGGAATTAACATTGTGGTAAATTGTTAACTTCATTTTTCATAATATCTAGATTTTTGAAATTAGGCAGGAAATTGCCATTCACCACCAAGTATTATGTCAAGTTATATTAAGTGCCTTCATGTGAACAGGTTGGAGAAATATGAGTATTCATGATAATATTACAATATATATTCGATAAAAAAAGCTTTTGCTTCAATCGTAGTTATCGGCTAAGGTAGGAATTTGTACTGATGTTGGAAATAATACGAATCTGTTCCTTTTCGTGATCCCAACGAGGGGTTCTTTGGTATCAATGAAGAATATGAACTAGCAGCATCCAACATGTGAAATATTATAGAGGCATCACATTTCCTTCGTATCAAAACCCAACAAGATTTTTTTGGAATTTTTGCGCTTAATCATTCGAAAACAGACAACGACAAGAGCGGATTCGTTGTGCTCTGATGTGCACTTGTAGATGATCCGATCAGGATGATCGGAAATACCCATCGCGTTGTGTTCTCATGTTTTGCTGTGTTTAAGCTGGCGTCCTAACAGTGTTATATTTACTGAACTAGTAACAATAAGTGGTATAGTTTGGCTACCATTCATATCTCTAAGACATATCGCGGTAGTCTTTTAGGATCATCAATAAAGTATAATTATGATCGAAGAAATAGCAATAACAATGTTAGCAATGTTTTAGTACAAAAAGGGTTTCTAACCGGTGACATGTGAGATTGATTATGTGAATATTTTGTAATCAGAGACTGAAATAATGTGCATTTGTCCCCACAACCCGGTCAAAAATTTCAGATTCCATTAGCACATTTCCAAATGTATCCTTATCAATGATTAATGTTGCAAGGGTGATTTCAATTACATTTTTCAAATACACCATTCAGGGATTCTCGTGGAATATGGATAAGGAGGGGTTGCACATACATTTCCAGGATGTCACATTTACCTCAGTATTATTAACCTCATCGATATAATTCACTCGTAGAAACGGATCAATATTTATAATTTTGTGTCTAATTTTGTAGTATTTAGGTTGCAACCTGGTTTCTAGATGTGAATGGTTATACATGGGCTTAATCTACAAATGCTTTGAACCTAAATGTTTGAAGGAGATAAGACAATAGAAGTAACCTCACATATTTGCAATTCACATGTTCCCAACCTAGTCCCATAATTTTCTGACTGATCGTAGCTCGGGTTTATGCTCTTCACATATTGCTTCCTCAGACACAAAAGAAAAATCTAATACCAGATAGAATTGAATATCCAAGGCAAAGTAGTCAAACCTGATTCCAGAAGCCAAACACGAGATTCCAAACTCGCCATTAAATCAGTTGATGGACCTCATGAAATCAGCTATTCTGGAAGGAATGCCTCGAATCTTACAACCGTCAGCAGTTTGAATGGTAGTCTTTTCCCGAAGATACGGCTGATCACATGGGTCGTCAATGGTCACTAATGATGACCTATGCACAATTAGGTACATAATGGTCGGTGATAAATATATAGTTCTAGCAATCGTGCCTTGATCACACACGATTTGATGATCAAGTGAACTTGGCTTGAGTTGAGATTTATCACTGCATATTTGAAATGATTGAACATAATCAGTCTCACAATATTTGTCGTTACGGCGGAGAACGTGAATTTACTGGTATCATATTTTGTATGACATGACGATTAGTGGCATTACCAATTCTAGTCTGATTGTAAAATTGACTAAGGTTTGTCGGGTCCAAGAGTTTGCACCTTCTTGCGTTCCTCATCCGAGCACAATTTCCCGTTGTCAAACATCTACAGTAATGGACCTTCATCAGGTATTACAATTTTCATCACCTTTTCTCTGAAGGCTTATGCTGTTATACTGAAACGATATACCTCCACACCATCAGATAACTTTTCTCGTGACACTTTTTGAAAATGGATCATGGAATGTTGGACAAGTCAAGGTACAAAACCAAACCAGCCACAAGTTAGATGGTCATTTTGTTAACTTCACACTTTAATTGGACATGATCCTGTGTTATTCTGTGGTAAGATTCTTCTTGCTACTAGCCATACTGGTATGGAAAATAACACCAGTGGTGTTATTATTCGTGACCTTTACTGATTGGTCAAATGACATAACTACTGGTATGAGAGGATGCAACACCACAGACGACAGACGTTTGCTCTGAGATGGTTCTGTTTCCTCTGGAGCAGGCAAGGGGTGGACGTAGAATTTGACTGCATCCACATGAACTGACCTCCCCTTGCACAGCCAAGATTGAGTATACACTACAAGGGAATACAAGGCAGATGTCAATGGGAAGGGTTCGGGTCCTCATTTCAATTCTATGAATCCTTGGTTCTTCAAATTCATGAACCCTGGCCAAGTTGCGTTCCAGCATACAACAAGGCATCAGAAACGCCTTTTACAGGGACACAAGAGGAGCTGAAGAAATTCAATTAGACATGCCAGGTCACCCAGTCTCGGCAACTGACGTTGATACCAAGTCTCCTCTGCACAGACACCAGTTTCTGCCAATGATGGTCACTGAGAATTTGCAGAGCAGAGGAACATCTCCGAGATGGCCAGATCCCTGGCACCATGAAGGCATGTGGCAACGACCTCAGCATGTGGCAACGACACTACGGCTCAGCATGTGGACAATTTGTGGAGCCGGAAATACTGACCCCTGCACAAGTTAGGGACGAGGTCGACGCTGGTACAGAGACTTAATGTAGAAAGGTGACCTCGAGGTCGCCAGTATGAGTGATGGCTGTGTTGACAACCTGGACACCTGAGTAGGGAGTGTTCCCAGTGCCCAAAGGATATCAATTTTGCTGAGACAGGTAGGGGACAAGGACATGTCAGAGCAGTCAGAAAGCGAGTATGCCTCATTAAATTAGAGGGTCCCGATCATGACGCTGAGAGGATGGGCAGATTTTGGCAACTGCAGGTCAGGATTTGAAGGTGATGAGACGAGACAGAAGATGAAAATGATGATGAAGGACTTGTATACATCGTATACTATAGACAGTGCTACCCGCACGAATGATCTCTGCGACCTCATTTAGGAATATCTTAGCAGGGATGACTCCCACTTCTGCGACGGCGATGATACAGAATGATACCTGTTGTTACTAATTTTTTTGATGTGCAAACGACTTCAGATGTCCTATCTGAGGGGGACGAACTCTCTGTTTACTGCACCCTGTTTACTGCTGATATTCTCGTTGTTTAGACGATTCCAGGTGTTTTAAGTTAGGGGGAGGGTAACCCTTCATTGTCTACTGTAAACACTGATGTGACTATGGGTGTCATCTATGAGAGGGATATAGAACTTCCCTTGGATGGTATAAACATGGTTACGAAGCCGAAACCCGTAGCCTGTTACACTCGATGTCACCTGGAGGGACGAGCAATTAGGCTTGTGGTCAACATACATTTAGGTGTTGTTTCCAATGTTGTGGATATTTCTGGGGTTTTTTTCTATAAACTTCCTAAGTATGTGAGGGAGTGTTTCAGGATATCAATGATTTCACCTCCTAATGGCCATTTACGGGGGTTCATGGGTTTCCCTGTCATTTTAGTTTTTTCTCTCATTTCGTATGCCTGATATGACTTTCTGTCCCCGGACTATGAGACTGGATAACGGACTCTGTTTTGTTTGCTCGGAATACTTAATACTGGGTGTTGATTCCACGTCTATCAAGGATCACTCTACACACCACGACCGGGATTACCTTGAGGGTATCGGTATGCCCCAGATCATCCTGCATTTTGGGGACTTAGATATACCAACAAGATTCATCAGAGGGCAGGTGCTGATGCCTGGAGTGCCTGGCATGGACAGGCTGCATACTCTAGGTGCCACACCCGACCTCACTCTTGAAGAGAGAGTGAGCGAGAGGACAGTATACTTGAATAAGATACCAGAGCCAACAGTTCTTGGGCTACATGCTGGGGATCCTGTTAGCCCACTGCCATGGTCTGGGGTCCTGGTCTCTCTTCTGATCAAGGGCACACAAGGCATGAGGTGACCCCATGTTTGTCCTCATGCAGACAACAAATGACAGTGACATGACATTGGGAAGAGCCCTGGTAGAGCCATGTGGAGATGAGGTCAAGGTGGTTCATGAAGAAGTGATCACGACATGGTGATACCAGGCGGATGCCTGCTGTAATAGCTACACGAGGTGAAGGAGGTTTTGCTGCTGACGAGTCAGCACCAGCCGGACTGTGCGAAGCCTTTCCCCTACAGAGATTCTGAGGAGAACCCAGAATGTATGCATCTGCAACCTTTGTTTGACCCCCACATTTACTCCTGTGGATATCAGTGACCCCCAAAACCTGATTGTGGACCTCTTGGACGTGGGGGGAGGCGGGAACTCAGACTGACGTCACTGGTGTGGCACATGATAAATATCGGAGATTGCAGGCCCATCGAGCAGCTCCTCTTGAGAGTACTCGAAAAGCAGCGGTAGCTTGTAGAAAAGGATACAGACAAGAAAATGAAAGCGGGAGTGGTGGAGCCCAATGACCATGATCGTCTCCTGTAGTCCTCATCCACAAAACTGATGAAACCAGTGCTGACAATGTGACGAGGGATGGTACGTATCCTTTGCATCGGATGAATAAGAACTTCACGTTGGATTTAGCTAGTGGATACTGGCAGGTGGTGATGGAGAAGAAAGCAAAGACCTCGTTCACAAGGATTGGATTATACCAGTTCCAAGTGATACTCTACATTCTGGCAACTGCCCCTGCCACCTTCAAGCAGCTCATGGAGCTTGCACTGCGGGTTGCAGTGGAATAAGTGCCTCATCTGCCTGGACGTTGTTATCTGCAACGGGTGTGGCGCAGATCAACCTAAAGGATGTGGTCCAGAGACTCTGGGAGGCGGGTTTTAAGCTGAAGTCCGTTTCCTGGGACACAAGCTGTCTCAACGAGGAGTCGAGTGTGAGCAAGAGAAATGGAGGCTGTGAAGCCCTGTTAGCCTCAATAGGACCTGGCAGAGCTGAGGTGCTTCCTATGCTTTGTCGAGTACTACCGAAAGCTCGTGAAAACTTTGCCATAAAAGGGGTCCACCGACAGCTTTTCTGAAGGAGATCCCCTACAGATGGACAGACACTGCACTTCAGCCCTCTACTCAGACTTCAGCCAGATTTCATCCTGGACACGGATGCAAGCAGGTACGTCATAGATCTTTGCCAGGCCCACAAGTGCTAGGAGTGAGTGATCACCTACACCAGTCATTCCTTGTGTACGACCCAGAAGAACTACTCATGATAAGCTGCTCGGCACGTCGGATCGGCAGTTGACAGTTTCGCTGCAATATTTGTCCTGGAGTAAAACACAGTAACTAAGACAGGATGGCCAGTGTTTGTAGTGTGAAGACCAAGAATGAAGAGGGACAAACGACAGGCAGTTTCTTCCTCCCCTTAGTGAGGAGAACTGTGATGGCCTCACGGGGCATCTCCCACTCTGGCCAGAAGAAGGACGGCGCTGGCAGGAGGATAAATCCTGCAGAGATGCACCGGGGGTGATGGGCTTTGAGGTGCAGTGTGCGACAACCTGAGGTCGACGACTTGACCTCTGCACTGTCAACAGTGATAGACTTGAGGATCTCCCATATCATCGACACAAAGGACCCTTAAGTGCTGTGCTGCTGAATACCCCTCTGGATGATGTGCAAAGTGCAACTGAGTAGGGCGAAACCCTCTGTCTCCGGAGTTGCAGAGAAGTGATGGGTCGAGTACACTGTTGAGCAAAACCCTCTCCGGAGCTGTGGAGGAGTGATGGTTGAGTACACTGTTCAGGAGCTCGGGTGTCTGCAAGGAACTAACCCAGACTTCCGACACATACTCCAACACAAGTATGACGAAAGACCACAGTGGACGTATGTTGGGACCAGGAGCTACTAAGTGAAGGCCTACTGGTAGCAGTGGGACCGACTAGTCGAGGTGTACTCACCTCCACGCCCAGGTGGACTGGTAGAAGGAGCCCCTCCTACAGCTCTCCCTATGCTGTGCAGAAAGTCGTTCTGCAGGAACTGCATGATCGGACTCTCAGAGGACATCAAGGAGTCAGTCGGACTTTAGGAAGATAAAGGGGCAGATGTATTGGTATGAAATGATCAAAGACGTGGTGCGTGGTGCGGAACCTGCCCGAGATGCAATGGGTGTCAGCCGTGACCTGGCACTCGGCAATGCATCATTTATGGGCACCGCGCCGGTGGGTGAACGTCTAGATAGGTTGGCAGTGGACATGCTGGAGATCGGCTTATCTCGAAGAGTGGGCAGTGATATCTTCTCGTCATCATAGTGTTTTACCCCTTGGACGGAGGCCTATGCGATGCTAGATAATCGGGGCCAGACGGTAATCTTCGGCACAGAGACGGTAATCTTCATCTCTGACATGTATCTTTTCAGATATGGGTTGAGAGTTTGAGTCGGCCCTTCCAGGAGTTTTGGGAGTAAATGATGTTGATAAGCGAAAATATCCATGATAGCCTACATCACGCACAATCGAATGCATGGTGGTGAGATTTAACCGGTTGCACCTCAATATGTTTGGCACATTTGGCACCCATTGGCTGGGGCTTATAAAATTGAAGAGCCGATGATAAGATTCATGAGATTGAAAACAGGCCCTTCCTGACACTTCTCTTGTATTTAGAGGGACGCCGTGATCTCAGTCTTGGCTGCACATTCGGAGGTCAGTTAATGCGGAGGCTGATAAAGTCTTAATCCAGGCCTCGCCTGCTCAGGAAGAGACACAATCATCTCAGGACGAACGTCATTCGTCTGTGGTGTCCTGTCCCATCTGAGCTCCCTGATAATTATGGCCACGATCTTTTATAGTCCAAGGGTGCGGGGGTCGACCGGAAGTAATCCCCCATACGGAATGATTTCCTCACGGAACATCAGCATAAAAGGAGCGGTCGTCTATATGCCATTTAACACCTGATTTGCATGCATTCCCTACTATCATGTATGGAAGCCCTACTGTCGTCAATTACCTCACCGACGACTGGGATATGTTCGTGCAGGGCCTCCATATATGCCAGTTGGCGAATTCCTGCCAAATCATATGATAAAGACGTATCAACGTACATTTTGTTTTTCCCCGCATGGGGTCAGTGTGGAGTCATGGGGGTACACTGGTGACACGATTCACATAATAATTTGTTATATCTTTATCTGCAAGGCATATCTGATTTAATGATGTTCGATGTTTATTGATATCTGATTTTTACTTGTTGATATATACTGTACTGTGAATTGTCACTGATCACTAAAGAGCAGACAGATGGACACTATTTAAACAGCCATGAAATGTCGTAGCGAAAATTATGAACTGCATGTAGTTCAAGTTATTAAGTTATGAAAGCTATCCTCAGTGATCAAGCTATCCTCGGGCCGTGGAATTTAGATCATACCGGAATGTTTCAGAACTTCCTTGC
Source organism: Terebella lapidaria (assembly GCA_949152475.1). NCBI lineage: Eukaryota > Metazoa > Annelida > Polychaeta > Terebellida > Terebellidae > Terebella > Terebella lapidaria. Next base: position 5,583,327 of record OX424567.1, read on the forward strand.
GAATGGGGATCACAATTCGTCACAAACAATCGCATTACATATAAAGGGATAATCATAAATCATACTAATATGAGATCAGATTAAGTTAATCTGTATTTTTCTCTTTCTTGTGTCCACAACTATTCGAGAGCTACATGTATTCAGCGAAATATTATTTTGCGAGAAGGCGTTGGTTTCTTCATGTGTGAACGAACTTCATCAAGAGGAGAGTCACAGTTCGAACGTGCAGTAGTCAAAGTTGATCAATCAAAATGCAGTCAAATCGCCATTAATCACACGAACGGGAAAGCTTAGGATCCAGATTGACAGTGGCTCAAGAAGTTTTATAGCTTGAACCTGTGCAATAGTTGCTCGTAATTTAGTCAAATCACCAGTGATCACGAGATCGTGAGATCATGGGTTAACCTGTGTGATGGGGACTTCAGATCCACAATGCCGTTTGCCGATAATTTTTTATTTCAACGTTTGTAGCTCTAGTGGCCGTCCCTAAGGCCCTTCTGAAATACAATGGGGAAAAGGCACTTTTTATTGACTTATAACAGAAACTGTTACTCTCGACGAAACATAAATTACGTATCTTGACTTGATACCTAACTCGAAGTTAGGCTAAAACCTGCCCTGGGCCTGGCAAAAAGTCTATGCTTGGTGTGTTTTCCCTCTGCATAGCAAGATGTGCCCACCCTACTGGGGTGTAAATTTAGCAATTCCCCCACAGTCACTGGGTCAGATTTCACGACAGAAATACGAGTGCTGCCACCTGCACGTTACATTTGGGAATACACGGAGGACAAGAGTAGATTTGTTCATGGGATTAACATTACCAACAGTGTCAATATCACAAATATCGGTATTCCTTAGTTTTTTTTTATATATTGCAAAAGTTACAAAGTAGTTACAAGGTTAGTTATTGAGGATGATGTCATATTCTTCAGACTTTTTCGTTCATTAGTGATATATAGAGGGATATAACCAAGAATAACGAAAGGCCTGCCCGATTGATTTCGTGGATGGTATAAATTTTCATTTCATTCTCATTAGTTTTCAGTGTAATTGTGATGAGGGATAAATATTACAAGAATCGGCTCAGTACTCGCTTTAATTTCAGTAGAAAATAGCAGATATATTTAGATGTATTTACAAATTCATATAGATTTAGATCGAATAATATCTCATAATGTAGATCATAAAATATAAAATTGTTCACCATTTAACATAGTTTATGGCAGACATAGTTTTACGAATGTCATATATAAAGATATATTTACAAATACTGCGCATGTATTTACGTATTCCAGCATCTAAATGTAGCTCATCATAAGTTATACGTGTTTTTCAGTAAAAATAAAATAGGTTTATTGAGCAATACAGGGAATATTTAGCATCTTTTGAAAAAGGAACATAATTCTAATATAGTTCCATGAGAATCGATTCAATATATCAAAATTGCAATGTTTCCGATTGATTTTTTTGCCATTTCTTGGACACCAATACTGAAGTGTCCATCTACACACCTGAAATGTCCTTTATCTCTGATATTTATGTTATATTTTCCTGCTATGTGTCAACAGAGCATGTGAAGTCTATAACTACCTTGATTGAACGATATATGAAACACGTACCTGATAAAATTGTTTGTCATTAATTTTTCCTTTTTTTGTTGTATGACGGATTTATGTGATATTTTGGTCATTTCACTGGGAACCTTATGCCATGAATTTATACGTCATATTGCCCCTTCATAGTGGTGTGTTTGTGAATTTATCATCACAAACTGCGAACTATTACTTCTCATTGTGAATTTATGTAGTATGTTCAAACATCAGGGTCAAACCTTAATATGTTCGAACTTGAAGGTGGTGCCATCTGTATCGTTTCTATCAGCGTAATTGTATCGCTGATCTAGTGTGTTCAAAGTAAATACTGAATGATTATTATACTAGATCTATATTATTAAATTCATGTCTATTTAATAACATGAATATCAAGACAATTTGCACAATCCATGCACGACATTTCCGATACTACAGTTGAGAAAGTGAATACAATCAGAATGTTACTATCAGCATCTGCGTGAAGACTAGTTGATAGATATGATACCAGGGCCGAATATAAAGTATCCACAGTGATCAACACAGAATATGGCATTGATGATGCGGGAATTAGGTGTTCCGGAACGAGTGAGCCTGTCCCACCCTACAAATGGCACCTCTTTAAGTACTGATACTAATTCAGTATTTGAATAAGTTAAATATTAATTGCTGTCCCCTGGAGATGCTCTCAAAGAGTGAACATATCATACCCGGCATGTGACACCTGTTGCGATACCTATACCGGCTCATTCGAAATAAACTTAGTATCGGACATTTTGATCTGAATTTTATTTTGTGGAACTCCGGTACTGTCGATCTTGGACATACCATACATGGCTCGTATTGTGAAATATAATTGTGTATTGAAATTTGTCTTAGTAAATATTCATTAATTTCAGTTTTACACATTTATATCACTTGGAATTGGATAATATAGCATGTGAAGACCATATGCTCATAGATACTCGACTAACGAAGCACGTGATGACAAATGTTTCTTAGTCAAAACACAGTATGTGATGACAAATGTACTCATAATAACCTTCTAATTTCTAATACTTGATCGCCAATTGTTTCATGAAATCAAATAAATACTTAAAGTCATACTGCCATAAGTCGATCATAATTGATTGGATTTATGAGAGCTCTGCGAATATATTGTTCGGATGTCAAAATTTATATCGAGCGACATTGTTTCCATCAAAAACTTGACCATCGTTGGAATGCATGTACGGACTGTGGTGGCACAATTGTTTGCAAAAACAAAATCGTTGTCGTTAATACTTTTGGTAATATCATTATACACTTTCTACAAAATGTCCGTTCAAGATCAAGGGCGGTGATATGCCAAGTGTTGCAATCAGTAGATGTTGTAATACCTCATAAATGTCCGGAACTGGCTTTAATGTGGAGAACATATGAGTGAAGTTTTGTTTTGAGTTGGATTTTTTGTTTTCTGTTTTTGTTTTAGTTTCCCTGTCATTTTTTTTTCTCTCACTTCGTATGCCTGATATGACTTTCTGTCCCCGGACTATGAGATTGGATAACGGACCCTGTTTTGTTTGCTCGGAAAACTTAATACTGGGTATTGATTCCACGTCTATGCAACAGATGGTTTCAAGAATGGCCGGTGTCATGCCATTCGTGTCTTGTCACCATTATTATGTGTCACTGTGCTGCAGAACGGTTTGATTGGTCTCATCATGGAGCATTATATCAGACATGGAAACTTAGATACACCAGAATTAATTCATGAAAATTGCATGGGACGGGAATGAGTTTTTCTGAAAGGTGCTGATCATTCATTCCCTGACCACACATGGCACCCATCACAGATTGCCATTCAAGTTATAATCCAACCAATTTGTTTGCGTCAGTAATACATATGTTGATAAATTTATCAACCAAACCAGCAGGTGCGGATCCAGTAATTTAGGGGAGGGAGGACAAAGACCTGAAACGAGTTCATTAAGGCTGGGAGTCTTGCCCACGAAAATCAACCTTTTTCATGCCATGTGGTACCTTCTTGACCTTTCCTGAATATAAATACCACAAAATTTTATTTACTCTGTTTCCAAATAGATTTCTACACTTTTTTTCGAGGATGTCAGCGCAATTCCGCACGTGGGTGTCAGCGCAATTCAGCACGTGGGTCCGTCTATGCAATTATAGTAAAATATGCACAAAGAATGCATATTGGTAATGTTCTAGTTTACGTGTCAATATCGCCTCTATTGAAGAACACTAGATAGCGTCATCTTTCAAGATTCTCAGATATCAAAATGACAGTCGGGAAACAAAGACAGATAAGTGGTGCAATTTGCAAAATAAAGCTGGGTCAATATAAATCAGTGATACTGGTTGTTGGTGGGGGATTTGAGTACCTCTTCATGGAGGTGAGAGCTTTTCTGTCGCACTTGTTGCACCCGAGAGAAAGTCCCAAAAGATTCACCGTTCTCATGGATCAGCTATTTGAACAGGGTCATATTTGGATAGTTTTTTTTATAAAGTTCAGAGTTTTGCATGGGCAACTGAACTTGTATGTCCACAGAGTTTATGTAGGCATCCTGAAGAATACACTGGAGAACTTGACCGAGAACATCATAGAAAAGTGGAACTTTATCTAGTACGAGACGGACAACATGTTGAACATGTGCTATGAAGATCATCCCGGTCGATATATATATATACAGGCATGACACAGGCTAATATCATGGAAGTATATAAGAAATATATTGTTCTCCACATTGGACTGAGGAAATTATCAACATCATATGTCATAGATTTGGTATGCTTTATTTAAAGGAGGATTTCCTATCAATGCGTATTGGCTTCCACCCATGATTTTACGGTTAAAACTTTCACATAGCAAATATATTTCAATGCATTTGAAAGGAAAAGACTCTAAGCTTCGTTCACACATGAAATAAGTTCTTTTGCACACGGCAGTGCATGGCTGACAGAAACGTCAAACATGACGAAAAATTATGTGACGTCATTGTTTTGAGAGATGCCTCGACAGACGGCTCATTTGACTGGAATCAAAGATGCTGGAAGTGCTCCGTTGCCCGAGGCATCATGAAAACAATGACATCACCAGTTGCTACTCATTCATTCTCCCCAGTTTGAGGGCGTGGCCCGCTAGTTTAGTTTCTCTTCGATTTTACATTCGATAGTAGTTTTAAAAATATAATTTCTTCGATTTTGAAGTCATCTGAATGAATACTTCATGTGTGTAAAACTAATATGTTACCAAATTGCATTTGAATTTGATAGTCAGTCCTCCTTTAATAACCCTCTGTCATCTGTATTGTAAGACTCATGGAAATTTAAAATCTGATGACACCCAGATTACTAACAGATTAAGTGAAAATGGTTGCTGGAAACCAATACTGGCGGTGCCGGTGGAGGGAGGGGGGTGCCAGATACATATACAGCAAAAAATACTCCATGTCCCACACCTCAGCATTAGTGAGTACATCGCTTATTCTGCACATATAGATTCACTACTTGAAATGCTTTGCTTAATGATTGGTTATGACTTATACCGGCACACGTCTTCGCATACACATTTCTTCCTTACGTACGGATGCTGTTCAGCGCGTTTAACCTTGCATATAATGAGACGTGCTCATCCACATCGGCTTTGAACAAACAGCCCAAACCCCCTCCCCTGATGTCGGCTCATTGGTCTTGACATTCGCGGGTTGCTTTGGACGTGATGGCACGACCGAGGTATGGGTGCTGCCACCTTTACGTTGTATCGAGCAATACTCAGAGGAATAATGTGAATTTTCTTTGGATTAACTTGATTATGACAACAAACGGTGAGATGTGTGGTGTTTGAAATTAGCTGTTAACCGTTAGTGAATCGTTTAATTGTAGATATAAAGGCCAGTCATTGATCCTGATCTTTCAGATTCATCTATAGTAATAGTTTGTAGAGATATATCACCAATTCTATTGCAAAACAATGAAGTCTGCCCGATTGAGAACATGTTTTTAGGGGAGGTTGTCGTTTGGTTATTTTGTTCAGTATCATCGTAATACAATGGAGAATATAAGAGTCACCACAATAATCGATTCTTTTTTAACATTAGCTATGGTTAGCAAGTACATGTATATGAGTAGTTTTGCTTCCACCAAAAATACTCCAGTGCGTGTCAAGATTTGACATAGATTGTAAAGGACATTATTACCAGAATTACACAAATTTTGATATCTATCCCCATATTGCAACACATTTGGTTTTTTCCCCTATAAATATTATCAATTCTCTTAGTCCATTCCAGGCAATCATACTTGATGCATTTGGCCATGTCCATGGCTGCCAATCAAATTTTTGTCACCTGAGTTTGACATTGAAATTGGCAATACAATTGATGCTATTTCATTGGAAAATACAGGTGTGCGCGCTCCCGGGGGGGGGGGGGGGTCTCCAGTCGTCGGAAATTAATGGAAACTTATCCGGAAAGATAATAAATAACATATTCAACCCTCTGGGAAACATCATTATTCTGATATATTTTCGTGAAAGTAATTCCCATACATCACGATTCACTTTGCCAATGCAATTTCCCGATACTTCGAAATTCATTAACTCTGATTTATTAATAATAATAAAACTTGAGAGGACCCAAAATACTACAGGATTTCTCAACTTTAGCGATGACTGCTACGGTTTCCTGTGTTGTATGGATGTGGTATATGGACTTTTCTATATATGGGGGGGGGGACATCGTCATTCTAATATATTCCATGGGAGTTATTTCAATGCATCAGAGGTGTTGTACGACATTTCGCGGTATTTGGTCGAATCCATTCTTTCACTTCTTGACAGATGGGTATTGGAATAATTCATCTGCACACCAATCTGAAGAGCTACATATTTCTGGTGGTTATTCTCTATATTTCTACCATGTGCCAACAAAGCCTGTGAATTCATTACCACCGTAACATAAACGATATTAGGTTGAACCAAAAAGACTATTTTTCAAGTTTTCGTTTGGCAACCATGTAGGTGCGCTGCCGTAATTCACCAAGAACATGGCTATGAATTGATGCATAATATTCTAACTCCCGACCTTACAAGTGATGTATCTGGTAGCAAAGCATGCGTGGTATTTCTACGATAATACACGTCAAATCTATCATGTTTTTTACCGAGCACGGTCTCATATTTTTATGTTTGTATTTGGTATTTAGATAATCTAGCAAGAAGTCAGAAATACCCACTCAACATCCAATATATGGAGTTATATGGGATACTTGCATGATATTTTCACCATAGGAGAATGGGTGTTTCATATCATAATATGATATTATCAGTGTGGTATAAAAAAAACTATGAGATTCAAGCAAAATTATCACCTCTAACGTTTGTGTCCTATTACTATTGAGAGTAACGTCAATATACCATTCGTTCATATTGTGAATTAATGTGGTATGCTGAAATTTGAATTCAATGTGACCAGGGCGTATTTTGGAGTGTGTATCTGGTACACAGCATTGAGTACATAATAAACTATCCATCTATAACAATTTCCACCAACATATCATATATTGCAACATACATCGTTTCTATCTCTGTAATTGCACAGATGCTCTACGGTTGAATAGAACTTTCTCTCAAAATTTATAATAGTAATGATTATTATGCATGAAATATTTTTCATACATTCACTGAACATCTAATTAAACATGGATACATTCCAACAACCATCAATATATTCGAACAATCCATGTAAATCTGTTTCGATACTGGCGAAAGAGATTAGGGTCAGATTATCTGCCTGGAAACGCGCTGATGTATGTGGAGTATAAAATATCAAATAGGTCAATAAGCAAAATGTCGAATTATCAAAATGGAGTCTATGATTTAATCTCTTTGTCTGGATCACACGGAATGGTGAGTACACAAAAACTGCCTGACGCCATATAAGCCTAGAATGTCACGTGCCGTCATGGTGTGATTTTGGTGTCAAACAAACATACACCTTTTGTTTATTTTGAGTTTATACTGTTTTAAAAATCCTTTCAAAATTCGGTTTATTTAGGTAGCAAAAATATAACCAAAATCATACCATGACGGCACGTGACTTTCCACACCTATATATTGTGGTGTTCAATGGCGTCGTTACACCGTCCACTGTTTCATGACGAAACAGCAATACGAAACAGCGAAACGGCGATCGATATGAAACAACGAATTTGTGATATGAAACAACGAAACATCGATACGAAACAACGAAAAGGCGATACAAAACAAGACAATTCAATACAAAACAAGGAAACTGTGATACAAAACAGTTGTTCCATAAATATTGAAGACTATTATATCATATTCTGAATTCCATGTCTTTTTGATGACATCAACAAATATCGACAACCAGGAAAAAACATATATTTGCACAATCCGTGCACGACATTTTCGATACTAAAGTGAAGAAAGTGGATGGAATCAGAATGGTAATCAGCATCGACGTGGGTGCTGAGTATTGAGTATCCACGGTGACCAACACTGAATCAATTATCCAGAAATATTGAGGAACGTCGTTAAACCCCAATATATGACCGTAAGGATGCGAAATTAGGTGTTCCAAAACGAGTGAGCCTGTCCCAACCTAAAAATAGTAATGAATATTCAAATAATGAATATTTTAATTTAGTATTCGAGTATGTTTATATTAATTGCTATTCTCTGGAGATGCTCTCCAAGAGTGAATATATCATATCCGGCATGTCATTCGAAACAATAGTAGCATCGTGCATTTTGATCTGAATTTTTTTGTGGAACTCCGGTATTGTCGACCTTGGATAGACCATACATTGCTCGTGGTGTGAAATATAATTGTGTATCGAAATTTGTCGAAATAAATATTCATTCTTCACAGTTTTACACATTTATATCATTTGGAATTGGATAATATAGCATGTGAAGACCATATGCTCGGTTTGAATTTCACTAATGAATTATACACTGATACTGACAATAAGAGTGAATTATTGGTTGTATGAGAAAACGGGACAATTTTGATTTTGTCAACAATTTATCTTTCTTCATCCTATTGTGAAACATATCGAAGCTGATCACCTAACTCATAGATACTCGACTAACGAAGCATTCTTAGTCAAAACACAGCATGTGATGACAAATGTACTCATAATAACTGTCTAATACCTAACACATGATCGTCAATTATTTTATGAGATCAAATAATTACTCAATGTCATACTGGCATAAGTCGATCATAACTGGTTGGATTTATGAGAGCTCTTGAATCTATTGTCGAGCGGAATTCTTTCCATCAAAAACTTGACCTTCGTTGAAATGTATGTACGGACTGTGGTGGCACAATTGTTTGCAAAAAAATCGTTGTCGTTAATACCTTTGGTAATATCATTATACACTTTGTACAAGATGTCCTGTTCAAGATCAAGGGCGCGTGATATGCGAAGTGTTGCAATCAATAAATGTTGTAATACCACACAAATAAATATTCAGAACTTCAATGCGAAGAAAATATGAGTGAGGTTTTGTTTTGAGTTGGATACAACAAATGGTTTCAAGAATGGCCGATGACATGCCATTCGTGTCTTGTCACCATTATTATGTGTCATTGTGCTGCAGAACGGATTGATTGGTCTCATCATGGAACATTATATCAGGCATGGAAACTTAGATACACTAGAATTACTCATGAAAATTGCATGGGACTGGAATGAGATTTTCTAAAAGGTGCTCATCATTCCTTTACTACATGTGACACCTTTCCAGATTTCCATTTAGTTATAATCTATCCAATTTGTTTGCATCAGTATACAGATGTTGATAAATCTATCAATCAGACTAGCAGGTTCGGATCCAGTTATTTAGGGGAGGGAGGACAAAGACCTGAAGCGAGTTCATTATGGCTGGGGGTCTTGCCCCACTCAAGTCCCCCGAAAGTCAGAGCCTTTTCATGCCATGTGGTAACTTCTTGACCTCTTCTGAATATGAATACCACATAACTTTATTTACTCTGTTTTTAAACAGATTTCTACACTCTTTCTGGGAGAGGGCCAGTGCAATTCCGTACGTGGATCCGTCTATGCAATTATGATAAAATATGCACAAAGAATAAATATTGGTAATTTTCTAGTTTACGTGTCATTATCGCATCTATTGGAGAACAATAGAGAGCGTCAACTTTAATACTCTCAGATATCAAAATTACTTTTGAAGTCGGGAAACAAAGACAGATAAGTGGTACAATTTGCAAAAGTAAAGCTAGGTCAAGGTCAATCAGTGATATTGGTTGGTGGTGGGGGATTCGAGTAGGCCCTACCTCTTGATGGAAGTGAAACCTTCTTCGTCGCACTTGTTGCATCCGAGAAAAAGTCCCAAGAGATTAACCGTTCTCAGCTATTTGGACAGGGTCATATTTGGATAGGGTTTCATAAAGTTAAGAGTTTTGCATGATGATGGAAGTTGAGTTTGAAAACGGACTCAATTCTCATTGGCTGGCATCGATTCCACCTTGTTTTGAATCCATACAGACGGTCAGTGTTAGCACTGTTTGAGTATAGTAGTCCAGCGCCGAACGATGGATATTAGACGCTGTCCAGTCGATAGAGACTATCATCAACAATAGTGTTGTGGAAACGGTTCATGTTTTACAGTACTTGGGAAGTTTTGGAAAGATGAAGCTTCACAGCATGCATTGAAATGAGAACACGGGATGTGGTAAGGTTACTTCTGACTCACAAGCCGACATGTCCCGATTGTCGTATAACCGATGACATTATTCATGTTTTCGTGGACATGATACCTATGCCCAAGAAAACAGCCAAAGAATGAGATGACCCGCAATTTTTTTATCATTCTCATACGGGTAATGGGTTTTTAAGATGGCTGGACAATTCAATCCTCTTTTGGCTCAATTCCAAAACGTTGGCTCAAGAAGTTGACAGATGACAGTTGATGCATTTTCAGTTAGAACCTACTGGAGAGCAGCATTGCATATGTATAGTAGAGGATTTTTTTTAAAAAGTATGTCAAAGCTCTTGTGAAATATGAGTTTTCTTTGTTTTTGAATGTTCTCCAATGCATATTGCGGGATGCCTGCACATAGTGTAAGGACGTGTTACGCTCCATGATCCTGTCCCAAGGACGATTGGGCAACTGAATTTGAATGTTTGGGCACATGAACTTGAATGTCCACAGAGTTTGTACAGGCATCCCACAGAATGCACTGGATAACTTGCGGACATCATGAAAAGATGGAATATTGCCTCGTGCGAGATAGACAACATGTTGAACATGTGCTATCAAAATATATGTTAATTTGAATCATTTTTGTTGTTATTGATACAGGCATGATACATGCTAATGTCATGGCAGGATATAAGAATTATATTGTTTTCCACATTGAACTGATGTACTTTATTTAACTCGTATACTATATTTAATAACCCTCTATCATATGTATTGTGAGAAACTCCGGGAAAGCTAAAATTTGATGCCACCCAGATTTTTCGCAAGTGACTGAAAATGGTTGCTGGAAAGCAATACTGATGGTGTCATGGGGTGGGAGTCCCAGATACATATATACTAGAGATCCTCCATGTACCACACGTCACCATGGGTGTGTACACAGCTCATTCTACAAATACAGGTATACTACTTGAAATGTTTTGCTCGGTCATTGGCTATGACTTATACCGGCACACTCCTTCGCATACACATTTCTCCGTTACGTACGGGTTCCTTTCAGCCCATTTAACCTTGCATAATGAGACGTGCTCACCTACATTGGGTACATTTTTGAACAAATGCCCCCCCCCACCCCCGACTGATGTCGGCTCATTGGTCTTGACAGTTGCGGGTTGCTTTGGATGTGATGGCACGACCGAGGTATGAGTGCTGCCACCTGTACGTATTACTGAGCAGTACTCAGAGGAATATTGTGAATTTTCTTGGGATTAACTTGAATATCACAACAAACGGTAAGCTGTGTGGTGGTTGAAATTAGCTGTTCGCCGTTAGCGAATTGTTTTAATGTAGATACAAAGGAAAGTCGTTGATCCTGATCTTTCAGCTTCATCTATTGTAATAGTATGTAGAGATATATCACCAGTTTGATTGAAAACAAGTGAAGTCTGCCCGATTGAGAAATGTTTTCAGGGAAGGTAGGTGTCATTTGGTTATTTTTTTCAGTATCATCGTTATACAATGGAGAGAAGAAAAGTCACCACAATATTCGAAAAATTCGATTGTATACAAATCAGCAATGGTTGAAGGTACATGTATATCAAGGATTTTTTCATCATAAATATTCTAGTATGTATCGATGTTTCACATAGTCTGCAGAGGATATTGGTATCTATAAGCATAATGCACTTGCATTTGTTTCTTCCTATAAATATTAGGAATTCTTCCTCTTTATCCATAAGGAGCAATCACATTTGATGTGTTCGGCTATGGACATGGATGCCCTTCTACATATTCTTTTTAGAATAGTATTTGTTTCCCACGGCGGTTTGACATTGGAAATGACAATAATACTGATATTTTTTCATTGGGAAATACGGATGTGCACACTACCGGTGGGGTATGGTGCAAAGTCCATTCCTAAGAAATTCGCAACAACCCAACTGAAACAATATATCTTACATATTCTACCCTCTGGAAAAACATCGTTATCCTGATTTTTTCATGAATGTTGTTCCCATAAATCACGACTTACTATGCCAAAGCAATTTCCTGATACCTTTGTAATCCATTCACTCTGATTTCATATTCTGTGTCTGATGGAAACCGTAATACTCGAGAGGATCCAACATACTACAGGATTTCTCAATTTTACCGATGATTGCTACTGTTTCCTGTGTTGTATGGACGTAGTAAACGGACTATTCTGGGGAAAACATCATCATTCTAATATTTTTCATGGACATTATTTCAATGCATCTGGGTTGATGTACGACATTTCCCGGTATTTGTTCGAATTCATGCTTTACTTTTTTGACAGATATACATGTATATTGAATACTCCATCTGCACAACAGTCTGAAGAGCTACATATTTCTAGTGGTTATTTTCTATATTTGTACCTTGTGTCAACAAATCCTGTGAAATCATCACCACCCTAAAGTAGTCTGCTCCAAACAGCGAGGGGAGGGGGTCGAAGAGTTTTGTAAGATAAATAACTGTATCAACATAATCTAGAGCTTGAAAAGGGGGTCACTGTATCCGTTCGCATGGAAAACATGTTGCAAGACAAAAAAAATTGTAAAAATGCCATAATTAATGTCATTTTAGGTAAATATTTGTGATTTTGATCGAATATGTCGAAGAAACCAGCACGGTGACCCCCTGTTTTCTTTTCATTATAAGGATGCTGATCAGTTACTCTATAAAATATGTCATGTTGAAGAGATAATATTCAAGAAATAACTTTTGAATTTTGACTCTTCGTTACTTCACTGTACGTAGCGGACTACGTTAACATAAACGATATTAGGTTGAACAAAAATACTATTTTTAAAGTTCTCGTTTGGCAACCATGTAGGTCCGCTACAGTAATTCACCAAGAACATGGCTATGGATGGATGCATAATATTCTAACTTCCGACCTCACAAGTGATGTATCTGGTAGCAAAGCATGCGGGGTATTCCTACGAAAATACACTTTAAATTTATCATGCTTTTTACCGAGCACGGTCTCATATTTTTATGATTGTATTTGGTATTTAGAGAATCTAGCAAAATGTCAGAAATACCCACTCAACAGCCAATATAAGGAGTTATATGGGATATTTGCAAAAATAATATATCCAATTTTGCACCATACGGGAATGGGTATTTTATATCATAATATAATATTCTAAGTGTGGTATAAAACTAAGAGATTCAAGCAAAATAATCACTTTTGCGTACTGTTACTATTGGGAATAACGTCAATATACCATTCGTTCATATTGTGAATAAGTGTGGTATGCTGAAACTTGAATGCAATGTGACCAGGGCGTATTTTGGAGTGTGTATCTGGTACACAGCATTGAGTACATAATAAACTATCCATCTATAACAATTTCCACCAACACATCATATATTGCAACATACATCGTTTCTATCCCTGCCATTGCACAGATGCTAAACGGTCGAATAGAACTTGCTGCTCTCAAAATTTATAATAGAAATGATTATTATGCATGGAATAGTATTCATACATTCACTGAACATCTATTGAAACATGGATAAATTCCAACAACCATCAACATATTCGAACAATCCATGTAAATCTGTTTCGATACTGGCGAGAGCGATTAGGGTCAGATTAAGAGTATCATTATCTGTATGAAAACGTGCTGATGTATGTGTAGTATAAAATATAAAACAGGTCAATATTCAAAACATCGAATTATCAAAACGGAGTCTATGATTTAATCTCTTTGTCTAGATCACACGAAATGGTGATTATATAAAAACTGCCCGACGCCATATAAGCCTGGAATGTCACATGCCGTCAAAGTTTGATTTTGGTGACAAACAAACATACACCTTTTGTTTACTTTGAGTTTATTTTGTTTTGAAAATCCTTTCAAAATTCGGTTTAATTAGGTAGCAAAAAAGTAACCAAAATCATACCATGACGGCACGTGACTTTCCATACCTATATGTTGTGGTGTCCAATGACGTCCATTCACCCGTCCACTGTTTCGTGAGGAAAGAGCAAACGAAACAGCGAAACGGCGATCGATATGAAACAACGAATTTGTGATAAGAAGCAACGAAACGTCGATACGAAACAACATAAAGGCGATACAAAACAAAGACAGTACAATACAAAACAATGAAACTGTGATAGAAAACAGTTGTTCCGTAAATATTGAAGACTATTATATCATATTCTGAAATCCATGTCTGTTTGATGACATAAACAAATATCGAAAACCAGAAAAAAATGTATTTACACAATCCATGCGCGACATTTCCGATACTACAGTGGAGAACATGAATGAAATCAGAATGATACTATCAGCATCGACGTTGGTGCCGACTATTGAGTATCCACAGCGATAAACACTGAATCAGTTATCCAGAAATGTTGACGAACTTCATGATTCCCCAATACATGGCCTTGAGGATGCGAAATAAGGTGTTCCGGAATGAGTGAGCCTGTCCCATCCTACAAATGGCACCTCTTTGATAGATATTCAAAATTAATATTTTAAATGTTTTAATTTAGTTTTTTGATGAATTATATATCGGTTGCTTTCCTCTAGAGATGCTCTCGAATAATGAACATATCATACCGGTATATGACACCTGATGCCATATCTAAATCGGCTGATTCATGACAAACTTAGCATTGGACATTTTGATATGAATTTTTGTGTGTGGAATTCCGGTATTGTCGGCATTAGCCAGATCACGGTGTCGTTTCTTTCGAAAGCACATGAATCGTGTTGTGAACGTTGTGATCAATCAAAATTTGTCCAAACAAATACTCTCCACTGATATTGACCATAAAGCGAAGTATTTGTTGTATGACAAAACGTTGCATTTTTGGTTTTTCCAACAATTTATCTTTCTTCAGCCTATGCGAAAACACATCGGACCTGGGACAGTTCACTTTAGCCTCAAAAGTTTGTCATTTAGCATGGTAGCTAGCAGGCTAAATCCTAACTTAATCGGCTATAGCATTTTTAGATTCTTTCTGAAATAGGCCTCTGGCCAGCTATGTTAGAGTTACTTGACTACCGAAATAATCCTAGTCAAAACACAACACGTGATGACAAATTTACTCATAGTAACTGTCTAATTCTCAATACATCTTCTTTGCTCATTTTATGATTTGAAACAAAAACATTAGGCCATATTGCCTCAAGTCGACCATAACTAATTCGATTGATGACAACTCTTCGAATCTATTGTTCAGATATCAAAATTCATTTCGAACGACTTTCTTGACCTTCGTTGAAATGCATGTACGGACTGTGGTGGCATAATTCTTTGCAAAAAAATCGTTGTCGTTAATATTTTGGTAATATCATTATACACTTTCTACGAAATGCCCATCGAGGTCAAAGGCGGGTGGTATGCCAAGTGGTGCAATCAATAAATGTTGTAATACTATTGACCACATGTGACACCTTTCACGGATTTCCATTTAGTTATAATTTATCCAATTCGTTTGCATCTGTATACAGATGTTGATAAATTTATCAACCAGACTAGCAGGTTCGGATCCAGTTATTTAGGGGAGGGAGGACAAAGACCTGAAGCGAGTTCATTATGGCTGGGGGGTCTTGCCCCACTCAAGTCCCACGAAAGTCAGAGCCTTTTTCATGTCATGTGGTAGCTTCTTGACCTCTCCTGAATATAAATACCACGAAACTTTATTTACTCTGTTTCTAAACATATTTCTACACTCGTTCGGGAAGAGGGCCAGTGCAATTCCGCATGTGGATCCGTCTATACAATTATAATAAAATATGCACAAAGAATGAATATTGGTAATTTTCTAGCTTACGTGTCATTATCGCATCTATTGAAGAACAATAGAGAGCGTCATCTTTCAAGATTCTCAGATATCAAAATGACTTTTGGAGTCGGGAAACAAAGACAGATAAGTGGTACAATTTGCAAATTAAAGTAAAGCTGGGTCAAGGTCAATCAGTGATATTGGTTGGTGGTGGGGGATTCGAGTAGGCCCTACCTCTTGATGAAAGTGAAACCTTCGTCGCACTTGTTGCATCCGAGAAAAAGTCCCGAAAGATTAACCGTTCTCAGCTATTTGGATAGGGTCATATTTGGATAGGGTTTCATAAAGTTAAGGGTTTTGCATGATGATGGAAGTTGGCTGGAATGGATTCCACTTTGTGGTGAACCCATACAGACGGTCAGTGTTAGCACTGTTTGAGTATAGTAGTCTAGCGCGGAACAATGGATAGACGTAGAATCAACGTAGGATAGACGTAGAATCCACACCCAGTATTTCCGAGCAAACAAAACAGGGTCCGTTATCCAATCTCATAGTATGTGGGAGCTTCTTGTCATAGTATGTGGTCCAATCTCATATTATGTGGTCACTCACGTCTAATATCTAAAAATGGATATTAGATGCTGTCCAGTCGATAGAGACTACCATCAACAGTAGTGTTATGGAAACGGTTCATGTATTACAGTACTTGGGGAGTTTTGGAAAGATGAAGCTTCACTAGAGATGAACCTACTAGAGAGCAGCAATTGTATAGTGGAGGGTTATTTGAAAAAGTGTATCGAAACTCTTGCGAAATATAAGTTTTCTTCGTTTTTGATCATGTTCTCCAATACATACTTCGGGATGCCTGCACATACTCTCTGGACTGAACTTGAATGTTTGGGCACATGAACTTGAATGTCCACAGAGTTTGTGCAGGCATCCCACAGAATGCACTGGATAACATTACCGCGGACATCATGGGAAGATGGAATATTGCCTCATGCGAGATAGACAACATGTTGAACATGTGCTATCAAAAATTATGTTAATATTTGAATCATTTTGTTGTCATTGATACAGGCATGATACATGCTAATGTTATGGCAGGATATAAGAGTTATATTGTTTTCCACATTGAACTGATGTACTTTATTCAACTCGTATACTATATTTAATAACCCTCTATCATATGTATTGTGAGAAACTCCGGGAAAGCTAAAATTTGATGCCACCCAGAATTTTCGCGAGTGACTGAAAATGGTTGCTGCAAACCAATACTGATGGTGTCATGGGGTGGGAGTCCCAGATACATATATACTAGAGATTCTCCATGTACCACACGTCACCATGGGTGAGTACACAGCTTATTCTGCATATACAGATATACTACTCGAAATGCTTTGCTGGGTCATTGGCTATGACTTATACCGGCACACTCCTTCGCATACACATTTCTTCGTTACGTACGGGTTCCTTCCAGCCCATTTAACCTTGCATAATGAGATATGCTCACCTACATCGGGTACATCTTTGAACAAATGCCCCCACCCCCCCACCCCCCGACTGATGTCGGCTCATTGGGCTTGACAGTTGCGGGTTGCATTGGACGTGATGGCACGACCGAGGTATGAGTGCTGCCACCTGTACGTATTACTGAGCAGTACTCAGAGGAATAATGTTAATTTTCTTGGGATTAACTTGAATATCACAACAAACGGTAAGCTGTGTGATGGTTGAAATTAGCTGTTCGCCGTTAGCGAATTGTTTAAATGTAGATACAAAGGAAAGTCGTTGATCCTGATCTTGCAGCTTCATCTATTGTAATAGTATGTAGAGATATATCACCAGTTTAATTGAAAACAAGTAAAGTCTGCCCGATTGAGAAATGTTTTCAGGGAAGGGAGGGGGGGGGTGTCATTTGGTTATTTTCGTTCAGTATCATCGTTATACAATGGAGAATAGAAAAGTCACCACAATATTCGAAAAATTCGATTGTATACAAATCAGCAATGGTTGAAGGTACATGTATATCAAGGACTTTTTCATCATAAACATTCTAGTATGTATCGATGTTTCACATAGTCTGCAGAGGAAATTGGTATCTATAAGCATAATGCACTTGCATTTGTTTCTTCCTATAAATATTAGGAATTCTTCCTCTTTATCCATAAGGAGCAATCACATTTGATGTGTTCGGCTATGGACATGGATGCCCTTCTACATATTCTTTTTAGAATAGTATTTGTTTCCCACGGAGGTTTGACTTTGGAAATGACAATAATACTGATGTTATTCCATTGGAAAATACGGATGTGCACACTACCGGCGGGGTATGGTGCAAAGTCCATTCCTAAGAAATTTACAACAACTCAACTGAAACAATATATCACACATATTCTACCCTCTGGAAAAAATCGTTATTCTGATATATTTTCATGAAAGTTGTTCCCATAAATCACGACTCACTATGCCAAATCAATTTCCTGATACCTTTGTAATCCATTCACTCTGATTTCATATTCTGTGTCTGATGGAAACCGTAGTACTCGAGAGGATCCAAATTACTACAGGAGTTCTCAATTTTACCGATGATTGCTACTGTTTCCTGTGTTGTATGGACGTAGTAAACGGACTATTCTGGGGAAAACATCATCATTCTAATATTTTTCATGGACATTATTTCAATGCATCTGGGTTGATGTACGACATTTCCCGGTATTTGTTCGAATTCATGCTTTACTTTTTTGACAGATATACATGTATATTGAATACTCCATCTGCACACCAATCTGAAGAGCTACATATTTCTGGTGGTTATTTTCTATATTTGTACCTTGTGTCAACAAATCTTGTGAAATCATCACCATCTTAAGGTAGTCTGCTCCAAACAGTGAGGGGAGGGGGTCAAAGAGTTTTGTAAGATAAATAACTGTATCAACATAATCTAGAGCTTCAAGATGACAAATTTAAAAGAGTAACTGGTCAGCACCCTAAAACTGGAAAGGGGGTCACCGTATCCGTTCGCATGGAAAACATGTTGCAAGATGTGAAGTTGGACAAAAAATGTGTAAAAATGCCTTAATTGGTGTCATTTTAGGTAAATATTTGTGATTTTGATCGAATATGTCGAAGAAACTAGCCTGGTGACCCCCTGTTTTCTTTTCATTATAAGGATGCTGATCAGTTACTCTATAAAGTAGGTAATTATGAAGAGATAATATTAAAGAAATAACTTTTGAATTTTGACTCTTCGTTACCTCACCACTGTACGTAGCGGACTACGTTAATATAAACGATATTAGGTTGAACAAAAATACTATGTTTTAAGCGTTTGGCAACCATGTAGGTGCGCTACAGTAATTCACCAAGAACATGGCTATGAATTGATGCATAATATTCTAACCTCCGACCTTCCAAGTGATGTATTTGGTAGCAAAGCATGCGTGGTATTCCTACGATAATACACGTTAAATTTATCATGCTTTTCACCGAGCACGGTCTCATGTTTTTATGATTGTATTTGGTATAATGTCAGAAATACCCACTCAACGTCCAATATAAGGGAGTTATATGGGATATTTGCAAAAGTAATATATCCAATTTTGCACCATACGGGAATGGGTATTTCATATCATATAATATTCTAAGTGTGGTATAAAACTGAGAGATTCAAGCAAAATAATCACTTCTGACTTTTGCGTCCTTATACTATTGGGAATAACGTCAATAAACAGTACGTTCGTATTGTGAATTAATGTGATATGCTGAAACTTGAATGCAATGTGACCAGGGCGTATTTTGGAGTGTGTATCTGATACAAAGCCTCGAGTACATAATATACTATCCATTTATAACAATTTCCACCAACACATCATATATTGCAACATACATCATTTCTATCCTTGTCATTGCACATATGCTCTACGGTTGAATAGAACTTGCTCTCAAAATTTATAGCAATAATGATTATTATGCATGAAATAGTTTTCATACATTCACTGAACATCTATTGAGACATGGATAAATTCCAACAACCATCAACATATTCGAACAATCCATGCACATCTGTCTACATGGAAAGAGATTAGGGTCGGATTAAGGGTATCATTATCTGCATGAAAACTCGTTGATGTTTGTGGAGTATAAAATACAAAGTAAGTCGAATTATCAAAACGGAGTCTATTATCTAATCTCTTTGTCTGGCGTCACACGAAATCATGCAATCGTCATAAATTCTGGGGGGAAAACTAATATGTATTTGTTTTGGTCATATCTGAATATCACAGACAGCAGAACAAAATAACAGGTGCTCTGGAAGAGAAACATCTCATGACCCTTATAGCACACATGTTGTGATATCTCTAGTAGGAAATTTGTAGTTGACATAGCATCGATTGATTTTAACATTCACTTTGAAATAGAGCAGTTTCTAATGATTCAACCCCTGTTCAGTCGACCCCAACCAGACTCTATATTATCATGGTTGAGTAAATTTATGATCAGGTGTTGTGGTCTGACATGGATTGCATCGTGAGTCAAGCATGTTCAGGCTTATTTGATCAGTTGAGACATATTTGAAGAGCAATGAAACGATGAACAAAAATTTACGGCCCAAGTAGCGCACCTTACTCTGTTAATACTACTCACCCACCGAATGTATACCATATTTAATCCGTCTGGCACATTTTTAATCTTCATTGAATTTAAAAGAAATAGTAACCTGCGCTACATGGGCCAAATTGACATGTTGTTACCTAATAAAATCCCAAGCTTTCTAAAAGAGTCGAATATCGAACCGATATAATTTCGTTGCCTGTCGCACGATGTTGATGATGATATGCTGGCATGAACATGAATGACAAAGACTGCGTTTTAAATCTATTTCTCGGATGTGAACATCAATGTCGGGCAACATTCTTTCCCGAGAGCACTCACATTCGTTAGTTGTGTGTGAGAACTGTGGTGGTCTGATTGTTTGAAAATAAGTTGTGCGCGTGCTGTAAAATGTCCTTCAAGCCGATAGCGGGTGACATGCTGAGTTTTACAATCACTGTTTCGTAGTGGTGATATAATGTATGTCCATGGCTGGCTTCAATGCGGTCTGGTATAAATTTGGAGATAATTGATGGGCTTTTATGAATATTGGATAATTTACATGATCGGTTAACTAATGAGGCATTCTTTGTCAAAACACAGTACGTGACGACAAATGTACTGATGATAATTGTCTAATTCAGTTAAATACGGAACACTTGATTTCACTCACCCCCCCCCCCCCTTATGGCCATATATGGGGGTTCAAGAAGTTCCATAAAATTTGCTCGATTTTGCCTGACACCGTACTGTGAGATTACTTTATACTTGGTTATTGTTTCCATGCTTATCCCAATACATTTTCGTTGATTATCATGAATTCAAATAATCACTGAAGGCCATGTTGTCACGACTCGATCATAACTGATTGGATTTATGGCAGCTATTTGAATCTATTGTCCGGATGTCAAAATTAACAGCAGACGACGATCTTTCCCTCGATCAGTGACCTTCGTTTAATTGCGTGTACGGAAAGTGGTGGCCCAATGGTTTGAAAAGAAGTCTGTGTCGTTGATATTTTTGCGGTAACATCCTTGTAGCCATTCTGCAAAACGTCCAATCGAGGTTGATAGCGGGTGTCATGCCAACTTTTGCGATCCCTAAATGGTGTGATGCCACCGAAATATATTTAGAACTGGCCTCAATACGAAAAAAATATGAGTGAGGTTTTGTGAGAATGAGAAGGCCAGTGACATGCCATTCATGCATTGTCATCATTATTGTGTCCGCTTTATTGCTACAAAGCGGATTGACTCGTTTCATCATGGAAATTTATATCAGACAAAATCGATACATTAAAATAATTTCATGAAAATTGCATGAAATCAGTTTTAGAAACATCATTCCCTCATCACATGTGGCAGCTGTCACGGATCTCCATTTAGTTATAATCAAACCTAATCGTTTGCATTAGTGTTACAGGTGTGGTGTTGACAACTTTATCAACCAGACCCGAGGTTTCGGATCCATGAATTTGTGGGAGGGAAGGCCAAAGATCCGAAGCGGGCTCATTGTAGCTGGGGTGCGGGCCACAGAATCCATGTCAGGTGGTAGCTTCTTGGCCATACAAATACCATACAAACTCTTATTCTCAGAATACTCACATTTTTCGGAACACATTTTTCAGGGTGAAGGTGAACACAATCACCCCCCCCCCTCCCCCGCCGCGTCCATGGATCCGCCTATGGCGTCATGGTGTAATATGCAAAAATAATAAATATTGGTTTTTATTTGTTCAGGTGACCATGTCGCCTCTACTGAAGAACAAGAAGAGAAACCTCGTTAAACAAAGTTCTCAGATCTATGAACTGATTTTTGAAGGTCGAGACAAGTGATACAATGGTCATCGTAAGACCGGGCGGTATCGATCAGTAATAATTGCTGATGATGGGGCTTTGAGTAACCCTTGATTGCGTTGAGAGCCGATGATATGAGCAGACGATAGCGAACCTTTCCTGTCGCACTTGTGGCACCCGATGGGAATGTCCAAGAGATACAACTTTCTCATGGACCAGCTAGTTGGATACGGTCCGCTGTATTTCGGATTTTGTGAAATTCTCATTGGCTGGAATCTGTGTCATTTCGTTGTGCTTCCAAATTGATAGGGTAGTTCATTGGAGTACTGTTCCAGTATTGTAGTCTAACACTGAATGAGGAATATTAGACAAAACCCATCCGAACGAGGACACCATCAACAAAGTTATTATAGAAATGAATAATTTTTTTTCCATATTAACTCACAAATATTAATTCATGAAGCTTCAAAACATGCATTGAAATGATTCTACAGGCTCTGAAATTCTAGATGACATACCATAAGTTCTACAAGAACCCGCACACAGTACGAGATGGCTTGCGAAAGCTTTGTTCTCTTGGCTCGGTTCCAAATGAATTGCTTGATACTAGTGAACGTTACAGTATATATGTCAGACAACTACAGAAGACCTACATTGGAGGGTTCATTTCTTGTGCGACATTCTTGAATAGCGTATAAAATTGGGTCCTAATGGTGTATACTGATATATTTTTTCAAATACTTAGGTTCCGACATTCCATCAACATAAATAGAGAGTAATGGCTAACAATTTCAGTTTATTTGATCTCTCAACTTCCAGTTTTTTTTTTGTAATTGTGTATTTTGCTTCCTTACAAACGGGTTCTGTTCAGCACGGTAACTTTGCCTATTGAGAACCCACATCGAGTACATCTCTTAAGATTCCCCCCACAAATCGTCTCATTCCCTCATCAGGTCATGGGTTTTGACACTTGCGGTTTGCTTTGGGTGAGATGGTGCACCAGAGGTATGAGTGCTGCCACCTGTAGGTTGTATCGAGCAATACACAGAGGATTGATGTGAATTTCCTTGCGATTAAATTGATTAATACCACAAACGGTAAGCTGTTAGAAAGTAGCGGTTACCCACTAGCTATTTGTAAATAGACGCACTGGTCAGTATATCGATGAACACATTTGTTCTAGATCATAGTTCCTTTTCATCAATCATAATCAACTGCAGAGAAATAACCAATTTATTTACAAGTGAACTAAGTCCTTCCAATTGTGAATACGGTTCCAGGGTAGATTTTCATTTGATCATTTTATATTCAGTATTATCTTGCTACAATAGAGAATACAACAAAAGCAATTCAGCCAATACCCCAGTGCGTAACAATGGTTGACAATGTGTGAAGAATGTTGTACCCGAATTGCACAAATATTGATATCCGTAACACGCATGCATTTGTTTATTCCTATAAATATCATAATTATGCCGCATAATCCGCATACCATATTTGATTTATTCGGCTATATACATGTATGCCCATGTAAAATGGAATTCGGAAAGGCACTATTATTCATTGCTATTCCATTGCACTATGTCCATTCCGTGGAAATTGACGATAACTCAACTGAAAGAAATAAATACAATATAACAAAACATGTTCCTTTTGGGAAAAATAGTTATTCTGATATATTTTCATGAAAGTAGTTCCCATACATTAGAGTATACAATGCCAAAGCAATTGCCCGATATTTTTTTTAATCTAGTCTGATTTGATATGCCTCAAGGATACCGTTATACGTATTTAGAATTTGAATTGCATCAAGATTTCTCAAATCCTGACTATCGGCGATTGCCACTGTTCCCTGTGTTGTACGGAGGTACAGCTATTCCGGGGCAAACATCATTATTATAATATTTTGCAGCTATTCCAATGCATTAGAGTTGATGAATGCCTTTTTTACATCAGAGTTGATGTGCGGCATTTCTCGGCATTTGTTCGAATCCATTTTCTTGCTTTTCTTTATCAATATTGTACAATTTATCTGCTCACCAATCTGAACAATTCTGTGCCCCTGGTGTTTATTTTTTTCTCATATTTCTGTGAATTCCTGTGAATACCTCACCACTTTAATATTAACGATATTAGGTTGAACGAAAAATAACTATTTCTTCAAGGTTTTCGTTTGGCACCCACGTAGGTGCGCTACAATTGTTCATGAAGAACATTACTATGGATCGATGCAAAATATTGTAACTGTCGACCTTACATGGGATTTATCATATAGCAAAGCATGCTTGGTATGCCTAAGATAATATACGTTAAATTTATCATGTTTCCTACAATGCATGTTTCTTACAATGCCAATTATAATGATTGTATTTTATATTTAGAGTATCTAGCAAAAAGTCAGAAAAACCCTCTCAACATCAAAATGGAGAAGGTAAATGGGATATTTGCCAAAATAGTGATTCCAACTTTGCACATGCGGGAATGGGTCCTTTAGGCTACCGGACCTTTGGTCCGATAAACTATCAGCTATGGTGTTGCGACCGTCGACGTCATCGTCCGTCCACATTTTTATCTTTAAAGTTTATGATCGAAATTTTCTCATATTTTGCACAAAAATGCCTAAAAATTCCACCAACGCATCATACAGTGCAGCATGTGTCGTTTCTATCCCCGTATTTCAAGAGGGAAGGGTTTTGCTTATTTTGGGGGCAGCCGCTTCCTAAGAAAAACAGCCATTTTTTTACTTTGGCGGCCATATTCTCAAAAACTGTTAAAACAGTTTTCAGAGTTTTGTTTCAGAAGACTTCCCTTATGTATTTTTCGTGATGTGTATAAGTTTTGTTGTTTTTGAATCGATAGTCTGCGTGTGGCGGCCATTTTGATATTTTGACAGGTCGGCGAAAAAAAAATGTTTCAAATGAAGTCACTATTCGTTTTGAGCCATTTCTAGCAAAATATTTTTTGAACTTGAACAACTTCACCCAGATTTCCTTCATAATGGGACCTGTATGGGGTAAACTTCCAGAACATTTCCAGGTAGAGCTTAAATATTGGCACATTGAAATGGAAAATGATAGATTCCGGTTTCAGTGGTGACTTTGAATTTGACCTGAAATGACCTTGAAAGGTCAAAACGACAATTTTTGTTTTAAAAAACGAGTAATTTTGGAATTTGGCGGCCATTTTGTCAAAAAAATTCATACAGATATGAGATTTTTATTTTAAAAAAAAAACTCGATTGAATATATACTTGACGTGTATGAGCCTGTCTGCTCATGGCGACCATTTTGATGTTTTGACTGGTTGGTAAAAAAATGTTTTGTCCCAAATCGCGTTACTATTCATTTTGGGTAATTTCCAGGCAAAAATCGCACTTTGGAATTTTTTTTTTTACACATTTTTTCTTCTTAATGGGGGTTGTTGCAGCTTTACTCCTAGAAAGCTTGCGGATAGGGCTTAGGTATTGGCACTTTCAAATGAGGAATCATATATGATGATTTGTGTGGTGACCTTGAATTTGCCAGTTTTGGGTCAAAGTTTCGGAAACAGATAGTGTTGGGTCAAAATGTTCAAATTTTTGACACAAAAAATGTTCAAACTTGAATGCAATGTTACCAGGGTGTATTCTGGAGTGTGTATCATGCACACATCATCGATTGAATATTATACCTTCCTTTCATAACAAATTCCACCAACGCATCATACAGTGCAGCATGTGTCGTTTCTATCCCCGTATTTGCACCGCTGCTTTAGGGTTTAATAGAACTAGCTATCAGAACTACAAGTAATGAGTATGCATGAAGTATTCCTACATTCACAGAACTGTAGGTAAAACTTGTATATACTCCAATGACCTATTAAAACATCATCGTTTTCGAACAACCCATGTACATCATTTTCGATACCGGACAGAGATTAGAGATTAGAATCAGATCAAGAGTATCAATATCGGCGTGAAAGTTAGCTGATGTATGTGTAACCGAGTATAAAGTAGATTGAATGATCAAAACCGGGTCTGTTAATCCATCTCCCAGTCCAGTCTCAGATGTTCTGCAAGATTCCCTATATATGGCCATGAGGAGGTGAAAGTAAGCCTTTCCTGCCTCACTTGGCACACTCGTCATAAATTCTAACTAATATGCATAGTATATTTTGTTATATCTGCATATCACAGCCAGCAGAGATTGAGAACAGGTGATCTGGAAGAATGAACATCATGACCGGCATAGGACACCTGTTGTTACATCTATAGTTGAGAATTTGTCTTTAACTTAGCAATTTTTGACTAAGCATTCTTTTTAAAAAAAAAACAATTTCTGATTATTGAACCCCAGTTCAGTCGAATTCAACCAGACACTTTATTATCACAAGTGAATAAGTTTATGACCATGTGTTGTGTTTTGACTTGTATTGCATCGTGAGTCAAGCATGTTCTAGCTTAGTTTATGAGTTGAGACAAGTTTGGGGGGACATCAATTGCTGAACAAAAGTTGGCTATTTGTCACTTGACGAATATCGTTATGTACAATTATACAAATATCGTTGATTAAGTGAATTATGAAATGGACATCTTGGTGCAGTAAATTTCAGAGTTTTAAATTTCAGAGTTATCATAGATTCGGACCAGTTGCAATCGATGAATACGTTTGTCTCACGAGACACGTGCTTGCACTGTTGTATTATTGTTCATTACAAATTTCTGATTTCCAATACCTTTTCATTGCCTTTTCAAGGGGTAAATAATGATATAATGGCATGTTGCCATGCATAACGACTTTGAATCCATTTCTCTGATGTGAACATCAATATCTAGCACCATTCTTTCTCAAGAGCACTCACATTCATTAGTTACGTGTGAGAACTGTGGTGGTCTAATTGTTTGAAAACAATCGTTACCAGTGATACTTTGTTGTGAGCATGCTGTGAAATGTCGTTCAAGCGGATAGCGGGTGACATGCCGAGTTTTGCAATCACTGAATATTAGTGGCGATATAATGTATGCCCAGGGCTGGCTTCAATGCGGCCTCGTATGAATTCGAGGGTATTGATTTCATGGTTTCACTTGTAAAATCATTACATTGTGTCACAACTTGAATTGAATGATCTCCATCAGGCAGTTGATATCAAAATCAATGCACCTTCAAAGGAATCAATGAACATTAGATAGGCCTGAAATCGGGTCGAGAAATAAATGATCATTTCTTGACCACGCGTGGCACCCGTCATGTATTCCCATTTAATAACAGTCCGATCAAATTTTCAGCAAACGTGGCCGAGATGTTGATAGATTCATCAACAAGGCAAAGATAAAATACATGTCGTCCCTAATCAATATTGACAATCATAAGTTTTCGAGACTTGTATATACTAATATATACTAATATGTAGTATATATTATATACTAATATGTAAGAATTAACCTATTACCACCAAAACAGCCAAATTTTGAAGATTCCAATAAGAAACATAAAATACAACATTTGCAATAGAAACAAAGACTGGCCAAATAGTTTATCAAAGGACACACTGGCGTCATCAGGGGCAGACAGTGTGGTATATGTAGTTGTTTCTACTGTACACCTGATGGAATTATATACAACTGCCGAACAACCTATGATAATAATTTAGAAATCCGAAACAGACCCCATGGAATAGATATATGACAAGTACATAAGTACTTAATCACAAGCCAAAAGGCTACTGAGTTGATGAGTTATAGTATATACTATATAATATATAGTATATACAAGTATATACTAATATATATATGAACATACTAATATATACTTATATATACTAATAATACTAATTTGGCTGTATTGGTGGTAATAGATTGATACTTACATATAACATCAATAATCAGAATGTCCATATACGGAACAATGTTTTGAAGAACAAACACCGTATGACCGTAAAAAGTACATGTAGATGTTGTCACTTAGGCTATAAAGCTGTAGAAAGTAGTCTGATTTGTCACGCTCATTTGTAAATATTCTTATAAAATAATCAAAATAGGGTGGTATCAGAAACCCATCCATGGACGCACGCGGATGGATGGGATATATTATGTCGATCAAACGATACTGACAGAGGCGGGGGAATCCATGTACCTCTTCCTTGAGGTGAAACCAGGACACTTTGACCATTGATGTCAGAAGCATTTGGACAAAGCTTCAGGCACCTGAAACATTTTGGATTGTGAACATATTCGACATTGCACTTTTATAATGGACTCGGCCTTGATTGGCTGGAATGTTTGATGCTTAGAGCCAAATCAGTGTTAGTTGACCACTAATTGTCTATCTCCACCCAGGATTAAATAGGATGCTGGGTGGATTAGAGAGGAGCCCTTAATAAATGTTAACTTAACTTTTTTAGTAGTGGAGAGATACAATTGTATGACATGGAAAAACTGAATTGAGTGATGTGACCGAAGTCATTATATGAATGATACATGTTCGTAATCTATCAATTTATATTATTTTTGAAACAGCACAACAGGTACTCATTGTCTGCCGATTGGTAAGGCCAGGTGTGCAGGCTGAAGTTCAAGGTGGTGTTTTTTCCGATATGTGATATACCGTTTTACCCGATTCCACTACCTAAAACATTTATCTTTGCAGAGAATACCGGCTGTTTCTATGCAAAAATGTATTGTCGAGTTCCGTATGATACTTGTGTACCTACATAGTGCATTAGATTACGTGCAAAAGATCCTCATTCATCCTCAGAGGATCTTCTCTTGGTTCAATCCAAAGAAATTCGCAGATAACTTATCAGTTACGGACAAAAAGTTACCTAAGAGAGCATGTTATGTCTTATATTTCTAAAAAATATATAAAATTTGATGACATCGCAGGTGACAGAATATTTGTTCCCTGAAAAAAAATACCCAAGAATTCAAGTCCAAAGAAGGTACCTGATATATATATGATCAGTAAAGTTCTATATTTTTGAAAAGCATGTACGATTTGATGTTATTTGATCGCAAGTGATTTTAAATGGTACCTAGGGGAATCTACCACATACAATCAACGTGTCCCATGTACAACACTCCACCGAGGGGGTGTACATTTATCATATAAATGTATATTACCTAGATTTATTGGAGCAAGTTAATAGTGGAGTGACGTCACGGGTGGAATTTATTCGGAATGTAGTTCCTGATTGATGCCTGATTGAGGATTTGTATTCATCTAGACTAATAGCTGCGTTGAAGAAATTCTATGGATGTAATCACGATTTGGTTACAAGTACACCAAATACATGTGTATGGAAAGTATGCACGAGGACGGATGCCACATGTGAGAAAGGAAATGCTTACTCATTCTGGAACACATGATTTCACCTCCTTATAGATAAATATGATATGATAATGCTTGATATGATGATGATATGGCACACCTCCTTATGGTTAAATATAGGGCCTCATGAAGTTCCATGAAATTTTCTCAATCTGATACTGAGAAACACTGGGCACTGGACTTTGAGATTGGATAATGAACTCCAATACTTTATACATGGGTATTGGTTCCATGTTCATTGCAATGAGATATAATGACACGTTTCCTCAAATATTTGAATTGCACCATTCCATTAGCACTAAAACGAGATAATTGCTAAGCGATTGGGTTTCGAATACTAAAGCTGACCCCTGAAATGTTTTTGAACTATAAAAGTGTACCCTACATATGGGCTCTATTCATCACGTTTTGTTTGGCATAGCCAAGCGCACTCACTCACATCGAGTACAAGGTTTTCGACCTCCCCCCCAAACCCACCCCCCTCCAGATATTGCCACATGGGCGTCGTCAGTTGCGGTCTGTCTTGGGTCAGACGTCAGTGCTGCCACCTGTATGTTACATTGGGGAATACAGGAAAGAATATGCTGGATTTTTTTTTCAAGATTGACATCAGTAGTATCGCAAACGGTAATCGTTTCTGGTTTGATGTTATGGCCAAAAAGCTTGATTTCGTACTGGGTGATAGTTCACAAACACGTGGAAAAATAACCAAATTACCGACCGGAGTACAACCAGATACTTTGGATGGCACATATGAACGGTTATTTTTATTTTGTAGAATCTCAGATGAAATGGGCTATATCTTCCAGAACGAAAACATATGAGTCGGTTTTCAAGGAGACGACGTGGATAAATTAATAACGAAAATAATAATCACTTGAAGTCACCAACTTCGTTGGAAAATAACGGTTATTCCATCTTAAAAGTCGCCACGAAATGTACGGATTAGTGCGAAATTGGGGTTTTCGAAATCATCAACGCATATCTGTGCACACAATGTCGGAAATGAATGATTCACTTATCCATTAAAACGTATACTCATTGGTACTATTTAGGAATGAAGAAATTAACAGTTTGTCAAGATGGATTCGGTCTTGTGATATGAATTTGTATGTTTGTCGGTATCGATTCATGCATGTATATGCCTGGACGGGATACCCGTGTGAATAACTGTTGGCCTGTCATATAAAACTGAAATATTATACTAAAATAATACTCCCACATTAACCCAATATTTTCAAATATCTGATTGACATGTCATATGTTGAAGTCGGAACAAAATTTGTTTAATCCAGCACGGTACAGTACTGATCTGGGAATATATGCAGGTTGTATCAACCAAAAAACTCGTGATTCTCAAGCCATGTATGTATCGATGTTAGACAAAATTTGCCTTAGTTTATTTAGGAGAGGATTTGTTCCAAAATATTTTAACGCACATGTATCAGAATTTATGTGTGAAACATTTCTTCAACCGATATTGACATTCTTCAAAATATGTTAGTTTCTTTTTTCTGATAACAAAATCGATATATATGCTTTATACATGAAAATATGCTAAAAAATGACGATATTTATCTGGACTACTTGATTTTACTGTGCGTTGGGGTTTTGTGTACTTCGAAAGAATATGTTTTTGAATATTTCTTTTCTTTCTTTCTTATTGGTTGTTTTTCTTTCTATCGTGTGTTCGGATTACCAGTACAAACCATGGACTGTAGTTTGTTATAATTATACGGTTATGTACACCATGTGTTCCCATACATGCATATAGGCAAAAACATGTGATCTTGACCTACAAGGGATTTCTCAGTCAGTTGGAATACATTACATATCTGTTTCTGATGCTTATAAAATGCATCCAATCGCTTTTTTAGTTGTCACAGTGATGAGATAGTGGTATAATATTTTTCTGTACAGGTACCGTCACTGTCTGCCTTCAAGTCTCAGCTCAAAACTCTTTTATACCGAGTATCATACCCATGACACACACTCAATCTTCTGTTCTGGTCACTTATAGATTATATGTACATTGTTTTTTGCTTTTAATGTCATATCATCCTTTCACTATGTACAGCGCTATGATATGTCTAATGATAATGCGGTCTATACATAAAAATATTATTATCATTATTATTTCTATTATTATTATTATTATTATTATTTCAAATGACTTACATAGACCATAATATATTCACAACAAATTTACATATTTCTCTTTATACAAACAGTGTCAAAACAACAAGAATTCCAAACTAATATTTTAAGGATATTATTCAAACTCAAACTGCATAAACAGTCCAAATATGATATCTAACAAACAAAGATCCATATTGAGAATCCATGCACACAAATGTATTACGTTACGTTGAAAGGTGGTTAAAGTCGGAGCTATCAAGCTTAATACCACCCCAAAATCACAAAACCCCAACCAACTGAGCTAACGACGTTAGTAGTAACGCATGATATGTACAGACTCAAAATAGGATATATTCCAACACAATTACGAATACTTGGCGTAACTGCCATTCAGTTCCTGAACTGACGATGACACCAGAATGGAAGGAAACAATCGAGTTTTGCATTCAATATTGCATTTTGCTTCTGGTATTTGCCTAGTTAAACTTAATTCATCAATGTTATTTTCTTTCGATGGATTGAAATTTAGTGGTCAAATTTAATTTAGTGGTCAAATTTACTTCATTTTTTAGCGTTTACATGCATTACAACGATGGATAGTTTTTTTAATCTAGTCACTCAGATTATCTATATAAGATTCAGAGATATAGCATGGGTTATATAATCATATTATATCTGTATATGATATTTATCGGTGCGGGAGAACAAATGATTTATCCCTGATATAGTTGATTTTGACCAGATAGTATATATTCTTATTTGATAAATCTTGTGGTCATACACTGCGTGACTACGAATGCCTCGTTAGTCGCTAGCTAACGTGTTCCTCTGTTAGTTACACATCCAAATGGGTAAAGCTGAAAAAATAGCAATCACGTCATAATATTGATTCAGACAAATGTCATTCAAACAATACTGTTAACAATCCATTAAAACAGATTCCGATAAAGAGATCATAACAAGGTCCGTACAAGATCAATGATGAGAGATATGTCGAGTTATATAGGGGGTAATGTCATGTGTGTTCACAATACGTACCTAAATAATAACGTGCTAAGAATCCTATTGTAGAGTTGGGTGGAATGGGTGGTTTCACGAACATTGCGGTGTTTTGCGGCAAAGTCGAACGATTTAAATGTATGTATAAACCCATTACCACTGATAACCAGCGGTTATCATCCCCGGATGAAGTCAGGACTTTACATATTTGTTTGACGGTTGATATTGTGAATATATGAGAGTTTATGGTTTGACAGCATGTCAATACATTCTTCAGTAATGTAATAACTCTTTCATTTTCTTGAGATTTGTCCCTTTTTTTTGCTGTACAAAAATATGGTAAAAGTATGTATGAGACATTTTTTGACATACAAATAGTGAATTTCAACTTAATTTGCTGAATTCCTGAATTGAGTCCTGAATTGAAGCCCCTAGCAACCACGTTGCTATGGGTCATATGTAAAGTATGATTGCCATGGTGACCAGATACATTCAATGAATATCGTATATCTTTTATCCTTAGTCTTCGTATTATTATCTCGAGAGTATATTCAAGTAAAGCAGGTTCTTAATATAGCCCATTAGAGTTAGCTCTCTCTCTCTCTCTCTCTCTATGTGTGTGTAATGTCAGGAATACTCAATATAATAGCTAATGAGCTTCAAATTTTCAGTACAAAAATCACGAAAATTTGATACCAGAATGTTATTTGATGATATCTGAATAAGGAATAGATATGGTCAGGTTCTGTGAAAAATAACCTGCACGTGTTTACATGTTCTATGAATGACAAATGATAATCCAGAAATAATTTTCACTAGAGTTAGACTTTCTATGCATGATGCGAGGCAGAATCTACACACTGAGTGATATCAGGTGATTCAGACACAACTGAACAGTTCCTGAATACATTTGAAACCCGCATACACTCATGTATCCCCACGTTGATACAAACCAACCAAATGGTTTGCATACGTGCAACAAATGTCGATAAACTCATCAATCTGGTCATGACATATTACGTCCATATGATCAATTTTAGTACGTTTTATTTGTCCTACCTTATGCCTTGTCGCCGAGTACCTCATGAATGAAAGTAAACATAAATGGTATTACCTCTTGGATAATTGAAAATTAAACATTATATACCAACTACCAATGGATGTCACTCACTTAAGAAACGAAAACAGTCTGTGGAATCAGACTGGTGGAATTTATAAAGTTTGTCTGTATAGATCTATGTCCGCTCCCATCTGGGAATCGGAAAACCAAAGACAATGACATCCGCATCAGACAGTACCGGGTGTCACTGAAGAGAGTGAGCGTTTCCTGTCCTACGTGTGGCACCCGTGAGAAATCTTCAGAGATCCGTTACATTCTTATGCCGGCTCGTGGTTGCCCATCTCGTGATGTTCAGACAGTTTTTGAGAAACTAGAGAGAGAGGATAACGGACTGATAAATTGGCCTGGAATTTGCAATGTCCGAGTTGAATATTAGCACTGTAAGGGTATATTAGTCACTCATGGTGCCAGAAGTTGGAGGATAGGAAGCGGAAACCGTTGACAATGTTATTACATAACTAACTCTCCTTTTCATAGCTGATATTTTCAAAAGATCGAAGACCATTCATGTTTTGTCTCCGATCCCAGCTACTGCAGCTTTGCGTACATAATTGGGAACTGTTGGTAAACGTCTTGTATCTCTAAAGCATGTATGTACCTACATAGAGCATTAGATCACGTGAGAAAGTTCAACATCCCCGGATGGATGATACTGCCATTGTTACTACCCTGTAATCTGGTTAAATTTCATTCATGCATGTCTTATTTCAACCTAATTATCTGCCTAGGCCCATTGAGGCCACTGAATACCATGGCAGATATGGATAACAAGAACTTATTGGCTTTCCATACTGAGAAGCGCAAGCGGTGGATTTCGAGACAAGAACAATATGAAAACGAGAATATTTGCTTAAAATGCCTTTTTGACGAACAGTGTGTCAATGACGTCACCCATATTATTTGCATACTAAATAGAGGTCAGATTTTGCAAGTACATGTATATCCATGTCTAGAAGTACTTCAATTAAGAATTCGTAATATCAACAGAACGTGGAAACTGGCTATGTTTACAAGTGCTTCAACTGAAAATTCGTAATATCAACACAACTGTTGTCTTTAGTATAAATTGTAATCTTACATACATAAAAAGAAATGCTACATGTCAATACTGAAACGTTTGCGATATCGTATGAGTGTTTTGTCCCCTTTACATACGTGAACATTTGCATTTGCACAATTATACCCACTCACCCACATGGTCTCACCCCCCCCCCCCCACACACACACACACACGTAGATCACCACATGTGCCTTGGAATTTGCGGTTTGAACTTAGTAAAGTGTACGGTGTGAGTGCTGCCACCTACTGGTTCACGCCCCCCCCCCCCATATACAAACACGTTGGTCACCACAGGTGACTTGGTATTTGCGGTCTGTTATAGGTGAGGTGTTTGGCGTGAGTGCTGCCACCTACTGGTTTCATTGTGGGATACATAGATAAAGGCATATGTCGATTTTTTTCGCAGGATAAATATCATTGATATCACAGTAGGTAATCATCAGTTGGTCGATGTTGTTGCCACAGAGGTTGGTTTTCTTTGAAAAAAAAGAGAAATAAAAAATTTCAGCACTAGGTAATGTTTCGTCAAGCATTAATCAGATTACCAAATGGAAAAAAGCAACACTTGGGATGTAGACTCGGGATGTACCGTACGGATTTTTTTTTAGTATTTTAGATAGTTTCAAACATGTGTAGCTGTAAATTTGGAATAAAAGCGGTTTGTTTTCGAGGATAAAGTTTAGCAAATAAGACCGTTACCACAGTACTCACGTGAAATCGAGTATTTCAGTAGAAATTTAAAAAAGCAATTCTTTAATCCCAAATTGTCACAAGGTACGGTAATCGAAAAAAAGAAGTTAACCCTTTTCCGTCGAGCAGGCCTTACTAAATATACGCAAGAGGGTGGTACAATTGAAATTGTGCCAATATTTTCTTTGAAAAATTAATGCATTATTAACATTGACAGATCTAAATGTCACCAAAAAAAACCTCAATACAAGTATCTAGTATCTGTATCTGTCAAGATGTTTACTTCCATGTTGCGCAGAAAACACCTGCACTCACCTCAGTTTACTATGTAGGGTAATTTATGTTGACGACGATATTAACGTTACCTACTATACTACATAGTAATGTATTCGACATATATGTATTTGGAACAATCATTCAGTTTGCAGAGAATATTCTATTAAATTTCCAGGGGAGTTGTCTTTACACATCTGAACACCCATGAGTCCGATTTATTGTATGTCATCAAAATCCGTTCCTCTGATATTGGGTATATCCATTCTCTCATGTTTTTTAAACCAAAAAATGGAATATCAACGAACACATTTTTTTTCGTAACTATCATCCTTTTATGAATATTACTGTATACATCCAATCTTATGGATTGTATGATATGTTAATATAGGAATAAATACAATTCAACAATTTTGTGTATGCAACAGCTCATGTTTGCATTTCGGAATTGTACATTCAATACACAAATTATTTGCTTCATTTTATAAAACACTCGACTCCACCTGCATTTGCGCTTACTCTGTAAATGTATATTCTCAAATATTAATGCATTTGCTAGAAACCGTCAATCAAACCAACTAAACCATATACTGTAATATAAGAGATTTTTTGATGTCTCAGTTCGTTAGATAATATGATAATGCATTTCAACGAAACTGTCCATACATCGTAATTTATTCCCCATGACCTTACAATTGATGTATCGTTCAGAACAAACCTACAGTATCAGGCTATGATTGGGAATGCACGATGTAGTTATCTCTAATACACTTCTAATGCAAATACATTCATCATTATTTTACGTGTGACTATGATGACATAGATTTTCCAAATATGTTTTGTCTAAAAGTCATACACACTTCAGACATCAATCAAAACTTGACTTATTTCTTGTTATGCTCTGGTGAGAACAAAACGAAAACCGCGTTGTGAAAACACGTTTTTGAAAGGCTACATTAGCGCTAGGAGATAATTATTTTTTTTTATACAATTTTGGCTTGAAAGCATGTTTCTTGGTCCAATTGAAGACCTATTTGGAACGATGGATCTTACATATTCAGTGTCGAGGTGGTTCTGACTACAAGGAAAAACAAAGGACTCGTTTCAATCATTCGCAATGTATAGTTTTTAATTAAAATAACAAAGTAAGGCCATGTAGCAATGCAGTAACCACGAGTCATTACTTCTGCTCGTATGGCTGTTATGATTTTGTCTCTAATATTTCTCGGGTAGCGTTTTTTCCTGGACGCTGATACTTGGGGGTAAAACCTTGAAAAAATTTCTCCACATGTTAATGCAATAACAATACAAGAAACAGTGGCACTGCTAGCTAGTGGCACTGTCAGGAGGCACTTTGAGAGATTCTTCCAACCCCCATATGTGGCCATAGGTCATCATAGGCAGCTCGATGTGGTTCATAGATTTTAGAGATTCATCTATGAAATACTTATTCAGGATCATTGATTAATGGTATACCGAAAGTTGCAGATATCATACACTTCACTTTCGGTAACTTACTGGCCCATCTGACCCGCCCGATCAAATCTTTTCCGGGGTTAATTTCCGCAAAAATTCATAATAGGAAATCGATGAATAGGGCGTTTTTATTGAATAATTTTGTGTGTGCCAATTTCGAAGCCAGGTATTCACTACACATAGGCAATTCCACATGCGGTTTTCGGTGTGCATATATTTCATTCGCAAGTTTGAAGCATTTATATTGATTTATTTGTGTTATTTTGCTCATCCCTCAACCCGATGATTAAGTCACCCAAATTAGTCGTCATTAGCTACTTTTTAAAAATAATTATTGTTGATTTGTAGACAGGCCAGCACAGAGCAAAACGCTGTAATAATTATAATTAATTTATATGCGTTTCTAATTTGTTCTGCATCAGAATCTGAGACTGACATTACGATCATGGACGAACGCCGTTTAGCAGTTTTTCATATATGTGTGGTGGTAGCGCATATACTAAGATCCTTGGCTTTTATAATTGCTGTATAATATCTTTTCATCTGTGAAATATCCGTTTCATCGAATCATTCAAAGTGGGCAAATTTTATCTATGAGGATTCAAGATGGCTTGAACGTTAAAATTGGGCCAATATCTGTATTATGAGCATATGAAAACTTTGTCCACCGATTCAATTTCGTGAACTTGCATGTGACCTTGAGCTCCAACTCCATCCAGTTCAGTTTGTGTTAATCGGTCAGGGGGACAAAAGGAAATATAGTTTGAATCTGTATCAAGAGTTTACATGAAGTCATATGGGGTATATTTTATGGTGACCTTGTGATCTCAGGTGAGCAAAAAACAAGGGTTTTTTTTTAGAAAAAATGCTTGGAAATGGACTCCACTTTGTATTGGGACCATTTTAACGTCATTTTTTATTTATTCTTAATTTGGCAGTGGCTATTCGATGATGTATAAATTGCTCATTGGAATGCTTGGAGATTAATTTTTCAGCTGTTCTGTACCTACTGCTGACCCTGAAATTGGATACAAGTAATCGCGAATTTTCAAATTAAACGTTTTACTTGTGATATATATGAATATACGTGATGTTCAGAAGGCTTTGACAAGGCTTCGACACTTTCTGTTAGTGGTTGTATGTGAAAAATGCTAGAATGCTGCCTTCATAACTTCGGGCTTGTGGGATTTGCATGATCGCAACATAGAGAACGTGCCATTGAAGTCTCTTCCGAATATGATATATAGTTCTAGAACAACAGTGATCTGAATTACAATACAGCAAGTGACAATACCGTGATGTGCTCGTGTTTTGTGTGAGTTTGCCAGAATATGATTATGGTCATAAATATGTTTCAAAATGTGGGGGAAAAACAAGATTGATGACCGATCAAAGCATGAAGTAATTTTGCCAATAGTCAAGATCGTGAGGTATTGGGAGTTGATTGATGCCAACCTAGTACCGATATTTCGACCATGGTGAGAATATTCATATCATTAAGAATTCATGGTGATGATCATTTCGTTGACATCAACACGATATTTTCAACATTCATCTTGCCGGAAGACCTAACCCCCCCCCTCCTTATGGCCTTATATGGGGGATTCGTGAGGTTCCATAATCGATTTTTGTTCTGACAGACTTTTAAATTGGGATCGTACTTGTCTTTGTTCGCTACTTTATATACTCAGGTGTTGGTTCCATGTTTATTCAATTGGATGATCGACCACCATGCCATGATCAAATGACAAACGACGTAAACATATTTTTTTCACCCATTCCATAGCTGTATATCTACTGGAGTTGTAAACGATATCAATTTCACTAACTTGGATGCTTCGATTCTGTGGTTGCCAATAAATAATGGTATATTATATCACGGGGATTAAAGAGATAGTTAGCGGGGAACAAATATTGTAAAAACTTGTATACCGTTTCCTTTTTGGACATCACATCAATAGAGTCATGTCTATTTTTTCAGTGAAAAAAACAGTAACAAATTTCTGTGTCGTACGAGTGTATGGCAATTATACGATGTGCCCCTTGGTGACCTTGAGCTTGATGATGAACCCATGTCATTACCTAAAATCAATAAGGTTGGTATCATGAGCGAATGAGTTCATTTACACATATTGTATACTCATTGACACTGCACTTGATCCCAAGAGTGTTCAAGTAAGAATCACTCTCGAAATATGTACAGTTGCAGTTAATTACTATTATGAGCATATATGAGTATTATACGGCATAACCCTTGATGACCTTAAACTTGACGTCAGATGACCCTCGTTGCCTAAACTCAAGATTGTGTCCATTTCAGAAGATGTATATGAACAGGACAATGGATACAGATAGGGAAAGACCGGCCCTGTATCCATTGGGAACAAAAGATAAGACAATGACTGCATTGCCGTCTTTCTCAAGTACCAAAAGTTCATCAACACCAGCAGAATAAAAAGTTTGAAACGAATTTATTCTTTCCCTGGGGTTCTGTTCATGACGTGTCCCTTTGCATAATCAGAATCACTCGTCTATATCAGGTACACGGTAGACGCCTCCCCCCTCCCTCCCTCCCCCACACAATCAGATGTCACTACATGGGCCGTGACCTTTGTGGTTGGCACCAGGTCAGGGGCACCTTCGTTTCGGGAACAACGATTAACATTGCTTGGTTGGTTGTCCTTTTTTACGAATGAGCATGCGTATTCTGCCATCGCGCAGTTGTCAAATAACATGACGGACATGACGTCATTTCGACCAAACTAGGTCAAACAACTCGCATTATTTGCGACCACGGTGAATATTGTGACCATTTTTAATGAAAAGAAAGCGCTCCGGGTGTGGCACTCATGAAGAAAGAGTGCTGCCATCTTTAGGTAGCTTTGAGAAACACATACTTTTTTCACAGAAATTAGCACTGATAATATCACGAACGGAAAACATTAGTTGTTCGATATAATTCCGGCTATGACGGTTGCGTTTTCTGTATTGTGTAATCAACGTTTGCATTCTAAAAATCACATTTGCATGAAAATTTGCCGACTTATCATGAACCGAAAAATGAACATAGGTTGAATGCGTTTCAAAAAAAATTTCCAAGATATAAATTCATGATATGAAATCAGGCTATATTGATCAACAGCAGCGGTGTGTTTGATATTTGCTTTGTTTTGTAGATGTCCTCTACTTAGTTCTTGTTTGTGAGTGTTTTGTTAGAGGAGTCGATTCCAGTTAATTAGTGATTATTTCTCAGTTTCAACATATCTGTCAATTTACCCGTCGCAATACATAAAGATATCCGTGATATCAGTTTGACAAAATTATTTTCATTCACGAACAAATATAAAGCGATACAAATGTGCATGTATCTAAGTTTACGCATGGACGTATATGTGCAAATAAATACGGTATCCGGTTATGCTTTTCTGCATAACCAGACATATTTCAGAAGGTGCACCATCCATCCGTTTGTTTTATAACGTCCTATAATGAAAATTGCATCAAAATGTTCAGTCACTAGGGCGAAACAGGCAAGTGTATGATCCAATCGAGAACCGAACAATATTATATGCGTGAGACCGGCTGTTTTAAAATCATCCAAACAACATTGAATTAGTTAAGCATTCCTATTCATAAGATTACATCGATATGCAATCCTAGAGCATAAGAGTTTTTTTGTTGACTAATCTCATGGAAGTTTAATTTCTGATAATACAGAGTGTTAGCACTCGCACAACGCACATAACATCCTCTTGAAGTTCACGAGCAGTTGTGTACATTAGGATATAAATTGACCGAAAAACTTTGTGATATAATGCACGTATATAATGCATTAAAAGTCAGTCGACCTGAATAATTATTTGTATCCGTTGTCTTTTTCATGTCCACCATATATATTCTGGGAGTCCCACATGCTTCAGTTGTTTTTCGGTTGTGTTTATAAGGTCGGCCACTGGGCTAAGTGAACACAGCGCTTTCTATATTGTGTGGTAAAAAAAATATCAGTCGACATACTCTGATATTTATAACTCGTTTACACCTTTTTTAGCTGGTTTAATTTGCGTTGCTTAAATGTTGTCGTATTATTTTGGCATACTTCACTTGGGATTCAAACGATAGTTTTCTAACGAATTTCAGATTCCTTCGTGAGTTATGCCAAGTTATAATACGATGCCATTTGTCATCAAGTTATAATACGATACCATTATTGAGATATCGGGGGAAAAACGGTGTAAGCGGGTTGGAAAAATTAGAGGATAAACGTATTCAAAACAAAATAATATCATGTGCAGATATGAACTATGTGATTATATGTGATACAAAAATTGTTTCTCCTTCCAATCATATGGATATAACCTATCCGCACAACGATTCGTTGTATTCCTTACCTTTCATTGTTGTATGCCAGAACAAATCTGCTAGTTTCTACATCACTGAACTATAGAAAAAAAAGCTTGATTATTTTTTGGAATTGTGTATCACAGAATGTAGAAATCCATTACATTTGCCACACACGGTATCGGGATTGTTTTTGAAGCACTCAACATGGATTTTTATTACATTTTAAGTTTGTAATTTCCAGTAGGTAGTGCATTCCAGATACTTCGAGGTGTGTTTGCCACCGTGTATTATCATAATATGCTCACAAGAGAGGTCTTGATGGTCCTTGATTCAGAGATAATTCATTATCAACCTATTCAATGTGTCATATGAACGTTTTATGCAATCCTCAATCATTTCATGGAACCTTCCTTCGTAGTTTTCTACGGTAAAACATACAATAGATATATGGTCTTCATAGGTATCGATTTGTGAACAGTCCATAAAAATGACACCAACAACAGTGAGGGGAAACATGCTTTTTGCGATCAATATTGCATTTTTGTCAGTTATCGTTTTAATATTACTTGCTATATTTGTTATATGAGCCTATTATGTGTATCGATTGGATGACATATAGCTCGACACGTGTGTACACATTCTATGGTGTGTATTTCATGCTTTTAATTCAATCACACACACTGTCAATGGTCGTGTATGGATGTTTTGTTTGGTGTTCCCTGTACATATACGGGAATGAGAAGAAAAGAAGCATATTATTAAATTTGACTGATTTGATGACTGCAGAGTGAAAATAATGGTCTCATAGTTAAGCACCCCTATTAAGAGTTTTTAGCTTACCGAAAATAAAGTTTGATAACCTATTGGCCTGGAGTTGCGTCCGCCATCGGTCGTTTACATTTTATATAGTTTAACGGTCGAATTTTCCTGAAATTGTCAACAAAAAATACTTGAACTAGTTCAACAAGGAGTAATTCTTGTCTTTTTCCATTCTTGCATTCATAACTTCCAATTTTCAAACGTTTATGCAAACTCCACTCGATGAATAAAAATTCAAAACTTTATATGGAAATATCGTAAAACCCCCACGATTTCATCTTCTCAAAATTAACTTGGATAAAAAAAATGGATAATTTATATAATATCATTTTTCGCAAATTCTTCAATTGTATTCTCATTCATGATTGCTCGAGGGATTCCATAATGCTCAAGGATACGATGGGATACTTAGCATAAATAGATTTCTAGAAAACTGTTTTTTGTTTGTGTGAATTTCGTCTTACTTTGAAAAAAAATGCTTGAAATCCATTCGTCATGGAGTATGTAGACGGATGTGCTATCTGAATGGTTGCATATACAAGTGAGCCATCGAGTGATATGAAAAGCACATTATGGAGTCAAAATTTGAAACGAGTTGACCTTGAGTACTCAAATTCAAGACTGAATGCCCACCTCGAAATGTGTAGATTCGTTTTCCAAGACAAATCTCTTGAAAATAGAACGTTTGTTACTTTGAACTTCACGAACACATTGAGGGCTTAAAACTA
Organism: Terebella lapidaria; assembly: GCA_949152475.1. NCBI lineage: Eukaryota > Metazoa > Annelida > Polychaeta > Terebellida > Terebellidae > Terebella > Terebella lapidaria. The sequence continues at coordinate 5,626,725 of OX424567.1, forward strand.
TACAAAATATATAAATGGTCTTTGGAGGCAAAACTCCTTATTGTAAAATTATTTTGAACTTGAGTAATAATATGCATAACCACATATCATATCCACGAAAACATAATGCCTTAGGAGACATTTGAATTAAATCTCAAGTTGCATTACAGACGTTTAAAAAGTCACATGTGCTGAATCGTTTGGCACTTGATTCAGCACATGTGCTGAATCTTGAACTTGACCTGCGATGACCTGAAGTTTATGTACTTCATATCCAGAACAAGTGTGTAAAACGATCTTTGAAGAAAATACCTTGAAGATACAGCTTATAATTGTACACTGAATATATAAGAAATCCTATATGATGTATATTTTCGTGACCTAGGGGTTAAATAAATTTAACCTTTAGTACTCTAATGAGGAGTTATGTTCACCAAAAGTCGTGTAAATTTGTCTTTGGAGAATTGCATTTTGAAGATGGAGCTCGAGTAAGTACATACATTATAGACATCTAGGGAATGACATCTTCCGGACGCATTTCGCAAAGTTGAAATTGACATCCGATGTGTTCACATTCAAAAATATGTTAACTACGAAATTCCCGACGATGGAGCTGTGATTGTATTTTGAACATATAGGGAGTCATATATCAAGCATGTTTTGGTTTCCTTAAATTTCACCTTCAATGACCTTCCGTGTCCAAATTCAAAGTTATACCCATCAGCAAATGTGTACCTTAACAATAAAATGGAACTTGAGTGCTCAAATCATGTTCATCACAACGAGTGTAAAATCATCGCAGGAGGCAAAAATTTTGAATATTGAAACCATGTTTTGAGCATATATGATGCTATATGTCTAACATCACTAGGTGACATTGAACTTGGTCTAGATTATTCAAATTCAAGATGATTTCCAGCCAAAACAAAACATGGATGAAATAATGCATATTATATGACTTATTACTTGGCGAAATCTCCGATTTGTAAAACGTCAATTTACAAAATGAGGCTATATATCGGAAATTATTTGTTGTTCAGAGAAGCGGCATTGGAAACCTCGTTGAATTCTGGTTTAGGAGGGTACTGTCCGATACTTTTCCGCCATGATAGATTTTCAGCTATGACGTCATAAACGTATGCCTCTCATACCAATTTTTCGACTATTCAGCGAGTTTTCAATTTGAGTCCAATTTGACGGTATTGGACTCTAATTATGAGAATGTATGTGGAATATTAATATCCAGCTATATACCGAGTTTCAACACGCTACGTGCAACGTCAATGACGTCATGACGTAAAACGTCACATTTCAAAATAGGGCTATATACCGGAAAGTATTTGTCGTACAGAGAAGCGGATTGCACCATTGGAAAGCTCGTTGAATTCTGGTTGAGATGATACTGTCCTATACTTTTTTGTCATGACAGATTTTCCGCAATGACTTCATAAACGTAATGCCTATCATACTAATGTTTCGACTTTTCAGCATACTCTAAAGGTATTGGACCGTAATTATGAGAACGTATGTGGAATATAAAGGTAGTCCGCTCCAAACAGTGAGGGGAGGGGGTCAAAAAGTTTTTTTTTAAATAATAACTGTATCAATATATTCTAGAGCTTTAAAATGACATATTTTATATAGTAACTGATCAGCATCCTGAAACTGAAAAGGAGATATGGGGTCACCGTATTCGTTCACATGGAAAACACGATGCAAGATGTGAATATGGATAAAAAAAATTCATTTTAGATAAATATTTGTGATTTTTATCGAATATGTCGCAGAAACCAGCACGGTGACCCCCTATTTTCATTTCAGTATTAGTATGTTGATCAGTTACTCTATAAATATAGGTCGTTTTGATGAGAAAATATTTAAGAAATAACTGTTAAATTTTTACTATTCATTACCTCACTGTTTGTAGTGGATTACGTTAATAACATCCCGAATCTGCCCCTCCCCCTACCTCCTTCTAAAAAAATAATTTCGATAAGTTTTGGCCTTCAGGCCAATGGTATCTCGTTATATGTTCACTCTGTTCAATTTTTGCCACTTTGTAGCTCAACACCGAAACATCTAGAACCCAACGTGCATGAAAAATCAGCCTAACATTATATAGCCCATGTGTGTCACCAATCAAATATCGCCATAAAATTGCCGAACTTCATTATATATTCATAATTCAGACCATGGTATAATACGTTCATATAATGTTTAAGATTTATTAATCAGTTTTGATATGACATATGTTCGTCACAGACTAGATAGGAATATTGTCACACCAAGTCGTCAAATCCATTATTCAAGTTTCCATAACGTGTATGATTTTACTTTCAATCGACATAGGCAAACTGATGTAAGCTGAAGGTCGATCTGTGACATTTCTTGAGAAAGTTTTTGCCCTCAATACTACTCGTCCTAAACATTCAATTTAGTCTGTCTGGTACCTCTTCACTACCTTCTGAAAATTTTGAATATCGAAACCCTGTTCTGAGCATATATGATGCTATATATCTAGCATCACTAGGTGACATTGAACTTGGTCTAGATAATTCAAATTCAAGATGATTTCCAGCCAAAACAAAACATGGATGAAATAATGCATATTATATGACTTATTACTTGGCGAAATCTCCGATTTGTAAAACGTCAATTTACAAAATGAGGCTATATATCGGAAATTATTTGTTGTTCAGAGAAGCGGCATTGGAAACCTCGTTGAATTCTGGTTTAGGAGGGTACTGTCCGATACTTTTCCGCCATGATAGATTTTCAGCTATGACGTCATAAACGTATGCCTCTCATACCAATTTTTCGACTATTCAGCGAGTTTTCAATTTGAGTCCAATTTGACGGTATTGGACTCTAATTATGAGAATGTATGTGGAATATTAATATCCAGCTATATACCGAGTTTCAACACGCTACGTGCAACGTCAATGACGTCATGACGTAAAACGTCACATTTCAAAATAGGGCTATATACCGGAAAGTATTTGTCGTACAGAGAAGCGGATTGCACCATTGGAAAGCTCGTTGAATTCTGGTTGAGATGATACTGTCCTATACTTTTTTGTCATGACAGATTTTCCGCAATGACTTCATAAACGTAATGCCTATCATACTAATGTTTCGACTTTTCAGCATACTCTAAAGGTATCGGACCGTAATTATGAGAACGTATGTGGAATATAAAGGTAGTCCGCTCCAAACAGTGAGGGGAGGGGGTCAAAAAGTTTTTTTTAAAATAATAACTGTATCAATATATTCTAGAGCTTTAAAATGACATATTTTATATAGTAACTGATCAGCATCCTGAAACTGAAAAGGAGATATGGGGTCACCGTATTCGTTCACATGGAAAACACGATGCAAGATGTGAATATGGATAAAAAAAATTCATTTTAGATAAATATTTGTGATTTTTATCGAATATGTCGCAGAAACCAGCACGGTGACCCCCTATTTTCATTTCAGTATTAGTATGTTGATCAGTTACTCTATAAATATAGGTCGTTTTGATGAGAAAATATTTAAGAAATAACTGTTAAATTTTTACTATTCATTACCTCACTGTTTGTAGTGGATTACGTTAATAACATCCCGAATCTGCCCCTCCCCCTACCTCCTTCTAAAAAAATAATTTCGATAAGTTTTGGCCTTCAGGCCAATGGTATCTCGTTATATGTTCACTCTGTTCAATTTTTGCCACTTTGTAGCTCAACACCGAAACATCTAGAACCCAACGTGCATGAAAAATCAGCCTAACATTATATAGCCCATGTGTGTCACCAATCAAATATCGCCATAAAATTGCCGAACTTCATTATATATTCATAATTCAGACCATGGTATAATACGTTCATATAATGTTTAAGATTTATTAATCAGTTTTGATATGACATATGTTCGTCACAGACTAGATAGGAATATTGTCACACCAAGTCGTCAAATCCATTATTCAAGTTTCCATAACGTGTATGATTTTACTTTCAATCGACATAGGCAAACTGATGTAAGCTGAAGGTCGATCTGTGACATTTCTTGAGAAAGTTTTTGCCCTCAGTACTACTCGTCCTAAACATTCAATTTAGTCTGTCTGGTACCTCTTCACTACCTTCTAAACAGCCAGATCATTACTAATTAGTAATGAGCTAAAAAAAGAAGTTATCCATAGAATTCCGCAGCTTACAGATTTCAGGTTATGACTTTGGTATTACAGGTCTGGATGAGTTAAAACAGTTTCCATCACCCTGAGGGGGTTGCTGGCATTCGGAGGTACCGCTGTAATTCGTGGCTGTATCAGTAAACTAAAAAAAAGCTGGACGATAGACAGCTGATAGATTGTGAGCCAGAAAACAGCAAAAACCCCACATGTAGGGATTCGTATTCCTTGTAAAACATATATTCTGGCGTATCATAATACACCGTGCAGACCTACATCATTGGGTATTATATGTCATAGAATGACACAAAATGCGGTTAGACCTGGAATGATAAAGTAATTTCGTATGTGTTGTACAATGTAAATCCTTCATAGAAGTTAAAATAACATACAGTGTTCCCCTGATATTAGACCTATCCTTCTGCCACAAAATTGAGGTCTTATTTAAGGGGAGTCTCATTGGAAGGGGAGACTTTATGTTAAAGTTATAGGGGGTCTTATTCGAGGGGGGCACTTTATATAAATTGTGATGTAATTGATCAATAAAGTATTCCAGTCTCATATACGGCGTATATTCAGAGTCTCAGTTGCTCGCTCGTGTGGTTGATTATTCATGTGTGTGGGTATGAGTGCCCTTACGACTCTGATAAGCTTGTTTCCCTTCGCACAATAAGATGCGATCACCCACTTCTGTGGCAGGGATATCGACTCTCCCACAGAGTCGCCGCATGCACCTCAGCATTCTGCGGTCTACTGGCCTAGACATAGCAATGTAAAAAAGTAAGTGCTGCCATCTGTTGATGGAATTAAGAAATGCTCGGAGTAAACGAGATCATATTTTCAGAGGACTAATTCAAGAGTATCGCAGACGATACTCATTTATTTGGGCTGTGGTAGGAAAGATAAAAAAATATAGTGCATTTTGTATCGGGTTGGTTCTAGTATTGCATGACTTGTTTTGTAAGGGAAACCGATTCACCATCCGATGACCATACGTGCCACATTTTCGCGTACATTTTGACAAAATATGTGAGGTTCATATCATGTGTTCCGCTATTATGTTTAATCAAATTTTAAATATAACACTGGTGAAAAGATTAGTACCAAAATTGGCACCGAAACCAGATAAAAAAGCGATGTGTTAAAATGACACGAACCTCAAAGTATTTGTCAATGATTATCCATCACATCGCGAGATGTTCTTTTTCTCATAATATTATATAATCATAATATAAATACACGTGTGCAAGCAACCAGTTAGAGACGAGTGTTTCTACCTGGAAAAAATTATATCTTGGAAATCATTTCGCTGCTCAAACGTATGTATTAATAGAAATGTTTATGGATCACCCTATAATTGCACAATATAATTGTGTACGAACGTGAAAAACATGCCGGTTGATGTGCATGTGAATTAAAATATTTGGCCTATATCCACCATAATAAATTGAAATTTAAAAAGTCTCGACATCATACGAGTAGTTTAACACGATTAGTAATATTATATTGCTGTTGCACTGAATTGAATTTGCTGTGTTCTAGAGCACAGGGAGATTGTACATGACACCCATCTCTTTTTAGAACTATGCTCAGCTCATTATTCCTATGGACCTAGTATAATAGTTTTTGATATATATATTTCAACCTGTCTGACTTTATCCCAGTGCGTTCTTAGCCCATACATTCTCAATTAATGTTGATATGTCAGCTGATGAGCTACCGCCATTTTAAATTTACGCAAAATGTCCAGAATTGCACAGATAAACAGTCGGCCATTGCAAATCTGTCACAAACAGTTTGCTGATATTAATTCAGCAATCTGACGTCAATTACTCTTTCTATTAATGCCGTGACCAATATTTTCGTATCTTGGACTGCTGTTGGTTGTGGGCAATTTTGAGATAATACTGTTATAAATTTTAATAAAATGCAACTCGCCAAAAAGGAAATAAACATGACGATAATTGGTGCAACATCAATTTCTATCCAGACCTCTCCGCGCTTGATTTACTGAGTACTCCAGGCAAGGTCCTGTAGTCATCGCATATATTTTTCGATTGTATTTTTTGCTTGACAGGCTTTGTTCGAAGCAATTTTCGAGGTTCGTACTTTTCTATCTTATTATATATATCTATCCCATAACTCTTGCACTCACACATAAAATATTTTGTAAAGTAGTCCAATATACATATAGGAGAGTGGGTTTAACATTTCTATGCTAAATATAAACCCAGGTGCTATTGTGACCCATTAGATAGATCATTGTATCGTATCAGATGTATCAGAAGCAGGAGGAGGAGAATATTTTCGGATATTGTGTGTGGAAATAAATCGTACTTGACTTGATATGGAAGTTATGTGGCGATTTCACCTAGAATTATCAGCAGAAACTTGGCTCTACATATCATCTGTTCCCAAGTTAACACACTTCGTCAGTTTTTGATGAAAATGTATGATTTTTTATAATGAGAACATCTTGTTCAATGTAGCTATTTGAATAAAATATAACTACTTATTATTCCTGTTGTGAACGTATTTTCTGCGGATATATTACGACTATTCCTTCACACACGCAAATAGTGATAACCGTCAAGGAACATGTTGTGTGGCGATGTAAGTGTCAATTTTTTCTTCGTAATATATTCTAAACACACTTAACGAATTGTTTTAAAATGCATCAGTGCACAAAGTGGGTGAAGTGGATATAATACGCTATACTACCCATCGATAAGGCTTTTTGATAGCAGAGTATGTCTGAAAGACCACTTAAACGTCCGAATATGGCTGAAGATTGGCAATTGAAAAACATATTGCCTCTCGAAAAACTCCTAGCCAACCGAATATAATTTTTATCGCCAAAGAAAGTTGAACAAACGTGTATCCCGAGGATGTACGTACTTATCAAAGTCTGACTACTAGCTTGGGGTGGATCACTTTCTCTTAGAACTTGTACACAAAACATTGATATCATGTCCATCATGGGTGCACTGCTACATGTAACAATACAGTGGGATACTAAATACATTTATGTAATACTATGTTTACCAATAAGTTTTCCAGGTTTACCTTTAACCAGTGATTTGTCAAACGTTCACGCATTGTATCACAAAAATAGTATTGAATTAAATAATATTGAAAAAAAAAACTACAGCTAATGTTGTATATGTGCAATACCATATTCCACAAAACAGTATTGAATCGCATTTGGAAGTGCGAGGAATTTTGACAAAATGCAGACGCCGATGGTATTTTACATGATTCTCTGCTTGGATGGATATTTGTGTACTGGTCACTGAAGTTGCAAAATATGATTAACATATATACATGTATTCGCAAGAAAATAGCAATAAAATAGCAATCAATACAATTCAGATTTAAAACATAAAGAGTGAGGGGTATTATAACACATACTAGGTTGATACAAACATTTCGGAAAATGCCTTATTATTTTTACGTGCTGTGTTGAAGTCACTCATACGATGTTGGGACTTAAACATGCCACATGGAGTTACTTAAACGTTCTGTAGTTATGCTGTTGTATTATTATTATACAACACAGACGATGCTTTAACACACTGACTGGTTTCACATTGTCCTTCTCGGCATAGAAAAAATAAAAGACAATACGAGACCTCACAACACTTGTATTGCAAATCAATGATGAATGAATTATGTGGCTAAGAACTAGCATCTTGTCAATTTAACATGTTGCTGTCACCAATGACCCCTGTCACCATCTGTTTTATGCCTGATCTTTTTCAATTATGAACCTTGAAGAACTGAAATACTCATGGCAAACTACTTTGTGACAACTATATATTGTCTATATATAATTATATTGTCTTGGTGAGACAACTAAGGGGCAAGGGTATGCGTTTGGGTGGGTCTGTATGTATGTTTGTTTTGCCCGGGCACGTAATTTGGAGGGAAATGATCCGATCGACCCTAAAATTGAAGAGATGAATTGATATTCCCTTGACCCAATCCTCCTTGATTTCGGAGGAAATCGGGTGAAAATGTTTGCCATTGCAGCGGAAAATGTGAAAAAATACATTTTTGACCATAACTTCTGAACAGATTATTATAGAAACTTCAAGCTTAGTTCATATTGTAGGACCAGGGCAAGCACATATGATACGACGTTGACACCTTGAAGCGTTCGCGAGGTGTAAAGGTCAAAGCTATTTGCAAATCTATGCAGACCATATCGTGTGGAAATGTCTTGAGCCCACAATTCCGGATATACCTTATTTTTGGCGCTACATAGTGTAGTGATGTCACAATAAAATCATAAACATCGATATGTCTCATATTTCAAAATGCCATAACATTGCTGGAACGGCATGAAATCGCTTCAAACTCGACATGCAAATCACAGGCCACGAAATCAATAGGAGGACTTATCAAGGTCAAGGGTCATGGTCAATGTCACTGAGAATCCGTGACAGAAATTTTGTTCAATAACTCCGCAGGTAGAGAGATGCAGATGAACCATAATATGCAGGAAAAGAATCGCCGTCTGACATGTATTTCAAATTTCCATTCGATCTCGAGCTGGTGAGTTAATGGAGGTCTTGATGTCAAGGTCAAATTTTCAAATTTTTTGAAACCTGTCGAGTGATATACTACAAGGAAGGTATTGAGACCAGATTTCGGATGTATCTTATATTTGGCTTCATGACATACAGTGATGGGGCTGGAAAAATATGTCCTGAAAAAAATTGTACTCCCTATATTTTGTCAAGCGATCCCCAGATTTTCTCCAAGCACAATGCTTTTTTGCACAAAGAGAGGCTTTCTATATATTCAATTATTCCAAAGAGTTCTTTTGTATAACTTTTGAAGTTCTTTTGAAGTTCTTTTGAAGACAAGCTCATTCCATGACTATGTTGCAAGAATGCACAGGACACTCTCGTCTGGAAGTTCGATACGTTGATTGTGGTCATTGGTTTGAAGTTGTGATAAAAGTTCCTGAGCCCCCACGCTAATATATTCCGGATGCACTACGTCATGTACGGTGGCAGCAGACTCTAGACAGCTAGGTTAAAACAATAGTTGCGCTCGAACACCGTAGTGAAGTGAAACGCTTGTTTAGAAAAAAATACATGTGTTCGATGCTCAATCAACCCAAGATCACGAACATTTTCACTTGCTGAAGAAGTCCCGAAGTCCGACATAAGAGAGCGGTTTAATAGTGACACCAATAGACTCGAATTACAGTCTACAATGTCTCTAGTTATAAGACATGGCCAGTCAACAGAACAGACGGGACTGATTCGGGCCTAACAGAGGCCCTCTCCCATGCCTGGAATAGGTTGTCAATACAGCTGGAAAGTTTTGAGAGAAAAATTCTCAATCCAAGTGAAGAGCAGTCAAAATCGCTGGACATTGGACAGTCGTGGTCTGCATAGCTGGTGTACACTGGCAATCAGTGAAGACTCGCTCCAGCACCCTGGGCAAAACAAATGATTAACCAGCTGTATCACGTGAATAGAATGATATGACTTATATATAATATGTAAATAGATAGATAGTTTAAACAACAATTGCAACAAATTCTGTTAAGATTCAAAGGAAGTACATAACAGATTAAAGTCAGCTATCATTTATTTGGATATTACAAATTGGTAGAGCACGAACCACATCGGACTGACTGTCGCTTGTTGATTCCCTTGGGGTAGTGAAGCACCAGCGTCGACCAAGAGAAAGATCTACATGCGTTTTCTCTTTGAGTGTCTCTCTATACTCAAAGAGAAAGCTATCTTTTTGACATGAGTTCTCCATCCGAGGATCCAGATCCCAAGCAGCTTGAAGATGGACACCCACTCGAGCGTAAAATCGTGTATTTGTAGATGCTGTACTTTGAGTGGGGTTTTCTGCAGGTGTATCACCATCTCTCTGGTAAACGCTGCGCTGATCTGCATATGATTCTGGTGAAACCATTTCGCTATGGACGTAGATGATGTTTGCAGTAGACTGTCATCTGTATAATTGTGGGCCATGATACCTGAAGAATTACGGGCTCCGCAATGCACAAAGGTCCAAACCAGGAGGCCTGTGGCATACTGGCCAATGCATCACTGAGTGAGAGTCACTACGACTCCTGGTTACCAAATTTGAAAGGATGGTCCCTTTCCGAGAGGTATCCGCCCAACCTGGCAAGCAGGTCGAAAGCTTTCTTGTAATCTACCAATATTGGGATTGATCTCTTGACATGTGCTGGTACATGTGTAACCAAGGGAGGAATACATCGAACAGATTGGGGTTCGAGCCCAGGAACTCTCACACAGCCATCTGCCCTACCAGATGAACTTGAAGAGATATCCCACTAGCCAAGCTAATAGGAGCACAATTACACACACATCAGAGAGGTCACATAATACCCAGGGATTTTGAAACCTCGAAACCTCGCCCCGAAGTGATGATCTATAACCAGACAACCTACTTCAACCTCAGATCATCCTCGGTCATAATAGGGCCACATCCCGCAGGTATACAAGGTATCCCACTGCTGCTATCAGACGAGCTGAAGGGATAGCTCACTAGCCAAGCTAGTAGGAGTACAATTTCACACACATCAGAGAGGTCACATATTTCTCGATCTGAAAAAGCATGGGTGGTTGCTAGACCTTGCAATCATCCGAACTGCCACTGATCTAACATATTTTTGATGTTGTCCGGTCCACTGACTATGATATTAACCTCAAGGTGTGAGGCCAATTCTGTAGCCAAGGAATTTGGACTGGGTATTGGCATATTATTCACACACTTCCTTGTCTGTGAGAGTTCGGTAAAGGAACTTACGCACCAAGACTCAAGTACAACCCCCCTGTATGGGGATCAGCAGATCGGCATTGGTGTAGCTCGGCTGTTGGTAGCAGTGACATTAGATCCGATGGAATCAGGTGGAGGCACGACAGAGCACCTCCAACCTCGGCTGCAGCATGAGTGGCAATGATACATCTGAAAAGTTATAAATCGTTCACATACATCAATTTATGATTGTGTGGATGAATAGATAATTTACTCGAAAATATAACTAATTTACAACAATTGCAATAATTCTATTGAGGTTCACATAAAATATATCAGAGATTTACATCATCTTTTTGAAACATGAGTGAATCATCGGCATTTTTAGTGTGCAAATTTGAACAAAAAGGGTTATTTTGTTTTTTTCTTAGGATTACATATTGGTGTAGGATGAACCACATTGGAGGGAGTGTCCTTTATTGATTCCATGACTCGAGGTAGTGTAGTTCTTTTTGCTGGCATCAGCTTCGACCTAGAGAAAGATCTGCATGCGTATGCGTGTCTCTCCACACTAGCATCTGCTGTATCCATGCTTCTCCGTACGACACAGTTGCTCTTTCCTGGAGTAACACGAGTGAGCTTTTTCCTCAGGCTTGGATGTTACACTGCCTCCATTGCTACTTCTCCAAAGTCACTTCAGATAGTATATTCTTGGTTCGGCCCTAGCTATGATCTTTCCGACATGACTGCTTGAAAGTGAACACCCTCTCGACTATGAAATCATGTATTTGTAGATGCTGTACTTTGAGTGGGGTTTTCTGCAGGTATACTACCATCTCTCTGGTAAACCTTGCGCCGATCTACATATGATTCTGGTGAATCCGTTTCGCTATGGTCGTAGATGATGTTTGTAGTAGACTGCCATCTATATAATTGTGGGCCATGATACCTGAAGAATTACGGGCTCCGCAATGCACAAAGCAGGAGGCCTGTGGCACACTGGCCCATGCATCACTGAGTGAGAGTCACTACGGCACCTGGCTACCAAATTTGAAAGGATGATCCCTTTCCGAGAGGTATCCGCCCAACCTAGCAAGCAGGTCGAAAGCTTTCTTGTAATCTACCAATATTGGGATTGATCTCTACATGTGCTGGTATATGTGTGACCAAGGGAGGAATACATGGAACAGAATGGGGTTCGAACCCAGGAAATATCACACAACCATCCGCCTTACCAGATGAGCTTAAAGGGATATCCCACTAGCCAAGCTAATAGGAGCACAAATACACACACATCAGAGGTCACATAATACCCATGGATTTTGAAATCTCGCCCGAAGTGAGGATCTATAGCCAGACATCCTACTTCAACCTCAGATCATCCTCAATCATAATAGGGCCACATCCCGCAGGTATACAAGCTACCCACTGCTGCCATCAGACGAGCTGAAGGGATAGCTCACTAGCCAAGCTAGTAGGAGTACAATTCCACACACATCAGAGAGGTCACATATTTCTCGATCTGAAAAAGCATGGGTGGTTGCTAGACCTTGCAATCTTCCAAATTGCTATGGATCTAACATATTTTAAAAGTTGTCCGGTCCACTGACTATGATATTCACCTCAAGGTGTCAGGCCAATTCTGTAGCCAAGGAATTTGGACTGGGTATTGGCATATTATTCACGCACTCACTTGTCTGTGAGAGTTCGGTAAAAAAACTCACGCACCCAGACTCAAATACAACCCCCGAGTTTGGGGATCAGCAGATCAGCATTGATGTAGCTCGGCGTTTGCTTACAGTGACATTAGATCCGATGAAATCAGGTGGAGGCACGACAGAGCTCCTCCAACCTCGGCTGAAGCATGAGTGGCAATGATACATGAAGCGTTATGAAGCGTTCACATATATCAATTCATGAATGTGTGGATGAATAGATAAGTTACTCAAAAACATAACTAATTTACAACATTTGCAATAATTCTATTGAGGTTCACATAAAGTATATCAGAGATTTACATCATCTTTTTGAAACATGAGTGAATCATCAGCATTTTTAGTGTGCAAATTTGAACAAAAAGGGTTATTTTGTTTCTTTCTTAGGATTACATATTGGTGAAGGATTAGCCACATTGGACGGAGTGTCGTTTATTGATTCTATGACTCGAGGTAGTGTAGTTCTTTTTGCTGGCACCAGCTTCGACCTAGAGAAAGATCTGCATGCGTATGAGTGTCTCTTCACACTAGCATCTGCTGTATCCATGCTTGTTCATACGACACAGTTGCTCTTTTCTGGAGTAACACGAGTGAGCTTTTTCCTCACGTTCGGATGTTACACTGCCTCGATTGCCATTTCTCCAAAGTCACTTCAGATAGTATATTCTTGGTTCGGCCCTAGCTATGATCTTTCCGACATGACTGCTTCATTCGAGGATCCATATCCTAAGCAGCTTGAAAGTGAACACCCACTCGACTATGAAGTTGCGCATTTGTAAATGCTATACCTTCGGTACGATTCTCCCCAGGTGTATTACCATCTCTGTCATTAATCTGGTGTCGATCTGCATACGATACTGATGAAACCAGTTCTCGACTGACGTAGATGTTGATTGCTTATATATGTTTGTCGTCTATATTTTTGTGGCACACAAGGGTCCAAGTCAGGAGGCCCGTGGCACAATGGTCCATGTATCACTGTGTCCAAGCCACTCTGACAACTGGGTGCCCAGCTTGAAACATTGTACGCAAGAAACATGGTTGCAGGAATAGTTGGAACGAATCAACTTCCAAGTTGTTGGTGTTAACTTTGAGAGCTTTGTATGACATTGATCCACAGTATATCAAAGAACTGTTATACGCCCCCCAACGCAGCCTCACGTCTCAGTCGGCTCTATTCATGTTGTTTGTAGGACTCTGCAGCCACTCTGACACCTATTTACCTAGCTTGAATCGTTGATCCCTTTCCGTGAGGTATATATCTACCCAACCAGGCAAAAAATACGCAAGAAACATAGTCGTAGGAATAAGTGGATTGCTCCTTTGGCTCCCCATCACTGAACGCATGAACTTCAAGTTGTTGATGTTACCTTGGAGAGCATTGTATGACATCGGCCCACAAGAAGATGTTTACACCATCCGTCCCCAAATGCAGCCTCATGTCTCAGTCGGCTCTATTCCGTGTTGTTCCTGGGACCTTATTGGAGTTTTTCCTAGGACCCTGCTACTTTTCCAGCAAAAGCCTTCCACACAACATCCTTGCCACTGATTCTCTCTCTCTCTCTCACTCTGCGTTCAAAGAGAGACTACAAACATATTCATTCAATAGTACCAATTTATGTCCATGCACACCATAGCTCCTCCGAACTGGTTTCTGGGATAGTGTGCGCTAAATATGTTTTATTTTTGTAAGTTTGTCCGGCAGGCCACAGTTCTGAAACTTGTTCTCAGGATCTGTGTGATCAACCGGGTCGAAGGCTTTCTTGTAATTTACTAGAAATATTGAGATCCACCGTTTGGCATGTGCTGACGCATGTCTGAACAGGCATATATGATTGCTAGCCCTTTAGGTCATCCGAATCTGGCATGGGTCTATCCTATCCTTGATGTTGTCCGGGACCCTCACGTCCAGGATGCGGCCATCATTAGAAGTTATCTTGTCTCCAAACAGAAGCTCTAATCCGGAAATGGTTCCCTCCATCTCAGGAACCCAGCAATACAGTCAAGACCGGACGGGTACCAACCGATGCTAAGTTATTGTTCATGCACATCCGGTGTTGAGCTGGTAATCGGGAATGCACCCTATTCACTGATTTGCCTCCACATTTCCAGCGTCTCACAGGATTCACTACATTTGAAGGTCATCTCCCGAAGAACCGATATTTTGTAGGACTTGTTGGAATCATTCTGGCGATAATGTACATTGGGAGCGCCGAAACTCGACAGAGCTGCATGCTTCTTTGTGAACTCGTCGTGAGATTTCTTGGGCATTACCGTGGGCGTTACTAGCTGCTGGTACCAAAGCCAAGATGCACACGTTACTCGCACCAGGGAATCACACTCGAACTATCCTGGATCATGCCATGACCTTTGATTCCTATCACGACCATACGATTGGTCACCCTCACCTCACTGCCATCTGCAGATAATTGTCGACAGAGCTTAGGGTTGAGTTACATTACTTATATATGGTGGATCTGTCTGTGACCTTGAACATCACGCTTGACCTGATATTGAGAAGTAAATGAATTTGACTCTACAGATACAAATTTCGCAGATACATCTCAGGGTTGTATTACTTATGTATTTGGGTAAACGTGAACTCAAATCAAATGACATTTATTGGTAAGTCTCTGCAAATATTTTGGTGACATTTCATTCCAGGTGACATTGATTGGTAAGTCTCAAAGTCATGTATGGCAGATATCTTGATGACCTTGAACTTCATATCAGGTGATATTGACTGTTAGTCTCAATGTCATATATGGCAGATAGTTTGATGACCTTTAACTTCATTTCAGGTGATATTGACTGATAGTCTCAAAGTCATATATGGCATATATTTTGGTGATCTTGAATTTCATTTCAGATGACAATGACTGTTTTCTAAAGGTCATATATGGCAGATAGTTTGATGACATTGAACTTCATATCAGGTGATAATGACTGTATGTCATATATGGCAGATATTTCGGTGACCTTGAATTTCATTTCAGATGACCTGGAGTACTCGAACTCAAGGCTTCATCATTGAAAGTCAAAACTCATGAAGATACAGTTTAGGTCTGTAATACATGTATGGTTCTGTATTCCTATGTTATGTCTTATATCATGACAACCTTGAACTTGACGTTAGATCATGTTAAGTGTTTAAACGTAATGATATGTAAGGTCCACCTGAGGATGTGTCAGGTGATCATTTGAAACATACTCTCGAAGGGAGTTGTCAGGCCCCTTTCACCAATTCATACTCAGAGGAAATAACTATCTGAACAAATGGTTGGTACGTTACAGCACCCTTGGTACTATGTTTTATTTTTGTCGAAATGGGAAGAAAACCCAAAATGTCCGCCCTCTTTCTTTGCTTCATTATAAAATAACGTGCATGTAGACTTGGACAATTTTGTACGTCCAACAATATGTGTGTCTATATCAGAATCGACAATTCTGTTGTTTAATGATTGATAGATGGATATTGAGATTTAACGAGGCACACGGAGTGACGTAAGAGAGTGTGTCACTTTAAAAATTTGCCACCCGCATATCATAGATGTTTGTCATGGATATACACGACCTCCTATGGGTTGATATCTACATTGGCAACGAATCCTATTAATCACAAGGCGTGTCTGGTGAATGTTAAGAATTGTGTGTTCACTTTGGCCATACAGCCCATCTGTATCTATCACCAAGTTTCGACGAACACACAAAGTCAGGAGTTCTAACAAACATTAATGTAACTTAGTTTTACTAGACGTGTTGAATATTTAGCACTGAACTAGCGAGCCAAATATTAATATGGATGATATACGTCACTGATGGCCTTTTTTGTCTGTATTTTGTTGAATATGATTTTTCAAGAAATTATCATTCAGCACAAATTCAGACATATATTATAACAAGTCGCTAGTTGTTTTCATGATATCAAGCATATTTTGTTTCAATTTATCACGAAATCAAACGTAACATACATGTACAGTTGGCGTAATGACTAATATAACACAGAAAATACTACACAATGTTATCCCATCAAAGAACACTGTTGACATTCGAAAAACATGTACCTTATTTATTTCAAAATTTTACATGTATGACCAAGTTCACACTACGAGTACCGGGTGGAACCTGTGGACTTGTGCATGTATATGAAGGTCGGAATACACGTCATGTGTAATGTATTGGGAGAGCTTATTGACAGTCAATTAGTTGTCCTATGGGGTATATGCGAATGAAGGATGCTGGGTGGAGAAACAAATTCGAACGAATTTCTTAACTTTCTGATATGCATCATCTGTTATTTTGCAGCACAGAGACAGCTCGCACGATTGATGATACTGGTCTATGATTTCGAAACTATAACTTTCATATATTTTACAGTAATAACACAAATTTTGGAGCCGAAAATTGTGGATTACAATGAAATCAGCTGCAGACATCGAACATAAAATTGTCTGGCTAGAAAAATAACACGACTTGCACTGGAGATACTCTGAATGATTGATATTTGAACGAAGAATTCATGTGATACATGAAGAGTTGTAAAGCATAGATTTTATATCTGGTTTGACTGTCGCACACTGTTCAAGATGTATGTGGTAATTTAAATTCTTCGATTTCTTGTGAGGAATTAATTTTTCGTCTCAGAGCTCAACAACCGAGAGTGTTTATGTGCACATATTGTCTGTCTGTCTAGTAAACTAGGCACGTGTTTAATTTGATTTGACGATAAAAGATGTCTGCCGGTTGTCCTACATGATCACGTCATCTGTACAAAAATGTCAAGTAAATGTCATATAAGTTCAGTGACCCCTTGGTATATATATAGACATCTCGAACACATCATGCAGGTATCAATCACTACGCCATGACTTTAAATTGTGTATAAACATTTCGTAGACCAATATAATTCATTTTTTTTCGCGCATTTTTACTGGAAAACAAACGGAACACTTTAAAACACGTTTTCAGGTTCAATGTCAGTTTTTCGCAGGTGAATGTACGCACAGCCATCATTTGAATGCATGGTGGTTGCTTGGTGGTTAAAGAAAGAACATTGCCATAAAATGAGAAGCTTTCGTAAACTAAACTGGAAAGGAAACACACAAAAATGTCAGTGATTTTTAATTTATTCCCCCGCCAAGAAGCTATTCCTCGAACATAGCAAGTTTCTGTAATTCCTCATATTGAAACATCTACGAAACATACGATTTTCATTTTCTAACTTAGTATACAAAGCTTTGTGAAGCCTTTGAACTGACGAAACACATACTCGTTGATTAAACATATGGATCTGGAGTTAAAACGAGTGAAAACTGCCTGGTTTAATCGTTTAGTGTGTAGAGAATATGCGGCATTGTCACTGGCAAATCGTGATTTGTAGGTGCACTTATAATTCCCCAAAACCTAGTTGAAAAAAAAATAGTATGAGAAGACAAAATTATGGTAGAACAAACGTCGAACTCGCGGTTGGAGTCAACGGTCGCAAAAACCCTTTGTAAGAACTAGTTCACCGAAAACAAAACACTTAAGTTTACATTGTTGCTGTTAGCTAGAGTGAAGGATTGATGTGTACCAATGCCGGTATGAAATCGAGTTCGTGTCTCCTGGAATATGTGCTGGCAACAATTCAAACCTGATAAAATTTGTACCCGTGCACGAAAACTAACTTCGGAACTATTTTGGTGTGAAAAACATTCATTCGCTAGACGTCTCTCTTGATCATGGGGACATGATAGAGAAAGATGTCCAATAAATCAGTCTAGCCAGGTATAATAACACAAAAATACAACGAAAAAGTTGTGAGAATGAACACTGAGATATGCAAATATTTATCATTACGCTAATTGATAAATCATACTCATAGCAATGTAAAGCTACAGTCAATTCAATTATGGCAAATGCCCATGTTCATTTGATATGTAATAACAAAAGTATTAGTTAGGGATTTTTTCGTGCTTCTCTTTCGAAAGCAGTTGCCACTCAGTAAAAAGCTTGGACGATTCAAAGAAAACTGTCTAACATGAAATTCATCTTGTTTTGTGTATTTTTTTTTTCGGTGAAGAAACGGCATCTATGATTTATTATAGGGTCAAATACTTTGTTTTGTTTTCAATATATGGAACAATAGTGAGTGCCGTCAGGATTTAATGCTGTAAGCATACTTGACTGTTCATGCAAACTAGTAAAATATACCTAAACTGGATGGGTATATGCACGAGTGCATTAACAACACAATTAATTTAGCTGTTTATAGTTGGCATTTTTATTTTTAGATTCAGTCAGCAAAAACACAACTGCACTTCGTATAGTGCCTACGTCTCCTTCCAAAGGACGACGAAAAAAAGTTCATAAAGACTGTCTGTGACCTGAACGATATTTCAAACTGTGCCTTTTTTATTTCGAAATTAAAAAGGTCTGTTTAAAATGACATTCATGTATGTGCACTACCTACGTTTGTTGGTCACAGGCATCGTGGTGGTCTGAAAACATCGGTATCTGATAAGATTGGTACTCGATACCGCTTATGTATAACGATAGGGTCAGGTTACAATATACATTTACTTTTTAATCTTTTCAAATCAAATTGTATCAAGCATATCTGTGGAAAGAAAGATGGACAATTTTTTACAGTGTGGTTGAAATTTTTATGCCATTATTTTGTAAACGTTTCATTTTACACATCATCTTTGATGAAAATACATAAATAAAAGTCTCTCGCGTGTGACCATGATGGGTCTCTTCTGTTTCAAAGTAGGTGCATGTGTCTTTTGAGAAGGCGAGGAATGGTCATAATTTGGTTGCTGTTGCCTGGGTACAGGCATTCACAGCAAACGATACCTAATGTCAAGATCCCGGGCATGAAGATGGAGTAGCCACACCTCGGTTTTTGTAGGGATATGTTGCAAATGTGTATCGTATTTCCATCAAATACTTTGGTCCTTTATAATAATATTTCGTGGGAATTAGGTTGAAACGGATACACTTATTAATAGGCGTACTTTATATTAATTTCCACTTAATATGTCAACATGTCACTTTATTGCCCCTGTGGACAATACAGAACGAGAAACTAAGCTGGAACAGTATTGTCAGTGGAACTGGATTAATAGCCAACTTAAATGAATGAGTTCTCCAATATTGGGTTGCGTGGAATGTTGAAAACTGTGCGGATTATATTATGACATATGAGCTTAAACACTTCTACACAACTTATTCCACCCTTCAAGACACTTTGCGAAGAGCGCTTTCCGGCTTGAGCCCTCAATATGTTTCAAGATACTGCTTCGTATTATCTATAAATGTTTTAAATCACATCTATAAGGTTTCTGGCTAGACTACACCCATGGACTGTTGTGCATAAATTCCATTTTATTGTACTCTACGGAAAGTGAACGCTGGGGGATATGAGTTTCACTATTCCCCATAGAATCAATAAAAGTACGTAAGTAATACTTCCAGGACATTGTTCATAAATTTCTACTTTACTAGTTTTCGTTGTACAGTGAGCGGCCGTTTCCTACAATAAAAAAAGCGACTCGGAGGTTTCCATGGCAATACAGAGGTCAAACCCACTATTATGCAGCTAGGACTACCTATAAATGCCACGTAAATTCTCGGACCGGACAGTGCTATTATCTACTGTCTGATTATAACGAGGCGACTACGAGATCTGCCGGCAATCAAGCGACGGATTCCTCACTCAGCAACTCACGGGTCTCGCAGAGTTTACCCTCAGAGTTGAGAACAGGCTAGTACGGTATCTGTTCTCATTCCGAGGTTGAAGTTCGCGCATGCCCATTGGCGTCCCTAATTAGCATAATGAATAATGGCGCTCTGCACTCTGGGTGAACACGAATGGAAGAGTTACAGTAGAGGACGGAAGATTTAACGCGTTGTGATTGGTGGGAAGGTCGTAAAGTGTCAACAACTGGCCTGGAAAGTACGTAAATTTTCTTATTCGTTTACTAGCTGTTATGTTCATTAAGTAGTTTTGTGCGAATGCATGTACGCATGCTGATTGAACGAAAAGTTTTTATCTAGCGTCACTTTTCACTGAAGTATTAGTTAACTACATGTACATGTAATTATGGAAATCAAAATAGGAGAAGACGGATGAATCCGTCGTGGACGTTTGATTGGAAATGCATACATATTGTTTATGTTTAATCAAATGTTTAACAACATGCCGATGCGTTCTCCTCTCACACCAGCAACTGTTTTTTGTGAAAATGGTGAAATGTTTTAGAAAAAGTGGCAATTACAGGCCCGCAATGACAACAATGTCATGTGTTTGCATACATTGGCCAACTATTAATGTCAATATTGTCACATGTTTTGGCCAATATAAACGAGGCAAAAAGCACCAAATTTTCAATGCTTGTCTTCAGTACCATTTTAGGTCTTCAGTACCTATTCGTTGCAGTTTTTGAGTTCCTGTATCGTTTGAAGTTTGGCAACTTGCATGTGACGAATCCCCCCCATACACTACCTGGATATCGTGTACATGTGACAGTGGCCTTGCTCGGGGTAATTTGTATACTGGTTGTTTTGATAATTACTTTACACCTATGAATGTATCTAGACGCACATACGTATCATAAAAAGTTTTTAAAAAAAACAGCTTGAAAGGACATTACAGGCGTATTTTGTGAAAGGATATTGAATGTAATATTATGGAATTATAACAGTGTTCAGTCAGTGTGAACTTATAGTTTCCTGGTGCAAACTCCGTGTTATTGCTGAATATGATAACACCAAACAAATTTGTGGTTAAAATGTAAACTTGCCTTCACAGAGTCCAGTCTTTAAGAGCCATTGTAGCTTTCGACCTCCATAGAGGCCTCCGTCAGCAAATGTGATCGGTGAAGTGCTCTCTGTGAAGGTTATTTTACAGTTTAATATTTCAAATATTTCAAACATCCAGAGTCGGATATTAGCATTCATAATATAAATTTATGTTCTTTTCATATGATTTCATGATGACGCGATAGATGATCTGACTGAAACGGCTTATGTTCATTTTTAGAGAAAAAGTATAGATGCTCTGGTGATTATTACTCAATCATTTCCATACGATTTTCGCGTTACAGTTTTGTTCATGCGTGTGAATTTTTCATTCAATTTATTTATCAATGTATTTATCTCAATTTACCTGTTAGGACATTTTGCATACAAGCTCTTCATTTAAATGATTTTCTTCATTGGCATCTATAGAAATGTCACCATGCCACCTTATTTACAACAATCGAATGTAATTATGTAGTCAGATATATATAGCTTGATTAATTCAATTTGAATTCTCTATTTTTCTTTCATCTGAAAAACAAAGAATAAATGTATGCATGATAGGCGAATATCTCAAAGGTCTAGCTCGCTTTTTAAAGGAAACATAATAAGTTGAACTGTACACAATTCCAAAAAAAAATGTTGCGTTATTTCTTTTCATGTGAAATCAACTGACGCACTGATAAAAAATTGTGAAAACCATAGTGAAACATACACAGATTTTCATACTGTTTCATGGAATTTTGGTGTCGCCAGAATTCCGATGATGGGAGTTTTAGTATTGTTTTCATTGCTGTAATTTGTTACAATTTAGAGGCCAAGGCCACATGAATGAATTATATATACGTATCACGTTGCTACTAGAACAGAATAATTAATATATCAGCTCTTTTTGTGTACAATACAGCATGACAGGTAAAATTCCCATTTCCAAATATGTTCGAAGTTTTTATGTGAACTCATATCATGTGCTGAGGTCTAAGGCATATCTACTTGAACACCGGTAGTCTTACAGCAATAATATGATGTTCTTCAACACTACTATGGGTGGCCTACTTATCCATGTATTTGCTCTAGATAATTGCTAAAAAGTCTACCTAAGAGAGATTCTCATTGAAATTATACTGTTTAGTTTTGGGTCTTCATATCTTTTTGCTAGAACTGAGAAATGCCAGCCATAAATATTTCGTAATTTTTTTGTGCCCTGTAAAACATATTATTTTGTTGGGTATACGTTCCACGAACCCCATTCACAACACATCGAACTTAGTCCATCTATCAAATCAAAACAAACAAAAACTTTGTCAATTCCTGTTTCACGAGAATTATTATTTCTCTTCCATGTTTGTTTTATTTTCATTCCAATTCATTGTGTGATGTATAAGCCCATTCCGATTGTGATGTATTATGATTTTTGATTACTGATTACTGAGAAGACATAATATTTATTCCCGAATTAATTATTTATACCTTACAACATGTTTATGGGTAGACAAGATTGGTACGAATTTTCCCCAGGCAAGCGAAGCCACAGTACTAATCGCCTGTTTCTGGGGGTATATTGCATATAAATCTACCTTGATGGAGCGGGTTTAGGTTACACCTAGATGGTGAGCGGGTTAAATCTAACACTAAATTGGCTGAAAAAAATTAACTCAAGATTTATTGTGAGACAGGCTATGGGATGTTCTGATAAGTGTCCTACATATGACAAGCCTTGTAAATTCCACTTTTTACTTGTGTTACATCGTTGTTAAGTAAGAAATACCGTGGCACCCATATGATGTATGAGGGAATCGAATGCTTCCTCAGAAACATACGCCTTTTCATATCACGTCTGTTGTGTCAAATATGTATAGTACTCAGTGTGTAAGTGCTTAGACGTTGATACATCCAAGCAAATACACAGCACGCAACTCATGAATTTTTGTGCACATGTCAAATGGTAACCTCTTTTATGTATGCCAAAAAAGGAGAAAAGTCTCCGCACAATATATTCAACGGAAATATCGTTTTATTGCTCATTGGTTACTGAAATTGAAGGCGGTTGAAATTTGAAGAATAATACCTGAAAATATCCTTCAAACTTTGTTACATGACCAATAATTTAAATGACCAATTTGTTGACGGGAGACACTGTAGGACATACCATCTATATTGACATGGAATCCTTTATTCTGAATCAGGATATTCAAAAATCAAATCACTTTTTTTTTCAATTTCCCGGCCTGTTGATGTCATTGTCGAATTGCTGCTTTTGTCTACTGTCGCCTATGATTGCCTCTAACCTTCCTACGCAGAAAAGTTACAAATTATATCAAGACAATTAATCAAAATTAATTACTTGATCCAGAACCAGGTCAATGGAAACAGAAACCTAAAGACGTTTAATCGTTTGTCAATTATATGCATGTTAGCAATATGAAATTATACTCCTCCAAGAACAAAACGGCATTCTTCTTTGAAATCATGACCTTACTCAACACTGGGAGTGGTATTACTTCATGCTTATGTCTTCCCTTTTGTTGCGTCTTATCGACATTTCTCAGGAGTATTATACATTTTATGTAATCCTGTTTTGTGTTGTGCTGTCCAAAATCTGTTTTTCAGAGATTGGTGTCAATAGGATTCTTCAGACTAGTTCAGTTAGAATATTGATTGATTGATTGCTTCATCATGGCAACAGTAAAAGAATAATATTCGTATACCTCACAAGTCACTGTATTGTCCAAATGAAACTCCTCAATTGGAATTCACGTCGTATTTGAATCCACCCACTCCCTTGTGTCCTTAGCTTTTCGATAACTTCTGTTTCCTGTGATATTGTTATGATGGGGCACTACTATTAACACTACTGAGTTAATTAGCCAAATAGTGAATGGTCATTGATAACTGATATTATTGAATCTAAAGCCGGCTATACACTATACGACGCGACGGCGACCCGACGGCTTCACGACGAATCGTCGTGAACCCGTCGGCAATGATGTACCGCTGTACATTACTCGACGAATCGTCGCGTCTTTGAAGTTTCATTTTTGCTCAATGTGATTTAAATTTTGATTGCTAACCTATCGGGGTTCGGTCGTTTATCCCCATTCGCCAAAACAATGCACAAATGACATGTGATCTGTGTACATGTAAAAATTATACACTTGAACATTTTATTCTCCAATATATATGAAAAACTAAACGTAATCAACTAATTAGTTTTCGGGATGCTATTTCATTAGACATAAAACAGTAACAATGGCCAAACAATGTTTGTCGATATTTCTAGACATTAAATCAGTTATAACTTCGTGCACCTCAAACTTATAGTAGCCTAAATGTCCGTTTCAAAAGGCTGAAGCTCGCATGTACCACGACAAAACGTCACAAAACCGTCATACACTACACGACGCGACCGCGACGCGACAATTAGTCGGCACAAATCAGTCTCCACGACTGAACATTTCAGTCGGGGAGACGAGTAGTCGTGGAGCGGTTTTCGTTCGTCGTGAACCCGTCGTGGGTGGCTATACACTATAAGACAGGTCGTCGCGTCGCCGTCGCATCATGGTCGCGTCGTGTAGTGTATAGCCGGCTTTATGTTTCATTGTACTTTCAAACTCACTTGCTTATTATTTGTGATAAATCTCCCACACGTTTCTCTGAAAATATAAACTAAATATAATTTATTGACTTTATATAGTTCTACTACACACAATTCAGTTCGAGATGCCACACGGCAAACTCAAAGGGTTGAAACTTTCTGTTAGATGACTCGGTAGTGGAGTTATTTACGTTTGGTAATGGTACATGTAAGTATTCACCTACGTTTAAGGTAGATTGATACTTCAATATAATTGTTTCGTAACAGAACAGTAACCACAAACATATGATCTAAATGAGCATAAAGATACTCATTATGACATAAATTATATGATATCGTAGTATCATCAAGAGTTTACTGTCAAGAGCGACATTTCTGAGTGTTAATTTTTGAGTGTTAATCAAAAGTTTAAAAAACACCGATTTGGAGGAAACATGCTTCATTTTGATACCAGTTCTTAAACTATCACACGTACAGTAGTTGTGAACATAGGTGGATATGAACTTGGATTCATTTATTGACTTTAATTTTCGAACTAGTAACGAACGCACAAATTGATATGAATAGAGAGACTTTTTATAGTCCATGACCAAATCCATGGAAAAGTTGATCAATTTTGGTCAAATTTGAGTGATACTCCTTATGCTAATGTCAGAAATACATGTGAAATACATAATTATTCAATTGCAACCGGTCATCATGAGAGTACTTGTTAAATTTTTGATTCTGTGAAATTACATTATGTAAAAGTACACGATTTATGTATTCGAAAGGTAAATCATAATATGCTAGGGGTACGTTTTCTGAAGTCAATCTGCCCATACTAATTCTGTATTGTACTAAGATGACATTATGAGTGATTGATATAGAGTAAGAAACATATCACGAAGTCCAACCATTCAACCGTACTTGTGTCAGATGAAGCGTTACATGAATTTACTAGAAAACTTACGGCCCAAGTATCATATCCTGCGCCTCCCTATTTATTCAATAACGATTGAAAAGGTGACAAAGTTATTAAATGGCATTCATTTAGTGGATGAGTAGTATTAAGGCGCATCGTATGATACTTGGGCCAAACTTACAATACAAGCCTATTCGGTTCAACTGTTAAGGCCCCTAAAGCTACAAATTTGTAAATACTATCCGAAAAAACTGACACGATCGATATATATCTCGGTGATGATGAAAAAATTGAGCACTGAACCAGTTACTGGCGAGCATGGCTGGTGCATAAGATATAAAACACATTCTACAGAAAACTCAAGATGAGAAACACACAATGGTAAATAAAAACATGTACACATAAAGCCATGAAAGAACTGTAGATTGAGAAGTTATCCCAAGTAAGAGTAATCTGTTGTAGAAGCAAAAAAAAAAACACATGCTCTTATGCTATGTATGCGACACCCAGCATTGGTATAATGTAAATAAATTATAATGACATGTGCATATTATGTTCCATTGTCCATAAGTAATGAAATCACAGGTCAAGTTTCAATTGTAATGGTGATATTCTAATTTCTTATCAAACATGTAATTTGAGGTTCAAATTCTCGGGTTTGTGTTTCAAGTGTAATGGTGATATTCTAATTTCTTATCGAACATGTAAACTGAAGTTCGAATTCTCAGACACCCGGGTAATTTGATCTCGTTTCCTGGACAGATTGCGTGGAATGAGTGGAATGTAGGTATCAATCTATTACCACAAATACAGTAGATTTTGATGATGCCAATGACAAACGTAAAATACAACATTTCGCAATAGAAACAAAGCCCGATCAAATAGTTTATCCAAAGACACACTGGTGTCATCAGGGGCAGACAGTGTGTTAAATGTAGTTGTTTCTACTGTACACCTGATGGAATTAGTATACAACTGCCCAACAACCCATGAAAATACTTTAGAAATCCGAAACAAACCCCATGGAACAGATATATGACAAGTACATAAGTACCTAATCAATAGCCAGAAGGCTACTGAGTTGATGGTATCCTCGGGGACAGATTTAACGTCCGCCAGCAGTGACACCGACTCAGTGGTATGAATGTAGGTATCAATCTATTACCACAAATACAGTAGATTTTGATGATGCCAATAACAAACGTAAAATACAACATTTCCCATAGAAACAAAGCCCGATCAAATAGTTTATCCAAAGACACACTGACGTCATCAGGGGCAGACAGTGTGTTAAATGTAGTTGAATATATGGATTATTCATTATACTGAGTAAAATACTGGTTGTAATGTAATTATATACACAATGATATAGTATGTAAATGAAAATTTCAACTGGCATTTCAGTGCATCAGATAGTGTAGACAGGATAAGGCTGTGATAACACTCATTCACGTAAACCGTACATCGCCACGTAGATGATTGTGGTTTGCACGGTGAGGAATAAAGTATTTGTAATTCCAAGCCATGCTCTTGAGAAATGCAGGCGAGCAAAACAGACTCCAAACTACATTGTCCATGGGTCTGTGGTTCTCGTGCCGAGAAGAATGTTGAGGGTTTGTAAATAATCAAGGATGACAGGTCTGCTCCCCGTTGTCACGAGCCAATGAGCGTGCAGAGAGTCTATAAAACCAGACCCCACGACCCGCGTAGATTGCCTGGTCAGACGCCTCTGGTATGCTTGGATCGTCCTGCAGAGATACTCTAGCGAGTGAAGCTAGCGATGGTCTGTGCCAGTTTTACCCTCGGAGTTGGTAACAGTGAATACGGTATGACTGTTCTCACTTCGAGGCTAAAATTGGCGCATGCTCAGTGGCGGCGGTCGCTAGTTGGGAGCATATTTTATGCCCATGTCTAGTCTGATTTGTTTATGACGTCATTTTTTTCGTGAAGGTAAACCCAAGTGTCGTCCTATTTATACATTATCCAAATGTTGTCCTGTTGCGATGGTCATTGGAACGCAATCTTCTGTAATTAGATTAACACAAGACAAATACGAATTCGTTATGACACAGTAGAGTATACAACTGTTCACAGACCACACAAGTGATTTAATATTTCCATGTCCGGAGGTATGCTTTATTTAAAAGTAATTAAATATTTGTCCTGTCAATTATGGGTTTTACACTAAGATTGTGAACTACCAGAAAATATATCCAACAATTTTGAAAAAATTGACAGTGTGAATTGTATCGATCGGTAAAACAGATGCCAAAAATATATGTGTTTGGTGATTTCATCTAATTTCTAACTTACTTACATCGTATTTTGATCATGTTATAGCGATGCTGAACGGTATCATATTATACCTTGACATATATTTGTCTGAAAACAGTTGTCAGTTCGTAATATATCACTAAATTACATTTCAGGCCAAAATACAATCTCAGCAATCTGAGCATATTCCGGTATTTTGTGATGTTTACATCCACATGGAATGGGAGTTTTGTTGTGATTTCGGACCAGAAGACACATTGATGTGTATTCTACACAGACATGCTGTTCTCCCAAGATTGCACAGCAACAAAAGCAAGCTAATGCACAAAATCATGTGCGGACCAAGAAACTCTATGATGCGACTAAAATTGGCATCATTGTAGATTGCCAAATTTCTCGAATTTTGCGATACAAGTCTTAAATTTAACAGTATATTGCCGTCTAACTTCCATATGAAGTAGTGTGTCACGTAATAACACAGTGTCTTCTAGCATCGCAATAATATGAGTAGAAACTACGTGAGCGAGTTAGAAAAACGGTAGCGAATAATTTCGTGTCTTACATCACACTTTATGACTATGGAAACAAAAATATACATATTTGTGTACTGTACATCAGTGTATGTCAACGAAACTAAAAAAAATTTATTCCAAAGAAGAATATTCGATGAAAAAAACATAAATCAATGCCCATTATCTGAAAGGTATATCCGTGATTTCGAGATACAGTATAGGGTCATTCACTTATTCACAGGTTGAATGAATAATTTGATATCCCCGTGTGCGGAATGCATGACGGTTTTCCGCACACATTATCATGTTTTTCTTGTAGCAGACTTCATGATGAAATTATCATTGACATACACATACACATCACATACATTGAGTTTGTTCTATAAGATAAAAAAAATAATTATGTGTATATGGTTTCTTTTAGCGTTAAACAAATGGGCAAACTCGGTACAAAAGCTCAAACATCATTTGTAACCATGTCAGACTTACGAGTTCACTACCAACACAACTTGCAAGTTCGTTTGTACCTCGATGTCATTCAGTTCCAAGTTGAATGGTAGTTCATACATGATGTTTTTCAACCTTTCATCTGATCCCCTGTCAGAATATATCTCTATTGAAAAAAACATATGTCATTCACGTTTTCAATGATATATCCAAACATCTCGCATTTGATGACTGAAAAAAAGAGCAAATGAATGAATGTACCTGGGATAGACGTTGATAGATTACGAACAATTGGTTGCACTCATTCGCCTCCTATATATCAAACGCTTGTCAACTGCTCAGACAGCACCGTTTTAGTGCGATACTACATCGGCGACATGGCGCATCGTATTATCTGGTAGATGTGGTTGCAATGTACGGGGACCATTAATTAGGTTTATTGTCTGGTAAGCCCAATATGTAACATGTGTGGTATTTTCGACAAGGTAGCAAAAAAAATTGTTGCTTTTTTATTCATATATTTTTGTTATATTTTTGAAATTTTGATATTGTTACCAATATCCTGGGTTTAAAAAAAATATATAGGATGATTCTGGGTCAGTGTGCACGACTTAGACTGGGTACTGTCTTGTTTCTCGTCATCTCCTCAACTTGAAAAAAACTACCCGTTAGCAGGTGAAAAAGAAACACAGCTGGTTTTATACATTGGTGTGATGAGAAAAACTACTACTGTTCCACGGAGACTCCTTGCCAATATTTCACTTCGATTCTGTTAGTTTTATGAAAAGAAGAACATGTATTTTCTTCTGTCTCGAATTATCCGGGTTTAATAACGGTAGAATTATATTGGGGACTGCTACAGTTCTCGGTTGACAAATTCTTAGTGTTATTACCGTGTGTTAGTCGGGGTGAACATGTAATTTTCATAGGACTCTGGTAAAAAAAAGCAGATAATTCGAAAATAAAGTTGAAAAACATTGAAAATCAAACTACTGACCTTGACAATTGTAATTATCAGATTCATTTACCAGTATTAAGCTAAATATTGGACACAATTTTCGATGATTCCGTTTCACACACCATATTATACAAGCAACAGTCACTCTCGAGACACCATAACTGGGTATTGAAGATATTCTTTTTGTGCACTTATACCTACATTATTTGTAAGATGAAAGACATCCTGCGTTTGATGATATTGCGTAGCAAGCTACTTGAGACTTGTATGGCCCTTGACTGGAGAGAGATGTAAATATGAAAAACTACGAACAAAACTAGGCGCGTGTAGGGTTTACTATGTATATACCGATTCACGGTGTTCAGATTAAGAGCAATTCGCAATTTTAATGTTTAACAAAGAATATTGCAAAATGCAAATCAACTAACTTGATTAGTAGTCTGGTCATGATTTCCATTAAAAACGAAAGACTGTACTATTTAATCATCGCAGCTCTAAATTCAGACAGTATATATGACGTTGAAAATAAATTTTATTTATAATCCATTTATCGTAAAGGCAGCATTTTTGGCACATTACACTTCTGGGAATACGTGCGATAGGGATGAATATGATAGGGAATATGAAACATTTGCAAAATAAAGTACTTTGGAATTCGATATCACCATAGTTTGGTAAGTTCATTCATCATATTCTTCCCGTTTGCAACCAGTGACAAGACTGCGAGGAATAATTGTCATTAACCTCATTCATATTTGTATTTGTTCGGGTGAGGAACGGATAAAAATTAACTGCACGAATTAATGTATATATTAATTTACCTGGAGAAATCTCCTTGATCAGGTTGAAATGTCATAAATACTTCTCAGATTTCGAATGCCGATGCGCCAGAAAAATGAGGGTAAATTGCAGAGGATCGTCATACATAGAAAATAGTTGGATAAAACCTCGACTTACAACGTGTGAGCATAAAGTTTCAACAAAATATGATGTTTATTTTTGACAATCTGACATGATCCTGAGTAAACGAACCATTTCGTTTTTAGATTGATTTTATTATGTAGACCATTTGCTGATTGGTTCCTTTATATCTTCTTCATAAACGATATTGAAGAATTATATTACTCTGATTAATTCCATCAAAAAGCGTCACAAGATTATATGATGCCACATAGGGGCACGCAAGCAGGTATAGTCAAAGAGCTATAGTCAAATGATGCATGTTTATATTTTGCATGCTGTATTTCGGGTGTGTATGCAATTTATCTGGGAGCGAGAGTGTTCCATCTGGAGGTTGTTCTTTTTGTTATTCCATACCACCCCCGAATTAGCGCCCATAGCAATCACGCTAGTATGGGCCGTATGTATAGTGTGGTTCCCATGGTGACCGAATACATCTCATGAGTTTGGTATGTTTTATATAAATAAGCTTCATGTGATATTATTTTCGCATACCATGCACAGGTAATTCAGAAAAAGGCGCTGAAATTTGTTGATTGAAGCATATTACTCATATGACGATAGAAGTATTCATCGAACTAGGTAATGAGCTCCAAAATTTCATTTTAAAATCACCCAAAATTGACTCAAAATCGATTATATCTCTTCATGTTTCTGTAAAAACCAACAGACTGACATTTGCGTCCTCTATCAAATAGTACATGATAACTAGAAATCGTTTTGATTCAAGTTCGATTTTTAAAGGAAATTCAACCGCTATATACGTTGTTGAATGTGTCAACCAGTTGAATGGTTTATTGTTAGGTTAGCTATCCGAAGACGTGTAAATGATTATAGTAACTACATGTAATAATACGTTTGAAATCCAATACAAATCGACAAAGTTGTCTTTGACAAGGGACAACATAAATTTGACAAGGGACAACAGAAAATCATCTTAGTTTTCAGAACACGTCCGCATCTCGTTTGATTATAAGGTTTCATGTTTGCATACTATTCTTTTTTTTGGAATTCGTGACGGACTGGTTTCACATATAGGCCATTAAATGCTCACTCGCTCCGGAACATCTGATTTTACCTCATCATGGTCATAATAGGGCTTCATGAAGTTCCATAAGTTATCTCCATTTTTGTCTGACCATGAACTTTGAGATTGGATAACGGACACTTCATACTTTGATATTGATTCCATGTTTATCCATACCTAATTAGCCATTATATTGCGTATATATGACCTAAGGAAGATCCAACAACAATGTATGAGGAAATACGTAATGAAAATGTGTACGGTACGCATGTACCATTTTTGGCATAACTGATAACAAGTGGCCAGTTAACGGAACAAAATGTGTCTAACTCCTGTTTTTGAACTCATACAAAGATTTCAAAACTGGTTTGCATACCAGATCTGAATTGAAGTCCCTAGCAAGCAAGTTGCTGAACATGGTTTCCATGACGATAAGACATTCCAGAAGAATATCGTGTATTTCTCATCAGAAGACGTTAAGAAACTATTTTGGGGTAGGCCTGCTATGCACAGAGAATCAGAACAGGATTTTAAAGCCACTGACTGTGGAACTATTCAATATGTATTTTTTTTTCAAAACCATATTCAACATATCGAAATCAATATCTGTTTTGAACCATTTTCAGCAAAATTTTATTTTCCATTGACTTTCATCCACTTTTTAGGTTAACGCACCTTGGGTCCAATAACTTATTGACATAGCGTTGCGTCCGTCCTCATGGTATGTTGTCCTCTGTCTTCATCCGTCGCCGTCCACAAGTTTATAAATAGAATTTTCTGAACTTTTGCACAAAAATACCTAAAAATATGTCAAGAGGCAGATATTTTTTTATTTTCGCAATTTTTTAAAATGGTGGCCATTTTCGACAAAAAACGGCTAATTTCTGAATTCGATGGCCATTTTCTCAAAAACGGTTTAGACACTTTCGAATTTTCTTATTTCAAAGCATGCTAATTGACGTACTAACATTGTGTATATAGATAAAGTGCCCTGAATTGCTCAAAAAGTTCCAAATTCAGGGCAGAAAAGGCCTCAAAAAGCCGAAAAGTAGGTTTTCGGTTGATTTCGTGAAAACTGTTAAATCAGTTTTGAGATTTTTTGTTTCAAAATACGCTAGTTGGGGTCCCGGACATTGTGTCTAAAGATGGAGTGTCTTGAATTACTCAAAAGGCCCAAGAAAAGAAATATGTTAGGTTGTTTTCTCAAAAACTATCCAGCGAGTTTTGAAATTTTTGTTTCAAAACATGCTGATTTGGGTTCTTGACATGGGATATGAAAACGATGCCTTGAATCACTGCAAAGGCCCGATATGTGGGCTCGAAAAGATCTGATATTTGAAAACGCTTGTACGTAGGGTTCAGATTTGTATTATCAGCATATAAAAAGTTATATACGGCAGATTTTTATGGTGACCTTGAGGTTGACTTTAGACGACCTTGAAGGCTGAAGCGTAAGGTCTTGGTGACCACAAATGTGTAAATTGGCCTCAACAGATAAATGGCTTTTAAAAAGAGCTTATCGTTGTATTATGAGCATGTAGAAAGTCACATATAGCACATCTTTTTGATGATTTTGAACGACTTTGAAGGCAAATTCTCGAGGTCACGCCTGAGCTGAAATGTGCAAATTGACCTTTGCAGACAAAATGCCTGTAAATAGAGCTCCTGTTTGTATTATGAGCATATATGAAGTCATATACGGCACAACTAATGGTTAGCTTGAACTTGACCTCCTAAGACATCCAGTGCAACATCTCAATGTCGCGTCTGACACAAAATGTGTAAATTGGCCCCTGGGGCCATCTGAAATGTGTATTTATATTATATTTTGAGCACATAGGTCTGATCTGAAATGTGTATTTATATTATGAGCACATAGGAAGTCATATATGGTCAACTTAGTGGTGAGCTTGACCTCATATGAAATTGAGTGCTAAATGCCTTACGTGAAATGTGTGAATTGGCCTGTGGGGCCTAATCATTGTGCAGATAACGTAGGACTGTGTTATAAGCATATAGGACGACATAATGTGACACATCTTTTGGTGACCTTGAACTCGATCTCAGACAAGCTTGTAGGCTAAATTTAGAGCAGCTGCCTTCGAAACCAGTCAATATTTTTTGAAAACTATATTTCATACTAAACATGCTAAACTAACTGAATGAAACATACTCACATCAAATGTTATGAAAATAACCAGTCCTCAGGGAAATTTTGCTCATTTGAACAGGCGGTTCTCGCGTAACTACAGGAACTGTATCCATCACACGCAGATGTAAACAAAGCATAGAAGTGCGAGATAGACTGACAGTTCCACGTACATCATGGTATATCACTGATTATTTTCTCACAACTACACTATATATGCACAAACGAACTGGAAAATGTACTCGATGCGGACCATGCGGACTCGATGCGGACACTTCGTTTCTTTATTCACAAAACCGGTACAAAATGGGCACTGAAACGGATGAAAAGACAACACGGACAGATTGTAATCGTCAAAATCATTGAGAACACCTTTTGTTATATTGCATTAGATGTGTTTAACAAAAAATTGGCATGAAAACAATATTGCCTACATTCGAAGGCAGCAGCTTTAACATATACAGACAAAATATTTGTAGGTCTATAAAGCTATGTTTCTATTATGAACATATAGAAAGTCAAATGCAGCACACCTAATGGTGACAAAGAAGTTCACCAACATGACCTTGATAAGTGAATCTCAAGTGTCACCAGCAATACTGCAAACCAAAATGTCCGGAACCTATTTTAGCCCTTGAATTACTTTTTCTTTCGTAATGGGAGCTATATGGAATAGACTCCTAGAGCACTTCAAGATAGAGCCTAAATATTGGCGTAATCAAATAAGTCATCTATATCAGTTTCAGTAGTGACCTTGAATTTGACCTTCAATGACCTTGAAAGATCGAAACAGCAATTCTGGTTTAAAAAAACCTTGTGGTTTAAACACTATACGTTTTCCGGTATCTCTTTTTTTAGCCCTTGAGCTAATTGTTGGAATTGTATTCAAAACCTATTCGATATTTTTGTCTTATCCACATATTTATAATATTATGTACTATGTATCTCTTGTATAAAGTTGGGATGCCTTGAATCACTTGAAGTGCCTGAAATGTAGGCCCAAAAGGACCAAAATTCTACTTTTCAGTATTTTACTCAAAATCTTTCTTGCAACTTTTTATCTGGATTCGTCAAACTGTGACTGAATGTCTTGAATTGCTCAAAAGAGTCGTAGGCCCAAAATGCCAAAAAGGACCAATTTTCCACTTTTGGGCACTTTGCTCAAAATATTTTTCTAGTTTCACATATTCATGATATCATATAATGTTTATCTCGTGTGTAAAGATGGATTGCAGTCAATCGGTCAAAAGGATCAAAATGTAGACCCAAAAAGCAAAAAAAAACACCAATATTTGAATTTTGGGCATTTTGCTCAAAATCTATTCGGTAACTTGCAGAGTCTCTATTCAGTCTCTCTATTATCACATATTCATAACATTATTACCTGTATTGTTTATCTCGCGCATAAAGATTGAATGTATTGAATCACTCGATAGGCCTGGAATGTAAGCACTAAAAGCCTCAAAGGAACTAAAATTCCACTGTTTGGCATTTTGCTCGAATAACATTCAGTGACTTTCTTTCTAATTTCACATATTCATAACATTACGCATATCTCTTTTATAGAGATGTGATACTTTAACTCACTCAAAAGGGCCAAGGAAAATGGCCCTGGCATCCGGCATGCCATGTACAACTTGGAGATCCTGGAGATCCCCTGGAGATCAAACGCTTGTAGGCACAACTTGGACATGTATAATGGACATAAAGAAATCATAATGCCGTATCTTTTGGTGATCTTGAATGGTAAATCTCATGGTCGCATCCAAACTGAAATGTGTAAATTGACCTCTTCAAACGAGAACTTATTAGGATTGAAACTTGTCCGTATTACGATTGAAACTTGTGTATTGTGGTTCTTTTTGTCGTCTTGGAGTTGACATCAAATGACATTTAGTGGTAAATCAGAAAATCACACCTGACCTGAAATGTGTCATTCAGTGTAAACAACTGTTGATAAAAGTTAAAAGTGTATATATGGCGGAACTTATAACCGGTGAACGTGAAGTTGACCTCAGGTGACCTTGTATGGTAAATGCAGTGGTCTCGGATGTTTTTGTGACCTTGAAGATGACCTCAGATGACCTTTCGTGGTAAATCTGAAGGTCACGTCTAAACAAATATGTGTAGATTGACCTCTGCATTTCAAACCACTTCAGATAGAGAGTCGATATTTCGAGCCACATAGAAAGACATAATGCCAGATCTTTTGGTGACCTTGAGCTTTATCTATGATGATGACTGAATAAAAAATTTTCTATCTAACACTGTACATTTCTCCGGTAACACGTCTCAGCCTTTGGGCTGAGTTTGTCCGCTTACCACAGTACATTACTCCGATAACCTTTCTTAGCCATTGGACATTTTTTCACCTAACAGTATAGTGCATATGCCATAGTTTTCAAAAGTGAGTCTACTCATTATATGTATGTATCAACCTATAACCGCTTATAATTAGTTTTTGATGGTGCCGATTAAAAAACCTAACATCAAATGTGGTTGTATGATAGTAAATCCCGATCAAACGTCTAAAGCAACATTGGCGTCACCAGAGAGTGTGTCGTTTCTACTGTACCCTATATGCAATTAGTGCACAACTGCTCAACAATTTATCAGAATAACTTAGAAATCAGAAGCGAAGTCCATGAATTAGGTGTATGACACAAGTCACTGGTCACATGTCAAAAGGCTACTCAGTTAATGGCGTCTTTGGATTGTGTTATGATCTGAACGATTGCACGTGTCCGAAAGATACTCTGAACTCTTTTATGCATTCAATTAATGATCATTACATGTCTATCCATTATACACATTCACCAAAACTGGGTCATTGTTATTTGGGGATTCAAATTACATGAGTCAATTTAGCATAAAACTCTGGCCTGAAAATATTTCAGGCCAATGCGCTGCACTGAAGCACGGTGTCGGTTAGGCGAGCCCACGGTACACAGAAGCAGATAGCACTGACACCTGGTGCCAGTTTTGTAAATTAAGCATTCGGTCACAATAGGGAGAAATGCTGATGGACTGATTGTGGGTGATATTTGTATCACAGGTCCAAATGTCATTGTATCGTCCCAACTGTGCGAAAGGTTACCATATCAATTGGCATTACATTCGTATTTTAAGAATAACTCAAAAATTTATTTGATACATTGAAATTTATTAGAAGAAAATATATAATCTAGACAATTATGCCACTCTTGGGCGTGTACTGGTGTGTTTTGTGTTGTATTACTTGCGGCTCGCCACTGAAACGATATTCTGTGCTCAAGAAAAAAGTAGACCAATATACACAGCAGTCATATGCGCATGCGTGGATTCATCATCAAATCAACGAGTTCATTTCTCGATAAACAGTCACTATTTACTAAGGATGTAGGTGATTCCAGGAAACTGTGCGTCACTGGTACAGTTAATTAGTTTGATTATGAACTTCATTATTTTTTTATTATTATAAAATTTCGAAATTTGTCATTTACCTCAATATACATATTGCAGTCAATGTTTATCAGAAGGTTGAAGAAAAAATTTTGGAGAAATACAATCAAAACATTTTGAATGAATAAATAAAAAAACGTGTTCGATTAATAAGTACAATATCGTGATTTTGTTTCCTTAAAACATGGCGAAGACAATTCAATGATAAGGTTCAGCAGTATAATGTACGCTGTATTCTGTTCACGGATATGTTTACGTGAACCTCATCCTTAGACATCGAGCACATTGGTGCGCAGTATCATCTGTGCCAAAAGCGCTCGCAATATTTATCACAATTCCTATTCATGGATATTCCAAATTGGTCAGACAAGAGATTTCAGGGAGAAAAATAATCTCTGTTTGCATACTGCTTCTCGTAAAATGTCTGAATTTCCAAGCATCTCGTACACGCAGTATGCTGAAAATGCGATATTACGGCGTGAAGGATTTTGTGCTATTTGTAGGGAAGACAGGAAAGAACAGTGGTGTTCAGGTGCATTTCCCGCGGTATCAGTGTATACCTTGTTATATTTCCCTACGCTTGCTTCACCCGCGTATAGAGCGACCATCCGCCATTTTGTTGCGAATACCGTATCCAATGTACATTTCCGTGCAAGTGTTCATCAAATAAGATTGGCCTGAAGTTCTGGTATATAATTCCGGGATGTATTATTGTGTGTTTATGTTTTATTAATACAAATTCACACGAGTTCTATAGGCATCAACGTGTTTGCA
Organism: Terebella lapidaria; assembly: GCA_949152475.1. Lineage (NCBI taxonomy): Eukaryota > Metazoa > Annelida > Polychaeta > Terebellida > Terebellidae > Terebella > Terebella lapidaria. The sequence goes on from OX424567.1 coordinate 5,665,165, forward strand.
TCGACAAGTAAGATCTAAAAATCAATAACAAAGCCGTGAATCGATTTTAATATAGCAATCAATCATTAACAAATCGTTTAATGTTTTTGTTTTTGACATGAGGCATATATGTTATTTCGCACATAATTTTGCCCATTTCATTCCTAAGTATAGTGGTTTTTTTATAGATCTCATTAGTAAGTCATCAAAATCACTATTTGGATGTATTCATCGTTCACCAAAATGTGATATTCATATTTGAAATAATACCTGAACAAATTATATTAATTATCTCAGGCATCGCATATCATTTTCGGATTTTCCTATTAGAGACGTTTGTAAACTGGTACAAAATTACTTCCTTGTCGAAATGTAATAGATATGAACATACCAGAATTTATATTTGTTTTTGGCGGACGGAATAGCTTCTGAGAATCGGTATATTTTGTGCTTAGTTAATGCGTGCGAATACCCGATAATCCGATAACAATATACATTTGGACCCTTAAATTCTACTTTTACTTTCTCTACCGCCTATAAGTCTTTCCATATATGATTTGCTCCAACATGTATGCATTCTCTGGAAATGAAATATATAAAAAAAGTTACCCAAGCATGTTGTTTTTCCCTGGTTGCCACGAGGGAATTAAGAAGTTTGTCAACAATTTTTTAGCCATGTATAGAGGAAACACCCACTTTGCGTTTCACGTCGCAAGGTACAAGCCTACCATCGGGAAATCAGTGTGTTTAACTACTCTGACAAAAAATAGATATTAATTACGGTTGAAGTGAGGTATTGTGACAATCAATTTATGCCAGAGTGATACAATATTATTTGGTATTCAAAGTTTGAAACCGTATTTTCCGATAAATGTTCTTAACGTAGTCTGCTACAAACAGTGAGTGAGGTAACGAAGTCAAAATTTAAAAGTTATTTCATGAATATTATCTCTTCAAAATGACACATTTTATAGAGTAACTGATCAGCATCCTAATACTGAAAAGAGAATAGGGGGTCACCGTGCTGGTTTCTTCGACATATTCGATCAAAATCACAAACATTTACCTAAAATGACAGAAATTATGGCATTTTTGCACATTTTTTGTTCATATTCACATCTTGCATCGTGTTTTCCATGCGAACGGATACGGTGACCCCCTATTTTCTTTTCAGTTTTAGGATGCTGATCAGTTACTCTATACAATATGTCATTTTGAAGCTCTAGATTTCGTTATACAGTTGTTTATTTAAAAACAAACTCTTTGTCCCCCTCCTCTCACTGTTTGGAGCCGACTACCTTAAATTGTTTTTACAGGTTTTCAATTGGTTGATCAGACACTTACGAATCGGTTCTGACCATTCAGTGGATGAATCGGATCTTGCTCCCTAGAAGAATGTAACTATGAAATTTATTCATCAACGAACCGTCGTGCATGTTTGATATAAAAAAATAGGAGTCACCATTCAAATTTTAATGTTACATGTGATCAACGTTGTGTGAAAGTCCGTTAATTTTGTCAAATCTTGCAACGAACACCGGTTCTTTGATAAGTAAACACAATTTCGGGAAAAACTTGTATCGTGTTTTTTTTCTTCAAAAAATTGATTTCAGTGAAAATGACTAAGAAATACCCATTTGCAATTTGTGTGGGGTTTTTTCATTCACAATTACCCATAACTCCACATCGAAGACAATGTTCAATTCAAAACTCCCGTTTCCCGTGCTAAGTCGATGATCATTTGAGAATAAACAAAGAATAATCAAAGTTTTAGCCCCTCTGAGTCGGTTATCCAGCTGATGTTTTATTTGAAATTTAATTTTATTTTCAAAAATGTTTCCGTATATTTATTTTTTTTTTAAAATTCCACATATCTTATATTGGATAGATTTGAAACTAGTGTGAGAGATTTGAATTCTCTTATTTTCATACATCCAGCATATGAACGATTTTGCAATTGAAATAGATCTAAATGATTGGATTCCCAAATGGTAAGTTGTTTGTGAATCAAAATGTTTTTGTTTTTGTTATGTCTACGTCAATCTTCCTTTGGAAATTTATTCACAAATATGAAAGAGAACATATCGTCCTAAACTGATCGATGTTCAGTTAATCATTCCCTGTCCCTCCCTCACTCCGGTGAACACTGACGCAAGAATGTGGAACTTCATATTATATCAGACGGTGTCATCGCATTGATGTCCTCTGTCGCTGTGTACGAGACGCCTACGCTACGTATACACAAGTAAAAAATCAGTGCAATAGTCTGGAACGATACAAGAACGGCCTGCTTTGTTAGGTCACAGAGTACCAAGCTGGTGTTTTTTCTCACTAGACTACCTCTTCTGACCTTCTGAATTGCGAGCACCACTGAATATTAGCATATACATGGCTTCCTCTTCGAAGCTGTCAATATCTAATTTGACACGTTCAACCCCATTTCAATAAAATGTTTCTGAATATATTTTGAGATATTGAGATATTGGCTGACAAATTGGCATATTTGTTCAAGAACAAAATCAGTGATCCGAATTGAAATCACCACTGGAATCGGCATGTGTGACTTCCCATTTGAATGCGCCCATATGAGCCCAAGTCGACATGATACGTCCCATATGGGGTCCAATGATTCTTACAAAGAAGTTATATTTGGGTCTGATTTGATATAATAAGATAATCCGAGGTCAAAGGAAGGTCAACACTGAAAACGCAATATATTTTCCATCCTAATGTGCCAATACCTAAGCTCTATCCTAGGAATCTTGCACAAAACTGATACAATGGGGTGGGTGGGGGTCAAAAATATGGTTTTCAAATGCACAAAAAATTCTTGGGGCTGGAAATAGCTGAAGACACCTTGTATTGACTTTGGACATAATTGTTTTAGCTGACCCATCAGAAGCTCGAATGGCCGCCACATCCAGACTGGCGATTTAAAAACAATAAAACTTATATATGTCACAAAGGTACATATGATTAGACGGATGCCTTAGTGAGAAATACAAAATGTATGATTTGAGATTTCAAAGCATTGTTATTCGAAAAGAAACGCTAAAATCGACCGTAATTTTTACGATATAAATGTGAATGGCGGACGGACACATGGACATGCCTATAGGTTATCGAACCATAGGTCTTGTGTGCAACCATACAAGAACAGGTGTACTGCATGACATATGTATATATTGTCTGTTGATTCATTACATAGAGATATGGGGTATTTATATTTAGGTGAAATGTAATGGCACAATTATAATGGAATCCAGTAGAGTGACCTCGAAGCCATTGTCACCCCAAGGAGAAGCAACGACAAGGTACATGTATATGTCAACAAAGAGCAAAATCTTGCGTCATTGTTTACATTGCAGTTGACTGTTTGCATCAGTTGAGAGATTCATGACAATATGGTGGATTTGTGCGAAGAGCGGTGAGAAAATATTCAAAAGTCGGACAGGAATGTGTCACTTACTACCAACAATACCACAAGATTTTGACGATGACCAGACACACCTAAGATGAAAAGTTTCGGAATAGAAATGCAACGCGACCAAACATATGTATCAGTAGACTCAGTGGGGTCACCAGGGGCAGACGGTGTGTGAAGTGCAGGTGTTTCTACTGTACACCTGGTGGAATTAGTATTTAACTGTCAACAACTGATTAAACAATTAGAGATCTGAAAACCTAAATAAGAAAATGATTAACTGCTCTAGTATATCTTACTTTCCAGCCACCATGATGCATCCAATCATGTAAACTCAAGTTCATCCATCAGTGAAACTCGCTTTTTGGCTGTAGTTTTGTTATAAACAATCGGGTCAACTTGAAATTTTGTGTGTATTAATTGGGCATCATGCCGTAATTTTTCACCAAATTTCAGAGTCCTATCTCAAAAATCGAGAAAGCCAACGTTAAATTACGGCCCCAACAAGGAATTTCAGAGTCTGCACAAGAAACAACAACTTGTGAGATAGAATTCTGAAATTTTGTGAAAAATTACGGCTTGATACCCAATTGAGAAACACAAAGATTCAAATTGATCCGATTAACCAAAACAAAACTACAGCCAAAAGCGTGTTTCACTGATGAATGAACTTCATAATCATATAAAGAGTAAAGAGTTACGTAAGCATTAAACTGTTCAGCATCTCACACCTGGTAACCAAATAAGTAATGGAGGAGTATCACGAAGGAAGTTAGAGTAATACATATGTTTTAACTACAACAACAAAATAGGAATGCCAAAAAATATGAACGTGAGAAGCTCCATGCATCCAATCCAAAAATATCCCACCCCCTTAATAGATCACTATAAGTATTCGGGCTTTACGGGGGTCCTATTGCCCCCCCCCCCCTTCCCTTCGCAACACCCCCCATGATCTTCCAAAACCATCGTTTTTAGCAAGGATTTTTATTACTCATAAACATTACGTATGTCTCTGGTTCCGCTCCGCAAAATCTCTAATTTTGAGGTCTATGAAATAAAGTATATGTGATGAATGTGTGGTACCCATACATCGCCTATGAGAAAAAATACATGTATGTATATAGTGAGGATATTTCCATAAACGCAAAACGGCCGTCAAATTTAGGCAATTTTCACATCGGGGTGAGTCAACCTAGAACTTTCATTTTGGGTCCATACCTATGTTTTCATGTACAAGGAATCCATCTAGAAGAAATTGAATACAGTAAACCTATTCTTCATGAAACATGTGCACCTACATAATGGATTCAAGATATACAGTCATTCATATATGTCTCAAGTATAGTCCACTGAAAACTCTTATGGTCCCAATTGTGGATCTTGCAGAATGCAGAGGCATTTCCAATTTACTTTTTTTGCTGATTTGAACTGCCAATAGGTCCAAGATTGTCGAGTCCTAACTTTCCTAGTGCTGTATCATGGGAACACATGTTTCAACTACTTATCCACAATATGATGATGTCCACAACTTTCGAATATACCAAAAAGTGTCACAACAACCAGTGCTGATGAGTTTGTATAATTCTAGAGATTGAACAACTCGAAAATAAATCAATGTATCTATGGGGCGACGTTATGGACCATCATTCACATGGTGATGAACAAAAGACACTGCTATACCTTCCAAGACTGGCAATTAATGGCAATGCAGGGCAGAATTGCTGGAGTGCATCAAAACTGGGCCATTAATAGTATCTCAAGGGCAGCTCCAGGAGCCTTCACATTAGCATAAAACATCTGATGGGTATCAGCTTTCAGAGCATGCACCGCACGGAAGCACTGGGACCAACGAGGAAACCAGCGATAGCTTGTGTTTTGTCTGGTGAACGGTACACAAAAATAGACAGTACTGACACCTGGCGGTAGTTTTGTAAAGCAAGTATTTCGTCATAATACAGATAATTGCTGATGGACTGAGTGACCAATTGTGAGAATCGACTAGTCACATATATCACGGTTTCCTCCAGAATATGTTATTCAAAACAATACCATGTACATTGCTAAGACGAACGTTATATTTGTAGTCGGGGTCGAACTCGAACGTTTAACCATACAGATGTATATGTCGGGTAAATCCGTGCCGAATATACTCTTGGATTAACAGAAGTATTAATGGCAGGTCGTTCATATGTGACTTTTTATATACAATTTTAAAAACTTTCAAGTGAATAATTACACTGGATATATGGTGTACTTGTGTAGGAGACGTGTCGCACATTGGATATCAGGTAACAAATGTGAATATTATATTTTTGGTATGATTTATTGTCATGATTTTCTTATGGAGAAATTAATTATTGGTACAAATCGTTCGGGTCTATTCTTCCGAATGCCATGCTTGAAATATGATTGATATAGACAAAATCGACATATACTAGTCAACGAGAATGCTATGTTATTACAACAAATGACTTGACAATGTTAAACGATTATGTAGTCCCCAGGCATTCACTGGTGTATTCTTCATTCAACTGCTTGCAAAAAAATCTTCAGTGCTGAAAAAATCTTCCGTGCAAAAAACAAACAAAAAAACAGTTCACCATACAGAGTATCACAACAATCGCACGCGCATGCGTCATCAAATCAGTGAGTTCAAATTTGAATGATACCCTTCTAGGCTTCTACTGTTTTGTTTGGATACAAATGGTCTATGTTTGGATACGAGAACTGATGGACTGAGTATTCCTGAAAACAATTGATTACTTCAACTATTAAATGCAATGATAACAATTATTTTTTATATTATTACAATTCAACTAATTAACGGGACATATATTTTGCAGTGTCCTTCTACGCCTCGCCAGTATATGTGTACCTGTGTGTGTATCTTTTCAATTCAATATAAACATTTCAAAATTGAAAGTCACATAGTTCAGTTCTATTGAATCATATACATGATATACTTGATCTATAGAGGTTGTTCATTCCGTTTTTTTTTTTAAAAAAGAATTATTCAAATTACTTTAGCAACCCTTTACCAGCAATATGCTTAGTCATTCTACCAAAACATGAATCGCAATTCCGCAGCAACAAATATTGTCGAAATCTTTCCAAATAAACCAGATGTTATCCGTACCTAAAGTGCTTGCAATATTTATTAGAACTTCTAATCATGAACATTGACACTCTCCAAAATGGGTCAGCTGAGAGATTACCGCGAGCCAAATATATTTTTTTAACTCGGCATACTGTTTCCCGTAAAATGTCCAAATAACTGCGCATCTCATGGTGCACACAGTACTTTAAGTAGGTAACATTCCCGCACATGGATGTTGTGGTATATGTGAAGGAAAAGGAAATAGAAAGAATAAAAAAAAAAGATTAATTTCCTCTGGTATCAGCGAAAGAACGCCTTCTATTTTTTTTATCAAGCTTTCGTTAGCAAAATAATGAACGGGTTCTGCCGTTTTGTTTCGGACATTCAATTTTCATTGCCACAGTGGATATGTCTATTTTCTAATATTTAAGTTTCTGTTGAACAAAATTGTCATGTTCATAAAAGTGTGGTGAATTGGAGCGGAAGATACATGCGGAATGTACACATGTATCAATGTGTACATTTTTTATTTACACGATTCCTCAGTCTGTCAGCATGATGTAATGTGACATCTACCAAGAATTTTCATGATAAACAAAACAGTTGTGTATTGACTTAATGTACCAATTAATCATTGCCAAGTCGTTTCATCATCTTTTTCTTTAGTTTTATTTCACTCATACTTTCAGTGCGCATTTTGTGCCCAAGTACAAGTACATGCATGCTGATTAATTATGACAATATATATTAATGAGCTTATAGATTACATAAATAGTACTTCATATGCTATTTTATTCAGACTATGTGCAAATTGGTATCAGAAGTGAATTTGGCTAAGTGATTAAACACCTCCACACAACTACACTCTTGTATATCGCAATGACATATGGTGTTAAAATATACTTGTCGTTTTTGTTCACTTTCCAGAACGGGAATATTGTAACAGTGTTTAATATCTCTCATTTCTTTTTCTAATCGAACTTAATGTCCACTGATATAAAATTCTGCGGAATTTACTTCATACATGTAATAAATCTTGAGGATGGGTATAGTTTTAATGCTGTAATTGTAAATAACATTTTCAAGTAAAGATTTTCTTCATGTAAGAATATCCGGATAATCACGCATATATACATGCATAAATATGGAATAGAGGTTTGGAAATTGATTCATGAGTCATGTGCATTTGATTTTTGCAAACTGAAAATGTTATCTTATAATATAACAATGATTTTTTACCCTATATTCAATTTGCCCAAATGTATGCATTCAGGGGAACACAATCTACCAGACCTGGTTGTTTTGTGCCCTAGTGGACCACTGAGGATATATTCTGCGAAAATGACAAAATTCGTAAAATTTTGCTTTGCCTAACCTCATTTTCGAAATTGTCGGAAACTGATACAGCCTAACTTCTATTATTCCAACATGGCTTATATGATTATAATATTCAAAATAGTAAATAGGGTCAGATCCTGCCATGCTGGTATTGTTGCAACCAACATTTTGTCAACAGAATGTATATATTCCAAGGTAGAGACGCATATAAACACTAAACAATTTGCAGATTGGACTAGATTCCCCAAGCACTTATATATGACACCCCTGTAAGAAGTCTTAACAAGAGGTGTTGCTTCGTAATATGCACATCGCCAATAAATTTGTGACCATATCTACCGATACACATATTTCACAACACGCTGTTCGTGTATGGCTTGGCTGAAGTCGGGATGTCTTCCTCGTGGGTAAAATACGGATAGTAAAGTACACCATTACATAAACTACTAAAGATAGTCATTGATCATGTTTTTTTCCCTAAAAAGTCTATCCAAAACGCTCTATCGATATCAGGATGTTAGTATCTGAAAATTTATTGAGTCTACTCAGATCCGAACAGATTATATACAAAACAAGAGTTTTTGCTTGAATACTGATCACATATTCCAGCGAATTATAGAGAGTGGATCTGTTATAGTCATCATAATTTGATGTCAAAGGACAGTACTAAGCCTAAATAGAAAAAAACTACCAGCAAAATAACGTACAACTTCGAAATTGAAAATATCGTAAATTTCTCTAATCAGTATTCCACAACTGAAATGTGCATGTATATATAAATCACTGTATTCCAGGCTTGCAGACTCCCATGCGACTAATGTATTGGTCCATATTGGTCTGTTGGGTATTTTTGTCTTCTTCATTGCCATCTTGCTAAAAAAAATAGACGAGAAAACGTATGGTTCTATTTTCAGGTTTTTTTCTCTCTCTTTCTCTCTCTCTCTCTCACTCTCATGGTTCATTTTAAAACGTTGTTCAAATAGAAGGGTTTCAAATGAAAATTCTATTCACTAACGGAGTGGACTTTAGTCGACCAAAACTAAGGAAAATTAGTGCAAATTGAAACACGGGAAATTAATATTAAATTGTTTCACTTGTAAAGATTTGAAAATTAAATTGTATATATAGTACCTAGAACAAACCCACCTGATATTTTAGTATCATTGAAAATGTTTTACAGTAAATGTGCCATTTAAAAAGATATTTTCTTTGAAAGAAGTGTAAAACAGTGTGTGACAGTGGGGGTTTTGAGTATATCCATGTGCAGATGGGCCGAATTATGTATCGTTGTGCATATTATTTTCAATATACATAGTGACGTGTGTGCATTCGACTCCGTAATGCCTAATATGTGTCTCTGAAGTGCATACCAACAACTTTGAAGAACGCGATGGGAGTGATTGTGTAAACATAGAGGACATTAATAGGCATGCATGGGAGTGAGAAGTCATGTTATATTTATATCATGAAGGATCATTACCGTAAAGTTCAATGACGCTATGGAAAGAAGCTCAATTACAAAATGTACTAGTATGTGTAGCTGACATAAGGATCTGGTCACGTGACCAAAGTGATTTATGTGCTTGTGTTATGAAATACATATTTAGATATTCCCAATGATGTCAACACAGATCCCACATGCATGGAATATATTTCTAGCATATCTACTCGCAAAGTTTAATTATATGTACAGCTCATTAGTACTTGAAGACAATTAGAACTGCCCATAAAGCTGACAATTGAAGTTCACTTATTTGGAATCATGGCAATTATAACTTGTAATTGGGAACATGTCCACGAAACATCTGCATGTCATTTTCCACGCGTCATTTTCAAGCGTGTATCTGGATAATGTAATCCAAGACCAAAATAGTTATATGGGCCGACCTCCTTCTTCGCGTGTACGTGTGAATCCATGATTTGAATCAAATTGAATGAAATCTCGTTCAAGTGACACAAGAAGTACTCTGATAATTGAGTCAGTGAATGAGTCATGGTGTATATTTTCAATATACTCATCAGTCATCATGGTTCATTGCAAATATAAAGTATATACTTCGTGTTTATGTCGGGCAGATATATATACAAGAAATACACTATATATCGATTATAACATCAAGATGTCAATAGTGGGTGTATCGACCTATTACCAGCAATACAAGCAGTTTTTGATTATGCTGATATTGGGGTATTTATCATATATGCATACCAACTACAAATCAACCTACGAATCATATCTAAATTTTATGGTAACTCACTCGGACAGAAAATGACTTCCATCTTGCAACACCAGATGCATCTTGTCAATGAAGTTTGTCGACCCATCTTGATGCAGAGAGACCGATGATACTATTACGGATAATTGTTTCCATACATCCTACTTGTGAATTCCATACAATACAATCAGCCAGCCCCATGTATAGAGTGTATTTCCATTAAGCATATAATATGTTAAATCAGCATTGAAATGATTGAAACCACAGGCTAAATTAATGGTTTTAATATCACATCGACCCATGCTGATATGCTGATCAATAATACAAATATTATACAAATATAAACTAATTCACTAATTCTACGTAATGAGGCTACCTATGTTAATATGCTACAATCGCGGGTGAATTACAAGAAGCCAATAATATGCAACAAGAACCATTCACAGCATTGCAACAGTGCACCAAAACTGGGTCATTGGTACGCATGGGCAGCACTAACAGCTTTCACATTAGAATAAAACATCTGACACGTCACATCTCGAGTTACATGTATAGAGCAGTGACAGCAAGCATGCGCACTGTGAAAAATAGCCTGCTAGAGAATGAGGCCGGAAGAATCCACAGCACACAAAAGTAGATAGCACTGACACCTGGCGGCAGTTTCGTAAACCATACGTTTAGCAACAATATGCCGATCTCAGTTCTCGGCTGATTTCTTATGAATATAGTTTGTGGTGTTTGAGGTCATGTGCCATCGCCAGTTTGTGTTGCTGGTCGCTACCACGTTGATGACGACCGTTAATACGAAAATCACACGTGGATAACTAGACACGCTCTGGTCGCTAACGACCATGTAGTTGTATCCCCTAATGTCCTACCAACCTGTCGCTCGAAGTGTATCAATGCAGAATATCTTCACTACCAAGTCGCTGTCCACTCTTCCACCCATGCCAGTGATAAATGTTTCAGAAGATAACTATTTCATTGTACGCAATAATAATATGAACAAGTAACTTATTAATTAACTTCTGTCGCTGAATAACTTCAAAAAGCTTGCCAAAAGATCGGAGTATATATCATTGTCTAATCCCCGCATGACTGATGACGTCAACGTACGGCGTGGCCAATACTACAAATATGTATTCACCAACTGTTTCAGTCGCCATAAAATCATCTGATTAATATCATGAATACATCCATTAAATCTTCTCTGAACAAAAGCGTTTCTTTTTTTGAGTCCACTAATGAATGTTTCTTGTATATACTATGATAAACTGTTTTTATATTATTTCATCTTATTCAGCCATATCAACATTGCTGCAGCGACACAATATCTAGACAGAGCATCTTGAAAAAAAATTTTCCGCCTCAATAGTTTTGTTTAGATAACAGATTCATATATATGGTACATTCAGGCCATGTTACTCCAAAAGTAAATGTTTCTTATCTCAAGCGTTTCAATTGTTTATAATTATGTGACTTATTTACTTAACTAATTAAGTAGAATCAACATCAGTACATCTCCGAAATTGCTACTGGACCAGAGCTCTCGAGTGTTGAATCCAACAATGAATGTTCATTGACCTAGTTAGCTATTTTATGCTGTCTCCAATTATATAATTAAAAGCTAAGTTGCTATATAACAACAGCAAAAAACCCCTGCTGGACAAACCTTTTTCACCGGTGAACACAACAATGGAGCCTGTGTAATCTCATCGTCATCCATTGACAACTTCCACTGGTGGAGTGTTCACAAGCGACGTGTAAAATATGTTAGCAGTTGACCAATTCAATTAATATAGCAATCAAAATCAATTGTCGTGATCCTACCATTATAGATGCCCCTATGTCAAATGATGATGGTCGGACATGATCTGCATCCTGTTCAGTGTGCACCCTATGAATTTCCGCGAGCGCAGATCCATAATATGCTACGTACTTTGTTCAGGCATACAATTAGGCCTGAAATGATGCACAAAATAAGAATCATTGGTAAACAGACGGAATATGTGAATACCATTTTGTCAAATTTTTGGTATCATTATTGCCATTGCTGCAGACATTTTCGTCTAGTTGTATATCAATTATTGGGATAATTTTTCACCTTTTTCTAAGACACTATGCTTGATATACATGAGAAAAATGAATCTAACTATATATTACAGTTATAAACAATGGTGTACTGTGAAACTGTTACACCGATTTGTATAGTTTGAATCATTCGAACGATGCCACACTCAGGCATACAATGAGTGGCTTTCCCGTTGAATTGCATGTTGCTTGGCACTATAGCAACGCACTGAACGAAAGACACAGATCCTTCAACATACACAGTAAAACAATAGTCATGGTAAAAATGATCATCAAATTAATTTCAACGTACAGTTACTATTTGGTTTTGATGTACATAGTGGACACGAACTGAACATCCTGTTGTAGTTATGTTTCATCATAAAATTCAATTATATCTAATAATTTTATTTACTTTCATTTATCAATAATTACATTTTAAATCATCCATTTGACTCGATACATATTATCCTGTTACGTCACTACTAGTATGCAAACAGTTGGGTTTCCTATAAATTTTGATTCCTGTATATTGTAAGCATGTTCGTTGTATAATGGGATATATGTAAACAAAATGCCTACAGTATATTCCGATTTTTTTTATTCGGGAGAAGACTTGACATATTAATATATGTAGTCAAAAAATATCAACGAAAACAAGACCCTGATCATTATCTTTTTCTTGAAGAACGTCATTGATTGAGAGAACCAAGATGGCGGATACACTTAAAACGCACCGTCTTGTTCGTCAGTATACATTCGTATTTGTGAATATTGTATTTTGTACGCATGTGTGTGTGAGCAGATGAATAACGACAGTTTTCCTGAATTCAAATGAAAGTCTTCATATAAATGATCATATATAATAAGAAAGGTTCCTATTTTGTTAAAGGAAGGGATAGCGTGGGCGTTATTCAATATATTCTAGCAATTGTCTCTTAGCAATAGTTTTATTCATTCTACTTGACATATATCGTAGTCCCGCACTAATGTTTGTCCAAATCGTTCCAAATAGTGCCACTGTTATCTGCACCAGACGCGCTCGCATTATTTATTGGAATTTCTAATCGTGAATATTGACACACAATAAATTAGTCAGATAAGAGAATTCTGGGAGCCAAATACTCTTACTCGGTATCCTTTTGTCGTAAAAAACTGATGTCTTGGCATTTAGTATATATAAACATATAGGCGGTGGTATTTGTAGGGGGAAAGAATACTATCTTGTATTTGTGTGGGATGTACTATATACCCTTACGATTTCGTTAGCCGAGTATCAAGTGAGCGTCGGCCATTTTGTTTCGAACATTCAGTTCTCAATGAAACCGAGAAATGTTTTCGTCGGATAAAACTGATAATTTCTTAAGATCCAGTCAACATCAGTGGTCTGATTCGAATGTATTAATATCATTTATGTGAATTAGGCAACTGTCATCGTGGTCAGTCGCGGCTTCAACACATGAATGTACCGAATATTAACTCGAAACTTCTGTCATTATTTATTTTATTGAAGTATTGTTATTCAGAACAAATGTTTATATAGTCATAAACTTTATTATTGAAATACGCATTTCACGCCTGAGTGAAGTGTTTGTTTCTATGAGATTGTATAATATCACTCCTCAAAATATATGAATATGTCATCACTTTGTCTATGGTTGGGAAACACAAGGAATACTGAACTTTTTGACAGACGAGGTAAATAATGAAAATTTGTTCGAGTTGTACAAAAAACACACAAATACACAGGCTTACGAAATTATAGTTTTTGACTGATGGTTTATATACCTTTGATTAATATAGACATAAATGACCTTTGATAGATTGGATCTTGAGGATTTGCACAATGTGTATGCTGAAATTGTACCTGACAATTTGAGTGCTAATTTTTTCAGTAAATTTATTAATTAAGTAGACTTCCCAAACATGAAGCAAACATAAAAACAAGCGTACGAAATTAAAAGTTTGATTGATGACTGATGATTAAAACATGCCATTAGTGTCGGTCTGAATGCTGTCCTCACATTTTCAACCACTTAAGGTGATTAGCGCCATAAAATATGTCCATTTAATTTTTTCATCATTCTTGGACAGTTGCCCGAATGTAAACACAGTAAAAATTCAAACGCAGACAAAAACAATTAAGTTCATAGGGAAAAAACAAAACGCAACATTATGTGTATACATGTATATATAATGTACATTACACATTGTTTGTTTGATTTTCTAGATGCCTTTAACAAAGTTACCAGAATACGAGAAAAACTAGTTTCATCTCAATGCTCTGGTTGTATGCGTCAAATTGATATGCGAAAATCAGTCTATGCCACCGGGCATACTGTAGTGCTTTATATTCAACATCTGAAACCGATTTCAAAGTTTTTAAATACCCGAGTATAGATACGAATCTACAGCATGTGAATACTGCATACAAACTCACGTGGAGACGGAATAGACACAAAATTCATAAGTAGAATTGAATACCCAAGCACTGATATATGACACCCTGAAAGCTGTTGTAACAGACAGAAAAAAAATTTCTCCCTGGTACTCAGCTATGAAAAAAACATGAGATATATGGACCTTTGCTCACACATGTCACACAATATGTCGCACAACATGATGTCTGTGTAAAGTTGTGTCGAGTAAGACATAGAATCAATGTAACATGAGAAGGTCTTTCTCATAAAATATCATATTGGTAAAGACATACGAAAAGAGAGAATACGTCATTACATAATGCAGAAATGAATATCTTCAAAAACCAGATATCATAATTTTGGCTTCCGTCATTCCATGCTTTTAAGTTTATAGGTGTGATGGGCGTTTTACATTTGTATATAGTTCATGACAAAACGTGGGTACTATGAAAGAAAAATACATGTAGATATTACTACACCTAAATAGAATGATTCCAAATTACAACCCATTAAAAGCATTCAATTATGTATCAATCTATTACCACCAATACAGTAAGATTTTGATGATACCAACAACAAACGTAAAATACAACATTTTGCAATAGAAGAAAAAACTGACCAAATAGTTTATCCAAACACACACTGGCGCCATATATTAATAGACGTAGAATCGATACCCAGTATATCAATATATATCAATACCCATATATATACATATCTATAAATACCCAGTAATGTACACTAGTTATATAGTGTATAGTTATAGCTATATAGTTAATAGTTATAGCTATAATTTTCAATACTCTGGAGTGATTATTCATATTTAGATCATGAACGACCAGTACATTAAGGTTCCCTGACGTTATATATAAGACGCTTGCGTTCATGGTTCGGTTAAAAATGCATGTGTAGCTGGCACAACAATCTGACCACATGACTTTAAGTGTTTTCAGTCCTTGCGTTCTGAGTCACATATTTCGATATTCCCAGTAAGGTCAACATATATTCCAAATGCATAGAAGTGTATTTTTCAAATTATTCTCAATGTTGAACTATAGGTACCCCCTCATTAGTATTTGAAGCCATACTGCCTATAAAACTGTATGTTCACTTATTTGGAAATGTGGAATTAATAAACTTGTAACAATAGATAAATGTTCACAGAATACCCGCATGTCCTTATCATGTGAGAGTTGCGTTTATCAACTCAAATTACACCAGAATGAATTTGATGATCAAATAACAAATTTTTTTCACAAAATATTGTTTCACAATATTCACCAAATATTTAATTCGAAACGTATATTTGAATCATGCCTGCCCATGACCATAATTATAAGAGTGGACCTACTTCTCCACGTGTACTTATGAATCAAAAATTTCAATCAGATCAAATGATTTTTTTCTTTTTTTTTCAAGTAGCTTGTATTATACGTGGAATTCGTATCACAGAGTGCAAATCGTGTCACAGATTACATTTCCAATAAGCATATGCATGCGATATGCATACAATATGGCAGCATTGAAATGGTTGAAACCACACGCCAGTTGACCGTAGTGGATAAGTTTAAGTAGAACAAAAACTATAGAGACATACAGCCAATAGGCAGTTTTTTTTCAAGCTACTTGAAAAAAAAAGAAAATACAGCCAATAGGCTGTATGTCTCTATAGTTTTTGTTCTACTTACACTTATCCACTACGGTCAACTGGCGTGTGGTTTCAACCTAATTGAGCTCCACAAGCCAAGACGAATTTGTACATGAATATCATCAGAAATACTTAAGACCAGATTCATGTATTTCTGCTAGCTTCCGTATCCTTTTTCCAGTGCTGTATCACAAGAACAGATTTGGAGTTATTCGCCTTCACCTCGATGCTGTCCATTAATTTTGAATGATTTTGATTTCACCATTACATCGACCCACACTGATGTGCTGATCAATTACACAAAATACAACAAGTTTACCAATTCTACGTTATGAGGTTATCTATGCTAATTATGCACCAATTACAGATGAATTACAGGACCAACTCCAACTGTTGAAAGCCACTTAAAGGACAATGCATGCTCAATTACAGTATTGTTGGGGTGCACCGAAACTGGGTCATTGGTATGCGCGCGCAACACCAACAGTTTTGACATTAGAATAAAACATCTGACGGAATGCACGGGTAAAAAATAGCCTGCGGGAGGATGGGACTGGAAGAACCAACCTGCACACAAAATAGATAGTACTGACACCTGGCGGCAGTTTCGTAAACCATATGTTCAACCACAGAATGCTCGTTTAGGTGAGTTGGTATGTTGACTTGGCTCCACAACAATGCAGTCACGTGTGGTCGCTAAATCGTGAAGGTGGCTTTTCACGGGGATCTCTGGATTTCCCCCATTAATGATAATACGCGCCTATACGTTTGCATATACAGTTACAAACTGTATTGTCAGTTGTCTCGAGATTGTCAGTTGTCTCGTTTATTCTGCAGACAATTATGACAATAGATGCATTACATCTATACTATCATGATGAATAATTGTGATGAAATAAACGTTACCATCGTTATGGGTGTTTGTTACGCTCATGACGTTTTGGTGGGCGGTTGCTCCTGGAAACATAAATCTGATATGGGCCGTAGAGGTGACTGTTAACTGATATAACACCTTTTATTTGTAATGACTGAAATACTAAGAGCGCTGTGACGTCACCATGTTAAAATACATTCCAACATGGTGACGTCAGAGCGCTCTCAGCATTTCAGTCATTTCAGAAGGTGTTATATCAGTTGACAGTCGGCACTAGGGCCTATATCAGATCTATGTAAGGATTGGTGACGTCACAGCGCTCTTAGCATTTCAGTCATTTCAAAAGGCGTTATATCAGTTGATATATGGCCCTATGGCCTACATTAGATTTACGCTTCCAGGTGCAACGACCTTCAAAAACGTAATCACCGCAGCAAACATGTGTAGCCACGGTAATGCTTGTTCAGTCACAATCATTCACCATGTCAGAATAGAAATAATGTATAGATTTGTGGTAATTGGCTGCAAACCTTCTCAGGACAGGTGATATAACCTTATCACCTTGCCCTCGAAGTTTATTGTGCGACAATTACTCCAGATCTATACATTATTCCTCAAATATATCTTTACTGCCAAGCCATTTTGTTTCACCCATCTCATTAATAAAAGCTTCAGAAGTTGAAATACTTGCCTAATCTTTAGAAGATGAGTTCTATGTCTAAAGTTGCCGATACTACGTATGTTCCAATTGGTTCAGTAGTCATAATATCATTTAATAATATGACTACATCCGATAAATATTCATGGTAACGAAAAACGTTTTTCGGTATTGAGCCCAATAATAATAAATGTTTCTTGTCTCAGTTATTTTATGTTTGTTTATTTTGTGATTTTAGCAAAATTAATGTTAACTTATTCAGTCACTAGACGCCACTTTATCACAATAAAGAATCGATAAAAATATATCAACATCAGTACAGCCACATAATCCCCCTGGTTAGAACCCTTCCTTTGTTGACCCAACATAGAGATGTCACGTCTTTTTTTGTGTGGTCAAGAATAAACATACTGGTGATACTAGTGGAAATGTGTTTCTGTACTCAAAAACCAGTTTGCTATATTTGTCGAACATTTGCTCTAAGAGTACAGGCTTTTGGAATGAGCACATATGTCAAAGGGGATATATCGCAAGTTCATAATAAGTTGAACTTGCGATCACCGTTACCTGGTGAATATCGATTTGATCATTCTGGAGATATAAACGATTGGTTTCGTTTGACTGCTTTCCCCATCGAGCATGTGCAATTTCATTGTCAACCATCGAGAATCGATTGTTAGGATCCTACCATTATACATGCCCTTAAAATGATGGTAATCGGGTGAGATATATGGAATGTATGGCGTTCACAAGAAATCCATAGTATTCTCCGTACTTTATTCGGAAATACAATTAAGCCCGAAATTATGTATAGGCATAAGTGAGATTCAGCGGTATCACATCGGCTATCAGAGCACATTTGTGAATACTATTACATTATTTTGTTTCTTGTATGAGTTACCAATGTAGCCAACAGGTTTTCCTGTTAGCATAACCAAAATCATTATTGCTATGAATATTTCACATTATTTTTTTCTCGAACTTCAAGTTAAATACAGGGTGTTCAAAAAGTAACTGTGCACTTCGTAACGTTGTGTAATAGGTATGGATATGTGATGGTATTATGTGAAAAAGTACACGGAGGTGGATATTATTGAATGTGTTGCATGAACATGAAAACGTATTGGATGATTATGACCTTATGATAACAATAACAAGTACTTGACCACACAATATTTACATATCATACAAAGTTCATTTATGAGAAAAAATAAACTGGCAGTTTGGAGATCCACTCCAGACTGGGCATACGTTCAGTGTGGTTCTACCTTCGCGAATAAGGACTTTTTGGTCCAACAGGTACGGAGTCATGAAGGAAAATAATCCATGGAGGTTCAAGAATACTTTCGACAATAGTATGCTGACCCAAGAGTGCCAATTCAAAAGAGTATGCCTGTGTTGATGAAAAGGTTTGCGGAAATTGGGTCGTGCTGTGTTTTGTAAATAGAGGATACTTCAAGCAATTGGTGCAACCAAAATCGCCAAATTTCAAAATTATTCTTGTTTCACATACCATGCTCCTATTTATCGATAATGTATTTTGTGTGTAAACACCGTTAATTTATGTATAGCCTTGGATACTACCTGGTACTGATTGAAAATGAATACATAATGCCATTGCATCGTGATTTTTGAACACCCTGTACAATTGAATCCAACTACATGTTTATCCATTACATTGTTATACTGTGGATATGTTATACAAATTTCTTCAATCGAGAAAATATGAACAAAGATGCCTATTTTAGGCTTCTCGCTGCTATACTAATACACTGAGCGACAGGAATGGACCTTCCACCATGCGAGGTATAACGACATGTCATGGCAGGGTTCATCATCGAGACCATATTTGAATGTACAATCACTATTGGGTTTCGACTAAAATAGCTAATGGAAATTGAGCACCCCCTGTTGAAAAATTTTGAATCATAAAATACAGTTATGAATATTTTTATTTATTTATTATCATTATTAGGACAATACGAATTTTAAGACATCACACAGCATCCTACTACGTCACAATTTAAAAAATAGTTGGTTTCGTGTATGTTCAATTTTTGTACATCGTAATCGGGTTCCCTTTGAGAAATAAAATATAACCACAATGTATATATTACCAAAACATGTAGTCAAGAAGTATTTTTGCTGAACAAGTACCTTATCATTTTTTATCTTGAAGAATGTCATCAGTTGAAAGAACCAAGATGGCGGATAAACTTCAAACTTACGGTCTTGCTCGTCAGCATACATTCGTAGATGCGAACATTGTATTTTGTGCTTGTATGTGAGCGGTGGAAAAACGAAATTCTTTTTGGATTCAAATGATTACAGTCATATAAAATCATACATTATAATTAGAGTGGTTCCTTTTCTGTTAAGGACCGGAATGGTGCAGGGGTTCTTCAATATATTCTAGCATTTTGTTAGCAATAGTTTTATCCATTCTACTTAACATATATCGTAGTCCCGCACAATAGTTTTTGTCCAACTCGCCCCGAATAGTGCCACTGTTATCTGCACCAGACGCGCTCGCAATATTTATTGGAATTTCTAATCGTGAATATTGACACACACTAAATTGGTCAGATAAAAGATTTCTGGGAGTCAAATACTTTTACTCGGCATCTTGTTGCCGTAAGAAATGTCTTGGCATTTAGTACATATTGTTTTCGAAGTATACAATAATCCGTGCGACGCATTCAATATTGGTAGGAGATAAACATATTGATGGTGGTATCTGTAGGTGGGGCGGGCGGGGGGGGGGGGGGGGTGGTGGGATTAGAACCGATATTATTGCCAGTATACATTGCTTCACCTCGTTACGACTTTGTTAGCCGAGTATCCGTTGAGCGTCCGCCATTTTATTTCGAACATCTAGTTCTCGAATAAAGTAGGAAACATTTTTTTCGTTGGATAAACTATGTTTTTTTATATGCAGTGAACGTGAGTGGTCTGATTCGAACTTACGTGAATTAGGCAACTGTCAACGTGGTTAATATGAGCTTCAATAATGAATATACCAAATAATAACTTAAAACTTCTTTCAATATATATTTTATTACAGTTTTGTTATTCGGAACAAATGTTTATATAGTCATATATTTTTATTATTGAAATGCGCATTTTACACATAAGTGCAGTGTTTGATTTTATGTAATTGTATAATGTTCAGTGATTACACAATTTAATCGTCACTAAAAAATATATGAATATGTCATCACTATGTGCATGGTTCTGAAGCACGAGGAATACCTAACTTTTTGACAAAATATTGAGGATTTGCATCGTTGGTAAGCCAAAGCTGTACAAAAAACAAAACGCAAACAAATACACATGCGTATGAAATTACAGGTTTTGATAGATGAGGTTTTGATAGTTTTCATTAATATAAACAAAAATAACCTTTCGTATTCGACAGAGTGAAACTTGAGGATTTGTATAGTGTGTGCATATTTTGAAATTGTACATAGCAAGTTAAGTGTCAATTTTGGGTAAAAGAACATCAAGCAAACATAAAAAAACGTGACTACGGAATTAGAAATTTGACTCATGACTGATGATTTATCATTTGTCATCGATATCCATCTGAATGGCATCCTCCCATTGTCAATCACTTAAGGTGCGGTTCGAAAAATTGTTCATTGTTTTTTTCCGTCATTCCTAAACATAAGTTGTACGAATGTAAAAAGTCATGTTTATATCATACAGGATCACTACCTTAAAGTATACGAAGCTTGCGTTTATGATTCAGTTAAAAATGCATGTGTAGCTGGCATAACAATCTGACCACGAGACCTTGAGTGCTTTCAGTCCTGGCGTACTGAAATACATATTTATATTTTCCCAGTGAAGTCAATATATATCCCCCATGCACAGAGAGTATTTTCAAACATAATTGCAATTTTGAATTATAGGTACCTCTCATTAGCTTTTGAAGCCATTTTTGAACTGCCTATGAACTGTATGTTCACATATTTGGATTTGTGGAAATAATAAACTTGTAACAACAAACAAATGTTCACAAAATACCCGCATGTCCTTTTTTTGTGAGAGTTGCATTTATCAATTCAAATTACATCAGAATAATGAGCCTGATGATCAAATAACAAAGATGCATGTCTTCACAAAATATTGTTTCACATTATTCACCAAATATTTAATTAACGTATATTTGAATCCTGCCAGCCCATGACCATAATAATAAGGGTGGACCCCAATCTCCACGGGTGCGTGTGAATCCATAATTTCAATCAAATCGAACGAGTTTTCAAGTTTTATTTTTCAAGTAGCTTGTATTAGCATACAAATAAAGTACCCGGATAAATGAGTTATTTGAATTAATGGTGTTTATTTTCAATATACTCATCATGGTTTGTTGCAATCATTAATTGTATACTATAATTTGAATAAATGGTGTTTATTTTCAATATACTCATCATGGTTTGTTGCAATCATTAATTATATACTTCGTGTTTATGTCAAGCAGATGTACATACAAGATATATATTATAAAATCAAGATGACAATAATGTACATATCGACCCATTACAATACAGCAATACAAGCAGATTTTGATGAGTCCGATATTGTAGTATTTATCATATTTTTTATACGAAGTAAAACAAAAAGTACATATCATATGATGATTTCAAGGTGACACCTTTGACCAGGAAGTGAGTTAAATTTCTGCAGCACCAGGTGCATCTTGTCACTGGATCTAGCCGACACATCTTGATGCATGGTAATTGATAATATTCTATATCGATAATTGTTTTGATACGTCGTACTTGCTGCTCCATAATACAACCAATCAATCACATTACATTTCATTCCCAATAAGCATTGGCATACAATATGCAGAACAAAAACTATGCAGACGTACAGACCCAGGACCAGATACAATGCCTAATGGGCTCCCACAAGCCAGAGAAATTATTTTTCAAAACATTTTCAAGACGAAAATGTCTATAAATATCATCAAAACGCTTAAGACCAGACTCGTGTATTTCTGCTATCGTGTATCTAAGAATGTCAAGTTCTAGCTTCCGTTTTAATGCAAGTAATGGACAAGGCATGCCCA
Source organism: Terebella lapidaria (assembly GCA_949152475.1). Classification (NCBI taxonomy): domain Eukaryota; kingdom Metazoa; phylum Annelida; class Polychaeta; order Terebellida; family Terebellidae; genus Terebella; species Terebella lapidaria. Next base: position 5,687,972 of record OX424567.1, read on the forward strand.
TTCACGGTATTGCTGTAGTGCACCAAACTGGGTCTTTGGTACGCATGTGCAACAATAACAGCTTTCACATTAGAATAAAACATCTGACACGTCTCATTTCAAGATACAGCGCAATGGCAGCACGCAAGCATGTGGTCTGTAAGAACCTACTATAGAATGACGCTACAGCCAACGGCACACAAAATAGATAGCACTGACATCTGGCGGCAGCTTGGTAAACCATATGTTCGGCCACAGTATGCCCGCCTAGGTGAGCTGGTATGTATACTTGGCTATACACCAATGAAGTCCGCTGTATTTGAGATCGTGTGTGGTCGCTGAATCGTGAAGGCGGCTTTTCACGGGAATATTTGGTTTCCCTCCAGATTTATGACAACATCACGCCATGAATCGACCGAACAAGAGATTATAATATGCGTGTATATGCTCGCACATATAGTTTGTCGTTTGAAATAATTGGAAAATAAAGATATGACGTTCCATATCATTTTATGGCGTCTCATATAAATTGAACAATTTATGTACATAACTAGACGCTTTTCGGTTGCCGTCGACTGCGTGGATGTATCCACTGATGCCCTGAGACCCCTTGTTTTTTTCTGTACTCTGAACAAGAATCCGGCAGAGAGTGTAATATCCATGAGAGGCCGCACTCCCACACAAGGGCATGCCTGAGCAATTCTAACTCCAGACACTCAGGGTGACTGCAATGCTAGGAGGCCGCTCCCTCGCCTGCGAAGGTCTTAATGTTTGCCACTCCCTCGCCTGCGAAGGTTCTATTGTTCTTGCTTGCACATAGGAACATATTGAATCTGGTGCTAATTGTTCCGACTAGTACATTTGCAGGCTTTTGGAGTAAGCACATAACATATTATGTCGAAGTGGATATATTGCAAGTTCATAATAAGTTAGACCGTTAACTGGTGGCTATTGATCACTCTGGAAAAAAGGTTTCGTTTGACTGCTGAGCCTGTGCAATTTCATTTTTATAAAATGTGTTTTTGTCAAATGTCATGTTTGGTTTTAAGGTTGTATTTGTGTTTGTTTAGTTCCGCGGTAAATTTATTTACCCACTTCGTGTTGTTATAATAATTCTGATCCATCGAAAATTCCCACCTGTAGAGCATTCAAAAGTGATGTGCTCTGAACAGGCGTATTCAAGAGCCACTCTACATGTCAGCAGTTGAACAATTGGGTTGATATTCAACCAAAATCGAATATCGTACAGTTGTGATCCTACCATTATACTCCCTAAAGATGACGGTAATCGGGCGAGATATGTGGTATGTATACCATTTACAAGAATATATCTATGGACTGTGACGTCGCATTATGAACGCAAATCCATAGTATCCTCCGTTCTTCGTTTGGGTATACAATTAAGCCCTAAATGGTGCACAGGAAATAGTGAGATTCGGTTGTATCACACCGGCTATCAGATCACATGTATGACTACTATTATAGTAATTTTTTGGTATGCATTACTATTATTGCAAGCAAGTTTTTATGTTACCATAACAAAATAATTGTTGGGATAAATATTACAATTTTTTCAAATGTCATGTTTGATATAAATGAACCCAACTACATTTTTACTCAAAAACATTGTTTGCTCAAAAACATGGCTATGTTACACCAATTTCTTCAATCAGGAAAATATTAAAAAGATGCCTATTTTAGGCTGATGGCTGCTATACTAATGCACTGAGCGACAGGAATGGACCTTCCACCATGCAGGGTACATGCACCACACATTTTTTAATGTACAATTACTATTTGGTTTCGACTAAAATAGTTAATGAAAATTGAGCACCTTGTTGAGATTTTTGAATTATAAAATGCAATTATGAGTAATTTTTGTTGTTATTTATTATCATTATTAGGACAATACTATTTTTATTCGCCCATTTAACTCGACAGACATCATGCAGCATCCTACTACGTCACAATGTAACAAAAAGTTGATTTCATTTATGTCTAATTCTTGTACATCGTAATCGGGTTCGCTTGGAGAAATAGGATATAACCTCAATGTCTATCTATGAAAACTCAATCTAATTATGCTCGAGAATACATTGAGAAATTACTACATGTAGTCGAAAAGTATTATCGCTGAACAAGTCACCATATGATTTTTATCTTGAAGAATGTCATTGGTTGAGAGAACCAAGATGGCGGATAAACTTCAAACTCACTTTCTTGCTCGTCAGTGTACACTCGTAGATGCGAATATTGTATTTTGTTCATGTATGTATGTGGATAAATAAAGAAATTCTTTTTGGACTCAAATGATTACAGTTATATAAAATCACTATAATTAGAGTGGTTCCGTTTCTGTTAAGGAACGGAATTGCGCGGGGATTTTCTCAATATATTCCAGCAATTGTCATTTTTTGCAATAGTTTTAAGTACTAATTTTTGTCCAGATCGTTCCAAATAGTGCCACTGTTATCTGCACCAGAATAACTGGAAATCATAATCGTGAATATTGACACAAACTAAATTGGTCAGATAAGAGATTTCTGGAAGCCAAATACTTTCACTCGGCATCCTGCTGCCGTAAAATGTCTTGGCATTTAATACATATTATATTCGAAGCACACAGTATTCCATGTTATTGGAAGGGATGAACATATTGGTGGTATTTGTAGGGGAAAGAATATTAATTCAGTTTTGTTTCTTCCGGTATCAATGCCATTATACATTGAAGAAGAATATAATACCCTGTTGCTTTTCTCTACCCGAGTACGGAGTGAGAGTCCGCCATTTTGTTTCGATTATCTAATTCTCGCTGAAAGTGGTACACATTTTTTCGTCGGATACACTGATGCTTACCTATGAGCCAGTCAGTGGTCTGATTCAAACGTATTTACTTGAAATATGTAATATTAACCGTGGTCAGTAGCAGCTTCAATACATGAATATACCGAATACTAACTAAAAACTTCCTTCATTATATATTTTATGATAGGGTTGTTATTCGGAACAAATATTCTAATATTGAGATGCTCATTCCACGCCTGGGTGCAGTGTATGTTCTCCATGTGATCGTATTTTGACAAATAATTCCGATAATTACAAAATTAATAATCGTCACTCCTCAAAATATATGAATATGTCATCACTATGCATATGGTTCTGAAGCACGAGAAATACTGAACCTTTGATACACGGAGTGAGTGTTGTGGACTTGTATAGTTTGTATTCCGAAGTTGAACAAAAAAGCAAAAAAAAATAAAAAAATAAAAAATGATGAAACTATAGTTTTTGACTGATGATCAATATAGTGTTGATTTTTGAAGACGTAAATAAACTTTCGTTTTTGACAGGCATGGTGAATATTGAAGATTTGTGTAGTGTGTATGTGCCTAACAATTTCAGTTTCAATTTCGGATGTTTAACATGTAAGAACATTTCCCATACATCAAGCAAAGATAATAATATGCATACGAAATTAGAGGCTTGATTCATGACCGATGATTTAACTTGTCATCAGTATAAGCCTGAAATGCTATCATCACATCTTAAACCAATAACGGTGACTAGCACCACGCAAAAAATTATTCCAATGTTCTTTTCTTCATTCATTGACTTCAGTCTCCAAGCAGATTCGTAGCGTTCTGAGAAAACGAAATTGGTTAAGTTTGCTTTGCATAACAGACAACCTACACCCATGGTTCCAATATATTGCTATTTAAATCACCGAGATGCATTTAACAGAAAAATCACGATACCAGTATGATATATAAGAAGTCGCCTATGTTAAGATACCAGAAAAAAGACACATTATGCTTTGGTGAACAAGGCTCGGACCATATATGGGGTATTTTTCAAGAAAAACCTCAACACAAATTTGAATTAAAAAATTGAATTCTGAAACACTGATCTATGACACCCTGCGAGATGCTAAAGGAGAAAAACATTTTGCGCCTATCTGGGACGTGGCTATGTGGGGAAAAAAATCCATTTAAACCGCGAACTTTGCCCATACACATTGTAGCCCAACAGTCTGTGTATTGCTTGCGCGAGTAGGAATGTCATCTCCGTGAGAAATTGTGTAGTAAAGATATATATAAAGACGGAGTATGCCATAAAATAAAAATCTACAAATATCCACAGTTCATAGTTTTCGAAAAAAAACATTGATATCAGGACATTAACACGTAAGGCAATTGTGAGTTAACTATGAAGAAATGGTCATATATTTCAACCAAAGTTCATAAACTATAGATGTATATTCAATAAATATGATGTCAGAGTACAATTTCCAATCACATGTGTACCAGAAGCTAGCATCTCATTTGAACTACATTCCCTAATATCCAGACATCAAATATCCTGCGGATTTGAAACTCAAACATCAGAATTAAAAAAAAAATATTCGAAACTGAAATAAAGTTATATGCAAAAAAGATTGTTTGGATTTCTGAAGTAAATGTGTGGTTTTAGTTACTGGTTCTGCATATGTATATGTGATTTTTTGTTGTTGTTAGGTTACCTAACCTATGGTCCGATGACCTATTGGCATGGCGTTGCGTCCGTCGTCGGCGTCTTTAAAGTTTAGGTTCGGATCTTTCTGAAATTTTGCACAAAAATACTTAAAAATATTTCAACAGGGTTTTTTTTTTATTTTCACATCTTTTTTTAAATGGCAGCCATTTTCGCCGAAAAACGGCCAATTTCTTACTTTGGCGGCCATTTTCTCAAAAACTGTTCAGACAGTTTTGAGATTTTTGTTTCAAAAGATTGCTCTCACATACCTCTGTGATATGTATAAGTTTCGTTGCCCCTGAATCGCCGGTGTGCGTGTGGCGGTCATTTTCATGTTGAATTCTCCTATGCTATATAATAGGACACATTATGCCTAATATCTCACTTATTATTGATATTAGAGACTAGGAGTCAATTATGGACACATAGGAAATGATATATGCTGATTATTGTCATGACCTTGAATATGACCTTTGACCTCATTTTCAAGGTCAGAGCACAAAATGGCTAATATCTCGCTTATTATCGACTTTACAGCTTAGGAATCAATTGTGCACATATAGGAAATGATATAATCCGGATATTCTGACGACCTTGAATTTGACTTTTGACCTCATTTCCAAGGTCAAAGAACAAAACGGCTAATATCTCGATTAATATCCACTTTACAGCTTGGGACTAAATTGTGGACGTAAAGGTAATGAGGTATGCCAAATATTTTGATGACCTTGAATTTGACCTTTGACCTTATTTTCAAGGTCAGGCACAAAATGGCTAATATCTCGCTTATTATTGACTTTACAGCTTAGGAATCAATTGTGGACATATAGGAAATGACATATGCCGAATATTCTGATGACTTTACATTTGACCTTCGACCTCATTTTCAAGGTATCACAGGACAACTTGGCTAATCTTGTTTATTATCGAATTTACAACTTGATGATATATGCTGAATATTCTGATGACTTTTAATTTGACTTTTGATTTCATTTTCGATGTCACAAGACATAACGACTAATATCTCTCTTAGTACTGAATTTACCGCTTAGTAAGCAATTGTGAACGTAAAAGAAATCAAATATGCTGAATACTCTCATGACTTTAAATTTAACCTTGACCTTATTTTCAAGGCCACAATATAAAATAGCTATTATATATAAAAGCTATTATGTATAATAATATATATTGTCCGGTAACCTATCTTAGCCCTTGGGCTATTTTTTTTTCGTTTAAGATTTTGTCCATCTTGCCTCGGCAGTTGCAACAACTAAACACAACTGAGGGAAAACACAGTTCGTCGTCCATCCTAGAACAATTCCTTCGAACCTACTCCTCGTTCTCTTCCTGGTTTCATTTACATATGATTTATGTTGAAAAGTGGTATTAAGATGACCAGACTAGATCCTGCTATCTACAGTGTACTTCTTTTAGTTGCTCCATCTTTTGATATCAATATGTGTGGCTAGTATTGTATCGTATGGTTTGAAATTATATTCCATATTGATGAAGACATGACAAAATCACCAAATTCCAGATTCTCAATATCCAACATTGACCGGAAATTTAATTTTGGATATATGTGCCAGTTTTGTCCAATTTGAGATATAGATACTTACATTCATACCACTGAGTCAGTGTCACTGCTGGCGGACGTTAAATCTGCCCCCGAGGATACCATCAACTCAGTAGCCTTCTGGCTTGTGATTGGGTACTTGTGTACTTGTCATGTATCTATTCCATGGGGTTAGTTTCGGATTTCTAAATTATTTTCATAGGTTGTTGGGCAATTGTATACTAATTCCATCAGGTGTACAGTAGAAACAACTACATTCAACACACTGTCTGCCCCTGATGACGCCAGTGTGTCCTTGAATAAATTATTTGGTTGGGCTTTGTTTCTATTGCAAAATGTTGTATTTTACGTTTGTTATTGTCATCATCAAAATCTGATTGTATTGGTGGTAATAGATTGATACTTACATTCATACCACTGAGTCGGTGTCACTGCTGGCGGACGTTAAATCTGTCCCCGAGGATACCATCAACTCAGTAGCCTTCTGGCTTGTGATTGGGTACTTCTGTACTTGTCATGTATCTATTCCATGGGGTTAGTTTCGGATTTCTAAATTATTTTCATAGGTTGTTGGGCAATTGTATACCAATTCCATCAGATGTAAAGTAGAAACAACTACATTCAACACACTGTCTGCCCCTGATGACGCCAGTGTGTCTTTGGATAAACTATTTGGTCGGGCTTTGTTTCTATTGCAAAATGTTGTATTTTACGTTTGTTATTGTCATCATCAGAATCTGATTGTATTGGTGGTAATAAATTGATACTTACATAGAAGTCTGAAATTTCCTGAGAAATTAACGTTGACTCCAAGGTCAAACGTTTGTTAATAAAGGATAACAACGGACAAAACTGTGTGAACGGGTTCGAAAAAAAAATCACGAGTGTAAAAGGTCTACAAAAATTTTACAATGGCCAATATATGAGTTTGTGTGGATTGTGGAACCAACACCAGCTATGACGAATCCGTCATTCAATCTCTTGAGACCACTGCCATGTATAATCCGAAAATATTGACGCATTTTACTGACGAATATTGAGGAACTTCACGAACTCGCACACATAGCCATACGGACGTGAATTAATGTATAGTATGTCCAGTACGGGTCGATAATGTATATTTTGATTCTCTCAAGTGTATAGTTATGAATTTGAACAGCATAAAAGTTGGCATGGACGCATGCATGAACGTATATTACTATAATCATATCACACGGAACTATTGCTCGAGCAGAGGACCTTGGCATGGCACACGAGAAAAACATCAATGTGAAATATCTATCCCAATACTGAAATACTAGATCTTATCATGGATTTGCATAATAAAATAAACAGGTTATTGTTCTGGTTTATGTAACTTTCGTACTGCTTCCTACGACCAGCCAGTCCCATTGATACAAACTCAGTCAAAAAATACTCGGGGAAAAACTGGCAATGACCACCCACCAGTTAAGACGTAATGGCAGATTTGCAGAGAAATGTATGCGATAAATGGGGGCACAAATGTACAACTGGAATAGAAGAAAAACATTTATAATGCCTAAGAGATCATTACAAGTCATTGATTATTACAAATTTCAAGATGCAATCTTTCATAACACACATGCTGATTTGGTTTTTCCCCCTACATTAGTAATTAGTTATTACATTGAATAAAGTCACCAAATGAACGATGCATCACCGATTGAACTAAAAAATATGCGATGTTGCTAAAAAAAAAGCCAATTGAAAAACAACAGAGGACTGTTCGCAGTATTACAGAAGTTCACCAAAAAACCAAGAGGTGAGTAGCACTCACAGGGTTCAATTAGGGTCAAATTAGCATAAAACTCCCAACACGTATCTTTCAGAGCATGCGCAGCACGGGAGCACTAGGGCCGTCGATGCTGCTGGTGAGAGTATTTGGGTAGGAGAGTCTAAGGTACACAAAAACAGATAACACTGGCATCTGGTGGCATTTTTGTGAACCATATGTTCAGCCACATTATGTAAGGTTAGCTCAGAACGTTCGTGGACTGGCTTTCCAGCGACAATATCAATTTAGGCGCGGTTTCGAACCCCGATTTCAGCAGTGTGTCAGATGGTGTGGTCGCTAGAGCGTGCATGTAGTTTTTCGCCAGTTCTCTGGTTTCTGGTATGGGCGTACATGCTTGAAGGTGCGAAATAGGGGTTCGAGATATATACATAGTCGTATCGTATGCTTCAAAATATGTTATTCAGGAAAAACAATGCCAATATACCAGTTACATTTGCGATATGATATGATCGGAAAGTGAATACAAGACGTTTCATATCAAACATGGCTTCTCATATAAATGCAATTTTTTCATGTGAATAACTAGACGCTCCCCTGTCGCTGACAACCCCGTTGGGTGTATCCCCTTAAACCCTATCATTCCCTATCATGTAGCCAGAAATACCGGTATGTTAATTTGGAATATTTTTACTGCCCAACAGGTGTCTTTCATCCATGTCATAAATTATTGTTTCACCAATGAACAATTGTTTGCATAAATAATCTCAACAAGTTAGGAAATCATCAACTTATTATCTGTTACCAAATACTTCAGAAAAAAATTCACAGGATTGGAGTATAAATCCTTGTCTACTCCTCACAATGACTTATGGTCCAATATCTAAATTTCAATTGTTGTAATAACAAGTAATTGATAATTAATCAATATCTCTATTGAACAAATGCTTACTCGGTCAGTCAAATAAAAATGTGTCAATCACAATTGTTATGGGCCATCATGGTCCTCATTTGTAAAATTATTGTTCACGCATACAGTAGCATCAACATTACCACAGAATTTTTATTATTTATCTAATTGACTTTTATTCAGTTATGCTTTGAATATTTGGTCGGTGTATACCAAAAATGTTGTGTTTTAGGTTTGTTATTGTCATTATCAAAATTTGGGTGTGTTGGCGGTAACTTGTTCTTACTTACATTCTACATCCATGGAATCTTTACTGGACTGTAGCTTCGCCTTGTTGAGTTCAATGATACATATTTCTTATCTTTTTCATTGAAGAAAACATAGAATGATCTCATGAAATCTATGAAATGAAATCTATGTAAACATATAAGTAATATCAGCATCATCGCTGTCCTGTTAATTCTGGTCCAGGGCTTTCCATTGTCGAGCCCATAAATAAAAACAAATCGCCGTAATCTTTATTGTACTCATTTGTATTGTGCATTCGTTTGTTGACCCAGTGATATATGTTTAGCGCCTTTTAGATGTTTATATTCGACAGAACCAATGTTTACAATTCAATAATATTGTTCTGTTTTCACCAAAAAGACCTTTTTTTGCTTTGAAAAAGATCATAATTGGTCATTTCTTATGATCATACATTGATCAGCCCGTTATCCGATCATTCTCAAAACTAATATATTCCATGTGACTGCCATCCGCAAAACTTTACAGTAGATGTTTACTACAGTGTCCAATTCAAGTCTAAAATGTGTCAGCAAAAGACCAATTTGGTTGCTATTACGACCAAATTCGACTAGTGTTATGATCTCATCATTATACATGTCATTATAAGAATGATCGGTTGAAATCTGCAGACTATAGAGCGTTCACAAGGAATTGTTTGCAGTTTAGACGACATGGGCACATCCCAGTGTATAACAAATTCATAGTATCCTCTGAACTTTGTTCGAGGGATACAAATAAGCCCGAAATCATGTACATGACATAAATAAACATCAGGCATATTACAATCGTTTTCTCACATGTGAATCATATTATATATTGTTAGTATGAGTTTATTGTCATGATTGCGAACCTGCTATTCTTTCAAACTCTAGCGTAGAAATTATTTTTAGGCGAAAAAATTGTTTATTTTCCTTTCAAACACCCTGTTTGAATCGTGATTGTTATGAACTATAGACACATCTTCTATGCCTATGATATGAACAAATCCAACTCCATATCCGGGCGAATATAACATAATCATAATTGAATATAATTGGTAATTATATTCATCAGTGTCATTTTACCTTTTCACATGTACAATGTCTGTAAAGCGCTACGAGAATTTTATTATTTGCTTGGCGCTATACAAAAATAAAGTATTATTATTATTATTATTATTATTAATCACAAGTTTCATTTTTAATGCGGGATAATCGAAACTACAAAAGATATTCTGATGCATTTTGGGTAGAATTCCACTGCTGTGGTCCACTGTTTATTTTAAAGTTTATGCTCGACCTCACGATACGAATACAATGACTATATTAATATTGTCTTCTACCGAATCTGTCTGGTCATATATCACTAGTCAAAAATCATCATCGATTAATAAGTCCCATGGCATTTTTTTTTCTCCAGGAACATCAATGGTCGGTGAAACCAAGATGGCGGAAATTCTTGTCGTCTTTGCGGTATACATTTGTACATGTAAATATTGCATGTGGTACTTGTTTACATGTGTGTGGGCGAATGGATAACAGATATATTTGAGTGCAAATAACTCAAATACTTACATTTTCCGAGTATGAATGGTCATGTTGTTCAGTTAATCGAGCTCAAGCATAATTAGGATGGTTTTCTTTTTTGATTTTTTTTTTTTTCGTGTTGGAAAACTGATTTCCAACACGACTTTTAGTCATTCAACTGAAAAAATAAATCGCAATTCCGCAGCAATTATTGTCACAATCGTTCCAAATGAACCCATTGCTATCTGTGGCAGAAGTGCTTGCAATATTTATCCGAATTTCGACCCATGAATATTGACACTCTTGAAAATGGGTCAGATAAGAGATTTCAGGGAGCCAGATACTTTCGAATTTCCATGCGTTCAATACATCTAGTATTCTAAGTATGCGGTATTACTAGGGGATGGAATCTGTAGAGAAAAAAAAACATAGCAAAATAGTTCAGATGCGTTTCCCGTGATGTCAGCGCAGGTATACCATGTAAAATTTTGGGGAACTGTCAGCCATTTTGTTGCGTACGTCCAATTTGCACCACAAGCGAGAATTTTCGTGCGGATTTCCGTGAAATAAAATCGGCACTGAAGATTTGTCGGTGAAGTTGAAGGAGGTCTTTTTAAAATATTTTTATACGTAGATATTTACGTATACATCTGTCTCCGTGATCATTAGTGGCTGCAACAAATTAAACTTAAAAATCATTAATATTGCATTTATCGAGTGCACCAAATAATCATTCAAAATTTGTTTGATATATGGGTCACATTTCAATCTGTCATATATGATATGTCGCAAATTATTTTCCAGTCATATGATTTCTAATTTCGCTTGCATGATCCTTCTGTTGCGTAAGATCAAAAACACAACACCAAGGCATAGAATGATCATGTGTTTTGTTTGAGGACTTATAATGGCATCGCTACTCATCACTCTCCAATATACGATATAAACACTGTAATTTAATATCTCAAGTTAAATATTTGAGATACCATTATTACATGAGAATTACTTCAAATGTATAGGCATTATTCAGTGGTGTAAAATCGGGTGTTTTTCATCACTGAGTAAATATTGATAATCACAATTAAATATTGATAATTGTTCATCATTTATAACTCAAGGATTTTACACATATGCTATTAAAGTGAATATATTTTTGCCACAACTATCTCTTAACCAAGAATAGTTTGGTACAGTTTGAATTCAACATTCTAGTCGACAAGGTGTGCTAATTTTTATTGTAATAACACCCCTCCGCCAAGAAGTGAGAATAACAAAACCAAAAATTTGTATGTATGTAAAATCAAAGATTCGGACTGATGGAATTGACTAACGATATATATAGTCATAAATTGTTAGCCATAATTATTTACACCAGAAAACGTATTCCATTGACTGGCTTTTTCGCCGATATACGATATATTCGAATCATATCCTTTCCAGAAACAATTTTAAACAGGTCGGCGTGGTGGTCGTATATCAGCAGAAAATTATAAGAGAATGACGAATTTGGTGGACGTTTGGTGATTTTTTTTCCAAATTATTGGGGTACAATACAATCTAATAGAATAAGAGATACCACCATGAAAATATTTCAGGCATATTTAGAGAAAGTAATGAAATAACTAGCTGCATGCTCTCTCTGGTGCCAAATTATGGTATTGTCTGGCACGTCCGGCGGTCATAATTTCTCAAAATTATACTTGAAATCGGAAGTCATATATGGCGATTTTACATGTGACTTTGATTATTGTTTTTCACTCACGTTTCAACTGTTAAACCGAAAGCAAATGGATGTTCATCTCAACCACACATACACGTATGCATTGAACCCCGGGCATTAAATTTGGAAGAAACTATATACAGTTGACTGGACCGTTTTTTTTTCGCTGTACTGTGCATTACTGCATGGATTTTTTTGTCTGTACAGTTGGGTACATATGATGATTCATCAGTTGAAATGATATTTCCTGTAAATTACACATCATCCTTGGAATATTTGGTGACAATCACAAAAATCTGACAGAATAGGTCTGTTGGTAGATAGTTTTGACAGGTTACATACAATAATCATATCTACACAGTGGACAAATTGAGAAAATAGTGAAAAGCCAAAATATGAGTCAATGACATTTCCCCAATTGATAACCAGTATTAAAGCTGTTATGTTAAAAAAATGTGTACAAAAATCAGTTGCGTTTTTGTCATATTCTATATTTTATTCATATTTTTTTTCCGAATATACATGGAAATTTACAGATTACCTTTCGTAGTAATATGTGCTACTCTACCATCCACAATGTTTGGTATGAACAACACATTAAAAAAAAGAAACGTTTGAGATATTGCCTTTCATTGCAAGGGCGCAACCATGATGTTTTAGTTTTTTTGTTTCAAAATGGCGGCCATTCTGTCCAAATTTTGGACATTGGCAGCCACTTTCTCTGTATGATCAGTTTTGATACTTTCGTTCCAAAATATTCCCCTGCCGTTGATTCGCTGGTCTGTGTGATGCGGTAATTTTCATTGGATCGGCCAAAAAAAATGCATCCTAAATCATGTTACAATTCGTTTTGAGCTATTTTCAGCAGAAATAAAAAAAAAAGCCTTGAAAAATTAGTTGACGCCCAATTTTTTTCCTTTGGCAGCCATTTTCTCGAAATCTCTCTTGACAATTGTTTTTTTTCCAAAATCATGCATGAGGTTTTAATTATGTACCATTGTATAAGTTTTATTGCCCTTGTATCGCCGGTCTGCATGTGGTAGCCATTTTTTTTTTGATGAGTTAACAGAAAAAAAGTCCGAAATCAAGTCACTATCTGTTCCAAGCCATTTCCAGGCAAAAAGAAATTGTGTTCCCCATTGAAAGGTTTTCATCCGTTTTGCCTTCATGATGGGAACTGTGTGGAGTAAACTCCTAGAACACTTCAAGATAGAGCCTCAATATTGGCACATTCAAATGGGAAGCCATATATGGCGATTTTACAGGTGACCTTGCATTTGACCTTCAATATCCTTGAAAGGTCAGAGCAGTAATTTCTGTGAAAGAAGTTATGGTTTAACGCTAAACATTTCTCCGGTAACCTTTCCTTGCCCTTGGGCTAATTTTCACTGTACTGTCACAAGGGGTAAAGCCACACTAGGGTGGTGTGGGTGAGTTTTCAGAAATACACAAGATTAAAGGTGGTATCTGAAGACATTTTAACATGAATTTCACACATATTTCTCTCCCAAAACAACCATTCGAAAGTTGGGTTTGGGGTCACGACAAAAGTTGGTAGAGGTTGTCGTGAATCTCCCCTACCCCTCACCCCTTGATTGCTCCTTTGCTTTTGTGTATATGGTTTAATACAGTTAGTATGTGATATAATGAACTGTTCTGAGAGAACAGTTTGCCATGGAAACTGAATATGGTAACATAAATGTATAGTCTCTATTATCAGGTTTCATGATAATATTTTTTAATCAAAATCGTCTCGACAGGAAAATCAGCAAAAGCATGTCGTTGCAGACAGTTTAACGTGCTCTTCTTCCATGATTTCATCAAGACAATCGCTCTTCATTTTCCAGTGAAACATTCATGAAAGTCCCAAGTTACCGTAAAATATATATATTATAATATATTATAATAACGAAATCAGTACACCTGTCCATGTATATTAGCAACACGAATGTAATAATTTGGAAATGTGGTTGATACATCCGATGTCCTGTCAATGTGCAACAGTTAGTAGGACAATGTCCGCACATTGTACAACGCAGGCATGTTGTAGCAAGTCAACAATGATGTGATCCGGTAAGCAATATGATATGACGGACATTTCCAATGTTATTATTAACAAGTCCAATATACAAAGATGAACAAATACTGTGTATCAATTTGCATGTGGTATAAAAATTAATTTTGCTATGTAGTTATTCGAGTAGATGTAGAGAGAGGATGGGGGGGGGGGGGGGGGGGGAGAAAGAGAATTTATTTTCGTTTGCACATGAGAATTCAAATACATTTTATAGATTCCACAGAAAATACAATTATTACATTACGGAAAAACATGGATAACAGATTAGCAATTGATGTCTTCCATTTGTACTCATTAGAGATCACATATAAAATTTAATAAATTATAATTAGCATATATGTAAATTAGTTAATTCTAACATATTTTGGAATAAATAATCAGATGAATATCACCTCACAGGCTTGCTCGGCCTGACCAAGTAGAAACACCGGTGTCGATGCACTGAGAACACAGGAGAATTCGGTTACATTTTTGGGGGGGAAGGCGACGAAACAAGTACCGGAATCAGAACGAAACCTCATGTTTTACTCACATAGTCGTGGCCCCGATGTTTGTGGATTACTTATTTGTGATCAACAGATCGCATCGATATACCATGATGGTCTGGTAATGGCCTAAGGTTATGGATATTGTGAACAATACAAACAGTACACATTCATGCAAGAAAGTAGAGAAAACATTGAATTTCATGATGCTGGCTTGTCGAGAACACTGGGACAGCAGTGTTGCATAGTAATGTACATGTATATGCCTTGGACACTTTCGGTAAGGCATTTTCATGCGTATCACTTATCTGAAAAATGTTGTCCCTTTATACGAATATTGACCTGCCACGCATGACATAATGATATGCTACGACGCCCTATAGATCCTTTTGGTCAATATTCAGCATAAAAACCCAAGAATAATTGACTATAACAGCTCATTTCTCAGAAGTGATCATTCTATTCATATATCTGGTTTCATGACATAATACCACCATAGCTATCGATAAGCAGCAGACTGTGCTGCGCCAGAGAACGTGCATCTCAACAGGTGATCATATTGAATTTGTGTGGAATTTATACCCAGGATAGGCCAGGAGGCTGAGACAGAACATAATAATGGCTCTAGCTTCAGGGGCCCTTGAGCGGCCCCCAGAACCCTGGTCGGAATGCGCTGTTTTGCTCCTAATTTATCCACAAACATTTCGCTGCAGAGGCATCAAGGTTATTCAAGTGGAATTCATACCCAAGAAAGCCTGGGAAACCACCTCAGAACATAGAAAAACTCTGGCTTTTGGGGCCCCTGAGCGAGCCCAGGCCCCTGGCCACACGGATCTCGCTTCGATACTCGCTCCCCCAATTCCTGAATTCGCCCTTTATCTCACCATCTGTCTCTGTCTACAAACTGCCCAAATACATATGTAGCTCCTCGGCCGAGATCGACGAACAATCAGTGCACAGGTCGACACCGAGTTATCGTTCGACTGAAATCAGAATGAAATATTGAATCAACAACAATAGTCAACAACTATTGAATCAACAACAATAGTGTCATCAGGACCAAACACACACGAATAATTCTGCAGCACACCTAACGCCATTGGTACACAGCTGCCCAACAACCGATGCTGTCACGCCTCTCAAACACAAACACTTGGTTCACAATGTTGCCCAAGTCCGATCAAATAGTCCCATCCAAAAATACACTGACAAAACCAGGGGCAGACAGTGTGTGAACTGTATGTGTTTCTACTGCAGAATTTATGTGGTAGTCCAGCAATACAAGTTTTGACGTCCGAAACAATCAGGTGTATGACAAGTGCATGTAAAGTACGAATCATGAGGCCAAGAGGCTAAATGACAATATAGTATTATATTGTTTAACATTGTAACCTCCATCAATGGATTTGGAATATGTCTAGTGTTCAGCGGTGGTCTTCAAATGAAACAAAAAGTACAAATGATTTCTTCAGACTACGTCTCCATGTGAGAATTTGCTCAAAAGATCTAATGGTTATGAGAACTGTGCCATATAACATGCATGAAACTGAACTCAATCCACGACTTGTTCATGTAAAAGACGCCTATGGAAGAAGAGAGTGTGAATCCTTTCTTTGGTACCAATCATTCATAAAACACACGAAATGTTCCGTGTGGCCTGTTTCCTGCTTTACTGGTGGCACCCGCTGCGACGCTTTCACGCCTGCAACCAAGAGGAGTGGTTTCGCCGAACCTGGATTCTTGGGTACCAACAGTGGTCCTCTCACAAAAGTGTATTTTGTGGCAGACATTATTGGCAGACCTGTTTTTATACTCATATGAATCAGATTTTATCCAACATTTACAAAGAGGAGGTTCTAAGAAACTAACATGTAATTTTAATTTCACTTTCCGATACATAGATGATGTATTGTCGCTAAATAATCCCAAGTTTGGTGATTATTTGGATGTCATATATCCTAAGGAACTTGAAATTAAGGATACTACAGAATCCGCCAATTTTTCCAACTATCTAGACCTGAGGTTGGAGATTGATAATGATTCTAACCTGTCAACTAGATTATATGACAAACGTGATGATTTCAATTTTTCCATAGTCAATTTCCCTTTTCTAAGCAGCAACATTCCTATGTCACCGGCATATGGTGTGTTTGTTTCTCAACTTATACGCTATTCCAGAGCTAGTTGCAAATATGAGGACTTTGTCTATCGAAGTGCCCAGCTAGTCTCTAAACTGCTACGACAAGGATATGTTTTACCAAGACTTATCGCTGCGTTTAAGAAATTCTATGGACGTCATCATGATCTGGTTGATAAATACAGCAAATCCATGTCTGCCATGCAACTAGATCTATTTTCATGTTAATTTTGGGGAATTCATGACGGGTGCCACTAGTGGGGCAGGAAATGCTCACTCTTTCCGGAACACCTGATTTCACCTCCTGATGGCCATTTTGGGGGGTTCATGAGTTTCCTTGTCGTTTTGGTTTTCTCTCGCTTCGTGTGCCTGGTGTTACTTTCTGTCCCCGGACTGTGAGATTGGATGACGGACCCTGTTTTGTTTGCTCACTTCGTATGCCTGATATGACTTTCTGCCCCCGGATTATGAGATTGGATAACGGACTCTGTTTTGCTCGCTCGGAATTTTGGGGAATTCATGACGGGTGCCACTAGTGGGGCAGGAAATGCTCACTCTTTCCGGAACACCTGATTTCACCTCCTGATGGCCATTTACGGGGGTTCATGAGTTTCCCTGTCATTTTTGTTTTCTCTCACTTCGTATGCCTGATATGACTTTCTGTCCCCGGACTATGAGATTGGATAACGGACTCTGTTTTGTTTGCTCGGAATACTTGATACTGGGTATTGATTCCACGTCTATCTGTGTAAAGTGACCGTGGTGTGACATTTTGAAACTACTTTGGAAAGAGCTGTCAACTTAAGCTACATAGATTGTGAACCCACATATGACTTGCTGTCAAACTCACATACTATCATTTTGATGGTATGCACTGAAGTATTAAGGCTAAAGTAACTAAGATTCCATCAGCTTACTCCATAACTCTGGAATGACATGTAGAGCAGGTATGTTTATGTAAGTAGTCCTTATAAGATCGGACTACCGACCTTTCCGAATAAAAAAAATTTGTCTGTGAAGACTTAGACATCATGTCCTTAGCAAGACCAGTTTTATATCACGGGTCCAGTTTTAGTCCAGTGTTATTTTACATCCACTATACATGGAACTAAACCTGTGAAATGCGACTTCCTGTAAGATAAGACCTCGTATTCTTAGCGAAAATCCAACCTATCTTGCAGGGACCACCTAGCATACAAATACACCTGTGAAATAAGAATTCATGTAAGGTAAAACCTCATGCTATTTACAGAAGATCCAGTCTTTGTATGGCAATTGTATGGGAGTTGATCTACAGCAACGGACTCCTGAAAACGTTGTGTTTCTCATCAACTCACAACATTTCACCAAACACAATATTCCTCCAGATAAAACAATATCAGCTTTCAAATAAACATCATTTTGGAAACCTCCGCGGAGAGGAAACCCCGAAGTTCCACGGTACATTTACATTAATACATTCGCACGGGGTTTTTATCGCAATTTATTAAACTACAAATAACGTCCGAGCCAATACCAGTACGTGGTAAATCGTACGTAGTTACTTTTGTGCCTGGAACATTAGTGTCGCGACGAACGTCAAAAACATGGCGTGGCCTTCACGATTTATGGATGCATACCCATCGAGAAATAGCTCGTGTATATCAAGAGAACAACTCGGTCAATGATCTCCCTGTTCTCGTTCCTACTCGACGTCTTCCAGTGGGAACAGCAGCCACCGTTACCATTATCTCACTAGCCATGTTATATCAGGTTCTCTTGTGTATTGTTTCGGCTCTCTGGTTTGTTTTTCTGTGCTGTTTGTTGTAAACCAAACATTTCCACAGCCAGACAAAAGCAATTAATTGTTGTACATAGGTATGTATATTATATTTTTGGGATATCTATACATAGTCATTTTTGGAAGTATATAGGACATTATTTATTACACGTGTATCCTAGTGAGGTCCCACAAGCTAAAAATGAGAACTCCATGATGCTATGCGGTATTGGGTAAAGCAGGTAAACGTACAGACGAGGCCAACATGCTGAATTTGGCTTGCCTGTCAAATACATTAGACCTTCAATTCCAACCGATCTGCCTCAATGCTGTTGCTTCTCCCGTAGCGAGATCAGGGTAACTATGGCAAATTACATGACCCCCACAGAAGCTATCACCCACAAGCGATAAACAAACACAACCCCTCCCCTTCCCCCACACCACCCCCGATTCTTGTGCTGAGAACCTGGCGATCGTATGGGGTACACTACGTGAACATCTTCGTTAATGACTTGTGTCGGATCGCTGTGCACAATTCTACCGAGAGCTGGGATGGTAAGGCGAGGCATGAAAAAAATCCTCCCTCCCTAGCCCCTACTGTCATCATTTTCGTTTTTTCAGCACTGAGCATTTTTAACACGGTGTCACTTGGAGCAACATGTGGGAAACTAGGCTGTAGCATATTTACCCTCCAAGTTGGGAACAGAAAAAAAGTGTTCATACGAAAACAAAGTCTGTTCTCACTTCGAGGCTAAATTTGACGCATGCCCAGTAACAGCTATGGACGCCAATTAACCGATATGCGATGATATACGAGCTGGTATATGTGGACCAGGTCATTATTGGAAAACCATTGTGACTGTATAAATCAAGGATAATCCGAATCGTTTTTATTATTTGCAATGGATATAAACACTATATCTTTGTGTACATGATGGGATTTATATACTCAAACGCCTACGGTCTTGTCAACCGATTGGGAAGGCATGACAACAGTCTATTTGAGATAATTTTTTTCAAAATATATTAGCTTCTCATGAATTTTGACACAATCTCAAATGGATTACTTGGCATCACCCAGCAGTGTCTTTCGAATTTCTTGTTATTCTAGAAAAATATAATCTATAAGAAATGTAGCCATGCTCATCCAGAGATTCATTCGCGATTCTTGGCGTTTTCGGTGACACACTACGACAAACAGATGCCGGATAATTCTAGTGTTTTCGTTCACCTAATGCATGCGATTATGGGTCATCGGGCAGTCTTTTGGATGGAGTGTCAAGTGGAGAATAATTTGATCTAAAATAGACATATGATTGCCCAGATCCATGCTATTTTCAAAATGGGCCAAATACCTCCAGCATTTTCGATAGTTTATCGAATCCTATAATTTTGAAAAACATGGTCAACAACATGGTCAACATAGCAATATATATATTTTTGAAAATAAGCCTCATATACCAATAGGCCAATACTGATCTGCCCTGGAAGTTTAAAAAAAACATTTTGAACATCTTATACGTACATCACAGTGATGTATTGAAAAATATAACACGAGGATCGAACTGAACAAGAAACACAACGCCAAAAAAATCACCCAAAATAAGTAGAACATGATTCCCAATAAAATTTGTACTTCACGAATATGGGCGGAAAATATAAAATTCCATTGTATGGTATGAGTGTTATGTCATAAATTCGGGCGAAATCGTGCATTACCTGTATTGCTTGATTGTTTGAGTTCTGACAGTTGAGGTTACTTGGTGCGTTTTCAAAATATGAAGATAACACATTGGTTCAAGAAGGCATTCCAAAATTAGAAATTAGAAACATGTGCAATATTGACTGATCATTTTCGAAAAAAAATCAGATATACTTGATGAATATACTTGAGTAATATACTTAAATATGAAATTCAAATGTCAGAAATACGGATGACTTTTAGCAAACAATTAATGTATTCTCTTTTATCAGATCGATTCTACGGTTTATGTATAATCTATGCAATCGAGAAAAAATGTCGAGTAACGGATTAATCTATTTTCGTCATATAATGAAATAAAAGATCTCACGAATAAAAAAAAAGAGACGACACGACACACGGTGTTTAAATGGATACCATACTTATATTATGTATAGAACATTTTAAAAATAGAACATTTTAAAATTGGCACTATTTATTTCAAATCACTTCACTTCTCATAAATTATCAGTCGACTAATCTATTTTTTATTAGAAAGTTACTGATATATATGTTATGTTATGTTGCTATGTATATACAAATACTTGTACACATAGAACACATGTGATGAATACGTTGTGAACTGAAATATACTCCTGTTCATTTGTACTCATTGAATAGAAACAAATATTTTGATAATATTAGGATTGCTTTGGATCTCGGAACTGAGTACGCGAGGACACTTGTTTCTACATGGTCCAGTAGTGGCCTTGCATTGCACAACAGTCAATATGCTGTTAAAATTGTTACAATGGTTAATCTCAGATAATTTGATTTTGTCCACTGTGCACAAGACATATACATTTAAATATTTTTTTTTTAAGAATGGATGGAGCAGAAATCTGAATTTTTATTCGCATGTTTTTCAATCGACCATGAAACAGATGATATCTCGCTTTTGTCGATTTCACAAATATGAGACATTTATGTACTACATTTTATTTGCCTATTTCTTCCGTATGAGAATTCGTATACTGATTATGATATACATGTATATTCCTTGTTGAAAATGGTCAAATACAAACAATTACTATGAGATCTCTGATATTAGATATTATTGAGTATTTCAAAATTTATGTACTACAAAAAGCTGCCTAATCCTAATTTAAATCAAAGTATATATATTTTTTTAAAGTTTATTTTTCAAACCGACCAGGCCACCCTATTTGAAGTATTGGCACAAATGTTTCAATTTCGTTCGATAATTAACAGCATGATGTTCTTGGTCGTATATATACATTATACACATTCTGAAGCTGTTTGAATACTATTATTCGTCATGAAGAATGTGAACGATGCAACAAAACAAAACATGTCAAATATTTCCAACGACTTGACGATTGACAAACTAATTTCCAGTGTGGGCTTCCCATGCATTGAACTTGTGATTTGAGTGCAAAGATGACAGGAGGTCAAATTCAAGTGATAGCCAATTGATTTACTGCATCAAAACAAAAAAATGTAATTTTATTGACACATATTTCCGTACATATGCTTGACATAATATTTCAGTTTTAAGCCGTTTGCTTATTACAATTTGCAAGTTCTCTAGCTAACAAGTTCCAAGAAATTTTTTTTTGTAGAACTGGATAAAGATATTGGGCTTGTGATAACATAATCACTATTACATAAAAAAAGACATACATTGACTTTGGCTTTTGGACAGGACGGTGTTCAAATGCTTTTTTCTAAAGTGACACAACACATCACAGCTGACATTAACTTATCATTTAGAAAACAAAGTTTGAACAAGTTTTGTGATTTTGTATGTACATATACACGTGCATATATATACATTCACAGATTCATGCCCGAAATCTTACCAGGTCTGGATGGATAGCATATCTAGTTTTCGAGGTACAGGAACAGACACGTGGATGAAAAATGAACGATGTGGAGACCCGGTTGTTTGGTACTGATTTTACGACGAATAACTTTGACATTTTCAGTACTCGAGTTACGACTTTGCTCGCAAAACACGACGGGACTTTGGCACAAACTCGCACAAAAACACTTGTACATGTCCATGTGAATGGCGTGCCTGTGGCAGAACGAATTACGAACACGTTACACAAAAGTGAAGTGATTGATTGAGAGGTTATTGAATCGATGTTTTTCTTCACATATAGGGACTCGAGAGGGAATGGTTCGAACACGCGAGCTACTCTTACCAAAGTGTAGAGGACAAACAGACGATAGACCCTCATCTTTATGGGGGAGACAACGGGCTGTTCCGAGACAATAATTTTAGTGTGGAACAAAGTAACAAACAAAACTCTCGTGGTATATTTGGGTACATTTTGGCACAATCCAAAGTGTTTTTGAATGTGCATGTTCCACGTATGTATACACACGTACTGTTGTAAAAATCCACTGACAATGTCAAGGTGAATCTCATTCTCTGAATCGTTGGCTTCTCACTGCAATTATTCACCATACTACCAAAAACGTAACGGAAAGAAGTTGTAATGATATTGCAAAATTCACCCGAAAAAATCATGGGTTGACCGCCAAAAGATACCATGAGGAAGTCAGTTCCTATCGGCTCAGATTCCAATCGATCTAAACTTGCACGCTGCAGAATCGACTCCTCACCTCGGTAAACACAATGATTTTATCAAAATCTTACTGTATTTCTGGTAATAGATTGATACTTACATTCACATGAATGCAACAATCGTTATTAACACACAATGGGTAGCCATGCAGAGTTCATTTGAACTCGTCCAGCGTCTAAACTGGCAGCCATTTTGACCCAGTAGACATTTTGTGGAGTACCTCACCTTTCATATTTCTCCCGCTGTCAGTGAAACATCGACCGGCATAATGCCACTCATTAGTATAATACTGATACATATAACAGGAATTATGTGATTTCCTTTCGCTGATCCATACAATCTCACAATCATGACTTAATCTGTATTGCTATTTGGAATGTAACGTGGGTATTTATATCTGTAAAGGTGCTCCAAATTTATAATCAAGTGGAACAGAAGACTACCGACTCTTGCGCGAATATTCTGACGTATTGACTCATTTGCGCTCGTAAATAGTATGTATTTGTGTGATAATCTTGGCTTTTCAGAAATGTACACAACATTGTGATTCCAGAAGAAGAACCAAGATAAAAAAATCGTTCGCTCTGCCATAGGGTATATAGTAACGAGGCCAGCAAAACACAGCATAACGGTTGTCGTGGAGCGAGTTTGGTGAATCTACCAAGAATCGAATCGAGAGTGCTGCCATCTGTCGGGCGATATACGTCTTCCCACAAGTCCCATGCACAGTTGGAAGATGGGGGCACACAAGCAATTTGACTACACTTTCTCGGAGTTGACCAAACCCACGTGGAATATGATTTCTAAGGGCTAGACCTGCAATCCCACAAATCACCATTTGCTTTATTAAATCTGAGACAAAAATATGTTTAAGCTGCTTATTTTGTTCAAGAATGCAGTCGTAGTCTTCAGGGCTTTGCGTCCTGTCTTCTTCTCGTCAATTATTTATCCTCCCTTCGTTAAATGTGATTCACAGCAACAGTCTGTATTCTTATTACAGGAAAATGCAAAGTAGGCAGTTAGTTAGCATTCTACATTTCGGATTTTCCCCTGGACTCTGCAGGCTTCGACTCGTCACCCCGGGCACTAATAAGGTGTTGAAAGGATGGTGTCAGAGTAGGGCCTAAGATCTTCGCGGGTGGGGAAGCAATCTCTAACATAAACTAGGCATTATGCGAGGGCCCCTTCAGCCACTATCTAAAGCCTTCTAAAGACCTCGGATGGAGCTGACACCAAATCAGCTTTCCACCACGAGCGCGGTAATACGGTAAAACGTCCACGGTGGTCACGTGGTGCCTGATGAACGACCAATAAAAGGCCAGCGAGGCACGGAACGGCGGCCATTTTACGTCGGTCATATATTCCCATAAAGCGGCCGTTAAATGCTCTCTTTCCCGGCAGCCGGTTGGCATTCGTGCTCTTAGCGCCTTCATTTCACTCGGGAGTTGGGGCCACGCTAGCTGCCATGATAAGCAATGTTTAGGGTAGAACAGCATACATATTTTAGACGGGGCGGCTGGGGGGTAGTGATACGTGAAAACCGGCACAAAGTGACTCGTTGGCTGTCGGAAACGTTCTCTCCAAGGGTATGTCATTGGGTTCAACTTGGTGGAGGTTGTTTTTTTATCTGGCCTAATTTTCGTCTCAAGTTTTTTCGTCTCTAGTTTTTTTTTAAAGAAAAGTTTGTGAAGTTAAGTTGATTGGATCCTCCCCTCCGGGGGTGAAAACTAATTCCATGATATGGTTGAAGGGTGTCAAAGGCCACCGACGTTATATGTTATGGCTTCTTATCCTGCTTTGGAACAAATATCCCACTTTTTGTTTCCACGCGTCACTGCTTGCCCTGGGCAATATTCTCCAGGGAGATGGAAAATGAGACACGATTGCTTCCACCCTCGACCCCATGTATGATGGACGTCTAAAAAAAATTGTGTATGTCAGATGACTGGCATCTCGTGCTTTGTCAGCAAAGGTACATGGCAGACGTCTTTCTATTTATTTTTTCATTGGCGGGGTTGAGTGAGTGGGGGATCTACATTAATTCTGTGTTTGAAGACCAAAAGTGGGGGAACAACAGTGATACTGTGGTTTGGAGAAAAACAAAGTGGGTTAAGTAACGTCATAGCAAAATTTGATACATGAAAAGTTCATTTTGTCCAGGAAAAGTGTTTGGGAGGATTCTCGTGACTTGAACTATATTTCAAAGAAAAACGACTAATTCCATGAAAATGCTGGACTGCCAAATTTCAGTTTGGCGAATATGTTGGTCTTAACATTTAGAGAAACGCATTATGTACAGGTATATCTGTTGATCTGATTTTTCATCGGCGTTTTTGTTAAACCCGTGACTTATTCAACCAAATAAATATTCACTCGTGTCACCAAATATTTTTTCTTGTTCAGTGGGAAATAACACGGTGTGAATGTATCACCCCGTCATTTGTGTTTTATGCACTGAGAGCACAAGATGCAAAACACGTGTAGTTCAGTCAATAATCATCATGGATGTCTATTAGATATATGCATATACAAATCTAACCCTATATTTTTGCGTTGCCTTCATAAACGTATAGTCATTATATATTTATCATATATATATTTATCATTTATTCAACTTAGGTTAGTATGCACCGTACATAATTGAGTCAACATATATTGTATATTTTGAATTAAGCGTTAAAAAGCGATTCAAGCCAATTAATTTACGTATATTGCCCCAACACTATATAATATATAGTTGTGATTCATATAACATATTCTCTTAAAAATGTATATTTTATAATTCTATTTAAAAATCCATTGTATTTCAGTTTATTAAACTCTTCCTTTCAATAATTATATTAATTAATGGTTGATTTGAATAAATATATATTTATTGTAGGGCGCCAAAAATCAGTAGAAAAATATAGTGAGTGAGCACAATATTAATATCCTAACAATTCTGTATTTGGAGTTCGATTACATACAATCTTGGCCAAATTTGAGTCAGACTATGATATATGTGAAACTACAACTTTGTGAATGAATGATGATTTATATATTTCTTTTTTATTTCTTTGCAAAATCAGTTTGTTGTATCGAATATTCTATGCAAAATCATAGCTATTTGAAGTTTACATTTCTGGCAATTAGAATATATTTTGGTTATTTTTTGACAGAAACAAGCACTATTTTTGATAATCTTCGAAAGTTTCATTCGATTCATCAATCAACCTTCATTACAATCCCTACAGACATACGTTTAGCAGCTGCAATTGAGTATTAAACGAGAAACAGACGAGTTTTCCACGAATAATCGAATGATTATTATTTTCATATATGCTGAAAATACCAAAGTGTGTCGAAATTGTTTTGGTTGAAATTTCTTTGGTTCAAAATACAGATTTCAAAATTAATCTTTTTTTAAGTAGATCAACAATGTCATTTCATGCTAAACTACTCATACAATCAACATGAGAGTGAAAACATACTACATGTGTGCCCAAAAATTGTTGTCTTATGTGCAAAAATATCCCCATCAGCTAACTAGATACGCGATATTGCGGTAAACCACACACAGCGAAGCGAGTAAACGTGGCTTTTTACAGAATAATTTTTCAGGATGCACGAAATGCTTTGATCATTTTTGTATTCTTGTTTTTTCTTCTGCATATATCATGTATCGTAGATATTATTGAAAACAACAACAATCATAAAAGCTAATTTAGAATCATAAACCAGAATGATCTCGCAACATTTTGTCTGTCGCTTCTAGTTTTTCCTCCGTTCGTATAGACATCACGACTCCCGTGTATTTTTTATTCTCTATTATGATTTTACCCGGTGTGTCAAGCCATAATGCCCCCTATGTACCAGATGACATTGTCTATCTCACTATATATCATCAGCTATCGATCGATGTCTGGCTCCCTGTCGAAATTAACATCATTATCCCGGGTCAACGTCCGATAATTCGCACAGTTGTATCACTATTTACAACTATAACATACCACAACGTATATGAACCATTGATTTTTTTCTTAAAATTGAGTCTCCTATTTCAATATAATGTGCAAGAAGTTTTCATGCTGAAGACTTGGCTCAGTTGGTTGTTAACTATTGACGAGATGGTACTCAGCAAATGCCGCAGAGGATAAAAGTATACCTGCGAAATCAAATACATCAATTAGTTAATTCCACATTTTATGGTCAGTGTTCTCTTTGAGGAATCGAAAACACGTGCCATTGAACACAAAACAGTATCAATAAAAGTATCAGTAAAAAGTTATTACATTCACTAGCATTTATGCTTATCAATGGCTGGGTCAGTTCGATTTAGAACACAAAAACAACAAAAACACAAGAAATTTTATCCATAAATGACAAATATTTCTACATCTATTTTTTCTCATTAGCCACCCTGAAAAATTAGTACCGAGTAGTAAGTACGAAACTTGTCTACATCACGTACATCGATAATCATTGAACGGACATGCAATTCGATGAAAAATGATCTCGATATTTTCAAAGATTTATCTCATCAAATCCAAATATATTTTGGACGCCTTATTTTTGCTCCTAATTTTGACAATTAGACCCACTTCGAATTTATGTGGATCACTTTCATTCAATCATGTACAGCAATGTTATACCACAAAGTCCAGTCCACCATGAACATCATGAAAAACACCTGTGTTGAAAGGAAATGTTGAAAGTTAGTTCAGTATTTTCGAACCGACGTCCGGATTTGTGTCTGTTTATTCAAATATTCTTCAAATTATATCCCGATGCATTCCTATCACTCCCACTTCCGAATTATCGAATGAATGATCAAATAGTGTACAGACACAGAGGTGAAGGTCACAATATAATCCAGGAGTTTGAAAGTTTGGTTCTTCGCCACGAGATCTATTTATTGACATGGTCTGTGATTGTCCCGATGTAGAAGGAAAGTCACTGCGATACGAAATATATCCCTGGAAGCGAGTTATGGCGATTTGAAAAGACCAGTAAAATTTGTTTTTATGTATTTCTTGTCACATATGTATTTACTATACACAGATAGATATACAAATAGTATAGTATGTTGTTTTCATATTGTGAATGTTCATCCGGTGATCATATTAAAACATCCCAACGTGGGAATCTTTTGTACAGTTTAAATAGAAGGAAAAATATGGAAAATGTTATATTAATTATTAACTATATTCAAAAGATGCTCAGATTGCGCTATTGAAATCAACTTGTACTCATTACTGTTGTCAATTTATCACTCATTGATATGATCACTATCACTGAATTGGAGTTTAAAAAGTAAAGGATGCGTGAGGTAATTCGGTCGTATCTGGGTTTTTTTTCCAAAGGCCTATCAAAAAAGATTATGAGTTAAATCTATTGTGAAAACCGTAAGTCACTTGTACTAATTATATCATTTACCACACACACAAATAAACACACCGGTTGAACAGGTGTCCATATGAAACGATACCTGTTAATGGTCGGGCGGTTAGTGATAATTGTATATCAATAAGAAGTATTAAAGTAGAATCCAGTAATATATTGAATAAGTTATGTGTATCACAGAACAAAACACAGTATTATCATTGGTAATGCAATGTGGGGATGAAAGTGGATTACACTGGACTTTCAGACCTGATTCTGAAATGAAGTAATCTTTGATTTAGTATCTAGAGAAAACATTCAGTGCCACATTCAGTGCCACACATTTTTGACATAAATTGGTGATGAACATTTTAGCCATAAACAGTTGAAAATTGAACGTAAAAAAAAACACGAGGAAAAAGACAAATGGACTGAATATCTACAAAGTGACATAACATATGAGAATGATATTGATAATGTATGAGTATGATATGAGACGATGATAATAGCGTATGAATCAGAGTATGTTCAGAATGCAAGACAAAAGGAGACAATGTACAGCTGGTATGCACGAGAACAAACATCTAGGACTGTGTTATATCACATTTAATGGTGAATCTATTCCAGTGATAAGCAAACCCACAACACCCGAAATGATTTCTTGCACAGAAATGCCATGTGTGTGACGTGCACGAAAACTTATAACATTTATTCCGAATTATCAACTGTTCAATTAAAATTTAATATCTCACAAATCGTGTCAAAAGACATATTCGTGTGACATGTGTGTGACGTGCACGAAAACTTACAACATTTATTCCGAATTATCAACTGTTCAATTAAAGTTTAATATCTCACAAATCGTGTCAAAAGAGATATTCGTGTGACATGTGTGTGACGTGCACGAAAACTTACAACATTTATTCCGAATTATCAACTGTTCAATTAAAATTTAATATCTCACAAATCGTGTCAAAAGAGATATTCGTGTGACATCAGGTACTTTGCTGCTTCAAGACCACGCATCAGCGAGGTAGCATAATGAACAATATGTATGCACTAACCCATAACATCAATCAAGATGATGGATTTCCGACTGTAAACACAACTTCTAAATGAAACAAAATCCTGCCTTTTACTAAATAGACCATAGTCGTAAACAAGCCATTTTTACCCATTACGTCATCAACATTTAACCTCGTTATGAAATGTCGACGATGTATAAAACCGACGTAAGTCAGCGTGGTATAACCATGTTGTCTGAGACAATTACACCGTGCCTTCCGGGTAGAACTAAATGATGTGAAATGGATATTTCAGTCATCGTTTATGTTCTCGTAAATTTTCTAAAACTCAAATGGGAACCTGATACTTTGCATAGCCCGTGGGCAGAATCACATGTATGGATTTATAATTTATACATGCATGCTTCCGATGATATACATCACTCGACACTGAGCAAAAATCTTTCTTTTTTTCTACTGAGTCATGTGAAAGGAATCCATATGAAAGTTATTGAAATTTTATCTCTCACAACTACAGACTTGTCATAATTCACAACATGGTTATCATAAATCTCATTGTTTGTGTGATATCCAAAGGTGTTTCGTTTTGCAGAATACGGACTGTGCTACTGAATTCAATAGACACGATATTGTTAGCATGCTTGAATTTCTCGATGACAATACATTCGTTGAATTGTGAGATATCATAGCTGTTAAATTGGTACATTAAGTTCCAACTGACAGTTATGGGCACCGCCTGTATACCGCTTTTAGCGACTTTGTACCACTATTGGCGGATTGTTTTTCAATGGAGCTAATTTTCGCTCTGAAGCCCATCCTAACATTATGAGACGGAATGAAAGATGAAGGACCATTTCGTTCAAATTTAGCTACATCTATATCGCTGATGCCGCATCACCGAATTAGTTAAAATTTTGCACGAGGTGTATTCAAGAGAACTCGGACTAAAAAAGCAATAGAATTACAACTTCAATTCCACAATTCAATTCCATTGCCTTTCGCAGTGGAATCGACCACAATGACACAGTACAAAGGTGATATGACGAGCGTGACGATCGTGATATTCAAAGACATGATTTTATATGCAATATATCAGTATCGCCAGCAATATGCAATGTTAGAACATGCTCACCTCAAAAGGAATTCATAGTCAGAAAGCAGACTCCGGCATCAAAACTGTTTGAACAAGAATGCGTATTGTTGTCTTTCTTGTATATGTAACATACTGTATGTCACATGTGTTGAATCACGACTCAATTTGGCATATGCATATACAAATATACATGATGGATGATTCAGATGGCAGTTGTTCTTCTGAAGCAACAGATCGAACATTTTGATCCATCAGTAGCACTGAAGTTGACATTTTCAGTTCTAAATTTTCAGAAGGTTGTTAAAGTAGAGTAGAGAGAACTATATTTTGCACACTGTCTGCCCTTGATTACAACCGCGTGGATTTGGTCATAATTTCCAAACGTGTTGCTTTTTGCGGAATCAAAGCAATCTTGTATGTGGTGGCAATATGTTTTGATACGTACACTCAGTTAGCTGTGATATATTGGTTCCGATACCGCCGGTATCATTTATATTTACTACTTCTACCGATTTAAAAACATCGCCCATTTATTCGACCCTGTGTCCAGTTGTCTTATTCGTTTGTTATGATTTATTGTGAAGATTCACAATGAATACGACTTGAGGATACTAATTGATAAAGCGTTATTCCACGTTATTCCGATGAATATATGTGCGGAATTTGTATTTTTTTATATCCATTTTACGGTGATATTAGGAGAGTATTATTGATATGCATGAAAAATTGCCAATCATGTGGAATATTCTTAACACATAAAAACTGCATGGGAGATATCGATATTAAACAGACTCAAACGATAAGTTGCGGTGATTGATTTCTTGGGATGGCTGCCAGGAGAAGAAAGAAAATCGATAGAAACGCAGTGTTTTGTCATCAAAATCGAATTTATCAGCTCAACTCCTATTTTTATATACAGTTATGGATGGATTCACAAATTATCAGTTGTACTAGGTAGTGTTTTTTTTATAATGGAATAATTATTCTAAAATGACCATTAGACACGTGACAACAAATGTCAAAGGATCCAGGTCTTGAACTGATTCCCAATAAAGAATCAATGACACCAAATGAAACACTTACCGAACAATAATGAGATTACTACCATGAATATGTGCTCAATGTGAACAATAATTTGAAGGTTCAATATTGGACAGGATACCCCATGAGGAGTTGTGTCACTGGAAGCATTTCCTGCTCAACATGCGGCACCCGCCGTCTCTACTCTATAAACTATGATATAAACTAAAAGACTCACAAGACTTTATGCAAATATATCTTTCACAACAATCATGCTGTGTGCCTTCGGTACCTATAATCTGGACGATGTTTCAAAATTCGTTTGGTGTAAGTATCGAAATATTACCACCGGCACAACGATGCGCTCAGTGGCGTTGTCAGTGGCGGATATTTATGATCCTCGACAAAATATTCCGTCCAAACAAACTATTGAAACAAATAAGAAATTCGAAACAAAACCCATGAAATAGGTGTATGACGATTAGGTGAGTACCGAATCACAAGTTAAGAGGCTACTGAGTTGATGGTATGAAGAGTCTAGGCTTCTTCCAGGCGACCTCCAGGTAAGCCACGGTGTGGGCACGTGCTCCCGGCGAGTTCCCGTGCCGCTAATACGGTGCCGAGCTGGAGTATCACGGTGCAGGCGCCGTGGCTACAACGTAACTCTGCCGTGGTCCACCGTGACGATGCCGCGATGCACTGTACTGTAACTGGCACCCCCGGCGCCAACACGGTGCTCCAGGCCTCACTACGGTGCTGACGGCGTCACCACGGCGCAAATACGGTGCCGAGCCAGAGCATCACAGTGCAGGCTTTTGGCCCGGCGCATTTCCGCAGTTTTTAAAAAAATTTTGCTCACGGAGCGCCACGGTCCGTCAAGGTCCTCCACAGGTCATCACGGTTCGTCAAGGCGTCAAGACGACGTGGCCCCGGTTCGCACACGGTTTGTCCCAGTTCTGGCGCCGGGACTCGCCGGGAGCCATATGTGACCTAAGCTTTATCAGGATATGTCATTTTCACCAATTGTGGTTTTGGCGCTCAGACAAAGTGCTCTGCATGTGGAGCAGAATAGTACATTGTAAATACAGTAAGCACTCTTGCCATTCGGAAAGTATGCCGGTGAACATTCAGCGGATGCCCGATTTTCATTGATACTCGTATAGTAGCATGCATACTTCATTATTCATGTTTAACAAATTCAAACTGATGTCAGGTAATTGTTTTGTTTTGGGATGTGAATGAAAGTACCATGGCAGTGCTACGCTTTTTAGAAGAAAGGTCGTGGTTTACTGCTGCTCGAAGCCAAAGATACCAAATTGATGCATTATTCAAGACTGATGACCTGAACTTGATTGACACATGAGGTTTCAAGGAACATTCGGGATTGACAAGAAAGATTGATATATGTTGAAGCTATGAGTAGTAAGGGGGACCCCCCCTCACTACTGCTATGAATGAATCAAGAATGTGACAGGCGCATGAAAGCTACAGATTGAGTGAACAGAAAATAAATATAAAAACGAAAATTGTGGAAGCTGTGTACATCTGAAACTCAACAGACGTCTTTTCTAAACCACAACGCGTCTGTCGACCCTCAGGGACTTCTCCCAACCCATACCCATATGCCTGATAGCACAGACCCATTCCTAGTTGACTGTATCTCACAATTCCCACAGTAACCTACTTCCACGCAGCTATTACCCACCCAGATCGCATCTTTACTCGGCATGTCTGTGACACAGCCAACTTCAGTATAATAATGTGCGTCAGTTCGCTACACATGTGCCTACATGTATGATAATGTAATTGGCTATACATGTGTACATTTTAACATCTCAATTGAAGACCAATGATGCACATCAAAAATTTATGTTAGAGATAGGTGGCATTATTTTGCATACTGTATCATCAACGAAATTAATGTCCTTAACTTGTAGTTCATATTCGCCAGAATGTACAATCTTGTATGTTTATATTGAATGCTTATCTTTGTAGAAAGAACAATATTTGTCACACATGAACTGAACTATATCACTTATTATTCAGAAGTTCGGTCAGACATTTTCGTCGCTGGAAGTGTGGATGGACACCATGGCGTTCGAAAGTAGGCCAGAGTGTGTGACCTTTTGCCGAGTGCAGAAAAAATGCCTCGGGTTGGATGACCTGAAATCCGCCATGTTGCCCATCAGTATCACGTGACCGCAGTTCAACTCGGCATTGTTTGTTTTGTGATGTGATCGGGTATTCGAAAAAAGTGGTCTCGAATGTGTTGACCACCAAAAAGTTGCGTAAACAATGGCAAATATATCGGAATCACGTCGAAGGAATATCTGCGCAGTGGTGTTTGATAGAAATACAATACATCGGGTGAGTCGATAAAACTAGAAGCGAAAAAAAAAATGAACAAAAAAATATTTAATTGGCGGTCAGTAAATTTCGATCGCAAACTTGTTTGCTGCAGTATTTACAATTAAATTATATATCATTATATGTTACGAATGACCATCAGCCAAATATTCAGTCCGAGTCAGGTCAACGAATTTTCGCATGTAAATATGTAATATGTAAAACATATGGCGCATGCGTATTAACTCTTGTCATGGTTCTCGTTCGTAAGAAGTGGATAAATGAGAGTTATATTTACCGTCTTAACAGCTTAAGCTATTAATTAGTTTGGATTTGCCTGAAAAACATGTTTGAAAATATTAATGTAACTTGTTACTCGCTACTTTATGCAAACGGCGCATATGGATGGAGTTGTGTGCGTAAAAAGTACTGTAATATTAGTATTTGTTGGATTCTGTCAGATTATCATGCACTGTCTGTTTGATGAAAAAATATATATATATTATTTCATTTTGATTCAATAATATGAATTAAAATTTGGAATATATATTGATTAGAAATAAATGTTAATAAATTCAATTAAAATATGATTGTGACCAAATTATCCCCACGACAATTTATATTTGGTCAGACTATTTCACGGGACAGGACAGGCGAATTCTATTTCGAGTAGTCCCCCAAGTGGTTTCACCTGTGTAGAAGGTCACGAAGAGTCAAAATTTGAAAGTTTTTTCTTGAATATTATCTCTTCAAAATGACCTATTTCATAGAAAAATTGATCAGCATCAAATGCTGAAAAGAAAATAGGGGGTCACCGTGCTGGTTTCTTCGACATATTCGATCAAAATCACAAACATTTACCTAAAATGATTTTTTGTCCATATTCACATCTTGCATGGTGTTTTCCATGCGAACGGATACTGTGACCCCCTATTCAGTTTTCAGTTTTAGGATGCTGATCAGTTACTCTAAAAATATGTCATTTTGAAGCTCTAGATTATGTTCATACGGTTATTTATTTTGAAAAAACTGTTTGACCCCCTCCCCTCACTGTTTGGAGCGGACTACCTTGAACATCAGAGTTTAAATGTGCTTGTTCTATCTCAATTTTGATGTCCTCTATACCATCCTTTGAATCGTAAAAATTACACATTGTTTTCAACAAATATATAAACAAAAATTCACCGAAAGAGTCTCTTGGCTGAATTACACAAATTGAAAAGTTCAACAACGCTTTCTAAAAAACTATAATCTCGTAAACGAATACCAGTATATGTTTTCATCTTCATTCTCAGAGAGAAAGAAAGAAAGGAGTAATGGAAAAAATGCCATTTGTTTATTATTTTGGCGTCGGTGGATTACAGTAGGCTCGTTGAAATTTACAAGTTATGCCAAGGTATTTGAATACCCATGTGTTCTGACTTTCCTTAAAATTAGAAAGTGAAATTTAAGATGTTTAGATTCGATAATGATGAATATGACACGAGATATATGGAAAATAAATTGCATGCTACATAATTATATCGGACTAAATTTGTATATATACCAAAGTGTGGAGTGTGGAAATAGGATAATTACAGTGTTAATCCTTCCGCTCTGTGATCATGTTTCAAATATATAATTACGCCAATTTACTTTTGACAGTTGCACATCTTCAAACACTCTAATTAGGCTATTCATGGGTAATCATTTGTTTTTAGTTTCAGAGAGAGAAATATATAGTGCAAAAAATAGCAAGATGTCAGAATTAGTTACATCGTGGACAATAGAACGTTGGATTTCCAAACACGAGGTTCTTGTGTGAAAGATAATCATATATTATGAATATCAAAATTCAATCATCACCATCGTGAGCCATGGTCCATGATTTCAAAGGAAACCGAATACACGAATCATTACATGAAATATGACACGCTATAACCTCCCATGAGTTTCGTTATGTTGTTCCAATTAGTCTTTTGAAAACTGGGTATATTGTTTCAAATAATGAATACAACGAAATGTCGCAGAATAAAATGGCATTTAAATAAATGAAAACCTTCGTACAAACCGATTCACTGCTGTGCACTGTATTTGCCCTGAAGGATTATTGTGAATCAAATATCAATTGTTAAATTTATTGCATAATAACCTTTTCATGCGCGAGCAAATGACTTACCAACCACACTAACAAAGTTAGCATGCAGGATGCATTAGATACACATGGTACATTAGAATGAAAATGTTTTGCAAACATTGATTATTGTTTATTAATTAATTCATCTGTTTTTATGCCACTTAACTATAAATGGACAACTGTAAATGGAAAATGAAATACGATGTATTTCCGTTTATTGCCAATCGAACAATGATGTAAAAATGCCGCCCATTACTGTTCTGATTGGGCAATTTGTTTTATGGTGTTCTTTGAAGCCTCCACGTTTTTGTATCATGTATTAATTATGATGTGTTGAGGATTATTCGGCCGTATCCCACCGATAAACTCTGAAACACAAAGGTAGGCATTACATTCACTTTTATCTTTTGCACTAATATTTTTGTCTGACTAAAACAAAAATCATATATTCATGGTCATACATAACTACAACTGAATGTGTGTGGGTTTTTTTTTCGATTAAAATGAAACTAAAATATATAATATCATGGATAACAACAACTTAATGAGCAAGAAATGCGAACAACAGGTGTATTATTATTCGTGTTATTATTACTGATATATTTATCATAGCGACGAATTATAAACATATTACACTGACCGCCTACTACATGTGATGGCGCGAGGGGGGAATAAGTGCGTATTTCATGAGATTCAGCAGCAGGGAAAACGTAAAGATGCCAGCGATATACTGATCTATGGCAATGTTGTTACCGGTGCAATATTGAGTGCCGAGTGTAGAAAAAAAAAACATATCAGTCTTCGCGGCTGAAATTAACTGATTTTTTTTGGCAAACATTATTATTCCGTAGGAGCTGCGTTGCACTCGGTGTGTGTGAAACGTATCGCTGGTTTCGTTCTGTTAAATGTTGTATGATTCTGCTGGCTTATTATCATTTCACACGTCATTGATTTGATCGAACGCTGTTATTGGTATTGTTAATTAATGTCTGCATCACACATCATGGCATCTTCTCGGTTATCACACTAATCATCTGAGAAGATGTAAAGCGCAATGGCCTAGATTCCACTATATAGATAATTTAAACATTAACCAACCAATCTTTGTTGGATGGACATTTGGGACTTTGAACGCCAACAGAAATAAAATGCATTTCTAGGATGCGTTTGTGCAATTTTTCGTGAAAATAAGATTGTATCAACAAGTATAAAGTGCGACAGATATCTGTACAACTGTATTTTTTTTATTGTATCTAATTCTTGATTAAAGCACATATGTTGTACAAGACTTGTCGCAGATCGGTTCAAGCTGTGTTATGAGAAACCAGTAATAATTGTTTATGTTGAAAAAATCCTTTGGTCACAATGGTCAAAGAGGGTGATTAGATTACACTTCTTTTGTATGATTACCTTCCCCATCAGACATCCCCATATATATGACCATGGTAAACGTGGTAAAAGGTTCTGGATCTTATATGTTTTTATATGTATAGGTCTTTTGGGAGAATGAAGGCGACTCTATATGAATTCCACTGATCTCATAACAATTCAAATAACGATGGAAGCATTCACGAATTTCAAGGGAACAGAGCTGTCATTTGTCCATGAAATCCGGTTATCTCAAAACATTCTCGAAATTGCACATGTATATTTGTAATATCGAAAAATGATAAAGGGCGATCTGTATATCTCCTGGTTGAAAGAAAGAGAATAAATTGTGAAAGATGTTGCATATTCGAAAACGTTTACCACTAAATATCCACAAAATGGCAATGATATATAGCACAGTTCATCGAAATATTAACCTTGCGTTCTAAGTTCGACTATAAACAGCTATTAGATTGTCATAATTTATACCTCAATATCCAACAAGGATTAACCTGTTGTTGTCCCACGTATGATTTCGAATCACAACTTTATGATTCTGTTAGACATAATTCACCATATCAGAACTATTTTGATGGCAAACAATGAACTAACATTATGTTTTATGATATTGAGTAAAACGTATCGAATTTATATGATCATATACTAACACATTACTAGAATGTTGGGATATAAATAATATGCACCCATCCATATCTTTCGTGGCGCCCTTCAAATCTTTCCCATGCTATTCTCAAATAACCCAAATATTAGTGAGAATAAGACATGTTTCAAAATACAAAAAACAGTCATTGACTGAGTAGATGAATATCCGTTTCAGTTTCAAAGTGATCGGCAAGTGATATTTTTTTCATCAGAAAACATAGTTCATCTAATCATATTGCAATAAATTTAGATAATTCACATCATTCTCGTCAAATTTTTATCCAATCACATGTAATGTATGTTACTGAAATTACAAATGAAGATGTCCACAATTTAAATGACATATGTAGCTGTCCACAATTTATGGATGTGACAGAGCTTTTATGGGTTAACGATTTTGGGCTGAATTACTGATTTGACTCCACGTGATTTATCAAAACATACAAGTACACTTGATTTTGGTAATATAATTTTATTGCATTTATGATTAGGTACATACTATAATGTTCAGATCAACATATGATTTAATGACCATAGAGGTGCATGCACCATATGAGTTTATAACCCTACATTGTACAACAATTGACTAGTAGTTTACATGATTTCGTTCAAAATTACCTCACAACTCTCATGAAAATAGAATGCTAAACATCAGCAATTTGATTTGCGCTTAGGAATCACATCCCAGGTCATGGGAACATAATGATCACCACCAAACAGGACTTTATTGATATGACGAGCCAGGACATATGTTCCAAGGATCAGGTGGGACCATTAGTCACATTTGACAATGGGTGGAAAATCCAGGCACGTCACATGTTCCCTTCTCTTTCGACACTATCGGGTATGACGAGTCATCTGATCGATATGTGTCAAGAAAATCATATCTCTTGTCAAATGTGCAAAGTAACAACTGGTGGATAATCCAAACACGACAACTGTTCACACGACAAGTCGTCACTAATTAAAAAACACACAGGTCTTGCTGCATACTAGTGACAAATTTGATGTACTTATCAACCAAACCATGATGACATCTCTTGAATTTTGTAAAAATAGCTATTCGTCTTGGTTAACATATCCTTTTCGCAGCATTGTAGATGCTAGCTCCTCATATCCGCAACTTAATCTGCAACTCAATATCTGCAACATCATATCTGCAATAGCTAATAAGTTGTGAGACAAACACATCATATGCTGGCACAATAGGAATGTGGCTGCCTAGAAAAGGGAAATTGACTGGAACAGATAAACTAGAAGACAACATATTTCATCGATGTGGTAAATTGATGTTGCAGAAAATGTACAGCACGAACTACTGACACTCTCGTAGCTGAATATTTAGTGGCCAACATGAGACTACAATGCTATACAATGACACATTTTCAAGGTATTTTGAAGCGTGTATCCTCAATGGGCATTGAGGTATGATAGATACAGTCAGTACATGAATCAAGTACTGAATCAGTACCACTTAACATGAACGTCAAAAACTTACCCAAAATTGCACACATCGTGGCCGATATTGGACGATATTGGGTTGCCGATATTGGGTTGGATTAGGTATCTGGCATGCCATGCATGGAGACACCATCCAATGTTTTTGAGCAAGAGAAGACATGATTGTTGCCAATCCGTCCAAACACATTCACCACATACTGCCCTTTATTGTGGTTTGGGTTTCTGATGGGTGTGTCTCCATATTCCCAGTGATATGGTAAATAATCGTTTATTACAGTGACATAGCAAAATATACATGCACATAATAGAAACTAATCAGGACACTCTGGGTCTCGCATCAATCTATAGGAACCCATCACTTCACAAACATGATGAACGTCACAGATTTTGACATAATTACACATCATATACAATATACAATCCGAAGTTGGATACATTTGACAACATTTCTACAGCATTTGAATGCAGTTTGTTTCTGATTTTAACATACAATGGACAACAAATGTACCCCGGTTCTAAGCTTGTTCTCGCAAATGGAACCAAACCACCAGACAATGGTATCATTCGACTTTTGGGTTGTATGGTTGTTATTCGTTCATTGTGACTGTCGTTTTGTTGGCTGATAATTGGTGATAGTCATGGCAGAGATCAAGTGTTGCAGCAGCAAGACATATTACGGCATACATGTAATCGAAAGGGATCAGTAATAACCATTATTATGAACATATTAAGTCCTCTAAAGGGGTGAAAACCAGTTGACGCGTGTGTACAATTCCAAGCCGTAATATGTAAATGTGTTCGTGGAATATAGCAGGCTTTGTTTTGTTCCAGACACGAAATACAAACAAAAGTAGAATATTGGTGGTATGGTACTTTACATTCAACCCCAAAGACGACGAAGAAATTGGGTACCGTCCCGTCTTGATAGTGAGGTTGTGCACGTGCTTTTTAAGCGTCACAAACTTTGTCTACTCCTACGGACGCCATATTCATACTTATCATATTTTGGGGGCAGCGGAGTATGTATTATAAAATCGGTGTCTGTTTTAGGTAGCCAGTCTTATCGTAACAGGGAAAGGGAAAGAGTTTTTCATCCACTCCCCGCTATCGGTGGGGCTACCTCCACAATAACTCGAAGTTTATTCCAGACTAAATTTCTTCGGTCTGTTGTCTCCACCGAGGGGAAAGATAAAGCTTTTCTTTTTTACCTCGCAAGGCTCAGCGGCTTTCCGGAGGCACACTCTGTAATTGCCTCGGGGCATTGGAAAATAAAACATGGTACGCGTATCTCCAATTTTGTGGCTAGGGAACAACGAAAATTAACCGGTGTCGGGCAGAGTCTGTTTTCCTGATCTTCAGAATGAACAAAATCACACGTGTGAAACAATCTTCTTCAGTCCATGAAAGATACATCCTCTACTCTGATCCCATTTAAAATATGATGCTTTTAATCTGGCTAGACACTCTCCTGCAAGTGATGTTGGTTGTACCACCAACTGACGCCAGAAATTCGGTCAATTCATTCAGTGGAGAGCCCCATACACGTTATGTTGGATACATAGAGTTCGAATGTTCCAGTGTTCAGTGTAATCAAATGATGCAATGTTTTATACACACATTCCAAATTTGATTTTGGTGAAAGATAATACTATGTATAGTGTCTTGAATAGAGCCCATTGTTGGCACTGGGAAGTTAGAGAGGGGTTTCGTGGAAACTTCAATTTCGTGTGGGTTACATATCATGTAGACAATCTTTGCGAATGGAGTACAGATCATAATTTAAACTGGGTGTATCACCAATGGAATGAACACGTCAAGATTTCTCCTCGTTGTGTACAATATCATGCCACATAGTCGCGTCGTCACAAATCTTCCAATATGAACTAAACAGAAACCAAACCATTATATATTCCAGGATCCCCCACCCTGAAATCCCTTTGATGTGAGGAGTCTGCACCAGAGAAAGGTGACCCGACCTGCCGCCGACCTTGGACACACCCCCGCACCCTATACCCACCACCCGTGACGGCTTTCAGATAGCGCCTTCGCTATTCGCTAGACAGTCACCACGCTATAAAAAGCGGCCATTTTTTTTTCTTTTGGCGTGCGGATCAGTCTGAAGTGAAGACGAACGGTGAGATTTTTAGGTTGATTTTTTTTTGCTTCGTAGGATATACTGCGAGGCAGTTAGAGCATTTTTTTTGCTCTGTACCATAAAGTTTTGTACATATTTGTTTTTCTGTAATATCCACGGAAGATAAAAGGATATCGCGTTACCGAGGAACACAATGTAAGCATTTCATGCTCTAAACGTTTTTTTTCTGAATTCATTTTTGCAAATTTTACGACACCGAATTTCGTTTCTGTTGCCTATCCATAAAGTTCCCTTTTTGTAGTATGTAATAAATATTGACCCGATTATGATCGTAATATGATATGTCAGCAATGCAGGAGTGTATTCAAAAATATTTCTCGGGTGAGGTGAAATTCAAAGTGGTATCGGATCGAAACGTGCTCACAGATGTGTTGTATGCGATCTTGTGGAATACAATTCGATTATAAGAACAGTTTTTTTTTTCGTTGAAGCCAACTGTCACAATGCTGAAATTATAATGTGCACTATTTGGTTTCAAACTCCGCGAACACATGAATAATCATATGAATAAAGAAAACAGGGAATCATAATTAGCAATACAATAACAAATACATAGCTGGGGTTGT
Organism: Terebella lapidaria; assembly: GCA_949152475.1. Taxonomy (NCBI): domain Eukaryota; kingdom Metazoa; phylum Annelida; class Polychaeta; order Terebellida; family Terebellidae; genus Terebella; species Terebella lapidaria. Next base: position 5,730,146 of record OX424567.1, read on the forward strand.
CCTCCAATGAATGTGTAATATAAGAAAAATGGGCCCATGTAGAGCACTCTAATCTACTAGTACTACACATCAATGAATGAACGTTTTTTTCATCCGTCTGGCAAATTGTAGAAAATAAAACAACAAGGAGTAATGTGCGATACACGGAGGGAAAACTGAACGCCCGAGCATGTATATCACACTAGCTCACCGATCGAGAACAAACCGTTGACGACACCGAACACACTGACCCAGTTTCCATTAGTGTTGATGAATTACAGTTACAAATGCTCTGTGACCATGTTTCCTTCGCAGTGCAGGATTTATGATATTATTATGCTCGTTTTGTCGTTTTATGATAGTTCATGTCATGTATGAAAGTGTGCCTATCGAAGTCACAGTACGTTCGCATTGACCATTATTAGCTCTGTCCGTACAGCAATGGCGAGACACGGCTGAAACTCGGCAATTATTCGCGAATCGATATATGCAAAATATCGACTTTTGGTTGGCATAGTATCAAACACATGCAATTCCACAAGAGGACGACCTAAATATAGCTAGAAAAAGTGAACATCCGGACATTTCACATGACAATCGATAAACACAACAAGACGGAAAACAAGACAAGCAAAAAATAGACATTCCGCTCAAAAGTGGCGCCGTCTTCTGGACGAAATGTGAGAGAGCGGCAAGTCAGTAACAAGAAATAATAAGAATATTCACGAATATTTCAAGATATTCTCGTCCGGTTGTACCGATTCAGTTTGTTGCTCTTCGTCTTTGGTCTGCCATATATGTGTATGAGTTATCTGTTCTGGCTAAATTATAACGAGGATTATTTTCCGCCTTTAACACAATGAAATAATTATTTTCGTTCTAAATGCTATTCGGTGTTACATTTTGTCGGCCGTAGCTTTATTTTCACTAGCCCGTGCGATAAAGTTGATAATGATTACTGACCATGGTGTTCATGTGCAGTCATCATTTTCATATTTGCTATATTTCGAATATTTTGGATTCGGTTGAATTCGAAAAAAAACCCAGTTTAATCAGTTTATTTATTTTTTTAGGTTCGATACAGGCAATGTACTGGCAATGTACACCACCAGTCGCGAACAAGTACCTCTAAAGATACAACGTCAAACCAATACTAGATTTAAATATGACTAATATATTTATCACCAAAATATAAATATAATCACCAACAAAACTTATACGAAGAACACAGTGAAAAGAATATGAGCAAATTAAACGCGAACTTCTTACTGAACCAATTTGAAAATCGCTGACACAGTCTCACGAAGTATAGAAAATATATCATATTCATCTTGCTATCATATATCATATTATACTCATTTTTGCCATACACATAAGATATTTAATAGACCTATGTATTTACTACACGAAAGTGTATAATAATATTCAAAGATTACTACTTATGTCTCAACGATTACTAAAAAAAACCATTCACGTATCGCAATGTAAACGGCAATTTTTTATGGATGGACGTATTCATCGCAAACATTGTTTTATATTATACAATTTGATGGGACAAGAGCCCAACCCTCTCTCAGATTTGCCTCATTTTCTTATGTTATAGTTTCCATCTTCACAAAAGTACTGTGGTCAGTTCAAAGTCAAAAGTTATAATTATGTATATTTATTCATTAAATTTTAATATTATGCATTTATATTATACATATATGGAAATGAATGTATCGATCTTATAAAGAGATTCACAATGGAAAATTTTATCATAGAATAGTTTTACATTGTAGTGTAAATTATATATATTCACTGAATAAATCTTGAAATCTCATATACAATGCGTAGTTATCTTGATTATCATATCTGTTTCATTTAGCAGATTCAATAACAACAATCTATTTTTTCTAATGGCCTCAACAATTGACCCAATAGTATATCTGATAATATATCGATCTCACTGACCTTGACAGCAACGACCGTATAGTAAACGATACATATCGAAATGTATTATACACCTGCGTGCTAATTATCCACACATCTGGTTGATATATTTATTACCCAGAAGCTGATTAACGACACCAAGTATAGGCAATATATTTCGATGGTTTATTAGCTGTTTTGCGTTGTGAATAATTCGCATTTTAGAATCAGACCATTACACACTTGTATCCACACTCAGCGAAATTTGTATTGTTTTTGCCATATTGAATGCAGTTTGAATTATTATGGCAAAGCAAAAAGTTAGACAAACTCTGGTTCAAGGGAATTTGTGATAAATGTCATGATCACGATTTGATACATTCTCATATATACATCTCACTGCATATAGGTCCAAATAAAAACAATGATTATGGGTCAAATGTCATTTGGTTTGTTGTTATTTCAAACGTGCATTTACTTGTGACATTCGTTTTACTTTTGTACAGAAAAAAAATCATCAAGAAAAGAAAACACAGCCGTGACACATTTGAGCATAGCCCTCAAATTACATGATTAAAGGGTGAGCGTTGGCGGATAATTATCTAGTTAAAAACGAGTATTCAGATTTCGGGTATTGAATTATTTGCGCGCATGTTGGTAATTACATAACCCACATTGCATATAGCAAAAAAAAATGAGATAAAAACACCATACGCCTAAAGCTAGATCATGCATGGCACGTGTGTTCCCAACATCCGGGCTATTCACGCCGTTGTTTATCCCCGTTTGTTCGTCGTATATGGGAACGTCATGTGACGTGAGGTCAGATGTATGATGGTATATATCAAGAGAATGGTCGTCAGCTTTAGACAGTGACCCGTACAATGACAACGCCATTACGTCCTTGCGTCTTCGGTGGTGGCTTTTCTACCAATTGCTTTTACTCGGGTATTGTGGGTAGGGGTTTCCAGGTTATTATCCTGATAGGACGAGAGAAGGTGATTGTTGAGGTCATTGCAGCTATACAGCTTGATATATGGGGGATAGGAATGATAAAATGGCGGAGATGGACAACGTGTAGAATGCTTGGTAATATTAACCACACAAAATATGGAGCATGATAAAGCATGGTAAACTCATTGAAATCGGTTGACTTTGGTGGTAGTTCAGGTCAAATGTGATGAATTTCAGTACTGTTTAAATTTATGTTGACTGAGCTATCCATGTGGGGAGAGTTTCCCGATTTTACCTGACCGAGGATATTTAGTTTGGTGTTCTTTGATGCTTTTTACTTCGGACCGTTCCAATGTCTATTTCACTGTTATATATATATTTATATATTAATGCACACCAGCATATACTATGCAGCTATTCTTTTCAACATTCGATGTAAATACCCACACAAAAGCAATGTCCAAGGAATGAATTGTTTTCATTAAACATATCAGAATAGTACAAAATTCAGATATAGCATACGAAACTATATGTTCGAGAGGGAAGCAACTTCATTACGTTTTATTTGGATATTGTCAGTTAGGTTTTCACATTGACAATGTCGCAGTATAATAAAAAAAATAATTAGAAAGTATCGAATGCTAAGAACTCAATATCTAACACATAGTCAAGGATTAACAGATAGTGCACGCAAACAGGCAGACGTTTTATCATGATATTTCACAGTGTGTCTCTTATATTTTCGCCAATCACAAATATGTGTCTAAAAATAGTTCAGAGAAAACAGTTCAATATCATTTTGTTTCCTATTTGGAAACATTCATATTTATTAAGTTGCCAAATATCGTCACAAGAGATAAACATATTAACTATTTATAGAATGTTTTCCCAGAATAATTAATCGCTCAATTCAACACAAATTCATAGTCAGTTCCACTCACCCTTTATTTCAAGGATTTATTCTCATAAATCGCAGTTAGCACGAATTCTATTCTCACAATTCCTCTTGAGCAGCGGAATGGTGATGGACTATAGTAAAACAATGGCGTTGTCTTACTGAAACAAATCTGTTGATATATTTGTGTATACCTTATATTATTTGTCATTCATAGATGTCTTGCAAAATCAATTTCATGTCAAGATGTCGTGTATTAACGCGCAAGGTGTGATGTGTTTTTTATATATTGATCCCTTATGTAACTGCATCTTTTTTTGTTATGAAATCGATTGCTATAATCCATATATGTCATTCTGAGACGGTCAGTGCTTGGTATAAAACAATGTTAAATATAGGGAAGATTTCGAGCATTGAGATCTGCCTATGGCGTATACGTAGAATGGCTTCACTCGAAAGGGTTATTTTTAGGCTCCTGTTAGCATTATGGTTAATTCTGTTGCATCATCAAAAACTCACTTAATTGAATATAACTCATACTTATGCTCATTAAGTACAGTTTGTCACAATTCTCAAGACGACATCTTTTTTTCTTATGCCTACAGAACAAATTTTATGTATACTTAGTAATTAATACATTAGTTAAACCTACTGTTTGGACTTTCAAAAACTACACAGGCTTCATGGGTTTGTATGACGTCTGTACATTTACATATCATAAATACAATACAAGTATAGGTGCAAGTATAAAATACTGTAGAAGCAATATGACTTCATGTACTTTATGATGTCCTGGTTCAAACTGTGGCGTTTGCAGAAATAGATTGGATTTGTGTACAGCAATTCCCAGTCCGAATCTGTTGGCACGTTAGACTCGTAAATGGTAAATGAAGTTGGCACCGGCCACTGAGGCAGGAACACGAAACTTTGGAGCAAGAAAGTCAAGCTGCTGGGTGGAGGAAGGGTGAACTAATATGTAGGGAGGGGGTGAGTTTTTGGTTGAGGAATTGGCTGTGTGTGTGGGTGGGGTATGGGTAAAAGAAATGTTCTACATCGCTTTCCGTGTGGTACATGCACATGTAATTGAAAGTGTCAAATTGATGAGTTGGAAATGAAACGCGAGTATTGAGAACGTGCTAGATCTGAGAAGAGGTGAGGTGGGTGGGTAGGTGCATGCGAGGTGCATGCTGGGAAAATCCCAGCAGATCCGGCACAGATGAAATGGTGAGTTAGGATAACAAGCTGTTCTGGAAATTGATACCGTGACAACCCAGAAGAACTTCTCAAGGATATGCCCTTGAACTTCAGCTGATCCTTCCAAGTTAGGATTAGGATGTCTCTCCATGGTGTACCCACATAGAGATTACACAGCGAAGCGAATTCTTGCGGCCAGCTTTTATTATAAGATGAAAAATGTGCGGCACAGTTTTTATGTGGGAGGTTTTATGAAGTGTAAAGTATTGGTTCAAGCCATCTTTTATTACAGATATGAGTGATAGAGGGCGATGTATGGAATGCTCGAAGGCACATGCGTGACTGTGATTAAGGTTTACATCTTTCACGAAAGAGAAAACAGGATATTGATCTTAAGGTTGAGTGAAGCTTAGCAGGTTAACACCCTTGAATTCGCCTGTGAGGTCATTCCGGACATTGGTGTCTCTGAGACACTGCACATCCTAAAATCGTCTTTATCACTTTCAATCCATATCTATACTGCGACTCGGTTTATCAATATGCTAGTTGTCATATAGGTCAATACACATAGTGCAATTTGTGTGTGATTTTTAACATACATATTTTACATGTATACGTATGGGATATCATGGGGTTACCTTTGATAAATGATGAACCTTTTGATCTCAACCTCACAATTATCATATACTTATCAACCTCATATACTTATCATAGTATGTTATATTTAATTGAATTTGATCGGCAAGCCTAGCTTGACTATTATGTTCGAACCAATGTTTTATTTTTGGAACCAATAAAATACAGCAGCGTCATTGACCTACAAATGTCACTGATATATCAAAATATGTGTGAAGAAAACACAAGAAGAAAAAAAACGAGACCGTTTTCACGCAATATGAATGGAATAATCATCCCTTATCGAATGCGCTCAGTGTGTCAAAACTTGTAGATTTATAGTACACATATTGCTTCAGGCTAAAGACAAAATTAGGACCAGAGAATAAAAGGGCAAAGCTTTGGTTTCAATTTGCAAGGCCTATGTGCGTTGGAAGTCATCATCCAGGTTAAAGGACACTACTTGTTGATGCCGTAATAACATGCTCTGGAAATTCGTAATTACCTCGCCAGCCGAGAGAGGTCGCTTCGGTCGCAGCCAGACATGAGCTGGCATAAAATGTCGATAAATGGGGTACGCTTGGCCGCATTTTTCTCAAAGTGGCTCGCAGCGAACTAACCGCATCCTGTAATGTGTTCTTAGGTGCATCCAGTGTTTTTGTTGTAGGTAGGAGCCAGAGTATACTGGTATTATATGCCATGTACATGTATCGGCCTGTATTATGCATGTGCATTGCTGGTACAATGCTGTAGGCCTTGTGTGGGGCTTATATAACTGAACGAAGGTATAGGAATAAATTTTTGTGTTTTCTGTGCACACTCGCCTACCGCACATGCGAGAGGGAGGGGGAGAGGTGGTAGTGAGAGGAAGGAGAGAGAGGAACGTTTGGGAGAAATTCCGGAACAGACCAAGGCCTAGATTAAATTAACAGTTGTTGCCTCCCGCAGATTGAGATGTGTGTTGCCTACAGCGGATATTTAGGAGACAACAAAAAACTATACAAGCCAGCTCAAATATTGCAAAGACGTTAGAGATGGAGGGTTCAGTTTTAGGCCTCTCGAAAAGTAATTCAACTGACAAAGAAAAACACACCGGCTGCTTGTGTATGTATTATAAATACCCCCCGGATCGCTACAAACTAGCGATCGGCTCTTGCAAGAAGTATGATACGCAATACAAAGAAGCCAATATACTAGTTCCGCACTTATAGCGTATCAGTGTAGTTGTGTAATAGAAACTCATTAGGAATCAATTTTTTGATGGTTTCTGCCACAAAATGTTCCTAAAGGAGTGGCGTCTGTTTATTCTATCTAGATTGGAAGCTATACTGTCATCCTTGATAAATTAGCACTATACCGTATATAAGTGTATTTTTTGTCGATGGCGAAAATGTTCGTAATATAATTCTTCGATTAGAAATTTCAATGCATACCGTATTTTCAACATATATATATATATTACCATTCCGGTTCAGTTGCAGTTGAAATGTATGCATCAAACTACTACCAGCAATAAAACAGATTTGGATGATACGAATTTAATATAAAACATTTTTGGATAGAAAAAAAGTCCGACCAAATATTTACATCTGAAACCACACTGGCAAGTTCACTGATTTCTCTGAGTATTCACTGATTTTCGTCTGATATCATCTCTTCTTCTCAAAACGATATTAGCCTGTCCCAAAAGGACATTTTCAGTTAACAACATATATCTACCAAACATACATTCGTGACAATATCTATTTGTATAGTAAGATATGCCGTGTACATGTTTTGTTTACACAAATGGTCAGTTTTGTGCGGAATACTCAAAATTCAGTACATGAAGAATATAAACACGTATGTACATCTATATTATCCAATATGTATATGTCATATTTTATACTTGAATTATATATGTATGAAATGTATTAGGCTTTTATAAAATGCATGAATATTTTACTTCTATACATGTATAGTGTCGGATGCGTGGTAATCTTTTGGTGGAAATTTAAAAGATATTCATTTATAACATATTCATGTATAACGGATATTCATTATAACACAGTGCTGTGCCTATTTTTATATTCATGAAAATAGGCATAGCATGTGTTGACGAATAAACAAAAATAATTCAACCGTGTTGCGAGAACAAAAAAAAACATTTTTTTTTAATTTCGTCTGTTGAATTTTCTTCCAACTGTGATTCGATTTTCGATTTGCTTTATTGCTCCCACAAAGATTCTGACCTCTGAAAGAAATTATTCCGATATCAATGCAGACAACGCCACGACTTTCGACCCAACATGATGGCTATCGATAAAAGCGCACATTTTCGCTCAATATCTCTCCGAGATTATTCGATTGTAAGAGGTGAATAACTCGTCGGGAAATTGATTGGCTTCGTACTTGATTGATCTTCTCTCACATTTCAGCGAGCGAGACAAAAATCAGAATGAAAAATCTTCCCCAAATTTCGCTCGTTTCTGCACATATAATGCAATAAAAGTGCCCCCACGTACCCTATCGATTAAAATCTACACACAACGTTGTTGATGTATTTCGAAATTGGCGCGAACCCCATCAACTCTCATGATCACCTGCGGCGTTCGATATAAAACTCCATGACAACAGCGCTACTGATCGATAAATTCTGATTGATTTATCGATTTTGTAAGGTTGATTTCTCGAAGTGCGCAAAGGCAAAAGGAACTGCAAGTGGCATTGATAATCAGCATCACATGAATATATTCAGATCATTCATGACATAAATATTTTCAGATAATTTATGAGTCGCGTCATGGCTTGGACGTAAAAATGTAATCCGTACAGTGATGAAAATATATCACTAGCACGCTGAGGGGTAACATGTATTATTAATGTCATGTGAGGCATAACACAAGATGGGTCTCACATAATCAGTAGATTAATCTAATAATATCATTTTGATGTGGTATAAACCACTTCCGACATCCATAAATGTCACCCTATGATTAATATACTTCTAATGGGCCAAGGATGCGCATGCTGGCATGATTCTCTGAAAGTAAATACCCATTTAATACTATGCTCTAATTCATAATATCTCATTCGTAAATTATCACAAGACAATATTTGTTCATGTATTCTCGTAAATGTATGTAACATCATAAATGTTTGCTAATAGGTTGCTATGCTAATATTTTTCAAATTCAAGTCGTTTCACAGCCGAAAAAAACACCACAAAATTTGAGTTTTGCATACCACGGGTTTACACCTGCTCATGGTTCAACTCGTACAGAAGGCCACAGGGCAAGCTGTATAACTACTCTCATGTTGGTGGTGTCTGCTCGTAGGCAAATGACAGCTTTCGGTGCGTGACAGTCCGGTACAGAAAAACTGTACTATTTCCTAGTTTTTCCTATTATAGCAGAAGAAAATCACAGCCACACGCATAACCCGTACATTCATTATTATGTCAGCGCTATTTTGCACATTCAACTTATGAATAAAATTTACATGCAACTATTCATATTACGTACAATTTAACATGAATGAACTAATATATTAATGAAACTGAAACTACCATGTAGACTTTTGTTGTGATGATTGTGGAATATTATATAGGTCCATAATATTCCCACATGAAATTTATATCTCAGTTCAGATGGCGAACATCATAAAGGCACGTTTGAATGTTTGCTACTTTTTATGCTGCAAATTTATTTATTTTAAATTCGATTTGTCGAGATTTATTTAGTGATTATAGAGTTATCTGAGTTTTCTTGTTAATGCATGGTATGGAAGTTCCTCCACATTTAGTTAACATTTGATGAAAATAGTAGCGCTACCGAACGACACCAAAATGACAATTTTTGTCCAATACCCCCTAGAATAGACGCTTATCAAATCACGTTTGATCAAATAGACGCTAAATAAAATGACTACACTATATTAAAATATAATTACATTGAAAGTGCCTTCTTTGCCTTCGAATGTAAATATTTAATTTTGTTTACAAATTTGAGAGATAATAGCATGTCAGTACTTCGCGCATGCGCCTACCAGAGTAACGCCATTTCCGTTTTCCAAATGTCATTGTATGCATCCTATCTTATATCGTCGAATACTCGTTTTATCATAAATATTTGTTTATATTGTCACTGTTAATTTATGTTATTAAATTATGAACCATCAAGGCATGTCAGAACTTCGAGGATAGGTTTGTTGGGATGGATATTTGACTGTGAGGGCACCTGATCCCCACGTTGCAAAAAAAGTTGCAAGATAAACGCAGTGTTTTGTAAGAGCAGTTACAATAGGTCCAGAATAACTCTCTGCTTCATATTAATTTCATCAGGAGTACAGTTGGGGAATCATGTCTACATCCCCTTGTTGGGATTAATGTCGATTTCCGGATTTTTTTCGTATATTTGCTAGTTACAACAGTTTTGTATTGCGCTCATCAAAAACCATTGGCAATAAATAGGTAGATACATACATTTTAGATCCTTGATCTTATATCTAGACCATTTCGACTGAATAATAGACTATCTGGAAAACTATCTGGATAAATACATAAATTCAAGACACTATTCTTCTTCTTGGAAGGGAATAATTGAAAGTATACAAATTGATCTCTGCCATATTTTCATACGGAATTTATAGCATAGTAACTATATTGAGGCCATACCTCTGCAATATTTTCTCCATAATTCACCACACTCCCTTTCCCAAATATGGCACATCGTTAGAATTGCGACGATCAATCCCCAAGTAAAATGGCTACAGAACTAGACATATTTCTGGCTCAAATGCCGAAAAGCAAATTTGGATTTTACACCCACCTAACAACTGGCTTGTCACCCAATGAATAATATCCCTTTAAATTTAGACCGACTTTTTGTCCTATCTGAGAAGGAACAAAGCGACCGACAAAACATTGTGTCAAGCTGGAGGAACTGACAATATCAAGAGCTTTGTTTTTTGCATTTTCGTTTTGAAAAAAAAGATAATGAATTAATGGCGAGTGTTCGTCACATTGATTACAACCATGTCAAATTGAATTACAGAATTGTGAATTTCGTTGAATTCATGCAAAAGAAAAGGCCTAAAGGAATAGGTGTCAGAATAGGAAAACATAAAAAATACCCATTTTTGTGAATGACAAAAATGTAGATTTTAAAAACAATTTCGACAATCGACAATACATATTGAACACATTTGAAGAGGTTTAGAAGCCTCTGTATTAATTAGAGGTAACTCTATAGGTTGATGTTTGAGTACTTAAGTAAATGATAACACGGATAAGATATATGCCAAAAATGAGAACGGTTTGAACGTCATTAAGTCACTAAGTTTTCGAAATTAACTATAATTAACTATAATATCAACTTGTATTATATAATATACACAATTAACCATAATATCAATACATAAATATAATATCAAACGACGAAATTTTTTGTAAGTTAAACATCTTTAATGTGAATTCACTATTTTTTAAAACACCTTTTTGTTTTCGAACGTCAGGCCTTTTTACATTGTGAACGAATTTTAACATATTGAAAATAAACTGTAATACTGTAATAATATTACACGAAATTGTCATCTCATGAATAACAAATTGAACTTCTGTTGCATTTTGATATCTGTTGAACTCTAAGTATATCTTCGAAGACGTGGTACATTCACTTCAAATACATTCGTAAAGTGAGGTACCAAAGAAAATTCAAAATAGCAACGCAATTAAATGTCCTAACAGGGAACAACTATAGGTTTATTCGTAACAAAAATGCATACACTTAATGGATCAAAATTTGATTCGAATATTGATCACGTTTCACGACGAACAACTTCAGATGAATTAAAGCGGTCGTTCTCGATCGAAAAGAATACTCGACCTGAATTGAGATCTGCATCGGAATTTTATGGATGCTGTATAGTAGACCAAGTCGGTCAAGTACATCCATAAAAACAGTACGTTCGATTTTTTTCTTGAAATAGTTTCGATGGCCTTGGGTACCATAAAACATCACACACATGTTGGTAAAAGTGGATTTTGCTCATTGTATACCATGGACGTTATACATGTACTGTGAACAGAGTTCGTTCTTGATGTGTTTCATTGAATGGCATCATTGTGGCCCTTTGGACAGTTTTTTTCCTTGAAGGTCAGTAATCGTTTCGGACTGAAACTGCTGTGGCGTTTGGTGGTTCGTATAATTTTATATGGTGATTTGTGTGTATCAAATACAAAATTTTAATTCATGTGATTTCCTGCATGGTAGTTTGCGTTGCTGACATTGGTTGAATCATTTCATACAATGCATAAATATAATTCGTGTAATGTTTACAATGCTAGATGATTGAAGTCTCCTCGTTACTATATATCAGATTAGCTAATGACATGTGCACGTCGTAATCGTTTCGATTTGACTTTGGTCAACGATGTAGTTTTGGTGAGTATTGAGAACAAGAAAAATGAGAATTACCGTTGCACAACAACGGACGTGAGTTCTATAAACTATTTATACGGTAGGATCCTGAAAGCAGTCACGTAGCCATTCGTAATACTGTTGTAAGGAGATGTAAGCAATGGCCATTGGACTTTAGACAAGGCTTTCAGAATTGATGAATTCCCACGTCCAAGTATAGCACCACTGAGCCCCGTATATATCATAGAACATGCTGTTCAAGGATTCCCGTCCAGGAGCGAGAGAGAGAGAGAGGGGGGGGGGGGGGGGGTTAGTATTGGGGAAGAGCCAAAAACAGAAAGTTGCCCCTTCTTTCAACTTTTTCCATTAAATCTCCGTATCTTTTCCTGTATCGAGACGAACAACATTACGCCCCTGAGTTATGAGTTGGCAAGGCTTAGCTGGACTTTCAGTCGATGCTTCCAACTTCTGTTGCTTCTCTATTGGCATGGGAGCAGAAGGAAAGCCCAGCTGTATAGCGTAAAATATGGCAATGGGTATCGGGGTCCGCAGGCGTGGGGCCTGAGGAAAGTAGCACTGAGTAGCACCATTTCTATTCAATGGGAAGTGTCGGCTCTGTGCTTTGTCGTGCCTTGGGATTAGTTCTGCTGAACGGTAGACTTCGTTCCGGCGAGATATATCTTGCGAGATATAAACAAACATCCTTCAAATGGGCGTACACTCCGACGATGTTTTTCATCTAACTTCTGGTTTGCCCTGGGCCCCTATGCAGATGTTATCTTCTGCAATGTTAATCACCTAATGGTCAATCATCGAATGCGTTTGTTCCGAGTGGTGGTTGTGCTAACCAGCTACCTTATGTGTTTGAGGATGATTTTTATGATGCAATTATAAATGAAGTAGATATTATGGTCTTAAATGCTACTTTGCCATAATGAATTTCATAACATTATATATGTTGTTATTAAGCTGAATACACATACAGTATACAAGATCACAGTACGTACCTAAATGGATACAGGTAGACTAATTTAATTAAATAATATTTACATATTGAAAATAATGATAATAATTCTTTTAACTTAGGATATTTAGTAGGTCGATATTTTAATTTAATTTCATATAATGTATACATTGTATCTGCGTCCCTAAAGGACCCTTTAATATTAATATGCAAAAGATTAATTGGACATACATATATCCTTGCATCCACCACTCTCTCACACACTACACGTATGAATGGCTGTCTCCCACACAAATGCAATGTACCTATGTTTGTTGGATGGGTTCAGTGGTCACCATAGCTAGAGGGACGACCACTCCATCACATTTATGGAGCTCACATGGCCAGAATGAATGTTCCTCTTCGCTCCCTGGAATGGGCGTCCCCATTTCCTCGGACATACGCTCTTTGGTCATCTCCCCATCGTCTTTATTGTTCATCCAGGGGATAGTTGCTGAGTGTCTTCGTGCATATTTGATGTGGGCCTAGCCTGTTTCTCTCTTACTTTTACATACATGTATACGTTCCTTGGTGGAGAGTTAGTCGTCCATGGTGGGGTTTCTCGGGACATACTAAAGGCAGTTGCATTGCATTACATAAGTACATTTTACTACATGGAATGGCTTGACAATGTCCCTGTGGTCAGCGGATTTTACGAAACACCAGCACGTGTTCTAAGTGGTATGTCCACGACAACATATGTATGGGATATATGGTTTATCTATTATTTCGATCAATGGTTCTGCCAAATACATCAATATATAGGAATATTGTTTTATTTAACAATGAGAAGACATAATGGAATGTTGTTGATCAACACCTTCATTGAATCCTAGCAAATACTGATATAGTTTATCTTATTATTCTTTACCAAATCGTTATATGTAGAATATGTAGGTCAACATGAATGAATTTGTTTTATAAGGTCAATGAAATGCTCTAATGACGCACTCAGACATGAAGGCCAAGTGTAGTGAATGCATTATGCATCAACAGTATACTTTATGTATAACAATATTATATTCTGTTTGGCAGATGTTATACCAATACATGTACTTGTATTCGGTCTGTGTCATGTGTTTCGTTTCTGTATCTGTCACTATGCATCATACAGCATTGATGTAGGCTTCAGTCATTCATTGGGGTCGTAAAGTGCAGCCCAAAGTTGTGACTAATGGGTGGGGCCCATTGTTGAGGCCCATGTGATCTGGTCAGCCAATTATTGGCCTCGTAACCAGGCCACACTTTGAGGGAAGGATGTTGTCGATGTGTATCTCTGGTTGCCATGGTTCATGGCCCGTGTGAGACCTAGCGCCATTGAAATCACCCTTCATGCCACGTCACGGGTCGAAGCTATTGGTTGACATGGTGACCACGCCTTGCTGCTCTTGCGTTGCATTCTGGGGCCACTCGTAGTTACCTGGCACCGTCGATAAAACGTGCAGCTTGATTTTTTTTATTATTTCCTGAAGAGAAGAAAATTAGTCGTGTGATGACCCGCTTTATCCTACGCCTGGGAGTCCAGATTTTCTACTCATGCGGTAGACTCGTGGTTTTATGAGGTATAATCTTTTGACAGAAGGTGCTGCTTGCGGTCGTGGTTCGGGGCAAAATTTCACGATCCCTGTCATAAAGAGACATCATTCTGAGATTTCCATGGCCTGGGGGTCAAATATGGACGCCATGATGGGCTTTGTTCCTTCTAATGCACGTTTATGCGTTATTGCGATTTGACTGTTTTGAAGTGAGGTTTGTTGGTGGCGATGGTGAAAAGCAATGATTTGTTGACCAAAGGACACAATTATCTCACTTGAGTCGGTGCTATAAAAAGCCACCGAGTTCTAAAAGTTTTTATTTCTGGTCACACGGGTTCCAACACTTGAGGTAAGATGTTTGTTCTGTAGTCCCAGTCACATGTATTCGGCATATTCAAACTTTCTCGGTTTAATCAAGGTTTTGGGATCTTGGGGTTCTCGAATGAAAATATACATGTAGATAATGTAGAAGTAGATACACGAATTTCTCTGGCAAGTATTTTCAACCACCAGGCACAAAATTATATATGAAACATCAAATTGTGATTTTATATAAGTTATACCATACATAATATTATACAATTAGGAATGCCTGTTCAAGTTTGGTCTATAAATCAATCTCCATAAAGTGACGCCTCGTGGAACATAATATCGTGATGTGTTGCTGCCATTTTCTCTGCAATAAAAGAATCTTGATTAATACTGTTATTTTATACTTGTGTGAAGTAATCAATTTCAGCTTCGTGTTTTGTCGTGACCATGGCCAACTACGTATGTAGTACCTGTCTATGACTCAAAACTATGTTTTATTTCGCCATATTAGCTATTTATGTGATAGGCCCATGCAGAATGAAAATGGACGAGTTACCTTGTGCGACATTTTAGCTGCAATAAGTCAATTAGTTCCCTACTACTCTTCCATTATCCTTGTTATAAGCTCTCCAATGCTATACGCACATATAGGAGGAGATTATACAGGTTAATAATACATCATAAAACCCACGCTTAACAAGGACATATTCCCTTGTTATAGTCCAGGTCTTCCGCTTTGAAAAGCTGCTCCTCTCGCCACGAAATGAGTCGTTTTTCCTCATTAGGGTACCAAGGTATACAGAAGCCGTGAAGGTTTGCCCTTTTCTACTGAATAACATGGTTTGTGTCGCAAAGAGGCGGAAATTGAATAGATATACGCTGTACTTTGTGTACTCATCTTGAAAGGCAACAAACCCCCTCAGTTGATTACATTTGGAATGTTTTATTTTCCCTGATTGTAGTTTTCATCCAATGAAATGCGGGAATTGCGTGCTGGGTCTTTGTTAGGCACCGGGCGAACTCCATTGAAAGTAACCCCCAGTGAAATTGGTAACTAAAGGGGGATGAAGGTAATGACAGTTACAGACATTGAACGAACAAGATGTGCATTGGTATTCTGGCGCTCATGGCTGTTGGTTTATTGGAAACTGGTTTGTTTTCAGTAGCACGAGATGATGAGCTGTCTGGATATATGACAAGTACATACACTTGTACAGAATCAACAATAGAATATTCCGGATAGTCGTGATGGCGATGTGGCACAACTGGAACAAGAGATGCACATGCGTTATAATACGGTATTGTGCGGTGTCGCTGCTGTATAGTGGTGGTGTATATATAGAAAAATCAATCGTTACAAATGCACCGTGTGACACCATATTGATTTCAAGCCTCTAGAGTGCCGCAAGGTTTGCCCAAACCTCATTTAGTGAGGTTATTGACCATTAGATATAAAAGGGTTCCGAGGCGAGCGAGTTTTATCGGATCGTTCCTCATTGAACGCCTCACTAGAAATCTAGGTGAAAAACACCAAGCCATCACCTAAACCTCCCTCACGCTCTCGTCCCAGTAACCAAGAAAATTTCCCTTAAACAATGGCCCAGATACCGAGTGTTAACGCCGTGCCCAGCTTCGCTAAATAAAAGTCCTTTGTCAAGGCTATATATTGTGGGCCGCCATCCCGCTGCAAGGCCCATTCGCCTGATAAGCGGCCGCAAGGAACCGCCACCCCCTCGCCCTCATTCCTCCAGCACCTCTGATGTTCAGCAGAAAAACAATTTCGTAAATCATGCTGCTAACCTGGGTGCACTACTCCGACCGCCTAGTTTTTTTCCAAAGACTGAACGATTTTACGACCGCCATTTTTTTCACTTGTTGTCATGGCAACGGAGCCGGTTGCGTTCGTTCAGCACTTGCTTCGGGGGTGAAGAGGAAAAAAAAATCCTGACTCGTATTAGGTGCTACGAACGGTAAACAATTCTCGATAATTTTTTTTGGCTTCATCACATTTTTCCACAATATCTAAAGGAATGTTCCTCGCATAGGTTTTACCCTATGGGTTGAGAACGTAAAAATTTGCAATCAGCTTTACGCATGCGCTCTTGCCTACCGGGTAAAACCTATGTGCTGGAGATATCAACAATGACAGTGATGGATTTGACAGAATTAGACCTTAACACTAAGGATAGACTTACAGTATATCGCGTTCGTATTATTTCCAGCCACATGAATCGAATATTCTTTAACGTAAAATATTTGAGTGAAATATACCGGAAATTAGCATATCGAAGAATTTATAAGG
Source organism: Terebella lapidaria (assembly GCA_949152475.1). Lineage (NCBI taxonomy): Eukaryota > Metazoa > Annelida > Polychaeta > Terebellida > Terebellidae > Terebella > Terebella lapidaria. The sequence continues at coordinate 5,747,244 of OX424567.1, forward strand.
CCCTGTACATTATCTTATTTGTTATATAGACTTATGTTATGAATTCCATTGAAATATTATATTTTTTACAGAATTACATTAGTTTTTAAGAATGAAAGCTCTGTTCTCCTTAAGCGAACGTTTTTCAAACATTTTCTGTCATGTTCAACACAACACAGGTGTTGGTGTGAGTCAATATCTGCAGTGTTTTTCGCGTGCGAGAAACAATAATAAATAACAACAAAGACCATGAAAAGATGAGTTACGTTCCAAGGCGGTGCCGTGATTTATTTACTGATATCTTGTCTTGTCCCCGAGCCGTAAATAAATCCACCTTGCGATGTTTTTACCCTCAACGTATGCAGATGCAACATGGACAAATCGAGCCCAGTCACACGTCGGTGACAGCGAATTTGAGGTAATCCAGCACGTCTTCAGTCGGGGTATTGACCCCCTCCCCCCCATAGAGACAGGGTGGGGGTGGTGTGGGTAGCCGTGATGTATTTGCATGGATATTGCCCATCAGGGCCCTGGGAAAAAATAAAGTTACGTGTCTCTAACGCCACACCTTATTTTATACGTCATAAAGTTTTATTCACATTGCGCATGGAATTGCACGCCCCCCCCCCCCACCCTCTCCTCCGAAGTCGAATACCGGGGTGAAATTTGCGTGTATTCTGGATTGCGCTTTTGATTTATCACTATTCTCGAGGTGACTGTGTTTTGATGGACAACGAAGATAATTTTTCTGACAAGGAAGAGAAGAGAAGTGGGTGAGGTCTCAGACTTGCTTGGCATGATTGATGGAAGGCATGCATGGACAAAGAAAATAATTTTTAATTGGCTCATAAACGCAATAGATATATTTTGCTAATTTTCTTGTAATATATTCAAATAAATTCAATTAAAATCAACGTCGCATCCTATTATATATTATACGTACGCCTGTTCATTAATGAAGCCATTACATTACTGGTAATTAGGCTGATTTCTGCTATTCCTATCTCAATTATAAGTATCAATTCCTGATTTTAAATGACTAGAATCTAATTTAGAAATAAGGTATTAAGATAGATAAATAAAACAGGTTTATAGTTTATACACGTTTATTTGTTTTGTTAAAAAAAACCCAAAACAATATACATGTAGGCATGTTATATAATTTCGATATTTATATTATTTACGGAAAGCTTGTGATATTTTATTCAAGCAATTTTTGGAGATACGTAGTAACTGAAGTCAGCGTGAATAAAATGAAATATTTTGCAATTGCATCACAAATTGTAATGCATCACTTTTGTAAAAATCAGTATTACAAGTCGGGTAGAATTGTATGTATCAACCTATTATCACCAACACAACCAGATTTTGACTATGCCAATAGCAAACCCAAAATACAATATTTTCGAAATAAACACCAATAACCAAAACAATATTTACAGTCAAAGTCAAACTGGCGTTATCATTATAAGTTATTACAATATTCTTCATAACGGCCGTTATATTTTACATGTATTTCTATATCATCATTTTGTCAGTGACATTCTATCCCGTATTACCAAGATGTGTAATAGATATAATATTACACACTTCTTGCCATTCCATTTATTAAGTACAGGTGTCACACCGAACGCGTATGCGAAACATATTCCTGCTGCAACTGCAATAACAAATTTTGAATTAAATGCAAGTACTATATACTGTATAATGAAAAAAATACGGATAAATATGCATGTGCAAGCATTTTGACATTAAGAAGACTTGATTCTCCATTGAAAAAAATATTTTTCTAAAACGGAACCCACATCGTAATATATATGATGTTACTACGAGAATCGTGTATGTAATTAGTGGATTATTTTGTATGCCGAACAATTTTAGACGCATAATTTGTACGGAATATTGGCGCATTGAACTATGCACTTTCTGAAGAAAAAAAATGAAACGAATAATCTTGACTTTTTGTTTCTCTATCAGAATTTGCTCTCTGTTTACACTGTCGAATATGTGTTTGTTTCTATTGCTTCCCTCGGTTAAATCAAACTAAATGTATATTGACAACACCAACAATTTGTCGCTTCGGTAATATCAAAATCCAGCGCATTCGTACAACCGTTGTATTTCACAAAATGGCGTCTTCGGTGCGTCTCCGAAAGCCAACATGGCGTCTTATCCCACGATGTAAACACAACTCCAAAAGGCGACCACAGAGCAGTCCCGCAGATACAAGCTATTCCGGTCAACAGGGGGGTAACGAAATTTTGCTGTTGCTGCTATTTTCGGTCGCAAATGTTGTCCCTTTGAAAATAAATACATTGGCGAAATAATATTGAAATATACGAATCCGATCGGCGAGTAATATGCGGCAACAGACGTGAAATAGATGAAATCTGCACCAGAACTTGCATATGTATTTTGCCAGTGCAAAAAAAATAGAGCAAACTTTTTACGTTAACCCTTTTAGGCCCGATATTCCTACCAATGGCTTCACCGCTACACTGTTGGTAGACATTTTCATGTATTCACGGCAATTGTCGAACGATAAAGGCACGATATACCTTGCTCGAATGATGACTTTCGGCCATTTGCTCATTTTCTGCTAATTATGAGTTTTATGCGATCACATGTCTGGTCGTTTCGCGTAGTGAGCACTATTTTTGGCATAAAACCACTCGTTGTATGTTGACATGACATAGATCTCACGGGGAAAGCATATGACGTAATCTAGAGATTTTGTAAGTTGACCTACTTTTCTTCGCACTTTCGAAACAGAGTTAACAGACTTCTTTCAATTGAACATGTCAGTTTAGTTTTTATACACTTAAACATACTGAATGAAGTTAATTAGGATGGTTAATTTCTACGCTGTTGTTGTGTGTTCTTCAATGGGCTTGTATAGATTTTTGATAATTGATATGGTATTTACACGTGCTTCGCTCCCATTGACACAGTGATTACAAAAGTAATAATGAACCACTTTTTGCAAATGACGTGATGCCCTCTAGCTAAAAATTATGTACATCATCTACTACGGTTTTAGAATGTATTAATAGGTTATTATATTCAATTCGAAAACATTTACCACGTTGCCGATAAATTTTTAGAAAATATGGTAGCTATTTGAGCAAAATGCATAGACACGTAAATGTCATCGTATGGACTCTTACTTGGCTGGATATAATTTAATCTTACTAATTGGAAGATGATTCTATCTGGCCTAATGTACGTGTTAAAAAAGGAGTAAACTAAACAAAAAAAAAATTGTAGGCATGTATATAAAAAGCTGTCAATCTTTAACCATATCGATAGCATATATTAGCATAATGCATGGATGGAGATGTGCATTATACTATAATTGTGTATATTATTTCTTTTTGTATTGAAAAATCCAAGGGTGAATGTCAACATTCCTAACATACGGAATTTTTGTTTACTTACTTATCTGCCATGCGCATAGATGCAAAATTTATAAGGTTAACTATATATAGTATAACACTAATGTTTTTGCCTTCATTCATATTTCATTGAGATCATGCTCTACCGCCTTCGGCATGACAGTATATATTCGTAAAATATGTCAAATATAGGGAATTGCATAGGACATCCCACTGTGGAAGTATATACATGATCATGATTTCACTGCATAAAATCAGGTAGATATCCAGGTTGAATGTTCTAAGAGCCATGTTTATGTATATGTAAGAAAAAATGATACATTATGCGGAACAGCGGTCTTCTTTGTCTTTAAGTTTGAAAGTTAGCTGAAGATCACCAAACCCAGGCAAGGCGATACGTATATATCGGCCAAACTTCAAAACGGTATAGTTGAAAGCTCAAAGTAGAAATTAGAAGAACAGGTTGCCTAAATAATTTATAAGTCTTCTGTCGGATACACATTTCTCTCTTGCCGTTTAGTCTGACAAAAAAAACACGGAAAGTGTTGTCTTACAAACACAGGCGTACTTTGTTAAAATTATCATGATCTCTCGTCCTCTGTGCACAGTCTTTCAGAAAAAGCAAACATGCCAACTTGATTTATGCCTGGTTGTTTACATTGCCAATGAGAGAGTCCAATCTTGTTATTGGGAAGCAAACGAGAAGGGCATGTAAGTTTTAGGAAGACAAGACTCGGGCTCTTCTCTCAAGATTTTTTATCTTTACTTATACAACCTATATACACACATGGGATATGTGTGTGGGTGTGTTGAGCTGATAACATAAAAAATCACCCTCCCCCACACCCTCAAATCCATTCCGTCTCACAGTTGTAGCAGTTCATATTCTGCTCATGGATTTAGAAGTGGACCCCCATAGAGCCAAGCGAAAAGCGCCTTTGAAGCAGCGATGTTTGCCCCGCGAGAGCAAAGACCTCACGCGAGCGGGCTTGGGACCTCGGAACGGTCGACGAGACCATGCTAAGCTCGTTGCCCTGTGCTGTGTGCCCCTGGAGCAGCGAAGCTCGCCGATTGTTCGCGTTCCGCAGCGGCCCCTCGCAGCCCCTGTCTGATATCGACTGAACGAACCGATGGACGGACCGACGGACGGGGAGAAGCGTGCAAAGAGGGGAGCGGCAAAACTACGCCAGAGTCTAGTTTATGCATATGCCCTATATACATGGAACATGCGCAGACGCGGTTTTTCCGCGGCTGCCTAGGCTAAAGAGGGTTGAGCTACCTAGATAGCGAGCAAGTTGAAGGCAGCCCAGCCAATCAGTCGCTTGGATGGAGGCAAGTCTAGGGCAGACGGGCTACCTATAGTGGTCGCCAGCCTGACAATATTCTTAGGACTCGACACAATCTTGTCATTTTCTGGCCAGCATATTTTCGACTAATTCACCTGGAAAAACAGGAGCATCCTCGGGCATTCGTCTTTTGCAAAATACGGTAGGTCTTGTGAAATTCCCTATTTGTTCACTTTGAGTTTGTGAAAACTTACTGACGTGCTGCAGTTCGTTTGCTGCAAGTGGCAAAACGCGAACACTTCTTGTTGGGGTTTGAATCATTTCGATTAATACCCTGTTTTTATGGACAAATTATGGCTGTACTTTATTGCAGATTTTATTTCGTAGCCCCATGCTGCGGTCATTGATGCTGCAGTCCATTGATTGTGCACGCTTATGGCTCTTATACGATCGTGTATGGGCAATTAGCGCTTAACTGTGCATTTTACAAGTCACAATTTTATAAAATGGCACGTCGTTGGCCGTCAAAACCAGAAACATTTCCACATAATTGAGCACTTCTGGAAAATAAGCACTGGTTAAGCACGTGAGCTAACGTGGGTCACCAGTTTATAGTTCGTCTTTGCTTCTGGGTAGCTCATGTGGCTAGACAACTTTTCTCACGTGTTTCACAGTGAAAATGACCTTCAAAATGTCGAACAAAGTCGGGAAATTTGACCATAACATGACTGATTATATGCATGCAATACGTATTTTGTGGATTGTGTTTTGGAATCACTATAGCACTTCCCATAGGGTCACATAGCGAGGGTAGTCTTCAACTTTTCTGCGGGCTACCGCCATGGGTTTGTTTATAGGTGGCGCCACGTCCCAGGGCCGCTATATTTCTTGGCCGTCTTCGCCTCGTTGCCATGGAAATTGCATTTACTATGTAAATGTGGGAGGGGACCTGGGGAAGTCGAGTTTGGGACTTGTGTTCTGTCACATGATGAGCTCGAGGATTTCAAGTCTGATGTTTTCATTTCTTCCAAGCAATCTCCATTATATTACTGTGTTTGGATTAAATTTGGATGTTCAAAAACATTACAAAGGCTTGTTCGCGCCAACCAATCATATCGATCAATGTTGTATTTTAAAATAATTTCTTCTACAGTTTCAAAGAGTGACATATATCGGAAAGAATAGGGCTCTTCCTGCATTTTGTGTTATGTTACGTATATGGATGAATATTATTAATTTATGCAATCGAATACTCCACGGGTTCCAGCAAATTCAATTATAGGTATAAACTTATGTGGCCATCAGTCTTCCACGGATGCCAGAACATTTGAAGTATTTCTTTTTCATCAAACTTTTATGTTCCTGAGAACAATATCTAAGTGAGTTCAACCAAAGTTCATCTAGTTCTATTCCATTACAAGATCGATAATCAAAACTACTGCCACCTATCGATCACAAAGGAAACAAAACGTATACGGTGAAATTTTGACGTTTATCACTTCTCCCCTTGCGTTACCCGTGTATTCTATTGCCCTGGCTGTTGCGCCATCAAACCTGATATCTCAATTAACGGTACGACGTGCGACATGGGCCGCGCTGTCACGGATTTTAATCCCAAACACTCGTCCGTGGCGTGTGCGATGCCTGATTATTGTTCAATTCCATGACGATGTCGAACGACCCGCGGTCAAACGTCCCGTCTCCGCGCATCAATTGAGCGGGCATTAAGCGGGCATAACTGTCCCGTTTGGCGTTGCTGTCGGGTATAAACAACGCTCCAAGGGCGTATATTTTATTAACCGACCTGCAATCAAAAAGATTTCAATACGTAATTAAAGTCAGGACGTTAAACGACAGAAATAACTCCATGGCCTGCTTCCCTCTGTGGACCACCCCACCTCCCCCCACCCCCGGCCTTGCCTTTCGTGCTATCGCGTTCTGATTTCTCCACGAAATTGCCATTTTCTGACCAAAGGTGTACGGTTATTGTCCCGAAATAATCCATCAACTTTAATGGACCAAGCTGGAAGTGTAAACTCTCCATAACATATTTACGTTTGGGCCTGCCAGTGCGGTAATGATTCGCGCGTATTTATCAGTTTTACATCCGTTTGGGTCGTCGTTGAGTTTCCAAGCTTATGAATAAACATTTAGTCAGTGTCTCATGGATAGATCGGTAGGTAATTCTACCAATTATATTTTATACTATATCAATATACAAATTTTGGAGAAAAAAAAATCCCGCTCATTCACCTATCTGTTGTTCCATGTAACGCAGACGAGAATGCTGCTCGTCCTACAGTTATGCATCTCACTTCGAAGGAAATAAGTTCTTGTCCACATCGTCTAACCGATTTTTATCATAATCCGACGTAGAATACGTTTACCACCGTCTAATATGTACATAGATGGTGCTATACTTGAATATTAACAGTAGAGCGGACGAGAAGACACAAGTGAGTACCAATTTTATGACGGGTGACTGTGCGATCCCCTTGAGCTCTGCACTCACTCGACATTACGGAACACGACAAAAATCTTACATAATTGATCCAAGTGGACCGGACTTCAACGAGCAGGGTACACAAACAGGAGTGGAAAACAAACACCAAGGGGCACATGTTCACTCTCATTTTCTTCTGCACGTGTACTCGAAAACCCCGACACTGTTCTCTTTGGAAAACACCGCGCGTAGCAACCAGAGTGCATGCGTGGTTTTTGCCATGGGAGTTAGCTCGTGATTTTGCGCCCATGCAGGGTGCTTGGAAGCAGTGGCGCCACCCCGTGGTTGAGCTGGAAGTCCATATATTGACATTTTCCTTCTGCTTTTTTTTTCTCGGCGTGCTGAATTGAACGAGGCAGTGGTATGTAATATTTGAGACTTCTATGGAACAAATGTGGTTCTCATCTCGATTAATATTGGTAATGACCATGTATTGATAACATTCCAAATTTAGAGTTATTAATTCATTAGTATGAAAATGAACCTGATTTCTCCATATTTTTTTATTCACAAATTTGACGAAAAAATTGAGTTGCATTATTGAATATATACTTCACATCAAACCCATTTGGTCTCATTGAAAAAGAAATATCGATAAAGGCCAATTAATTCATAATGCATAATTAATATGTTTCATGTATTAATTCCACAAATTTGTACCATATATAACATGATAGTGATGTGATGATGAACATAATGGCATATTGTTCATGTCATGGTCCTTATTTCACGCGGAAGTACATTTTGACGGGGTTACAATGTTCGATACGGTTCAATTATTATCACTTTTATGGTAGCTAACAGGTATTAGCCCGTCTATTAACGAGCGCCCCTCGGCACGCACACGTGATTCCAAGCATTTAGAGCAGATTGACGGCAATTACTAGAAATGTATGTCGTCCGTTCTTTGGATTGAACATATGTTGTAAATCTGTCCGACTGATTTCAAATAGTTAGCTGTGATGAGTGATGTTCCCGATGAGGTTGAATGGATGTCACCCCGATGGTTACGTCCGGGTAATTGGTTTGCATAAATATGGATGTGATTTTTCTCGAGCAAACGATGGAAACGATGGTGCTATTATACATGCAGTATGCAATATAAGTCCCGATAAATATGTCTTATCTCAACCAAACATTCACAAGATGAATGTGTTTTCACTTTCAAGCAAAGTGCTGCAAGATACATAATTCAAAAGTTTTACGCCTGAAGTTCTGATAAACATTTTAGAACATTTTAGCAGTTCTTCAACAAGTTGAGCATGTAAAGAAACTTTCATCAGCTGATTTGAGAGAGAGAGAGAGCAGAGATATGTTTTGTTTTGTTAATTGTTTCCAGATGGAGGGCACGTATCGGACATTATACACCAATTATCTCTAATATGACCGTCACTAGATTCTAAATTCTCTTTCTTTCAAACACTATGTTGAAGTAGGTGGGGACACAAGAAAGTGATGTAACACTTAAACCAAAAGCATGTGCATCACATCACCCCAAATATGTATAAAGTACACTCTGAAGAAAGCCGAGCCGACCAACACATGTAAAACCCAAGGAGAGCCTCTCCCAAGTTGAAAGGATTTTACGAGTTGTAGGTCTCCCGTTGAAGACTTCCATATCCTGGTAACGAAACCCTAATGACGATTTCCAGAGGGTGACGTCCTTAAAACGAACGAGAGTGCCTTTGATGTCACTTTATGGGACCCCAGGAGGGACTCGAGCGCTGGACTACGGGGTAATGCTACCTCCCTATCGTCATGTGGGGAGGTAATGCTCGAGGTTGGAGAGGGGTTCTCGCGCCGTTGGAGTCCTTGTCATTGTGGGCGAGTGGAGGAAGGTGGGTGGCTTCATGGCGTTGACTGAGAGCCTGGCGTTGACGGGAGATCGATGTCGAATAGTATACTTTGTAGTTTTTACATTCAGTCGATTATAATGAGCGTGTCAAGTGCCTTAATGAATTTAAATCGAAAGTCGATATATTGATGAAGTCAGAAACGAACATATGGTAATGTTTTCCAAAGGTACGTAACACATCGGTTTAATGAGTTGGGAAGTCATTGAGGTAATTAATCAGCTGGATCGAGTTTATCAATAAGCTGCGGGGTTCGAAGTTTGAAGGTTCGGAGGAGCCATGTGCTAGGTGTCCAGACTATATGCGTTTCGTTTGCAAAACCCAACTGACGCGTGACTAACTTATCTAACTTCGTACTAGAATCAGAAAAGTCACGTATGACACCCGGTATGGAACATGGTTCTTGCGATCCACCACCTATTCAAACCGCTCCATTCCTCCACACTGTCAGAGACCCCCCCCCCCCCCGACCCACCCCGTCAAAAAAAAACCTCAGCCCAAAGTCCTAGACACCTGACCCCTCGTTACCCTGAACTTCGATCTACATCGGTTGCACCTCCCCCCCCCCCCCCCCCCTACCATCTCTCTCTCTCTTTCTGTTCGAAGGTTTCTTGCCAGTCGGCTGGCGGAGCAGCAGGGTGCGACGGCCGTAATACGCCCGTCAAAAGGCGGCGGGCTTTTTATGGGGCATGGGTTGAGGGGTCAAGGCTCCGGCTTTAGGCGTTCTAATGGCGGCTGGTTTTTGTGGCGGGTGGTAGAGCTTCAAAGTCCTCTTGCGGATTGGCAGCTTGTCCGCACGAGGGTAGTCTTTCTGCAAGACAGAGTCAGCCATTGTGCAAGGGAGGGGGTCGTGGGGGTGATATTGTCTGGACTTTTTGGTCGTCCATGTTTTTCTGGAGTCAGATGAGTGCATATTCTCTGATAGATCGAAAACAGAGAGACTCATTGTTTCCGCCGCTGCTGTACAGTTTTTCAATGGTAAACAACAGTTGCGTCACGGTCTGACCACTTTGGATGTTTTAAACTGATAAGGGAGGTTGATATCCACATAAATCATGTAGACAAAGGGCATGGAAGGGTCTTGTAGTCCACGACCCCACGCTATCGATTGTTCAGTGCAGGTACCCGTATTTCAAGCGTCACGTTTGATTCGCGACGTCAATGCAATATGTCGAGGGGTATGGGGTTCAAGGCAGTGTGATCCATATGCTGCCTATTATTATGCAATTGTGGCATACTGTGGCTGGCGCCGTTTTGGCGGGCCCTGAGGGGTACTATCATTGTCAATGTATTGTACAATCTGATCGAGCATTAGGCGATCATGTAGTATTAAACGGCGGGTCCACTGTTAAAACACCTGTCTAGATTCGTTTGGGAAATGATATATTGTTTTCTTATTGTTATTATTATCAAGTGTATGCTGCAACATTTAGCATGTATATTATCATAACGTTTCATGCATGTATTCTCACCTGCCGCATCTTTACACATTATCCCGAAATTTATCAGACATCTTCAAAACTCTTAGTCAACACGTATCCAACATCTACAAACATATTAGGATAGTTCTATGATGTTACCATTCTTGTGTAAATGATCACGCATATATACTCCCTAGTTAGCATGTACATATACATTACATGATATGCATATATTGATGCAGTTGATAAGGTATGTTGTTCATACATCAGTGTTTTGCTATATGGATAGTGTTTAAATTAATTTTTGCTCAAGTCCTGCACCATATGTAATAATACTATTGCATAGTTGACAGTGTTCCTGTATGCAGCGAATGTTACCTTTTTGAGTATTCGACATTATTAGATATTTATGAAGTGGGGCGGGCAGACAGCGCAGTATTGATCTATTAATCGAACACTCACCTGTCAAGTGATTTATTGGCAGTGATAAATCCAGTATTTTAGCTCCTCGCTTGGAATGCGGCCATGCTCTGGAGATGATAAGTGTATGTGCAGACCTTCATTCGACGCTGGATTGTCACCCAACGCTCAAATTATCACGAGTTGTCAGATGCGCTGTCCTCAAAATAAGTTGTAGTACTGACCTGACTGGCTAGTATTTAATCGAGAATTGGTGCGAATTGGCTCACTGGATGCCCTGGTTCAGGTTATACGGTAGAAGTTTATTGCCTCCTATCATAAATTATATTGTACGTGTATTGTGATCCGTGGTGGCCTATCTTTTTATTCATTGTTGTCGCTATGCGTTATGACTTTGTTTAGTATATGGCATAATTTGTGCCATAAAAATGCTCGGGCACGCCCGTGGCTCGTTCAATATGATTTTAACACGGTCATATTAAGGGCATAGGCAGGTGAGGAACACCGCATATAGGAATCACTGCTTTTTACTTCCATTTTTTTTTCATTCAGAGGACAGAGTGCTATTTCTTATGTGGAATAACAGACGATCATATTTTGTAGTGTGAAATATAAACAGGTGTAACATTTGCTTGGAATGGCTTGTTAACGACCTCTGGACATATATTACATGAAACAGTATCTCATTTCCCTGATGGCAGATGTGAGCATGTTCTTTATCTTATGACATGTTTTGTTTCTAACGTTTTATGAGTTGCGAATATCAAATGTCGCATCGCTTGAGTGCGGCTGACAGATATTATTAATGGACGTGTACTGATGATTTTATATATAAGGAAGCAAGTTGAACATGCTAGACACAATACGAATTGGATAATGAACCTATGCGAAAACGCATTTTGGGATGATAATTTGCTAGTACGGCTGGCGTCTTCTGGATTATTTTGACAATATTCAGTTCGCTGAAACAAAAGCAAGCGAAATGGTGCATACGTATGTGCTGTATCACACAGGTAAGTGGAAAACAAAATGCTAACAGTTGACAATGAAATTCTAAAATTGAAATCATTCAAAAGTTGCTCATTATGTCTCATTAACTTAGGGATTCACGCTAACAGAATACGAGTGTGTATCATTGTACATTGTATTTTATATTAGGCATAAACATAACTTAATATCATATTTCATACGATTCACATCCTCGGTGTATCTCACATGTTCGTTTATGTAACTCGCTAGAGATAAGTGGAATGCATGTGCGACAATATTCTAGTAGTAATACAGTAGTATTTATTTATTTTGTGGTCACATGTACAACGTAAATATGTCGCATTATAAATACAGTAAAGTGTAGAGCCCAGCCCTTACAGGACATATAAGTCACTCTATGTAATAAATTATTGGCCCCTGAAACTGTTTTTTACAAAAAGAATTCAAACAGTTCTTCCATACGAAATAAATTACATTTCCCCACAAATCGGTGACATATGCTAATAAGTCTCTTCCAATGATTTGTCATAAACAAACTTTTATGAGGGCTTCACCCATTCAGATTTATTCAGAAACTCACCGCACTGAATATAACAGTACTCAAGACAATCATTTCTCTTATCGGTATAGGCTGTGCACATATCATTGTATATTTGTCAAGTGTGTTAATCGAAGCATAGTGCCTGAAATATGGCACTTTTTCTGTACAAATATATACATCACAATATACAATTATACACATGAATATGCAACCGATTTGTTATAAATCACATACATGTAGGCCTTGCCACCATATACATTATGTCACGAGTACTGGTTTCGTTTTCGGAAAAAAGCCTCTGGGAATGGATATTATTTATGTATATTATAGCAGATATGATCACACTAATTATGCCATTACTACATTCATATATACAGGTAGGATGAATGAAAACACGAAAAAAATTATACATGGGAATACACTAAACTGTACAGAAAGAAAGGTGATAATTATATGTATTGAGTGTCGTCGAAACCACTGGGTAATAAATCTTAGAACGGCAATTTAAATGCTACCTTGTGCTTGTATAACTAAACATATAATTGGACTGACAATATGAGACATGGTGTCAAATATCGGTTTATATATAGCCATCGCAAAAAGAACCATCAACATTCATTGATTGAAATATGATGCTATTTTTGTTACCTAAAAATGAATGATTATGCGAAACCAAGTTGCATAATTTTGTCTACTGTTAGTATTCTTTATCAAATCCCGAAAATGAACAAAATCAGTAAATAAAAATTAGTTAACTATCTAGATAAGAATACATGATAACATGGAATGTACATGTAAATTCTCGCATGAGAAAACGTTCACTGAAGTGTGTACTTCAATATGTTACTATACTTTGTTTTCTGATGAGACTCTCAGTCGCACACTAGATACTTTCAAGTGTATGCCTACGTCTAAAATCTGTGTATCAACAACGCTGCATTTGGCCAATAGTGGGTTGTTGGTATGGATGCTAGATTCGCGTCACAAGGTTTCCAGGTCAGCTTGCGTGCGCATCTTACTCCGGAAACAAGATGGAACCAAGCTGAACGATAAACAGATAATGATTTTGTGTTCGATTTTGTCTTGGATATTCCGATTATATATACTATAGAGGAGGACCAGGAAATTGGGGAAAATAAAAATGATTTGTTATTATTCTTCAGCAGATACAGCAGATCAGAGAACATGTTTTGTCGAAATGTCTTATTCTGCGTTTCAATACTGTATTCGAAACCGGTGTCGTACCATTTTTTTGTTTTCAAATCAGTAGCTTTCACTCTGGAGCTAGGGTTCCTAAGATATCAATAGATTTAAAATAACATATAATCACAGTGTAACCCAATAACCACGGTGCTAAACAGCTGCGTAAAATGATAAATTCCTTCACATGCATGAAGGGACACCCGCGTTAACGCAAATATTTTATTCTCCGGTAGAACGTCATTTCTATTTTCAAACAAATTTTATGAGAATTTAGTTTACCGATCGGAACAAGTCAAAGGAGGAAGAAAATCACATAGATATATATATCTGGCCTGTGGTGAGGCTACCCTGAGATTAGGGAACGTTTCTAGATAGAAAAGAACGCTCTTGATATTAGGGTAAACCCAACGCAGGCCCAACAACAAGATTGGAATGCACGCATCACACCTCAATGTATATAAACACATACAATTATCAACAGGTATTTTGGTTTGATTTGATTTATTCATATTATGTGTGTGTGTCAAAAAAAGTTTCTGAAAAAAATAGTAATTATATATTTTTATTTTACAACAACGTGGTATTGCTGGTCTTGAATGAAAGTGACCATTTTTGTATAGGTGAGAATTGTCCCGCAAAATATCCGAGTACTCATAACATGACAATCTCCATCAACCAGTCGAATAACGACACTTGTATCAGAAATACTATCATACGTAAATTCTTCAATACGTCAAAATATTGCTACAGGCTAGTCACAGATACTATATGATAATGCAATTGGAGTTTCCTATAAATTAAATAATTCACTGTATGTACCATTATTAGACATATGCGGCTATGAACGTAAACATCGTGAACAATTTACTTAGGTAAAATTAGCTATACAGATTGTATATTCTGAACAATGTCGAATAAAAGAGTCTGAAAAATGCCAAATATAAGGGAGTAAGGGAGTACATATTTTCACCAATATGGTCACTGTTCTTTTCCAGAATTCGCAGAGAATGTGTGTATGTAGCTATCTTGGAACATATGATATTTCTTCTGGTATTCATCAACATTCACAGCATGATCCAAACCCATATGTGTTCAGAAATTATTTTTCCGGGGAACAATCTGTCCTGAGAAATAAATGCGACAAGAAATGCAAATCATGTAATTTTAGTTTTAATGTTCAATTTTTTTTTGGAAAACAGAGAGATAATTATTATACTATTTCATAATATTGGCTTTTATATTGCTCTTTAGTATACATGTAGAGTCATTGAAGTGAACGAGAAAACATGAGCATTTTATACATTTCACAGAAAACACTGATCATTGTCATGTAACCTATTCGTTAGTTAGAATTGGCTCAAATCGGGCCCTTTTGTGTTATTTGAAAAAAATCAACAAGCATTGAATACATACTCTGTAATTTATGGTACACCTGCTGTCTACATTTTGTTGCCTCGACATTCATATAATATTCACAAATTTGTTCACTATATAGTTCTATGTAGGTCGCCCGATGCACTCGCTGAACTTACTTGATCATCAGATGTCTGGCAATATTTATTGGTGACCTTGTCTGCAACATAAAATTATAGATTCACTTGTCCAAATGCACTCAGCCTCGCGACAGTAAAAATTATATACGACAGGAATAATCAATGTGTGACCGAATCCGAGATACAAGTGAAACGAAATATTGCCCATGATCTGAATTATTTTGTATATTCCACGCGTGTTTCAATTCAGTAGACCGTAGAATAATCAGTAAGTTTATCGGATAGTAAAGTTTTTCTACTTCATATAGTTACTTTTCATTTCAAATTTTCTGATTTATTTTGTTCCTCATAAGAGTATGAGACACTAGACACAAGTGAGATCTTTTTGAAGAATGGAGACTGTTGAACGGACAGCACGTGTTATGTATTACAAGTTTGGACAAAAATAAACTGTACATTTTTTTGTGTCTGGCTCGCGGAGCGCATATCCTACAGCGTATACCTCCGATGAATTGTTTTGAATTTTTTTTATATAAAAACCATCCTTCTAGCCGGGCTGTGGTTAGGTTCACTTCACAATTTGCATAGTTTCTTCCCTAGGGGTTTACTCTTTTACTAATGTACGTTTATTTCTTCTACTGCTATCGCATGTCGAATGAATCTTGAGTAACTTCGTGTGTTTAGAATTCTTTCCATATGAATTGAGATTAATTTTGCGATAGAGTTAGCTATTGACATTATGTTTGAGCCATTATTTAATAACGTAGCTTGCTACTGATTATTTTTCTTTTTGTGTGTTTGCTGCGTTTCCTGACAAGATCTTCAGTTCTAAATTGCTACGAAGATCAGTTGTCAAAAATATGAAATTTAAAGCATAACCCAGCTCAAGAAAACTAGCCGCTTGTTTAGTTCTGTAATACATGTCATGGGTTTTTTTGATGGCAGTAGCAACGTCTTGCCAATATAGAAACGTTAACAAACACCACATCTCGGAATCGCGGGTCTCAGTCTGGGTGAATTTAGGCATTGATAATGAAGTGGTTGATCATAGTTATACGCTGTGCGCAATGTCGGAAAATATGCTAAAGACAAGAATTCTAAATATTTCACACTTGTGTCAAACTACAGACATGTAATTGACTTATGGGAATTGACAATAGGAAGTACTGCTCAAATGTTTGCTCGATTAAAATGAGTCGATGCAGTGAGATGTAATAAATTCGATCGTACATGTAAGGTGCTCTAATATGTCACTGAATAAGAACAAATCATAATTTGTACAAAGAATTTTACTTCAACATTTCATTACATGGATTGATTTTGACCTAAACGGTATGATGCCAAATCGATCGATTTCTAAGTACAAACAGTTTTTCAACCAGTGTAATTGGTAAAAATAATCGTAATAATTTGGAGAAATAATACATGTTACTTAACTTTAAATTCATTAACATCACGCCCAAGTATCATACGCTGCGCCTTAATACTACTCGCCCACTAAATAAATGCCGTTTAATCCGTCTGTCACCTTTCTAATATATAAGAAAGTGCAGTATATGACACTTTGGCCAACATCACATATAGTTATAGCATACCGATACGTATAGCGTATGCATTTTTGTAAACACATATTTGTGTTGCAATACATAAATATACGTGAATAAAAAAATCGACGTTCATCTTCCTGTTAAATAAATGATGACATAATTATGCATATGTCCCAATAAACTACAAAAAAAGTTTTGTTCAACATATGGACGAGGACATTATCAGATAATAATTAATCGATCGATTGCGCTGCACCATCTCAAGATATAAGGATCTAAGCTGAGCCACATCCGCATAATATTCGTCCGAATACATCAACACATATAACTTCATTATGATAGCTCGTTATCTTACAGAGATTTTGGCATCAAATATGTAAATATGTATCGTGGTTTATATGGTTGAACGTGGCGTCATTCAACTTCATCATGTGAGCGCTAGCGCCATTTTTGAGGGAGTTCCATATTGGTGTCCTTCTAAACTACTAATGATCCAGTCTGACGAAGAACGTCGATTTCTAAAGCTAATTGAACTTTGCTTACATGGACACCCTGTATTTTTGGGTTTGGGTTACATTTAGAAGACCTTATCTTTCTATCAGTTGGACAGCTAAATGCTCCAAACAAGTCAACTACGACTCTAATGCCACAACCCCGTCCGATATGTGGATCATGGGCAGGGGTACTAGATACGGACCTTAGCAATATCCGTAACTCTACCGGGTTGTTAGCCCAAAACATGTTGTATGTACCAGGGTTTCGCCGAGGTTCGCCTGTCTGGGTCGTTTTCTTGCTTTCTAGTTGCTGACGCCGAATGCAGCCAAGCCTGCATACATCACGGATAATTGGCCATATCTTCTGTACTGATTCATCGGCTTGAGCGGGACATTGTCTGGGAGAGTAGGTAACCAGCGATGGTCCGGCAGCGATAACAGGGAAACATTTCGGGAGGTGTTGTTTATGTGTTGGATGACCTTCACAGTCAAACATCGGAGTCATGTCAGGGAGGTGGTGTGCGTGGGGGTGGGGGTGAGGGGTTGTGGAAGATTAGGTGGTGGGATTGGAAACGTCCCTCGCCACGCGCCCTCGCTGTTCTGGCGCCCGCAACCACCCCCCAAACCCTACTTTTTACGTCCCTTACTGAACCTCAGAATCAAGGCCCCAACGTAAGCGCCCTCCCCCCGTCCTATGTCGTTCCTAAGATCTATGACAACTCATCGGAGACCCGCTTAATTCCTTTTCCTGTTTCGAAGCCCCCAGTGCCTGCCACATAAACGCTGGTTTACTGAGGTTTTTCCTTTAGCTGGCTTGAAAGCAAGCTATAGGTTCTACTTCCATTAGACTGCAGGCAACCAGAGCCGAGACTATTACACGGGGGCGATATCCTCCTTCCCACCCCCACAAAATAGGGCCCGTACAAACCCGAGCAAAACTTCCCAAGGAATAGTCTCCCATATAAATAGCTGATTAGGACTCACAAGAGATTTCGCTATCGTTGTCGCGGAGTCTTACTTGGTGGCCCAAAAACCAGGCTGTTCTGAATGGCCGGGCGTAAAGTGGAATTTATTTAATTCCTCCAAGGCATAAAGGAGCCAGTTGTTGTGGCCGATATTTTCAGACACATTTGTCAATTTGAAAACCAATATAGAGTATCTAAACACCCTGTAAAACTTGTGAAGATAATCCGAGTTTATGTTGCTCCACCAAAGTTCTTCGATGTCTTCATGAATGCAGATATATTTTCGAACACCCTATAAATTTGGACCGGGATTTAATTTAATCCTTTTTGATGAACAGCTCCTGTCCAATGACCATCAGCTCCAAAGTGGAAATTGAAATACATGTAGAAGAGAGAAATGCTGTAAATCAGAACACATTCCCAATTTCAGTGCATTAATATTCACAACTTCCATGTTTTTCCAACATTTGGGCATATATGGTGGAGAATTCGTATCCCGCATGTTGGACGCCACTTTTCCAGGAACTCCTAATTGGAGTTGCATGAATACCTTCAACTTGGGCAGATAGACGAAGAAAGGAACAAAAAGCTACCGACAAACTGACAAATTCACATGTAGAGATGGTGGAGGGGACGCCAGGGGGGTGAAGGGGGTATTTCAGCGATGTCACGCCATGCCTGTGTCTGTAACTTACGCTTGTGTAATTCGTCTATGTCCTACTATCTGCCGTAGCCCTAAATGTGTTTGGTTACTTTAGTATTACTTACGATCATTGCAATCGTCATATACCACGGTCACTAGACCATGAAAGATTGCATTACAGTGTATATTACATGATATATCAGTTATCTTGCGCTATTTTTGTTTTCAGCACGTACTCGCCATAATCATGACCATTTTAATGCCCCCCACTCAATTATGCTGTAAAATTTGGAGGAGAATCCGTATTTACAAGTTATCATTTCTAATGCATGGTAATACATTGGGTTGATTACTAGTAGGATATCCCATAACTTGGGCTCACTAATCCCATCCCATTGCTCAAACCTCTAGGTAAGCAGCTTTAGATGCACCAAATCGTATATGTTCTATGGTGATAGGAAACGACATTAAATCAGGCCAGAATCCAGGTCAAAACAACTCCAGGGTCTTCATCTTGAGCTCCAGGTTTATCCTGTGAAAGATGCCATCCTCACTTTTTGTTTTGGGGGATGGAGTGTTTTTGGTTGGTAGCAGTGTCCCAGTTGATGAATTGACTCCATTGTCGATACACAATACGTGTATATGTTGGCAGCGTGTCATACAAGTTTACAATAAACGTATTTCATTGTTCATAAGTTGCAGCATATCCTGGAACTAGACGGAAAATTCAATTTGGTAAATTCGTTATTGGGTACTGTTGTACTGGACACTTCTATAGGAGGTAGGCCGGCGTGAAACCTACTTGGTCGATATATCTTTTGTAGTCAAATAACAGGACACAATGATCTGTTTGACTACGTTTATGGCCTACTCTGTATGTACGTTATGAATATACATATATGTATATCCAGTGTGGCGTTTGGCCAGACTTGTTGACTGGGTGATGACATTATTGTTGGTAGTACATCATCGGCTGGCAATACAACAATGAAGACTAGTATTGCATACTGCCATTTAGTAGCGTTTGCTTCAGTTGGTATATTTTGCCACCATGCATCGGACTGTGGCATGTAGCGGACTTGACTTGTGTTCATGTTTAGCAATGACGAAGATTCCAGATGAGTAAGTGACCATCGATGGATATATATTCAATGCAATAACAACAATAAAAGGATGTATTGTATTTGAGTGATTACCTTGCAAATAATCATGCACGATTCAAGCGTAAGCAATATATGCTAACTCATATTGCACATGGAATTAGTTATCGCTTAATATTGGTATTGTTAGTGTATGTGTATACTATTACATATATACTCATCCCTACTTTAACAATGATGATCATGCTTACGAGTGAATGTTATGCAATAGACAAAGTAATCGATTATAGATGCCTCTTCAATCGCATTGATGAAGTAATTATCAGACACTAATATTGCATGAGTAGGTATTCCAATAGTCCAATGGAGATACAGGAACACTTTGAGTGATGACAGTACAGAAAATCAGCTGAACATCAACGTGCACAATTACACGTGTATTGTGAGCCTTCATCAATAGAACTAGACTTATAATTGGGTGAACGCATGCTATAGTCGACTTCTCATTACCCAATTGAAAATCAGTACCATATTTATGAGGGCACCTGGTTTGAACGTTCGTAAAAAATCATTGGACAAAAGGATATATGGATAGCTAATAACCTATTTACTACCAGGCTGGCATAAATGTCATTATCCTCGGCAACATTGTGGTCTGGCTTGTCATAGAATCATACCACAGCTACTTAGCAGCAATTGCCCCATAATAAAATCATAATAGATATGACTGCGTGCAGACTGCTTTGTTGGTAATCCGTCGAGGACATCGGTGCAACAAGCGAAGGCAGCTGACCTGGGGATGCACAATGTGTCATAAAATGGCCCAGTCATCGCAACCGCGGCTCAATTCACAAGGAGAAAGTTTTGCGAAACTTGTCAAACACATGTATGTATTGAGATTGGAATTCAATCAAATACAGTGAAATTGAACATATATACCGTAAACTGAACGTATATTCCAAAGCCCCGATTGTTGGATACATTCTTGTACATCGATGACCTTTCTGTCAATGTCAACCTATTGCCACCGGTACAATCAGATTTTGATAATGCCAATAGCAAACCTAAATTACAACATTTTGGAATTGAAAACAAAGCCCGAAAAAAATAGTTTATCCAAAAACACACTGGCGTCGTCATGGGCGCTATAATTCTTAATTCATGTGTTCTTATACATATGCTCATACGTTCTACTAGTTTTAGTTACTGCAGAGAACTCTATGTACCGTATTATAAGATTGGACACTGTTTGTGTTCAGTGCTTCTTGGGATTGGCCGCAAGTTGGAGCCACCAACAAGCGCGAGTTGCACCCTGGGAGTTCCACTCGAAGTTTGGTGCAATCTACTATTGCATCTAGAGGCAATTGACCCAGTTCCTCATACACAATCACCCGCGATACTCCTTGTACCTCCGTCTGGTTCACCAGCCTTTCACCCCGTTATAACATGAAATATTTGGAGAAAGAACCAAGCCGAAAGTTGTAAAACAGCGAAGACAATGCACTTTCAGGGATATGCGGTGAAAACTTAATCATAACATCGACACCACCCCTCCTTTCCCTCAACGCGATGCGTTATATTTTTTGGATACATGTATATTCTCTAGCCATGTTTATGACCATCTTTGAAATAATTTTACAATCTGTCTTGCGACTGTCGGTTGGTCGTTGTTATGCCATAAAATTGATTCGGCCGTCATATAAGTCTTTGTGATCGCCGAGTGTTATGATCTGTCACAAGTTGTAAAGTTATTGACAAAGCTCTGTGGTCCAGACATGATAATATCGTGTGCTCTCGAATGGTTACTATCCTTGTAGGGTGAAATTTGCATTCTTGCTGAAAACCCAACGAAAGACAGAGACAAACGCATGTCGTGTTCCGTTCATAATTCTCCCCTGCACGCATCTAGCAGACATTATTAAAATTTGTTAATTGATCGAGCTACATGTATTCGAATTAGCCCGCGACTTTTCCCTAGATATTTATGACAAGGCCATAATTCTTTTGTTGGTTTTCCATCATATTCTGCTATTTACTCCAAGGCATTTTATGACAGATTTATGACTTGCACGTTTAATTACAGTGTTTCATTGTTATTATCATTTATTCCATTTAGTTCCGGATAGGACCTCAAAGTTCGTAACGAATCATATCCTTATTCAATTATCTCCATATTTATGATGGGGACTCCTTTGATGTCACGTTGACAATAATAAACAGTGTAAACTGGGTTTCGGTGATTACATTTCGTAATTGCTGTTCATTACACTATTATATATAGTGCCACGAATACTGTCACAATATACCACCATATATATGTCTATGTGATTGTGGTATGTGATGATCTATGTAAGCAAAAATAACTAATGTCCCTTTTACGAATTTGCGATGACTATCCTGACAATACATTTGCACCATCTGAACCTGCTTAAACAATCAATTACTCGTGTGGAATGGTTGTTTATGTCCTGAGTAACAACTAACATCACGCGTTCACACACACACATACATATTTATAAAGACGGTATTAAAATATGGAGACTTGCTTTTAAAATTACCACCTCTCTCCGAGCATATACTCCATCTATCGTCTCATATTTTATCATCTGTACATGGGCTTGCTCTAAATGAGATGGCGGTGAGGTTGTTGACAAGTGGGGGAAATAAACAAAGCTTAGACAGCACGATAAAACTCACGAGACACACATCCCCGTGTATTCCCTAGAAGCCAATAACGGTGCATGGAAAACATGTCCTCCATCTTGAGTTATTACTAACAAGAGATTGTCGTTAAAGGTCGACATGGACTTTATACCCATACGGTTTGGACATTCCATCGAGGATTTATGTTCCAGCTCACCACATCTTAGAAAACAACACCATAGTAGTCAGTTCTCCTGTTTTGCACACGGTTTCGTGTGTATCAGAGACCAATTTAAAAATACGCATATAGTATACTGATAGTGACTTTGAGAATGTTCACTAATAGCATTATATGTAACTACATGTATAGTCATTAATGGAACTGAAAAGATTTGGTATCAGGACCAGTAAACCATGTCAGTCATGCTTTATATTGGCCACATCAAGAAATTATTATCAATGAATGAATGAATATGTCACATAGAGGACACATGTGCTTGTACATAGGTGATTATAATGTTCATGATAAGGTATGATTCTAGTAGGAATCCGAAAACTGATCCTATTCACCACCACATCAGTATTGGGGGAATGTGCAGTATTTCTTATTTGATACACATAGTGACCGTAAACTTATACAACTTTGATGTGTACCACTTGAGCGTCTTGCGCAGCCTGTGTACACACAGTACGGTGAATAAGGGGCAATAACTGACTGGTATCACCCTTGATGAGCCCGGGTCAGGAAAGCGGCAGTCTTTCATCGAACGCTAATAAAATACATCATGGTTTCAGTTGGTATATTTCGAGAGTAGATATTTGAATTACCATTATATAGGCCTATAGTGATTGCTATAAAATATGTGGAATGAGATCAGAATGCATTCAAATGCGTACATATGTAATTTCACGTTCTTATGCAATATTCGAAATAGCCACAAAACATCAGACACAGAGTGATAAAGCTATCCCCAATTGAAAACATTATCATATGTAATATCAACAGAACAGGAGCAAAAATTAATCTTATACTCGAAAAATGAAAGAAAATCAATGCAATATCGCAGAAAAAGGGTGGAAATGTATTTCTAGCTTGATAAGATGCTTACCGGAATGTGCTGAATAACCCTTATGGAATTCCAGGCAGCTGTAGAATAAGTCAATTTTGATGTTGCTGATATGTCCTGTTTTTCTTACTGAAATCCTTCTTGATTTTTTTTTTCAATCATTACTTTGTGCCAATGTGGGTCTGGAACTCAGTACAGAATTCTGGAACTCATCTGTGTTATAATGCATGCAAGTAATAAAATACATTACAATTCCATTAGAGAGGGGGTAATAGTCATTATACCTCATTAGGCAGAGAGATTATATTACCTCGGGACAATGCTGAAATTTTGTTTTAATGCAATATTGATATATGAGCCCACAGAAAACCTTTTGCTGTCAATCATGTAAGAGTTGTAGGTATATGTATATTGCGTTCTCAGCAGACAAAATGAGAATCGAGCTCGACGTCCAACAGCAGAACAAAATCAGCAAAAAGTGTAACGGGATATTTGAGCTTAACATGGAGGTGGAGACAGGTATGTCAAACATGCATTTTTCAGTTGAATATTTTTTTGGCTTCACAGTAACTTCGTGTGTTTCCACTTTATGTTTATCGTCTAGTACGAGGTGATAATCTTGATCTAAATACTGCGAATTACTACCCCTTAGAAATTGTTAAATGGACAAAAAATATATTTATATTTTTTTTCATTGCAGAATTATTCTTATGAATCAAACATTAGTGCATGATATGAGCAGATATTGCATATATTGTATATGTGGAAAACACATTTGGTTAGCTACATGTACGTATGTCACCACATATTTGAAGAAATCTTCTATTTATCCATACACACGTAAACATGTTTTGTTTTTTTTAACATATATACAGTATGTTAAAATATTGAAAATATACTACAAATACATTCATTTCCTTGGGCACTTCTGCGATTGTGTTTTCCCCCAAAACAATATTACAGCCCAGTGATCTGATACATGAGAGGAATGCCTCAGTGCATATAAATAGTGTACCCAATCTCATTCCGAAAATAACCCCTTAGTGGAAACAGTGCCCATAGGTTTCCTCGTTGGGACATTTGCTGGGACGTTTTCTTTCCTACGTTCTGTTGCGTGGGCAAGACGCCAGAATCGAGCAATATTGGCCGAGGCAACGGCATCCGTCTATGACAGTTTTATGCTCATGTTCTACTGGCCCTGGTGTCGAAGCTGGGGCTACACACGAGCAATTCGTAGCCTTAATTAGTTCCGTCGAGTTGACCTCTCTGCGATATTTCATTGATCTTGGTCATATCATTTACATTTCTCGTTTAACCTTTTCCCACCAGTTACATATTATGTTAGTGTGTATGTTTCTATTTTTGCTATAGGTATAGGAGACCACACACGGCGCTGTATGTACTACATATCGAAAGTTGCCGCTTACAAATATACATATACATGTATCTTCAAATATATACAACAAAATCAGGTTTTTGACAGCATGCCGGAGTGTCTGGATATATTTTTTACAGCATATGTTTTATAGCAATATATGCAAGTATCAATATATGTTCTGTAAAAAAACCAGTATACAATGTATATATTTTTATACATTGAGATGACAAACATTTGAAATATACAAGATTCGTGAACATATACATTATATTCTTCTCAATACTGAATTATGTCAATACATGGATTTGTGACCAAGCTACAAAACATGACACAAAATGCACACAGAAACTGAAGTTGTATTTAGATGAAAAAACTGCAATGAAAAAATGGTGGAAATGTGTCAGGATGTGCCAAGCTATGTATACATTCGACACCGGGTATTACAGTCCTATAGACATGCAGGGGTATTTTAAGTATCTGGTTATTCACATAATACAAACGAGTTTGTGGGTTTGCACTTTTAAAAAAAAATATTACTATGGAAAATTCAAGCATTATATATGTATAAAAACCTTGTATTTCTGAAACAAAACAGGAATGGTTCTAACAACTGGAGTGAAAATCCCTGAAGAAGCAAAGAATGCAACAGATCGACATCTTGCAAAATATTTTCATGAAATCTCGAAGAATTACAACTGTGTGCTATCTCAAAGCCAGACAAGACATGGGGAATGACAAAACACACCAGGGATAATATGCAATAATGTCTCATGTGCCTGATAATATTTTTTTCTGATTAATTAGATTTGGCATTACGTGCATTAAGCACATATTTTTCGAGATCATGTACGCTTTGAAGTTGACATGTGCACATCTGCATTCTTGAATAGTTGCGAGCTTATCTCATACTGTGTGGATAGCTAGCACTAGCTGCATCGGGGCATAAGCGAACTAGCCCTGGGGTGCCTATAAAATATTCACGATGTACTGCCTTGCAAAAAGCTTTTTGCTGTGAGTGAGGGGATCTCAGTTATATTTGCGGGAAACTTTCAGCCAAATTGACTTTCTATGTTCGAATACAAGCTGCAAGTAGGATGAAAAAAGTCACGTGAATGCCTTGCATAAGTGTACGGCGATAGGTGCACTGGGAGTAGAAACGCAAGCCACTAGGTTGGCCAGGAGATGGCAAAACATTACAAAATGTGCGAAGGCAAAATATGAAACGATGTACAAGAACAGTGGGTGCTTGTCTGTAGAGTTTACAAAAATACCCGGGCGTTAGGTTTTCGGTGTAATATTTTAGTCACCTGTCAGTCGATTTTTTCTTCTTCAATGTTTGAATTCCAGGGTCCTTTTCTGGTTCCTATGTGATTGACATAGTGTATGTGTATAACCAGGAATATAATCTGGCAGATGTTGCACTAAATATGTTACACTTTAATATGTGATTCAAACACACACGTTTTTTCTTATGATGAATCCAGTTATTCGTAAATGAATTACGTGGAGGCAGACAGTACCGTCCAATGTATTCGTATACATAGCTTATCTCATGGTGGTATGCTGTACTACCGACTATATTGCGTTATGGTGACGATCTATGAAGATTTTGACAATAACAATAAAATAAACAACTTTTGGAATAAATACAAACAAAGCCCGAACAAATATTTGTTTTCCCCAAGACACAATGGCGATGTCATTAAACATCCCATATAGGGAAAAGTTGGAATATATTGAGTTCTCACTTTATGTTCTGGTCTAGTTGTTTCAGAACAGACCCACCTGTGGCCTCTACAGAATGATAGTTTAGCACACACACATTAACACTACAGTGTATGAAAACTAGTATCAATTGTCCGATTATGTTCGTCGATAAATTACAGTCACCCACATACTTTACTCTCGCGTAATATGAATAAAGCAGAATAATGTGCAGATCACAAAATTTGTGGAGCGTTAACACGCATGATTACAATACACTGAGCCACCCTGGTCGATTGGAACACGTGTTTATGTCATAAATGAAAAATATACGCAGTATGTCCTGATACTATTGTGTTTTCATGTAAATTAGCCAATTGATACCTTGTAAAACAGCATACTAAACGTTATTCGTGAATCACCTGGTGTATATGCGTGGCGAAAGTGCCTATTATTCAGAGACATCTGTTTATTGTTGCACGAGAGACAGAGAGTTATATTCCTATCATATTCCATAGACATCGCATAAATATTACGCCAGACAATAAAACACAAGACGCTTCGAGCAGAGAACAGACGAGAATGAAGAAAAAACTCCCACTCGGGTGAAAAAAGTAATAGTTCTCTTGCGTGTGTCAAGCTCCGAGCGTGGTCTCAATAGTAATCAATACTAGAATATAATAAAACGGAGAAAATAAAATAGACATCAAATATATGTGCTAGTGAAAGCAGTGTCACGCGTGTCGTGCATTCTACATATGTTTCGAGAAAAAATCGAATGGTCGATAACCGACGGATATTATTTTTTTTACCTTGGCGTCGAAGCCATCGAATATTCTTTAAACCAAGGGTGTTGGGTATCGAATACTGACAATATAATACTTGTGGCAGCCGCGTTTATGCCACGAACAATTGAAGAAAACAACGCACACGAAGGTTTAGGTGTTTTTTTTCCCCTCGCTCCTTCATTGTCTTGCTACTTTCTCTTTTTATCTGTCTTGCCGATACATTTAAGAGGACTTGTAATGTAAACAGATGAATAGACGTATGATTTCATCCCTAGTATGTTTACCTTGTGCGCATACATGGTCAAAGAAATCACAACATTACTGTGTCAGTTTAAAGAAATGTCGATCGTCTTCAAATATCCGAAAACAAAATGGCTGCCGCACTTATGTAAAATACCGACTGAGTGGAAAAAAATTGCAAAAACAAAACAACGAGTGTATGTGTAGGTCCTCTATGAGTAATTTCAGTGCAATTCGTAATCATCCAGGGGAAAATCACACTACAAATAATTTATATACTGCATTAACAAAATGTACATCTCTTAATTAACCAAAACACGCAAACAAAACCACTGAACTATTTGACACCATGTGACAGGGTACGAGAGCAACTTCACGTTTGCGAAATTCAAGCTGTAGTGAAATTTCACCGAGAAATGAATACCAATCGACAAGTTTGAACATTCTATTTGATCAACGTTATCTCGCTCGGTTTTTTTCTCCCATTGATTTTTTTTTCTACTTGAACTTACTCCGACAGATGGCGCCATAGGTTAGCGGCCCAAAACTGGACGTGACGTCACGACTCTGACTCCGCCCTGTAATAGTACTTAATGACTGCCGCCCGCTGAGAATTTACGAGCTGGCTGTGCCATGGCCGTGAACCGGGCAAGGGTTTCCATGGCAACGACCTCTCGCTCGCGGCTAGTTCACAGCACGAGCCGCCTAATGTAAACAAGAGAGCACGAACGCCGCATGCATGGTTATGCGCGAGGCAGGCCCAAAGTACATGGGTATTGAGAGGGCGAGGGGTGGGTAAAGCGTTGCTATGGTACCGGGAAATAAATGGGACTGCTGAAAGTGTGATAAGGAAATAATACTAAACTGCGCCATGAAAGAGTTATTTGGTGAAAAATCACAACACGTCAGCTGTATGAAGGAAAAATCAATAGATCTCCCTTAATGGATTTTTAATGTGTGAAGATAATTATTATCGTGAAATTATGGATTGAATTATCGATTTGAGCATAAATGCTGCCAGTCATGTTAACGGGCGTTTGCAGGGGTTTGGTAATTTTCGAGGGGAATGGGGCTTTGGATAATTAGGTTCCAAGTATGCATGGAGATGTAAAGATGTCTTTCTGATCGTTACACACATATAAATCAATTAAGTGATATGCCTAAATATTACTCGTCGCATCAATATCTTCAGCAGATAGTTTGAATACTCGGTTAATCAGTGTGGTTTGTTCATTCTAAGTTGACGATGATATCCGATATACATGTTTACCAACATTGTTAAAACCAAAACAAAACAAAAATACATGCTAGTTCAGACACCTGTCTATATATTTCATGTTAAAGTTATACATATGCAATATATACAACAAATATTCCATAATATTATCTTGAATCAAGCTCCATTAAGAAAACTAGTATAATAGTCGCACATTGTATGATAAAATAATCATTTGATAGCAATGAAGGGAAAGTGAGCTCAGGTATACTTATTTCTGTTATCGGTGTCAACGTTCGAAATGTGATCTGAGTGGCTTCATCCATACCACTTTCCTCATACTCCGTACACAACAGATACAAACATGGATATTAATATGGAATGTAAATGAACATTAAACTAGCATTTGATTAGACCGTAACTGACTACCAATACAGTACATAACATCGTCTTTTGTGTTTTAAGGCTGAATGTTGGATCGGAAAGGAATCTATTATTCATCAAATGTCAGTATATTGATTACATGGTATATCAGTCATTGCTATAAAAGTTATTAATATATCGATTGAACATGCCAACCAAAGGGATCCATACATTTATATGCATGTATGTACATGATGCAGTATACATGTACAGTTGAACACCAGTTGAGCTGAGTACCAACATACACTTAAGCACCTTATTCCGTCTCACAAAATGTACATTCTCCTTGTTGAACGTATCGGAATGTTATGACACAGTTTAGGAAGTTCATAAATATTGTCGTGTGTTGACTGAACTCAACGGGTTACTAATTTAAACCCATCGCTAGCAACATACACACGCAGGTCGTGTAATTAACAAGGGTAACCCACAATTACCAAGGACCTTTGTTGCCACTGCCTGGCGCAGTTCTGTTATCTACAATGGCCTGATTCAACTGCAGGAGAACACGTGTTGAATTTATCACTGTCTTTTGGTTTTGCACCTTTATTTTTCTCCCTAAGGGATGGTAGGAGAGCTGGACTTCTGTTCTTTTGTCACCAGCAAACCATACGCTACGTGCACTTCTGTTTCATAACGTGAAGCCATCCCATACATCTTTATGACCATTGGATGGCCGATCGACATTAGGGCTGGATCGACCACTGGGTTTATGATTGCAAGGTGCTGACCCGAGCTGTGGTCAAGCAGAGAGAGAGAGAGAGAGAGAGAGAGAGAGAGAGAACGAGAGAGCGAGCAGGCCAAAAAATAGTCCCGGCTGGTTCCTTGCATGCGGCAGGCAGTCCGTCACTCACACACTCGGCCAGTCCAGTCCACTCAGTCAGCCGGCCCGTCAGCGGGGCCCAGGCCAAGCAGGCGGCCACACTATGAGCGGACGCATGTCCCTGTGGGCTTCATTACCGCGCTGAAAGCCGAGAGCGCTGACCTGTGGTCCAGGCCCTGGCCTCCTGGTCACTCCCAGCTCTTTGGGAGCTCCTCCGGGGGATATTGGGAAGTCAAGGGTGAGGAGGCCTGCTTCCAGGCTGGGGCTTAGCACTGCAGCGTGGGCATATGCTTAGGCACGTTATGCAGCGAACGAGGTTATTACATGCATCAGGTTCACTGAACGTCCCTTCGAAACAAACTACTTCTCTGTCTTACTGAGTATAGGCCGTTATTGAGAAACCTCTTCACTATATCACTCACTGTACAATAAACAAGCCAACCTGTCAGACCACCCCGCTCTATGTTTTCTTTGCTGTAATCAGATGCAGTGCTTAGAGTGGGTCTCTCTGAGGGGAAATATCATGCGGCATGCACTGAGAGAACCTCGAAACACAATACTGTGTATGTCAGTAAGCGCCTGTAAACCATGGCACCTTTATGTAAAGCCAACACATTTCTTATTCAGCTCCCTAGCCCCGCCCACAGCTAAACTGTACGTCACGTGACCAATCTCATCCAACGAAAAAAAAGTAGTCCCGGCCGCAGTGATGGCCAGTTGGGGGTCATACGGTGCGCTGGATATCATGTATTGGTGGTGTACAGCAGTGGACATACTTGTGCATTTCACTCGGATTATCATGGTGCTGACAACTTTTTCTCTCTTTGCAGGGCCACGGTCGAACACTCATACCCAGAGAGAGGTAAGTTTGTTGTCATTAGTTACTTACTTCTGTTTACCGCTGTTTTACAGTTATAAATAGCTCGGCAATGTTTTATGGTACAGAGAAAAAACATACGCTTGCAGGCCCTTGGGATAGAACTGACTGGTGCAGAAGTGTTTCAGGCTCTGGGCCCGGGGAGTTTCCCATAGTCTAACTCAATCATACCATGTAGCGGGACAAAAGATTTAGTGTCAAATCACTTTTGAAGTCAACTCCATTCAAGAAGCTTTGAGAGCAAGAAACTTTCCCATAGTAAACAAACTATGGATAAAAACGCATTGTGGGATTAAGACAACTGTTGTCGTGTGAAGGCATTCTGTCGTTTTCGCGTCATTTACTTCCTTTGGAAGACCCCTTGGGGC
Organism: Terebella lapidaria; assembly: GCA_949152475.1. Taxonomy (NCBI): domain Eukaryota; kingdom Metazoa; phylum Annelida; class Polychaeta; order Terebellida; family Terebellidae; genus Terebella; species Terebella lapidaria. The sequence goes on from OX424567.1 coordinate 5,778,604, forward strand.
GTTGGAGTTTTCTGGTAATTAGCTTTATGAGGTGTTCAACGAATCACAGTGACTCACAGAGTCCATCTCCTGGTCATTAAGTTATTTCTGCGACCATATTCTCAGCGCTACAAGCGGCCCTGTAGTCCACGGTACATGGCAGCTTCCAAGGGAGGGCTCGTATCGACCGGAGGGAAGTGGTGGGTGGGTGGGGAAGGCGGGGGAGGGCGACTCCTTCTGATAGAAATGCACGGTAAAACACATTAGCAGCAGCTCGTATCGCCACCCCCCTCCAGCTGAATGGGGCGGGCTACTCAGTGAGGGGATAGTGAGTGCATGGCCGTTGCACGACGATCAAGCGTCCAGTGATCTACTGTTCGGGCCGGGGACTGATCGTGGCAGGCAGTTTTTTTTTACTCCTCACTCACTCACTCCCCGTCCGTCCGTTCGTTCCCCCGTGGCATCAGCATTGGTCATCCAACGGGAATCTGTCAGTCAGTGGTCACCGGGGCTCCAGTGCCACCCCCTCGCTCCCCCTTCACCCCGTCCGTCCGTCCATCTGAGCTGTCGTCATGCAGTGACCCTGCCCTCTGCTCGCTCGGACGGTGCCCCCTTGACCAGTCCTCGATATTAACCACGCTCGTGTCTTTGCCTTTTGACAGTGACCACCACTGCCCGTGTTGGGACACTTCAAGCCTCCACACTGGATCGGCAACGTCGGCGCACCTGTAGCAGCACGGGTGTCTACCACTTTGGATAACTTCCTCAACTCAACCGGACAGAACCATAAAAGAGAAGAACTCCTCGTTTGACAATCACCGTGGAATAGCTGTCACCCACGAAGAGTTCTCCTTCGGGCAATGGAGCCACCCGTCAGTAACCTAGCCATAGGCAACCGCCCTAATAGCCTCTCCCCATACCCCAGCATTACATCGACGGGGAGCAGCAGCCTAGTGACTACATCACCTCAGGATAACAGGCGTGCAGCCTTAAACGGTTGGAACTATCCCAGTGAGAGCTCCGTACAGATGCACACGACGTGCAACTTCTCCCCGTACACGTCCCCTATGGGGGCACCGCCCAGCATCGGCCACGGAGCGCCCGTGTCGCACAAGTCGGGCTACCCGTCCTTCGGGACTCCCGACCTTATCCCCAACCTCTCCACGCCACAGGTCAACCATCACCTCAACTTAGGGAACGCTCTACCTAGGACCAGCCTCTCCAACTTCCCGTTCTATGGGAATGACATCTACAGTCAGCACCCCGGCTCCATGACGGGGTTCCCCGAGCTGCCCATGTCGATGACGGGGATGAGCCGGTTCGACTCGGACGGCCCACCAGCTTACACTATTGAAAACGGTACGCAAGGTGCAGGTGAGTGCTAATCACACTCATGCGTGTACTTTATTTTACATAGAGTCGTTGTTGTCTTTCTTTTACTTAACGTTGTTTGTCCTGTTTAAACTTTTATCATGTAAATTTGTTAAGAACTCTGTCCCTTTGCGAGGCATGCACTCTCTGTGTGATAAATGGACGTAAACGACCAGTAAATCGAATTCACTTTAGAGATGTGCAAGCTGTAGTTAGTACATATACGAGCGGCAGATGTAGTAAGCTAAGCATACTACCCTAACACACGCATCCCATCCAGTAGCAAATAGTGTAGTGTAGCTGACATAAAGTTGCAAATATGACAAAATGCATATTTCCATCCGTTTAAACCTATCAAGTACATATGGTTACATACAAAAGGTGAATGCTACTAATGTCATACACTAAATAAACATTCTTCAGCTCCAAGAATGAATTGTCTATCGTTTAAACAACCAGCATGTGTACCCATACTGCTGGTGATGAAACTTCATTCTAGGCTCTATGTCGAACTGTTTTTGAGCAATTCTTTTATCATTGGTCATTTACATGGCATCAAAGTCACAAAAACAACAACAATACGGACTGACATTCCATAGCTATTGGCACCGCACATTTTATGAAAGCATGAAAGGGACCCCCCTCCCCCTATCCATCGTCCCCACTCCCAAGAATGCTGCATTTTACCCATCCCACCATCTCACTATCAGAAACTCTAAGAAACGATGAATCGCTTGGCGTTGAAAGTAGAGTAAAAGCAGGGGCGGTCGAGGAGAAGGGGGGGGGGGGGGTGTGCACTGGAATTAGTCACTTTTTGGCCTCCAATTTTTTTTCTTTGCCGCGCCCAGAAGGTGGCACCTCCGTCAGTGGTCATTCCCCACTAACCCGAGAGTTTTTTTCCCCCATCACCACATCAGCATCTGCCCTGGCAGCGGGACGGCTAAGCGGTCATTCATGACGGGCGCCTGCCCGTGCTCTACCCCTCCCGACCGAACCTGCCTAGTAGATGCGTGGCTAGCAGTTATTCAACTTACAACTGCCAGTGACCACCGAATGATTGTGCTCTGTTCTTTCCTCTCTCCCCTTGTAAATATTGGTGGTTATTTTATTGGAAAATTAACCGCGCGAGTCCATGACTGTGAGTTTTTTTAGTGTGCGCGGATGAGAAAGTTATCACCCACCAAATGACCAGGTTGTTAGGTTTATGATATAGGGTCGCCTCCTCTATCGCAATGTGAGCGTAAATCGCTTGTTTATTTCTACGTGTGTTATGTTAGTTATATTACATTTGTGTACTCAGGAGGACCTTATTGGATACTAAATGAGCAGTGAAACAGGCTAAACACACTAGCTATTGTCAATTGGACATTCCGCGTCTAATTCTGTGGTTTTCATGGGGCGAAAACACTAGGGCAGATGTTAGGTGATTGAAAGGGAGGCATTGGGACTTGTGCTTTTTCCAGATGTAAGGATTGTGGGCGAAAGTTTGCGGACACAGAAGGAAGCTTTCTGTGCTTTCCATTTGTCTCAATTGTTATCTAGAATACGCATCTGGTAATATAGAAAACCTATGATATCAAAATATAGATCGCGTGCTCCGGTGACGAGCTGTTGATCAAGTGGGAAGTCTTTTAGCTGGCGATGAGCGACACCCCGCTAACTCGCACAATCCCGAGTTACTTCGACTTCCTCAGCAGCACCCGAAAGTTGCTGCTGCCTGTTTGGACATCGGCCCACTTCATCGATCGGACATTGACACAGCGATCTAGCGACACTTACTCCTTGAGCACTAGGTGAATGCATGGAACTGCCAACGTCATCACTGCTCTGTCCAGATTCAGCGACTGACGCCTCAAAACCCCTGATAAATGTATATGCACTGGTGGACACCGTCTGGCATACCGTTCAATTTTCTATAAAGGGTCGTTACGCGTCTGGTTCCATTTGAACATTCAGTTTTTCCTCCGCTCTGAAATGGCCAACGTTCTCGGGTTCCTTCGGTGCATATCGAGTGCTGAAGCGCACTTCAATTAGGGAGCCCTCCGCGGGTTTGAGTGAAATATTGGTTAATCGCACCCGCTCTACCTCAAATGTGGGTCCCTAATCTGTTTGGTATGTTCCTCATGCGCACTGGCTCTAACAAATCACAGCGAAATATATCATATTAACGGATTTGCCATTCGCATCGGGCTACATAAGCCCAGCTCGCCTATTGAAACTCTCCTGTCAAACCCAAGTAAGAAAAAAAAAAACCAAGACCTACACGGAGACCCCACCCACAACGAATTCACGATATTAGATTAGCCTACGTGGGACTTTTCCTCCTCTCTCTCCCCGTGGATTCCATGGAAGTGGACACGCATCCCCCAAAGGATTAGGACCCAGACCACCGCAACTAATCACAAACATACTTGACTGCCCCTCCCAAAGCGCACGAGATGAGAGAGCTGCCTCACACTAGCATAGTTCCCTCGCCATCTGAGATGGTTATCTTCATCCCAGCGCAGTCGTAAAGAACTAATGCCCGTGTTTTTGTTATAGCTTGGAATACCAGGGTACAGTGATGTAAATCTTAGCTATTACATGGGTATGAGAGTCAAACCATTCCCCCCCCCCCTCCCAACCCCCGAGCTACCTCTCACTTTCAGGGCTTTGACTCTACCGCGTGAACCTTAACGTACGTGCGTTTGGTCCATCCGGTGTTTTCTGCGGGTACCAAAGTCCTGAGTTGGCTTGCATGTCTTGCGATGATCCACGATGCCATAAAAATGTTTTCGCTACAATGTATCCCTTCATGGAATATTGACGGATCTCCTGGCAACATCTTGTAATAATTCTGCCTATCAAGCTCAGCCAGTCTCCCTTTCCCATTCTATCCATTCTTCCACACCCACCCCCACATCCAATCGGCCATCCCAACATGGGATAGACACAAATGAATGCCCATCTAACGCGCACGCACACACACACGCAATGTCGTCCTATTGTAACCAAACGCGCATGCATGGCCAGGCATCTACAGCCATTCCCTTCGACGGCAATTTAGAACCAGGCCAACGTAATGGTCATTTAGCGGCGCAAACCACCAAAACGTACCTAATAAGAGTCGTAGACGTAACGGCAATACGCTGCAGATGTGGGATATCCTATGCATCATTCACTGACCGTACACCCCCCCCCCCCCCTCGCCATTTAGTCTATGGAATGAAAAACCGTAACCAGACATCGCTATGTAGTTTTCCAGGAGTCATTGAATACGGCGCCTCCCCCCTTCTTCCTCATGCCATAAGTCCCTATGATTCACTGTGTCAATGACCACAGGAAAATTAGTACCAAGGCCAAGGATTGAAAACAAACAATGAGTGTGTACCGCAGTTTGACTGACCGACGAGCATTTCGATGTACCGAGAACGCATTGCTACAAATAACTATCCAACACACGAACACCGACACATGACTTCTAGAGGTCACAGAGTGCAGTGGAAATACATCTGATACTAATATGCCTGAGGCCCGATGGTAACTAGGAGGCTAGGGCTGAGGGGGGCGAGTCGTCATGGCGATACGCTGGCCTCGTTGGTTACGTCTTTTCATTTAACGTGACCAGTTGCGGACATCGTCGTGTTGTCGCAATGACCGATCCACTACCATTGCCTTTCTCTCTCCCTATACTAGAACATAGACGAAACCATTGCTACAGCTAGAAGTTACAGTCCGTGGGGGTGGGGTTTGTGCGGTAGGTCAAGCCATTTTATGGCGGTCCACTATTGCTCATACACACCACAAAACAAGGACAGACCAATTCATCCAACAATCCTCCAATGTCTGTGACCTTGGCGTGGTCATCAACGCCATTGTATGGTGGACTCTGGGCCACTGGGTAGCTTCGCGTCCTCTGCTAGGTAAATGGAAGTAATAGATCATGAGATACCATCAGATCCAGTCGTTTGTCTATGTAAGAACCGTTGTGCCGAACGTTAAGTCTAGTCATGACGTGTACGCCTCTCTATTTGGTTATCACGGTGTTCTCACTGACCCCAAGTACGAACAAAACAGCATGATGATTGCCCACCGTGTTCCCAGAACGGCACCGTTGTTGTTATCACTATAGTTAGTTACAGGACCTCTTCTACGTTGAACTTGGCTGAAGAACGACGTTCTTGGACAACTGTCATTTATAACCACATGGCGTGCTACGTGATGTAATTTACTGACTTTTTGACCGGGCCGTACGACAACATTAGTACAAGTGCTCGTTAATCAAACTATCTTTCGAATCATGGCTACGTTCGAACAAAAGCACGTTCCCGTGAATGGATAAAATATGTGAGTTCAAAATACATTGATGTTATGATAACAGTTGTTTATTCGGTGTATCAGCGAGTGTTCGACATAGTAGGCCTATTCACGTGTTATTCAGAGTAGGCGATGCTCTGGTTTAATCTAGGTTTCCACTGTACATTAGGAAGATGTAAAGGCAAAAACTGAGTACATTTATGTTCCATACATTGTAATGCATAATTTAGAATAGCTTCATGCGGTGTAAATGTCATATTAACTCTAATGCAAAATCAATCCCAAACAACAACCGATATGAAGTTGTAAGCTAAAAGACCACAATGGTCATTATGGGACGATGATTACAAAGCCTACATCCATAAAGACGTCATCTGTTGTGATATAGCGTGCGTAAAACCTGTTGGAATGAACAACACGCATATGCATATGTACCATCTGAAAACTCATTACATTTATCGGAAATTACCGCTTTATGGTCTAATGGACGCAATTAAGATTTTTTTTCGCTCGTGCAAATTGATTAATAGATTTTGCTATTTAGGAAATCTGGTACAACAGTCACCCGCTTGCTATCCTTACTACTCTCTATAGAAAGACCATGTTTTGCCACATATATCAGAGAACTTCGACGTGTATGTCGAACATTGACGGCCGAGTGTGGCCCGCTGGGTTGTAAATCTGTTTCGGTGTAGCTCTCTTTGAAGGCATATTGCGATTTATCGCCGCCCATACATCTAGCGACGTGCACTAAAAGACGACACTGTGTCAAAACACTAAACGACACCATCGATTGTCGTGCAGGTGGTCCGTCTTGAACACACACCGTGTATATTCACAAACAGGTGGTCCGTGTTGAATATACACCGTATAATATCATCGACTTCACAGGGCGTAAAAGGTCAATGTTCAGTCAAAAAGTGAACGGCGAAAAATGAATAATTCAATAGTTAAAATTATTTGCATGTTTCTATTCGAACGGAGTCACTATTAATCATCCCACTGTATCCCCAAATTACATCGAATATTACACATAACTGCAAGATACAACACCTAAATTGCCATGCATTGTTGGCATACATATTTCACCATGTTAAACAGATAAAAGCATCTCAAGATAAAAGCATAACCAGAGAGTTATATGTACGGCTTTCCCCGAACAGTCAATGATCTGTACATTGAAGTCTCCACTAATGGGCAATTCCTGTTTTTGTTTCGCTACAGACGGAGGCCCAAAGACGCGGAAGAAGCGGAAGCCTTACACACGCTACCAGACAATGGTCCTGGAGAACGAATTCATGAACAATTCCTATATTACACGCCAAAAACGGTGGGAGATTTCTTGCAAGTTGCACCTGACCGAGCGACAAGTGAAGGTCTGGTTCCAGAACCGTCGGATGAAGCGAAAGAAGCTCAACGAGCGGGCGAAGTCGTTGATGAAGGAGCAGAACGACCCCATCCAAACCAACGGCATGAATGGTGGAATAACACATGGAATTGGCGTAGCAGCCAATACACATGGCTGACTATGACGTCATCGACACAAACTGTGACGTCATCAAAATGTGCCGAATTTCAATACGTATTACGCGGAGGACCTAAGTTACAGATAAAAGACTGTATGGACATCCAGCCCCATGGATGGCTTTGTATGTTATAATGTATTTCATATTATATGTGTATATCGTACATTCAGGGAGGCTTTTCATAGCGTGTAGTGTTCCTAATACGTCACTTCCCTTCCATCATGTGCGCATGACTGGATGACGTAATGAGGCTGCAGTATGTATATCCAGCATAGAGCAGAATGAGGCCCAGCTGTCTATATTTTCATTTATACCTCGTGCATCATCATATAATGAGTTTATACTCACAGATTTAAGCGCAGAGCAAAATAACTAGTAGTTGCTGATCAGTGCAATGGTTCAAAATAAGTTTGAGATGTCTTATCACAATTGGTAAATTTAGCTAAGTATGTATTTATGAATACTATGCGCTGCCCAGAGAGATAATAATTATATCATTTTCATTATATCAATCGTAAACACACTGTAAATCTGCGATTTTATTAATTTTTCATATTCCCACATAGATAATTGCATATTCCCACATAGATCATTGCAAATCGTACTCTACACAGTGTAAGATATATGCGCGCAGCATGCAACTCTCCACACTGTTGTAAAGTAGTCTCTGACAGAAAAGAAGATCTGATAACCTAGCTTAGCATTCAGTTGTCTCCATGGACGAATCTGACAGAATTCGAATACTCACCGGTCATACTTATGAATGACAAAATTTTGGCATATCCCTTGTGCTATTATCGTTGTTTTGGTTTCGTAGACATATATATGAATATATAATAGGTCGTGTTCGTACAAACATTGTGTTGAACGCGACAAAATGTCCAGAATTTGCATGAATCAACTTTTGGATCAAATATTGTGCCATAACAATCAAGTGTGCTTATTTTCGCTTCTTCGAGCCATTGTCTTGTCTAGTTCTATGTATGACACACGTGACTATTCAGAACTTGAGAGCTGTATCAGACGTAATTGAGTGTTCCATGGACGTGTTTTGTGAGTAATAGGAAATTGTAGTGAATTGAATTGTTTGTGAGTTCATCATATGATTGTGTGACGTCACAATTTACAAAGCCTTTGAGGGATATTTAGTATATGTCTTGTGAATTTCATCGTGGATATCTCGTAGCTTTACGTAGGTTTGTCAGCAATGTGTACAATGTGTTTATTTATTCATTCTGATGTTTATACGGGTCAAGTTGTAGTAGTTAAATTCTTCAAACGAAAAACACGAGCCTAGCAGGCATTAAATCGACTGAAATTGAAGTCTCCCATGACATTTTGTAATCATCGTGTGTGCGTGATTGTAAGGTGTGAATTATCGACATTTCTATGAAGATTCGTGTATATAATCGACATTGTGTCCTAGTTTATCCCGGTGAACAGATCGCTATTGTAAATGTATTTGTATCGATGTGTCTGAATATGCTTGTATACAAGTGTCTGACCATCTGAACTAGAAATCTCTCCATTTGTAAAAACAAAGTTATACGTTACTCTCCCCTGTCTACCCATTGCTCATCAGCAAATACTCGCTTACTGTTTTGTCAATGCAAGCATGTTAAATTATCCATCTATATTCAGCCTTATGCTTTCCATTACTATCGTCTATTTCATGTAGTGGTTGACAGTGGCGGAAGTAACACTGTTGTTTGGAATGCTAGATCTTATGGTCGAAGTATAGGTCTGAGTGAACGTGTGTTGTTATCGTTTTTGTAAATATTGTCTTTGTTCTAATTCTGGTTTTGAAAAAAAAAAAATGTAGAAAATTCCATTGAAGTCTTACTACTAATGCCCGTCATGTACATACACGGTGATGAGAGTATGTGCATTTGTATATCTATCAGTATCATTGCATGTTCCCAGTATAATCGTGTTCCATGTATTGGTGATATTCATAGAATGCAATGCCTCGCATTCATTCTGACCCCTGACATAGTAAGAAGAGGCACACAAGCGTTGTATAAACCATTGAGATCACGTAATAAGTTGTTCTGTTCTATAGTTTTTTTCTGCTTCTGCTATACATGATTTCGATATGATTATGATAGATGTTCATGTTATCAACGTCGGAGTTCGGCTGGAAGCTACTGATCTGCAATACGCCGGGGACAAAATTCCTCACCAGTGCTAAGTTAGAGCAGTCCAGCTTGGTATTCTCGTGAATATTGGCTGTTTTGTTTCTAGAAAACTAGTACGTTGGAATTCGCCTAGTCAGTATCCAGCAAACCCCAGAGCTGCCTTTAAAACAATGTACAGTGCTTGGCTTAAGGAATAGTATATCATGTGCAATTATCGTATGTATTATTTTGATTTTAGTGCAGAAAAGTTTGCAGGATTGATTTGGTTTGTACAGTCATTAGCATTAACATTAAATAAAACGCACATCATGGATCGCCAACATGTAAATATTGTTATTGTATTTGCCTCTGCTCACCACCCATACCTGTGAAGTGACCAGCTCATTGGCCACGTATAAAATGTCTCTGTGCAGAATCATATAATATAAACTACCTTGCACTCTACGCAATGGCAGCTGATCGATTTACCAATAAGTAAGTCAAATAAATAAGAAGAGAAATCCGACAGTTTCCCACAACGAAATATTCTTCTCAGCTTCAGAATATTATATGTATGAGACTGGTGTACAGAAGAAATTCTAGCTATCAGGTGATAGCCCACGCCTCGTTATCGATAAAGGTATTATATAGGATAGTATGGCTGATCAGAATATCAGAAATTACCTGGTCCCAAATATATAAATATAATTTTTCTACCTCATAATTCTGCCTTCGAATAAAACCAATGTACGTGTATACTATCTTAGTGAATGAAGTAACGTATAAATGTTTGGCGTGTTCGGTACTGTTTATATGTCCTAAGTTATAAACCATGCCTGAGGCCTAACTGCTATAATGAGCTAAACGATTCCTTCTAATGGACCTTCCATCTAGTGTAGTTATTGTTTTGCCTTTGGAAGTTAAATTCACTTATATTTCCCCCAGTAGTTATATCGACAGTGAACAAATGGATTCCGACAGTTGTTATCATCAGTTATGAGGTCAGATATTTGCTATGTATCTAATTATCTCTAGTTTTGTCTTGTGATAATGTGTCATAATATTATATAACATACATGTAATATCATTATTGTAAAGTGGGCTTCACACTCATGGAATTCATGTGACGTTGTTTTATGTTTGAATAAATGTCCTTGTTGACGTACTTATATAATAGAATGGCTCCTCTTGTTGTATGTTTTATTTTATTCATCGTTTTCGAAATGCCAAATGTCCTGCTTTGCACACTTGAAACGTAACACATGCTGGTAATGATGTGATGTTCAAACACTATCGAAATTATCAACTGAATGTAATTATTACTAAGTTATACATTGTGCAGGAGCAGTACATATATATCTATTCATGTATGAACGATGGCAAGATAGTTCCAATGCGCACTACTATAAACTTTTTCATTGTTTTGACTCAATTTACAAATTACTACTTGAAGTTTTTGAATTCCACAAATATTGCTTGCATGTATGCAATACATTACATTTACAATCCCGGTATACATTTTCCAGTTCAATTATCGCAAGAATTCATCACAATATTAAGCATGTAGTGCACGTGTATGCAGCTTGGAGCTTAATACACGTCGGTAAATATTATAAATGTTAAACTTGACAATATATGTCAATATATATATCAACTGAGTACGATAAACGTATATTAATTTCATTAAATACAAAGAATAAATGATTACTAAACACACAATGATTGGCAGTAATTAAAGGTGAACCTACTATATTCAAGTAAACCAAGTAATACTATTCACATGACAAGATGGTGGAGTGATGCTTGTTGGTTTGACATTATATTATGCACTGTCGACTTTTGGAACTTTATTCCCGATGACATAACTTTTTGAGGTGTACCTTAACACGTACATGGAAGCCGGTTCTCCCCTGACCATGTTCCAATGTCGGAGACGTGTAAACCTCGGTATGGGTGGAGGGACACTTGGTCAACCACTTCCTAGTGTTACCGACGTCGCTCGATGCTCAAGAGACAGCGAGGACATCTAAAGATCGCGTTCGGATTTTACGAGACCAAACCTCGGCGTTTCAAGAGGCTACCGCGGATATTGAATTGTAATTTCTGCAAGCTCTGTAAATACACTTGTCGAAGATCAAAGGCCCACTGGTCCCAGCGATCTCTCTCGCACAGCGGTGATGTGAATTATAACAGGGTCGAGACAGAGGGAACGAAATGCATAGTCTTTTTTGGCCATCGTAAAGTTGGTTTCTCTTCAGTCCGGGTTTATGACGTTATGGCAGCTTATGGCTTTGTTTGTTCTACGGTCGAGAGTTGGACAACCAACCTCAAATAGGAATCTTGGTAACGCCCGAACGAAACAAAAAAAATACGAAAATGGATTCGGGATCACGGTCCGGCGAGCAGTAAATTCCTGTATTTTTTTTCTCTCCTTATGACAAACACTCGCCCACTAGTCTGCCACCATTACTAGTCCGAAACGCTCAATGTACCTTATTTGGTAAACAGCTGTGTTCAAATTAGCAGAGGCAACCTTCAGATCCGTCCAATAAAATGAGTATCCGCCACTCTTCGGTCCACTGCAATAAAACACTGTAAATATGTATACAGTGCTCCAAATCTCTTTGTGTTTTACAAGATCAAAGAAAGCATCATGTTGTCGATGGCTTAACAAGGATAATCCACGAAAATAGATAAATGGCAATAAATAATGCGAAATTATTTTGGACGAAATGACTCGATGTGATATGAAAAAAAATCTCTTCGAGATGAAACACATGTTTCACTCGATCTTGCCTAACCTTGTATCCCCAGTGCACCGGTGCGTTATCAGTGTTAGTTAATTAATTACATCACACTACCTCGACCCTCGACTTCTCAGTAAGACCCTCCCAGACCGTCCGTTCAAGCCTTAGTTAGAAGCAGGAGCAATGCTCGGTCAAGTGCCCGTTAGTCTGCTTGTTTATATGCATAAACCAATTGCCTTTCTTTTGTAGTCCGCCAGATGTCATTAGAAGTAATTGCCCCTTTTCCCCCATATACGAACGTATGTAAACAGCCAGGGCTACGAAAGTGGATAATTGCTAATCTAACGTCGTGCTTGGAAACACACATATTACGCCGGGACAATTTTCCATGTATTACCTAATTGTTACATGTTTAGCATAATATTTTGGCATTGCGTTCAGACGGAGGTAGTAAAGCATGTCGTGTTTTTGTCCAGGCTTTTCGCGACATATTTAACTTCATCTGTCATGCAAGTGAAGACATACATATAAGTTGCAAAAAAGTATTTTTGATGAACACAAACTGCTATGCATAATGAACAAATCATTACATAATGGAACATTTAGTAACCGTGGTCATGTAATACAAATAGCATCTTCACCATACCTAGCCTCACTTTATAGTGTAATATATCCAGTCTCAGCGCTTCAAACATGTCAAATTCCTTGGGCTCAGGAGACAGCAAAAACTGAGCGAGTGTCTGTGAGTTGTCCATATTAAATAGCTAGTTGCAACTATATAAAGGCATAACTGTCACCTAAAATGGATATAAACGAGGTATCAAACCTATATTCAGATGTATGGGTTTGCTAGACGACATGCTTTTCCCAGACAGGCCGAAAACCCTCCCAGTGGCTACTCCAAATTCGTAGTTGACAAGGCACTCAACGCACGCTTAATTGGACAGCGAGTGGGAGCAGAAAGCCATCGGGTTCGAGGGCCGTATGTACATTCGGAGCAGATATTTCGGTCATATTCGGCCATAAATGGACGTTTGTTATCCGGTCGTAAAGTCGCATGTCTGTACGAGTGTTTTAACACTCAAACACGACAGACGGATTCATATCGTTCAAACGTGCCGAAGACTGGGTTAAAGTTGTATCTCTTGGGAAACATGGCTGTGTCTCTGCGAGACAAAATGGCGCACATACTTACCAACAGTCTATTGTTTTTCACATTCTTAAACATGCACCCTACACTAAAACCCTATTGATGCATTTGCATTGTGCAACGAATTCAAACAGTCAGAAAGGAGACATCCACTCTCATCGAGTTACATAGATGTTGTCAACTTGTCATACTCATACCGTAGGTGTAGCACTGATCTCGTAGTTTGGGAATTGAACGGAAAATACCAATACAAGTATACCTATAGAATAGCCGGACAGTGCGTTTTCCCATCTAATGCAAGCATCACACGCTCGTAGGGAGGGTTGCATGTTGATGGCTACAGAAATGACATTGATGGCAAATCACACCAATTTTGACACTACGCAAATGTTTCGCAATTTAACACGTGTGCCATTTTGTTCCGACCGTGGCGATCCACATAAGGCATTGTATCCCAAACCCTCCACAACTAATGGTCACATTAACTGAAACAATAACTCCTCGCGTTCAGCGCGTCAATGTGGTCAGTGCATGCTGAAGCAATGACCATCAAGCAATTTCCATTGACCCCTTCTCTCCACTAAGACGGCCAGACTGCTCATTTGATAGATTTACGACCACGTTATACGGCTAAAATTGGAATAGGCGTGATGCCAACTTGCACCTCCTTCACAATTTACTCCGATCTCCATCGACACTCGAAAAAGTCCGAGAAGAAAACAAATTACCCCGGGAACTCGCCGAAAGAAGGGTGGGATGGACGTCCATGCACGATCACGACCGTGATTTATAAATTAATTTATCTATGGGCGACTTCGCGCAATTCCACTCGTTCCCCTCACAGGAAATGGATTGGATATCGCCATGTCCGAGCAGTTTGTCAGAAGCATTCTTGGGATATCCATTCACACATTTCTCGTAGAAGAGAGGGATTTTCCGCTGCCATGAGTTTGGCTGTTATGGAATTGAACAGACCTGAAATGTGTCTGAAGAGGAACCATTCTAGAGAACTTTGTGCTGACCGAATTCCAAGTTTCCCACCTTACTGGACATGGAATACAAGACAGGATGACATGGGGACACTATATCCTATAGCATGGTTATCCCAATAAGGAGATACCAAAACTACTATTCGATCGAAGTCGTATATGAAGATAACATCCTACTTCACTTTAGGTTAATTCGGGTACTACAGTAGCACCCATGTTCCATAAAGTCATCACATGTTTCATAGAGTCATACTTTGAATTTGAAGTTGAATAGTGAATATGCTTTGATATTTGTCGATTTGATGACCACCGGAAATTTTTGTTTGGAATACATAGACTATCAGAACACTGATCATTCGTACCTGGTCGATTATGTTCACGTATAATTTTCATCGTGCTAAATCGAGATATACGTGTGTTTTGCAGCACTTTTTCTATTCACGTTGTATCATTTCATCGTACAAGATGATCGGTTAATAAGTCATGTGACATTACATTCTGATTTCGGTAACAAACAAACATATTGTCTTACTTGAGTAATATGAGTTCTAAATAGAGTATGTTTGTTTATAACTAGAATCTCACCATGACGGTACATGACTCACCACGTTTATCACAAGAAAACAAGGTTTGGGCAGAAACATGCCGATTCCATCATGTGCACAGTAGACGCAACTAAACTTTACACATTGTCTGCCTTAATGACGCTAGTATGTATCTGGCGGGGTTGGGGAGGGGGGGGAGGGGAGGGGGTTAGGCGGGGCACTGAATAAATGGTCGGGCTTTGTTTCTATTCCAGGAGTTGCATTGCAAGTTTTTATTGACATCATCGGGGTGATTTGGTATATTGGTGGTAGTCGGTTCATACGCGCATTTCTACATTCATCCGTATCGTGTCATGTATGCGCGTTCTGTCCTCGTCCGTATGGTGGAAATTAGTTTGCATGCTACTAGTCGATATATTTTATTGAGACGACATCTGATCTCGAATTATACTCAAAACCATGAATGAACGATAAAATCACCATCAATTCTATAGAAGGTGCGTGAAATAAGTACGTCGAGTTATCCTGATGTCAAACTATAGTCGTAAATATGACTGCTACAGCTTGATTTCTCATAAAAAGTAATAAATCGACGATAATTTTAATTACATACTGCATAAGATTCCACGTACAATGTCATTGAGACCAGTAATACATCATCGAGTTATACACGGTATGTTATTGATCAAATCAGTTTATTGGAACAAATAGGCAGGAGCGAAACGAGATATTTGCGAAGTTACCTTGGGTGTTGATATTAGCAATAACATATTCCAATGTATAACAACTTAACATTGGTCATGTTTCGATACGTACAATTTATTATTCCTTTCATACTGTCATTAGCGTTGTCAATTATACGATTGTAATGTATTAATGGATAAACATATTCATGGTGTTTACATTCACACAACAGAAAATACAACTTGTAATACTGAATGGCCCTCATGATTGAGCTCTAATTCATTATACAATTTAGAATTTAGAAGCATCGAACATAACGGAATTACATATTAAGACACTTTGCATCCAATCATTTGATTGCATTTCATCTGCGCCAGAGATGCTGTGGGTGACACTATAATCTGGGTACTATTTATGCCTGTAGATTACCTTAAGATGTGTCGAGAGATACATAGACCTTGGATACATTTTTGAACATGAATATTATGTAAGGCGTCTCGATGGCGTGTCTGCTTCCATCACTGTTTGTTTAGCAAACATTTTAACTTCTGTATTACCAATGTAGACACTTGCATATATATCTATTACTTGATCAAGCTGACTGCTAATTTCAGTTTCATGACTCCTTATTAACCTTGGCTATTAACCTTATCACTCATTTTGATCATATATGGGGTTCATGAAGTTACATAACGTTTATTTTATATATTTTGCCTGACACTGAACTTCAGAATTGGGATTTATTACACCGGAACACTTCATACTCGGCTATTGAGAAATGATGGTTATTAATTCCACGTTCATTACTTCCATTCTTATTACTCTATTGACACACAGTAACCACAGACCCGGATCTCGTCTGATGTTATTTACAATCATTCGTATATCAATGTTCTAGCAAGACATTTGTTAATGGCAAAAATGACACCACATATGTTCTATTCCATCAATTATATTTACCGGTATATACCGCCTGTCCCTGAGGACGCTTGTGTGACTCCAAAAACGTAAATGTCTTGTCGGGATCTGTTCGAAAGTATGTGATGTTAGATTTTCTATTGGCGTCATCAATATCTTTCACTATGCAGTAGTAGCGTGGTTACCATTATTTTCACCTAGATGGCCCTGCATTCATTGCATTCTTGTTTGCAATTAAGTCCAGAGAACTCCAAGAACTGCTATTGCACACACCAAATCTGCCACCATTATGGAGCAAGACCTTTTAGCATGTTGATGTTTTGGAATTCATGACGGGTGCCACATGTGGGGCTGGAAATGCTCACCCTTTCCAGAGCACCTGATTTCACCTACATATGGCCATATAATGGAGGTTCATAAAGTTCCATAACATGTTATCGATTTTGCTGACACTTGACTTTGAAATTGGATAACGGACTGGATTTTTTTCGCTCGGAATACATTGTACTTGGGTATTGGTCCCATGCTTATTGTATTGAATGCTTATTGTAATGAATCATCATGAATCAAAACGTTATGTGACAACACAATTACAAGATTTCCCCCGTACTAATTCACCAATGTGGTGACAATTTTAAGCCACTCATGTAACCAGACAAACACAATATCTACTTTGAGCCATGGATTGCTGCCAGTTTCTCAACTCAAGTCTTGGTCTTGAGTTGTCGTTATCTTGTAGAGCTTCTTAGATGGGCCAACCTTAGATCGCTAGATGTTGGGTTTGACTGAATCCCCTCGAGTATCTACGAAAAGTAAGTGGTCAGTGCCTCTCTGTCCAAAGCTAACCAGTTTGAAACTGACTTCACAATAAACGTGCACGACAAACTCAAAGCTCTTTGTTTCTCAACACGACGACATTCAATATACATCAATATCAAGTTAAGGTATCACACCATGTTCAAATGATTGAATTCATTACCAAGCCAAACATTGTTTTCCGAACTAATATCCACATGCGAGAACCACAAAACCAGTGTTGCCGGATATGACGTCAGATGGTAAGATAACGTGGTGCTAGCATATCAGAGATAAAATCATTTTACCTCCACAAGTAAATACATTCCGGAGTGGACAATTCCTAGATACCGTGGTGCTAACATATCAGAGATAAAATCCTTTTACTTCCACAAGTAAATACATTTCGGAGTGGACAATTCCTGTTCCTGATGAGATACCTGTAGTGGCGTGCATTATTAGGAATGTAGAAAGCATCTTGTACACCCAACTGGGCGAAATGCCACGATGTTTGAAAATCGAACTTGGTTTAGGCAATCGCCGCTCATCGTGCTTTGTTTGAGTAGTTTTGAAGTTAGTTGTATTGATGCAAATGGATTTAATTCACACATGGAATTTGTCACTAGGTGGTCGTTTTGACAGTTTCAGTAAGCAAAAATTACTTATAGTGGCACGAAATTGACACACAGAAATTCTGACTCACAGAAATTCACACAACTAACCATAGACATAGACCATGTCCGTCTAACCAGGAACTCACAGACATGGCACAGGTTTTGGGACATGAGGGGTCCACTCTTCCAGGGCCCTTGATCTCACTCTCATTTGGCTGTGTGTCATGTGATATACACATGACAATTGCCAAAGTTCGCCCAAAGTGGAACTGTCGGCGCTAGCAACACTTGGCTTACACTGGCAACGTGGACTGACTGTATTACCAACGACGACTTCCTCGGCCAATCGCAAATATCTGGGTATTAGTGTCTCAGGACTTGTTGTTCATACGCATTGCGCAATCTTTAATAATGGATAAGTATGGATAACAATCCAGTCCAATTGTTGAAATAGTTTGTGAACTATATATCATGCTCGTCGGTGTGACATTAAGAACCTGCATTATGGTACTCGTACGATTGACTGCTGTTGTAAACAAGTTAGACTAGTCCACAAATGGCCGGGGGTTTATTCGCGCGCAGAGCAGAGGATTACATTTGCAACGATGCAAATGAATCCGAATTGCACATATGTACTGTCATTGAGTGGTCTTTTTGACAGTTTCAGTAGACAATTTACTACCAGTGTCATGGCATTGACAATCTACACAGCTTACCTACAACAATAACAGGTCTATCTACGGTTGCAAAACAGACGATATATTTGGCAACACTAATCAAGGTAAATGCAGATCTAGATATAACTTCAAATATCGCTTGAAACATCAGGATCGTTGATATTAACTGAGTCATATATGTGCCAACCTATTTCGATGATGCTTAACACGAATGTAAAATACAATTATTCCGGGATGAAAACAAAGCCGTGTCAAATATTTACAGCCAAATCCACACTGTCGTCATCAGGGGCATACAGTGTGTAAAATATAGTTTTTTTCTATAATACATTTGGACGATTGGAATATTGTTCATGCTCATGTGAAGATAGGCATCCCAGATGATCATTAGATAAAACTGGACTACTTGCGAACCGTGTGTCACGTTCAACAGACGTACAGTCTCGGGATATTTGTACTATAGGGAATTACGTTCACGGTTGTGAACTTTCCTCTAATTGCCAGCGTCGAGTGTACTGTGTGTGTCACAGCCGATTTGATCTTATAGGGCATACTCATATATATCCATTAAATTGAATTAAGTGTATGTCGAGCGAGATTTTCATACTAATTCCTACAATTGTATTAGTCAGTTGATCAGATGTTCACATGTCTGCTACTCGGTTTTATACATACAGGCAAACTCAACAACTTCACAGTGGATGTCCTAGGTTGGGCAAAAAAGGCTCTGGTCCGGAATACTCCTTACTGTTTTCAGGTTACCGCACATAAGGTCTGAAAACGTATCAGCATGACGGTTCGTCGTCTATACTTTTATTATAATTTAACTTCGAAACTTATCCTACAAACAAAGATAGAATGGCAAATCTCTTCCTGACCTCGAACCTGACCTCACATGACCTTGAGTGGCAAATTTCAAGATCACGTCCGAATCGAACTGTGCAAATTAACCTCTGCTTACGGAGTCACATATGTCGAACCTTTTGGTGGTCTCGAAATCGAAGTTGGATGACTTCAGTGGTAAATTCGAGGGTTTTTTCTGACTAATATGTAAATTGGACTCAGACAAAACGTAGATAGAGGTTAGGTTCCTACTTTGGGGATATCGGAAGACATATATCGCGGATCTCTCAAATGACCTCTAGCAGCAACTAACAAGGTCACATCTAACTTAAAATGTGTAAATTGGCCTGTGCTGAAAGAGCTTACGTTTAAATTGTGATCATATAGAACGTCATCATATGGCGGATAGTTTGGTGATGCTGAAATTGTCCTCAAATGAACTTGGGTGGCAAAGCTCACTGACATAAGCATTGTAAGCATATAATTGGTCACACACTAGTATGGAAGATCTTTTGGGGACCTAAAATTTGACCTCAGTTACTGGTGTGTGTTGATTAGGAAGGTCATACCTGGCGTCAAACCTGTGGAATAGAAATCGATACAGGTAGAGTTTACGTTTTTATATACAGAGAGTCACGTAATTATGGTGAATCTTCTGGTGACCTTGAACTTGACATCATATGTCATTGAATGGGTAATATGTTGATGTGAAATAAAAAAGTGGTATTTGGGGACAATGGACTGGTTAATATTCTGGCGAGGCATACACAAATAGCCATCCACATAATACTTTTATATGCAAGTTATCAAGGTGACTTTCAGCAACTGATTGCAATGATATTAACATTGTTGACTACAATTACTCTCTAGTAGCTGCAGGTCAGTACAGGACCCTTGGTCGGATCTATGGACTTTTTCGGCTTATCGCTATATTCGGACACAGTCGCTTAACACCGTACATTTCTCCGGTAACCTTTTAGGCGAAATATGCATGTATCAACATATTGCCTTCATAATAACCAGATCAGGGATTTTCTTTGCGATGCCGATTTGTTGATGTGTCCCCCAAGCATACAGGACTTCGATTCAGGATGTGAATACTGATGAGCTGGAACAGGTTAGATGTGTACAATTAGCACAATTAGGTAACTGTCGGGGAACGTTATAATACACATTGAAGTTCCATATCAATATAAAGCCTACATTTCTGTAGAGAACGTACGGTCTGCTCCATTTGCATGGTTCAAGAACTGGCCACATTCCTATAATAACCCTTCTGTGTCTGATGTGCATCGCTAAAAGTGATACGAAAGTGGCACTTTTAGCCTTTCGTGATGTTTTTGTCACCCGTGTAATTATAAGGCATAAAAAGCGAAAGGCGTTTGCAATTCATTGTCCTTGCGTTGCCTCTGGTGACTGGCAGTGCAAGCTGTATTGTATCGAGCCTATCGGCCATCTATCATCTTTACAATTCTTAATGAGACATAACACTTGGCATTCGCATGATTTAGGGACTCGCACTGTATTATGCGGTGTCATCCGTCGATGTGTGACGCCATTTTGGCGCGCAGTTTGACTTTCGTTGTCGCAGATGATGTACTGGGCTGTAAGACCGTTATAATAACTTGGCGTGTTTGTTGCTCGTGATTTGTGCCAAGCTGTTGTGCTAATCCGTACAAGACGAAATACTGCGTTGAAGAGTTTTCCGTGATACGTCATTCCTCATTAGTTTAGTACGTCACACATTACTGTGTAACTGCCAAGCTATAGGTGGACAATTGCATGTACGGTTTTCATCGGTAACTCTGGCGTTGGACTTGGATAAACTCGATTGGTCATTGTCGAGATCATACCAGGGTTAAACTGGACAAATTGGCATGTGCAGGCAAAACACAAAATATAGCTTATGTCAGTATCATCAACACAGCAGTAGTGTATGGTGACTTTTGTGGTGAACTTGAACGTGACCTGAACTGAACAAATAGTTTGAATATGCACAAAATTCCTCTAAAAAGACTCTACGTTTGTGATATGAACTTATAACAAGTCATGTATGGTGTATTGTCTGGTGACTTGAATACTCAGTCAAGATTATTTCAACCACGATATATGTGTTAATTGAAATTTGGAGAAACACCAATGATGGACACACAAGATTAGGAACAGTTGTGAGGAGGAGTGCATGGCGAATCATTTTCGGCACAGCATTTTGTGACCTGTTATGTGGCCTAAAATAACTTTCACTGTTCACACTCAAAGTTATTTATACCACAAATGTGTGTGGATCGTTCTACGGGAGATGGAGCTTGGTTTGAGTATAAAGGGAGTCATATATTGTACATCAGTTGGTGACCTTGAACATGACCTTGAACATGACCTAAATTCTGACTGAGTGCTCAAACTCATGATCGTGTCATCCACAATGTGTGTGAATTGGTCTTTGGGGGGCAATTTTATATAGGAAAGTGAAATGTGGTGGTGTGAATACGATACTTGTAACTTCTTCATTAACCAGCTGGCTCGTGCTGACTCAGAAGAAAGCTCTGAATAGTGCATCAGTTCCTGCATTTCCAATTTGTGATGGACCATTTAGTCATTTGATTAAATTGTGAAATTTCAGTTGATGGCCTTCGATGTATTGCACCGTGAATATTATGATCATGAAATATCGATTTCCCTGTGGACTTGTCATCCTTATGAAAATATACAGGCTATAAATAGCGGTAATATAAAACCATACCTATAGTATACGGGTTGACATAATATTAACAGAAGACGTCAAAAACTTGTTTAGTCGGAGTCAATATTGAAATTTGTTGGGGATATTGTATATGAGGGAATAATTTTTGTACTGGTGATTGTTCACTGAAATTATCACCAACTCCATCATGTTGTGAATATTGCTGTGGGTGTGTAGGTAGATTGACGACATGTAAACAGTCAGTATTCGAAATTATGTATTTGAAACAGCCAATAGAATCGAGACTATACATTTCATTACCAAGTACTAGGACCTTTGACGTATATTTGATGCCATCGGTTCGAATCTGATAGATACAATCTGATGGACAATGGGCATCCTCTGACCCCCCCTTATTGAAGACTCTTTTGCTCCGGGTGCCAGAACGAACTTTGGAATGCATTTCTAATGATAGTTTGTCTGATCCGAACGCTATTGGCCGAGTCATCAGTCCTTACCAAGTACTAACACACTTTGGACGTTCATAGCTCATTATATGTGATACATCCATTAGGGCGTGCACAGTTAGCCATAGATTTATTTAGAAGCTATACATCCATAAGACGTATAAGTATCTGTACATGCTATACAGACATATCACGTAGAAGTATATTTACAAAATATATATATATATTCATATAATGTGGAATTATATTTAAAAGCTATACATCCATATCACGTAGATGTATATTTACTAGCTATATATCCAAATAATGTAGAGTTATATTCAAAAGATGTACATCCATATCACGTATAGCATATTCACAAGTCATTTCCACATCACGTAGAAGTAAAATTACAAGCTATACGTCCATATCACATAGATATGGAGTTATACATCAATAGAAGTATATTTAAAAGCGCATATGTCCATCACACATAGAAGTGTAATTTCAAGCTATACATCCATAAAACGTAGAAGTATACTTATACGCTGAACGTCCACAGCATGTAGAAGTACAATTTCAAGCTATACGTCCATATTACATAGATATGGAGTTATACATTCATAGAAGTATATTTAAAAGCACGTACGTCCATCACGCATAGAAGTGTAATTTCAAGCTATACATCCATAAAACGTAGAAGTATACTTATA
The DNA here is from genome assembly GCA_949152475.1 of Terebella lapidaria. Lineage (NCBI taxonomy): Eukaryota > Metazoa > Annelida > Polychaeta > Terebellida > Terebellidae > Terebella > Terebella lapidaria. Next base: position 5,801,694 of record OX424567.1, read on the forward strand.
CGCTGAACGTCCACAGCATGTAGAAGTACAATTTCAAGCTATACGTCCATATTACATGGAGTTATACATCCATAGAAGTATAGTTAAAAGCGCATACGTCCATCACGCATAGAAGTGTAATTTCAAGCTATACATCCATAAAACGTAGAAGTATACTTATACGCTGAACGTCCACATCATGTAGAAGTACAATTACAAGCTATACGTCCATATTACATGGATATGGAGTTATACATCCATAGAAGTATAGTTAAAAGCGCATACGTACATCACGCATAGAAGTGTAATTTCAAGCTATACATCCATTAAACGTAAAAGTATACTTATACGCTGAACGTCCACAGCATGTAGCAGTATATTTACAAGTTCTACGTCCATAGCACATAGATGTGTATTTACAATGTATACGTCCATACCACATAGAAGTATATTCAACGTTATACGTCCATACCACCTATAAGTATATCCACAAGTTATATGACCAGTGCACGTAGATGTATTTAACAAATTATACGTTCATACCACACGGAATTATATTTACAAGTGAGACTCCATGGCACATAGAAGTATGTCCACAATTTGTACTTCCATACCACGTGAAATATATTACAAGTTATACGTCCATACATGTAGTTCATAGAATTATATTTACAAGTTATACGTCCATAGCACAAAACTATATTCACAATGATATCCATAGCACATAGCAGTATATTTACAATTTATACGTCCATAGCATATATAACTATATTCACAGTGATATGTCCATAGCACACAGAAGTATATTCACAAGTTATACATCCATGTTTAAAAGTTATACGTCCATGCCACTTCGTAGTATATTTACAAGGTGTACGTCCATAGCACAAAGAAGTTTATTTACAAGTTATACGTCCATGACACGTGGGAGTATATACACAATGTATACGTCCATAGCATGTAGAAGTATAAGTTATGCATCCATTACATGTTCAAGTATAATCTATAATACTTGCGTATATAAGTAATTATGAGTCTATAATTAAGTTTATGAGTCTATATCACAACAAATGTACTGCTATAGCACGTGCAAGTATAGTTATATGATATGAGACCATAACACGACATATGTACTGATATAATGTAATTAAATTGACATGGAAATCACGTGTTATAGAGAGGAGAAAAGAATTCGACATGTCAATTCTGAATCGAGGCCTAACCGATTTTGAACATAAGCGTGTTTGATGATGGATATTTGAATTTTACCAAATACAAATTTCAAAGAAAGCGAATTTCGCAAACGAGCTTCAATCTAAGCACACTTTCTACTTTTAGAACTGTTTATGTTTTTGAATAAACTAACACGACCTTCCAAATTACGCTGTCGACCTATCGCGCTGCACAATCTCTCTATCAGATGAACTCACATTAATCTCGAGATAAGCCCCCGATCCCACGATGGTATTTGTTCCAATAATGAATATCGTAATTAGTCACACAGATTGGATGGTTGTACGCCACATATACGGCTACTTAAAGGAGGTAGATTTGTACAAGTATGAGTGAATCATTTCCAAAGCGATAGCACATTCAACCGTGATTTCAATTTTGTGTCTCCAATCACTTTTACCAACGAATAGATTTGTTCTAAGATTGCTTCAGGGAATCTTGAGATGTGCGCGCGATCGCTCAATCGGGATCTCGCGCTCCGTGTTCAGCCGAAAGATCAGTGGGATAGATAAACATAACTAAGTGGGGACATTCCCTAGAAAAGCTCCGCATGAGGAATCAGCCTTAGTAAGTTTTTTTTCCTCACATAAAAGGAAGAAACTAAAACTATGAACACCACACTTTAATATTTTGCCTTTTCATTCATGACGGGCGCACCGGGAAATCTGTTAAAAGTAGCAGTCTGCGTTCTTCCAACAGGCGGACACATCAGTGTTTTCCCCTGGGAAATTGGGTGCATTTCTATGAGTAAACGCCCACGCTGCCAAAAACGATGAATAAATTCGCAAGCTGCCTAAGCATCACAAAGGCTTATTTGCCCCCCAAAATCGTAAATGTATGTTTATCTTTATGTGAGATGACTGTCTGCAGTGATATAGGCTGACGTTGCATGGAATATGGGCCGTTGCTACAACTCTATGATGTTTTTGTCATATCGCTCGGTTAACGGTCAATCGGTGCACGATTTATGGCTGGCGTTCAGTGCAGGAGTTGGCGATCCGTGCTGAAAGTCTCGTCATTTCTGTTGCGTCGCCGTGCTTGCTACACTTGTAATTCTTTTGTTCCGCCGCGCAGTTCCCTGTGGATGAAATATATCGTTGTACGATCTGTGTGTAATGCGATGCCATCGCTTATCCAACCGATAGATTACCTTCCTTACGTTAATTAGGGTTGCCAAGTTGAGAACCGATAAGAAATTGCTGATTGATGACGTGAATTCTACCTCAGAAAATGGAAAACACGGACTGCGTTATCGATATAAGGTGAGTTGAATTTCATGTATTTCCATTGTTCATTCATTCAACAGACTTGACTACTTGGTATTCAAAAGTCGTAAATAGTGTAGACCTTACGTGCACCTGCATGAACTTTTAAATAAATTACCTTGTACGCCATATGCACTGTGTATTATCAGGTGTGTGTACACATTACAGTCCGTTCTTTGAATAACGGCATCCCTTCTCAATAACTCGATCGTATCCACGACTTTCAATTAGGCGACTGTGTAGTTTTTTTTATATCAATACAATGATGTGCGTGGAAGTTAATGTCCACAGGAAGGCTTCATACCTGTAATACTTATCTTTCGCGTCTGTCAGTTAATACAAAAGAATTATTTTCTTTGAATTATTTCAACATTATGTTCCACTGACCACTACACTGGTCATGAAGGCTGCTTCATTGACTAAAAGTGAACCACTTTACAACAATGAAAGTGTAATGTAGATTTCCCAGGCTCTAACAGCAAATAAAAACGTTCAAACTTAAATGATTTCAACAGTGTAACTGAATTATAATTAAAACCAAACATCCGCCGATGAAATGAGTTAGCAATAAATGTTCGACATCTTGGGTGATGAATCCGTGTACTGCCCCCTTCCTGCGTTTGAGAAAAGAATGCTGGGCAAATACAGGGCGCGGGAAAATGCAAGCCCGCCGGGGCAGCAAAGCACGCAAATGAATCGAAATCGCAGCTAGCGAGCTTTCTAGCTACCACAGCGACGCCTGCAGTCTATATTTCCTCTAGCAAAGTGAGCCTGATTAATTATTCATGAGCTCGGCCTACTTTTGCAGGCAGCCAAGCCGCGAAGCTGGGGACCAATCAGCGACGCTCTCTGCGTCACGTGATAGAGACGCATGCCCTAGTAGTGACATGTTTATGATTGGTTGAGGAAAAACATGGCGGAAAACGTCACTGTGACCATGTGACCCTAGAACAGTGACTATCTGTTGATTTACGATCGCTAGCTCTGTTACAAGCCAAAACAAATAGCTTTACAGGGACTTTGAACAGGCCCTGTTTTGGGGACACAAAAATCGAGATGTGACAAAAACTCTTGCCCTAGAATAAAACAGGATCCAGACAATCTGTATTTACTGGTAAAGCGACCAACGCTTATCGGTCATAAATTTATCAAGTGTTTGACAATTCCCATTACCCGAAACGCTCGATGAAAGGCCGAATTAATTGTGATATTTATAGTAGAAGGGAAAACTGGTTCAGAGTGGATGATTTATTGCGTAATAAAATGGAGCCTTGTTTATGTCTCCAGCATGTCGGCTCCGATGGTCAGGTCTACAAACCATTAATCACGCTGTAGTGTTGATATATTAAAAAAAATATGGCATACGATATAGCGCAGCCTATCAGTAATGTATAGTTGTCTGAAGTTTATGGCTCAAATCAAGAACCTTAATCAGTATGCGGAGTGTCATAACCAGCTTGGGGCTCCCAAATCTGAAGTGTGTCATTTCTGGTTAGATTCAAACACATATACCATATAGCTAATTTACGTAACTAGATGAGGTTTGAAATGTATAGTTGTCGTATCTCATTAATTTCAGAGAAGTATGTGAGGATGAAATCGTATATTCACAACAAGACTACGTTCCAGGGATGTGCTCGTGGGGGAGATGGGCTTGAGTCTAGCTGTTATGCTACCTATAGTAAACATATTTTTGTCTACCACATGTATTTCACTAGAACCAATCATTGGAAACAGTATGCAAGTGGGGTCCTGTGAGGTCCAACGCGCCACCTTGGTAATGTAATGAAGGTCACGTGGCCGCCCGATGGTACATTGAAACTAGTTGAAGTACAGGCGGTAGACGGTCGTAAAGTTGTCCAGGTAATGGTCTGACATGTGGGTTGGACCTGGACCCGGGTCAAAGGGGAGCGGGAGGGGGTGGCGGTCACTTGTGCAAACATGGGGGTGGGGGTGCTTCAGTGGAAAATGTGGGAAACTCGGCAGCAGGGAGGGAATGGGGGAGGCATTTAGAAGGTTTGGTTTTGAAGGAGGGGGAGGGGATGTTTCCATGGAGATGGGACCCCTGTGAAAATCAATGATGTGAAATTCAAAGGCGACCAGAGACGGAGACGAAGGCGGGTGTTTTCCTCCTTGCACGATACTCCCTGGCTGTACACGTCACTTAGTCGTCGCAATATCGAGACTGACAGTGTACAACTAGCCTCCGTTTCGGTTGTTCAAATGTTTTTAATTAAACGAGAAATATATTAATAATGCATGGTTGTGTGTTTGATTTAGACGTGTAAATCCATGTTTGAAAAGCTTGTGGGCGTTGCACTTTTATTGCAAAATGGATGTTCATTTAGAATGGCTCTTGCTGTTTATATGTATTCACATGCAATTATGTAAACATACGTGAAATGTCAGGGCACCTAATTCGAGCCCACTTCAGAGATCATCTATGTTTCATTTATGGGCAATCCAGCTAGATCACTTGTATGTAAACAATCTACGTTGTAAATCATATCACGTCCTAATAACTGGTCCATTGTAAACCATACTTTATGTCGGCAATCATCGGCCCACTATTTATATACTTATTTCCGGATGCAATGCCATAAAATAGACATTATACTCCATTACACGCTCGTGTACGCGAGGCAATATCAACAGAGATAAAGTAGGTGCTGTACAACACTTTAGAGTTTGTATTGTCATAAAAATCATGTCTTTATCAGACATCGGCAGTACAGTAACAATGAGAACGACGTCATAACACCACTTATGTGCTACTTTTGCTATTATTCCCCCAGTTATGGCCGACCCCAAACCTTGCTATGCACGGTCGTGCAATTCAAAAGGGGCCAATATTTAATAGCTGCTGCAGTATCGTCCATATTGCCTGTTTATGCCGACAATATTGACTAGCGGCCCGGCCAGACAGTGATGTATGAACACCGCGGCCGCTCATTGGCTGGCTGGCCGAACCGATGTATCGCTCCGAGTTCCAGTGAGGGCGAGATGCAAGGGATCGTAAAGCGTCCGAAACTGTCCATAAACCCCCGGGCTGCCCCATAGGAGGTTTAATTGTCTTCCAAGGTTGTTATTATAACGTCCCAACGCGTAAAACCCTCGCTAAAGGCCCCGCGTCTTATGGACTATTTATTTGCTCGGCACGTTGCCAGAAAGCAATAACACATGCAATAATTACGACTTTATTCGCTGTGCCACTGACACAAATACAGAACGTTCACGACTCGCATACGGCCGAAGAAGTACCAGGATTCAGCGAGTACCAATATACAGTACTCATTTGTACACCGTACCTTGAATGCGCGGCACTACTTTCTTCCTCATGTAAACATTGCATCGAGAAAAAAACCTGGCCGGGGTCAAGGGTCATGCCTGTGCAAGCCCGACATAAAATGTCATTGGCTGGTGGCCTGTATAGGGAAGACCCGCCGTTATGGGCCTCGCTATGGAGAATTCTAAAAAATCCAACATTGTTTCAAACTGGGGGAAATATCTGCTAGTATAGGCCGAGTGGAGTGACTGAATCTCGTGGCTGGACTGGATAAGGGGCTAGGTGCCGCCTCAACATGTCTTCGTTCGCTTATAATGGCGAAACGGCTACGGCAGCAATACAGAGAGCTGCAATGGACCTCGCTCGTGCGCCAGAGGATAACGTTCTAGTGTCAGGCAGTGAGATGAGTTCGCGCGTGGAGGACGCAGGGGGCTGTGCCCGACCCACGCCGGGGTACCAGGGCCCCCCTTCTACATTCCAGGACTTCTGTGCCCCGATGCCCCCGGTCTTTCCGAGTAGGGGCAGTTCCTCGTCGGGATCGGACTTTGGCAGCTCCGCGATACAGAACAACAACTACTTGTACCCGCAGCTCGCCGGCATGCAAGGGGCCCAGGCACACCACCAGGCCTTTATGGATCTGTCGGCGACCAACTGCTGCCCTACTAACACCAGCAACATGAACACTTGCACCAGGGTCGGCGGAATGACTGGTGTACCGACGGCCATGCCTGCGCCAATGTACCCCTGGATGGCCATTGTAGGTAGGCTAATATTGTAGATGACCGCGCTGGGGCCCGTGCTGCCCTCGCTCATTACTCATGGCTAATGTGACATAATTGCAAATTGATACGGTCCAACTGCACGGGCAGTAAATCCCGTGGGGCAGGCCATGGCAAGACAAAGTAGAGCCCGGAATCCGACCGCTTAGGCTGGCCCGCTGGGGTCCGCTAAGTACGTCGTATGTTTGCGCGTGTCTGGTTCTGCCAGCAGGTGCTCGCTCGGACGGACGACGACCTTCGGGGTCCGGGGATCGTGGGCACGTCACCTAAATCCCGACAAGAGCTCGGCTGATGCTTAGCGCCTCCCTTTGTCTTTAACCTTCTATCCGTTCGCTCGACACATCTCCCGACGTGTATGGTTACTCATAAACCAAGCCTAAAGCCCCTTATCGAGGGTGGTCTATCCCGCTAGGTCGCCAGTTAATCCAGAAAGAACTCCGAGTGTCCGCTGCTGATGCTGCTGTCCACTTGGTTACCACCTGCCTCCTGTCACAGGTCGGTCGCGGTCGCTCTGTACATTCTCCCAGTCCCCTTGACGATTGCCCTGCCGGGTCCTAGCCAGCCTTAATATAGGCCCAAGGCGAGGGTGTACTAAAACTTTATGGCCTATTCGTCCGTTAAAGTTACGGCCCTTATAATTTAAAGCTTGCCCACATGTGCATTTACCCGCTCATCCCGCATCAGATATTATATGCTAGTTTTAGCGTGCAGACCTCGCAAACATCCCCCAGGGTCTGCTACTAATTCCGCTTCGGTCAGCCGGCATAAAGACAGTGTAAACAGTCCAGCATAATCCGTGATATGACTTCGCAATAAGCCCCTCAGTAATTTCTCGTATACGTCCCTGACTGTTGGCTGGCCTGGACTTTATTTACTTTGTAGTCAAAACAAAAAAGACTATATGTCTTCATGGACATCGTCCTTTCGCTACTATTTAGTCGGAGCGATCGTAGACTTCCCATGAAAACTGACATTCCGTCGCATGTATAGGCCCGGCTCCTCACATCAACAGGTAGTTCACGGAGGAGAAGGAAGTAGGCTCGTGGAGAAACTTCTATAAAGTTTGATCATCAGTGTTGTGGTGTCTCGGTGGCAAATGAGTCTCGTAACCTTGATGCCACGCTCCCGTCCGGGAAGCTGGGGTTATGCCTCGACAAGCTGCTTTGTAGTTCCCTAACGTTTTTCATTGAATAGCTGTGATTAGGTAGTAAATAGGGGCATAATATCGTATCGATTTAGTAATATATTTCCCTCGCACGAATTGATGTATGTAAAGCTAATATCACGACGTATCACGACGTTCCGAGGATACAACCTGTCGCTCGAAGTACCCGAACGCGTGTTGCACGTATAGTACGGTATTAGTGCTATTTTATTCGAATATGCAAAATACATCCATGCTTCGTTGTCGTTAATCTGACCAAAACCGTATAAGATATAAAAAGTATTGGTAAAGCAGCATTTGAATGCGATCTATCGCTTTATTATTATCAAACAATGTCTACTTTATGGTACTAGCAGGTGTGTACATGGAATTTTGCCGATTTAAATCGCATGTAGACAATAAAATCATATGGAAACGATCAATAAAATGCCATAAAGCGTCCATGAAACATTTCACATCTTGTTCTGCATTCATATGATTGATTTTCTAAATAATGCTGAATAAAATTCATCTTAGTGATAATAATCTTTCATGCTTTGTCATTGTTCCATAAGAATCGAAATCGACGTTGAATGTTATTGAATACTTGAAACTTGGTTCATGTATATTACCGGGGCATTTATACAGGTACATTTGAAGATTTGTGACTAAATTCCAATTTCCGCAATGTCAAATTTTGATAGGAAGTTTGTGTTATTCATGTATTATATCAAACACGATATATCTTACGACCATCAAGCGATTAAAAAAAGGCAACCATCACAGCACAATCTTGCGTATCCAGGTAGACCACGCATGTTAAAAAGGTGTGATGTAAACTCTACATTCAATAAGCAATAAAATAGCGTTGGCCTTGCACAGGGATAAATCGCCCATTCTTGTACCAAACTCGCGGACAACATCGCCAACGACGCCACTTGCGAAAACTATTCTTGTTTTCCCAGCCGAAGAGACAACAGCAATCTATGGGCAAAAACTTCGTTCCCTCGAGGCTCAGCAGATGGCGCTGTCGATGCGGAGCGGCGAAAGATTCTTTATTTAGCACATATTGTGTCGCCAGCAGGCGCGAACCGCTGACGCGTCTACAGTATGCAAGTGCGGGGACTGCCTCGCTTGCTGTGGCTTTGCTCATGCGTTGGGAGCTGCTTGCCTAGTTGCTTGCTGCACAATGTAGGCAGCTATGTTAGTAAGGGAAAAGGGAATTTGCTCTGTCGATGGATCACTGGGGCTAGGTGATGTACGGCCAGACTGGTTCAGTGATGTGGAGTGTTGATCGAAATATGGAAGCCTGATGTTTTCATTTACACACTTTCACAAAATAACTATCAACCGTCACAATTTTTCTCAGAAAAGTCCTCAGAATATCGTTCCGTCATGATTACCTATCACGTTTCTTCAATCGATATATATCTGTGAAATTGAGCGTATGTATGATCGTAGCAATACACATTTATGTTTATGCAAACATAGACCGTAAGTGGCTGATTTTCAAGCACACAGACAACATACACTTACTTCACAATATCTACCTGGGGTGATGAGGGGCTACCACCTGAGGTGAAAACCTTGTGTAATCAAGAGCTCGGTATATAGGAACCGGTAGAACCGTTATGGTTGGAACCTGTTTTGTTTCAGTATAGTAGTGAAATATATGGAGTTTATCATCACACTTTCGATATGCGACAACCCTCACAATGTCAACTGATACGACCCACTGCTTCATGTGCCCCAGACAACAGAGAGAATGAAACAATGCTATGCTACAACACGGAGGAGTTGGTATGCTACAACACGGAGGGTGTAGGGGGAATGGATAAGAACATTACCTCCAACAGTATCATAAACTATTTAACTACAGGCGTTAAGTTATAAAAATGTTCAGAATAATTGCAGCCTGGCAGACGAGCACCTGTTTCAAAAGTTCAAAACTCCAATGTTTATGATTCGGTTGGAGTCGATATGCCGATATGTTTTAGCCTGTTTTGATATGTGAGATTGTCGATACTAATGGGGAGCGGTGATGACCAACACGTGCAAATATTGAAGGCAAAAGTAAACAAATGTTCAAGATTGAATATAAAGTCAATTATGGATCGTAATTACAGGTTTTTATTAATGATCACCTGTACGAAACAGCTCAGTGTCAATGACTTCGTCAATACTCACTAAATGGCCAATTAAATGAATTTCGGAAATTGACCTTTTGCGCCTGTAAATCACTGAACTGTGTGCAATTCATATATGAAACACGTGTTCAGCCAATTACATTTTGAATGTCATGATGATAATGAAGCAAAGCCTTAATTAGATCATATGAAATTTTAATGAACATGTTCCGTTAATACGTTGTTATTCAGTTGAGCGCTGATAAGCAGAATGTGTATGAAATTGCCTCATATCCTAGTTTCGGAATGTGTGATGTATATTGTTTTTCGAGAGATCGTGTATATTCCAGTAATCAGCTATATCCGTGAGAGTAGGCATCTGAATTTCAGTTCGAAGAATAAAGTGTATCCATATACCCGTGATCAAATCCGATATACAGCATAGCCGTACATGGAATTTTAGAACATACACATATACACCTTTATATCCAATGCTCTACGGAGAATGCATAGATAAGATTCGTATCCGGCAGTATTTTATATCCAGTAGTATCCTTACGAAGCACATATATCCATTCACATACATAGTGCCTATCCTTCTAGCTACAGCCAGGCTTAATTCACGATGTTCGTTCCTTCCAAACTCTATCCTCGATCTCTGTGCACAGCACCCATACATAACTCTCAATATATACCCAGGATGCGTGTCTATATTTGGCTGTATTTCAACCCTGTTATCAACACTTTTACTTTCAGTTATTCTTCAGTTGCTATTTTTGCATAACTAATGATACGTGTAGGTTGGGTTTTATGTGGTTATGTCTTGGGGCATATCCTCCTTGCTCGCGAGGTAGCACCTGAACAAAATTTGGCAGCTGTTGGACTTTTTACATCTTTGGGGTCGCAGGTCACCATGGTCGTTTTTTGGAAATCCCCCAAATTTCAAGTCTTTGTATGTACAGCACAAATGGATATACATTGTGGAAAGCGTTACCGTGAAACTACATATATCGCCAATGCAAAGAGTGCTTTGGGATGCTTTATATGATTTGATATGTATGCCCGGTAATATAAATGTACTTGACGAACGATGAATTTACCTGTATGTACTTGTTGATACATATATTTGTTCTTGCATTATTATTGCAACAATGAGCCAGGTCAGTTGACCTGGTCAACTCCATGGAGTACATGCTCAGGCCATTGCCTCACTGTACATTGTACCATGAACTGCTCTGAAACGGGTCCCTTGAGATAACCAGGCCGTTGATCTTCACTGGATGGTGTAACTTTGCTAGAAGAGGCTTCAAGTGACTTCGATGGTTTATGCGCGGTGTTGTTTCCTGTCGATATTTTGATATATAGCTACACTACATGCATACACATGTATGAAACCGTTGACTTTTTCACGAAACTGAAAGGGAGACAGTTGCATCCTAATAGTACACGGGTTTTGGCCACTTTCTCATGTACATGATACATGTGCCCAGTGAAAACTTGAATGTGGACCTCAAGCTTTTTTTGGCCATTTGCGTCCAATTAGTGTGAAAATAATTACCAATGTTTTTGTGAAACTCGTGGTAGAGCAATATGAATCATATCGACGCCCGTCCAATCCTTTCTCGCTCACGCATGTGCGCATTCATTCATGTTGAGTTATGTATCGGTTCTGACAGACAATGATATATGAATCACGTTTGATTTTACTTTTTTCGTTCTTCCCAAACAGGCCCCAACTCGAACCAGAGACGTCGAGGACGTCAGACGTACACACGCTATCAGACGCTGGAACTCGAAAAGGAGTTCAAGTTTAACAGGTGAAGGTCGAACAAACACAACAGTGTTCTATTTCTCCATCGACATGTATTGATTTGTAGGTCTAGGTGTTAAGATATCAAGCGTCGTTGATGCTTAATTCGTGGAATTCCTGAAATTTAAACTCTGACTTAACCTATCGTAGAACGCTAATTATCACGTGACACTGTCGTGAGAGCCCATGTAGATTCCCAGAGTTAGTATTTTGGTCAAGAGCGATGTGTAATGAAAACAATATCACCACTTTCAGGTACCTGACCAGGCGACGGCGAATCGAACTGAGTCACATGCTCTGTTTAACCGAGCGCCAGATAAAGATCTGGTTCCAGAACAGACGGATGAAAGAGAAGAAAGAGGTGCAAGCCATCAAAGAACTCAACGAGAAGGACAAAGAAAAACATGCTGTGACAAAGCCGCCTAGTACCAACAGCTCCACCACTACGTCATCGTCTACGTCACCGTCAGACAAGTGAAGCCCATTGTGACGTCACAATAGACGTGGCTTGCTTTTCTATCGCTTCTTTGTACTAGCAGTGACCGTTGTGAGGCGGCTCGTCTGCATAATGATATTGGCAGTGAACGAAAATTTACATTGTAGGAAAGGTTGAATACTATTGATGTTCAATGGTGGTCTCCCCACTGCTGAGACGTGGTTTAAACATCAGTGGCACACGATTCTTTAGCGGTGATGTGGGCAACACGTACTCCTTTGTTACACTCAGTGTCGAAATGTACATTTTTCATATCAACTACATTTCATAAGTTGAAAATAAACGATTCACATTACACGGCTACATGTACCCACTACTTTCAAAACCCTTTTCGTTTTCTTTTCATGAGTCTATGTGATTCGGACTATACTTATATGTAGAGAAATAATATCGACTATCTATTACGTAAGACTTAAATGACTGGCTGGGCAACTGCCCATGTTGACCGATTGGGCCTCGCATAGGGAGGCATCTCTCACCTCACTTTGTCTTTGTTTACGAAATTTGCATATGCATTCAGGTGTATTTGCATATTCATGACATGATGATTACCGTCGCTGTTTGGCTACCTCTTCCCACGCATGAACCCCCATGCATACGAGTATCATTTGCTGTATCTTATATCAACTCACCATTCTCAAAAATATATGTATTGTATGAATGTGCGATGAATATGTATAATTGTGTCAAGGAACAGATAAATGTAAGTATACATAATATTCTACTTCAGGCTGACAACTGGACATGTTAATGATGTTTTCAGACATTACGGATCAAACAATGGCAGACCACCGTGTGAAATAACTTCTTTTCACTGTGTATGCTTCCAGTTATCGTAAAAATTGTATCTTAGTAGACTGTAGATCCATATGAGAATATGATTTAAAACATAACTATGAAGAAGTTAAGGCTTAGAAAATAGATATTCCACTTTTAGAGAATTAGTTTTATATAAGCAGACTTCATCACTCCTGACATATGTATATGCTACAAGCGATCCAGAAGGTCACCTATATAACCTACTTGTACAAGGTACAATATAAGTACCCGGATGTGCCGGATGCGTTTATCGATTTTGAACTTCTATGAACTCATACAAGTATGAATTGTGTATGGATTCATGTGTGTCGTGTTGTGAATGATATGTTGATGTGGTATGGTAAAACACATATTAGAGTTATCGCTTAATGTATACGATATGTCTGTACGCAAACTTGTACTTGCCACGTTACGTGTGTTCGGCTTATTCTATCTTTTCCTTATAATCGAGGGTAACCATGAAAGTACAGTATACCACTGCACCGAAAATCGAATTGTACTTACAGACGTAATTCGCAAAAATTTGCATGATGGTATGCAACTGTTTATGAAACAGTATAAATATACATAGGTAATTGAATACTGCATATTTTTCGAATCCAATTCGACAATTGAAAGTATTACAATATTGTAAGATGACAACTTGTCAATAAATATCCTTTTTATTTTTGTCGAATACCAGAGTGGTATATTGTTGGGCATTTACGCGGGGTAACAATGAGCACCTTTGAGGTACTGAAGATGGTAAACTTTATTTACATGTAGTTATATTGAAATGTCAAAACATATTTGTGTAGCATGCTTATCTCGTTGCATTGTGTGTATATATTTATGTGTTGTGTCATGACACGGTAATGGTATGCTACAGAGGACAAATCCGTCATAAGAGCATGTTTGGTGAGTAATCAAAGCAATCTATTTTACATAACTATTCTTCATCAACGTCAATGGGTAAACATTTCTGCGAGTTAAAACTCGAAATGATTTTAATTTGATTGCCATAGCTACAATAAAGGTAAAATCGGTGAGTGAGAAATTCTGTGAACTCGTTTCCCTATACATTAGGTAATGCAGCAGGGTAACATTTCCATTAAAACGAGCAAAACTTTCATGGGTAAACTAAAACATTTATATGGAAATGTGGTGTTCACCACATCTAAATAATCCAATAGTATATTGTAACTGAAGTAAAGTTCCAAGGAATATTTCATAAGTTAATGTTATATGCATTAGGTATGACCTAATAATCAGACATAGTTTGATTTTAGTGACAATAATTGAAACTGAAAGTAATATTGCACAATTTTCCACGTATTAGGATAACTGACATGTGATACGTTTGTTTTTCGAAAGTATTCCAACACTTATCATGTTTGGAAAAATTGATACCAGTTATTGGTCGGTATTTAATGATGCCTCTATTTCTAAACAACGTATGGGGTAAATTGAAGAATGAAGTTTATATATTTATGTAATTTGCAAATAGCTTTTGAGACACACACCTATTGTGATGTGATGTGTTGCGAAAAGCACAGATGATTTACTGTGTTATTTGTGTTTGTTTTTTTTGCTGATATTTATGCACATGAACGTGTATATTGTGACGTAAATGCTTATCTGCTGTAGTTTGTAATCGCTGATGTTGTCTTCGAAAACAATGTTACGGTGAATTGATTGTTGGTCACTATACATCTCATGGAACTGTAACCATATTGTATGTTTATTGTGACCTAGTGTAATTGTTCAATATACAATAGCCTGTACTACAGTGATGTTCAATGTCAATGTAAAAGTATGTGTTTGTTGATGCTATATATAAATAGATTCATAACACATACAGAACCGTGTCGCGATAGACTAATCTATACGAGTAGATTCATCGAATTTGTACAGATATAGGCCCAGGTAGTTCAAATTGCTTGTTCGTCTATGTTCAATAACTAATAAATAGGCACGAGACAGATTAGAGGCCATTTACCTCTTCAGAAATGATGGTCGTCGTGGGAGTTACTCAACGCATAGTGTAGCATAGACATTATTATTAGGTCCAATTTAGTTTCTCCTATTTCAAAAACAAAACAAAAATGTTATTTTCTGTACAGACGGAATTCAAATGTTTGTCTGTAGTGCGTATATTAATCCTACGAATTACCAACAATACATATAACAGAGATATACTTGCAGATCATTCGTTCAATATTGTAATTAGATAATGACTATGTATATTGGTATGTGTGATTGTATATCCTATATATCTATCTAAGTATTTAAATTATGTCTATCAATCCTTCGTCAATATATATGTCATTGTGTAACAAATGAATGTTTGCCATGTGAAGATGTAAATACAGTGAAAAGTTGTGAAATATTTTCGTTGTTTACATAACTTTTTTATACACAAGCATTAGCCCGTTGAGCTTCAAATCGAGTACATACCTCTTACAATATATATACAAGTATATAAATATATAATGTCAATCACACAGAATGTACATATGTATATCCACTATTCATCTTTGAAGATCAGTAATATTGAAATAAAGAGGTATTTGATAGCAATGCAATAACATCACTGATGAAACAACATATTAGTATCAATATATTAGAGATAGTCATTTGGGTGTTAAAATCACCCTACTACCACCAACTCAACCAGACCTTGATGGTCATAATAGCAAAGCTAAAATAAAACATTTTGGAATAAAAACAAAACCCGACCAAACACATCCAAAGCCACACTGGCGTATTCATATACTTCCCAAACATATGATGTTGCAATTCATCTAATTCAGACCATAACTTGCTGTATACATGTGATAGACTGATATGGTATATGCCAAAAATAGACATGTACATGTTCAACTATATTCTTGCCAAGAATACAACTCGGACAACATGAATAAAAGATTTATTAGTAGATAGCATAGTTGATATACAATATGGTGTACATATACACTCATCACGTGACAATTACATATCCCTTTATAAATTGACAACTACTTGGATACAATCGCCAACCAATTGTATGTCATAGAGTTTGATTTAAAAGGCCACGCCCAAAAAAAATCCAACACATGTATCTTCCTGTCCGCCTACTAATTATCACTTTGATTAGTAGGCGATATTAAAGGACAAGACAAGACACAAATACGTATATTTGCACCTGCCTGCACGCGGTGATATATGTGTTACGCCACACGTGCAGTGCGACAAATTAGCAGTCCTGACTTATTTATTATCATCCTAGTGGGCGGTCCGTTCGGTTATTAAGAAGTAGCAGTCATGGTGGTGGAGCCGTAACGCTTCACTGAAAATGTGAGTAATATTGATTTTTTCTCCCGCAACAGCAGCTGGCAGCATAAAAAAGCGGTACCCTTTGAAAAATACAGTTCTTGTCGGTGTGGCGACACGATAGCATAAGCCGACGTGTGCCTTTTAGAAATACAGTCCTAGTTTTGCCCTTTACGACGACGACATGACGAAATGTATCTGACAATCTGTAACACGGCATATACACACTATATGGAATATACATATATCAAACGTGTAACATCAAACATACATCATTATTTGTTTGATATATAGTACCAGGTTAATTTTTTGGGCTGATGAAGTCCTCGTCATTAGCATGGCAATATATTTGTCGTATTTGGGCCTGGGCTTTGACATAGCTGGTGGTGGTGGATTTCTTCATTTAATGTAGGCAACATGACATTATACATAACAATCAGCATAAAACCATCATATTCGCACGAATGTAATAAAACATATCGCTCAGTTGTGTTTGAAGATGCAGGAATGCGTAACGAGACTTAATCTCAGAGAAAAATTAGCCCAAGGACTAAGATAGGTAACCGGACAATTTTGGTTCGGCCATGGCAGGTAACAGACCTTGAGATTTACCAATCAAGGTTATCAGTGTGAACATATCACCTTGAGATTTACCAATCAAGGTCATCTGTGGGAACTTCAATGTCACCATTATATGTACGTTCGCGGCATTTGATTTTCTATATGTTCATAATACAAAGATATATCTGGGTGCAAGCGTTTAGGTCATATGGCTTTGAGATTTACCAATCAAGGTCATCCGTGTGAACTTCGATGTCACCATTACATGTATGTGTGCGGCATTTGATATTCTATATGTTCATAATACAAAGATATATCTGGGTGGAATCGTTTAGGCCGCTCAGGTCAATTTACACAGTCCGCATCAGACATTTGGCACTCAAGGTCATCTGACGTCAAGTTCTAGGTCATCATTAGTTGTGCCATATATGCTTTCCAATATGTTCATAATGCGAACATAAGCTCTATTTGCAAGCATTTCATCTATAGAGGCAAATATGGGCATTTTTTACCCCAAAATGGCTGTTTTGACCTTTCAAGGTCATCGAAGGTTAAATTCAAGGTCACCACACAAATCGCCATATCTGACTTCCCATTTGAAAGTGCCAATTTATAAGCTGTATCTTCAAGTGTTCTATGAGTACAGTCCTGACAGCTCCCATTATGGAGAAAAAAAGTGCCGAAAATTTTTTCAAAGGATGAAAATTTTTTTTGACTAGAAATGGCCCAAAATTAATAGTAATGCGATTTGGGGCAAAAACTTTTTTTTGCCGACTCGTCAAAAATTCAAAATGGCCGCCACATGGAGATCGGCGATTCAATGGCAACAAAACTTATACATGTCACAGAGGTATATATAAGAGGGATCTTTTTAAACAAAAATCTCCAAACTGATCAGACAGTTTTCGAGAAAATACAGACCAGGAGCAAATTTGAGCATTTTTCGACCCAAAAAGGATGTTTTGACCTTTCAAGGTCATCCAAGGTCAAATTCAAGGTCACCACACAAGTCGCCATATATGACTTCCCATTTGAAAGTGCCAATTTCTAAGCTCTATCTGCAAGCGTTCTATGAATACAGTCCTGACAGCTCCCATTATGAAAGACAACAGTGCTTCTAAGTCGAACATTTTTTTCTAAGGGTGAAAATAAAATTCAAAATGGCCACCACACGGAGACCGGCGACTCACGGGCAACAAAACTTATACAAATCATAGAGGTACATAAGGGGAATCTTTTGAAACAAAAATCTCAAAACTGATCAGACAGTTTTGAGAAAATGGCTGCCAAAGTTCAAAATTGGCCATTTTTCGACAAAAATGGCCGCCATTTCGGAAAAAAAATGCGAAAATCAAAAAACTAAAAAATACGTCCCTTTCGAAATATTTTTAGGCTTTTTTGTGCAAAATTACGGGAAGATTCGATCGTAAACTTTAAAGATTTTAATGTTGATGGACGACGACGGACGACGGACGCAACACCATAGCAATA
This sequence comes from Terebella lapidaria, assembly GCA_949152475.1. Lineage (NCBI taxonomy): Eukaryota > Metazoa > Annelida > Polychaeta > Terebellida > Terebellidae > Terebella > Terebella lapidaria. The sequence continues at coordinate 5,819,974 of OX424567.1, forward strand.
GGTTATCGGACCAAAGGCCGGTAACCTAAAAATAAGGATATCCAACGATTGCAAATCAAGTCCAGATCTCAGCAGCTAGACTGTTGGCATGTGTCAGGAAATAAGCTCTATACTGACTACACTCCACTAGCTGTTTGTTGAAAATGAATACATTTCCAGCTAACACCACCGAGTTGTTAGTCTTACACCATGAAGGCACAACAAGAGTATCAATAGCAATCCTCCTGACGCCCTGCCTGACAATTTGGGATCTGCGGTCGACTGACAAGTACCTGTTGACAATGCCCTCCTTCAAGACGTCGAGACATGGTGGTGCAGCTTTCTCTGTGCATCTCGAGTTTGGATCTCGCTTCCAATTGGAGGACATTGGAATGTTTAGGACATCAAGAATCAAGAAAGGCTGAGCTTAGTGTATATTTGTTATGCCTGTAATCATCATCACATATTCAGATAATAACAGTTCAGTTATATGTCATAAACATACCACAGGTCAATTTGTAGTAAATATAAATGGGCAAAATACTTGCATTCTATAAACATGGGCAAAATACTTGCATTCTATGAACGAAAGTTTTGTGCCATTCTTTGCTTTCAGTACTCGCGTAGTAGGCAGAAACCCCTAACACCATCGGAGTGGAACACATCTACATTCATGTGATGGCAGCCGTTACAACATAATAATTATGTCATACAATGCGGACACTGTATTATGGCGTATTCAACAGTGCATATAGTGTGTGTGTGTAAATCGTTCACTCTTAGACATCACTTTTATTTTTCGTATTGTAGAAATGAACAAGTAAGACATATTGCATAATATCTAAAGATCATCACAAGAACCATAGCTGTACTATCTTGGGGACTTAGACTACACCATAAGCCATACTAGAGCAGACGATAGTTGCCTGGATGAATCACCAAATGATGCCTGTCTCTGGTATCTCGAGAATCGATAATGCTAATTGAGTTCGATCTTGAGCTGAATTATCGGACGCCCCTAGGATCAAGTAGCTTGGTTTGAATGTGTAGCCGCAGTAGGTATACACCCTTTACAGTCTTCCTCAGTGTAAAGCCTGCATCCAATGAGGGGCCGCGTGGCGACTCACGTGACCATCCATTTAAACCCGAGAAAAGGTGTTAGAAAATGGCGCCGGATTTCGCTCGAGAATCGAAGGTGTTTTTATAAAAGATGCGAATAATTCCATGGTGATTGTCTAAGAATCAGGTTGAATACAGAGTTGCTATCAGATGAAATATTGTATATGTGAAATGTAGTTTTATTATGGCAATGTGACACACATTGCACAAAGCAATCCCCAAACTTTATCCTTTGTTTACAAACACAGTAATTTACTTCGTAGTCCATGCTGGCAAAAATACCAAAACACAAGTAGTTGTAAACATTTATATTTGAACAAAAATACATTTTATAATGCTGCTCCTAAAACAATCACTATTTATACACATGACGAAATCTAACTCTGGCTTGGCTTTTGATGTTTTCTGCTTTTCTCATCGTATTGAAACTGCGCTCTTGCAAACTGCTTTTGCATCGAATCTCCAGGCCTCCGTTTGGGTTCCAAAAAGTACACGACTGAACTGTTTCGATACATTTTTGTCTCCGGGTGGCTTTTATTGCCTTCACTTTGTTTGTGGTCTTCCACAAAAGCCAACCGGAGAAGGCAAAAAAGAAACTGTGTTTATTATCCCCGTGTATTTTTATTTTTTCGTTTTCTCTTTTCCCTTGAATGAAAATTTGGAACTTGCATTGGCTGAGCGATAGGAACCAGGGATATATTTCAAAGCGAAATTACCGTTTTATCGTTATTTTATTGCAGACTATCCAACATGTCTAGAACCGTAAAATTATGTCGGAACCCTATAGCTCGCATCGGAATGGAATTGTGAAATGGAACAACTGGAGATTTCTCCACTCCTAATATTTGCTATTTCTGAACAATTAATCTATTTTCCTTTTATACTGAAATAGATTTGGAGCAGTTGAAGATATCATTCTCTGAAAAAAAAAATTAATGAAAATCAATTCTATGAGAGTTTGCATACATATATTATAGGCATGTCATTTCTTTTAAAATATATTGTTTTCGTGTTGTCCCTCCCATATACACACATATATCCTTAGCATGGCAGAATGTGATACACCCCTGTTTGAAGTTTCAATACAGCATTCCTTGTATCTACCTTGGGCATGCTTGCATACATATTTTGTATTCAGGAAAACATAGTCATCTAAATAAAATATGCCTTAGTCGAGACCACTGGTGTAAATAATAAAAAAGCTAAACATTTTATCGTTTTATGCGAATGTTATCTCCGTGGGGCGAACAGTTGTAAATTCCTTTCCTGAATACACGCATTGGCATCACATGAATGCATAAATAGGAGAGTTATAGCCCAATTGCGTAACAGCAAAAAAAAAACTTTAATGCATAGCACCCCGCAATGGCCGTCCATATAAACAACACTCCAATGCACCCCGGCCAATGACCAATATAATAGTCATTTTGTGACAGTAAAAATAGTCATAATTTACGTACATCCGTGTTATTCAAAGCTTTTTGGGGGTAACTTTTAAGGTTATTTTGTTGTTCGAAAACGTTCCCTTGCCGTTATGCTTTTACTGCTGTGGTAGTATTTTAACATGGCGATTCCTAGGCGTAGAGAGAGAGAGAGAGAAAAAAAAGAAGCAAAATAGATGACCACATTAATTTTTGTTGTTACTGTAAAACACATCTGGTAGGGCAGTTTGTTCCCGAAATTTCGAATTACAGAGGGTGATGAGCAAGACTTTGACATTCGTCATTCGGGGGCTGAGCTGGCCACTCGTTTTCTGAATGGATATACTTTTGGAACCGATGGGATTTGTTTTTAATTCGACAAGGATGTCAATGAAAATTATAGTGTCTGGATCTGGATATTAATTAATTTTGTTTTTCCATTTATTGTGTGTCTTTTCAATAATTGTGTTAGCTCATAGTTTATACAGTTGGATATACACAAATGCACAAAATTACTGGATAACACACTACGTCACCATCAATTTATGTGGAATATACTTTTGTACATCTGAAATTCTGCTCATCTTGTAAAAAGGTAGGAATTCAAGTTTGGTCAAGGATATATCTTGGTAAACAACCTATTGACCATCTCGGTTCTCAAATGAATATACCTTAGAGTTTCAATTTATTTTACTCCGAATACATACGAAATATTATTGTACATGTTAGTTAGGTAATGTTTCACATTATCATGTTTGATGCCATTAGTTGGGAAAGATATCAATCATTTCCACAATACGACTTTTTACCAAAAATGATGGACGTGACAAAAATATATGAAAGTAAATGGAACTCGGAAAAAAATATATACCCACACATCAAAATGCAAATGCAGCGTACATCAATAAATTGCTGACGAAAAAGAGAAAAAAATTGGTATATCAAGTGAAGAACGGACTTTTGTTGAATACAAGGGAAAAAATCGTACCTGACATAGATATATGGGCCTAGCATCACGATTTTCAAGATGGCGTCGGGAGATGTTTTTTTTCTTGTTCTCTCCCCATCTGTCTGTGTCTTACGTGCCTGCCACCTTGCTCGCCCTAGCTGCCTGAATTGGGGGTACATGCACATAGAGGTCGCTAGCTCACGATGCTGGTGATGCCAAATCCTCTTGGGCGCCATGTTGATTTTGAGCTGCACACGTATGTAGATTTTCAAACTCGTTTTCGTTTGCAAATGTGTCATAGATTACTGAAATTGCACTTTATCTTCCTTAAGGTTTGACATACGTAATAGTCATTTATTTTTATATGTCAAGAGTGGAAGAATGGAGAAATATGCGATAATATCGATACGAAGTTTATTTGGTTTTTTTCTTGAGAATGTCAATAAATCAAAATTGCATTATAAATTTCACATATTTTACCTGAGTGGTGGTGACTTGTTTGAGGAACATTTTTTTTTTGTTCTGCGGTCTTCCACAGAAATTATTGGGATATAAATATTGCGGTTTTTGCGCTCATGAATATAAATAACTGTCCATATATGTTGGCGTCTTTTTTGCCTAACATTTTTTCGTGTTTCGTGTTTCTTTAATTTATTTAACTTTCTTTCAGTCTCACGAGTAATGTCCTATAGACCGGGTCAAAGCATATTCCTCCATCCTGGTATTTTTGTGCGTCACGCGCTCATAATATACGAGGCCCGCTACACATTACATTCAAATCCGTCATATAGAGAGACACCCAAAACTGTTCTACATTAATGTATATATGGAAAATGTACATGTAAATTTGAAGTGGTTCAAATTACTTTACGAAAAACCCGGCCAATTATTGTTTTTTTCTTCCCTGACCACACCCTAGAAAATCAACGTATGAGATCAGTCGATAGGTAGTTAAGTTTTGGCATATGCTTCGTTAGTGTTACTTGTAAGATCATGATTCCAGTTCAATTCCAATGGTGGAAGCACCGACTAGTGCACTGAATCTCAAAAAATGATTGTTATAATCATCAAAATGTGTGGCATTGAAATTATTCTGTTTTTCACCTTTGTTGTTTTCAGCTATTGCAATATACATAAATGCAAGCTCAGTAATTTATCATTAAATTGGTGGTTTCGATATGACGCTGCATGAAAAGCATTTTTTCCACATAAAAAAGTGAGGAAACTAATATCCTTCCAGAATATCGAATTGCGTGTCCAACGGCGATAATATATGAACACCAAATATATAACACGACACACCAGTATCATATTAGTCTATATATTATACATTGCAGTACCAAAATATCTCCTCAGTATCGCGCTGTTACCTCATCATTCACCAATTCCATAATGTCGTGAATGCAATTATTGAATGAACAATTAATTATCCAGGTGTTGTTACAATGAACCAACGTCTATATACATGCAACAGTATGAAGAAAAATTTGTGTCGAAATATTGGAGCACCATAAATTCTCCTGAAGAACTTTTTTCATTTTACCAAAATGGAAATACAATCAATGTTAATTACAATAAGGAGAAAAGGTATGCAAAACTTCGCTCGAAAGTGTGAGGAAGGTAAATTATATTCAAATTGTTTTGTACAAATGAACTTCTAGTGGCCACTATTTCTTCTCTTAACTGGTTCTGCTGATAGCACTGAAGACGCGCATGGGTATATGTGTTTTTGTATATGCATATTGTTTTCAGAAGTTATGCTATAACACCAATTGCTTACCCACTGACGTAGAGCAGTATTTAGGTCTCATGCAAATATTCGAGATGAAAACGTCGTCAAAAGGTTATTTTTTGTCATTATATCATAACATTGATTGTCCATTTGGTGATATTCAATTGATTGTCCATTTGGTGATATTCAATTGATTGCCTGTTTGGTTGATGTTCGATTATCGTAATCCATCGTAATCACACAGACAATGATAGATCTGTCAGCAATGTGTAGTTTGAAATAGGGATAAACATGTAACCAATTCCCAAAAGAGTGAACGAAAGTCCGTTATCCCGTCTCAAAGTTCAATGTCAGGTAACATATGGACAATTCTATAGAACTTCATGAGCTCCATATATGGCCAAAGATTGTTGTTAATATTTGTTTATGTAATGGTCAATTATGAGACAGTATAAGATAGATGTAGATTACTCGAAATACCAAAGTTGATTTTCAGTGATAATATTATTTTTAAATAACTGATTGTCCATTTGGTGATATTCAACTGATTGTCTATTTGGTTGATGTTCGATTCTCGTAATCCAATGTAACCACACAGACAATGATAGATCAATCAACAATATGTAGTTTGAAATAGATATAAAAATGTAACCAATTCCCAAAGAATTAACAAAAGTTCGTTATCCCGTCTCAAAATTCAATGTCAGGCAACATACGGAAAATAGAACTTCATGAGCTCCATATGTGTGAACCATGTCGGACTCAATGTCGCCCAGATTTGGTCTCGAATGATCTCAACTCAGAAACATGATATTGTTGAAACGAGCAATCCAGTTGAATTGTTTAAATCCCTGAAAGATTGAAATTAAATGACATGAACGGAAGTCTCAATATCTCATATGAACTATGGCATGGCTATTCAATGATTGCCACGTTTCCCAAATTGGCTGTGTAAATACACTCAGAACTAAATCTTCGTAAGATATTTTGCATACTTCTTTATCTATCTTGCCATGAGAAGTAATTTCACATATTTGTATTTGGCAAAAGCTGTACAATATGATTGTTTCAGACAGTTCCTTTTTATACTATGACACATAAGTTGGGCCGGTTGACCATATTTGGTAAATTGGACCAATATTTAAATTGTGAATACTGGAGAATAACCTTGAGTTACTTTCACATGGTGGAACACAATAACAATATGAATTATTAGTGCGATATTAATGTAAAACGGTGATGACATATAAATTGAAATATAGTTATTGCTGCCCATTCTACAATGCCTCAGCAGTCTTGATCGCTTATAAATAGTTATTATGAGTGACAAATTGTGCTGTAAAATTTCATTATATCTTAATAATATGTCCTGGTTTATGTGTATGAAATACACTCCCAAGCATCAATGTTCCACAAAACAAGAAGTAATGAGGTAGGTGATGCATTTCACATCCACACCAGGGCCATACCACGTGGAGCTGGTAGCTGAGTATGATCCATGTACCTAAATGCTACCATTAATGGCTCGATGGATAACTGTATGTTTTTTTCCCAGAATAATACCGCAAATAAATCTTAGGAATTTCATTCATTCATTACAGCATATTCAGCTGTAAAGCTGATTAGATTGTAACAGTGATTGACGGAAATTCGTAAGTATCTAGATAAAGCAGAAACAAATATGTTTCTAGGAACTCACATCCGTGACCAATAGAGATATGCAAAGCCTGTTCCACACTCTAGAAGAATAATGCTGGTACCTTTTAGTTGCGTCGTAGCTGCGGTACCATTATGTGTCCTGTAATTTGACCATCTGGATATAATGTCAGGTATTAGCGGCTTGGAATGAATTGAGACGTGGATGATGAAAAGATACGAAGCCATGGACTGGCTGGAATAATTCAATCATCCAATGTGCTTGTTGATATGTGTATTCGGGTGTGTTATTTACGTAACAATCACCCTTAAGGTGTGATTGCACGTAACTTACCGGTGACTGCACTGAGGCACTTTTCCATTGACTTATAATGTGAAAGTAAAGGTAACAAAATCGCCAAAACAATACAATCCCCTGACCTAAAACTTGGCTAGCACACACACATATACTCATGGATGATGAACCGAGACATGATTTCATAAATGATATCACGAAAGGTGTGCAATAGACGTGGAATCAATACCCAGTATCAAGTATTCCGAGCAAACAAAACAGGGTCCGTTATCCAATCTCATAGTCCGGGGACAGAAAGTCATATCAGGCATACGAAGTGAGAGAAAACAAAAATGACAGGGAAACTCATGAACCCCCGTAAATGGCCATCAGGAGGTGAAATCAGGTGTTCCGGAAAGAGTGAGCATTTCCTGCCCCACTAGTGGCACCCGTCATGAATTCCCCAAAATTAACATGAAAATTTGATGATTAGATAAATCATTTTATACGTTTCACCAAAACGAAGATTCGAGTGTTCTGCTTGACAAGCACTGGCTGTTGCATATATTTATTCCTTGTTGTCGTCAAAATGATGAGAATATATAGGGCTATACTTTCTGTGAGATGAATACAATGAGCTGAACATTCATAATCCCAAACACCTCGGTGCACCCGAGTGCATATCACCTGTGAGTTTTACTGGCCTCACTAGCTATTTGCTGCACAGCTATAATCCTTTCGCTCGCCCTGTTGTGAGTGTATTTTGTAGACTGAGAAATAGGTCGGAAAATGACATATGAAAACGATGAATTTAACATTGCTTATTAAGAAACAGAGTCTCGGTTAGTAATCCTTGATGGCTAACAATCAGAAAGGCAAAGTTTCACGTTGATTGGAAGTGTGTAAATTCATGAATTTGTTACCTTTATATTTACATTATAAGTGAATGGACAGCTGGTCACTGCCAGGTTCATGACGATCACATGCAATCAATCCTTAATATTTGTACACCAGTCGTCGTGATATTAACCGACTCTTTGTCAAGACGTTGGCTAATGACGATCACCATATGGTAGAGACGGTTGACTGAAATGTGCAAACGAGTCTCTTGATATGGATGGCTGCTCTGTGATGAATGCGCATGCGCGAAATGTGTTCCAAATGACAAATCGATTTTCTTGGTGAGCGATAATCGCAGACAATTGCATGCACGTTTACTATTGCAAATGCTAGTTACTTAATGTTCAGTAAATCGTTGGCAGTATCAGTATCAGTCAAATAATATCTTTAAGGTATAAGTATGTATGAATTGTGACAATACCGTGCATCCTGCCTGTGGTGCTTGCGAGCAATTGTCCAGTCCATGCGATACGAGACCCGAATAGGTCAATTATAACATTTACTGCTATGTTGTAATGTTGTTCACATAATCATAGTGGTATACGAATTATGTGTATCTACACACACACATAGATCTAGACACCTGAATAAGATGAAAAATATTGAATAAGCACATCATGTCTATGAAACAAACTAAAGCACATAATGAATTAATATAATTATGTATGATGTTTTACTTTTCAACTGATAGATGTCAATGGTCACGGGTTCCTAATGGTACACTACCTATTCATTAGTCATCCAGTTATCGTTAATTCACCTTCTATAGGCCCACTATACGCTTTCGATTGTATGTATTTTTTTTACTGCTCGTTAAACTATTTATAGAGTTTCAACTAAACATTGATTGTGAAAAACTATCAGAGAGGGTCACAAGTGGGACAGGAATTGCTCATTTTTACGAGAATAATGCACCAATAGTTAGCTTTAATGATTCTGGTGAATTCCTGTGCATTTAGCTGGTGGTCGTCCGTTATCAAAACTAAATTTCAATGTAAGGCAAAATCGACTTTATGGAACTTCGTGAACCCCCATATATGGCCATATGACAGTGAAATCAGGTGTTTCGGAAAGATTGAATATTTCTTGCTCCACATGTGGCATTAGGAAAAAATGCGAACAATCCGGCTGCATATTTGTCAAGAGGTCGGTGTATATATGAACCAGGTGGTGATAGCGTTCATAGAATTCTTTCAAAGCTGCTATCATGTTTGGTATGACATATCGTTGTCCCAGCAGTTTTGAGACTAGCTGAAAATGCCCTCATATTCGCAAAAGCTCTGAAATAGCGTATAAGTTATGTTATGAAACAAACTCGTCATATGGAATATAGTTTGTCGTATGACCTTGCTGACAGGTATAGAGTTCCATATTTCAGAGATCCACGTTCGAGAGTTTTTACAATGTCAAATGTAGTGAAAATAAATACACATGCAGTCCTTACCGCATATATTAGCTAATGTCATTCGCTAATGTCAAGTTATTAGCTAACTAGAATTACCGACTCATACAGACAACTATATACACTGATACGTGGAAAACATGGATTATAAAATCTCTCCTAATGAAATTAGTTACTTTTGATATAAAGTTACATTTATCTGTAAATTGGACTCTCTGCACCTGAACTTTGAATTAGTTCCCACTAGCTCATGCATTCATGGTATGGTTGTGTGGGATTTCCCAATTTAGAATGAGACACTTCATGCAATCAAGTTTGGATGCAGTTTCACGGCTCGGGCATTACCAGTAATTTAAACGCAACAAAACTTGAAATAGGCTTCTTCTTTCTCTTTTCACATCATAAACCCCGAACCACACTATTGCAGTCCATGGATTGGGGGCCCGTAGGTGTTGGAGCTAGAAAGGTTCTCACTGTTCCTTATTCGAATCTCGCACGCATCTCGTCAAACTATCTTCCCTTGGCAACAGGAAGACCTTCACCGACGTTGACTTTAATTGCAGTCATCCCTACAGTATGGTGCGCTAGGCACCGGAGTCTTCCAGACGGCAAAACAAGAGAATCTTTGAGTCCGGCTCTGCCATCCATCACATACCCCCACCACCATAAATGTCGCGACTGCTGCCGGTTTACAGGCCTACACCGTTATTTACGTTCCTATCTTGACAAAAACAGGTCGGGGGGACAGGATTGTCCCAAGACCGAGAGTACAACCCCTTATTGTATGCGCTATACAGCGCGGTAAACCTAAGATGCCGTGGCAGGCGCGGTATAATTGCGCAAACCCTTTTCTAGCTAGTCGCTAAATGTGTGGCGGACGGCGGTAGAGTGTAAAATTTCGGTGTCAGTGGCGCTCCCTTGTTTGTGGAATGTCTGGCTTCCTACGTATGTTTGCTTATTATTTTCAGTGTTAATAATGTGGAAATCCACTGAATTGTTTCTAATCGAGCAGTGTCGAGTACGGTTAATAATACCGGATAAATACTACTAGTATTTATTGGGAGTATATCAGAATGAATGTACCCTAAACTAACAGAAAATATATTTGTTGGAGGGGTAAATGTAGCAATGCATACTAAACTCCCAAAATTGTGATGATGATGATATTTTCTGTTTGGATAAGTAAAAGTACCTGAATCCCTGGTACGTGAATAAAATATTTACTTTCTGTAATGAAAATTTAAAAGAAAAAACATTATTAGTACTCGTATACACCAGTTCGCCATAACATCCTATTAGAAATAATACACAATGAAGTAAGTCACAAAACATCTGAACCAAAAAGCGACCTAAATATGATAAATTGCCATAACAACTTGGCAGCACTGCCATTTAATTGAATAACACATAAGATTGGTAGCAGGAACTACCTTCCTGAAGATGGTACAAATTTTGCTAGAGGACATTCCGTCGTGTTCGTTCAAATATATATCAGATTACACTCCTCATAACGGTGGAATCGAGTCGGTTCCTAAAAAGAAAGGCAGCTATATTTGTAGTACAATAGCTTCCAGCTAGAAAATTAGAAGATAGGGGTTCCTGACTTTGAACACAGACATTTTATGCTACATCTGCTGAGGGGAAAAGCTTGTGGAAAAGCAGTACATCGTCTTAAAAACTTTCAACATTCAGACATAAACCCAGCGGAAAGTAATGTCCCTCTTTCAACGGCCAAGCGCACTGCACCATGGATCCACATAGGCGACTTCTCTTTTCCTGCCAGGACGATAACAAAACATAAAAACACAGGAACATAAAATTGGCAAATCTATGGAACACCAGGGCTTCTGGCTCTTTAGACAACAGAATTTTATGTATTATGCTGTTTTTTGTACGGGTGGTGGTATGGTCCCGTTTTTGGTGCGGGTTGGGTTCCCTTTTTCTCAGGCTTTACCCTTGTTACAATACAGGTCTTTGCCGTCGTAGTATGATGGATAGCAAAGTGAATTTCCTCCCTATACGATAGCATGGACTGGCAAAAAATGTATAAACTCTATCGGTTGTTCGTGTGCATTTTATCACATGATTTGCAATCTAGATTTTATAAGGGTTATCACCTCCAAATGTCGCAGCTAGGTTACCCGACAAACAATTATTCAACAAGTTTTGAATATTTAAATTGCTTTGTTTCATGGTTATGTTTCACTATACACTGCGGATAAACACGGTTAATGAAAAAACCCCACTTTTGTGTGTGCTGGATATGGTAAGGTAATTCGATTCTTACAGTGTTATTTGTGCTGAAATTCTTATGGCAGCAAAACACACAAAAATAATCCCAGGTACATCTCGGTAAATTATGTTATTTGCGGTCAGAACACGGGCACCATTATTTTTTTCTGTTCTCTGCGCATGTTTTTTTTCTACGTCAAATATGAGCTATGTTCAGCGCAGTGGGTATCCTGCAAGACATGTCAGCTAGTATCATTTATTTTCGACTCAAAAAAAAGTAGGAACGGTAAAACTATTAAGTATTTATGGCCATGTGCATACCGGGAATATATAGAAGTGGGTGGCGGAAAGAGGAAAGGACTTCGCCAATATCATTTTCGCAATACTGCTATTTTCTGTTTATCAGAAGCTGTTACGCAAATATTGAATAACTGAATTGTTGTGATATCGAATCTTGCAAGTATAACTAAAATACAGCAGAAATTACCCATTAAAATTAACTAAAAAAAATGACTATTAAAAAATACAAGAATACTCAAAATTATGAATATTTTATCCCTGAAAAATAAATCAGTTAAAATGAACTAGACCTAATGAAGGAATTGATTAATTACCTGTGCTAAAAAATCGTAATAAAAAACATCACTTTTTATGCATACTTCCAATCGTTTTTTCATGGTAAATATGAAAGAGTAATGTTCATGTCACAGAACGAGGAAAAACGCAACAATGAAATATTACAAGTGTATAAAAGTTACATGTAGTTTGTTTATTGCGCGAAGAAAACAAAATGTCTGCTCAGTCTGTGAGCAAGTTATTCAACCTCGTTCGACATCTGAATTATGTCATGACGCATGCGCACGAAATTCAACTCCCACAAACGCAATATTATGGTAAGTTTTCAACATATTTTCTTTCGGTGGGGGGTGAATTGTGTATTATCCTGAGGTCAATACACAAGAATGAGCCTGTTTATTCGAAGAATGAAGCTGAATTTGATCGAATTACTAGGTTCTTTTGAGTGTAATAAATTTGTGAGTTGTCTCCGGGATTATTACACCAAACTGGGACATATTCAGGTGGCGCATATTGAAAAAAGATTTGAACAAAACACGGAAAGCAATCATGTTGTTTTATGATATAAACAAATTATGAGATAATTTACTGTTGTAAATCCATGTTTTTCATTGTACACTCAATACATCTTTATCCAGATCAGAATCGAATCGTAAGTTCACGTAACAAAGTTAAAAAAATTCTTCAGTAACAAAAAAATGTGGCAATATTTTGTTCCGATGGACAATCCGTCTTCAAAACATGGAGTCCTACACCATAAATCAAGTATACCTCTTTAAAGTTAAGCGATTACAGGGATTGCGGAACTGAAGAATACTGGGTAGTCATTGTCATCATGATATTGAGATGATCATAAACAATTACTGAATTTGATACACTCTGTCATAGTCCAGTAAAAATAATTTTATTCTAAGAAACACATACTGACAGTGTTGCGATTGAGGCAATTAAATCAATTAAAATTCAAATCTATTACAATATACAAGGCAATTATTTTCGTGAAAAGATTATGTGGAGAATTTAAACTGGTGAATTTTTCATGTCTCGGATATCTTTTGCAAAAATCTTAAAGTGGTATCATTAATTGAATCACATATGCTGATGATACCGATATCCCGGAGATTGTTGGTTTGTACTGTTTGGGGTTTTTTTTCGAGTAATTTTAGTCGGTTGTGGGCAGTTGTGTACATAGCAGGGGTATATCGAACTATAGTTTAATCACTATCTACCTAGTGAGTGTTGCTTTTTATATAAATATTTGGCCGGGTTTGTTCCCGGTCCATACCCCGTAATAATTTAATATTTGAGGAAGATTACTATTAACATTCAAAAAGTAAAATACTGAAGATATATAAGTGTACCTGCCCTGAGTCATTTTCACCTCATTGTGACAATATTGCTTTTATTCGTTTTGAATGGGTGTCATGCAACTCATTTTGACATGTCCATATTGTGTATCGTTTCTGTAACTGTGTGTGTCCAACAGCTGAAAACAGCACTATCATGATATACTGTTTTTGTACACATTGTGATATGTTTATTTGCACAGTCTCGGACACTTTCTCAACACACCCTTACATCAAACACGTTTGATATCGCCTTGATGATATCTTATCTCTCCACTTCTTGATTAACGACAAATGTTTTAAATCAATGTCGATCAAGTGTCAATTTGGCACTGCAGAGCTTCAAAATCACCAGTCCCAAATATCTGAAAAACGTCCGCTATTGGGCGCCAGGGGTCAGGACATCCATTTCGTTTCTGACAGGCGGTTAGGGGTAGAGTTGCCTGATTAATGTCGATTTCGGCCCCTGGTTAGATTTACAATGATCGGCGGTGATTGTAACATGGCTTTGATGTTGTATTGTGCATGATTTGCTAGGGTGGTGTTCTGGTGCTTTTTGACTGGGGCTAGCGTGGGTGTGTCGCTATTTCCCCGAGGGTTATGGAATATTAGCAGCAGTACATCATCTTGCAAATTCTGTAGTTTCAATTTCAGGCCAATGTCCTGAACACCTATTGGCAGATTATGATAAGTTGTCACGATTTTTTTATTTACTATAATTACGTGTCGAATATAGGTCTACGTTCGATAAACATACGGTCCATGGAATATATTTATAATGTTTTCGTCTCAACTAATTTCGAGTTAATTCCTGGAGCGTGGGAGAAACATACACTTGCACACATACTTTCTTGATGGGTCTTCGTTTTTTTGCAATGTATGTATCAATATTTTACCGTTCAGTACAAGATTTGATGTAACCTAACATCGAACACATTTGGAATATTAAGAAAATATATATGAACGAAAGTTTTTATAAACAAGGACAAACATAAAATTTTGATGAGTATGAACGAACACTTTTACAGCTTGCATGAAGAAAGCATACATATCGTGATATCTTTGATATCAATGTAAGATCATCAAAATCTGATTGTATTGGTGGTAATAGATTGATACTTACATTTTCCCATAACATCAGAATATCTATAAAGTCTGATAAAACATGTATATACACGAAATCATCGCTCCATGTGATAAAATATAATTATATGATATATTGATAAATGACAAAAACAAACTATTTTGGGCATTTGATATGTTTTAGGTTTTTCACATCTTTGATTAACAAAGTTTTCAGGACACAGCATATTGGTGCTCCAGATAGTTACCTCATCTCGCAATACATTTAAAACTAGTAAGCTCATTTTTTCAGATAAGTTTACACATATCACCTACAGTTTTTTTTTCGAAAGATTCAATATTCCAATTTTGTTCGGATGTGTTGTTTAACAGATACATGTAGCCAAAAAATATAGTCAAACAAACGTATTGCTAAAAACAGATCGACTGCATTTGGTTCGAATTCGGATTTAGACATGAAAATAAACTACTGAAGACCGCACATGAGAATGTAGCCCAAAATTTATATATTTAATTAAACAACTGATACACCTGTATAGATAAGAACATATAATCATATTACATGTATTTATTATCACAAAAATAAATGTTACCTAGTGTATAATAGAGCATATTGAAGGAACCTAAAAGGACAACAACTATATGTATGCTCAATCATTTGTGTAACCAAAATTATTATGGTCTGGGAATGCTTAGTTATTATTAACTTTGATATTTTTATTTGCACAATTATTACCCTCCAAGTGATTCCAAGTGATTCATTTAGTGGTCAAAAGTTGTCTTTGGTTAATTGTCTTGGAATTTGTTTTCCTCGGTTTGTTTGGAATCTATTTGTGCTTTTATGGACAGAGTGTACTGTAATTTTCCCCCATGGTTCCAGGTGATACATTCAATGTTTAAAAGTTGTCCTCGGATTCGGTCTTGGAATATGTATTTCTGTGTTTGTCGAAATACATAAAATTTCGACAAAAATTTCGTCGAAATAGTTTCCTTGTCGTTTTTGTTTTCTCTCGCTTCGTGTGCCTGATGTTACTTTCTGTCCCCGGACTGTGAGATTGGATGACGGACCCTTTTTTGTTTGCTCACTTCGTATGCCTGATATGACTTTCTGTCCACGGATTATGAGATTGGATAACGGACTCTGTTTTGCTCGCTCGGAATTTTGGGGAATTCATGACGGGTGCCACTAGTGGGGCAGGAAATGCTCACTCTTTCCGGAACACCTGATTTCACCTCCTGATGGCCATTTACGGGGGTTCATGAGTTTCCCTGTCATTTTTGTTTTCTCTCACTTCGTATGCCTGATATGACTTTCTGTCCCCGGACTATGAGATTGGATAATGGACCCTGTTTTGTTTGCTCGGAATACTTGATACTGGGTATTGATTCCACGTCTATTTGTGCTTTTAAGGACAGAGTGTACTGTTGTTTCCCGCTTGGCTCCAAGTGATACATTCAGTTTTAAAACGTTTCCTCGGATTCAGACTTTGAATATGTATTTCTCTGGTTATTGGTAGCTTTTGTGCTTTTATGGCCAGTGTTGAATCCAAATGATATAGTTATTCATATACTCGCCACTCACACTTTGATGATGAATCAATTCTATTCTTCGTTCACCCTTGATCTGTTCATGGGATATAAATTTGAATGTCAATCGCAGTATGATAGACCCGCGTATTTTTCTAAAATACGTGAATGAACATAATTTACACACTGTCTGCCCATGAAGACGCCAGTGTGGTTTTAGCTTAGACTATTTGGTAGTTTTTTTATTCCGAAAATGCTGTATACTAAGTTTGTTATTGACATCATTAAACTATGGTTCTATTGGTTGATACACATGTATGTATCGATCTATGATACCATATGTGAGACACGTGGTGTCACATGTGAGTACCATATGTGAGACAGGAAATGCATGACTACTGCAGAAAAATTGTCAGTGATGCTGAACCACAAGAATTTCCCGGAACTATTTTTTCTTACCAATGTAATTGGTTGTTGATTAATCGTATACCATAATTCCATGTGTTCACATCAGAAAATACTTTTTCTCACAGTGTATGGGCGTGGCGAATTCGGATGTAAGAGCTGAGGCTTTACTTTTGAAAAAAGAAATCATTGATAGGTTTTCTATTACGTGGCTGGGTCGGTGAGAAATAAGTCGATGAATACGTATTTGATTTTGGAAATGAAGTAGTGGTCTCCCTCGGATCAAACCTAACCTTCTGCCACAAAATTGAGGTCTTATCTAAGGGGGAGTCTTATTAGAGGGGTTCATTTACACGTTAAAGTCAACCTAACGCCATAGGAAAGAGTCATTACAGAGGGGGAGTCTTTATAGAGAGGGGTCTCATCTGAGTATGTGTGTGTGTGTGTGTGTTGGGGGGGGGAAGGGTCACTGTATTTTGTTTACCTTGTGAATATAACTCGAACTGTATTTCAATGTTCCATGTGATGAGAGGCATGCTGGCCAAATTGTAACAGGATAGTTTGCACTGAATGCACTTTGCCCTGAGGCATATTGTTGATGGTCTTATCTGTAGAATTTGAAGGAAATTTATTAGGCCTCGCATGAAGACACTCACTGACTTATCTGATGCATAAAACCACTTTTGGAATCCCCTTCTTAGAAGATTCCTGTTTGCAATGTAAGATCAACAATATCATCTGTCATACACCGTTTAATTATTTGTCAACGCTTACTTATGGTTGGATTTTACGATGGTAAAATATGGAATTTATCACAACCCGACGGCAAATATGACACGAGTCATAAGGATAATACTACCGTCCTAGTGTGTTCATTCCATTTGCATGGAATATCATGGTGATTGACATACGTGGGACGAGAGATTCCAACTACTTTCATCACTTTTTGCTCATACGTCCTTTGAGCGTGAACCCGGTAGTTATTCTGCTGATAAATGACTGAGTGATTGATTTAGTTCCTGATTGCTTGATTGATTGATTCCCGAATCTGTATTTGATGTTCACTTTGAGATTTATTATTGAGACGTATATCAAATCACAAAAATATATAAATTGGTAAGAATAAATGCATCCATAAAATGAATACATCCTCATTTCAAACATGATGAGGAAGAGTACGATAAGATGATTATGTATATGCTTTATATGGCCTATGCATACACATGCTTTGAATCGTCTCATTTTTATCTCAGGTAAACCACAAAATCAGATACCTGCCCACCTCTCCAATCAATGGCATTTTATCGTAGTTTGTTTTGGCTTCCATATTTAATATCCAAGTTCTATGCAATTGTTAGTGGAAACGTAGTTACACTTGTCAATGTACACGTACACATATAGAATAATCCAAACAGCTTGTGTGTTTCATTTGCTTGATAATTAAAACTTCAGCAATTGCTTCATGCCTAGTCATATGATTAATATTCCTAGTTTCTTTACTAGTTCAAACTCTTCACTAGTGCAATGACTATAGCAAATCATGTCAGTTGACGCCATAGGACAAAATGTCTTGTAATACCTGCCCCATCCTCAACAAATGACGAGGGCTTTCTTCTCTGGGGACTTTCGTGTAGGTAGCAGCCACAGTATACCCTTTTTGTTTTCATAATTGAACCACACCTTTTCAGAATAATCCATGACGTGTCCAGGTGTTCAGTTCCCATTTGTATGTGGCATATTGCGGAATCATCGAGTCCCCGTATTCACATTGTGGGACACAGCGAATTCACATATTGTGTTTTTTCATTAAGACATGGAGGACGGTTTCTTATGTAGGGCAGAAACTGCCCAAAGTACAGTTCAGTACAATTGTCTGTTTTAAGACACTGTCTGTCTGTGATGAAGTTGTTGTGGTTTAGAATGTTGCTGTTTTAGTCATATGCGTTATATGTTTCGGTTTTTTATTGGTATCATCAGAATCGCAATCGCCTACTGATAATATATGCCCATAATCCATTTGACTACACTGATTTTGTTGCCTCATATTTTTGCTCCAGGAACGTAATAATAGGTTCAGCACTAATCGCCTTCACAGTTTCGATGTGGCGAAATCTTGTTGTTTATTGAATTCAATTGTATATTAAAAGTTGTACGTCTATTTACTTGCACATATTTTCTTGCTAATCACTTTCAACATATCTATTTTAAAACCCCTAAAAGAATAACAAAAAAAAATGTCGCCCTAAAAGTTGTCTAGGACACGAATCTTGCTATTAGTGCCATCCTTCAATCTGTCTGAAGGATGGCACTAATAGCAAGATTCGTGTCTCAGGTAAACCACAAAATCAGATTCCTGCCCACCTCTCCAATCAATGGCATTTTATCGTAGTTTGTTTTGGCTTCCATATTTAATATCCAAGTTCTATGCAATTGTTAGTGGAAACGTAGTTACACTTGTCAATGTACACGTACACATAGAAAATGGAGACGGATCATATCCAAACAGCTTGTGTGTTTCATTTGCTTGATAATGAAAACTTTAGCAATTGCTTCATGCCTAGTCATATGATTAATATTCCTAGTTTCTTTACTAGTTCAAACACTTCACTAGTGCAATGACTATAGCATATCATGTCAGTTGACGCCATAGGACAAAATGTCTTGTAATACCTGCCCCATCCTCAACAAATGACGAGGGCTTTCTTCTCTGGGGACTTTCGTGTAGGTAGCAGCCACAGTATACCCTTTTTGTTTTCATAATTGAACCACACCTTTTCAGAATAATCCATGACGTGTCCAGGTGTTCAGTTCCCATTTGTATGTGACATATTGCGGAATCATCGAGTCCCCGTATTCACATTGTGGGACACAGCGAATTCACATATTGTGTTTTTTCATTAAGACATGGAGGACGGTTTCTTATGTAGGGCAGAAACTGCCCAAAGTACAGTTCAGTACAATTGTCTGTTTTAAGACACTGTCTGCCCGTGATGAAGTTGTTGTGGTTTAGAATGTTGCTGTTTTAATCATATGCGTTATATGTTTTGGTTTTTCATTGGTATCATCAGGATCGCAATCTCCTGGTGATAATATGCCCACAATCCATTTGACTACACTGACTTTGTTGCCTCATATTTTTGCTCCAGGAACGTAATAATAGGTTCAGCACTAATCGCCTTCACAGTTTCGATGTTTCGAAATCTTGTTGTTTATTGAAGTCAATTGTATATTACAAGTTTTACGTCGATTCACTAGCACATATTTTCTTGCTTTTCACTTTCAATTTAGCTATTTTAAAACCCCCTAGAAGAATAACAAAAAAATGTCCCCCTAAAAGTTGTCTAGGACACGAATCTTGCTATTAGTGCCATCCTTCAATCTGTTCCCGTGATTAAGGCTCTAAAAGCTGCCTGCCTTTACCCCGTCCGCTATTAGAGGACTACTATCACCACGTTTATGTGCCTGTTGCGACGATTCTAACACTGGCACCCAGAGAGGGATCCGGTAAAAGATCGGCCCCGGACTTTTAAGCCTGGTAGAATTTTCGTGGAAAGTCTCCCGGATTTAATGTCATCCCTGTTGAATATTTAATAGCCCGTCTGCATATATATTGGGGTTTTTGTTGTCTTTGTGGAACACAAAGTAACTAGTCTTATGGTGAAAATGAAGACATATCACCTAAATGCCAAGGTGTTGGCTTAATGAAGTCCACTATATTAAAGATTTGGTTAATACCTCAATTTAAAAGAACTAGTTTGGCATGGAGAGAAAACTGGTATTTAGGATATCAGTTGATCTATTAATATCCTCTGCACATATGGATAGTGTAGTTTCCTGCAAAGCCCCTGCTGGTATGAGAATGCACGAGTCATTTATATCTAAGCTATTTTTACGACATTGTTTATGGTATGGTCTTTGTCCAATAATACCAGGTTATTTCTTTGCAAAATCCATCAAGTTAGAAAGTCAAGGTCAGCTGCCATATCAGTCTGATTTATGAACCTTGATTGGAATCTGGGTTTAGTAGTTTGAAATCAGAAGTGTTACACTTGCTCATAACACGAAACGCTCCTTTGGCACGTATCAGAAAAGTTATGGTTGCTAGGTGACCACATCACGTGGGGGGTGCTGTGACTACAAGGGTCAATATAAATAAAATACCCCCCTCCAACGAGTCCCCATCGAGCATTCCTTTCCCCGCGTAAAATGTTAATGTATCAGGCGCGCTTTGGTGATGAATATCAGTGGAAACAGACTAACGACCTTGAAAACAACCATTAACAGAAACTTTTATGGTGCCTTTCATTGGTCGAGTTGGGTCACGTGACAGTCCCAAAGCGGTCATTATCTTTGAGTAATGACCTTTCGTCTTGAGCGATTGGATTATATCACATTTCAGTTGGGTCACGTGACAAATAAAACTAAATGAGAAAAAAGCTTTTGTCGGTTTGATCCTCTGCTTTGATATAATATTTGCCTTTAGCAACTTTTTAGCAACACATTTGACCAGTCCACACCATGTTTCTGTCTTTCCTCAAAAGAAAAGAGCCTTTATATATGTGGACTTTGATATCGAACTTTATTGTTTACTCTTTGTAAACATAATAAGGAAGTCGGAATGGTACTTAACTCGTCTTATTCAAACTAAAGCCTCTTTGTTGTGAATTTATACATGGCGTGTGGTGGTTCGGAGAAGTTTTACCGCCCTCCAAGTTTCAAAAGGAACACCAGGTATGCTGTGCAGAGGTGAGATAAGCGACGTGCAGTTGAAGTTATCAAATTAATGAACGGGAAATTTGTCGAAAGTAAGAGGTCGAAGGTGAGTTCATGCGAAATGCGTTTCGAGTATTTTGAGTATGTGTACATGTCAAGAAACGCGTAATTTATAGACATATTTGGATAGGCTTGTGTGTGTTTCGATGGGTGAAGCTCGAATTAATCATGTGACATTGAGTGTGATATGGCGTTCAAGCAACTTAATACATGCATGTTTGATTTCATGGCAAGCTTTCAAAATATACCGTGCACACCTGTGCCATATCGTATGTACATGTAATATTTGTAAGTGGGCATTCAAAAGAAAAAAAGGGCAAGTAGTGATGTTGTCATGTGGGTTATCTATCGATTACAATACCTAAGGGTCACCAGGAGGTTATTGAGGTCAATATTCGAATAATTTGGAGACAGGCTTTCCCAACATTGTATTCATTATTGAACAAATATGTGTAATATCAACAAAGGTGGCGCCACGGAACAGAGCACTAGACTCCAAACGGCAGGCGCATGCGCCATTCGCTCGATATGTTTTCTAAGTAGAATTCTCCACTTTGGCCCGAGAGGACGAATGCTGGAGCGGCCGCCATCTTGTTTTCAACTATGATGTTTTCAAGTTATTCCCAAGAGAGAGCCTATTGTACATGTCGTTGTTGTTGGTTATCCGTTTTCCAGTCCCTGTGAACAGAGCGTAAACAGCATATAGCAAGAGTATACATGTATACTTGATATACTGAATTGATCGTCAGTATATTGAATGTCCTCATCTGTTATTTTTCATCAATATAATGTATTAGTATATTTATCATTCATAAGAAGGCAATAGCAAAATTTGATCGATGTATAATGATCATATTATATAGACCTAGCTATTGACAAGGCATTAAGTGTAGTCACCAGACACTTTTTGCTCGTAGATATCAAAATAATTGATGATGCCTCCCTCAGGGACATGTTAAGTGATTTAAAAATTTTAGATGTTTCAATTCATTTTTTCCCAGTTATGATAATTATATACCTGCTAGTTCCATAATCGCTTCTAATGATATTTTATGATATAGTGACAACAATGCCATTTATTATGTGGTGAAGGTGAATTGGGCTTAAGGACAGGACAGCTACGCTATTACTTCTATTGATTTGTATTGGTTTTCTGATATATATTGGTAATATATCAACAAAACTTTATGCAAGTATTCAACGATATTCCCGAAAACTATGATAAATTCTGGATCGTTCCTAAAATGGGTCCAAACTACCCTAAATGGTAAATGTTCGACAATAAATTTGGTTATAAAAATGGTTCTTGAAATAATGTGAATCAATCGAATTATTCTATTTTATCAGCAATTTTTATCAGCCAAGAAGTGCATGCACTTTGCGGCAAACTACAGTTTCTACAAAAGAAACAAATAGCAAAACGAGCGGATCCTTGCGGTAACAGATTCCCTGTAACGCGGACCGCTTAAAAATTTTCATCCCTTGGCTAATCTCAAACCCATAATTACTCTGCCAGGTTTATAAAAAAAATCTGCTAATGTTTGTTGTTACATTATTATGTCTGGGAGGGTAGTTGTATTGGCGGTAATAATGGAATTGCGTCAATGAGATAATTTTATTTCGGTCTGTTCTCGCGAGTGTAAATATATAATTATTCCGAGTGGAATCAATGCGTAAAATAATTGCCATAACTTGATGAACATGCATTAATGTGGTGAAATGGCTATATTTTCGCGAGGAAATTAACAAACTGGCAGACACAAAATGGGCTCACTCACTTGTCAAATGGTATATTTAGAGACGTGATAAACAAAAAGAAAACAGACACTGCTCTGCTGTAATGGCGGACATTCTCTTAATTTATAGTGCTTCATTTCTTTATTGTTTACTTTTTGCTTATTTTGCAGGGGTTTCGCGGCCACGATTCCTAAATTCACGTCACTTGATGGTGTGGCTTCGAAGCGGTGAGGTGTGCGGGAATCTGACTTCATTGGTCATCGCGGACACGGAGACTTTGCAAAGGCACGCATACAAATTCGGGCATGCATCAGCCATTTTGAATGCGGCTTGTGAGACTTCGGAAAGACCTCAAACAACACCGTCAAAAATGATTGTTCGTTCGCGCTAAGGTAGGTCGGAATTCTGTGAATGTTTTGTTTTTCGAGACTATATTTTTCTCTCGTCATTCTACGTATATTATATGCCAATTTAAACGCGTGTGCTGTTTTAAATCGATAATGAGACCTAATTAATTTGTATTATCAAATTGCGCTGACGCGACCACAAACACATATTTCCCCGGGGATGGCGACCTTTTTTATGGTGATACGTGCCCACTGTTTAAAAAATTTTTTTTTTTCACAAAATCACAGCCTTCATGCACACAACAGCTTTGTCTTGGGTATGTTTCTGAAAAAAATGTCACATCTGTCGCGACTATTGCAAATCCGTTGTTTCTCAGACTGTTAAAATTTATTGCTAAAATAAACCGGTGTCTTAGATGTGGCAAGCAACACTTGACATAAATTTCGGGTTGGACAGAAAAGGTAATAAATATATCCTTTTGGGGCTGTTGGCCTGGTCAAGTCAAGTATGTAATTGATTGGGTATCACTGAAACCCGGCTGCAAATATTTGTACGGAGACTTATTAATAATATATTAAATATACATAATATATATACAAGAATCATGGCCTGCATGGCCAAGGGGAAATGAAACACGATAATTCAATGGATATAGTTTTATTTCATGCTGAGAAAAAAATCATTTTATTAGAAAATGACATCGATTTTATTCAATGCGTGTATATTTTATTGTATATACTGCATTTGCTTGCATAAAATAATAGTTACCATAGATGATTCCAAATGCATAAGTAACCTAATAATTTTAATGAATCCAATAATATGTATGAAATAGAATCTGTAACTGAAATGTTTGCATTCGAATTATTATACCAACAGAAACCAACCTTGGAGTTAACTATAGTATATAGTTTATATAACTATACTATATAACTATATGTAAGTATAAAAAACACATTACTATATATTTGACGAGAAAATTGGCGAGAAGGCATTTTGGTATAAATGGTTCAGAATTGGAATATTATATACTCACCTGGTTCTAGGTAATTACTCAGGATTTTTAAACAGCATTTTGCGAAAAGAAAATAGTTACCTCCGGAATATGCTCATGAGTAATTGCTACAATAATTGTTTTGAAAATTCAGAAGACATTGCATAATTAAACCATGAAACCGCTCCGAGGGAAGGCTCTTCGTAACCCAAACAATGCGTTAATTTATAAGATGCCCTTGGAACCCTATAATTACAGTATTATGTCCATCAAACCTTGCATAATTGTACTTTCGGTTATGCCATCCGAATGTGGTTATTGTATACTGAACTCATGCACTACATAAAAATGCCATTGTTTGTAAATACACCAATAAAAATTTAAATGTTATTACCTATTTGCATTTAATTAGGAGTTACACTTTGAAACATCGAGGTTCAGAAAAGTATTCGCAGAAACAAGTGGTGATTTCGAGTGGAATTCATCTCGGTTTGAGAGAAGGAGAAAAAATATGACAAACACAGAAATAGACGTTGTTCCTGATTCGTGGGAACTCTTTGCCTGGCGTACGAATACATTGCCCTCTTTCTGCTCTTGGCTGGCGGCAAAGTACACACATTTGCTAGTCATAACATAGTGATTGATGGATCATAATGAAGCTCAGTCAGCAACTTCTTTTAATTATACATTTGTAATTTTTCATTGGCACGAATATGATACAAATATTGAAAAAAAAAGAACAGAACAGAGAACGTAGTTTGAATATAGCGAGGCACGGACATTGACATGAAGTGGTTTGTAGCGATATGCACTTTATAGCCGCCGAAGGCAAAGTGGTGAACTAGCTAGTACCTAAGAACATGTGTGAGATCCTGCTGTACTGCAGTACTGGCTTGCAACTATTTTTTTCTGCCGTCGACAGGTATCGGTCCGAACTGAATGCAACAGGTTTTCTGTTCCAGTCCAATTTCGCTTCTGCCCGGCGGCAATATATCTGGTGCCATTATACTGGAAATATGAAACCGATCGACCGACTGCATAATGTTATAAAGGTTCTAATTAAGTTATAAATTCGCAATATATATAATTGTCAATGGCCTTTGGCAAACCAATCGAGACTCGTGGAGCTGGGCACACATGTTACCATGCAAAAACGTGTCACCAAGGCGAAGTCCTTCTGGTGTCCCGCGAATATTTCGTCATTACCAATGTATAACCATTATGCACGTGACCAGCCCACTTTCCCTCTTTGTGTTATGTTTTTCCTCTCCACATAGGAATATCATCCCTTCTCTCTTTGAATTTGATACAAATCCAATAATAATCACCAAAAAACACATTATTAGAAAAAAAAACTTCGGTGTTTTCAAATGCCTAATTGTATTACCAGCGGTACATGTTACTACAGGATGAACTTTACCAGACAGTACCCCGCGGTTACATGGCGTATGTGTGCTGGTTCCACACAAGCTCTGATCAATATCTCGGCGCCAAAACTATATCTTTCCGATTTCGAATCGATGTTATGTCCCTTTGAGCAGGTAGCGAAAAATGTACAGATCGATTTCGTGAAAACAAAAAACATCGATTTATTGGACATGCTATAATTGCATTGTCAGGAGTGTCACTGTAGACAATTTACTTGAGAAAAAGTTTCAAATGTTTCGTTGGTTTTGATACTGGTAACGATCACAAGACAACAAATATTCCCGAATGGTTCCATGTGACTATTGGTGTTAAATGTTGGCAAACAATGTTGATATCCAAAATTTCAGGACGGCATGCAATATATCCTCGTTCGGTTAGCTGTCGAGACACATTTTATACATTGCTGCTTAGTTGGCCCATGAATTCATGTTACTAATTAAATTTTCTTTCATTCATCTCACTGACATGCTATTGACATCTATTAATGACATTAATCTATTATTGACACCAATCTATTAATGACATTAATAATGCAAAAACAAATGTCATTACTGATGCAGTGTTGTATTTTAGGTGTGCTAATGTCATCATCGAAATCTGGTTGTATTGGTAACAATAGGACACTTAGGATACTTACACTGCCCATATAGAGGAAGTAATACTCATAAGTTTACTTCTTGGGACACATCCGGTTATCAGAGTGATATGTAGAGTTCTGTACTATCTACTCGTGTTATCCCAGTACCAGCTAATATCTGGATTATGTTGTGGTGGTCATTAGGAAATGCAAGTTGTGACGACAAAAATACCCCCACCCCTTATGTAGTGTGTACCAAGGTGTGTTGTATGATGTTCATTGTGTGTGAACAATGAATCCAATATATTATTGTAGCTTGGTATACTAATTTCTACGCGATGTGCAAAATTAAATGTAATTACTGGTAATTATCTTTTTATCATATATTATATGAGTAATTAATGCATTAAGGCATGGGGAGGATTCATGCTGTGCAAAACAATTATCACCTGTTTCCTTGAAGACCGATAGGGATGGAAAGAAGCCTGAAAGGCAGGTGAAAATTGCACCGCTATCATGAAATCCATATTTCATCCCTGTGCTGGCTGAATGAGGCAACAAATAGCTGTCAATTTCACTTAGGACTCTAATTGCTTTAATCACATATGTCTCTAGAAAATACCACATTTTGTCGTATCCAAGGTTATATTTTGTTGTTTTTTGGCGCTAATTGAAATTACACAGTATTCGATGCACATGTGACAGTGTGCATATTAAGCGATCTTCACAAAAAAACGCATGACTTAGAGCTTTGACTATGTATAATTATAGATAGCATCTTTTAATAAAAACATGAATTAACCTGAATAAAGGTGTCCAACAGAGTTAATAATCAA
This sequence comes from Terebella lapidaria, assembly GCA_949152475.1. NCBI lineage: Eukaryota > Metazoa > Annelida > Polychaeta > Terebellida > Terebellidae > Terebella > Terebella lapidaria. The sequence goes on from OX424567.1 coordinate 5,847,268, forward strand.
CATTACAAAGCATAGATGATGCTACATAAAGGATAACGATGAAATGTACTTTGTGTGGTCTTTATTATACACTAAAGCCGCCTTTGTATGAACATGAGTTGTATTCATAAATCATATTCGATATTGGCATCTTGGTATACATAGACTAATGTAAAAACGTTTCAAAATGACAATGTCATTAAAATATGTTCAGCTGTCCACCACCATCAGGTTTAATATTAACAGTGAATAACGAATTTCAGTTCATTTTTATACAATTCAGGATACCACGAGCTCGTTTACCAAATATACATGTGTATGGAATATCGAAGTATAGCTTGATGTACACGCATTATCATGCATTTGGGATATAAATAGTAATATATAGTGTGAGGATACCCTTGAAATATGAACTAGTCATATTTGAATTCTGAAGGTCATATTTTGTGTTCAACCGTTCGAAAGGGATATACATTCATATGTACAAGGATATTAATTGTCATTGATCCATGGACACCCAGAAATTCAGTTCGGTGAGTCACAAAGTAAGTGACTGGTATAAATATTGGTGTTATACGATGACGATTTTAATACTGATTTCATTGAGATCTGTAGGTATGTGATGAATGTACCACATGGATTTTAGAAAGTAGTCTAGTATGGGCGGGATAATAACGTTAACGTGGAAAGAATGTGATAATAAGCTTGGCATGTATGAATAATTGTAACTACAAACAAATATACCACTTAACATATAACTTTTCAGACTGATCAAAGAAATGTGTTTCTTCATGGACTTCGTTCGATTACGTGAATGTTTCGTCTATTCCAGAAATATCGTTTTATAGGCTTCTCATTGTCATGGTCAAAGTCTTTTTTTATGTTTATACTGTTTTTATGTTTCTACTGGTGTTTACTCCATATTTCGTTTTTGAAAATCAACGAAATTTGTTGTTGTTTCCAGGGTAGAATCATCACAAGTGTCCTACGTGGGACAGAAAATGCAAACTCTTCCATGACCATTTGATTCACTCTAATGAGGGGTCTGAATTTCCTACAAATATCGTCATTTGAGTTTAGCAATATTAAACGTTGAGTTTCTGGTCGCCTGGCCAGTTGCTGGTGTTCATGCCTAGCGCAATCTGTCGATCTGCGCGATCGCTCTGCGCGTTCGATGCATCGACCACACGTGCGAGCATCTCAGGGACGGAAGACAGCAGGCACCACGAGAAAAGTTTAATAATAGTAAGAGGCTCGTCATAGAAGGGGTGGTCAATATCATATTTGGGTGGGAGTCGGGGATCTGTTTGAGAAAATCCCTGAGTCGCGCATTCGGTCAGTCGATGGCACGCGCAAATCGAGCAAATCCCTAAAGCACGCTTCAATACTACGCTTGTTGTCTGTTACATACATTAAGGAATATACATACATACTTGCAGCGGTAGCATATATAGGCAATAAACAATAACAACGAGTGTTAGTTAATGTTTTATATCTGTTGCAGCGAGGACGTCGTTGCTTACACTGCACTCACTGTTGGACAGTCGATATTCAATCAGAAACTTGGATAAAGCAAGGCATCTGTACACTTTATAACCAAGATTTAAACCTTTCACTAGATAGAGCAAATCTCTGATAATAGAGTCCGGGCGAGAACGGGAACAATGTAGTTTTATAACATGTGCTCAAAAGTGAAGAGGCAAACACCTCACAATCAAAGCGGGAGAAACTCAAAGTGAAGAGTAGACTCGTGCAAGTAGGCAATTGTACTTCGTCTAAGACGAGTCGGGAATCACACGTCAATTCATGTGGCATTCATGGCTGAAGTTTGACCTACTGGCAGGCGGACAGGCATTTTTACTTAGCAAAACTTTATTATATATGGGTACATGAGCCGTGAATCAGTCTCGCTTGCTCGACATTTGGCAGGCATTCCTGTAGGTTACATGTCGGGACGAGGTGATTCTCTCAGCATGTTTATTTATTAGCCTAGAGGATAAATAGGTAGTGCATACAAACTCGAACTTGCGCAACAGCCACGCATGATATAGAAACAGTAGATCACTATCAAAAAGTTTCGGAGGCTTACGAAAGAGGTTGGCTGATAAGTCATTTTGACAATAATATATGCTGTCCTTATAGTTTTATTTAGATAAATTAACAAGCACGCAGATTTTCAGTATGCCTTGAAATTACTACCTAAACATTTATCAAACTTAAGTTTGGTGTGATGTAGACAAAATCTGTCACCAGTATATGCAGCATGACCTATTTGCATGTTAATGTTTTGAAATTCATGATGAGTGCCACATGTGATGCAGGAAATGCTCACTCTTTCCGGAACACCTGATTTCACCTCCGTCATGAACCTCCATTATATGGCAATATAATAGAGGTTCATGAAGTTCCATACAATGTTATCGATTTTGACTGACACTGGACATTGTGATTGGATAACGGACTCAGTTTTGTTCGCTTGGAATACCTTGTGCTTGGGCAATGGTTCCATGGTCATCGATATGACTGGGAAAATTTGAATGGGTCCAGTGATCTCCATGTCTTTGGTAATATCATAGACATCGCCAAGACGTCACATGCATATGACACGGTAACACATCACTGTGGTCGGTGCCAAGTATCGCCAGGAAATTCTCCGTCTTCCATATATGTGTCTATATAATCATGATAAGCTTTGTCCTATATGCATAAGAAATATGTACATCCCTTAAAAACGAATAGAAGGTACTTCAAAACAAGTACAAGGATGTCTTTATCTACTCCCGAACCCGATTGAACTCGTGAAATATAGTTGCAATATGCACCTTGGCATGTAGACTCATGGTACTGTTACTGCTGGTTGAAGATAAATTAGGTGATCTTTAGCTATATTCTCTTTTCTCATCTGTTCATCTTTCTCACATTTACGATGCATATAGTTACATCATATACCCGGCCAAACTTTGGCTGCATTTCAGAAGCGTCGACCAAAAATTTAACGCCCATAGAAAATTATTACCACTGTCAGGGGTTTTCTAACTAAGAGCATCAGTCACAGGGGGGTAGAGCTAACAGAACTGGCAGCAGCAACTGGCCGGGATGCCTGGCCAACTGAAGGATGTCAGGCTGACGAATGGAGTGCTTCTTTCTCCGTGGCATGTCGGAGGCAGAATAGCTAAGAAACATGTCTAAGGACGGGGGTTGGGGTGTCTTTGATTTGTGTTCTGTTCGCTAGCCTCGGGGGTGATGGTGGGTTGCTTATCATTGCTCACAGGCAAGTCTTCGATAAGGTAAATGTACCGACTCGGCGGAGCATGTATCTGTTCTCTTTCCGTGGTGGTGTAGGAAGAGAAACACCAAGATATTGGAATAACCGGGTATTAGATAAACAGTACAGTATGTGCACGCTCTTTTGCAAGATATACGCAGCTCAGTATGGAGTGATGTACACGCCGTGGTATATGTGTATAAATAGGTACAGCGCCGAGCCTGTTTTCGTTTGCCTGTGCATCTGTCTCATTTATTTTCCCGCTTGTCCCTCGTTTACGCACGTGGCCTTTGCATCTTCGCATTTCGCTAAACTCACCAGCACCCCTCAGTGCTTAGTCGGTTGTACCTTCACTAGCTGTCGGGGAGACTTTTTTGTTACCAGGACCGACCCAGATAAAATATGTATGCAGGAAGACGCTGGCTTTTGAACGTGACCTTCAAAGGACGGGAACGAGCGAAGTCTATGACCTAACAAGTCTCGCAAGGGGACCATACGTTTTTTTTTCTGTATGAGGGGACCATACGTTATTTCATCCACTGTGCAAAAAAACCGACACCAACTTATAACTCCTTTCTTGGAAGCAACTTTCTCGTCATTTTCGACTAGACCCCTCAATCCCCCCACGCCACTCCCCCCCCCATGTCCATGCCCCCGTCGCTCCTTTCGCACCAAACACCCGCCTCACACAACACAAATATTTCTAAGGTCCCTGGGGGCTGTGACGTCAGAAGGTGGGGACGTTCGTTTCTCGTGCAAATGGCGGTAAGTCGCAGACGAGAGAAAGCCGTGGGGGTGTTGGGGGTGGCGAGATGGGCCATACACGGGCAGCATCCTCGTGATTTACTAGTGAATAGAGACATGAAACTTGTTAAGAAGACTTTCAGAGCTAATGGCGGAACCGAAGTAAAGAGCTAACTCTCTGAAGCAACGCAAACCCGTTCCACCCGATGAGCGAAACAAAGGCAAAACATTTCCTCGGACGGAATGAGCGGTGAAAGTTCTGACGTGTTCAGTAGCTTTAACTGGTATATGTCACGCAAACATCAAATGAAGCCTGAAGATGTTTCTCTATTGGAATTTCCGATCAATCGTTTAAAATATAATAAATACAGTGGGCCTATGGTATCTAAAATATGTACACTCATTTTCAGTTATTCAACTGAATGAACTAAAACTCCGCGTATGGCCAATTTTTCTTTGAAAGATGAATACAATATGTAATAAAAAATGAATAAATGATTGTAAGATCGAAACTGGTAGTTTTTTTTTAATGACTGAAGAATATGATGCCATTCACTATGGAATGAAAACGATAATTTCATATCGAAATTACATAACATATAATTATAGTTAAAAATTATAGATACTTACATTTGTAAATGGTTTCTTTTCATTTTCCGTCATAGCGAAAATTACAATTGGAATATAAGTTATTAAGTTATGAGTTTTCGAATTTAGGAAGTACAAACTTTTTTTTACAAAGTTTGAAAATGTATCAAATTAGGTATATTTTTTATAAGAGTTTTACACAACTAGACAGAAATGAAACCGGGGGGGGGGGTCATAAAAGAAAACAGTTACATGTATTGCGATTCCAACACCTTCGCACAAAGAAAAAATGCTCGGGAGTAAATGGTATCTCTGGTATGCATGGTCTCCCGAGGTTCTGACGCGGCACTCACAAAACAAAATGGCGGCCATGACGAGGGCCAACCATGGCCTGGTTACCTACATCGATACTCGGCTGAAGAACGGACTCTCTTCCTTACGTGCCGCTCTCTGGCGAGCGACACGGAACGAAACCCCTAGCGACAGCGGGCTAATTAACAAACAAAATGGTAATATTTTCGTTATATTATAATTCAAATTGTCATCATTGAATGTACAAAGTTCATTTGAGACGGATGCCATGCAAGCATTGTATACTATAGGTCACCGTGTAATTTTCTTCCGTATGTTTTTTTTTGCGTCGGAATTTATAAACGTGGTACAAATCAAAGCATTTTTTGCGACAAATTATTTAATTGGTTACAAGTCATGCGGTTGGTACGCAGTAGCACACACTTTGTGTGTCGTGGAAGTCTTGATTTTAATTATGCAATTAATTATGTCTCAGTTATGTGCCTCAACTCTCACATAAATATTCAGTACGGAATAAATACTGGGCACTCTATGTGTGCTTTTGTATATATGCCTTGGAAATGTGTGTGCCAAGGTATACTATCTCTGGTGAAAATGAATAAAATTAGGATATCGTGTAATATGAATAAATATATGGGAAGGGGCGTGAAAACAATATATTAATTTATTCTGGAAGTGTATATATCGATTGTGAAGCGAACAGCACAAACAGTTGAACACTGCCATGTTTGTCAAAAAAATTAAGAAGTATTTGTTTTGTGAAGTCATATTCCCATACACACTGCAAGTAAATCTTCATACACGATGTCATATTTACACTCCACATCACGGCGATAAAATCGGTAGTGGCAAATCAAGAGAATTTTCTGCCATTATGACGTTTTCTCATATCAGATCATTATTTGTATAATGAATACGTTTTGATAAATAACGCATGCCATTGATATTCTTTTATCCTATAGTGGTATATTTTATAATTGGAAAATTTATCGTAATATTTATCGTATATAGCCTATAATTTTTTTCACACTAACCCACACATTCTAGCAAAGACCCTATATAAGCCTAGTGTTTTAGGGTCTTTGATTCTAGCTATCTCACCTATTTAGGCGTGATATTTATTCTGGTGTCGATAATTTCGAAAAAAAATATAAACTAATAATATCCTTCGACACCAACCTACTTTTATCATTAAATAATAATAAAATCATGTGATCCAAACAAATATTTGAATTCATGAGAACCAGAACTGAAATGAAATATATATTTTATTTTTCTTGATAATCAATGAATATGATGAATAATGGGTCTAATATATCGTAGTGGGTTACGTATTTATCGGTCATATAAATTTACATTTATGCGTCGATTGCGTTAAAATTTAATTGATGATAAACCCTATAGGATATCAAGAAATGTCAAAGCAATTTATTTAATTTACAGGTGGCGTCATAACTCGAACGCAAAACTTTTGTTGCATTGTGATCGCGGATTCGGGAAAAGACAGAAACAAAACGTGTACAAAAATTCCCCAACAATAACTGCCTGGAAGATGTGTCCACGCTGTGAAAATCTCCAGAACAACGCTACACACTGGGAAAAAAAAGGTCAGTACAGAATTATTGCTTCTTCTTATCTTCAATTTGCATTGGTTCCTCTCTACCTTAGTGGAACCGGTGTTCATTTTTTCTCCTCTGCTCCCGAGATTTACGGTTTCTCGTTCTACCATCGCGGACCTGGAATGGAGAGTTTCTTCATGAATTTTGTTCCACAATGTGGTCGGTAGGCCGCATTTGATTTGTGCCCGTGTGGGGATCGCTGTATCGGACCGCGAATAGACTGAGCTGAATTGGAAAACAGCCCGCGGTCGAATTATATATCCCGTGGCATGATCATGATACTGAGCAGAAATATATTCAGGAAATCGCTTTGGTAATCTGATATGTATTGATTCGGCTGGTGTTCGATAAATGGGAAAGCGTCTACTTTTGATTCACATATATACTTTTTTTTTTGGCGTATGAAGGTAACGCCAATTTTTTATCAGTGCATTTGATTTTAAGTTAAGAATATCTTACAATAAAACTGGCAATTGATATAACATAGAATGCTTTCCAAAACGTGCCCATAAAATGTGGCGTGACAGGCATGAGGTTGACCTAGTTTATATTTCGTTTTTTCCACCTTTTTTGTGCTTCCTGTTGCGTCTATTTCTGGCATGGAAAGCTTTCGATGTTAATACTCGATGCTCTAAGTCGCGAGCCAGGGCTGCGCAGAAATAATAAACATAAACGACGCCATCTTAGAAAACAAAAACTTTATAGAAAATAGTTCGTTGTTTCTTCAACATTTAACGACTAGTATACACGTATTTTCATAATATTTTGGTGGCAATACGTTTGTGGATGTATTTCAGTCAAATTTGTGTACTTCATGTTACTCTTATTTCTTATAAGAACTTGTTTTGAATATTCGAACTTCGTATTTTTTTTGCTCTCTCTGTCTTTGAGGAGTTTCGTAAGACTTCGTGGAAATTCGACAACTGCACAGGCCCAGATTCATTTCAGCGCTTCGATTAAAATCGACTGTGAATTTGTGCAACGCAAATGCACGGTAAATACACTATAGTTTGTTGGTTTATACACCAATATATCCTCGAATTTTCAGTATCATTTTTCCAGGGAGCTAAATTTCTTAAGATGCATAAACGGCGGTCTCGATTTTGTTTTAATTTTGTTTTATAATATTCGACGCTGAATGCATTGTAAACAGAGATTGTATTGTGAACAATTCCCAAATATTTCTTCAAATTATAATATATAATTTGTAAGTAGTGAGAAGTTCCGAGATGACGATACGCCTAAAATATTAATATTGTTACGAAAATCACAAATGGCGGACAGGATGATATGAAGAATTCTACTTGCAGAATATAGCGTTTTCAAAATAGCTTGAATAACAGCATATTTAAATAAATATTTTGAGTGCCTTTCATATGGAGCAAATTGTATTTCGGTTTCCTCATTTCATAAGAAAATCTGTCTTAAGTGAAACTTGTTAAACGGAATGGATTGTGTTCAATCGAAGTTGAAATAAGGTTTGAATTTTTGTATCTCTGGATTTATATTGTATAAAATATTGTACACGTATATTTCAAGATATGATCACGCAGTTTAAGCCTGTGCGAAGACAAATGATAAACAACAATATGTGTTTAATGTGCATGTGTTGTAAATCTCATGTCGTTAGCCTTCTTTCGAAATACCATGACGTATATTATTTTGAATACTTTATCTGACTGAAATGTTTATATATAAATCAAACATGTAAAAATTCATCATTAATACCGGAATGATTATGGAGTCTTAGAATGAAGAATTCAATGAACAGCAATGCCTCAGCTATTCGCTTACTTTGCGTTCAGGCCCCATATCTTCAACTTCATTTTGATAGGAAATACATTGATTCCAATGTCACTTGAGGACAATGTACAATTGAGGACGACAACGAAATGCAAGTAAATATCAAAATCAGACAAGTCTCAGTGGACATCCGAAATACCCTTACATCTTTGTATTCAACCCGTAGATATAATCCACTTTTTGCTATCTCCATGGCAGCGAAGCGTCATGCTGGGGCCGCCCGATCGCACCTCCAGGGAATTGCATACCAAGGTGTCCCCCATACCCCCAGTAAATCAGCCCCAAGACCTCTTTGTGAATCCCCCGGAGTGAAAATACCAAAGGGAGTCCCATTGTTTGTCCGGGGTGAGTTATTTGGCAGGTGGTGAGGAGGGTCCAGTGCCACCTCCGGCTGGGGTCTGAAATTTGTAGGGTGGGGTCTTCACTGAACACGGGGAGGACGCTTGCCATCACAGGCGTCACTTTGGCACCAATTTGTGCATTTTTGGCGGTGTCGCGTTTCGCCCGTGTGGGCGCGACGGTAAATCAGACGCTATGGTCTGGCAAAAGTTCGTCTTCTGTTTTCACCTTTTTCCAGTGGTAAAGGCTCATATATAATTCACGAGAAAGGGCGGTTCCAGATAAAGAGACAATTGGCCTTTTCTATTCCGTGGATGAATGAAAAAAATAACACTACAAAGCATCTCTTGTATTTATGAAAATTTGCAGCTGTGTTTTCATTTTTTGCAAGGATATGGATTAGGGCACAGCTCTGGTTGTTAGACACGATCATACAGATGATGCCTTGGTCGTCTTTGAGAAGAGGCATCGGCCAGAAAGAGAGAGAGAGAGAGAGAGAGAGAAAAAAAAGCAGAAGAAAAGGAAACAACAATACATAAGATGTAGATCTATTTCATTTTCCCCCCCAATTTTCTGTTGAGGACTTCAATTACCTCATAAATTTAATTTAATATGACTTCATATATTCTGTGGGAAACATCAATTGACTTCAATTCAACAGGAATTTACCATTCTAGGCTGATTACTCTAATTGGAAAAGGAAAAGTATCACAGTGCATTTATTTTGAGAAGAGCAGACAAGCTATCAGAGTATTGTATGATTGCATCACCATTGCATCTTGAACATGATCATTATTTTCACCCGACATCGTGTGACTATAACAAGAAAATACTTCAATGTTCTGTGACTCCAATGTGTCTTTGACAGATACATTTCCATGATCACAATCCATATCTTCAGCATCTGACATTTTGTTTATATTAGGCTTTCTATTATAACATTGATTCAAGATGGATAGTTTGATAAATGGCTATGGAATGCCTAGACGATTGTCCGCGATTAGAAATTCGACGTGGTCGTTTCTCATTCAATGACCTTGGACACGCCATGGCAGCCAGATTTACATCCGGGCACTGATGAAAACCCTCTCTCTGGGTGGTGTGAGTTACAGCAATCAGACCAAACCCTATATTAGTCAGTGATGACCGATGTATAGTGCCTTTTGCTGTTTTTCTAAAGGAACTCAACCTCGCAATTTTTGCAGGGTGGGGTTAATAGCTAACCAGGCAGTGAAGGCCACCGTTCGGCTGTTTGACTGGAGGAACCCCAAACCCCCTCTATACCATATCAACTTCGTACCCACATCTTCCAGACTCTGCCATGAACTGACAACAACAGTACGTAGATGGAAGCTGCATGGAGAAACTTCCACCACCCAGCTAAGATCCAATTTAAACAGTGCTCGTAAAAGTGGGGTCTACAGTTGTGTGCCACCCCTTAGAAGTGAAGGCCAAAATCTGCCGTGAATTGCGAGCGAAGGGGGAGACCGTTCGCCAGGAAATTGCGAGCCTTTAATGAGGATATACGAGGCGTATTTTGCCCGTGACTTTGCGCACATACCCTCCCTGAAGCCCCCCCCCCCCTTCCTTGAACATATAACGCCACCCCAGTCCCCACCAATACCTGCCTAAGCACCTCCCCATAAACCCTAAAAGTTTGTCGCATGTAAGAATCTGCCCTTCTCCGACATTAAAGTAGCCAAGAAGGTCATATACTCCCAAGATCGGGTGTCGTCACCAGAGGCAAGAACCAAGACTTCCAGAATGGAATGCAAATGCAGTTTTATCAGCATTGTATATCAGTAGTTTGCTGAAGAGAAAGAAAATGAACAATCGTTAGAGATTTCTTGAAGGCATGCAGACGATTATCGTAAATCTGGATGTTTTATGTAGGATTAACCGTCTATAATTGAATGTTATATCTATCAGATTAAATCCTAGTCATCAGTGAGCCATCTGTTTCACCCCAACACCTTCCAAGTTCATCCTTGGGCGACAGAATATTAAGGACCTTATTCAAATTTCAATGTCATTATATATATGTAGGAGACACAACCCTGAACTTTGTCTAGTTGACACACATTGGATTCACGTGTCTCATCCAGAGACGATGTGTAGTCGGTGTTTAATAATGCATGGGACGAGGTCTTCATTGAACTATAGATAGGGTCTAAGGGCCATCGTAAGCGTCAGCAGTCAGTGGGGCATTTTATCGTTATCTCTCCGGGGAAATTTATAAGGAGACGACGTCGAAGCTAGCTTAAAAGGTTTGGGACGACAAGGATCACCCTTGAGGGTAAGTTTGATGGAGATTCATTGATATAGTCGTCGTGCACCAGACAATCTTCAGTATATCTTCCTCGTATATATATAGAAAACCTTTGTTGCTATGCAACATTAGGAACGATGTAGTGTTGAATTGTGTTGTCAGTTCGACATTACAGTGTTCACAAGATTTGTGATTAAAAGACATTTAAAAAGGCAATTTATCGATTTTCAGTTTCAACTCACATTCAATTAGTTACAAATTATATCACATGTTGCTCACACTGGAGCAATACGAGGTTTCAAACTTTCAATGAATGTGTCCATATATCTGAAGCAATACAAGATTTCAATGAATGTGTTCGAAATTCTATAACAAAACGTTCAAGAAATTTGTGTTATAAATAATCCATTAAAATGTGATCGATTTTCTTGAACTTGTTTTTAATTACCTTCAGATTGTATTATCTGTTGCTCAAACTTTATTGCAGTTGGACGCCTTGCAGCCTCTCGTTATTTACTAAACACAGATTATATTGAAAGCATGAAAGCTGTGTCGTTATTTATTAGCGATGAAATATAATTAGCAGTAGGTCTGTTCTCACCAACTTGAGAAGTTTTAACATATTTATAATTGACTCCCATACACACATAGGGATAATCAATACACCACCTGGCTTCTTGGCCGCTTCTTGTCAATACCTCTAGACGTATCCCACAATTCAACACCGGATAACATGCGCTTTGCCTCAGAAAAACAGGTATGTTTTATGGAAAAGGCCACTTTTCACCATGTAGCCCAGAGGTATATGTGAAATAATATATCGGTTTTGGATACGTCGACGGTTTGTCTTGCCTACATCTTCGTACTTGTAGCTGTCAAAACAATCAACACGGTATATTTCAATAGCGCTCCTTCTGCATATGAAGGGAAGTGAAATATTTGTCGATATGTTGTTTCTTCGGTGACTGTGGTGAGTTTCAAGGATGTGCACAACAAGATGGTAACCATGCATTCCATTAGAAGTGGTATTAGATTGTGGTATTACATTACGTGGTTGGGTGCAAACCATTGAAGTTTTGATGTCACTGTGACAAAGTGTTTTCAAGGTTGTTGTAGAGTCTGTTTCTTTCATACATCAATGTACTGACCACGAAAATCATGCTCAAATTGCCATCTGGTTAAAATGTGTGTTTATGCATTTGAGTTTGTGCCTGTCCTGACGAGGAGTGTTCGGTGTTGCTGGTGAAGTTCGACTTGAGTTTGATTTTTAGGTACTTGATCGATGCATGTATAAAACGAGGCGGAATAGGTTTAACCGACCACATAATGATGAAATAGGTTCCGAAGCTGATCACTTATCATCGAAAAGTAACGAACTATACACATTTCTTCAGAAACTCTACCTTGTCACTGGACGTCCAATCACCCTAAACAAATCACCCACAAATTGTTAAAAGGATATCCATGAGTATCGTCAGTACACAGCTTTGTTTACAAATAATGATAAGATGTTATACAAATAATAAGATGTTATAGTCCATGTAGAATGTCGTTTTCTGCCAAGTATCCTCATATATGTAACATGAGGATGAAAAGGCAATTTGTAAAGTAGGTCCAAATGCCATATGTTTGCACCTATTGTGAATCAAGGTAATATCTGTCTGGCGTTATGGTGTTGAGTTGATCGATCTGATTATAATTCTCTCCATGGCTGTAACATGTTTGCTCGTTCAAATCTAGCTGGTCAGTGATGCAGAGACTGCATGTTTGGTTAGGTTTGGTTGAGCTTTGCCTCTATTTCAAAATTGTACGGTGTTATGTTTTCTGTCGTCATCACCAGCATCTTGTACTGTACGGTAATAGGTTGATATACATTTATACCTTAGCCAATTGGAACAAAGATTGTCGTGTCACCCATAATAAATATGTACATGTGAGCACTAACTCACACTATAGCTTGCTGGTTCATATTATCTAGTCCATCGCAACCTGTCACATAGACGTGGAATCAATACCTAGTATTAAGTATTCCGAGCGAACAAAACAGGGTCCGTTATCCAATCTCATAGTTCGGGGACAGAAATTCATATCAGGCATATGAAGTGAGAAAAAATAAAAATGACAGGGAAACTCATGAACCCCCAAAATACAGTATCGATACCATCATGTCATACAATATAACAATATGCAATATAACAATATATTGATAACGATCTTTACTGCTCTGTGATGTTATTCACTAGATCAATAAATATTTTATCTTTAGTGATTTCTGAACAACAAGTGTCGTGATAAACATGTTATTTAGTCACTATATAATAATATGGCATTTGTTTATCATGATATACTTTTTCTACCTCGATTACATTATGCTATATGTGGCATAAATGGGCTGTAATAAAAGGATCAAACTTCTAATAAGTGCCTCATTATTAGACGATAATGCCAGCTCGTTATTTCAACGACACCTGTATCTAGTTAAGAATGTGCACGTTATCTTTATGAGCGTATCACTCTCATATTACACATAAGTGTTCCAATCAATTGACTTTGTTTGTGTTTCCCAATACACATGTGTAGATAACGACCACATTTATTACTATATATTGGTCGGAATTTACCTTAACGGTCTCTTTAATACCATCTACCTGTTTGCTATATTGATTTCCATATGGCGTTACATAGCCACCATTCGTGTATCTATCACAATTACATCCGTCCCTGTATGTGAATGCAATTATCTTTTATTTATTATGCCATTACGATGCATTAGAACGATGCATTTATGCCCATGATATTCACTTACACTTTGTCGGTTCATATTGCGGTTTCATGTTTCACCTTAGTGTTATTGGCAATTAATTGCGTTTGCAAGTAGGCAATAGGCATAATGCTACTCATAGAGACGCGACTTGGATCATAAAGTTTGGCGCATATATTGCTGTTTAATAGAGTGAAGATTCCTCACATAACCACCAGGTGGAAGCCCAGTGCAGGAAAACGATTGCGCAATCGTTTTCCGGTTCTACGTGTATCTGACCCGACATTGTTTCGTGGGTCGTTGCTAGTGGCGCGTAGGGACACCACGCCAGCCATTGTGTAATACGTCCGCGTCGCATAACCTGGCGTAGTAATACACCAAGTGCGATCTTTTTTTTTCTCTCTCTCTCTCTCTCATTCACTCTCTGGTGGCTTTTGTGTTAGTGGTTTATGGCAGTTAAGCCGTTATCTTATGACCATAGCTACAGAGGCTAAAACATTCTAGTGTCCGTGTTAAGGGGAGAAGATGGGGCACATTTTCTTGACGTGCAGCGACTTGTCAATGTGCAAACCTATCTTCTCTACGGTGGTTAACACCACTGGAGAATCTGGTATCTTGCATATCAGGGGCAAAACACCTGCAGTCCATTGTTTGTGGACGGTCGTTCATTCCAGGCGAGTCATAGTTTGAATACCTGTCGACGAATGTACAATCACTCCTTGCATGCGTCACCTGGAATTACCTCGACATTGCAGACAAGCAACCCACGGTGTTTTACCGACTTGAATCGACATGTCCCTTCCAGGGTACAATCACACATCCATCTTTCATAAATTTTATGTGCCTCTTTCTATGGGTTTGATTGGGGCTGTGAATAATTATCGATATATTACGCCGTTTTTATGCCTCGTTTATCACGAAGCCTTCTAAGGTGGCAGCTCAGTGGCCACGGAGTCTGTTGATTTATTTCTCAAATAATTCGATATCCAGCGTGTTATTCCTTTTATCAAACATCAGTACCGTGCTCTGAGGAAAGTTGCAGGTGTACCAATGTTGGCATTCGCGGAGCGTTTGCACGACTGAAAATATAGCGTAAATCTTGAACGTCATATCAAACTGTCCATTTATTTGATTTATAGTCATCGAAGTGACAGGTCCATAGATGCCACACAGAAAGAAACCCTGTACTGGATTAAAGACGTGATATAATCCAACACTGCAGGTGTCCTGACATAAACTAGACTGGGCGTTAATCCAATTGGAAATGATTGGGTAAATGAGGGATTCAAAACATCGTGTAGATGTCGAGCGCGATCTTCCGATATGCTATATATCGATCGACCACGCCGCGATCTCTCGATCCGTCAAACGGGCTGCGATCTCAAGCGGTATGCGCCATCTCCTGATAAACTTTGTTTGAAAATTTGACCAATGAATCACCTCAGCATAGTTTTAGGGGCTGATTCGTAAAAGTTATGTAATCTGCACAAGTTATATATGTACAATTCTTCTCAATACATCCACGAATTAAGATCGTATTCACTAACTAATTGTTGTACCGTGATAGTTGTGATGAACATTTGACCAAAACATTCGCTATGAGAAGCTTCATTTGTTCAGGTGGTGTTGAATGGCACAAGTTCTAAAACACATATGCTATCTGAGTATGTTTGCGCTTTTGATATTCGTAGCTATTCAGTCTGACAAAGCGTGTATAAGTCAGTTAATTAAGGTATGACGGAAAATTAATTTCGCATGTAGTCCCCTCAGCTTTCTTTCAAATAAATAAAACAAAATATAAGAGGTGGGTAGTTTAGAGAAGTATAAAATGAATAATCATGAAATATATCCTAAAAATAACAACAACATAGCTCGTAACGTGCATCTGGTGTGTAACTTATTGTGCACGGTAGATCAAATTTGTATTTTGTAATCCAGGTATTCTAGGTAACTGACCGGGATATGATAATCAATATAGTCAATTTATCGAGGCATTCGTGTAATTTATAGCGATGAAAATAGATATAATGAATGCACATACCATAGTCGTTATACTTGATTAATCGTAAAAAATGACTTGTTATTTATTATACTTCTAGGTTTTGTGTGCATAATATTCACATTTAAGAGTATTTTATTAATCACACATATATCTAGTCACTGTACTGTTGGCTATTTATTGTATGAAACAGGTATAAATTCGATTTTAAACAAAATGTATGTCGGTAATATATCACTTTCGTATATCATTTTAGTGTTCTACTATCTGTTATATTCACGTAGAAAAAGTTCAATCATGAATTGTAGACTTACAACAATTGGTCAAAAATAAAGCCGGAATATATATAAGAACGTGGTCTGCAAATTGGTTCCGACTTGTAGTGTGGGATCTAGTAAAACAAGGAGGTGTTGGTAAAAAAAAACGCATTTGAGCTAACCTATTTTGTTCACTCGTGTTATGCAGTTACTGTACTGTCCTTAGTTTTAAGTTCGCATGCACGCACCGTCAGTAGAGGGTTTAAACAACGGTTGATTTATGGTATTTCTGGGTGGTTCCATATTGTGGGAAATATATTCATTTTATTGTGTGGGCTCAGAGACTTCGCATGAAGATTTATTGTTAGGGTTTTTTGTATTTTTTTTGGCTGACGTTGATCGATGCCAGCAAGTGATATGAGCATTTATAATTGGGAGTATAAAGTGATATATTATCGTGAATGACATGTTCCACATTTGAAATCGGAATGATGTGTGATATGTGTGGAAAATATACAAGGGCTTGATTGTATCTCACTCACTATGTCTGGAAATACGTTTACCAAAAATGTTTCAGAACCATGAAAAAAATGACGGAAATGCATGCGCGTGTTTTGTCTCAAATACAGTATCGAATTATTCAGATGTTACTGTAAAGAACTATGTGTTTTCACATGATAATTGGTAATTATAAACATTTTTCGAAAAAGACTATGACGATTACACTCGTCGTGAGGTTGTTATAGACCATTGTACTCTAATAGCAGTAATTTATGTAGATTGACATTATTTCTGACAAAACCATATATATTTCGGTTGGGCAACAGCTGATGTTTTTAAAACTAAAAGTTTAGTGTACGGTCCTGAGCTGTGAGGGTCTTTTTTTAATTTTTTTTAAATATACCAAACAATATGTAATAATTACTAAATGTAATAATGTAATAGATGTGATAATTTCTTAGTTTTCGAATTTTAATTATCCAAATTTAATTCGCGAAAATAATATACATTGAAATGCGGAAGTCCTGTTCAAATTTATTGCGAGGAAAAAATAAATATTGAATTGTGGGAAGTAGAATAATTCGATATTATTTCGAGAAATGTCCGCATATCACAATTATAGCAACGTTTCCAGATGAATAAAAGACGAAAAACCCGACAACACATTATTTACTAACTCTTTCTGTGTGCAGATATATGTGTCTACTATTATTTTACTCGCTAATATTATGGTCCTGTTGTTGAAGTACAAACTCGCCAAATAATGACCAGAAATTGCTGATATCTGTCAAAATATTCTACAAGTAGGATTTAAGGTTTTTGCTGCGGATCTAGGCCAAACATCCGCGAGAAAAAAGGAAATGTTGATGAAAAGTTTGTCTTTCTAAAGGCCTGGGCTGGGCCGTGGAGATAATATGAAAAAAAAGGTTCAGACCGACAACAATATGTAAACTAAAGAAAGCCCGAACATCCCAGCGAATTCGGAGCACGGACAACGGGAAAGCAAGTTCCGAGCGACCTACCGACCGAAATAGCTAAGAACAACTACATTCAGGCAATAAATAACGTTTCCATGGCAACCAGTCGTTGCTGCATCCACCCTGAATCCCCCAGCGAATGCCTGGGGCGAGGAATGTGCGGCCTCACAAAGTTTGGCCCGGGAAAGATTAGAATGATATGAGGATTACTGCGCAAGAAGAACTTGGTCTGATGGAATAAAGAAGAAGTACAGTGGCGCGTGGTGGGGGTCAGGTATAGAGGGTTATGTCTTCAGTTTGGGCAGGAATTGGACAGAGGGGTGAACTATAAAGGGTTACTAAGTAATTCATCTCTGTCGTCTGCAGGCAGTGTTTAGAATTCGGTCGGGTACACGAGATATGAACCCGTCTCATAACTCAAGATGTTGGGAGTGTATCCAAGGTCGAACTTAAGTGAGAAAACCAGGTTAAATCCCAAGCTTTATGGCGATTTTCAAAGCGACCAACTACATTTTGGGAACTCCTATGTCCTATTACTTAATGTCAGTTCAATTGGTCATGTTTTATTTCACCATTAATTGCATGCCAACACGATATACAATTTATTTTAAATTCCGAATATACAAGTGTGACGTTATTGTCATTTTATTCGTTTATTATAGCGACAAGAGCAGGTACATACATGTATATATAAATAATGAAACATAATAAAACCTGACGCTTCCAGCCTCACAGGGACGGCTTATTTGTCACTGGGCAAAATGTATATGAATATTCGAAATGACATGACAACAGCGAATCAAAATCGTTTCCATACAATATTCAACATTTATTGCATGAGTTTACATGCATTAAATATGAATGAAGCTGGATGACATTGTATCATTAAACTTTGCTATTACGATTAATGTTTCAGTATCATTGAGTCGAGGGAATTGATACGTGACTTGCGAAACTAAGCATCAGGCGAATATTTTTTGTTGATTGAATAAATATTGGGACTAAAGAATCTTGACACAAGGGCGTTGCAAAAGATGCAGAAAAAAGAAATATATATTCAATAGGACTACGAGGTCAATTCAAGACAATTTGTGACGCTCGAAATTCTGTACCTAACAAATCACAAGTAATATTCTGAGCAAATCTGTCACACATCCTGTTTTCGTTATATTCGTTGCTTTTGAGAACTAAAATGTTTTTTTCGGCAATAGTCGTGTTGGAATTTACATATAGTCGATGTATTTTTGAATGAAAGGCAACGAATGAGGATTTATTTAGAGAATGGGAATAATTAGAAAAATAACTTTATTGACGTGTGTTATAACATACCATGGAAGCCATATTGTACAAGTACGTCCGAATTTATATAACGTTTCTAAGTGACTAATAGACTTTGGGCAAATATCGTGTAAATAGTATGGACTTTGAAAATAATTTTTTAAATGAAGAACAGGGAAGAGAATTTATTTGAGAGTGTGAACAATTCTTTCTTGGTGCATGTCAATTTTTGTCTAATGCTTTTTGCAGTTATTTGTGATACTGTGTTTGAATGTATTTAAAAAAAATACTTGTACGAATTTTGTCAAAAGTTTAGCAGTGAACAGTATAGAACTGCGCTTCAAATATTGTATGTTCAACATTCTACAGTGATCCAATTGTTGGCGGTAATAACAGTTTGAGGGTGCTATATCCTGGCGTGTATATATACTGTATATATGAGCTAATATACAATTGTGGTGGTAACTATTCCTCGTTCAAATAGTTTCAGAATTTCATACACGAAGCTATTGCATGAATGTTCATGTGCTATGTGTATTTTTCAATGTTTTCGAAACAGAATATGCATATGATTCGTACTTGATAAGTTATTTCCGCAGAAGAAACTAGTATATTAACTATTAACTTATATGTGAATGTATTTTCAGATAGTACGTGTATGTTTTTTGGTGCTTAATACTTAAATTAATACCACATCATTATTCATCCAACAATATTTGAAAAAAAAAAAACGAGATGCGAATTATATACGCATACCTGGTGTTTGCTGCTTTTGTGTCTCGTGAAATATTATACAAATATTGGATGATGGGGAGTCCAATACAGAGTTTACGGGATTCAGAAAAAAGTTATATTGGACGAGGCGCGCTGAATGCCGTGAACTCTGTATTAGACGACCAGCATCCAATCTTTGCTATATTATTACCAACATCGCATCTATGTTAGATACTAATAATATAACCAAATAGTCAGTTATTAACGCATTGACTGATTAACGCATTGAACCAAAATCGGCAGGATGACCTTATTTATAACAAGCAAGCTGATTGGCTGCTATTGTAGCACCGTCCAATATAGGAATCCCATATACATGACACGGATCCAATATACCTTTTTAAAAAGGAACAGACATGCTGATTAGCTGAAGCTGTTGCGCTGTTTGATACACGAATGAAATATACCATTTCGGGATCCAACATACAGTATTTGGGTGTGACACGTGGTATAAATGACCAATCATCGAGAAGGATGCGTGTCGAGTCAATAATATAGTTATATATATATAATTGCATTCGATCTTGAAATCTTTTCGCACTTTCTGGTTAGTGATCGGATATCGTGAACATTTGTTGAATACTTATTTCATTAATATATTTCCCTTTATATGGTGACATGTACATTCAATCATAGGCATTCAGTGGCTTGAATTTCTTCTCAATTGATTTCCAAATTAGGGTGTACGGAAAAAAGATGTGATTTTGTGAAATATATAGTCACATGGTCAGAAGAAAATGCAAGTACGTCATTTTATATAATTTATTTTTGTGTGGAATTGGGCCACAATAGATCGGCAATGTGCTAAACCTACTTTTCATTCGGTGAATAAATATCAATACTTTCCTGGAATAATATACATTTTCGCGTATAGACTGCGTAGAATTTCATTAGACCTCTCATATTCGTACACTGGTATAGAATGAAACTGTTAATGTTACCACAAAAATACCAATCACTCATACTAATTCCAGGAAAAATGATTGTTTGCGCATTTTTATGAACTTGCAACAAATCATGTTATCGATTTTATTGGGCATTTGAGAGGTGCAAGTAAGGAATGCATGGAAAGTGATCGATCATTGATTTGCAATGGGTGTTTGATCGCATATAAAATAACAGTATGCGGGGATTAGGCATTGTTGGCAGCTGTCAGCAATAAATTCGGGGTGTTTTATACAGATATAACGAAATTCATCAATCAAGTTCGAGACCTAGTAAATGGACAGAATCAGCGTTAGTACATGTGTGGCTAGTATACCGATCAACACACGGGGGTGATCCACAAGTTGAAATTCATGCCCTACATGTGGCAAACGTTAGGGTTTTGTTCACAACCATTCACACTTTTTGTTGACCAACACATGGGGGTAATTAACAAGTCAACATTCATGTCCCACATGCGGCAACTGTCAGGATTGTTGTCAATGCAAATTGAAGTTTGGAGCAAAACCAATATAAATGTGTCGTATTGACGTCTGTGTAAACAGTTAAAAAAACCCGTCCATATAATTTATTACGAAAGGTCGAACAAATAATTCCTCACAACAGATAACGAAGCAGGTGTCCGGTATGGAACCTCTGGATAGTTGTCAACAACTAATATGTTATCAGAACAAGCACACCATGGAAAGGTTGAGGACTGTCAATAATAATAATAATAATAATAATAATAACAATATCGATAGGGGTATGTCCGACTTTGGTCGTACTTACCCCATGGGGTAAGTGCGACTCGCTTTTACTTGTTAAACCATAGTTTAATAAGGAAAAGCCAGTATTCCATTTTAGCTTCACGCCGTCCCAAACCCCGACCACCAACCCTACTAGGACACCCAGGCCCATAGGAATGAATCCAGATACATTTGTGGTGTTACTAAGATGGCATGACATACCCCATTTATGGGGTATGTCTCCCCATCGATATTGTAATAATAATAATAATAATAATAATAATAATAATAATAATAATAATAATAATAATAATAATAATAACATACCTTGCCTCATTCGCTGGATTTATAAGAGCTGACTGATCAAGGTCATGAAGATTCATTTATGAATGAATAAATGAATGAAGAACGAATGAAATAATGAATGGATTGTATAGATACGTAAAGTGAGTACATAGACGTGGAATCAGTACGCAGTATTAAGTATTCCGAGCAAACAAAACAGGGTCCGTTATCCAATCTCATAGTCCGGGGACAGAAAGTCATATCAGGCATACCAAGTGAGAGAAAACAAAAATGACAGGGAAACTCATGAACCCCCAAAAATGGCCATTAGGAGGTGAAATCAGGTGTTCCGGAAAGAGTGAGCATTTCCTGCCCCACGAATGGCACCCGTCATGAATTCCCTAAAATTAACATGAAAATAGACACAATAAATACATGCTCACTATAGGTAAGTGAGCATAGACATGCAAAATATACATATATAAACAGACAATAGTATTGGGAGACCTCTGGAAAGTGAACAGCTGATAATACAAATGAAACTGCAACATAATTTTGATAGCTTACATGTGAAGGCATCAGATGTAGGTGGCCATTAGAATTTTCGCAATGAATACGTATGTCGATACTACAAGTCATAGTTAGTACAATTTTAGTTAGCGATTCAATAGAGGGGGCAGTTCCAACTCACGAATCAAGTGATTTACAGTTGGAATGAGAACATGTGTTTGTTTCGGAATACGCGAATAGTATGAACCACTGCCAACAATAGGCAAAAGTAGATAATAGAGGACTTGTCGCGAGCATGCTCTAAATCAGTGATATGCCTCTTGCCCAACTCGTAACACAACAAAGCTGTAATACATACGTGCCAATGATGACATGATATACAATACATGTATTCTAATTTCGTTTGTTTATGTGGGCAAACCGTTTGTCATAAATCCCATGCTTTGGGTGCACGCGTATTGTCATAAACGTGGTTTATTTTGAAAGATTTTTTTGGCTGTTGAAACACGTGTGAGAAATGAGTATATAGGCCCTCGCCTTGTTGATTCAACCCAATGCTTTCTTCTTTTTTTTGGCGAGGGTGATCGAGGCTTCCAGTTATTGGCTAGAAAATGTCCGTAATAAAATTGTCCGGTGATAATGCGATATTATAATCTATACCCCATTAGTTACTACAAAGTGCAATCCTGCTGTGGAGCTATGCAATTACGATCGGCATTATATTATCTAGCGGGCTGCTTCGGTATTCTCTATGGACCAGGACCCACATTTGATACCCAGCGAAATCACAGTGCAGGCGGCCAAGCAAGGACGGGGGACTTGGCAGAACGACAGGCGAAATGGCCCGGGGCTGATACGTGCACATGTGTGATATGTTAGTTTTGTTAGACATAACGTGTGATAGCAAAAACAGTGCTCTTCACTCGAGTGTCCACCAAGGTCGAGGCACTGTCGCATTGCCCCCAAACCTCACCGTTTACCGCACAGATGTCTCGGCCATGAAGATAATGTGGATTCCTCGGTCGTGATTGGCTGGATGCGGTCATGTGACCCGGGTCGGAGGTTAAATTGTCTTACATTTTGAATCATAGGTACAGTGAAAAAAAAATCGCATTTTAGTGACAGTGCTCGTGACTGAACATCAGATAGGACGCTTTTCTACGAAAGCCAAGAATTATTGATCAAAACGCGACAACATGGAAAGCAAATGAAGCCATCATACGGAGAAGTCGAACTTTTAGAAGGTGAGTCTTCGCAGTAGTACCGATGCAGACAGCGGCGGCCATCTTGGTGGAATCCGCCATCATGGCGGTGTATTCGATGACCTCCCGAGCAAAAACATCAATACTTCACCACGTGGTATGTACACGTCATAAGGCGTTCTACGTGTTTTTTTTCACTCGAAACGAAAAAAAAACATCCTCTTGCCCTCTCCTGCATTCGATTGGTTGTTTACATTGGTGATGCAGTTGTGGTTTCCCCCGTTCGGAAAAAAGTTTAAGATCCGGACATGTGTTTTATAACCTGCGAATGTTTGGATGCACTGTAAACGTTGTTACCACCCCCTCTCCCTCTTTCACGTCCTCCAATGGATCTCTAGTCACAAAATGTTCTCAATGAACTTAGGCCCAGAAGGGAGAAAAAACCAAGACATGAAAGAAACGAGCACTGCCGAGACCAGGAACCTTATCCCACGCAGCGATATCTTGCACCACAAAACAATAAAATAGATTCCCCATTACGAAATCGATAAATTCGATTGCCCACGGAGAACCACCCGACCCGAATCAATTCAGCAATTTTCTTTGGTCCGCGGAGTTGATTTTGTTGGGTCACAACGATCACGAACTGACGGTTATTACCCTTGCTCACATTGTGATTCTTTTTCTCTTTTTTTGCTTTTGCCCATAACCGTGAAAAAAATCTGAACCCGAATTTACAGTGTTTCTTATCCCTTCAATCATCGCGGTGGCCACTGCACTCGCAGATTGTCATTATTTGGTGATAACTTCTCTACAAAACGATAATATCAAATAATTACTTTATTATCGACTGCCGATTTTGACCCGAGTTCAACTGTGAAAACAAGTGAAGGTGAATCCTTGTGCTGCCAATTTGTTCGAAGTACTTATAGAATAACTCAAAATTATTCTGATTTTTTTCATTATATAATGTACTGTATATACTTGATAAGAACTCACTAATTTGCATTTATCGAGAGTAATCATAACTAATCAGTTTGATTATCCATATCTTCAAGGCTTACCTGTATAAATGGGATGGACAAATCGATAATTGTACAGTGAGGCTGGAAATCGGTTTGTAACATATATGATTTGATATATGATATATGATATACATCAAGCTTTGAGAACCTGGATCGTTCTCCTGTACAATGCAAATAACGTGCCATGTCAAGTGAGGAAATGTTGTAAAAGTAAAAACTAAATTTTAGAGTGAACTTATCCTGTAGAGTATACGTTAAGGGTGATCCCTATAGCGAATAGGAATAAAGTATTACGTAGTGGTTTGGATGATCCAGATTTTTGAGTGAATGAAGAAAAATGAAGGATTCTGATCCGTGCCATTTGCTCAAATGTTTAGCGATGTTCATGACTGACATATAGAGTTACATTATGCACATCGCTATGTAATTAGAATGTATGTCTTGGGTAATTAATATCTTCAGATATTTTGTTTGTTGTCACCACTGTAAACCACACGCCTTTCATATTCACATTAATCCTCTCCAGACAAAATGTCCCACATGCGGCAACTGTCAGGATTGTTGTCAATGCAAATTGAAGTTTGGAGCAAAACCAATATAAATGTGTCGTATTGACGTCTGTGTAAACAGTTAAAAAAACCCGTCCATATAATTTATTACGAAAGGTCGAACAAATAATTCCTCACAACAGATAACGAAGCAGGTGTCCGGTATGGAACCTCTGGATAGTTGTCAACAACTAATATGTTATCAGAACAAGCACACCATGGAAAGGTTGAGGACTGTCAATAATAATAATAATAATAATAATAATAACAATATCGATAGGGGTATGTCCGACTTTGGTCGTACTTACCCCATGGGGTAAGTGCGACTCGCTTTTACTTGTTAAACCATAGTTTAATAAGGAAAAGCCAGTATTCCATTTTAGCTTCACGCCGTCCCAAACCCCGACCACCAACCCTACTAGGACACCCAGGCCCATAGGAATGAATCCAGATACATTTGTGGTGTTACTAAGATGGCATGACATACCCCATTTATGGGGTATGTCTCCCCATCGATATTGTAATAATAATAATAATAATAATAATAATAATAATAATAATAATAATAATAATAATAATAATAATAACATACCTTGCCTCATTCGCTGGATTTATAAGAGCTGACTGATCAAGGTCATGAAGATTCATTTATGAATGAATAAATGAATGAAGAACGAATGAAATAATGAATGGATTGTATAGATACGTAAAGTGAGTACATAGACGTGGAATCAGTACGCAGTATTAAGTATTCCGAGCAAACAAAACAGGGTCCGTTATCCAATCTCATAGTCCGGGGACAGAAAGTCATATCAGGCATACCAAGTGAGAGAAAACAAAAATGACAGGGAAACTCATGAACCCCCAAAAATGGCCATTAGGAGGTGAAATCAGGTGTTCCGGAAAGAGTGAGCATTTCCTGCCCCACGAATGGCACCCGTCATGAATTCCCTAAAATTAACATGAAAATAGACACAATAAATACATGCTCACTATAGGTAAGTGAGCATAGACATGCAAAATATACATATATAAACAGACAATAGTATTGGGAGACCTCTGGAAAGTGAACAGCTGATAATACAAATGAAACTGCAACATAATTTTGATAGCTTACATGTGAAGGCATCAGATGTAGGTGGCCATTAGAATTTTCGCAATGAATACGTATGTCGATACTACAAGTCATAGTTAGTACAATTTTAGTTAGCGATTCAATAGAGGGGGCAGTTCCAACTCACGAATCAAGTGATTTACAGTTGGAATGAGAACATGTGTTTGTTTCGGAATACGCGAATAGTATGAACCACTGCCAACAATAGGCAAAAGTAGATAATAGAGGACTTGTCGCGAGCATGCTCTAAATCAGTGATATGCCTCTTGCCCAACTCGTAACACAACAAAGCTGTAATACATACGTGCCAATGATGACATGATATACAATACATGTATTCTAATTTCGTTTGTTTATGTGGGCAAACCGTTTGTCATAAATCCCATGCTTTGGGTGCACGCGTATTGTCATAAACGTGGTTTATTTTGAAAGATTTTTTTGGCTGTTGAAACACGTGTGAGAAATGAGTATATAGGCCCTCGCCTTGTTGATTCAACCCAATGCTTTCTTCTTTTTTTTGGCGAGGGTGATCGAGGCTTCCAGTTATTGGCTAGAAAATGTCCGTAATAAAATTGTCCGGTGATAATGCGATATTATAATCTATACCCCATTAGTTACTACAAAGTGCAATCCTGCTGTGGAGCTATGCAATTACGATCGGCATTATATTATCTAGCGGGCTGCTTCGGTATTCTCTATGGACCAGGACCCACATTTGATACCCAGCGAAATCACAGTGCAGGCGGCCAAGCAAGGACGGGGGACTTGGCAGAACGACAGGCGAAATGGCCCGGGGCTGATACGTGCACATGTGTGATATGTTAGTTTTGTTAGACATAACGTGTGATAGCAAAAACAGTGCTCTTCACTCGAGTGTCCACCAAGGTCGAGGCACTGTCGCATTGCCCCCAAACCTCACCGTTTACCGCACAGATGTCTCGGCCATGAAGATAATGTGGATTCCTCGGTCGTGATTGGCTGGATGCGGTCATGTGACCCGGGTCGGAGGTTAAATTGTCTTACATTTTGAATCATAGGTACAGTGAAAAAAAAATCGCATTTTAGTGACAGTGCTCGTGACTGAACATCAGATAGGACGCTTTTCTACGAAAGCCAAGAATTATTGATCAAAACGCGACAACATGGAAAGCAAATGAAGCCATCATACGGAGAAGTCGAACTTTTAGAAGGTGAGTCTTCGCAGTAGTACCGATGCAGACAGCGGCGGCCATCTTGGTGGAATCCGCCATCATGGCGGTGTATTCGATGACCTCCCGAGCAAAAACATCAATACTTCACCACGTGGTATGTACACGTCATAAGGCGTTCTACGTGTTTTTTTTCACTCGAAACGAAAAAAAAACATCCTCTTGCCCTCTCCTGCATTCGATTGGTTGTTTACATTGGTGATGCAGTTGTGGTTTCCCCCGTTCGGAAAAAAGTTTAAGATCCGGACATGTGTTTTATAACCTGCGAATGTTTGGATGCACTGTAAACGTTGTTACCACCCCCTCTCCCTCTTTCACGTCCTCCAATGGATCTCTAGTCACAAAATGTTCTCAATGAACTTAGGCCCAGAAGGGAGAAAAAACCAAGACATGAAAGAAACGAGCACTGCCGAGACCAGGAACCTTATCCCACGCAGCGATATCTTGCACCACAAAACAATAAAATAGATTCCCCATTACGAAATCGATAAATTCGATTGCCCACGGAGAACCACCCGACCCGAATCAATTCAGCAATTTTCTTTGGTCCGCGGAGTTGATTTTGTTGGGTCACAACGATCACGAACTGACGGTTATTACCCTTGCTCACATTGTGATTCTTTTTCTCTTTTTTTGCTTTTGCCCATAACCGTGAAAAAAATCTGAACCCGAATTTACAGTGTTTCTTATCCCTTCAATCATCGCGGTGGCCACTGCACTCGCAGATTGTCATTATTTGGTGATAACTTCTCTACAAAACGATAATATCAAATAATTACTTTATTATCGACTGCCGATTTTGACCCGAGTTCAACTGTGAAAACAAGTGAAGGTGAATCCTTGTGCTGCCAATTTGTTCGAAGTACTTATAGAATAACTCAAAATTATTCTGATTTTTTTCATTATATAATGTACTGTATATACTTGATAAGAACTCACTAATTTGCATTTATCGAGAGTAATCATAACTAATCAGTTTGATTATCCATATCTTCAAGGCTTACCTGTATAAATGGGATGGACAAATCGATAATTGTACAGTGAGGCTGGAAATCGGTTTGTAACATATATGATTTGATATATGATATATGATATACATCAAGCTTTGAGAACCTGGATCGTTCTCCTGTACAATGCAAATAACGTGCCATGTCAAGTGAGGAAATGTTGTAAAAGTAAAAACTAAATTTTAGAGTGAACTTATCCTGTAGAGTATACGTTAAGGGTGATCCCTATAGCGAATAGGAATAAAGTATTACGTAGTGGTTTGGATGATCCAGATTTTTGAGTGAATGAAGAAAAATGAAGGATTCTGATCCGTGCCATTTGCTCAAATGTTTAGCGATGTTCATGACTGACATATAGAGTTACATTATGCACATCGCTATGTAATTAGAATGTATGTCTTGGGTAATTAATATCTTCAGATATTTTGTTTGTTGTCACCACTGTAAACCACACGCCTTTCATATTCACATTAATCCTCTCCAGACAAAATGGCATCGCAATATAAAATATGGCATTGTTGTCGTAATAAATGGACCATTTTCACTTAATCACACCTTATTGCAATTTATTTATAGAGATTAATAACACGAGGGACAAGCAGCTTGTTTGTCTATGTGTACTGCTGGCATGAGAAGATTGTAGATGTTAATATTTGAATAAATTTGCATCTAATGCCATATAAAGATCTCTTTCATTATCAGATGGTGGTTTCTTTGTTACATCGGACATCATTTCGGTTAATAGCGACCGAATATAAATCGCATTTATAATAGAACGTCATTGAATTTATCGGTATTATATCCACCCAAAGGTGTAATAGCCAGACGACCTTACTATACATTATTTATGTATTAGGATATATATGAGATGACGTTGAGCCATCCAGTCGAGTCAACCACACCGTAGTCAAGTTCACACGGAAGCCGACGTCGCGTGGATCTAATCATGTTATATACGTCTCGTGCAAGGTCACGATCTACGGATGTCGTTAAAAGTAGCTCTGCCACATATCCCACCATCCTTCGCGCCCGTAAGACGCGTCGTACATCCTTCTTCCTCTCCGCCAAGTTCCTTATAACCGCGTGGAACCGTGTGTCTTCATTTCTGGGATAAGCGAATGAACGGCTAAGTCTCCCCCTTGGTTTATTACTATTCGTGGATGTCTGACCGACATTAAACAAATGTTTTCTCAGTGGTCTTTCCTTACAGGGTGGGGTTCCTTCTAGTTCGCAAATTAAGGCTTTCAGTGCGTGTCACTTTCCTAACGAAGCCGAAGGGGACAGGAGAAGCGATGGTCTTTCTATCTCCCATAGAACTCTTCTCTCTCGGGCAGGCATTACCTCGTCCAGGACATGCGAGTATGGGGGGAAAAGGTGGCCAATTGTTCCTTAACCACCGTAAATCACGGTTTTCTGAATTATAGATGTGGACATGCACCCGGTCAATGGTTTCCTGGTGGGATATTGTCGTGGGGCCGTCTTCTTTAGAGGAGTATTTCTCTGGGAGTGGAGTTCTACGTTTTTCTTTCTCTTATTCCTCTATCTTTTCCGTTTCCTTTGCCATCGTCAAGTTGCGTCGAAGTTGCACTCCGGAGTTTCACATGAATCGTGCTTAGAAAAAAAAAGTAGAAAACACCGCCAGACCAAAAACGTGATAATGAATAAATGACGAGACATGTAGCGACGAGATTTCAACAAGAGTCCGTTAATTGATGTGATGGGGGATTGCTGTATTATGTTGAAGCATTGTTTATTATCGGCAGTGCTACTTGGGCATTCCGTCGTTGTAGAAAAACGTCGACGTGGAATCGAGATAACATGCTAGGACCGCAGTAAATCATATCCCACTCAGAATGCGGTCCAGGCACAGTTTTTCAAATTTAATCGCGGTCTCGTTTCCTCAGAAGTAGCACGACTTCAGTCGTGGCTGTCTGCTGGCGATTTATGGAACACCGCCACCGACTCTGGCATGAGATATAAATTCATTTCTCGCAAAGTGATGGCAAATAATGCTACATTATGCTCGAGTGCACGCTAGGATATCCTACATCATCTATCGTTAGACGCCTCAGTAGTTCTGGCAATTGCTACGACAATTGAAGACGCAATTACCTGAATTAGATCTATTCTCCTGTATAACAGTGAACGACAGCCTTCAATTATAGTTTCTTCAATAATACTGAACGTCAAACACTTCGAGCATCTGCAAAATGAAAACAGTACATATATCATACGCTTTGTTTTGGTTCTACAATATCATCAGCTCCAGTTATGTCAGTATGATCACATGTAGAACGTCTTATTATAACTTTTTAAAATTTCGATTGTATTTTAATTGCAAACGAATACTCCTTTCTTCGACTAATTTTGAAAATTGTGTCGCATGTCGTTAAAAGTTCCCTAAAACAACATAGTATATTTCACCTAAATTTCCACCTAAAGTCCACTGTAGCATAGCGTACACACGTACATATACCGGTAAGTACATGATAACTATTGACTTTGTAAATATTAGCTAGTTGATAGCGGCAAAATTTTATTACGTTGATGTTCTCGGTCTGGGTTAGATTCTGAAGTACCCCGTCTACTTATAAGCTGTGACTCAAGGATGACAAAGGTATACTGTAATCTAACAGAACTGAGATGTTGTGAGAGGTACATTTGGTTGAATAAATACCATGGCAATTTTTACAAAAATATATATATATATTTTAGTGGATTTGCGATATATAATGAATCTTAATTATTTTTGACATTAGAGCGTTGGGGGCGAAGCCCCCAACCCTCTACATGTCTATGTGCTGACTTTTTCATGGAGGTTTCATGCCAACCTATCGACGCACGTTTTGGCATGTAAACGTTTAGATACCTACTTCAAATGAGAATTTTCTTTGTCCTTGACATAAAATCTCTCGAATTGATGGGAAACTTTGACTATTCCACAGATATATGAGGCATGAATCGATGTGTTAGGTTTGAGAAAATAACGTAAATGTTCAAATTATCGAAAAACGTCCCAAAATGGCGGAGCCGATGGAAATTGACGTTCCCAGAATGCAAAGCAAATTTTACCACAATGACGCGTATTTTGAAACACAATTTCTGTTCAGCAATTCGTGTATGCATACATGCATGTGGGCATCTGCGTGTGGACTTTTTGGCGTTATGAAGTAAACACAGCGATTCGTCTGCGATGCCACGGCTACATTTACCGTAATTTAACGTATTTTATAACATGACAATTAAGCTGGTTTTCTGTGCTGGATTGCGAAGTCTTTTTATTCTTAACTGGTATTTTAATTTGCCCAGTAAAGGCATGTGTTAGGCTATATCTGATGTTATCAGATGCAGATATTCCTCATAGTTTCCGATGTTTTGAGGATATTTCAATGAGATTCCATATCATTTTAGCAGGCATATCTGTTCCATTGATCGATTTTTAAAAAAATGTTTACTTATTAGTAATATGAATGAAGTAGGCCATGTTTTTCATCCTAGTATACGGAAATGAATTGGAATCACATAGGGGATGAAATTATGGCTTCTTCCTTCTTTCTTTTTTCTTTTGGGGGGGGGGGGGGTGGGGGTAGGCCTTACGTTGTGTAAGATATATTCAGCTGTCGTGGTGCTGATGATGTGCTCTAATGTCGTCTTCCGCAGTTTGCTGCATTTTCTTGTTAGTTCTTGAAGTGAAACTTCCTGCTATGTCCATGGCAATTTTTATGTCCTGTTGCACCCATCTCAGTACACAAGGCAAATATACTTGCACAAACTTAGAAGTAAATCTAGCAGAGTGACATATAAAACATAAATTCATTGTGAGTATAACGTTAGAATATAAATATGGCAGAAGAAATCTATTTTATATTTATATTCTGTATACTTTTGTGTATGCTTGTGTATTTTTTTGTTGCGTTTTACTCTCCAGTCACCTTGTGAAAGAATTTGAATTCCGACTTTTGTGTATGCTTGTGTAATTTTTTTTTTTGCGTTTTATTCTTGTGAAAGAATTTGAAGTCCGACGCAATTCACACAAAAAAATGCCGTTAAAACGAACCGAACCATCCGTGCAAATTTAAACGAGTAAATTAATGTACACCAACATGAACGACATGCGGAAACAAAGGAATATTGAGTAGCATCGGTACAAAATATTGCTCGGTTCAGCAATCGATATGTTCTTGTTTACATGTACACGTTCTGTTCCCCGAAAGATGGCGCCTGAATTCTGGCGTTGCTAAAAATATATAACAACAAAAGAGTTCTCCCACATATAAAAGTAAATCGTGATTGAAATGAGTCAATATTACTGAATTATCGTCATCACGAATCGTTTGGAATATATATGATGAAAATTTCAGTATTATTGCGTATGGGCTTGGCGCAGGCATCATATTTTGACCTGTTCACTACTCCCCGTGCGCATGAATACAGTACACGAATGCTCCAGGAGTACTTGTTTACCTTTGGTTTGGCACCAAATAATCAACTAGTATTGTGGTTTCAGTGGGATAGTTTCCTGTTAATAAAATAAACCGCGACTGGATTTAGCTATAGTTATGCTTGAACAGAATATTCTTCTATTTCTTCTGCCGCATTTTTACAGCGAAATACAAGTAGTCGAGTACAACTCATTCTTCGCTTCAGGACACAATCGAGTACAACTTACAGATCCGATGTATATTATGAACAGATGTACGATATAATTGTCATTGATAATTGCTTTTGGTACGACATTAATCTATATATATCAGTTTGACATAGGTTTGACATATTTTTTTTCCAAGGCAGAATATGGGAAAAATATTTTTGAAAATATTTTAGTTGATACATTTTCTCAGTAGCGCATCACGAATATAGTACATGTCGGTATATATCTGACGCAACATTGCTACGAATTTTCTTTTAAAAAAAAAAATATTTCAAATAACTTCAAAAGGACTGGGCTGCAGTTGATTGCATGTTAGCTCGCAAATTTTAGAAAAAAATGATACAATGTGGGTCTTCGTCTTTTCCTAAAAAAGAAGAAATATGCGTATAGAATTTCAGTTGCAGCATTAGTGATGATATATTTGATCTTGTCTCGAGCAATTTAATCCAACAATTAAATTTCCTGCGCGCTGGCGTAGTTCACAGGGCAGTAAATAGTGCGCGTCGACTCGCCACGGCGACATAACAAATTTATTTATTGCATCCAATTGCGAAGAAACAGCAATTGCGAGTTATGCACTAAGCCTGTAGGCGCAGTTCGATATAAATTACTTTATATCTCAGACAAAATATAGCCCGTCTTTTCATCCACCACTTTTTTTTTCCGTCCTGGAAGGGAAACAGTTTTCTCGCAAAAGGTCGCCGCTGGTAAATTCATTTCTGGCGGTGGGGGATAGCACATGGAAAATATACATCTTCTGTCACATCAACAAGTTTCAGCTGCTCGCAAAGTTTGCAGGATTTATGGCTGTGTTCGAGTGATAGTTTCCAGGTTGTGGTGACAGGTATGTTTCAGTATTCCTCAGTGGCTATCGCTTATAAAACGTAACACAAAACAAAAGGTGAGTTCGGGTGGCTTGCTGCCTGTCTGGTTTCGTACTTTAGACACATTTATTGGTTGTGACGTTGACTCGTTTTTCCCAATTTAATTTTACTCCTTTCACTCCCGCATATCATTACTTTGAATTAAAGCTTGCTCTTTACCGCGTCCACAAAATAAAACCTTCTTTTTCGTCGATCGAATTCACATCGAAGTGTTCGGAATAACTTTTTAAACATGTGTTGAAAAACATGTGTTTCCTTATTACTGGTACACGAATTTCCAAGGGGAATACTTGATCCCAATTCGCGACAGCTGCTTTCAAATTTAAATATGCATTTGCATAGAAGTAAATATTAGAATTGTGTTGTATTGTTTAGAATATCATATTGTAGAATATCACGTGAGTGTGCTGATGGAAGACAAGAATAAAAACTGAATAGGCTTTTGGACGTCTCATGAACATTTATTCAACTGGGATGGCGATATATGTAGTCATATCGTTGTACATTGCAATCTTTATATTGGTAGCACAATTATTTCTTGAATAAGCCTACGTATGTGAGAAAGAGTATTTGCAATATTGACACATTATAGTCGTATTTATAATTTTTATGTGCATGAATAGAAATACGATAAAATGCTATTTTTATTTCGTAGATTATCAGAAACCAAACAAAAATTATTCACCATGTACATAAATCGATCTCGTATTCTGACATCATCCAGCTTTTAACTCATTCTTAATCGTCACAATTATACATATATTGAAGGAAATAAATTTTCAAGACGGGAAGACAGAATGGTATGTATAGTGTATGATGTGTGTGTCCGTAACATATCGTTTTATTTTAACTGATAAAGGTAATTCGCAACTGTTGAAAATAATACGGAAAGTTGATTTGTATATTAGGGTTTTTGTTTTGTTTTCGAGGTATGTATGTGCAAATCGGCCCGTTATGTGTTTGAACAATATTGTAGACTATAATACCATTTAGATAAGGTCACGTCAGTTTTAAATGCTTTATCGTTGCACAAATTCAAAGAAAATGTATATTAGTATCTGATATCGAACAATATATTCGGATTGATAAATTGTTTGGAAACAAAGGACCGTTGGACGTAGCCTATCAAAAGTAAACTCGCTTTGTTATTGTGTTAGTGTGATGTATCATCTGTGAATCGATTTTTTTACTGAAAATTTATTGCATAATTACAAATGTACACACTACACCAAAATGGTTTTTGTAATATCAATAAAATATCCATAAATATAAACCATAAATTCAGATTTTTCTTCCAAGGGAAGGCTCAGATTTATGGAATACATACAAAGAAACCAATAAACAAAACACTATTTTATTTTATTTTCACGCTGAAAATCCCATAAATAATGTTACATTGACGGACGCCATTTGCATTTTCTCCGAAAATTATTTATAGGTATTTCACAGAATTTATGCAGTATTATGTCAAATCATAACTCGTGGAATGATTATTTAAAAAATAAAATCGATTGGAAATCATCAACACACATTCCATACATGCAAATTGCGTTATCTTATATCCGATTGTATTTTTAAAAATTGCGTGTCACTGCAAGGAATCTACAGCCATGCTATATCATAATAATATAGCTCTACCTGCTGGCATCAATCATAATAATATCTTGTTAATGGCCAAAAGTCCTTGACTGTGGAGGGCCTGTATAAACACAATTATCCATCTCTATAGCGATGTAATGTCCGCTAGAATAGCATATTAATAATAATATGATTGTGCCTCCTTTGATCTCGACATAGTCAGTCGCCAAGTAGGTGAGCATTTTCTACAGTTTTATTGCATATGGTTTATTTACGACATTATATGGGCCTACTGTTATATTGAGTCCGTCTTGAACTAGGTTGGGAATAAGCGTATACTGCATTATGAATATGATATATACTGAATAACAACGGTTTTTTTTTTCAAATGATGCGCTTTTGTTTAGCTTACGCGAGTGTACACAGAACAAACAGCAGGCGTTACTGATATA
This sequence comes from Terebella lapidaria, assembly GCA_949152475.1. Taxonomy (NCBI): domain Eukaryota; kingdom Metazoa; phylum Annelida; class Polychaeta; order Terebellida; family Terebellidae; genus Terebella; species Terebella lapidaria. The sequence continues at coordinate 5,882,870 of OX424567.1, forward strand.
TGCAGATGACGTTTGACATTTTCATGCTATGACTTTAAAGGAATGTTTTGTGTGTGATATACTGTTGTGCACTTGTGCAATTAAGGGTGAACATATGTGCTGAAGTGGTTCAGTTTTGTTTCATTCGACAATATAACTGTGAAAAATATACTTTTGCAGAGGACGGTATCATGGCCGCATCGACGAATGCCTGAGGGACACAACTTCGAAAAAATGTAAGTAAAAACTTTGACCCAAATACCCAGTTGAAATGGTACAGAACGATACATATAGAATATTCAGTGTTTTCTTCATGTAAGCTGTTGGTCTGAGAGCATAGAAAGAAACGTTACCTGAAAGTCTAGGAAAATAGCCGAAAACCAAACATAGTTTCAAGTACAGCAGTCACGTGATCCCGCCAACCAATCACGTTTCATATTGCATCGAGTAAATTTTTTTCTGATTCAGTACTGTTTGGGGATTCGTTATACATGTACTCTTTGTATACACAAAGAAGTAACAAAGCGATGTTAAATCAGACTGGAATTATAGTGTAGTAATGAATGACTTTGTGTTCAAATAACTTTACATGTAAATGAAGTTCAAATCAGTCAAAGCATATTTTCTGCGAGTTTGATGTATATAAACAAACTTGTTGAGAGTTCATGAATATTTTTTTGTTTGCGAAACAATGTACCTATTATGTTTAGAAATTTACAGGGACAAATTTTTGAGAATAACTCGCATGTCTATCATTCAGTAAGAACGTTAGCGACGAATGAATTGAAAAAAAAAACACAACAACAACAACTTCGGGACAGTCTTATATGACTAGCCATGAATAAATCAAAGGTATATTTTTTGCAATATGTTGTACTTTACGTTTGTTATTGGCATCATCAAAATCTACTGTATTTGTGGTAATAGTTTGATACCTACATTCATAAATTGCCCTGTATTGTTTGGCACTATGTGGATCGATGTAAACCTAGTGATTTACGTGCCACACAGACCTACATATTATGAATGTTAATGTATTTCTTGGAAGTGGGATCGAAATAAACAGTTGTATTTATAGAATGATAATAGCAATGGTAGCGACATCGATCGAATTATGCTATATTTGAACACGAACATTATTTTTTCGTATCACAATAGACGTGGAATCGATACCCAGTATTAAGTATTTCGAGCAAAAAAAAACAGGAATAATTTAACCCAATGCAATATGTTTTCGTTTTCAAAACCAAAGTATTTACGTACAACAATTTTATTGAAATTATGTTGTGTACTGTTTCAAAAGGTTTGTTTTGATCAAAATAGTTTGTTTGCCTTTAATATGTTTACCATTAATATATAATGGTACAGCTGACATGGATTCACAAATAATCCACCTGGTACGATGCTATTGCTTATATATTATTCTATTTTTGCTCATATTGTAATGTATACTACTAATAACAAAGCCAAAACGTATCATTTGATCATTATGGCTATGACACTCATTGGTAAATCATGCACATATTGTATGGATATGTCTATGGGTAGATCTACACGTGTCACATAGCTGCTAAGTTGTAAATGAACGATCTGACCGAGGACAAGACTTGTGACCTTTGACTTTCGCTTTGTAATTTTTGTCCAATTTAACTTAATTACCTCATCATTGTGGCCTTTATGGGTGATTTAAGAGTTTAATACGTAGTGTCTTGCAACATGTCTGTTATTAGTGACGGTCAACTCATTCTGTCATGGCGGCTTTCCTAAATTGATGTCCTTTCTATAAAAGACGTATACACCCCAACAATTTCTAACCCTTGAAGATCTTCAACCGTATGAGTGACCCATGAATAGTGGATCGTGACCTTACAGGCGCCATTGCCTCGTCTCTGCATGCTATCACGGACTATATAGATAGGTGACCCCCCCCTCCCCGATCCGTATCACTGCTACCACTGCAGTGAGTACAACACAATGGGCGTACAATACAAATGTCATATCCTCGTGATTTGCCCGTAATATTTATTGCTTTCTTTTTGGCGTAGGAGAGACTGAGAAAGACCAGATTCTCTGAAAGCATCTAATTTCTATCGAGCGTTCGCCAATGTAGGACGCAATGAGAGGAGACACAATTGGCCATGTGCATTGTACAATATGTCATTTTGACGGGACAACAGGGGTCATGTGACGTACGGCCGCATTCCTTTTGATTGCCAAAAAGATACGTTCCAAAAGTGACGCGGGATGCCGATATTGAACGCGTAAATCACGCTTCCTCTGCGTTTCAAGGTCATAGCGGTCAAGGGTGCAGCCTCATACCCGGACGCCTGCTTTTTTTCTACGGTATTTATTGGAAAGAGCGATATCTCGGACGAACTAGGCACCGCCGTTTTGTTCCCCCGGCGCTCGTTCAGATACGTGAGCGGGCTCATCCTTGAGGAGGGCTTCATGCCTTCATTCCCCACCCGTAGTCGCCACGTCTTGAAGGCTAACTCTCACACGCTGAGAGAGACAACCCAGGATACCACGTTCCTGCTACTTTCACAAACTTTCTTCCCTTCTCTTTCAAGACTTTCCCGCTTGCTTGGAATCAGTTTGGGAAGAAAACAGAAGAAAAAGTGCGTCCGTCTAAATCGCCAGATCAAGTCCGGTTCCACGCGGAGACCCCCCGCCTGTTTCTCCTTACATGCCACATCCTTTCGACATTAACTGGTCTGCATAGTTGAAGGGAGGGAGGTAGGTGGTTGGTGGAGGTAATTGGGGGCTGGAAGGAGCGGCGACCTTGAGAAAGATATACGGACGGTATTAAGGCCTGCGGAACGCGGCCGAATGGGGTCTTAAATATCGGCGGGGTGCCGAAAGTGCCCGGGGAGGGAGGTGACGTATGGGTCTCTCTTGCATACGCTGATACCGTGGTCTCGTCGTCTGCCTAGAGCTAGTCGTCCGTCCGAGTGGAGCCAAGCGCCCAGGATACCACCCCGCCCCTTCCTAGCGCTAGCACTGCCTTGTATACGTGGTGTCACGTCCTGTTATCTCTCACCTTCTCTCTCATGCCACCCCAGCCACCCCTCTCAAATTTCAGGAGAAAAGTCCAGCCACCCCCCGATCACGGAGTCTCCAAACGTGTGGTCATCAGGCTCCGCGGTCGTTTCTCTCTCCCGTTCACATCCGGAAATTTATGTGCAATTCATGTCGGATGCCACTGACTTAGCAACAGAAAGACACGCGACAGGGGATTTGGTCCGGACGAAAACAAGGAGATTGGGCCTCGAGGAGGGGGTGCAACATATAAAACAGGGCTTGTGTTAAGGGAAAAACGAGAAAACTGGAATATATAGGGCTTGCTATATAAAGCTCCTGGCTGTAGTTGCGAAATTCCCACTGGTGTACAACACTGTCAAGCTTATATGTTTAAAATAAAGTTATAAATATGATCATGAATATAGTTAGACTCCGAAACGAAATTTATATAAGTAAAACAAAAGCATCATTCATATCATCGGATCATTTCATACATGTCTGCAATTACCCAAGAAAGTGTTACAGGTGTTGTTCAGTGTGGTTACCATGACGATTGAGTACACGTGCAGATATCCAGTTTAATTTAGAAGACAACCTTTAAAAACATTCAGAAATATTCGAACAATATTATTATAGTATTTTAGTGTGTAAATATGTAAAATTTCTGGAAGAGAGAGAGGGGCCGTTACGAATGCAATGTCGTATGCCAAAAAAAACAATGCACAACTCATCCACCATGCACTCCTACCATTGTGCTATCAACTGGTGTTATATATTTTCATGAAGAGCAGTTTTCTCTCTCTCTCTCTCTCTCTCTCTCAACGCATGAACAATTCTAATATCAGCACACGCTCCCTATTGTCAATCTAATTTCCTCCCTTCTAACCTTATATCTTCTACTACTTCTTCGTTTTTAGTTGTTGTTGTTGTATAAGGTTTGGTTGGAAGGTTGTTTGTTGTAATGGAGCGGAGGAACGTCAGGCCCGAAAAAAAAGTGAGAAAAAATAGAGAAGTACGGTTATTGGATCTACCTAAATGACGAACTAACTAGGAGACACCGGTGGAGTGTTAGATATAGGAGATCTGAAGGAAGCTCTGATATACGAAAACAATCATGCCCTGCAATTACCCTACACCTCATTGCTATCCAGTGCGTTATTATGTAAATTGGGAATATAAAATCTTTCGACATGGTCCGAGGTAGCATTAGGGTTAACGAAACAAAAAATTTCGACCATGGCAACGGATGTCCATTACAGAATAAAACATCATCAACTTCATCTAACGAAAATGGAAATATTTGATCTTTTAGACCCCAATGAAGCAAGTATATCCATGAATTGTTTGTGGTGTTCCTAAAGCTTGACTTCTATATGCAGTTTTTTCCCATTAAGTTGATTCTGTTACATTGGAGTTTAGTATAGTTTTCATAACGGTGCTGCATTTATGTCACCTATATGAATGTCTTTGAACGAAACGATTGGACACAGTCACAGTGGACGATGAAGTCGTGAAGTTTACAGTTAAAAATGAAACAAACAAAGTGTACAGTTCATCCCCTGTCTGGTTATGCAACAACGCTTGTGACTAGTCCTCTCTAAATTCGACAGATGGCGCCGTTGGACGGTAAGTAACCAAATCACCGCCCGTGTGTTAGTCCGCACTTACCACACTGCACCGTCTCATCACGGCGTAGGGATACACCAGCATATGTCCCTGCTTGTCGGCCATGTTGTGTGCTGGCACTCTGCAGAGTCCTCGTCTGCTCCAGCGAACATTCGTCGTCCATAAAATAAATTATAAAAAGGAAATAACTGTAATGGGGGTATCTCTTGTGTAACGTGTTATCGAACGGGGATTTTATGATCTTATCGTTCAAACGAGGCTTCCAGTTTTAATGGCACTGACATGTGCCACTGTGTAAAATGCGGCTCTGAATACCAGTTTATGTCTGTGTTGCAATAACAGTCCAATAACAGCACACATATAGTCTGTCATAATTTGTGATTTGCAATGCATTAATACTTCTGCACACAATGCGACTGAAATGTCGCAAATCATCACACGGCAAATTATAGGCCCGATAAACACGATACTTATCTAAGTGCTTGTAATACATACATAATAAGCATGTAGTATGTGAATGTTTGTATGGAAATGCGTATGTGGTACTGATTGTGCATCCGTGATACAACGTTGGATTCCTGAATTTTGTATGAATTTGAAAAAAAAAGCTCGTGAACAAAAATTGTAAAATTGGTTTAGAATGTCCTCAAATCTTGAAATAAAACTTCCAGCTGGACAACTTCCTGACACTTTATGTATGTGGACACATCAGTCATTGAATGTCACATCTCATCTGAATATATAACTGCTTTTGAAATCATTTTTTGCACTCTTGTTTTGTCTCCAATTCTTTCTGTTTGTTTTTTTTTTTCATTTTGTTGAAACTGAAGAATATTGTGTGTGTTTTTTTCTCTGGCATTCATAGATTTCATATAGTGTGTTATATTGAATAGAAGAGCGGAACTAAATGAAAAAAAAACCCGGATAGTTTATAAGTTGTTGGAACATACAATCGCCTAGCCTGGTATACTAGCTTTTTAGGAAAACAACAAAGAAACCCGAATAAAACAACAGGGAAGTCGAGTATACGTGGTCAAATTTCTTTGAGCATATTAAGGTATGTTCTGCATGTCTGTGAATAATTTTTAGAAAGTGAAATTCATTTAGTATCTACAGTGTAGATTCATATTTTAGATAACCATCATTTGCCCGAAAATAGTACAAAGAAAAGGTAGCCAAATACCTGGTCAAATTTCGTATGGTATATTTACAGCGTTCCTTATGCGTTCTGTAAATAATAGTTAATGAAGTGAAGACTTATTGAGTTTTTACAGTTTAAATCAGGTTCAAACTTTACAACTGTCATAAACCAAAAATAATACAAAGGAAACAAAACCAAATACCTGGTCAAATTTCTTATGGTATATCTGCAGAATTTTTTTCCTGCGGTTTTGTCAATGAAAAGAAATTTGTTTGTATATATATATAATATTCACACTTTACAACTATCATTGCCTGAAAATAACTGCAAGTATATATTTAAATTCACCAAGTTCATGCACGTGCTTTACAAAATACTTTTGTGATTTTTTTTGGTATATTTTTAAACCCGTGTACTTCGTGATACTTTCGTACAACACATGTTACGTCGCGTATTCTCGGTTTGAAATGTCGGGTGTTGAAAACTTCAGTAGTTGTCTTCTCCTTGAAAGTTTGGAAGTTTTCCTCGGATATTTTCCCGTGTTGTTTACATATCCTGGATTGGACTATTGGAAGGTGGAGGAATATCAACAAACACATCAACAGGCGCCGTTTGGAGTTCATCATCATTTCTCGAAGGACCGCGATACCGCCATTTTCTTTCGGATAAAAATACGCGGAACACTGGTGTTGTTTATGTCTTGTCTGCGCAAAAACAAAACATACTGTGGTATTTCTGAGCCGAATATTGTTTCCAACGGTTTGTTGATCGCTTTTATCAGTATTTTGACTGTGTGTTCAGGGTAAGATTAAAATAAAACATATTGAAAAATAATCCGACTGAAATTCGACTTTGCAGTCACCATTTTTCATGCCCGCGCAAAGCGCAAAGATGTAAAAATCGAGATCCCAGGCAGTGCATTCTGGACAACACATAAATTCCACTTTCAGTTAACAGTAGCTTCCGCGGAATAAATCAAAATATAACAAGAAAAATGGACAAAAAAAGACAGGACATCCCACGACATGTGATGGACAGTCTGTATGCGAAACACGAATACCCCCCGTTTTTTGACCGCTCGTTAAAGATTGTCAAAGACAATGGCGTCAATAAAATAAATCGACTTGAGTTCCTCTCCACGCCATTTTGGCATTTCCAGACAGCGAAGAATTTCCCAAGACGTCTGGCCCATGGGGTGTATTCGGCTTTTAAATAAAGTACTTTTATTTCTGTTTGAGGTAGTTGGGATGATTGGGGGTCTACGTTTTCGGGACGGAGTTGTTTCGAGAGAGAAAATGGCGTGCGATAAACAAGAGCGTGATGTGGCTGCAAAAAATGTTTTAAATTTATTCACTGTAATCATTCCTATCATAAAACACCGAAATACTCGTGAAGCTTTTGCGACGTATTTATGGGATTGTGACTTATATAAATAAATAGTCCCATTTATAAAACTTGTTTAGGAAAATAAAACACGTTCGGTGAAATATATATCTGACAGTATTCGCTGTCAATTCAACTAAAACTTCAAGTAAAATACATATTTATATTATCATACCTATCCGATATTTCGAACTACATAAACATTGTGAGGAAAACTAATTACCGTAGCCAAGGATATATCGCTCCATTCCATACACATGCGTAAATTAAATTGCTGAATCTGGAACAACTACAGTATGTAAATCACGTGTGGATTTTGCGTTGTGTTCCTTGTTGCCAATAATGTCACGCCAGACATCAGATAGATATATGTCTGCTGCTTATTGGGTCGCCGAGATTCTTTCAGAAAATAAAACCAAATGGGACAGTCTGGCTTTCAGATCGGAACCTCTTAATGTCACGGCATAATTCGCGGATATTTCTGTATCGAATTCCTTTTCTGTTTTATGTACAAGTTTAGTCGGAGTTGGCAGTTCAATTCCCTTCTGTTTATTGGTTTTTCCAGAGTTATTTAATCCAATTCCAATAAAATATCTCGCACGTTATCCACAAAAGACACCGAAAGATTTAAAAACGCGAACAAAGTATGAAAAAAGAAGTAGACGCCATTCTCTGTGCGGAGGTGATTTGTAGCAGAGGCAATGGTTTTGGGATTTTGCGGTCTGTGGATTCCCAGTTTAGGTGTTTGATAAGCACACAGCTTATCTTTCGCAGATGGTACCGGAAGAAATTAATACTTTCCAACAAGGACCGAAGAATACTCAGTCATAACTCTTCATAATTGACACAGCCGACCATGTAGAACAAGGCTAGTGGTAGGATCGGCTTTCATATCAGTTTGTTTTGGATATCAGTTTCACAATATGTTGAAATTACCCCTGCAGAATTGTCACATTCAATTGTAATATATGTGAAAACAGGTCACAATTATATCTTGTAAATTCCTAATTTAACGTAACTTGAAACTATTCCAAACAATTTTCATACAATTGTTCACAATAAAATTTAGTTTATTGTGAACGCCTTATACCTGCGCGAAAATAGCTTATGAACATAAATGGAAATTGGATCGAGAATAAAATTGATATATTATTTTCTCCATCTTTTATATACCCGTATATATATATCTGTATATATATATATATATTTCTCCAGTGTTTTTATTTTAATCTTTTCAAAATTATATTTAAACCTGTAATAATTTTTTGAGTGATATCTGAGTGATTTATACGGTTCAAAACAGAAGCATTTCTCTGCTTTCAGTGTACAGTTTTATTTTGACTTTCAGTTTTTCAAAACATTCCAATAAACTGATAAAAAAAATTCCACGATTTTCGTTCACATGAATTCTAAAATATACGGACACCAGACCGGGTGGACGGTAATTCGCGGCAATAAATAAATGTCAAGTTTGAGAAGAATTATTATAACCGTGCCCCTACAGCGCTAACATAATTAACACTGCATCGAATAACACATGGGAAAAGCAAAAAATCTCTCTGATATATTGCTATATCCACGAGGCACCACAGCGGCGCGTAGGATTCAATCTTATGCTTGAAAGGGACAAATTGATTAGTTACGCGCTGTACATAACTATATCGTTTGATTTCATACACGGACATGTCGAATTGGCTGTTTGTCATCTCTTTGAAAAGCGAAAAGTAATTTCACAAGATATGTGTTTGTGATTATATTGTTTTTGTCAATTATTCGTTTAGAAAATTGAAACGGTTTCGCTTGTTCGTGTCTGCCTGACCAAGTTTCACTTCTTATCAAAGGGCCTGTAATATATCAAGTGGATGGATATTTATATAAATTGTGTTTGCCACACACAGTTAAATCATTATAAACTATCGTACATATTGAAATATGCACATTCAAATAAATTTCTGAAAACGGAAGGAAGTTAGGAAAACCGAAATTCGTATGTTGAAAAAATGCTTGATTATTTAAACCAGAAACTGATTGTCACCATTTTGTCACCGAAGTCTAACATTTTCCGAGAACTCTTTATACGAATATGTTATTTAGCATCATATTTTTTTGCATGAAAGACCCGAAAGTTGTTATCATTTAGTGTATCGTAAGTTGATCGAAAAATGGGAGCCATTGTTGAGATTGTCTTAAGGAGTTAGGATTGTATCCATAGATAATGTATATAAATATGCACATTTTGATAGGTGTGCAATAAAATTTTAATCAATTATTTCCCCATTCGACGAATCAAACTTGTGTGCTATATACATTTATAAATGCAATTTTATGGACACTTAGGTGTTCCAGCAGCACGCACCAAATTATTGTCATTGAAAATAATGGCAAAATAAATTTGGCTCGGCTTTTTGCAACACAAAAACCAGCGACATCAGTTATGACCCATAAAAACGGAGAACAAAGTAGCCATGACATAAGATGCAACAACACCTAGACGCATATTTTAGCATATAAACATGACCATTAGCTTGTAATTTAATACTTAATGTCTCGTTTGCCGACGGTAACATGTCATAATTCATACTGGGGTCTTCATTCGCGCCTGAGTCGCGCAGACCTAAAAATTATGGAGAAAAGATTGATAGGGCTAAAAACGGGGGGAGATGCTGCGTAACACCATGTTAAAATATCACCAAAGCTACCCGTCTGGAATAGATTGTATACAATAAGGTTATATATTACTTTCTGTAACAACTCAAGGTGTGGTATTTGAGGTAGAAACTAACTGAATCGTCGTATATCATAATTTCAATATATCCTGTATGTGAAAAATTGCAAGCGACAGTTAGTTTGCATGCTTTATACAGCTACCAGAACTAAAATGAAAAGTCGAGCAATTAACTCGACTTTACATAAGTACGCAAGTAATGTGATAAAATACGCAAGTAATGTGAACACCTATTTAGGAAACCAGTTGACGGTAATTCTCGCACGATTACCATTACATATATACATGTATTTTTATTCATAATCACAAGATCACCCAGAATAAATGAACAAATTGTCATCACTTAATTCAACATAATATGGAATGTGTTCGTAACTTGTAAAATAAAAAATGAGGTGATTAGTATGAACAACGATTGTAAGTGCACATATGAATTATTCGTTTTTACGATTTAAAATATGTGAATGAGATGTAAACAAACTGTTAGAATATATCCGAGAAGAACGGTCAAACAATAATCAAATTGATGCTGAATATCGATGGTCCCTTTTGATCACCTTGTCTAAAAGTGGGAATAAAAAATAATAATACAAACAAGGACTTCGTTCATCATCGTCGAAATATTTTCACAGATAACTCCCGTGAGTCCCCATAAGTCAATTTCACGAGGAAATATAGTATAAGCAAGAAGAAATTGACTCCAAGGAATAGAATGAATACGAAACAAGTCAATGAATATTAGCATTTGTGTAGCATTTTTATTTGTATTTTAGCTGTTGAACAAATGACCACGTTCACTTCAATTTTGGAATTGACACTGTACAACCTGCTATATATTATGTATATAGATTTGTGATGTATGATAACAACTTATAACTAGATGTGAACTCTACAAGGTCTTCACGGATAAGTATGATTGCAATTTGCAACTGCCACGGCATATATCAAACTGGAACATGGCATATATCAAACTAGATATACGAAGTGAAATTTGCATATATGATCGAACAGACGTTACTTTGCGATTTATATTACACTGCTAGTAAATCACGGCATAATGTAGAAGTAAACTATCGAATATGATCACGTCACACATGACACCACCTGTTGACGGTATGATGAGCTTACATTCACGTAAGAAGCGACGCCATAAAGTGACGATTCGTTCAGTTGTGAAAACCCATTTTATGGCTGAGCTTACTGATCAATGGCTGTGTAATCTTTCGTGAGCTTCGGTCATCTCTGGTCGCGCATAAAAATCACCTCTTTTTTTCAAAACCTCAAGTAATAAAAGTCCCCATGCAGAGAGCTAGAACGGAACTATCAGCCTATATCTTCGAAGCCCGTGTATTCCGACCAAACCCCTTCAAAAACGTCCCACAACAGCCCCTACACAATATCTCATTTATTTCTCAAAGCTTCTCTTCTCGTATTAATAGTCTTCCAACTTTTTATTCAGCAGAAGCACTGCTTTCGCCCCCGACATGTTTTCCCGCCTCACTGTGTTACCAATCTTTCAGCGGACTCTCACTAAAAATCTGGATCAAGAGCTTCTTTCCCATGCAAATTGGATGGACGAAGAGCATGGCAGCCAGACATCACATTCCCGCTCCATCGCACCTCCTCCCCCAATCTCCAACTAAAGCTTCTCAAAGTGTTTGCACCGAAGTTAATTCATCTGCCTCGGCTTTCTTCTAGAGGGTCATTAACCTTGAATATCCCGCAGACCATCGAGCAAGAATCCCCCATCTGCATACATCATTGCCTTACGTAGACAAACAACGCGCATGGATATAACTCCCCAGGGTGACGGTGATGCGGCTATGATTGATCGAGCACATATACGTGAGCTTAATTGCTACTGCGGGGTTCAAAGTACAACCACCGGTCCATAAAATCGTCAACCCCAATCACAAGAGAAACATACTCTCCTGTCCTATAAACTGTATTTACAATTCGCAATGGCCAAAGGTCTTTTAGTTACGGAATGGTCCGTGATCAGTCTGATTAAACTTTTTGGTCAATTTGATGAAAGTGTTTCGTTCAAGGGAAGATGGGGGTTTCTACATACTTACATCTTATATATGAGCAAAACCACACAGTCAGTAACATTGTTGGGTTATACTTTGTGGTTTCCATGAACGCAACAAGATTTATGATTCAGGTGGAATTGACTGATTTCACAGGCTAGTGATTTACAATTTAAAGGTCTGTGTTTATTGGTATTTTAGTACACTGCTTTATACGTCTGCACGTATCATGGGAACCAGATTGGAAATGCGCTAATTGCTTCAGCATACTTCTTCCACACTTTCAAATAATGCCACAAGCTAAAAATTTCAAGAAATCGTATGGGCATCAAATGGGGGCAATGAAAATCTCTCGTAGATTATATTCTCAGGCACTGATACAGCGAGGCATCGCCAGCGGAAATGTAATTCGCTTTAGTACCAGAAATGCCATGTGGGGCAGGAAATTCATTTGATGTCGGCAGCTGGCATATAAGGTTACCAAAAGCTGTGCATTAACACGCACATTTAGGATATTATTGCTTGATTTCTTGAGTAAATTGGAATCCTGATTAGCTATGTTATACATGTATTGTTTAATGTATAACACAATCGTCTTGTTAAAGATGGGGTCATTTGAAAATGAAACTCAAGGTGTGAGAGATAACGCTCGAGTTGATGACAGAATGATAGGGCCGGAATAAGACTTATCATTCTCTCATAGATAATTGAAGGCACATCGGAGAGAGGATGCCTTTATCATTGGGTGACACAGTACTCTAGGCATGCGCGTTTAATGTACACGTCAGTTAAAATTGATGGCTGAAACATTAAATCAACTTGTTGAACCAGGAAAGTTTACAGAGCGATTCAAATCGACAGTTGTTAAGTTGGACCAGGTGAACCAGGTGTGTAATCAAACGGTCAAAGTGTTTGTCCCTAGTGACGCCATTGAGACATCAGCTATAAATGCTTGGTCGGGCTTTGTGTTTCTGTTTGGAATTTGAATCGTTATTTTCCTTTGTTCACCTAGTGGCAGTAGGTCGACATTTACAGTTCTATAAGATGATATACAGCCTCAGGATCCAATATGTGTTTTGATTCGTACATCCCAAGTTTTTTTTGTGTCATAAATGTTTTACACCACAACAAGATGTACGGTATACCATTTCAAATAAATGAATCTAATCCAGAAACAGAGCCATCAGCGGATGTTTAGTCAGGAATAAACAATAAACAGGGCAAAAATTAAATCATCGAACGTTTCCTGTCCACTCGTGGCACATGTGTGTATATCATGAATGACGAGTTATGCTGAGAAGAGAAGTCTCAAACATGCATTTCTAGACAACATATTATTGTTGGCAGCCTACCGTTATTAACCAGTCGTCTTCGTAAAATAATTTCAGACCACCTCGGGAAACAGTACCATATTATAATAATCTAAAAGGTTTTTCTATGGGCCATATTGACTTAGACAATCCGTAACGAATGCCTGATACCCATGCAGAGATATGATTGAGTTGCGAGCAGGCTAACTTTTGTACCAAGCCTGTTGTTGTAGGATCTTACATTCACAAATGCTGTTAAAGTCCAGAGGCTGAGCAGGTATGGGCTCTGAAGGCATGAGGTTATGGCTGACTAGGTGGACAACTTTATGTACAGCATACTTCAAACGATCATCAATAATTACTCATCGTTGGAACAAAATTACATACACATATAAACCAGTCGACCATATTGTTCGAGAAGGATGTAAGTATCAATCTATTACCACCAATACAGCAGATTTTGATGATGCCAATGACGAACGTAACATACAACATTTTGCAATAGAAAGCCCGACCAAATAGTTTATCCAGAGACACACTGGCGTCATCAGGGGCAGACAGTGCGTTAAATGTAGTTGTTTCTACTGTACACCTGATGGAATTAGTATACAACTGCCCAACAACCTATGAAAATAATTTAGAAATCCGAGACAAACCCCATGGAACAGATACATCACAAGTACATAAGTACCTAATCACAAAAGAGTCACACTGGTGCTTCCATTGTACATGGTTGTAGGGATAGGATACGAAATATCAAATCTTAGAAGTTATAGTGTCTATGGAATAAAGTGGGGATAGGATACGAAATGTCAAATCTTAGTAGTTATGGTGTCTATGGAATAAAGTGGGGATAGGATATGAAATGTCAAACCTTAGCAGTTATAATGTTTATGGAATAAAGTAGCACTATCAATACTTCAAACAAACATCAAACACTTCAATATAATGTTTTTTTTCTCATTCGTTATCCAACCATTTACTGGTTCATAAGGCATGATGAAGGTTGGAGGAGAATACGTATTTGGATTCATCTCTTGCCACTTGCATGCACAAGACTAAAGTAAGAAACGAACCGACGACCTTCTGGTCTACAACATACTGTGTTACTACTGCGCTGCAATGCCCATTCCATTAGTCGTGTTAGCTGAAGATGTGTCAGATACAGTGTAGTGGCAATAACAGGCCCTCAACCTAATAAATATTAAGCATGAACTTGGAACTTAATACAATTTTTTGTTCGACGGTACGATCAACAAATTCAATAGCGTTATAAGATTGAACATATCAGAAGACGCATTTATTCGTTTCAGTGTAGCATTCAATACTGACGAGGTTTTGGAGTTCTAGAATGTTTGCCTTGGAGAGTTTCATTTTCTCACATAATCTCTCTAGCCCAATTCATGTATTGCATTTGACAAATATGCGTTGGATTTTAGCATATGTGAAAAAACAATGCATGAATAGTATGCCACATTATGCAGATAAATGAGAGGATAAATGAATATGTACATACATATCAGGGTCAAGGAAATGAAGTGGTTCTCCTCTTTAGATCCATGCATAAGCTGATAAAGAGGGCCGATAAGGTGTCAGCACTAACAATAATTGACAGTAATGGCATTACGTGTTTGCCAGTTGTTTACACTGATTCGTCCTAAAATGAGAGATATGCCGTGATAGCAGTTGCAGGGGATGAACAAATATAGAGTCGTCTCTGATTTACACTCTTTGCTAATCTCACGTGTATCGGGGGTTTGGACAACGTGTTATAAAGGATCATAAATCTGTCCTTTTCTTCTGCCGATTTTCCTCTACGAGAACGTCCACCAGCTCTGATCGCTTCCTAGGCGTTCTCTTTTCTATGGAACACCCGACTTCGCAGTACTTCCTTAATCTCATTATCTATTGACTGTAAGACGACATGATGACAGCAGTGGTGCTCCATCCTAGTTAAGCCCCTTAAAGCGTTTACCGTTTTTTATCTTCTTCAGTGTCTTCTCTTGTGAGGTAAAAATATCAGCGAAGACAATACATTCATTATCCAAATATCTCCTCGTTCGGACGAGCTACGAAAACGGTGACAGTAAACCATGATCTTCTGAAATGTAGCTCTTATGGTCACGTTGCAGAAGGCGGGTTAAAACGATGGAATCAGACTAATTGATCTTATTGCATTGCTCTAATCACAAGGCAATGCATACCGAGGCATGAAATTATGGTTGTTCCTTCATGGCAGAAAATATACTACATGGGTGAAAAATGTAGATGCTGAGTCTTCGTGTTTGGCATTAAGTTCTGAAAGAACAAAACCGAGGCTTTGCATGTGTATTAGCTTTCCAGATATCCCCAATAAAACTACAGCATAAATTACTGTAGAAATGACCTACATTATACGAAATTGTTTGCATAAGAATCACCTTTTGTCATTTGAGAAAAGAAAAAAGGAATCAAGACCAATGTACATCATTGTGTATCTTCAAGAACCACCTGGTGAATAGACGTCATCTATAATATGATATACGCGAGCATTTGTCATCCTAAATTCTATATATAATTACAACGAACCACACTCGGAAACTGTGGACACTGAGCGAAATACAACACTCCTAAATCATGTACGTCGTAGCATGAAAAGCCGACTAATTTTTATGGTTACGGAATGTCGCATAAAACAGGACAAATATTATAGAGCGTCGACGGTTAGGAGTCTCGTAAATAAAACTTCTTTCTTTATTCGAAAATCGACGTGTATAATTGTGTCAACGGCCAGCGAGGAATGTGCAATTTTTAGGTGATAAGATGCTCCGGGGGCTGATATCGAGTCTCTTGAAGTTGTGTTGTGTTTGGTTGGTATCCAACAGCCTGTAGATCTCTCTCTTTCTCTCTCTCTGTTTCCCTGTTTCTCTGCCCATAACCTGTTCTTCCATTATTCATCCTGACCCCCTACTTTTCTTCATTTCTCCCTTACTGGACCTACATAGCACGCTCGCTTTTCTTCTTCGAGTCAAGCCTCATATATAAGCTCGACTTAGTACTACCCCCTTCCATTCTGCCTTCATTAGGTTTTACCTTTTTCTACGAGCGATGTTGATACGTGAAACTGGACATAAATCGTGGTCTCGGCCTTGGGATGTCCAGCGTCGCTGCTGGAATGGTCGTTGGTTGCTGTGCTATCAGGTCTTGGGATTTCAAAAGGTTCCTGGCCGCGACGTGATACCACGAAATATGTCGGGAGAACGACGGTGCAACAAAGGGCATCTCCGCTTTTCATTTTGCTGGAACCATGTTGCTAGATATGTGGAGAATGGAGAAGAGGGTAAAAATGGGGGTGGAACGTCCTGTCGTTAAACTGATGCCATGCCCTTGGGAGATCGCCCCGACGTCCATAACTTTCCCCCAGGGTCACACATGTTTTTGCCCCGTTGCACATTCCCCCCCCCCCACCCCCCGCCCCTTTTTACTTTCACGAGTCAGGATTCACGTGATATCAACCTCACCAGCTGCGGATCTCGCCAAAGTCTCGTCGTTCGCACCGTTATTTAATGCGGATCAGTCTCTTTCGTTGTTCTCCTGTGTATATGTCAAGCTGCCCACCTCGATAATATACACGGTTTCCTCTCGCAAAATTCACCCCTTGATCAGACTTGCCAAACATGGTTGTCTCACACGCCCGTCGCATATACAATAACCAAAAACGTGTCTTACCAACAAAACAAAGTCTTGTCTCTATGCTAGACATTGTAACCTAATATAGCACGCCGGTCAACTCGAGGCGAGCGATCCAGCACATCTGGACCATTAATCAGGATATATTGAATTCTCGAAATCAATAGTAGTTTGGTTTAGGTGAAGTGTGTGCTGGAAGAAAGGAGGATTGAATATTAAAATTCCCTTAAGATCTAATAAAATTAGTGATCGAGAGTTTCAGTTTGCGTTGTATATGAATGAAATGTTGTTATCCTTTTGAATGCAAATTTTCTTTGGGCTTCATTGTGAATTAAGGTTTGCTATTTATCAGAATGACATTGGTGTTCCAAATACTGAGAGACATTTTCATAGAAAACATTCCTGGGTGATCACTTCTGATATACATGAAATGACTTTGATGTGCTTCATTGTGAATTAAGGTTTGCCATTTATCAGACTGTCATTGGTGTTCCAAATACTGAGAGACATTTTGATAGAAAACATTCCTGGGTGATCACTTCTTAGATATTGACTGAGATTTCCCTTCGGTATTACCAGAAACCCACAAGATACGCTTATGGGTTTCTGCAATGTTGCCCAGAAGGATACATGCATTCTTATTGCATTGCTAGCGCTAAAATAAAATAGTTTTGTTATTAGATAAGAACTAAAATCAACGCTCAGGATTATATTCAGATTTCTGTATAATCAAATCAAAAATGCTTATACGTGCTGCACCCTACTGTGAACGTTTTGCACAACAATACACAATACAGACAGTTACGAAAAGTCGTCTCACTTGCAGACGATTTTATGTCGCCGTTTTCAGGGTCTAGTGAACCAGGGACCCTGTTTTGCTGTACCCATCTCCACATCCGTTCGGTGTACCTACCATGACCAGCGAAGCATGAATCCACTCTAGGCTTGCGTAGTTTTCATTGGCTGGAAACCACGTGGTGTGAGATAACATTCGGGTCGTAATGCCTGGCTGAACACTTTGTGCGCAAAAGTAGTTTTCAGCGCCCCTCACGAAAAAAACATATTGTTGTTATTATGGTATAGCCTTGATATGGGTTACGTGACCGAAACATGTTTTACATGACAAAATTGTCAGTGGTTGGGAAAATGGTTGTTCGAATACTTGTAGACACAAAATGAAAATCGTATTTTGGGTTGATGAGATATGAGTTCACTTTTCAAGAAAATGTACCTATGGTCCACAATGTAGATTCCAATGTGAGGGTATCAATTGCAACCCTCACACGGAATTATTTCATGATGTTCGTTAAATTTTAAGCGTTTTGCTTTGAATGAGTGTGTGCGTATTGTTTTTCAAGGATTTTGAAAAACGGTGATGAAATTATTGTCATAAGTGAAACTCTCATCACCTTATTGTCTGTGCAGTCCTTAATCTGGTACATGTTAATTACACATTTGACATTTTCACCCTCTCGCGAAATTGTATAACAGTACAATATATGTGTAAAATGTCCCTCTATGATCCATAAAGAGAACAGCCCCTGGACTATGATCACCCTTCTCCACACGAAAACCACACACGTTTTAGATATAATGCGCCCACCATTTTCATTATCTAATTTCCCAAGTTCGACATAGCCCCCGTAAAAGCACACCTTTTCTTTCCAAACGCCGTCCATATTATCATTCCCATGTTGCCCTGCGAGCGACGTAATTTACGCGAGTGACGCATGCTACGTATGTGTGCCCTGGGAGTGAAAATGGGGGCAACATTATCAGGAGATGGAATGGGAGGTTTGAAGGTATTTAGCACATTTCAATCACCTGTATTGTAAAATGAGTTATTGCCAGGAAGTACACGGGACGTAAAAATTCGGGTCACGACATTGGCACATTACCGCACAAAGTGAAGTAACGATAAAAATTCATTGCATGTGGCCCATTGAGACGGGGAACTTCGTCATAGCATCTGACAGAATGTTTTAATCGAGGCATGGTGTCTTTTATGTCCTCTCAAGTAGACCATTACAGTCAACAATTTTTGTAATATTTCACCGCGTGCGGTGGTCTTAGACTCACCCCTTCTAAATTTGTTTTTTTCATTTCAATGTTTCGTATTACCATACAATATATTGCTAATATTTCACACACGAGTTACTCTTTTTTTTTTTTATAAAAAAATATCTTTGAATATGCTCATCCAATTCATTCAAAGAGAAATTCAGATATCGACATAAGACATCTTGATTTAATTATTTATTATATTCTGTAAATACGAAACTCTCAGCAATACTTTGTATATAAACACACTGTACTTGAATCCCTATCCTAGAACCTCATATGCAGAAAATATATGCAGTACTAATATTCCCAAGGTGTGCATGGAAACCAACAGTTTACCTCATATTGTATCTGCGAATTGGAATAAAAAATATTATGATATAACTTCTGACGTACCCTGTCAACTGTAGTTGTGACATTGATTCGTAACCGGTAATGAGTAATTTTTTTTTAATTCTCAGTCACCTTGCTTAGAAAAAAACATAAATTTATATTGCGTAATTTAAATACTATATTGCAACGAAATTGTCTTCTCGTAGGAAAATATATTCACATGTAAATTTGCATAATTTCAAAATACTTCAAAATGCAGGAGAGATAACACGTTTGGTGAAATATGTAAAAATTCCGAAACATCGGTATATTGCTAAATGACAATTAGATAGGTAATACTGTCTATTGTTCCATGCACATTTACAATAATATTTTAGGCATATAAAATAAAAAATTGACAAATTTCCAATGAACAAGAATTGGTGGAGAATCCAGATATTTAAAAACAATTGTGGCATAACTTTTTTTTTGCCATAGATATATAATATATTACTAAATATGCATATATTTTTCATATTATTGTATGTTCATCTTTTCTAGAACTTACTTGATATCGTGACATAGATAACTTATATCGTAGAACAAAAAAAAAACGTCTTGTAAAACAATTAATGATTTTTTTTCTATGTATGCAAAATATAAAATATAAAAAATTGCCTTGTGTTTTTGTATCTGCATTATTGTATCGGCGTTATTAATTTTATATGATTAGTGTTCTCATAATATAAACAAGTATATATTCATTTTGTGTTTTTGTGATACCGCTGAGAAATGATTTACTGTCTCGTTTGCTTCTTCGGGAAGCACAACGTGTGTATATCATATATTGGTGGGAGAAATAAGACGTCGCAATAAACTCAGGTAAATACTAGTTGAGCTCCTGATAAATATTTGGACGAAAAATTATCAGCCGATCAATTTGTGCGTGTTTCATTAGTAGCCGTAGTGCCAGTTTCTCCCTGCAAGCTTCCAGGACCACCTTTTGTTCGTTTCATGTCTCGTGTCAAAGGGCAACGCCAGCAGAAAAAAAACCGCGACAATTTACCACTTCCAACTGAAAAGAAAGAGAAGAAAAAAGACGCGCGCGAACCTGAGACCACCGTACGTCTGGACGTCCCAACATTTCTACGTCCTCTCTCCTAGACGACCTCACAGCGTCGTTGTATTCATTTTTAGCACGGATTCCTTTCGCCAAGAGACCTTCGCTACATTTGGATAATATTAGTTTTTGGGACTGTGTTCATCCGTCTAAAAATCTGTGAAAATCAACGAGAGACAGCCAAGATGGCGGAGACCTCGGGTGACACACACCGGGGGAGTCACAGTGGATGAATCATTCTATGGCCACGGGGTGAGTGCGCACGCTTGACGCTTTCTCAATATATTTATCTTTTTTTTGCAATCCCATTCTTCTCAGAGAAAAAAACCTTATATTTTGACTGTTGCTTGGGAATATTTTAAGAACGATTTGGGATTTTTATTCTCCATTTCGCGCTGCCTTTAACAATGTTTGTAAGCTGAACATTATTGCTAATTCGGCGCGTTTATGTGGAGTTTATTTTATTGGTACCGTATTTGTAGAAATTCCCTTATATGGATAACAACCATTTTTGGGCAGAAACTCAATTTTCAAAATTTATATTGTGCAGCTGCTTCGTAAGCTCGTATTCGCAACGACAACCAAACCAACTCCCCCATATTCGCTAAATCAAAAATCTGAAGAGCGCAAACGAGCACTATATTGCTATACGCTTATCCAAATAAGATGGCGTGCGTTCTTGGCCAAAATCTTGCGCATGCGTATTTAGGTCACGATGTTTTGAGGTTTATCAGTGAAGACAGCAGTCGGCGAAGTGGTCGTTCAATCTGGCTCGTACATGGTATATGGCCAACAGGGGAAAGGATCAAAATACGTGGGCAACTTTGACAAACGAGGCGAGGAGTCAAAGATAATAAAAACTCTCTTTAATCCGTTTTGAGACCGTCCAAAGAAAATATTCGGGCTTGTTGTTGTGACCGATTTCGTGCCATAGACATCAAAGTAATATGAGAATGCCAATATGTCGAGTAGCATTACGATTTATTTTTTTTTTTTTGCATTTTTTCATCAAGCTTTTCATGTATTGTGGTCTTGTGCGGTTTTATCTCATTTGGTATGATCGGAATTTGTAATTGTGTTTTCAAGCGTCTGGTGTTTTTCTACTCAAACTGTCAAATAATTCATGGCAATATACACCACACTGAAATTTACACATACTGTATTCCATTCCAATAAAATTCCTGGCATTTGCGTGAATCCAGATTTAATTGAATCTTTCGTATTTTTATATATCAGTCAAATCTTAACAATGAATGCATATAAATTATATGTAGGTATATTTATTTTTCATTTATTTCTTTATATACATACATATTTATCATGTCTCGATTCCAAAGAAAAAAAAACACTTTAAAATGTCATTTTTAAAAATCTGCAAATTCTGGAAACCGCAAGAAAATGACTGCATAAGTACTTTGTGTCTTATTTTGTAGCTATACTGTATATTTAATGGGTTCCATATTAGGCCTACACCTTGCAAAAAAAAAAACGATCTCGATCATGAAAAATTATCGGCTGCCTACATTCTCCATCACTTAAATAAAAATGTATTCTGGCTTGGCGCTCTCTCGGGTTCCATATTAAGTTTAAAACATCTGAAAAATGACTCTCAGTCATTCGATATTAGAATAAATGTTGTGCTTTGTTCGGGACGTTTACATTGTAATTATCGAGCACCATGACTGCGGACGAGCACCTGCTAGAAGCTTGCTTAGCAGAGACTTCTGAAATAATTCCAGTGGAGCCTCATTAGGCCCACTTCTGACAAGATTCATGCATTGCGAAAGCCCACCGGGTGAACGTTTGATCCCTGGGTATTTCTTTTAATAAAACCTCCTGTGTGGATCTCAAGGAAAGGGTTTTTCTCCAAGTGACCCTACAGCAAATTAGTTGTAAAATAAGAGCGAGTTTTTTCCCTCCTCTCTCTCTCTCCACTTCCACGGAACTTCAATGGAAAGGAGTTACGTGGAATTATTGAAAGTAAAGCCCGCTTGAAAGCTGGGGACAGCTCCCAAAGTCCCAGGGATCTGGAGAAGTCATCGGGCTCACGACAGGCTCGACTGGGACCCAGCGCTGAAGAAGAGATGGCTGGAGAGACGGAGGGTGAGGGGGTTGATCGGGGTCGGAGAATGACCTTCAAAATAAATGGGATGTGCGTGAATGGGTGCAACTTCTCTGCCACTCGGAATAACTTCCGATCGAAGTTGGTAACCATGGAAACCGTTGGAGATGGGATCCCATTCCGGAAGTCTGGCTTGGCGAGAAAGACGAGAGAGGTAGAGGGGGGTTGGGTGAAGAGGCAGTAATGGCAAAGAAATGGGGGAGGGATGCAGATAGGGATACTTTGAGAGATATGGACTGAGTGAAGGGATATAAGATGAAAAATAAATGAAGTCGCCTGCTTCAGCACTAGATCGAAGACGTGAGCTGTGTCCCTAATATATATTTTTTCTCCGGGTTGTGTTTCCCTTGGTATTCTTGTATGAGTTTACACCTGGGCGTCTTGTGAAAATTTTTCACTTTTCTTCTGTCGTTTTCTTGCACGTGCATTATATTTTTTCCCCTTCATTTTTCCCTCATTTTCCACTCCATAACAATCGTACCACAAGCCAGCGCCAGAGAGAAAGAAAGACATGTTTTTGGGGTATCTGTTATTTACGACTGGACTGTTACACTGTTATCCCCTCTGGGTTATGCAATAACTTGGTAATGACCTTCTGTGCTTGGTGTCATGTGATGACATAACAGTCTACCCTTTGGCACATACAGTCAATTTTTCACACGTGCGCTTGCCCGTTATTTAAACGTTTTCTCCGTCCAACCCATTTGCCTTTTCAACCCATAATTCTTGACAGTTATCCACGTACATATATCCTCCTTTAAACAAACATCCAATACCTTGTTGTATTTACACGTATATTAGAGCCAGTTTTGTGGGTGTTTTCGAGTATGTGTTACGACAGTTTCCGTTATTTCAAACATAACTTTTATAGGCGAGACGCACTTGGAGTGCACATTTATGACACAAGTTGTAGTGTATTTTATGCGTTGTCTATAAAAGTGACTATTATCAGTCTACGGCGGAAAGATAAAAACCCAAGTCAAGTACACCGCATATGCACAGCATCAGGCTACTGCACTGGGTCTCACTCCTGTGGTTAGTTCATGCACGATACAGTAATATAATTATTTTTTATTTTTTTATTTTTTATTTTACTGGTAGTATTACTGTTAAGAGTGTATTTAACTTTTGGTATTCATTAATAAATTGTCCAAATAATTATATGAAAGGAATGCTTGTCGTGATAGATTCCTCAAAATTTGATCGAGACAAATAACTTTTTTGTTTTTTCTTTTGGAAATCATATCAATGACTGGTTAAAAGTTCAACTATAATACTGTTACTAAATATTTACAATATTAAATACATCTGTTTTTACTCTAAAGTTCAAATTAATGATACGAACGAAATAAATATAGCTAAATATGATGAAATGCAATTTTTCTATGGAATAATTTTCAACAAAAAGTACTAACACAAAACTAGCGCATACCATTGATAAAGATCTATAGAAACTGAAATATATGTCTTAACATATAGCCTAAATTTAACATAATATGTCCTGTAAACAGTTATTATAAGTTATTTCATCACTCGATTTTTTTAATGTTTAATTTATGCATGTGACATAAGTTTATGTGACATAAAATTATGTATATTTTTATTTATGGGCTATCAACTTCTCTCTCTCTCTAGCGCATATAACATTGTGACGTAGTATATCAAAATATCATATCATGTTTTTTTCACATATATTTATTGTGCTATGACGCCAGCCAGAAGATTATCTGGTTGAATGTCAGAAACGTAATCAAGGGTTTTTATAATTTTTTTATGACCTCAACATTACGACGTTATAAATATGCGTATGCGATCAGAACTCATCAGTGATTGCAGAGTTTAGGGAGCTGTAGGGAAAAACAAATAGTATATATTGTTTTCGACTATATGAATGTCATTGTAATCTGGTGGGTGTATCAATGGTGCTACACCATCTCAGTCGAATAGAAATTTCATTCGGACACATAACACCATAATATTATACATTCAGGATATAACCCTTTCACGCAACATTAGGCTGCCAGATTCATAGGAAATTTATTCACCCTTTTATGAAGGTCAAAGCACCATTTCGTTTTGTTATGTGAGAAACAGTTATACATATATCTTATTCTACATTAAATCAAATCCATTGACGTGTTGTTTATAATTCGGATTGTTTTAAATTGTTCCCATTAGAAGAAGATGGAGAAAACATAAATCACGGACTGGTTCAATTTTCTTTGCTATTTTAGGCACAACCGCACAGACACACGTGTTGCGTGCCCTATACAGGCAATAAGTCTCGGATTATTTACGAGGAAAAGGTAATGCACCTATGATTAAAAACGTCTTGAAACTGAAACGATTTATTTTATAATTTCTAATGTTTCTACCTCGCGATAATTTTAAACACAACCCTGTAGCAGATGTCAGTTGATCGATGTTCATAAAATAAGCCAGAGGTTCCCATAGATATACTTGTACACGAATCAGAAAGTATACCTCCCCCTCCCACCCCTCTTTGCCTTATCTGCTGGAGAACCTATCTGGAGCTCACGTATGGTGTATAATGTTTTTTACCAATAACATCCCACTGGCATTGACACCTGGTGTTATGGACAAATAAACAATCGCCCCCCCCCCACCCCCCTCCCTCGCCCGTCCATGACCGAAGACTCGTCGCTGTCTATCATGTCTATTGCTAGGGTGTGTGAGCGAAACTTTTGTCAAGGGTCCCAAGGCCTCAAGCGTCAAAAGGCGTGAAAGGTTGGTCCGTCTGAATACAACCCCCCGCTCTCTCTTTCTCTCTCTCTCTCTCTCTCTCTCTCTCTCTCTCTCTTTCTCTCTCTCTTTATTGACTATTTGCACCCCCACCTCCACAAACTGAACTATTCTCACAACATCTAGTTTTTGTTGCAGCGAACTTTGTTTCGACTGGGCTATGACTGTGGTATGGTTACAACGGGGAGTCACTGTGGTTACTGTAGAAATTTACCTCTTTCCCCAGTCGTACAACAATAAAATGTTCCGTCAATGTAGTACATAGTATAGGCCTAAATGTATAATCATTTCACAGGCTTTACGGTTTCATTTTGGGTTTTGTTTTCGTTTACCATCTGTTTTCTGAGAACACCAACTGTATCAAGCACGTATGACACAGATAAATGGTGTAATACTTTCTCTAAGACTGTGAAACGTTCAAATACGATCTAATATTTACCTATTTTTTTCTCGAACGTGCTAAGCGGCTAAGTGAGAGAACTACTTTGCGCGTCGGAAGAACACAAAACAATGAGTACTGCGTCCACACATGGTAGTGGTCAGCAAACGTGCGCATCAATATCGCGACCAGTGCACGTTCATCAATGGAACCGACTCACTGCAAGGCTGGTCCAATTTTGCCGGATGTATTCTTGGGCGTATGAAAGGCGGGGTCAGTTTTTATGTTCTTTTCCGCTGTGAATCCGTCGTATACGTCAAGGTGGCAATTGGCTTGTCCCCCATTTTGGGATTTTGTTTATAGTACACATTCCGCAATCGGTACCTACAAATAGCAATTTGTGATAAAGGGGCAGTGGGGTAAAATCGATTGGGACCCAGGGTTATGGGCAGGGTAATGTGGGAAATGACCTTCGGACACTGACCAAAGCTCCGACTTTCTTGATCAGTGTCCTGGCCTGGAGGCAAGCGGATAGAGCTAATATCTCCAGGCAGCGTAGATCGACTTGAAATAACCAAGCCAAATTCTCTTCTGTTTAGGGGTGATAGAAGAGTTTTCTTTCCGTGGAGAGGGGGTTATTGAGGGGCGCAGCTGTGAAGCCTGTACGCCTCGTCAACTCATACACTTGATACCGGGGGTTCGCTTGGTGGAAGTGTCCCAAGAATGGATGGGTTTGTTGTGGAGTAAGATGTGGGCTGTTGCTTTCTTCGGGCTGCTGTCCGTTTGATGAATGTCCAGGGAAAGAGCCGCCTTTATGAGAGATCCCAGCGGTCGTCCATCACCCACTGGAAACGACTTTTACGAGGCTAGCCAAGGTCACAATCGATGTATGTAGCAGCGCTACTTTCTATGGCGGAGCTCTACGTGAGAAGCCGAGGAGTGATGCGGCCTACCCCGCGAGTCTTGTCTGGCTGTATTCACTTCTACACAGTGGAAGGGGAGTTGCCTTGTCCCGCGTTCAATACGTGCCGGAGTAACCCTTGCACCTTGCTCGTTTTTCCTCCACCCGTCCGAGCAACAGTTTTCCAGTATATTACAGTCCAAATCTAATTTTCTCCTGCGCTTCTTCTCCGAGAAATCTCCTCTATTCTCCACGAGGCAGCCCTAGAAACAAGTCCGAGAAGAATTGTGTCATGAATACGTGTATGCCGTTCCATAATTCAGAAAAGAAGTTCACCGATGAAATACAAAAATCTATTGCTATATATGCTGGAGCCTGCTTTATCAAGAACTGCGTCTGGCAAAAGCTTATACATAATGTAATTTTGTCACGTATGCAACTCGTAAACCGTTGGTTGAGACTTATAGAGGTCTACAGTCAACAAAGGAATCGGGACACTTCATTGCTGAGACAACTACAGAGATTGTCAGAATATAATCTGAGAAGACATTATTTTTCTGCTGCCAACATTTCAGATCTTGCACGTAGCTAGCCCTTTCGAAAGTATTCAACAAATACATTTTTACTGGCAGAGGACCCATGATTATATTATAAGTGGCCATAAATCCTTATATAAACTATTAAGTTGACTATAGATCTAAATATTTGGCTACATGTACATAAGATGGTCAAAGTTAATATAACATCTCAACAAACAACCTACATAACTGCAATGAATCTCACATAACATATCACACAAATTGGAATAGTTATGAAAATAAAGTTCATGCACTGAAGCAGACAATCCAGAACAAAACCGCCAATATTTCCTCGCTCAATTTTAAATCCACTTCACGTATTCCTCCACTTTCTTGGAAAGTTGACAGAATAAAAGCACATGGCTGACTCCGTCTGAAGTGTGTCCTTCCGTTCTAGAATCTGGGACCCAAATGCTGCCTGGCACGGTATAATAGCCCGGATATTCTGTGGCATCATCGTTCATTTTGTTAATTACGGACACGTGATCCAGAATGCTCTGATTGACCTTGCCCAAGACCACCCCCCCCCCCTCTCCAATACCCACATGTACGCAGTCATTGTATTTTTTTTCATTACCGTAGTACTCCATATGTGTACGCGGACAAGAAACAGAGCGCACACACACTAAACAAAAAGCACAGCTGACAACAAGGCCCCTTGACAGCTACCATTGCCCCACTAATATCACTATAGCGACCGAGTATACCCCTGGCCATTTTTTTCCTCTCTTCTTGTGGCTCGCTTCTTCCCCTGTGGACCTCAGTCGGAGGGATTTGTATAGAAAAGTGCAATTATTATAACACAATTTTCGCTGTTTAAGTACCGTCTGCTGACCCAGTGAACTAGAAGTATTCCGCACATCACCGGGATGTAAAATACCGTAAGTTACAATGTATTTATTGCACCATAACATGCGCCACAAATCGCTTTCTTTACTGCTACCCTGCAGTCTAAATATTACCGCGGTTTATTGACAATATGTGGTCCACTTTGCACGGGTTTTAAGCGATTTTTAACCCTCGCTGTATTTAGCGTGTATCATAAACTGTGCGGGACATTTGAGAGGGCATTTTGACTGTCTGGCCAAGTTTAACACACGCAGAAAAAAACTAGAAAAAAATATGGAAAGCCAAGATCGTTTGTAGCCCGATGGTTGGCTGGCGCCCTATCTCGCTCGCTCGATATAGAAAAAAAATGGCGGCAGCTTTTATTTCTGCTGAGAAGAGAAAGAAAAAAAACGAACGGCTTGAGTACTGCAACTTTTTATGTCACGTTATGTGACCTAATTTGTAATCAGTCCAGTGCAGAGATTTGTATTGTTGAATCCTTCATTTATTTCTGGAAATTCATTTTTTTATGCATGGCTACATATATAAATAGTGCAATTGAAATTTTTGCTCATGATTCAAGAATAAACGAAGAACGAAAAGTAACCCAATAAAAATAATGCTACATGCTAACTGACATCAGCACCAAGTCTGTCAAATCTGTCAAACAGGTTATCGATTTTATAACATACAATTTATTGTTTTATATACGATCATAAACGCGTGCCACGTATATTAAGTTTTGACTCGCAAAGTTTAGCAATTAGCTGAATTAAGCATGGGAGTCAACGTATGAAGTATGGACACATTACTAAATGTACAAAACACCTGCATTAATATTGATTAGAATCATGACAAATATTGCAAAGCTTGAACAGACAACGCGTCAAATCGCGGCAAATTTATGGATTTTCCCAAGGCCTTTGCTACATTGCTGCCAGTAATAAAATCTCATATGTTCCATGATAAAAATGCTATTCCATTTTTTATAATAACTTTCCATGGCACGTTTCCAATCTATGAGTATAATATACTTCTATGCCCGCACAGTGTCTTTTCCCAATTTCAATATCTCGTTGAACATTCACGATATTTTTTTTCGATATCGACAAACAAGGTCAAGGTTTTAATGAAACAAACTATGATAAATTCTAACTATATTGCGTGCATTTAAATGTGAGCTGTGGCTTAATAAATATATAAATAAAATAAATAAATAAATAAATGTAAAAAATATCGTATTTCTTTGCTGATATTTCATGTTTGTATTTATTAGAATTTATCGATCGAAGATGCACTTGACAAATTGTGTGTCTTGAATGTTTTGCCATCGGATGTCATGTAATACACGCCCATAAAATGACAGAAGGATTACTTTGTCAGGTGCTGCAATTCTCAGATATATTGTGAATAATGCCCGGACAAAAATCAAAGCTATCGTATTCCCTGACACGTGCCACATCGGATGTCATAATTCGGATGACGAATATTGGTTTTTCTATCAGCCTGACGCGCGATATAGCTATTAAATTCTCAAAGTAGGCACCAGCTACATAAATTTAATTAACATGTTTCCATTTGCTTTCGCGATAAAAATGAATTTGTAAGCGATCCATCTTAAATGACATTGGATAATGAATGACTTGGAGAATGATAAAATGAAAAACGATCCCTCTATCGCTGTGTATGCATGGCTTTGACATCACATCCTATTATAGCTATTATAGGTGATTGTTTCGTATCAAATCAGACGGTGTTAGCATTGGATGTGGATATAAAGGATATTATCGATTTTCCAGGTTTGGTCAGTTTGTTTATTTACTTGCATCAACCTAATCTATTGTAGGTAAATGTTCCTATTCTAGTCATTTATTACGTCAGAAAAAAAAAAATATCGAGTAAGTTTAGATAAAGAAAATTTTTATTTTAGGCACGCATAAAACCAATAAAATACACCCATTATTCAATATTAACCAAAACAGTTAAGAAATACGTGCTTAATAGGAATTTGAAATCTTGGATGGATATTTCCGGAGGGCTACATTTACCCTGTAGAACCGAGCGAGTGGATATCTCGTACACACCCCTCAGTCCTCAGGGTCACTGTATCCCCTGGTAGATCATCACCACGGCAACAAACAATATTGACCATAATATCCGTGTTTATATATGAGGTATGTTTTGGGCGTATTTTTTTATTCCTGGGAATAAATAGTTGATGGGTAAATTATAGGTATATTTAATTCTGATGTGTTTTGTCAATATTGATACATATCGATTAATCCACACGCGAAACTTGTGACGATGAGTGTCGTTCAGTTTCAAGTTTCAAAAATACAATCTCAAGTGTATTGCTCAAAGAATGACATGCAGTAAGGCTTTCCGCTGGCAGGATATTGCCTTTCTCACACGAAGAACAATAATAAAAGCGTTATTCAGACGAGCGTGGTCAAGAGTTATTTACTGCTGAATCATATCCGGGGGGTTTGTTGATGTCCATCGGAAGCAATCTGCCTCCTGTGACGCTGACCAGACGATAGCCACTGTCCACTAACGCCAGATCTCCAGCAGAGGTTTTCCCTGGGGATTATGCCCTCCCATCGTCAAAATTCCACGATTAAAATCTCAACCGAGCGCGTTACTTTTTATGGGCGCAAAAAATCAGCATCCGCCTGACGGATCCAAGATGGCGTCGTCGTTTATGAATTCTTGATCACGCGCAGTACAGGCAGAAAGTGTTATGACCCGGACACCTTGGAATATCGAGTCGTTATTAACCGGAATCAGAGGTCATCTAACAATCGGACACCCTAGAGAAATAAAAAGTTCCCATTACCAGTGATTTCAGGAACGCCTATGCATAATCACACGCCCAAAAACTACAGGGGCCTCTGGCACGGGTGACCTCTGATATCTCAGCTTTGTTGTGAAATAAATTCGACTAGAAAGGTAGGGATTATATCGTAAAAATGTGTGCCGATGATTTATGCTTCCTTATTTGGCCCTTTGTGTGCGTTTGTTGTCACCCATGAAAGTGCATGCTGCTTGCTAAGTCGATAGCATCAAATACCAGAGGGAGGCAAATCTGGGCACCACAAACGGTCGTGTTATTGGACCTGTCGTGTGCTTGACCGCTTGAAATAAGACGTAAATTATGAGGCGACAGCTTTACAGCTGGGTATTAGACAAATCTGTGAATATCATTATACTCACAAAGTCAGGTCGAAATCCAATCATCAGCGCAAATTATTTTTGTCGAGGTTTGGCGCCATTTAATTTATGTAAATTGACATCAATTTTAAATAAAAAAAAATGCAAAAACCTTTTGCAATTTTTTTGTATCAGTTTAGCGGCCAGGTTTTCAACCTTTGAAACCAGACTAATGGGATAGTTTGCCAGTTATTGAACCCAATATTTCACTATTTACCAAATGATAAATTTCCTCACTATATATGAGTAGTAGACAAGAACTATATGCATTATGGAATTATATTTTTCGATAACAACACCTTGCTAATTTACATTTATATAAACCTTCGCTGTTTTTAATCGATCGTGTTAGATATTATAAGACATGAATGTAAATACTGTTTTTTTTTCATAATTCAATCATTGACTTGAAATTCCATTTCCATTTCAATTGATAATGTACTGAAACATAAATACATAAAATGAAGGAGAAAAAAAACTATTTTGATAAAAAGTGTTTTTTTCCGCCACAAATTTGACGGTGACGGTATATAATGGTGTTTCTTCGTGTGTGTATTTCCAAGTATTTTTTTCATACTTGTAGTGTTGACCATAGATGTGACTAACGATGTAACTCTCAGCACACAAACATTTCGTATATATTTTTGTTTCAAACAAACACCTGTCCCTCTGGTGGACATGTTTGTTGATTTTATGTGTGATGACAGAAAATGACAATTATCTTCATATACCATCAAAATATGCGCATGGTTTGGGACTAGATAAAATAAATAGGACTTGCTTTTTTATTTCAATCCCACTTGTTATAGCAATTCGATTATCAAATTCAGTAAAAACTCAGAAAGGAAAAAAAAACATTAAAATCATTTCCTACGATAATGTATTTAATGTTTGAGACCTTTTTGATAGTGAGAAATTCATTCTCAAACAATGTTTGAGCGGGAAAATATTATTCGTCCAATCCTGTGATATCTTGTATTTATTTTCGTATGTTTTATTACGACGTGATTTACCACGTGTGAAGTGATTTAACACACAATTAAAGTGATTGTGGCTCTTCCAAAAGTTCAATACCTCTTTGGAACAACGCCAACTACTATACTGACAGTGAGATTCTGATTCACCGCTCACATATATCAATTGTAAATGATTCGAAAAAAGTAAAATCATCGTTACATTTGTAGGAAAAAAAATATTAGTGAAATTTGTACCAGTAAATCTATTGACTGTTTCTCATGTGTAAATTTAGATGGTCGAGCACGGCTTTCAATATGTTGATGTTTTTTTTATCATGATTTACTATAAGAGTCGACGCAAAAAGTATATAGTGAATTTTTAATTTGATCTCATCCCGTAAAAGGTATGAAAAAAATAGCGTTGCTAATTATACATTACTGTCACAAAAAGGGAGAGGGAACAACATGACAAAACCGATAAGGTGCACATGTATCAATTATGGCATATACAATTGGAAACTGAATTCAATGGGAAATAAAAATAAGAACATTTGTTCACAAAAAACGAACGAGAACAGCTGATACAGAGGAGGTCTTTTAGCAACCATTAGTCACGTTGAAAACACCTTCTGAAAAGTCACAGCCCGGCATAAAATATTCATGTCGAAAGTGGCAGGCAACATTTCTACCCAGGGAATGCTATGAGCCCCTTGGCCCAGTACGTATAGATGCATAATCCTGTTATGCATGTAACTTAATTAGTGGTAATATATTGTGAGCTGACAGGTAGCTTAACGCTGCAAAAAGAGATGTCCATTTTGAATTATGGTTCGAACGTTTTATTTCTCCTTTTGTCGTCTTTTTTTCGTCTTTTTTTTCTATTGCACGCTCAGCGTTTATTCAAATTCAAGATTGTTTTTGTTTTGATCTGTAGGACAGTGTATTATTTTTTTTTGCAATAAATACCTTTATAAAATTTTATTAAACCGTTTTCATTTTTGCTTGTCGAGTGTTCTTGGAAACGTGTTCGACATAACTCATTCATTGAGGTCAAAATCTAAGTCTACACAAACTCTTTAACGAAACGTGTGAACTTCCAAAATACCTACCAACTCAATTTTTCAGCCCTTATTATACATGTGCATCGAAGATGTACTCAACCAAATTTGTATACACTTATAAACGTATAACAGCCGTTATCTTCGAATCTAGATATAACTCGTTACATAACAGGTGAAGTTTGAGAGTTTCTCGTTTTGCTGATTTATATTTGAACTATATAACTTCGAGAGGATGGGCAAACAGTTTTGTCATCTACCGGTTGCAAATCCCAGAAGTACCTTATCTCTATTGATTTTGTTCAACACTATACTACACGTTGAAAGGAACACTAATATTTGATTCTTTGGCTTTTTCATGTACCTTTTTTACTGAGCATATATTGGTGCGGTCGGGGGGGGGGGGGGTGGATTGGAGGCGGGTTGTGGTCAACTCCGTGGCAAGAAAAATATATTCGATCTGGAAATTAATGAAAGCTTTTAAAAGCCATCTCCATACACATTGCATCACTGTTTTACAGTCAACAAAAAAATATCTCACTAAAATATATTACGTTTAGTCGTTTGAAAATGAAATTGCAATTCAGCTAAGACCATATTGATAAATAAATAAAGAGTAAAATGATATATCCTTCTAACGTAATTGTACGATAAAGCTTCAAACGTGTACGTTAAATTATCATGCCTTTGAAGTAATTCACGTTATTTGATTACAGAAACGAAATCTCATTTCTTTCACTCTGTTTCAATCATATTTGTTAATTTGAAAAATGGCGTCTGTTCGCTTCTAATAAAATACGCCACATTGACAAATTAAAAATGAATATTTCAGGAAACTTGAGCGAGAAACAGTCCGAACTGGATTAAAAGCCCACATCTCTGGAGCGATCAAATTGCTAAGTGGTTGCCACATTTGATGAGTCTAAGGAATAAATCTGGATAACATGTCTATATATTCCAGGCAGTTCCCGTTACGGATTGTATAATGTATGTGTGAGGTGATTTCGTTTGCAATAGTTCATAAGTAAAGGCCTTTCCTTTTCTGATCAACCGAACAGGAATCATTTCCATTATGACCTACATATATCAAAGTTTTCTTTCGTTATAATTTTTCGTTTAAATATTATGTGATTTTTTACCCTCAGGGAGTATTGGATTCAATTAACCCTTTCCAAGAGAAATATCTCCAGGACTGATATTTTTTTGTGTAAAAAAAAACAACCCGATAAATTAGATTGAGGAGTTAAAATGAGAATTATTTCCAACCACACAAAAAAGTATTCATCGCAT
The DNA here is from genome assembly GCA_949152475.1 of Terebella lapidaria. Classification (NCBI taxonomy): domain Eukaryota; kingdom Metazoa; phylum Annelida; class Polychaeta; order Terebellida; family Terebellidae; genus Terebella; species Terebella lapidaria. The sequence goes on from OX424567.1 coordinate 5,917,332, forward strand.
ATGTACTGATTCGTTTTATGTCCCTATTCCACACCGACCAAGAATCCCACGAATCGCTACGAACTGATATTTTTTTGGGATTCGTATTTGAATCGTAATCAGTTTGTGAAGTTCTTAACTGATTTGTATTTATTCGTAGTCCGTTCTTGCAATTCTCGAGCGATCGGGAATTCGTGGCCAAAGTTTTGAACTGTTCACAATTTTTTTTTTCCAAAATATCGTAGTTAATTTGTAACAAATTCGTAGTTCATTCTTGGGCTTCTGAATCGTGATAGATTCGACGACATTCGTATGTATTCTTTAATCATTCGTGGTTCCTGAATTTGTGGCTAGACCACGAACTGGATACGAATACTGTCGCGAATCGCACGAATTCACGTAGATAGAATTCATGATTACATTCGGGATATTCTTAATTGATTTGTAAATGATTCCTAACGTTTGTGCAGTATTCGTAGTCCATTCTTGAAGTTGATTCTTATCAATATTTTCCGTTACTACAGCAGAATCCCACGTATAGTCGTAATGCTATCGTACCTGTGTCGTAACAGAATCGTAGAACGTCACGATTGGGACAAGAAATTCGCTAAATTTCACGATTCATCACGAGTCCTAAAATTGATCAATTCTGGGCGATTCGTTGTCGGTGTGAAATAGGGGCATAAGAATTTACCGTCCAAATATACACATAATCCGCGTACATACGCACATGTGAATAGGTGAGTCAATTCTGAATAAATAATTACAGAAATAACATCTGAATAAGTCAGTATCTTATTATTTGCATTCCTTTGAAAATTGAACACATGTATAAAAATTTTCAAAAAGTGAACTCGCTCTATTTTGGAGGAAATGAATTGATTACTTTGAAAATATTTAAATACCCTGATTATCGGCAGCTTTGAAAATGAGTTAGGGTTATAATTGTAGGGAGATGTTCAATTACAGAACACAGATCAAATGGTTGTTGGCGGTAGATAACGGATACAGTCTAATTTACACGATATTATACGACATTTAAAAAGCACTCGCGCCCGTACATCTGGACCAGGTGAAAGAATGACCCCGGAGTGAAAATACCGAATTTTGAATGGCGACCTGCCAACGTTATATTTCAGATGGTGAGTTTTATGGCGCTCCGAAAAGTACATGTATTGTTGTTTCCAAGGACACGGGCGTGGGGGTGGAACATCTCCTAGGGCTGGCGTTATCTCGTCGAACTTCCAGCTTAGAACTCTATGCTAAATTACGAGGCATCCGAGTCTTTGTTTAGCGTTCTATGTCCGATGTTAGCTGCAGCTTTCTCGTCTTCACCCCGTACAACTCCCCCCCCCCCCCCACACTCCTTCCAATCTTTTACATTCTCCTATACCCAGTATACCCAACCTAGACAGCCGTGAACCCAATTACCAACCCAATTCCCGAGTGCCATTTTTCTCTACGCCAAAAAAGTAGTCCCTCGCGATAGGGGCGTCATGTGCGTGGTGGGTACAAGGGTCAAGGATTGAGACACGTGTACTATGTGACATTACGCTGTGAGGGGAAGAAGAAAAAACGGGCAAAGGAAGATGGATGGCGGATGGAACACTTCGCGTGCGTGGAAAACCTGTCTTAATTTTTGTCTGATGTTTTACTTGTCATGCAACGCGCGAAGGGAAACGGTCGAACTTTACCGTATATTGTCCCGCCTTTTCGCCATTAATCACGTGGGCACAAAGCGTGAAAGCGATAAGGTCACGTGACGAGCGTGACCACAATATTGAAGGTCACGTGAAGGTCAGAATCCCCGAAGTTATTTGATTTATGTTCGGTCCCCACCAGGACGAGATGAACCCCACACAAACGGTCCATTTACAGAAGTTTATTATAGTCAACTTGGTCCTCAATATTAGTCGAGTTAGATTCAATACGATTCGGTGTGTTGTTGAAATCCCAAGTGACTGTTCGTCTTCATTTGATCTATACATGTTATTACGGCGTCATGCGAGTGTGCCTACTGACCTGGTTATAGCATGTAGATTGTCAGTCTTGCCAAATACAAATCCTACAAGTAGTCACAATTGAACGATTAGAAAGCATTAGACAAATGTTCACACTGAAAGCCATACACACCATTATACAGAATGTACGCGTCGTCCTGTACGCATCTGTGTGCATTGTTTTATATCTCTCGCACTGAACATACTGTCATGTATATAATGTTTAATATTCTAAGAAAAAAAGTGACACGTGTATATTCTTCAAGCATTAATTCCCACGCGTAATTCTACTTTATGTTGTTTCTCCCTCGTCTTGAATGAAATCCACAGGCTGTTTTCGTGGAAGCAAGCGATCACCGGAGTTTTTTTTTTCTTTGTCCTTGCCATATTTCAAGCGACAGTCGATTAGGCAGGCGACATACAACACCCAACTTCATCGTTATTTACCGGTTGCTTTTTTCGAGCACACCAAAGGCTTGCATTGTTGTTCCACCACCGCGAAAATTGTTGATAACTCGGACGCGCGCTTTTCTTTGGAATTCGTTATCAAGATTCACGCGTTTCCTCTAATACGCTCTCTATTTCTTCTCTAGTACTAATTAAGCACCTGTGCTCAAACACTACACCACCAGTGGGAAACAGGGGTGGGGGTGGTCGCTGCCTAGGGAATTCAGGAGGTGTTTGCAAGATGGGGAAAGTAGAAAAAACGCTAGCAAAGAATGTGCGTTCGTTTTAATTAAGCGGACAAGACCTCGCATGACAGAGATGTTCTCTATAACTGGGAGCTATGGGGTTGACCGCCTCCAGTTCACGACTGGGCCGATGCAAGGCAATGGAGAGGTATGGTCAGGCGAAAGGTTCTGATTTGTCGGGGAGCGACAGGAAATGGGGAGAGAAAACGCGTTGTGTAGGGGATAGTGGGGTAAAGTGTGACGAGTGCTAAAGATGTCATGCGGTTGATGGCTTGATGCACAGGTGACGCTGAGTTTTGGGAGGCAAAAGTTAATAGCTACCAGAAAAAGGAAGATGGTGGGAGGGGGGCTCTACGCGAAAAATGAGGGGGCGCGCGTCCGAAAAATATTGAGGTGGGGGTGGGAGGGGCAGTTTTTCGGAGAGGGTGGGGGTGTTCCAGCGGGGAGGGGAGGAGTTTTTTCTCGGTGGGTGGAGTTAGACTTCGTGGAAAGCCCAGGGGAGTGATTTGTGGTGACCTATGAACGAACTGCGTGTCCAGTCGTCCTTCCCCGCTCTCCCTCTTCACATGTCAATTCCGTTCGGGAGCCTCTTGCCCTGTGAGTGCCCCGCAGCAACATTTCGTGACAGATCACGATTCTTTGCAACTTCGCTTCCCCGGTGACAACGTGATATCATTATGGGGGATCAGCAAGTTAAAAAGTTCAGGCCACAGTTGGGAACTTCTCCTCTCGCCGCTGATAAACATATATATTCGCGACGTACAATCTACACTGATGATTTTTTGGCGAGAAGGTCTGGAGGTGATTTGCGAAGAGATTTTGTCTTTGCACGTGGTTCGCCCTGGAATGGGATGCAGTGATTGCCAAATGTGGTGCGAATTACTCGATAAAATCTACGTATATAGATGGCTTTTGTACCTTGAATTTATTTCATTCACAATGATAGCTACATATACATTTTAGCATTTTATCAGCAGCAATGTCTTCGAACGATAAAGTTGTAAAAGACTATATAGTCAGTTTCTCGATTTATAGCCATTCAAAGAAAGTGTCATTTGCATAATGCCCCGAAGTCGCTTATCAAATCTTCAATTGAATAAATATTTATAGGACCTGTATTGGAACCCCATATATTGGTTTCACTCGAAGCGTTCATTGATTCCCCCGCAGTGGAGAACCTTATTTGGATGGAAAACGAATTGGACAAGTAATATCTCATAGGCTATCTACCTCGATTCTTGTCAAAAGTTGACTTCAAAGAAGTGACGTGCTCGTATAGAACCAGTGAAGGGTATATACAGACATAGTTCCAGTTCCGTGCTTTGCCCATTTGTCCAAGACGACAAGGAGTCGCCAGAGTAGAGTTGGGACTGGTCCACTATATATAAGGCATGATTAATCACGATAGACAAATGTTGTTTTTCAATGGTGCGTTTTACTTTTTGACGAGTGAATTATGACCTTATCGACCGATAGTTGTCGAGCATGATCGACTAATGAGTCCCGACAAAGAACGATAGTTTAACATAAAGTTTAACTTCTATCGTGAAGTGAATTGTCGTTGACCAAAGTGTAAATAATCTCGTTGACCAAAGTGTAAATAATCATATATTTCCGTCTCGATATGCCAGTGTGGATATCACAGCGGGTGTCGCATGCGGAGCAGGAGATGCTCACTCTTCCGGAGCACCTGATTTCACACTCAGCTGGCTGAGTGTCAGTGATTTTCACATGGCTTTGACTTTGATACCTTAGTATCTCTCGGGTTTGACTACTCACACTGATTTTGTAAAATTCGTCCATGGATTCGGTCTTGGAATATGAATTTGTCTGTTTGTCGGTATCCATTTCTACTTTTCAAGATCAGTGAAACTTTCTGAGCGGGATATCTTCCTTCTGTGAGTCGATTCTAATTTTATGAAATAAGGTACAGATAATGACATGTAGGTTAACGGTACATAAATGCGGAAAATTGATTGAAATTAATATACTACTTCCTTTTATATGATAGATGACCCAAATTAGCATGAGCTCCTGTAAAAGTTGTGAGTTACAACCGCCATACACAAACTTCTTCTTGTGTCCATTATCTTGTACCAGACAGACTAGTGGCGCCACCTATGAAAATATCTTTGTTATTTTAATTCGCTCGAATTAAGATGCACCAAATAGCAAAAATAGCCTCCTCCCAAACTTCATGCATTCTCCTTGGGTCATAATTTCATTGGCCAATGCATACTGGCGAAAAAGTCACGTGGTCCGTTGTTATGTATCAGTCACGTGTCTCCATATCGACGTATTTTGGAAGTGTCTGGTGTAACTTGCACAGGTGTCCGTTAATGGGTTGATAACCTTTAGCTGTTGGTAATAACACCATAGTAAGTATAGTTTTCTCTCGTGACACGCAGAAAAAAGACAACTATATATGCCTGGGACTATCGATAACCAAGAGTTGTGAAAACACCAGCTTCAAATTCAATAGATGTAAAAGTTTCTACCTCCAAAGATCAACCTGTCGCGGGTGGTTTAGTAGAGAAATCGATAGAGTGACAGTAAAAGTTGAACATTCACCAATAAAGGGGAAAGTTGTCTCGAATCTTGCCAGTGATTGGCTTCCATTAACGGGTTGTTAAAGGGACCCGTTCCTCGGGGATCGGTGCATGTTCACAAGGGCAAATAACCCGCTGATACGGACCGTATTGGAGCGAGGCTAGGGGCCATAACATTGCCATAAAGCACGGCCACCACGTGCCTCCAGGGTGATAAAGATAAAACTGAATGTCGACGTAAAAACGCGTGGTAACCGCAGAAGACAGAGCGTAGAGAGAGAGAAGCTCTACCTGTTATCTGCATAGCCCCAAGAAACTTATCTTCTCTCTGGATCCGAGTCCCAGGGAAAAAGATTCGTCTTTTCCCAGGGACAGAAAATATTATAATTGAAAGTCCCGTGATTTATGTCTCGTGAAGGGAATGGCTTGCTTCAAAGGCGTTTCGTGCATGGAGAAAATCGCGAGTTTGTTTATTCAAGAGGGTTTTCTTCTGAGTGTTTGATGGCAAAGTCCACGCACTGAATTTTCTGAGTCCCCTTTTATGGCTCAAGAAAATAGTTTTTCTTCCCCTGCCTTGGTTGCCCGCACAGGATGGAACCTTGGATGTGGAGGGGGGCTCTAGCTAGAGTAGAAAAAAGGCGGACCGCCCGATCGCGTCCAATATTGACCAGTTTTCTGATTCGAACTTCCAGTGCCATTGCTATAGCACTGGGGGAGTCTGGTCCTGAGCACCACGCACGCTGATAGAAGATGTGTGTGGATGCAGGGGAGAAAAAAAAATAGTGCGGCTGACGCACACTTCATATGATTGAATACAGGAGGATATATGTCTTGGAAGTTGTCGACATTCACATTTGAGACTGCAATCAGCCAGCGAGCCTAGCCGGTAACGCGCCGCACTCTCACTCTCTCGTTCTCTCTCGGCTACATAGCGGGGTGTCACTGGCGAGAACCGTCACAACACAACTCTGACGGCAACAGGCGTAGTGTTACAAAAGGCTTGTCACAGCGTGCGAGTGAGTGAGCGAGCGAGCGATCAGACGAGCGGACGGACGGACGGACCGACCGAGAGCGAGAACCAGGCAGCCTGCCCCGACCGACCGACCGAGCAGCCCAGTCAGACAGTCAGTACCTTGCTCTCCAGTCGATCCAACACAGGGCCACGGGCTCCTTACCACAACACACAAACCTTGCCCGGCGCTGATTGGCTACTACACGTGACGTCACAAGATGGCAAAATACACCATCAGTTCGTAGTTGAGGGAGAGCATCACAAATCATAGAGAAACCATGCGGTATATCAAGGGCTAACATCACTACGAGAGGATGATGTATAGTTGAAAAATGAACTATTTTCCAAATCCATTTCTGTCTCCAATTCAAGGAGAGAACCAGAATGCCACAAATGGCTTACCGTGCAATTTCCCGGGCTTGCCGAGTCGCTATGACCCTCAGAGCAACGGTCAGGCGTACTCTTGTGGGAACCAGTCCATGGCTGGACACTACGGCTCCTCGAGCCCAGGACACCACGCGCTATCACCCGTTAACGACGTGCCCACAACAAACACTTGCGACACGAGAACCGGACTCATTAGTAACGGCTATGGAGATCATCAACTGCAGATAAACTCCGTGGGGGGTTGGAACCAGCAGCCCCCGGACTACAGCCAGGGACCTCCGGGATGTGCCCCCGAGCCCAATCTGACCCCGAGCGGTGGACACGGTGGCTTCTCCTCGGCAGGAACTCAGCCCATTCCATTCTACCCTTGGATGGGAGTCGTCGGTTAGTATGACAACTTTATCATTATGTATTAGTCGTTGATGCTTAGAGAGCCCCTCGGCACGTCTGTCGTACTATTGTGTGTTATGCAGTGGTTATAGTCATAGTTGCACCTCCTCGCCTTGCCTAGGCTGTTTTACTGCCCGTCGTTACGTCAAAGTTTTACTGTGTTTAGCGGCACATGCCGGACGACCGATTTATTAAAGGCCCGCTCACAAAGTTCTGCAATCATCGATCGCTCTTTATGAGTGGGTTACAAGCCGACTACAATCCTTGCTGCTGGTTTTATGACCAATATTTGATACATTACACCCCAGTCAAAAGACACTCCATGTTATGTTTGTGGTGTCGTTAGTGGGCTAGTGTTAGTGCGGGGGCAATGATCACCCTATTGCAGTTTAATGGGGCTATGTGCTGTTAACGTAACTGTTATGCACGACTTATGCATTCTCTATTATCCTCAGATGTGGCTCGAGCTTTCCCCTCGGCTATTACAATGGTTCTAAAACTCGGAGTTAACTATCGGTAGCAGATTCTGATAGACAAGATAGTGAACGTTATAGCTGGTTGGGGGTAGTCAATGCAACATTACTTGACATCGCACTTTTATGGGAATTTCATTATTTGATGCTGAAAGGAGAGTTAAAAGAGCAATAGTGTCTGCAAGCCTCAAACCCACTATAAAGATGTCAACTGGACAACGGCTTTATATTATGACGCCTGTGAAAGACTTGTTAGCGTTTTAAGACTTACAATCGTGGAAATAGTGTTGGCATAGTGACACCAAATATTGCCCATATGGAGAGGGGAAGAAGGTGTACTCTGTCCACATCTGTCAATCGTGAACGCCTTCAGGCCTCCACAGTCGTACATCAAACGGTCACTGTTGGTCCCATTAGGGACCTTCACCACCTCCCACCCCCATGCATATGTAGTATGGTATGTAAGTTCATATCTTGTGATCAAACACTCGTGTTGTCTATGCATGTAATAACCGTCTAGCCGTGTAAACGTCCATGTGCACTTTCCCCTGTCGACCCTCGTGACCGGCTATTCGTTTTACGGTTGTCGTCCCATCTATGTTATCAATACTTACATCTAGTGGCCTATATTTGTAGCTATGTGTGTTTGTATGTGTCGAAGTGCCTGCCGAGGATGGTGTGATGTCTAATCTCAGTAGCCGTTTCTAAGATACACCGGTATTGGTTCTATCTACCAAGCATGGATATTTGCAGAGTTGTTGTCAAATGTGTTACCCAATGTGCATGTATTACGAGATAATTAATGTCAATGCACCTTGAGGTTGTTATTATCAGGTGGCAACTGATAATGGAGAGGTATTTCGTCCAAACCAGCCCGATAATTTCAAGTTTCTCGTACTGGATGACTTCTGAGTATCCATCAATCACCAATTATTGAACGGAGACCACACATGCAACCATACAACCGAGCCTGCATTTCCATGCTTTTATCTAAGTTCCTACGAGTGATCTAGCTTTGCTACTTATAGTAGTCGAGCATGACTCCTGCCTATTTCTGGCATACGACTTTCACGTTTCACTAAGTGACAGGAAGGAAACCTAAACCAGACAGAGTCTACAGTCAATATATTCTGTGAAATCGATGGATCCCGTCCGTCATTCACTCAATATAACTGTAGACCGAGGGTCGTCCATTCACCATTCACTGTTTCAAACCGACCCCAGACTCCCACACAGGGTCATGTTTGTCCCTACAAGCCACGTTACCATGGAGCCGAATATCAACTGTGTTAGTAGCGAGTGAAACTGCCATTTACCCCCCCCCCCCACCCCACACCCTCCCTACAACTCATGGACTCATCTCACAACAGAACGCTTCATTTAAAGGTTCAAGGTTCGAGGGTCGAAGGTCACATCCGATGTTGGGAGAGGGGTGTCCCACTCAAATGCAGCACATTAGCGTGAAAGAATGTAATCTCGCACAAAACAGATGAGACGCAGCTTGTATTAAAAGCGGGATGAGCTGTGGGAGAAGTGAGATGGACGCAGGGGGGTCCACTTGTTTTTAATTCCGACGGCATAATTGCAAGTGGTGCAGATAACCGCAGCACCAGATGAGCGTAACGTTAGAGCATCTATTGGACAGTTGCTTATCATTCAGTACACGCTTGGAACCGACTCGTCAACCCAACGTTCTTGGCTATATTCTCCACAAGGTTAAACTTGGAGACAACAGTGTTTGCACTGTTGTTATTGCTGCTGCTTTGGTTATAAAGTTGACTGATGTTATGAGAGAACACCACCACATATAAGTGCTCATTTATCTATATTGGCATTCAAATCTGCTTGGAGTCTTGGAAATGGGTAATGCTCATGTACATGTGTGTGTGTGTCTATATACATTGTAGTGCATTTCGCCATATACCATTCGATTTACTTCATACAATTCATGAAGGAATGAACAGTGAGGAAGGAAGCTAGGACGACTGTCTACCTGCTTTGTCACTTCCCCGCATTCCAACACAGAAAACTTGAAAACTTCGCCCGACACGTGAGCACTGAACTTCGGCTGTCTTTTCTCCGCTCGCTTGAGAAGACACAGTAGCAACCGGAAGAGAGAAATAGAAAAAAGAATACACCTAAAAAAACAGGCCAAGCCATATATTAACCTTATCAACACCCGGTAGATGGCGCGAGTGTCGCCCGCGGTTGCCGTTCATCAGGCAAAAAACCGATAGGGGACCATATCACGCACATTTTTTTATGTGTCTCCCCCTCTATCGCGTGTATGGGGCTGCACTATCTATGAGAGAAGAGGGGAATGGGACTGGTGACAATATCGTGTGTCGCTCGCCTATTCACTCTGAGACCGAGAGATTCCACGCTTGGTTGTGTCCCAACCCAGCGGCTTTGCTCATGGAGCCTTTCCTGAGCCGTAGAGAAATCACTGAGAAAGAGAGAATGCGACTACTCCCGCTCTTGCATTGGAGGCAGAGAGCTGTATTGATTTTCTTTTCATCCAAGAAAAGAGTGGATTCGATTGTTGCCCGTGCATATCTCCTTTCTCCTACCCAATGCCGCCTCCTCCCCCCATTCTCCTCCCGTTCTTTCTCACCTCTCTCTCCACCAATATATACCTCCTTGTAGCTTCCAAAGCCGAGTTCCATGGAGAGAATATGTTTTATCTCTGTCCGCTGACGGGTTGTCCTTATATCTAACAAACACTTGCTCTCAGAGATGAGATTTGTCATTCGCCAGAATGCGATAATGAATGGTTATTCACACTGCATTTTGATTCCAGCTTTTTTTTTGCAACTGAAACAAGCACGAAGTCACTTAGATGTTTTTTGTTTTCAGCAAAAAAAATTGATACTGTATCGCGTGATATGATATAGCACGGGAGGGGTTGAAATTATCTAGGTATATCTGATACGGTAACTTTTTGCAATGTTGACGAAGTACGTGCGTTTTATATCAAGTGTCGAGTTTATCATGACAGGCGAACCAAATGGTGACACAAGCAAGGCGTAAAAAGTCTAGCCTAATCTAACACAACTATGTATAAACCGCAGGCTCAGTACAGTCATTCACAAACCGAAGCACTCTCATTATTTATTCTCGGGGAAATAACAAAAGCGGCTTCGTTGCTCAGGCGGACTCTACATATTGACTTGGGCATAAAAACGAAATGACCGTTTGGCCTTCGGCCCCTTTGCACCCTTTCCGTAATAAAAACCCCGCAGTGGCCCAGTGTAGTGTCAAGGGTAGGGACTTCGCTTAGACGCCATGCTTTAACCCTCTGGTTCCCATCGAGCAATACATCGGACAGGACTTCGATATCCACGAGAGAAGAAGCGTAAATAGATGGGCTGCATGCATGCCAGGTATAGGTCAGTTTCACAGGAACCTAGGAGCGTAATGCTAGGAACTACGAGCTAACGGGCACGTCGGTAGATGCCTGGCAATGCGATCTGGGATTCTTGTACTGGCTGACCCCCAAACCACAGGTAACCAGGTAGCCTACCTACGAAACATTACCCCATCACTCCTACAGCCAGCCCTTTGCTTTCTCTCTTTCTTTCTCTCGCTCACACACTCACTTTCTCTCAGCATCTCTACATCTTCAGCGCAAATGGCCCGACGTTCAAGGTCGAACGTCCAACTGAGATACAACCGAGACGAAAGTTCAAGATGAAATACCTTCGCTTCTCATCAGCGATCGACCAGACTCTTTCCTCTATTGCTCAGAGCCTGCCCCGAGATTAAACGCCTATTGCCATGAACGTGTCCCTCTTGCGTCATGACCTTGGCGGTCAACGTACTTTTTGCGAGAGGAAGAGGCAAATAAGCTACAGTTTAGCCAGCGTACAGTTTGGTATTAGTTTTATGGCCGAGCAATGAGAGTATGTGCGGTGGAGAAATGGATGGGAGGTTTCTGGGATAATGGTTTCTGTGACGGCCGAGGTGAGAGCTGGAATGTTGGGAGTTGAGGTCACTAAGGTTCCATCCTTCGGGACATTGCCATACCAACGAGCTGGGGCATATGAAATTCGCAATACCCCACCTCAACCTACAGCCCCCTCCCCATCCCTTCATAATATATCCCGGGCCATTGACCACTGAACCTGCCGCCTCTGTCGATATTCATAACATGGACAAAGACTGTTATACCCAAGGCACACCCATAGGTGAATGATTGCCCCAGGGCCAGATCGATATGAACATACAGGTTGCCCATCAGTCGAGGTTTCAGCTCTGCCATAAGTATAAATTTATCATATGCGCACATATGAAGTTATCCACTGCTGGGCAGTTTTATTTATGGTTTTATCAGTGGGAAAACTCATCATTGCTACTAAGTATACTCATCATGCATGATGATGAACATAAATTGCACAACTTTAGTTGCTGTGAATTGTATTTAACGTTGAAAAATGTATGAAAAAACATGCACCATACAACTGAACGATAGATTGCTTGAGAATGATCAATGCTCACAGGCTGAAAATAACCTGGTAAAGGGACTAATTAGATCTCCCTGGTGATTGCATCGCGGCGACGACATTACTTGGTTTTATGTGCGTGAATCGATAGCGTACTATGCCTGAATCATATACCAACTATTTACAGGACATGGGCTGATAATATTGCTGTTTATACGTTCAACACCTGGGCATCCACGGTACTTTCATGAGTGTGGCGTTTCAATAGTGGCTAGTTTTATCGACAGAAAATTGAATCCACAGTTGTGTTTAATTACTGGTAATTTCCCAATTGCTAAGGCGTGATTTTATCGAGACTCTCATGACTTTTGATACCAAAAACTTCCCAGGTCACTCCAGTCATAGTAGAAAAGGTGGGGAAATAATTTTCCCAGAGTCAAGTCTAGCTGCGAAAACGAAACTGTTTTTCAGGGTCGAGAAAAAAGTATCCCTCTGGGCAAAATGTGACATGCAACTGTCTAACCATGGCATAACGTGTCTGATGTTGCGAGCCCGCTGGGGAATTAACCTGTATGTCAAGTAGGGATATTGCGAACAATTACGTAATGTGTTTTATTCACGACGCCATGAACTTGGGCACAAAAATATCAACTGATGTTTTGCGACCCAGTTTTTTTGGGAGAGACAATATTCGGTATTCAATAGTTTCGGTTGAGGATACGCCTGCGAGCTATAGACATAATAATTATCCAATTCTCACTTATACACTGATAACAGTTACCTAACTTAAGGGCATGTCGTGAGGTTTCCATACGAGTATGATGAAAAACGAAAGGAAAACGCACCAAAACATCTGTAATTGATAGTCAAAAATGTCATTGTGTTCATCTCATAGCCAGGAGAAATGAGCTACATTTTGACGAGACTTTTGACGCGACTAATTGGTCGATGTCTTCAATTCAGAGCATTTTACGTACAGTTTTCTCGATGAAAGGCTGGCTAAGAACACATACGACATACCAGTTCTAACAAATCGTAAACTAACTAAATTCCACGCTGTAAGAAACACTTGGTCCAATAATCGATAAGAAGATCGCAAGCAAATCATCGTTCAAAACTCAACACCTGGAGACCAGGAAGGGTCGTTGACCACTGATGCCCCCCCCCTACCTCCACCCTCCCCGACATCTGAGATTACGTTAGGGTGGAGTGGGGGGGCAGAATTCGGGGAAGCAAAATCTTATCACGTTTTCCATGTAGTTACCCCTAGCCCGCTTGGACATGGCCCCGCCACTTTTTTATATTTTCTCCCCCGGTCCCGTTTCCTCGGTCACCAAGACCCATTTAGCAGCCACGATAACGGCTCAGGCTATTTGTCCTGTTCAAGGCCGTGTAGTGGGGACACCGCCTGTTCTGGGCCTGTCATGGGTATTACCACGTAATGCTGCTCGCGTGTTGCCCCGATCTCACATCGAAACAAATGGCTATAAAGTCCGTACATTAAGATTCCCGGCTTTCTCCTTTAGCGCCAGAGACGCTATATTAGCAATGACCTTGAGTTTATATCTATCGGACGTCGCCCCAATCACCAACCAGCCCCATGTATGGAGCGAAATGGCTGCTGCTGCGGCAGTGAAAGTGACGAGGTCGTTGGTCGGTGGGGATGCTGTTGAAATCAGTTGATCACCAGACCATATCACAAAACACGGGCTTGGGAGCAAGCAGGTAGCCTTCATCTTGACAGTCGAAGTCTCCCGTTAGAAGACGAATGTGAACATCAACGGAACTGTATCGCTATCACTTACGTGTAAACCTAAACGTAAAATCTGATAGCACAGCCGTATCTAAACTATGCGGGACATCACTACAGACAGCTAACGATCACGTTACTCTGCCCTAGGCATACTGAGAATAGTTTGGTCTAGATACCGGGACAGGGTCATGTTATTGATTTCCATGGTAAATCATTTGTGTAATTTATATATCTACTTTAACTATTGGTTCCATCGTTCCCTATCGAACCAGCAGTAGTTTAAGTAAACTCTGTATTCAAGGGGTGTGCCCGTGACGAATTGATTAAATACATTTATTAAAAAAATATCTATATACATTTTAGGTCACCTGTATTGCCACAATCTGTGGAAGTCTCATTCGGACCAGCATGTAATTTCCAAGTTTTTGGTAGGCATATTTTGTCACATATATATCATTTATATTTCTACCATATCGAAGAGAAAGTGGGACAAAGTTCTGGTATATCCAAGATTCCCACTCTGAACCATGCCGACTCTGAACCGTCAAATCAAAGGACGGACACATTTGTTTGGCATTCGCGTGTATACAATGTATATCATTCATATCCAGAAAGTTCATGGGCACTCAGTGCATCAATTTTGAAGCAGTACGTTAACGAATGCCATTTTGTACACCAAGTACCCAAATTTTACTGAGGAATCCAGCTTCGTCTCAAATTCCTCGGAAACAACATCTCTTATCCCTACTCCACTGGCATCAGTCATTCTTCTCTTCAAATGTACTCATCAAAACGAGCCGTGTCAAAACAAGCTGGGGACTGAGTTCAGAATAGAAGGTTATACGTACACTACAGAGCCATGTTGGTACATAAGAAGTAACCCAGTGCTTTAGAGGGTCCATACTCGAGGAATTATGGATGCAAGTTATAGCAAGCCTCGGGGCATAGCTGCAGTGCAGACAAGGAACCTTGGTGGTTTTTGGCAGGGGCCACTTTAAAAGTTTTATGGCAGACTCTTTTGAGGCACCAGTTAGGGGCTTTTATAACCCCTTTGTTCTTTGCGGCCATTAATCTGCATAATATAATAGAGAGGCATGGGATATATATGTTTAGAGATGTAGATCAGTGCTACCCACTTCAACTCTAAATCACTCGCTGTACGAGCGAGCATCTTCACGTGCAACATATGAACTGCTCATTGTACATCTTTGAAATGTACTGAGTATTCCATTCATTACTTTACCTCGTTAGTGGTGTAAATCTGAATGTGGTATTTCTGGCTTGCTATATGATAGTTTATATAATATATTTATAATATATACTAAACCATAATATATAATAGTACAATTCTTCAACGACGAACACCGCTATTTTCATAGTTTTTGTTTATGAAAAACGAGTCTGTTACTACAAATATTCAACGGAGTGATGAGGTGCAAAACATAGTTGTTGTTGTTGTCCGAGCGATTAATTAGTTCGTACCAATTCCCTTTGTTCCCATGGGTCAGACAGTCAACAAACGAATTACTCAAGTCGGTCGAGTACCGAACTCAAGCAGCGAGCCCGGTGCAAAGGTCATCGAGTTTCCCCTTCTCTTCGCTCTACTTCTCGGAAGATAAGTTCGCTCAGTGAGGGAACATACGTCACTGCGCATGCGCACTGACTGCACTGTCGCTTCCATGGAGATGATTCGAAGGCCTACTTCCAGCAATCATTGTCTCAAAGCAGTAGTACTATCATGAATGGATGAATGAACCATTTGACAATACGCTAACCAGTTAGCAATCTGGCCGTACTTAGCTCACCAGTAAGTTAACATTTGAGACATTAAAAGCGGAAGGTATGAACAACATATATAGGTGATCTTGTACCTCATGAAAATCCATATGGATATCATGGTGTATTATTCTTACCCCCACAATCTTGACCCGATATTTATTGAACATTAGTTAGAGAGTCAATAATATAAATATAACTATCGATTACTTTGATTTATGGTATGATTAACCTGTCGCAAAAAAAATGATGGAACAAGTATACTCGAAAATATGAAAATACTCGAAGGTTTTATCAGAACAACTCGTCTCATTGCTGGATACAATCATATATCCATCACTAGATATCTCATGTGTACTTTGCTGGGTGCTGAGGGGAACCATGCAAAAGGCAATAACCTGATCCACCTGGTAAATCAAAGTCAGTCTGGGCCCTTTCACCTGAGTACAGTCCCTGCTTATCCACCCATACAGCTCAAAGTGACTTGTCCACTGACAACATGACGTTCGAGTGCAGTCTGCAGGGAGAACGCCGATTATGGCCACCCGATGAAGATCACAGTCCACGGGCCAAATCTGGCAGGGGTGTAGCCTGGCGAGTACAGCGGATAAGTGGGGAGGCAAAAATGTAATGAAAACGAGAAAAATCTGTCAGTTGAACCCCGCGGGTAACCTACGGTCGCAAATCAAAACCAGGTTCTTTGATGTGAGAGCCGCGACCCCATAAACAACTCGACAGTGACGGGAGACTCGTATGTGCAAACAGATCGACGGGGACACCCGGGTCACGATGGAACTGCTTCGTCTAGCCGAGAAACCCGGATGATTTATGGGCCTCTTGTAATCGCAGAGGCCTTTCGTATTATCGGGCATTACGCCATATATCTAGCGATATAAGCCGGGGCCTAGTTACGTAACAACTGTAGCTCCGAGCGGACGAGGTATCCACCCGAGTCCAGGGTCTGAAGACTCTTCAACGTGTTTGTTTCAGGTCCTTATTTGGGTCTCCATGTTTGTTTTGTGTTCTGAGTCGATGGCAGTTTTATGGCTGTCATGCAAAAGGCCGATGGAACGGATGGGCGTTTTCCAATATGCAAACTTCTCAATTGTATTTAAAAAAATGTTTTCAGTATATATTCACCCAATAACGAGGGAATGGTGTAGCATAGGGGTGTGTCAAAATATTCATTGAAGTGGTTGACAATGAAATGTACTATGAAGGTGTTATTTTGTGCAATTCACACTCCTGCATAATGACTGAACTCTTCAAGTAAATGCTTGAACACTTACATTACTGCATTTGTATGTACATTCACTGTGATGGCACCGGCCCAAATATAACATTTGCATGCTTTCTGCTATGACAAATCCGAGCAATGTACACATATTCTCATGTGCACACGGCTCCATTTGATTTTGTGTTGCTTGTTGGGTTTTTTGTACCTTTTATGTCGCTGTTAGAAGCCTTGCAACATGCAACATGTCACTACTATTTGTTCCATCTCGATATGTCTACCATTTACACAGGAACAAGTGTATAACTATTCGTAGACCAGATCGAATCGCCAATATGAAGTATATAACGATTATATTCTTGTAACGTATTGTGCCATAAAAATCACTGCATGAAAATGAATAGATACCTATAAAAAACACACACCAATTAGCAATAACAATGTGAAAATCAGCCCAATATGTGTGGCCAATATCAATTGAATGATGATACCATGTTCTTTCTCTGCTTGCAGGTCCCAACTCATCACAAAGACGTCGAGGGCGGCAGACGTACAGTCGATACCAGACGCTTGAGCTGGAGAAAGAGTTCCAATTCAACCACTACCTGACCCGGAAACGGCGCATTGAGATCGCGCATGCGCTGTGCCTTACCGAGAGACAGATAAAAATTTGGTTTCAGAACAGGCGCATGAAGCTCAAGAAAGAGCGACAACAGATAAAAGATCTGAACGAAATGGAGAAACTGGACAAACCCAGCGGCACGACCAATATCAACGACCTGGATGAAGATGAAGAAGATGACGATGACACGGACAGTGGAAAGGGAAAACTCTGAAATGTACTCAAAAAGTGTCTGCTTGGTGTTTCGTTCTCTCTCTCTCTATTTCTATTTTGTGGATATTTCATTGTAACCGAAAACAATCTCGTATTCCTTTATGGTTCTGTGTTGTAAAAAGAGTTTAAGTCGGTGGAGGAGGTGGGAGAACCTCCCCAAAGTGCTACAAAATGCTATACCATTTGTATTCAGTGATGTCTTCATTATTTCATTCAGTGACACCAGATGTTTACTATTGGAGTGTTATGGTGATTACGTTGTTTTGATAATGATAGAAACGGTGCCAATCCTCTTTATAAAATTAGAGAGTTTGTTTATTTTGAGAGTATCAACCAGATTATTTGTTAAAGCAATATCTGGTAGAACACATCCCGGTGATGATTTCATATCAACTGCTCGAGATATTTATTCAAACCGGTGAATTTTTTAATTAAGTGTCTATTGACCTTATCGCGTCTACTGATGGACATGGTATCGCTTTTTTGTTTCTATCTTGCTGACATGGCCCATGTTTATTGCAAGCTTTTCGCTGGTATTGTCATGACTTTGTTATTCTAAGTGTAAAGCTTTCACCTGTTCATAAAGATTGCAAAGAGTACATGTCATAGTGGACAAATGTGTTTTTGGATTCCCGGTGGTTTACTGCGTAACAATTGTGTGATTGTCACAAGAAATGTTTTATTTTACATTTGAATTTGCCAATAATGAAAAGATTTCTCACCTCCAATATTGACAAATAATCATGGAATTCATTTTGACTTCATTAACTGGATTGGAGAGTGTGCTCCCTTCTCATTAAGCTCAGGTACAAGAATGAAGAAGGGGCAGAAAGGAATAATTTTTGCTTCTGGCCCTGATTCAGTACATAAAATGTATATATTTATTGTGTATTTTATATAGTTACAACTCCACTGTTCGAATGCATGTATGAAACATGGAATAGGATACTCTAATAACTCAACTCTTATACAAACTGCAAACGCCTTCAGAGTTTTCGTATGAACCTAAACATATGTATGTTGTCAATATTTGTTAAGTGACAATGTAGGATGATAAATTCGTAATGATAACGAGTCCTGGTTAACACATTAATCATTCCATATTCAGTCAGGAAAGAACCTTTAAACCCTCAACATTATCGCCTTCAATACCCTCTGATGTATTTCACTGTAGACCGCGTCATCCATATGTTAATATCTGCTTAGATTTGAACTCAAACCTACAAAATAACGAAATGTTGTTTACTGATGTTAATGTTTCTAATCTTTGATAACATAAAAATTATACTTTTTGTCACCCTCTGAACTGGTATTGATTGAGTGTACCTATATTCCTTGGACATTCTGCATTGGGTATTTTGGAGCTAGCGGCATGCTGAATTGTACATACAGTGGACAAAGTAAACATTGTGTATCATAGGTCGAGTTAGTCTGCTGTAGTTCATATTTGTTTACGCGTGTAAATTCAATGTAAAATTACTATATCACGTACTTATTGGTCATTTTTGTATGACTTGTTTTGTTGAACATTACAACATATTAGGTACGGGCAGTATTGAATATTTCATAGAGTGACGATAGTGTTATTTTTCTGTGTAAATGGCAAAGTGGTTGTATCTTTAAGGATGTATGCTGCTTTTCGCGTGTAGGGCATAGTGATTGTGCTTAGTTGATTGTGACGTCATTGTTCTCTGCTATATTTGATCGTTTTACGCAAACTATCGAAGCTGCTATGTCACGCACGTAAATTGTTTGTGGTTTATATATATTGTAAATGTATATGGGTTATAGCACGTAATAATAACATTGGTAAGGATAAATTCGCATGACCATATTTGCATAGCAATTTTACTGCAATGTGTTTTGGGTGAATATTACAACATGGAGGGTAAAATAGCATCCATACTCGAATGAGTTGTGACAAGGATTCATAGCATTAATGTACATATAATAATAGTTATGCAATGCATATCGTTATTGTAACTGTGTAACGATTCGCTCCAAGATGATGATGATCAGTTTCTATATTCGGAATCAGTTATGGATACGTACACATCCAAATTGGTTTATTGATGTATCAACAGAATAATAGCAAATTATGCGATGTATTTTTACTACAGAGTCAGTGTAACAGATACTACAGTGGTAAAAGATCTTGGTAATATGGATAGCTATAACCATGCAACTACACATGTATTTACTCTTTGTCTATAGTTGTCTGTATGTAAGATGTTTACGGTGTGGTCATGTGATGGTCTGGCGTCTGTGAAACGTTTTTGGAAGGAGGAAAACAAAAGTAGATTAGTACACTATTGATAGGGTAAGCCTCTTTCTCCCGAAAAAGGGTATACATTTTCGTGCAAATAGGGTAACGAATTATTACGTTTTACAATTTTATTTCTTGATCGACAACTGTCATGTCTCTAAACCTGCGACACATTGAACCAGTCCCGTTCTGCAGACACATCGATATGTTGTTATTGAATAGGGATTGTGTATTGACAGGCATCCGGAAAACAAAAGGAAACACATACAAACAAAAAGACATCTTGTCCGATGTTATATTTGCGGAATTAGATGTGGGCATTACAGTTTGTTTGTACTTACTCCAAGGAGGTAAAAAAAAAACATCTATATTATGACCCATGAATTGATAGTGTAATGGTAATTCGTCGTTTATGATGCCAAAACATATAATTTGCATGGTATATCTCAAGATTTGGAACATAAAGAATCTCAGAGATTCAGCTGGACAAGTGTTAAAACATACAATATACCAAGTACACTTTTGGTATAATATTAGCATGTTCATCAAATGAACATTCTCTACTTTTTTATACTTGTTTATGTGCACACAAAATTTTACACCATGTGTGTTTTCTCTCGCAAGGGGTAAATCTGTTACACGACAAGATTATTGTAAAGTGTTGGCAATATTTGCTCATCATTGGGTGGTATTATCACTGAATATTGATTTCGTATATTTTCGGATATTCAGAATTTCTCAGATCAAACACATATAAGTTGGCTATGTCTTGTTTTTATTTGCTATCGACAATCTCCATTTGAATTTTCGCTTTCGTAGTCTAGATATACTTATGTATTTGTAGCTTACTATGGCTTACCATATACGGCATTTGAAATTATGTAATATATATCTTTGCATCATGAAGAGATATGTCCTAATGGTAAATTTGTCTTTAAAGGCATGCTATTTTGTGCAAGACTCACCTAGTTTCGGCGTGTTAGAATACATTGATATTGTAACATGTTAGTACTGTATTTTAAGTTGTTGTACCTTCGTTTGTTGATATATATATATATCGTGCGTTATGAGTTGGGGTTTAGAGTTTTCAGTAGTGTTGTGTGTCAATGGGTGGATATATGTGAAAATCTCTTTTCCACATGTGCTAGCTATCCTCACTATATTTTGGTTCGGACACACAAATAAGTTATGAATATCTACCTCATCATTATGTTAAGGCTTGAGTGGTCTGCACTTGCTTTAAAGAGAACAACGAACGCATAATTTCAGATATTGTGCTATTTGCCTGCAACTTGTCAACTATGTAACTGTAAGTGATTTGTAAATGTCAAATGCTTCAAGCCAGCTTCGCTTTCCATAGAGCTTTTGCCAACTGATTGCGTGTGGATGAGCCTGAGTCTGCCCAGTTGCGGTTCGTTGTGTTGTTTATAAGTTAATCGTGTATTTGTGAGGGAAATTAATGTATATCATTATCGTTTTACAGTTGTAACTGTAACGTCGGTGTCTGCATATGCATGACATGTGAACATATAGGAAACATGATGAGACTGGTATATCGGTGTTGATAAAAGTATGACTATTTATTATTAAATATGTATAAAATATCAAATTCGTTCCTTCGAGTTGATCTACTTGCCTGTACTTGAGCTATCAACAAAGGCAACAAAGAAGTGTTGGCATGAAATATATAGTAATTCCACGTTGGATATTTGTGTATCAATCTATTAACTATTACAGTTCACACAAAATTTGACTTCTCGTCATGTTGCACATCTCACACACATACAGACTAAACAGAGATTTATCATAAGTACAATTACTGTTAAAACAGCCATGAGATACAACTGCAAATGTATTTTACATCAAATAATAACTCCGTCTTAAAATAACTGTAGATGTACATGTCTGCACCATGTCAATACCAAACAAATATAGGGACGAACAAAGCAATTATAATGTATCATTCATGTTACATTTCCCTCGGAGACGAACACATATCAATATTATGCCGTCTAAGTTGGTATACTGACCTATTTACACCACCCGAGAAGTTTTAGTACATGTGCATATTTGATCGTGTATGGAACAAATGTATGTATCAACCTATTACCGCTGTTAACCAAATTTTGATGATGCCAATAAAAATTCTGATATCAAAAACTTTCAGAATAGAAACAAAGCCCAACCAAACATTGATATCTGAAGCCACACTGGCGTCATCAGAGGCAGACAGTGTGTAATTATAGATGTTTCTACTGTACACCAGATGGAATTAATGTACAACTGCTCTCCCCAACAACTTATCAAACCAATTACCTGTATCAAGTTCAAATACAAATTTGTATCTTTTAGTTATATTGATCAGTTGTAATGATCCAATGGTAACACGTGTGTTAATTCATTTGTTCCTCCAGTAGATGGTTCTTAAGATATAAATCCAGGTATTATTGAACAACAAAACATAGGATAATTGACGAAAGTGGCACCGGCTACACCAAGAACACTTTTTTGTCCATTAAGATGCAATTTTAATGCTTCCAACAGTACCAAGATGGGAGTGAATCAATGTACATTAGATCGTGTGTTTTGCCACACTCAAAGCAAATAATAATTCATGGCAGAACTAAAGAACTTATGAAGAGTCTGCATCTCAAGATTAATGGTCATATCTATGAAAATCTATGAGTGTTACATTAAATCTACATCGACTTTCAATTTGTGAGCGTGACCAAATCGCTATTTATACATTAATTCGCACACCGGAAGGCCGTATATCACATGGTTCTCCATTTACAACGCGAGTAAACAAACGTGTAGTGTACTGTATGCAATATCAACCAATCTAAGATACTAATTCAAATTGTGGCAGTGGATTAATATTGCGTTCAAACATATCACGCTAAATAAACCACCAGTTTATGACAGATGAATGATTTGATCGTTCATCGTGAGTTGCTTCGAAGAATCAACACTCCAAGGAAGTGGTACTGAAAATTTTATGACCAATGGTTCATAACAATGATGATAGTTCACGGACACGCCCTCGATAAGTTGACTTCAATTATGTATTCAAACTATGCAACCTGTGTTACTGACATCACGAGTGTAGCCTCTTCAAATATGCATTTGGCGTTCCTTGGTCAATTCCACGTAAAGATGATTCCTAGTTTGGATATTTATTTCAACAGATCATAAATCAGTTTTATTCATCTGCAACGGCAATATTTAGCCACGAAAGCTTCTATTGTTATACTATTCATACGAAATATTTAATAACACACTGAGGTCTAATCTGTATATAATAAGACAAATAGCGTCGGTGCATTGTCATAAGCTGAGCGATAATGAGTGACATATGGAACTTCATGCTGGACTCAAAAGCCCCACGTGGCCTTACCAAAAGCGTTATTACACAACAAAAGGGAGGTTATGTATTTGCACTCCCATGAAACCATCAGGACCGATTGTTTAGCAGTGGTATTAACCTTGGTTTGAATCAATCTGGAACCAATTTGAAACCTGGTCATGGAAAACCCGGTCTGAACCATGGTTTGGTGCGGTTCCAACCGCGTTTTTGAACAATACCATGCGTGGTTTGGTGGAACCATGATTTATCTACATATGCCACAGTGCATACACCACAATCATTTATTAGGTAGATGAGCAATAAATGTTTTCCACGGAGATTTTGTCTGTAGTACGAGCTATATACAATACAATTAGTGGAATGCAAACATGACACAAAATGAATATTTGAAATGTGTATGTATAGAAGTAAAACAGTTAGTCGTTGTTTACCATTGATCAACGAGTAATTTAATCAATTATTACATGTCCTAAGGACTCGGGCAATCTTAATACATGTTTTCGTTGTGTAGCATTTCAGCATGGATCATTGAATACAACACATGTGTTTCACTTATTTAGAAAGTGTAGTTGTGAAGTATAACGAACACAGCATCGGTAGGTACATATAAACCACTGATAATCTACAGCGGGAATTAACGCTGGGTAAGTTCATATTTAGATCACAGTTTGGATCAGATTTGTACTCAAAACCTCTCCAATAATCCATACGTTTGGAAAACCACGGTTCATTTGTTTTGGCCTGGTGGTTGACAAACTAGCTCTGAGCACTTGTTCAAAATTTGAACTTGATTGAGTTGAAAAAACACAACTTGACAAGACATTTCAATGCATACTATTATGCTTTTTTTGGATATGATAAACAATAACACTGTTTTGAAGCCTGTGAATAATGTTAACACTACTAATGAACACACTTTTTCAAGCCGCTGGGAATAACCCCTCCATGCGAATTGTGTCAGCGACCAGTACAGCTCAAGATGACATATCGAGACATGGTTTCACCTATTACAAAATTGATTTCTATCACTGTCACTTCTACGATCCAATACTGTCTCGCACTGCGGTATACCTATCCACCCAGATCAGCCAACCCATTGTTGCGTAATATAAATTTCTAAACGAGTTATCTATCAAACCTGTCGAAAGGGTCTTGCGAAACAAATTGCTGTTTGTAGTAGCTAGTGAGGTGGAGTTGAAAACAGGTCTGACAGACCTGACAGTTCACGCTGGTGACAACAATACCGAGAAGTCTCGCACCAGCAAGCGCCTTCGCGCATGACTAGCCTGCACCTAATTATTGATAATCTATTTCATTTGTCCCCTCACATTATCTGATTAAATTTACTGATAGCTGGCTCTGTTGCAGCCTGTGTTGTACTGTCGACACTTTCTCCGTCGTGTTGACGCCAAGTGCAGTCTCATTCGAAACGATTCGATCTATGAGCTGCTGTTGACTGTTGAATGTTTTTTTTTTCAGTTCCTTGGAGTTCCTTGATACGGTTACCGAAGTGACATTTTGAATTGAAGATTCGGAATCCGAAACTGTATATTCATTGGTTTGATACTACTGTAGTATACGGAAACGGATGCTAACATTAATATATCAGCATCGGCCTACGTCTTCAACCGGCTTATAGACAGTATACTAATTCCATCAATTGTATAAAAGAAATGACTATATTTCAAACATTGTCTGCTCTGGGGACGCCCCAGTGTGTCTTGGAGAGGGAAATATATTTGGTTCTCTTTTCTATTCCAAAAAAGGTTCCATTTAATCATTTTATCATCAAAATATTGTGACATTGATGACAGTAGGCATTGAGGGTTGTAAGCATACAACCAAGTATATGCAATTGTATTGCGAATATTTCATTGCACAGAATGATTTGGTGAGGTTATCGTCTGAAGATAACGTGGATTTTAGTGCATGCTGCCATTGGTTTCACGGATATCAGAAACCAATCAGACAAATGCAATCATAGCAGATCACCTTACGTTATGCAAAATTTACATTTATAATAAGGTATGCCCAGTATATATAAACTCACCTCCCACCGTGCTTCAAATTTGCGTCGCATGTAAACATACATTATACACAGCATACCATATAGCAAAGCATCCCTGTAAATTTCCTAATGTACCTACCACGTTGCTGCAGCGTGGTGCCATTATGTTGACATGATGGCTTGTAGCTATAATACGCTAATGCTTCAATCTATCAGCCACTATGCGACAACGCAAGCCTTCTGACACGTGTTTTGTTATGGTCTTAATTAATGATGCTGCCTATATAGTCTATGGCGACGCCAGACACACTGACACACATATGATGTAACTAACCGTGGGTACATGCACATGTGGGTACTGTTGAGGTATAATATGGATTGTTGTTGGACTGGTAAATTTGCCGCCTTGAAAGATGTATTGGAAATTATTGCCCAAACAATGAACTGTACAAAATTTTTTATTCTGTGTGGACTTCATACTTTAGAAATAGCATATGTCATTTGTTGCACTTTGCGAATCTAACTCTGCGAATCTAAAATGTCCCATTGAACTCCTATAATCATATAATCTTCTGTCCGAATATGTATACTTTGTGTATTGCTCATGTTGATCACCAACCTACATTCTAAAATGCACTGATATATATCACAATACATGTACACCAAAATTAGGCCCATGTAGCGCAGCTTACTATTTCTTCTAAATTCAATGAAGAATAAAAATGTTCCAGACGGATTAAATATGGTATACATTCAGTGGGTGGGTAGTATTAACAGAGTAAGTTGCGCTACTTGGGCCCAAAATAAGTACTAGCTCCCTTTATCCACTTTTACTGACCTCATATACACGGTGGACATACAGTACCCATAGTCGTCTATCATCTACCATCAGACAGTATGAGTGGTGCTCGTAAATTATTGCCAAGCTCGTCCTGTCGCTGTTTAGACACTTGGACAGCAAAAACCGCATATCTCCACGGAGTGTTTATCACTGGCATAATATTACCATCAGTGTGGCGCCCCAAGTAGCATTACAATGATGATGAGCTGCATAGGTCATAGATTTTAACGACCGTTGTGATAAATCACTGTCACTTCGGTTATAACCTGGTGTAATGGAACGGTGGACCATTGGAATATCATTTCATATTGATGTGTTGTGTGTCGCGTTTGATCAACGTTAGAGATTGGCATAAACAATACCGTGAGCAATTTTATATTGTATAATGATAGTCCACATTTGCTCATAAAGACATACACGAAATAATATGACGTGTGCAAAATATCCATTTCGGATATAAAGCTATCGTCATACATACATGCAATCAATTGTTGTCAATGCTGTATCCAAAAAGATATCGAAAGAACTGAATAAAACTGATTTTATTCCTAGACGTACATGCGTACATTGGTTCACTGCAGCTTCCATTGAACGTAAGTAACAGTCTATTACCACCAAATGAGATTTTTATGATGACAATAACAAATTTAAAAGACATTTTGGGTTTGAAAAAAAGCCCATCAAATACTTGCATCCAAAATCACACCAGCGTCATCATGGGCAGACAGTGTGTGAAATATAGGGGTTTCTACTGTACACTAGATGCCAATAGTATGCAACTGCCCAAAAACATTCAATCAATCAGTTCATTCATCAACATTGGGGATGCACAAAATATATTACAGCATATATACGACAGAATGATGATGAAAAGGAAAGTACAGGAAGCTCAACACCTTATATGTCATACTCCCATAAGACACAACAATGGTAATTACAATAACAAACAGAAAGACTAACAAAATGTTGCCTTTTGCTTCCGATGCGTTGTCCAGAATGTTGATTTCGTGTTGACGTTGACTTGTATGTAGACATCACTTGCCACATTGTTGATATTGGTAGAAATACCACTGTGCATTTCAAAAAGATGTTTCTCCATGATTCTAGATTCGATCATTTCAAATGAGAACTACTTTTATTTACAATTTGAGAGTAATTTCAATCTACGTTCCCGCTTGGTGGAATTAACAAAGTGATTAATCAATCACAACAATGATATGAATCCACTTCATCCAAATTTGTCATTTTGACCATGGATAATTCATACGGAGTAATGCTACAGTCTATTAGGTGATCATTATTTCCGGTGTCTCGATGGCGTGTACCTCCAGGACGGCAGGGTGGTGTAATCATCACACTCTGTCACGTCCATGTGGGCTTATTTAACTCGTGACACCCGACCAAAGGACGCGTTCATCGGAACGGGAGACAAAATGGAAAAGTCGACGGCGTATCGTCTCGTCTCCAACATCGATCATCGCTTGGTTTATTGTCAGGTGCGTGGATTTCAGAGAGAAGCATCACAAAGGGACGCGACAGGCTTTTACCTCGCTAGAGAAGGCTCTAATGTGACATTGACGGTGTGGGCCATGGTAGTAACTGACTGAGATAATCAGGGTATTATTATAATCCACCGCTACTATCATATTTGTTGTTGGTGTCCAGGCACATGCGCCATTTGCGTATGTCATGGAAACAAATGTCTCGTGCAAAACTCGAAAGAGGGGATGGATATCACACGCTAAATATTTGATGTTGATACTGTCAATTTTTGTTCCAAGACCAACCCTGCCTGGTGACATAGTGTGTTATTGTGTTTATGCGCCTGTAATTACACCAATGTACGTTATTTTTGTACGCGAATGTGTCTTTGTACATGGTACATGCCTGGAACACCGTGACAGGCACCGCTGGGTGTAGAGATGCATTTCAATTATTAATGTGCAAAACAAACATTAGAAAGTTGATACGTTATATCTGTGGGAATGCTACGAGTGATTACATTTTGCCTGACACCGGAATTTGAGATTGGATAATGGACTCGGTTTTGGTTGCTCGGATACTTTATACTTGGGTATTGTTTCCACGTTTATTGGATACTTTCATGTTCAGTATTCAATGCTACGTATAGCTGTTCAGTTTTCTATACATACGTTAACTGCAGGTGTATGTCTTTATGCGAATTTTATGAATTCTTGCTTAGATATATTGAATATTAATCTATATATTCATTTATAAAAAAAGCTCACAGTATTCATACGGAGCGCGATTCATACTGAGTGATATATCAAGCTTGGCAATAAAATTAGCATAAATATCGTATAGTTTCGTAGAATTGATGCATATACCATTTTGATACTCCACAGATGGATTTGAAGTACATGAGCATGATCATGAACTCATAAAAAGGCACACCATTCTCACTGATGTGCACAAGGCCACAGCGTCGTTTTTTTTAGGTTACCGGATCTTTGGTCCGATAACCTACTGCCGTGGCGTTGCGTCCTTCGTCCGTCGTCGTTCGTCTACATATTTATCTTTAAACTTAACGATCGAATATTTGCACAATTTTGCCTAAGAATATTTCGAGAGGGAGATATTTAAGTTGTTTGATTTTCGCAATTTTTTTCAAAATGGCGTTCATTTTTGACAAAAAACGGCCAATTTTGGACTTTCATATCATTGCTACGTTCGTTTTCTAAAAAATTGGTCAGCAACTTTCTTCTCATTGATGCAAAACACTCCTTATATGTACCCATGTGACGTGTATAAGCTTCGTTTCCCTTGAATCGCTCGAAGTGAGCCATTTTGGGTACAGGCTCGCCTCAAATGGGACTTTCCCATGCTAAATTCTCCTATGCTTTATAATGGGACACATTATGCTTAATATCTTACTTAATATTGAGGTTAGATACTAGAAATCAATTGTGGACATATAGGAAATGATATATGCTGAATAATCTCGTGACCCTGAATTTGACCTTTGACCTCATTTCCAAGGTCACGGGACAAAATGGCTAAACTCTCGCTTATTATCGACGTCACAGCTTAGGAATCAATTGTCAACATATAGGAAATGGTATATTCTGAACATTGTCATGACCTTGAATTTGACCTTTGACCTGAATTTCAAGGTCAAATGACAAAATGGCTAAACTCTCGCTATCTATCAAACCAAACTATCTATCAAACCTGTCGAAAGGGTCTTGCGAAACAAATTGCTGTTTGTAGTAGCTAGTGAGGTGGAGTTGAAAACAGGTCTGACAGACCTGACAGTTCACGCTGGTGACAACAATACCGAGAAGTCTCGCACCAGCAAGCGCCTTCGCGCATGACTAGCCTGCACCTAATTATTGATAATCTATTTCATTTGTCCCCTCACATTATCTGATTAAATTTACTGATAGCTGGCTCTGTTGCAGCCTGTGTTGTACTGTCGACACTTTCTCCGTCGTGTTGACGCCAAGTGCAGTCTCATTCGAAACGATTCGATCTATGAGCTGCTGTTGACTGTTGAATGTTTTTTTTTTCAGTTCCTTGGAGTTCCTTGATACGGTTACCGAAGTGACATTTTGAATTGAAGATTCGGAATCCGAAACTGTATATTCATTGGTTTGATACTACTGTAGTATACGGAAACGGATGCTAACATTAATATATCAGCATCGGCCTACGTCTTCAACCGGCTTATAGACAGTATACTAATTCCATCAATTGTATAAAAGAAATGACTATATTTCAAACATTGTCTGCTCTGGGGACGCCCCAGTGTGTCTTGGAGAGGGAAATATATTTGGTTCTCTTTTCTATTCCAAAAAAGGTTCCATTTAATCATTTTATCATCAAAATATTGTGACATTGATGACAGTAGGCATTGAGGGTTGTAAGCATACAACCAAGTATATGCAATTGTATTGCGAATATTTCATTGCACAGAATGATTTGGTGAGGTTATCGTCTGAAGATAACGTGGATTTTAGTGCATGCTGCCATTGGTTTCACGGATATCAGAAACCAATCAGACAAATGCAATCATAGCAGATCACCTTACGTTATGCAAAATTTACATTTATAATAAGGTATGCCCAGTATATATAAACTCACCTCCCACCGTGCTTCAAATTTGCGTCGCATGTAAACATACATTATACACAGCATACCATATAGCAAAGCATCCCTGTAAATTTCCTAATGTACCTACCACGTTGCTGCAGCGTGGTGCCATTATGTTGACATGATGGCGTGTAGCTATAATACGCTAATGCTTCAATCTATCAGCCACTATGCGACAACGCAAGCCTTCTGACACGTGTTTTGTTATGGTCTTAATTAATGATGCTGCCTATATAGTCTATGGCGACGCCAGACACACTGACACACATATGATGTAACTAACCGTGGGTACATGCACATGTGGGTACTGTTGAGGTATAATATGGATTGTTGTTGGACTGGTAAATTTGCCGCCTTGAAAGATGTATTGGAAATTATTGCCCAAACAATGAACTGTACAAAATTTTTTATTCTGTGTGGACTTCATACTTTAGAAATAGCATATGTCATTTGTTGCACTTTGCGAATCTAACTCTGCGAATCTAAAATGTCCCATTGAACTCCTATAATCATATAATCTTCTGTCCGAATATGTATACTTTGTGTATTGCTCATGTTGATCACCAACCTACATTCTAAAATGCACTGATATATATCACAATACATGTACACCAAAATTAGGCCCATGTAGCGCAGCTTACTATTTCTTCTAAATTCAATGAAGATTAAAAATGTTCCAGACGGATTAAATATGGTATACATTCAGTGGGTGGGTAGTATTAACAGAGTAAGTTGCGCTACTTGGGCCCAAAATAAGTACTAGCTCCCTTTATCCACTTTTACTGACCTCATATACACGGTGGACATACAGTACCCATAGTCGTCTATCATCTACCATCAGACAGTATGAGTGGTGCTCGTAAATTATTGCCAAGCTCGTCCTGTCGCTGTTTAGACACTTGGACAGCAAAAACCGCATATCTCCACGGAGTGTTTATCACTGGCATAATATTACCATCAGTGTGGCGCCCCAAGTAGCATTACAATGATGATGAGCTGCATAGGTTATAGATTTTAACGACCGTTGTGATAAATCACTGTCACTTCGGTTATAACCTGGAATAACCTGGTGTAATGGAACGGTGGACCATTGGAATATCATTTCATATTGATGTGTTGTGTGTCGCGTTTGATCAACGTTAGAGATTGGCATAAACAATACCGTGAGCAATTTTATATTGTATAATGATAGTCCACATTTGCTCATAAAGACATACACGAAATAATATGACGTGTGCAAAATATCCATTTCGGATATAAAGCTATCGTCATACATACATGCAATCAATTGTTGTCAATGCTGTATCCAAAAAGATATCGAAAGAACTGAATAAAACTGATTTTATTCCTAGACGTACATGCGTACATTGGTTCACTGCAGCTTCCATTGAACGTAAGTAACAGTCTATTACCACCAAATGAGATTTTTATGATGACAATAACAAATTTAAAAGACATTTTGGGTTTGAAAAAAAGCCCATCAAATACTTGCATCCAAAATCACACCAGCGTCATCATGGGCAGACAGTGTGTGAAATATAGGGGTTTCTACTGTACACTAGATGCCAATAGTATGCAACTGCCCAAAAACATTCAATCAATCAGTTCATTCATCAACATTGGGGATGCACAAAATATATTACAGCATATATACGACAGAATGATGATGAAAAGGAAAGTACAGGAAGCTCAAGACCTTATATGTCATACTCCCATAAGACACAACAATGGTAATTACAATAACAAACAGAAAGACTAACAAAATGTTGCCTTTTGCTTCCGATGCGTTGTCCAGAATGTTGATTTCGTGTTGACGTTGACTTGTATGTAGACATCACTTGCCACATTGTTGATATTGGTAGAAATACCACTGTGCATTTCAAAAAGATGTTTCTCCATGATTCTAGATTCGATCATTTCAAATGAGAACTACTTTTATTTACAATTTGAGAGTAATTTCAATCTACGTTCCCGCTTGGTGGAATTAACAAAGTGATTAATCAATCACAACAATGATATGAATCCACTTCATCCAAATTTGTCATTTTGACCATGGATAATTCATACGGAGTAATGCTACAGTCTATTAGGTGATCATTATTTCCGGTGTCTCGATGGCGTGTACCTCCAGGACGGCAGGGTGGTGTAATCATCACACTCTGTCACGTCCATGTGGGCTTCTTTAACTCGTGACACCCGACCAAAGGACGCGTTCATCGGAACGGGAGACAAAATGGAAAAGTCGACGGCGTATCGTCTCGTCTCCAACATCGATCATCGCTTGGTTTATTGTCAGGTGCGTGGATTTCAGAGAGAAGCATCACAAAGGGACGCGACAGGCTTTTACCTCGCTAGAGAAGGCTCTAATGTGACATTGACGGTGTGGGCCATGGTAGTAACTGACTGAGATAATCAGGGTATTATTATAATCCACCGCTACTATCATATTTGTTGTTGGTGTCCAGGCACATGCGCCATTTGCGTATGTCATGGAAACAAATGTCTCGTGCAAAACTCGAAAGAGGGGATGGATATCACACGCTAAATATTTGATGTTGATACTGTCAATTTTTGTTCCAAGACCAACCCTGCCTGGTGACATAGTGTGTTATTGTGTTTATGCGCCTGTAATTACACCAATGTACGTTATTTTTGTACGCGAATGTGTCTTTGTACATGGTACATGCCTGGAACACCGTGACAGGCACCGCTGGGTGTAGAGATGCATTTCAATTATTAATGTGCAAAACAAACATTAGAAAGTTGATACGTTATATCTGTGGGAATGCTACGAGTGATTACATTTTGCCTGACACCGGAATTTGAGATTGGATAATGGACTCGGTTTTGGTTGCTCGGATACTTTATACTTGGGTATTGTTTCCACGTTTATTGGATACTTTCATGTTCAGTATTCAATGCTACGTATAGCTGTTCAGTTTTCTATACATACGTTAACTGCAGGTGTATGTCTTTATGCGAATTTTATGAATTCTTGCTTAGATATATTGAATATTAATCTATATATTCATTTATAAAAAAAGCTCACAGTATTCATACGGAGCGCGATTCATACTGAGTGATATATCAAGCTTGGCAATAAAATTAGCATAAATATCGTATAGTTTCGTAGAATTGATGCATATACCATTTTGATACTCCACAGATGGATTTGAAGTACATGAGCATGATCATGAACTCATAAAAAGGCACACCATTCTCACTGATGTGCACAAGGCCACAGCGTCGTTTTTTTTAGGTTACCGGATCTTTGGTCCGATAACCTACTGCCGTGGCGTTGCGTCCTTCGTCCGTCGTCGTTCGTCTACATATTTATCTTTAAACTTAACGATCGAATATTTGC
Organism: Terebella lapidaria; assembly: GCA_949152475.1. Lineage (NCBI taxonomy): Eukaryota > Metazoa > Annelida > Polychaeta > Terebellida > Terebellidae > Terebella > Terebella lapidaria. The sequence goes on from OX424567.1 coordinate 5,950,813, forward strand.
ACAATTTTGCCTAAGAATATTTCGAGAGGGAGATATTTAAGTTGTTTGATTTTCGCAATTTTTTTCAAAATGGCGTTCATTTTTGACAAAAAACGGCCAATTTTGGACTTTCATATCATTGCTACGTTCGTTTTCTAAAAAATTGGTCAGCAACTTTCTTCTCATTGATGCAAAACACTCCTTATATGTACCCATGTGACGTGTATAAGCTTCGTTTCCCTTGAATCGCTCGAAGTGAGCCATTTTGGGTACAGGCTCGCCTCAAATGGGACTTTCCCATGCTAAATTCTCCTATGCTTTATAATGGGACACATTATGCTTAATATCTTACTTAATATTGAGGTTAGATACTAGAAATCAATTGTGGACATATAGGAAATGATATATGCTGAATAATCTCGTGACCCTGAATTTGACCTTTGACCTCATTTCCAAGGTCACGGGACAAAATGGCTAAACTCTCGCTTATTATCGACGTCACAGCTTAGGAATCAATTGTCAACATATAGGAAATGGTATATTCTGAACATTGTCATGACCTTGAATTTGACCTTTGACCTGAATTTCAAGGTCAAATGACAAAATGGCTAAACTCTCGCTCATTATCGACGTTACAGCTTAGGAATCAATTGTCAACATATAGGAAATGATATATTCTGAATACTGTTGTGACTTTGAATTTGACATTTGACCTTATTTTCAAGGTCACAGGACAAAATGGCTAATATCACGCTTATTATCGATTTTACAGCTTAGGAATTAATTATGAACACATAGGAAATGATATATGCAGATCATTATCGTGCCCTTGAATTTGACCTAAATTTCAAGGCCACCCGACGAAATTACTAACATCTCGCTTATTATCGACTTTACAGCTTAGAAATCAATTGTGAACATATGAAAAATGATATTTGTTGAATATTACCATGACCTTGAATTCGACCTTTGACCTCATTTTCAAGGTCAAAGGACAAAGTGGCTAATATCTTGCTTCTCCATTGACTCCATAGCTTGGGAGCCAATTGTGGAGAAAAATGATAATGATTGTATACTAAATATGAAAATGATATACACTAAATATTTTGATGACCTCGAATATGACCTTTCACCTTATTTCAAGGTCAGAGAACAAAATGGGTAATTTCTCGCTTATTATCGACGTTACATCTTCTCATGACCTTGAAACTGATTTTTGACTTCATTTTTAAGATTAGATCACAAAATGGCTAATATCTCACTTATTATCGACTTTACAGCTCAGTTATCAATTGTGGTCATACTACAAATGATATATGCTGAATATTCTCGTGACCCTGAATTGACCAATGACCTTATTTTCAAGGTCAAGGGACAAAAGGCTAATATCTAAAACATATATTGTCGAGTATCCTGTCTTAGCCCCTGGGCTAATTTCTTTCAAATTTGTTCACCACATTATCACCGACTTGAGACTGGTGAAACCTATTTTCACACCACGTAACAAGATTCCAGTGTTATTGATTATTGTGCATGTTATTTATTGTGTACAAACATGTAATAATAACATGATCTACATTTATAATACTATGCGATAAACAACACAACGAGAAACTGCCGTCAGTCTGTTATGAATTTAAATGGTCTTTTGCCAACAGATTTGCCCTGAATAATAAACATACTTACCATAATAATTTGCACCGTTATTTATGGCAGGACGTCACTGTCTCGTCGCTCGCCTTTGTGTCAGGTGTTCATTACATATTCCCGTACCTGAGATGGCTTACAAATCAAAATCAATTCCATGCAAATGTGGGGAAGCGACAGAGCTCGCTTTGCGAACTTCATTTGCATCCTAAACCGCCGCTGATCCAGGACTTTCAGACATGGCGCCTATTAAAGAGTATCGGAGCCAGTATGTCATTAGGTACTGTTCAATGCCAATCAATGGACGTAATTATTCATTGTCATGTTATTTTGAAAGATATCGTTTTGTCATATTTTGTTAGGGGATATGATTCATTGTTCTTCTCGGTTAATTTGCATATTAGTGACGTTTCATTCCCTGGTGCATTGTTATCACCGGTATCCACGTGACATGATGGTATCATGCAAGATTGCTACCAACTGTAATTTGAACCGTTGTGTTCAAATACTTTTCTTATTCTGAAAATTATGCCAGCATTATAATACACAAAATTAACCAATTTAGTAAGCTCCCTCTGTTTAGTAAATATATATATATATCATATCATGTGCAGAGATCGGTTGCTGTAGAATTGTTGCACCCTACATGATGAAGTGTTTAAACTATTTCAACTAGATCTTTAGTTGTGACTGATCTGCCCACACTTCCTTCCACTGTGTTATTATAATTCGTGTTATTTATGTATGTATGTATCAATTTGATTACCGGGATATGACAAGTCTTCTACGTATGTGGTTATGTATAGTGTATGTACAATTTTTACTTTATTATACTTTTTTTATAATATACAAATATGGTATTAGACGTGGAATCAATACCCAGTATTGAGTAGTCCGAGCAAACAAAACAGGGTCCGTTATCCAATCTCATAATCCGGGGACAGAAAGTCATATCAGGCATACGAAGTGAGAGAAAACAAAAATGACAGGGAAACTCATGAACCCCCAAAAATGGCCATTAGGAGGTGAAATCAGGTGTTCCGGAAAGAGTGACCATTTCCTGCCCCACTAGTGGCACCCGTCATGAATTCCCCCAAAATTAACATGAAAATAGATCTAGTTGCATGGCAGACATGGATTTGGTGTATTTATCACCAAAATCATGATAACGTTCATGGAATTCCATAGAATATTGAAACTATATCAATACGGTTTAATAACGTACTTGTTTATTATTATTATTATACAGTAAGGGTATCGTGCGGTAATTGCCTTGAATGCAGTATCAAGCTATTGCCATAGAGTAGAATTTGACCAGGACTCGATCACCAGGGCTCAATACAGCACCTCGAAGACGGATGTCATACTTGTCCTTCTAACGAGACTGTTGACGCCCTATGGACACTGAAGCTTTATCCAACCACGATTCGAGTTTTCCAACATACGAAATATAACCTTCAGCATCACTCGTCACTAAGAAGAAGATCAACCGGTACTCTTCGATGGCGTCCATACTTTAGATAGAAAGAGGGTGAAGCCAGTTGCTTTATATTGGTGGGTGTCACAACACCTGGAAGACTCCAGCGTTGAACCCCTAGATCAGTTGCTGGATGCTGAAGGTGGATGTCTCTCATATGATCATGTAGTTGCTAATACTCTAACGGTTCCTTTACCAGATTATTGAGAATCTCTCTCTTCAAAGACACACATTTCTGATAACAGTTTACCGTCTTTCTATGGTGAACATGTACAAACTATAGCACGGAACTAGTGGCGAGACCTGGTGAGGAATCCAGTTAATGGGGGTACTGCGCCAATTGCAAATTCATTGAAGTCATACAGTAAAGACCCAAATTGCATTTCATGCCCTCTTCTGAGAAACCTTTTATGCATAGCGAAGTCAGTATTGTTGACAAATTTCAGTCGCCTTTACTGGTCAGCACCGACATGACCTATGAATATCGGTTTATTTTAGTCATGCATGATTAAACGGTGAAACTTGGAATATCTTTATATGGCGAGGTGCTCCAAAATACAGAAACCTTTCGATAATGTGCCTCATTATTACACAACTGACCTTGACCTTGTCCCTGATTATGATACACGATCGCCGCAAGAGTTGATAGTTCTTGTCCCGCATGCGACACCTTCTGGGATATCAAATGGAGCCTGATTTGGGTGCATCAAATGTAAATGTACTTTCTCGTAAACCTTGGAGCGGAATTTTCATAAGCCACGAAACATTTTTCAGTAACGTGGTACCCCTTTGCACTTATGTATGCACACTGTCTGTCACTGTGGCTTATGATGTCAATGTTCGGCCGGGCTCTGTTCCTTTACCAAACGGTTCGGATGTCAGGTTGCCTATTAGCATAAAAGAAAATTTGCTATACTCACAGTAATAGGTTGAAACATACACTATGTACAATTGGAATCATGGCATATCCTGGGGTGTACATAATGGTATATGTGATATATCCTGGGTGGTGATTTCTCTTCCCGTGTGAGAATATATGCATCAATGTATTGCCACCAATATCACGATTTTGACGATGACAATAATAAACCTAAACGCAACGTTTTCGAAATAGAAATCAAGCCCGGTCAAATATTCTACCAAAATACACACTTGCGTCATGAGGGGCAAACAGTGTGTGAAATGTACACCTGATGGAACTAGTTCACAACTGCCCAACAACCGATTGAAAATTATGAAATCCAAGCCATTGACAATGAAACAGGTGAACTACTTGGACTACACGCGGCATCATGCAGCGGCAGAAATAAAAGGTGTTCCTGTTATCAACGTATGTACTATGTAATATTATTAATAAATTTATTCTTGTGGAAGGTACAAAATAAAATCGTATCTCGCAGCGCTTAATTGCAGTGCCCAATGTGGAGAGTCCCACGTACCCAGACTGTGCCCTGGACTAGTCACGGACAAAACACCCCGGATCATCCCGGATAAAAATAATAAAATGTGCAAAAAATATAAGTTGGTTTTATGGTCCCATATACCCACTGGGTGGGAGCTTGCCCATGGTTCTTGACGAGTCAACTCGGTAAAAATCTTTCTTCGCAGGGGCATTGCTCGGCAAAGATCTGTAATCACAGGGGCATCTGAAAGCACATGCGACAAAAGATTTTTGCCAAGCAAAGCCCCTGCGAGGAAAGATTTTTACTGAGTTGACTCGTCAAGAATAACGGGCAAGCTCCCACGCAATGATACCCGGAATACACACAGACGAGCCATGAACAAAAGCCATGGACAGTCCTCTGAGGAACTGATATAGAGGTGCTGATTTTCAGTCCCTTTTATACTTTTTTGGACCCTGTGAACCTGGATGAGCCACGAATCACCCCTGAGTACCACGGATCAGACACGGTAGACTCCCGGTGCACTTCCGGAGTATCAGGACAAGATACGGATAACTCCTGGACTATCCCGGAACATCCCGAACTGTCCAGGAGTAGCCACGGACTGAACATACACCCCGATGCAGTCACGGACGAGCCACGGACCCCCACGGCACACCCCCGGGCAAGACCCGGACTGGCTGGATCAGCACGGATTTGCCTTACTTCCCCGGACCATCCCGGATGACCTGGCAGTTTTAAACATTTTAAAAGTGCCGGGGAGCTTCCCGAACTAGCCACAGAGTGTCTCGGATCGAGCGTTTTATTCCAAAATCAGCCGGATCACTCACGGACTGCCCCGGATTGTCACGGATAAGACCCGGACCAGTCCGTGGCTAGTCCGGGTCGCCGTCCGGGTAGGTGGGACTGGGGCTTTACCAAAGCGGCAGAATGGTTGATATATCACCAATCCTTATAACATTTACACGTTTTTCGTCACGTTCTTCGTAATCAACAAATCAACTTTGATAAGACGTTGAATGTTGAATGCAAAATAGTAAAAGTATCCGGATGATTCATTGGTAGTCATATGGCACTCCATCTCACCTTACAACGTCATTCTTATAACCGATAACTGAATGTCCTAAGTATGTATAATTCTCCGTGTTCGCAAAAATATAACATGTTAACAACAGAGTATAACAGATCGATACATAAGCTTATTTTTATTCAATTCTACATGCCATTACTTTTTCTTTCCATATAGAGTTTATCCTGACTATGTCAGACACATGCATATGTGACCTGATCGTTGGTAACACATGTTGCAAAGTGTTGGTCATTCTCAGAATTACAAGCTAACTTTATTTCTAATTACATTCAATCACGTACATCCATTCAGTATGCAATACAATAGATACGTATGTACCAACGAATGGATACCTTCTAATCACGACCTTGAACATTGATATGAATGTTCAGACCTTCATAACAGCTGCTCAACAACCAGCCAATAAAATTTGCCTGCTGAATGTGTCCTGTATTACACATAAACTTTCTTGTTGATATCACGGATCCGATACTGAAATGTCCATAACGAGAAACACGTGGGGGTAATCACGTCGTAAATTTCATATTTTGAACAGGGAAATGGGAGGGGGTTATCCCTTAATGCATAGCAAATTGATTATGAGTACGCCATTGCAAGGAAAATGCTGACGATGTTGAATGTCACAAATTGAGTCAGCTTACCGGACCTTATGGGTCGACAGAAAATTTATGTTTGGCTTTACGAATTTATCCGAGAATTCACCAAAATATACATGTGGGTGTATGCGAATAAACAGAGCCATTATTTAAATATTTTTGCCAGTTCTAAACAACAACTGTTTTCAATCTCTAAAAATTGTCAGGTCTTTAACATATTCCTCCGGTTCTCAGAATCAGCCCGACAACGTTTTTTTTGCTAATTACATGCATGCATGATGTTCTAGGCAAATTTGTTACATGTATGATGATCGTTGACTCGTTCAGAATTCCCCAGTAATGTACAACTTAGTCTCTCTCGACAAAATGTGTGTAAGTATAGTTTCTATTGATATTCGTATCGTGTAGGAAGCCGTATATTGGATCATCCCTTTGTCGCCTTGAACTTGATCCCAGACGACCTGGTATCCATCAATATCACATCAGAATTGAAATATGTAATGAGCCTCTACGGCGACATTTTTGCCTATAAAACTCAGGAAATGTATTACTAACAGAAAGGCATTCATTTATGGAGGATCTTGAACTTGACCTCAAATCCCAAGATTACGTCTGACCTGAAATGTGTGAATTCGCATCTGCACACGAAACGCTTAAAAATAGAGCTTATGACTTTTTAATGAACATATAGATGCCATTCCACCCGATCTCAAGTCTTGAAGTTACGTTTGAACTGATAGGTGTAAACTGTCCCCCGCAGACGATTGTAGATAGTGGTTAAGACCTTTATTAGCATATGGGAAGTCTTATAGGTTGGATCATTTGGTGATTTCGAAGTTAATCCCATGTCACCTTGAGTGTTACGTTTCAATGTTACATTCGAGCTGGAATGTGTAACTTGTGTGTATACAAACAATATAGGAAGTCATAGAGCAAGTCATAAATGTTGGACTCATTGGTAACCTTGAATATACGTGTGAACCTATTACCACCAATACACCCATATTTTGATGATACCAATAGCAAACGTAACATGCAGCATTTTTGGAATAGAAACAAAGCCCGACCAAATACTTTCTCCGTACACTGGTGTCACCAGGGGCAGACAGTGTGTGAAATTTAGTTTTTTTTCTTCTGTAAACCTGACAGAATCAGTATACAGCCAATTACCAACAAATTATCAAAACAATTTAGAAATCCGGATCAAACCCTTGGAATATATGTTTTTCAAATACATAATGATAGACCATCCTCAGATGAAGGAGCCGACAGCAGCCATGGTCACCCAGGACGCGACCACCAAGGCGGGGACCGCAGCTGCACAGCAAACGTTACAGTCATCGGAGCCCCAGGCCGAGACGGAGACAGGAGGACTCGTCGTCCGATGACAGCTCAGAACTGCAGAAAGAACTGGAACATGCTGACATCTGACAAGTTTGATGGGTCATCCATAGAATGGCCGGTGTACCAGGCCCACTTTGACGTCATCGCAGATGTCAACGGTTGGTGCAAGCGGGAACAGGGCGTCTACCTAGCCGGGAGTCTGACAGGGGAGGCGGGACGGATGTTGACAAGCCTGAGTCCTGCAGACCGAAGGGACATCAATGTTCTGACCGAGAAACGGGCCCTATGATTCGACCCCGACGGTCAAGAGGAGTCGTACCAAGCGACCTTGGGACAGAGGACCCGCTGAGACACCCGAGCTGAGACACCCCAGCAGTACGAGTATGAACTGCAAGGACTGGTAGGCCTTGGTTGTCGGGTTCTGAACTCCACGGCTCAGGAGACCATCGCCTTAGACCACTTCTGGAAGGGCCATCCAGATAGGGACATGAAGGTCATGACGCTCATGAAGAAAATGAAGACCATAGGGGAAACCATAGCGTTCGAAAGCCAGTACGAGAGTGTCAAATCCATCTCGACTTGCCTGTCGAGAAGGATGGGAGTGCCGATGTCATACAGACAGATGGAGCCATGGAGCGTCTGGGGACCCACGGAGACATCATCAAGGTTTCTGCTAGTAGCAAGGAAGACCGACAAATCTTGAGGCTAGAGACTGCGGAACAGCAGGGACTTCCCGCCCATTTAACTGAACCAAAGGCGGCCATGAAAGAAGAGATGGAGGGCATAAAGCGACAATAAGGCAAACGATCATAAAGTTACGGGCAGCAACAGGAGACTACCTACGGGTTCGAGAAGTAACTGTACAACTTCTACTGGGCACACGACGGGGCTGGCGGACGTTCTGGTAGCTAAGCTAGGAATCCCGGGCATGCTGGGGCTCAACGTACTTCAAATGATTGGGGGATGACTAGATATGCGGAGGGGCAAGTGGCAGGTGGGCGACACTACAGTACTGCTGAGCTCGGGCCACAGGAACACTGTCTACACACTGATGACGGAAGAGTCATCCTGCCACCCTTTTCTGAGATAATGGTGGACCTCAAGCTGATGGAGCATGATGGAGTTAAATTTCCAATGGTGGTGCTCGTCAGGAAGACCTAAGACCTAAGGAGGAAGACCTAAGGAGGACGACCGCTCGTAGTGGGACAGGCCCTAGTAAGACCACGAGGACGCCTGGTTCCAGTCATGCTACTGAACGCCGGAGCTGGAGTCCGCACTGTATTGATGAGGACCATCCTAGTCGAGCTTCACGGCCGTGATCGTCCTAGGATTTTGTCCCGATGGTAAGGAAACAGCCCAGGACGAGTCTGAGAGGGAGAGATGGCACTGGAATGAGCGAGTGACGGAGCTGGAGCCCCTTACACAAAATTCCACCAATTGGAGGAACCGGACGCTAGAGCAGCCTGACCTGATCATCATAAGACCTGATGGAGAGGAGGCCTGTTGAACTAAGGAGGAGCATCTCCGACCCCTAGAGCACCTCACCGATGAGGATTTACTTCAATCAATTAATGTAGCCCTGGACCGAAAACTGTTGCTGCCAAGATGGAGTTGGGATCGTCCGGATCCAATGTTACCATGCCGGGAGAACCCAAGGCCGTCTACTGAGATGACCGGAGCCCCACAAGGACGGCGTTCAGCTGCCTGGTTCTGGCCGACCCTGATGGACGTTGTCGTAGGTCAAGGTTTAGGACTGGGAGCTGTGGCCGCAGTAGCGATAGCCGCAACAGCTGGTGCATGGTTATGCTGCCGTGAGGAGAGCACTGCAATAGCGACATCGACCGTGGGGAGATCGTCACCACGACGACCAAGTGCCGGACTACCTCCGCGCAGCTGACTCTTTCTTCGAGGCCTTTAGGTCACCGGGATCGACCACTTACTTGAAGAACCGGGCAATGCCAGGGACGAGAAATTTCAGCGAGACCTCGTGCACGATTTAGTTTTAATGTGATTTGTACAGTGCTTCATGTCTGACCTATTCATCTGTACGTCACGTAGGTGACCGACAATCGAATTGTAAGTTGATAACAACGAGCGGGAGATATGGAATTCTATACCATCTTGAAGAAGAGTTTTTTGGCCAGACAACAACGAAACATCACTGAGCCACAACACACACAAACGCCACAGTAGAAACAAAGCCCATCAAATAGTTCCTCCAGCGACGCACTGGTGTCATCAGGGTCAGACAGTGTGTGAAATGTAGCTGTTTCCATTGTACACCAGATGGAATTAGGATACATCTGCCTATCATAACAACCAAAGAAAATAGTTTAAAAATCGGATACAAACCCTTCATGGGATAGAGGTATGACAAGTACATAAGTACCTAATCACAAACCAACAGGCTACTGAGTTTATGATATCGTCAGGGACATATTTAACGTCAACCAGCTGTGACATCGGCTCAGTGATTTGAATGTACTGTAATTAATAGACGTAGAATCAATAGCCAGTATTAAGTATTGCTAGCGAACGAAACAGGGTCCGTTATTCAATCTCATAGTTCGGGGAAGAAAGTCATATCAGGCATACGAAGTATCAATCTACTACCAATACAGTTGATACTTTATTACTTGGGTTTTGATTTGACGACTTACACGATTTTGTAAAATTCGTTCATGGATTCCGTCTTGGAATATAAATTTTGTTTGTTGGTATCCATTTCCACTTTTTTTTTGCTGGCAGTGAACTTACAAGATTTCGTAAAATTCGTTCGTAGATTCGATCTTGGAATATAAAGTTTATGTTTGTCGGTATTCATTTCTACTTTTGTCAACCATATGGACGAAATCACAAGCGAAGCGTGCGTGACAGACAAAGTATGTGCTTCAGCCATATCACATTGAAGACCTTGACCTTTTTGTCAATGTAGCCCTCAATGGTAGCCTTCTATATTTCTGGGCAATTATGAAAAGTTTTATGGAAAACTTCGTGCCTTACGAGTATCAAGACTCACACATACATCTAGATAGATACAACGATAGATATAGTCACGGGGGATGCCACATGTGGGTGAGGAAATGGAGGTCTTCAAACTTCCCTGGGTTTGTCTGTTAGAGGTTAGAACACACACTCGGTTTCGATTGCTTGGGGTGCTTTATACTTGGTATTGGGTTCGCTGTATAACGTCTGGCAATACCATTTAATAATATGTGATTCCAAAATATACAACATTTGAATGGGTATATCAAGGGGAATGTGCAAATATGTGTGCTTCGGCGAGGGCAATACATTTTGTTTATATCGACCGATGACATTTTGTTTTTCCATATAATCCGTCTCTGGCATACACCATGTTCAAGACTGATATATAACGATATATCTGTCACATATATCGACATACCAATAGATACATGGTAGAGTCATAGCTTAACGTTTTCCAGCTCGTGCAAGCCATCAAACCTGGTGTATTAACGGGATATTACATGCAAATTCCGAGGTGTTGATAGCATTGATTAGTTACAACGATTCTAGTCTTTACTTTCAATATAAGATCCAATTGTTTTGTGACTCTAGATGCCAGCTTGTACCGTCTAAGTCCTCGCAGGAAATGTGTAGCAGGAAATTGTGTCGGTGTCGCAGGCGAGGCAGGAAATACACAATATATCATATAAGAGCACTTGGTAGCACCTCGTATATGTGGTATCCAAACAGCTTTGACTTCGACATCAGTCTCAATTTGAATGTTCCCGCGTACATATGTCGTTTGTAAACAAATTTTAGTCTTGGAATCTGGATCATGATTGTATTCGTTTCGGTTTGAAATTTAAAGCTTAAAGTTGCATGTTTGTACTCAAAGAATGGCCTTGGAACTTTCTGTGTGGTGGGATTCGAATGACGTGAAAGTATCCCATACCCAAAATGGCATGAAGTGTCTTCTTTCATCAAGATTATGTTGGCCTTTTGGTACTCGGACCAATGCCACCATTGCTTATGATTGGAAGACACAACTGTTAGAAGTTTCAGTTTATCATTCTATAAGGCACCACTAATGCTGTTCTGTAAGTATGTTTATCATACCTACACGCGAGTAGTGTTACACTTGTATCATGTTGTTCAATGCCATTTTTGCAATGTATATACATGCGCCCATGTACGTCCAATTTATATCATGAACAGTATATTGAGTGCATATTGTTTAGTGGTTTTATACGAGTGTATTACATGTTTGTAATGAAGCCTTGGCCACCCAGTCTTTTTACTATTTTTACTATGGTATTTTGTTATTACTGCTACTTTATTCTTCACATGAGGAAATACGGAACACGTGAAGACTTTTTTTTCATTAATCATATGACCATAATTTATTGTTTATGCCAAAGTACCAATGTCCATAATCAAGTGCACTGAAAAAATATCAATACGTCAAAATTAGTAATAAGATAGTTGAACATCTTCACAATAATAATATACAGCGCTGATGTTGTCCGAGCAGTATAAGACTCAGGGCATCTTTCTGTAAAGCCTCTTACCTGCTACCACCAACCACCCGCCATCAGCTTACCCATTACCCGATTTTTGAAAACAAAACAGACATAAACATTATGTAAAATGGGAGGAGAAGCCAAGAATACTCTCTACAGTTGAATAAAGTTAAATATCTATGCTGAAGATAGAAGATAATCAGTTTAGGTCCATCAATAGATGTTTGCGTGTACTACGAATCTGTAATTAGTCTTCGTGCACTTTGCTGACCAAACTTTTCATGTAATATAATCTGTGTGTTTGGTCGACTTGCCCACTTTTCACTGTATTCGTAACGAATATACCATTAAAATACGGACAATGATAAAGCTGGATTCAATGCCGATTTCGTTTATAGACAGGCACATAATCTAGCCCTCTTGTATTGAGTGCACATTGCACAGTTGAGGCTTATAATTGGAACACGATTGGTCGTACCACAATACATCCAGTTACAGTGTCTGCCTTCATGGATCGAAATTTGACCCGATTTTGTAGCCATAAATATAACGGGCAAAAAGCGACTGTTATTGCCCTGTGTAACAATGTTTGCCTGTTGGGGCCAGCATACTATGGATAGGCGGCGCCACCGTACAGTACACACCTTGGGCACAGTGCGATGCAGCAGGTTCGATTTTCCAGGCCAGAGCGGCCATTTTTTTCTCGAGCTGGACCTCAGCACATTATATCACCATATGACATGGTGGTGGTCACATTGAAAATATAGTCCCGTGCTTGGACATGCACAAATGGCCCATGACATATGTAGAGGTTGTATAGTAGTCACATGTTGTGATTGAAATGGAATTCATATTAACGTATTCACCATATATGTAGCAACATTTAATATACTCAATATTTCTTAACATAGTAAGTAATCCATTCATCAAAAACGAGGGGTGAATATCATTCGCACAGAGTAAAATATTATATGTACACGTTCTGGTTTACTGAATATGGACCTAGTTCGTGATATTTCACCAGTTTAAGTCTTCTGGTTAAGTCCAAGTCGTACCAAACTACGACACGCCTTAGGGAATACATAACTTCGGTTTAACTTCATTTTAACCTTTGTTGTACAAGAACAAAAATTTGTCTCGTAAATTTCTTTAAAAGCATCTCCACCACCACACAGCATTAGTGGGCTGAGTGTCACAGCAATATTTCGTCAATTAGGTCTCAAGGAAAATGACCAAAAAAATGTAATGGGAAGGTTATGAATATTTGACCAACTAGAATTACTCTCCTTGAAATGCATTTTCCGGCTCGACTATACATCCGATGTAATACTACAGTGTTTTATAATTGCATTCAGTGAAGACGATTGTTTTGTGTGTGAACTTTTGTGTGGCTGTGCTTTTGGTGGGATTGATGAGATATTTGAAATAACATCCCTTGAGGGATATCCACGACGAATTCTAACTCTCATAAAGGTTTAATTTATCTTCTGATGTCAAGTTCTGAATCTCATAGGAAGTGGTGAAAAGCGATGAATTATACATCTTGACATATTCGATGACGTATTTTGCGGGGTTTCGGGAAAAAGAAGAATAGTGCCAAAATATATGAGTTGAACCAGGACAGTGTCTCGAGTCTGCATTTGAAGCGTTAGGTCCATCTATATTGTTGTGTTGCTGGCGGACAGTTCCAAGGGGGCACGCACCAAGGCAATTTGTCAAGGGGGAGCGGTCAGGAGAAAAGAAATTACGTGCATGCCCTTGCTGCAAAAGACCACATATTGCCGCCTCCCAAACATGGTCTTATACACAAGGATATACAACATGTGTATGTCGTTTAAAATAAAAGGCAAGGAGAATTGTTAGGTGTTGTAATGTCCTTGTTTACGATTTCGCTGATGCCAATCCATCATATAGTAGAGATTAGACCAAAACATATACTTCGAGGTGAGCCATAATTTCTGAGACTCACGGTTTATCTCTCAGTACGTCTTGCCTCGAGGCAATTCCCCTATACAGTAAGTCCATTCACATTGAAAAACGAAATGCCTCAGATATCTAGAGAGATGGTTCGCTCAGAATTATTCATGAACTTAGTAGGACGGTAATGAGACTTCACTGTTTCTTTTTTTTCCAGGGACAGTCTTCCTAGATAAAGCTTCATTCATTTTACATGGATACGCTGTTTGCTTGAAGAAAAGACACATTTTTCACGTCAACCGCCGCTGGAATTCCATACGAAAGCCCGCGTCTCCTGAAGATTAGGTGCTCTATAGAACATCGAGTGCTCGCGTTGCAGAAAACACGCGCGTATATCATACGAAGAGGTGTTGGGTTTCCTCTATGGTCTTTGGTATGCACGTCTGTCGTCTTCCTAATCAGTCATGGCACTTTCGATCGGCATAAATATTTCAATTTACAAGTATATGCTGTCCACTTTGCATTCCTAATTGTAAAAGGCCATAACTCGGGCGTCGTGATGAATTCATGCACTCGCGCCATTGGTAGGTTTATATGAACACCTCATATATCGGGTGATTCATTTTATTAATTTGAATTGCAGTGACACAAATATACTAATTAACGTAAACCAAACAGAAAAGATCATTATGCGTGCACAACCCCAATCAGCAATAATTATTCACTTTTCGTCTACTTACCTAACTTTTAAACAAATCGAGAAATCAAAAGTTTTACTTGATAATGTGTATAAGTTAATATATGTGCAGAACAGAGCTAAGCATAGCTATGTATACCAGTATGTGTCGGTGATACTCATAATCACCTAATTGCTTTGTTTTTGAGAGTGTGTTAATATTTCTGTGTTTTTTGCATGCTCTGACGCAATAAGTAATAAAAGTTGGCCGATATGTTTACTGGAGCTAGCTATACTATATACCAACACATGTGTTATATCATGTTTAATGTTTGTTGTAATTTTTGTGTGTGATAAATGTATAAACATTTATTGTCTTGTTTCACGTTTCATGGAAATATCGACTACTTTCTAAGACAAATTCAATAACATGTTCAAATGTCAAGTGGAACGCACAAAATAAAGGCATTTTACATATAAATTAAATGTAACAGTTGCTACTTTTATCGATTCAGACAAGAAGCGATATTTCGCCGAGGTTATTTTCCCTGTTATTCCTAATTGAAAACACAAATGACGGAATTAGCCGAGTCGCAGTTAATGAAACCTTTTACTGGCGGACATCCGCAGACGTTCCTAAACAGCAAAAACTGAAATCGACAAAAGCCTTGGCGATTCCAGGCATTTATTCTAAGGTTTCAATGTCTCAAGCCGGCACGTGGACTTGTCGCCTTGCCGTGCTGTTATTGAAAGAACCCGCCCAAAACAATCTCCTGTGTTTGTCGATTTCGTCTGGAAAAGCAGGAAACCCGACATAAATAAAGAGACAGGACAAACACCAGTTGCCCGCGTGACGTTCTAGCTCGGGGAAAGGAAGAGGAATGGAAATAATGGACAGCTTGAAAGATCACGGGAATACGAGGTGTATGGGGGACAGAGGGAACATCTCCGCAATCAGGCGGCAGCCCTCCAGCACGGGACATGGGCCAAGATGGGTGGGTTTCTAAGGAAATCAGACGTGGCATGGAATTGGAAATGTATGTGCACCATGTGGGGGTAGAGTCTGGGAGCTGGGGAAATAAGAAAAAAAGCAACACACAATAGGACGTGTCCGATGACAATCCATCTATTCTCTCCCCTGTTTGCCCAGGAGAAGAACCACAACGAGACTTGGCCTCGTCCGAAGTCCCCGAAATGCATGATGCACTTTCCCCATGCCATAATTTACCTACAACAGGACCATCACAATAGTAATCTGTACCATTCAGACCGCAATATATGAATATCTTGACCTTCATACGGTTAATGTGTGGCTGGGGGGTGAGCGATGTATGCGCGATTCCGAAAGTTCCATTGCGGGAGCTTCGATGCCTGGGGCTGATGGATCAAGGTGAAAGCTTGGAATTGTACGAGGAATTCGTTGGAATGAGCGGGCGTTGTATAGCGAGGGTCGAGGTTGAATGTCAAGCTGTAGTTGCGCCTGATATGACCATCTCCAGGCCAGCACCGCGCCCGCCCGCCCAGCCGAAAGGCACATTACCGCTGATCCCCGGTGATGTTGAGCGATAAAACAGAAGATTGATTACCGTACACTGACGTTCCACGGCCTTGACTCACGAACGGGATTTTGCCCTCCATGCGTCACATTTTTTTATATACATCTACTATACAGCCCCCCTCCCCATCGCTCCAACCGTTGTACACAATTCCATTTCACCCGCTGCCCCTCGTTCCTTTCACTGTTGTCATTCTACCCCATAATTCCTCCAGTCAGTAATTGCAGCCTCAATCAAATCTATGCCATATATTGTAGGCGGGTATTCCACCTTCTCATGCATTCACTTCATACCCGAGAGATTTCATTTCCTTCCCGAAAATCCATCTTGCCGTATTTCTTCCAAGCTTTTCAGATCTCTTGAGAAATTTTCCACGGATTTAGCTGGGTAATTGTATGGGCTTATCACCATATCTTATAGGTGGGACGGGTTTCAAGGCTACTGCAACGCACGGTTGCTCCTTTTTTTATCTTTGGCATTATACATGTCACAATAAATCACAAGGCTTCAGGGCTGTAGCCTTCAAGTTTCATAATTGAGTTTTTGAATTTTGAATTTAAAGTTATAGCGAATATGATATACATTATTCGGAGGATTCCACGCATTCACTCACCGAACTGCCTGGGTTTTAAAAGTTTTCTGTTGAAAAAAATTCAACCTATACTTATAATCAGTAACTATATAAAACTATATAGTAACTATATTATAATCAGTAACTATATACTTAATATATTTATAATCAAATGCGTGAAGATTATATATTTGTTATCTCTCATCATATGATAAAACATCTGTTTTTTTGAAAAGAAAATGAAATGATCTCTGTATATTATGATATAATTTAGATGTTCACCTTTCATAAAATATTCCTGATTTATTTTTTGTATCATCGTCATTTATTACATTGATTGGCAGGAAGCCCCATACACACACTTGTCTCTACGAGATACTGATCCAGATTGTACGCATTTTGATTTACAATGATTTGACAATACGGGTTATTCATAATACCGTTCTATCATTTGATATATTCCAAACCCTTATTTATATTGTAAACCCATATGTTTTATATCGGCTGCAAATCTTGCTTTTTTGTTGGGATTTATAGACTAATCAAGGTTTTGCATGTGAAGAAAAATATTATTTTTTGTTGAAACATTAAAATATATTCAGACTATGTTGCCTTTTGTGTAGAAAAAAAAGTAAAATACCATGGATATGTTGTTGTATATGACTATTCAGTCGAGGCAGCAGCCGGTACAGTATTTGTATAATGCTCACAATGGCGCTCGATACAGCCGCGCAAGAATATGAGTCAAACCTCATGCAATGTGATGAGGCCGTGGTTACGTAATAACCCAGATTTTAACGGCCGACCAATCGGAAAAGGTGTTACAAAACGACTCATGTATGGTTGGATACAGTGCCAATTTTTGCCTAGTAGGTACCTAAACAAATATAGATCACCGTGCTGTGCTATATCGCAGTAATCATATAGCTCCTTGGGCGTCCATTTTGGTTTTTACGGCACACACAAACAACAGCTTCAATCCTGGGTAAAACTTCCATCATAAGATATTGATGTACTAAAAACAGCACACGCATGCCCGTGTGTGCAGACACCCACGAACTTTACGGGTAATTAGTTTGATATAAATAAAATGCCCAGAAATACCCCAAATTGGTACAGTCTTTCAGCGCTCGCAATTGTTATGGCTGTGCTGTGGATTTTTATCCATCCAGTGAATCGTGTTATTTCTTTTAATTTAATTTAATTTTATCGTTTGTTATTGCACATCTTTGCGTGTTGAAATTAATGGAATAAATGCTGCACTGCAATCGTTGTTATACTGGTTTTACACTTTCAAAAATTTGCAACAAGTATATACCGCTCGATAGAGTACCATTTACTACATTGGGTAGTAACTGTTTTGTGAGTAACTGTTTGCTTTGGCGTACTATTTCACTGAAAATATTAAAATCACAATTCTCCGATATTAATGTTTATATTTAGCTGGGGTAAGATGCAGGCCCTCTACGTCTCAATATTTCCAGCCTGAACCCGATGGGAATATATCTGTTCTCACACTCGAAAATAAAATTGGCCGTTGAAAATTTTGTTTACATCCTGCGCTAAGCAGTCGCGGCAGCCGTATTTTAGCTAGACCTTCAAAATGTCCGACAAAATAACAACCTATATTTTTCACTGGCAATTTTAAGTGCAGCTACAGGTCGGGGAGAATATTTCACGAAGACCGCGGTGTCCGTATGTATCTGATAAACTAGAAAGAAAACAATATTCTCACTTGTACACCGTAATGTGAAAGTCGTGTTCGTTATTTTACGGACTGCTCGTAGAATTCACGTCCATTTTGTGTTATTCACGCGGTTGTGTCTTGAATAAATAAATTAGAGTTATTGCGACAGTAATACGTGTAAAATTCCCTATGGGTGACATCAACGAAAAATATTTATTAAAGGAAAATATTTAAAAAAATATTCTATAAAGTCATCCCTGAATTACGAAATAAATCCATGCTGGTCTATGCTGAAACTGGTGGGTGTTTTTCCAGTCGTAAATAGAAGCAGAATAAGTATACACACATTATAAAAAAGTAAATTGTATTATAGCATGACAACGCGCAATAAAAATATTGCATCGTGTATACTTACGTGTATTTTCATTGCATATCCCATGACCTGAAATAAATTGCGATATATGGTATCCAGCTTTTGATGCAGGTAAATTCATATTTTTTTCTGGTATATCCAATAAAACTCAATGATTTTTTCTGCATTGCTAATCCCAAACAAGACTCTTTTCTGACACGATTTGAAATGCGTCTGCTTCAAAAATGGACTCGGATATGGCCGCTGTATATATATTCGGGTCGTCGTAAAAACAGTAAAACTGCGTGTATATTTACAACAAAGACTGCCGAATTTAGATAATTTTACCCGCCTACCCCACACACTCTGTCAACAAGGTTCCACAGGAAATGTACGTATAAAACCCGTGGCCACCCGTCTAAGATCATCTTTTAATAAATCCTCCAGTTGTAAAACTGTTGGTTTTCAGTGAAAGATTTCACCGCAGTGCGGCTTTCTTCTATACCTTGGCGGGATATAATAAAATGTCGACGAGTGTTTGCCAATACTTGACCGGGCGGCTATATTGGTAGAACTACACCGTATATATGTGAACACGACTCGCCCCCCCCCCCCCCCCACCCCAGGCTCCCGCCCAACTGCAATTCATATTAGATGTTATAAATTTATCAAAGGAAATTTTACGTGCTTTGTTTCAGATTTCGATTTTTTGAAGGTCGGCCACAAATGTCTTATTTAATTGTTTTCATTTAATATTGTTTTTTTTTTCTTTATTTAATTTATTTGAAAATCTATTTATTAGTGTGTTTTTAATTTTCAAGTACTCGATGCAAGGAAAGTCTGAATCAATGGTAGTATTATTTCAAAATTCAAATTTTAATTGTTGAATATGACACACTTATTATTTTTTTAAATGACATATATTATTTCGTGGAAAATTTTCTTTCGTTCGAGATTTCAAGAGAAATCTGTTTAGAAATCACAGGAGAAACAGAAATCGGAGAGGAATATTTTCAGAGGCACTGACAAAATATACACATTGTTTTGGTTTGGTACAAAAAAAAACGTATCTCGTTTATGTTGTCCTAGTAGATCACAGTAACTAGCGCGATTATGGCGTGCTTAAAAAACCATGACCGAGTCTTGTGGTGGAAATTGTGTAATAATTTTAGACATTTTTGGCCGTTCCAGCTCAGACCACAAGCCAGCCGTTATTCCGGTGTTTTCTTGATTTAAGTTTAGCGTTGGGAAGTTGGCTCGGTGCTTGAGCGAACTGTTTATAGGGCTTTAAATGTCCGACCTCTCGGGCTCCCCTGTATGGGACAGTTCCCCCAGGGGTCATGTATTCCCGGGGGGACACTACTAGAACTGTTATGAAATAAAATGCTGGGAGGGGGTACTCAGGGTGGGGGGTGTTCACACTTGCTAATTAAGCGAGCATCGGGATTTACTACAAAAGTGTCATCTCTTACGAGCTTTGTACTGGGCTATTAAACTCCGGTTTTATGGGACAGCGAAGCTACACAATCAAACGGTCATATACATTTCGGGCCGGCCAGAATAGCTTAAAGATCCATAATTTGAATTTATTGCATGACATAATTTTGTCTACTTGGGCAGGCTGGTGGCCCCGTTGTCTAACCTTATAACTAAATGAAAGTA
Source organism: Terebella lapidaria (assembly GCA_949152475.1). Taxonomy (NCBI): domain Eukaryota; kingdom Metazoa; phylum Annelida; class Polychaeta; order Terebellida; family Terebellidae; genus Terebella; species Terebella lapidaria. The sequence continues at coordinate 5,971,257 of OX424567.1, forward strand.
GAAGTTGGGTTTCATTTGGTAGCGGCACCTTTCACAGGATAACATCCATGGGAAATACTGGACGAATTTACTAAAATTCGGCTTCTGCCTTCCACATTTGGGATTATATTTGGTGATGATTCGCTCTATGTTGGATGCATATTCTAGTAGGGAATTATTTTATATTGTGTTGCATCTGGATTTGTTTGATTATACCATGACTCATCATCTATGTCGGATATATCACCGCCAATACCCCGATATTTTGTGGATAAATATTACGTTGGTGCCGTCGGTTATTGCGGAATATTTTCTATCGCTCGAAGCACGGGTGCACCTGTACTTTATGTGGTTCTGAAGTCGAAAAGAAAGGGTTAACACGTTAACCCTCTCGGTTGGGATACGTCATCGCAGACAGAGCTACATGCAGAAAGTGTGCCAGCCGGAGTATTTTTTCGTTTTTGGGAATGTTTTCTTCTTAAAATTCTTTCATTTGAGTTATGTTTAGTTTCCATTTCAATAATGGTATTTTGAAAACATTTTAATTATTTATTTGATGTTTATTCAATTATTTATTTTCATTTGTTTATTTCGGACATTATATATTTTTTCCATCGATTGCGGAATTTTTTTTTAACTAAAAAAGTTGCATAATATATATAACGAAATGTGAATAAATAATTTAACGATACACACACTATTACAAAATACATTTAGTGACAATCGTGCCTAAATTTTTTTTAAATTCTAGAATTCACCACTGAACTGAGTTTTACATAAAATCAAACATTATTAAATTTTAGTAATTCATTTATCATCTCGATAAATAATATACAGGGGTAAGATTACGTATGTTTATTTCTGTATATTTGATCTGAATCGATATCCTATTCTGGGGAGATTAGAGAGTTTGAACCAAATATTTTATAAGATATGAAAGATAATGCACTCGTATTGTGTAGATATGTTTCGAGTGACGACCCGATATGTTTCTTCTTTTTTATGCCGTCCCATTATTTGACACAAAAATTTTACGAGATCTTTCGGCGCGACTCTCCATAAAACGGTCACCGCAACATTTCGAGTGGTGCCGTGTAAATATGTAGAAATATCATCTAGTGTTCCCCAAAGTTGTAATTTCTTCAGAAACAAGAGCTAAATCAACAATACCCCTCTGTGTCGGCGCGAAAGTGTTTAATCTCCGTTTTGTTAAGGTGGGCCAGGTTATCTATGAACACTCGTGTGTCGCCCGCTCGACCGATATTTTATAAGCGTTTTATGACCTAATTTTGACCCTTGATTATTAGCTTAGCCTTGGTTAATATCAGATATGCATACAGAGCACGGGTTTTCTTTTTCCTTTCTGACCATACGCGGTCAGACACATGTGGGATTTCGTGACTGAAACGTGGTCAATTTTTTTTCTGATATATATTTTTTCGTTCACGCTCATTCACGACAACAATATTGTCAAAAAGAAGGGAATCCGTATTAACACATGTGCTTTTTCACGTGCTTTTTCGAGGATATATTTGTTATTCATCTTGTTTTGTGTTTGTTTTCGTTGGATTTGGATTACACCGTGGGATATCGTTACCTGACTTTTTGGATATTTTTCAAGTCGCCACGGAATTTGCCGGTGTATATATCACCTCAATCAACGGTTTGGAAAAAAAAGTGTTTATTATTTGGAATAATTCTCGCCATTGGATTAACCGCCTCTGTGGCCGAGTGGATTGGATTGGTGGCTCTTGAAGCATAGAAGCTCAGAGGCGGTAGGGGACGTGGGTTCAAACCCCGTCACCAGCACAAAGTAGGTTGGATTTTCATCCTGGCAACGCAAATGTTTTTCCATTCGAGTGTGATTTCCAAATTCAAAATTGTCACCCGACGGGGGATGGGGAAGACAGACAGAATTGCCCATCATCATGGACCGTCGTTAAACAAATAATGCTATGAGTTATTGCTCTAGATAATTATTTGATATTCTATAGATGTTTGATTTGGGATTATTATTAGTATAGAATTATCAATAATACTGTTGTTAGATAGTTTGATAATATTAATATTTATACTGTAATATATTTATTTGCAGAAGTGACAGAAAATTGACTTGATTACGAGGACAGAAGGATTTTACAGAAGGATTTAAAACTTTTCAAGATCTCAAATGGATTATCAAATTCAAATTGGCCCCTTGCACCTACAAGACCTCAGCGACACAAAGTATTTCTGGCATTTCACCATTGAACGTTTATTCATACATGCTTTGATATTTTTGCCCATTGATAACGTCGCAACACGTGTCCTTTATGCGAGCAATATATAGAGGCTATATATAAGGAAATAAAATCGCAATGATATCCTGGCACGTGACAATGAATGGGATTTATTTTTCACGGACCAGCAGAGAGTTTTGCGCCGTTGTACGCGACGGGAGCAGCCATGCAGTTGACGGTGGAAAGATGTCAATGGCACGACGCCACCGTCGCATACTCCGCGTATACCCAAAAACGTGCCGGCGACAACAAAGCTCTTCAAATCACGACCTGGGGAAAAACCTGCGTCCGAAAGCGGAAAAAAAAAATAGGCGCGCGGGGAGGAAAGAAACGGAAGAAAGGGGAACATTGAAAGTTCAACGACATGCAGTCCCCGATGTCAACAAAAGTATGCCCGCCTGACACGAAGCGGCTGAAAACTAAAAGGGCGAGGCTACTTCTATCGTTGAGTCAGAAAGAGGAGACATCCACGGCGTCCTTACAATGTCCAACTGATTCATCATGACTGCTAGGAGACAATATCACGGACTTCTTCCGCCTAATCAGGCCCAAGGTAAGGCATCCATTCGTCTTACTATTTTCGCTAAACTTCTTTTTTCGTCCTTTCTTTCTGTTTTGTTCTCTATGGGTGGTTCCCTTTTGCAGTGGGCTATTTTTCTTCGGTTTAACTCTGGGCACGGAAGAATCCTCAGGGATAAAGAGTGAGACGGTTGCTGATGCGGTGTAATCACGCCTTTTTCCATATTTTTTTTTCGTTCTGCGTCTTTCCTCGATATGCAGGACACACACCTCTCCTTATCACGCGTTCCATTCCTTCGCTCTCTCTCTCTCTCTGTTGTATTTTCCCCGAGTCCGTACTCCCAATTTCCAAGGCGTTTCGACAGTTAGAGACGCCAAAATAAATAAAAAGAAAGAAAGCGGATTTGCCTTTGAAATACGCTTGATTTTGATCAGAGCGAGTCCGCGGAACGAAAGGAAAATTGCGATCGGTGAGCTGAGTTTTCACTGATGGAAATATCTCCAGTGGCAGATTCATTCGCGAGATGCATTTCTTTTCATTTTTCCCTCTCTTGCAAAAGCGGAAAAATAACACCGAAAGTCCGGGTTGTTTTTACGGAGCTAATGTAACTTTATATCACCTGCGTATAAATAATAAATAAGGAGATAATGGCAGCCGTACATCAACGTCATCTAAATTTAAACTTCTCACTGGGAGCTCTTGTGCCTCGAGTTGTAAATCAAACTTTACTGACAGAGATATTTGAATTAACCGAGTTAGCTAACGAAGAGAGAGAAAAAAGGCGGTTGTTCAGTGGTGGAAAATGATGTTTTGAAAATTTAAACAAAACTATTTAGGTCAGTCCGAAAGGGACTGAAACATTTTGCAGTGAAGAATCACATAGGCCAGAAAAACACTGATGCTTTCTTAGTTACAAACATTGTGAAAAAATAACTTTCGCGATACCTTGAGATAGTACGAGATATACATGTAATTTATACGTTTGTTAAAACATCATAACATGAACTATAAAAATATGTGGGTATTACAGCCAAAATTCAATCATTTCAATAAATAAATTAATATATATTAAGGTCGAAGTTAAAATACTTAAATAAATAGATTTACTATTGGGGCCGCAAAAAAAATATTTTTGTGGAGTTGTAGCCCCACTGTCCCGAGATTCAGACAAGATCTCTGATTCGCCTGGCCGATGGCAAAAAGTCACCAATGACGGTCAGAGTTGAACAAGTCACGTGCCCGGCCATGCAATTTGGGGGAGATTTCGTCTCGTATATGGCCTCCGCGTGTGTAATGACCCCTGAAGGTCACGGGAACAGTTAGTACGGTCATTTGGGCACAAATGTATGCGTGCTGAGGAGAATAAAACCGCGAATTTACGACCTTCGCCTATTTAGAAAGACCCAAACTCGCTGATAAGCCGCGTTGTGCCAGATTGGAGAGTTAGGGGTGAAGGGGATGGGAAGGTTGAAAAATATACAAGGGTCAGGGTTCTATGTATCGTCTTGAATTCCAGGACCCCTGTATCCATAATGACGAATCAACATTCCAATGGTGAAAGCAATAGGGGCTAGGGACGATGGGAGGTTTTTGGGGCTGTTTCTTCCAAATCAGACCTTCAAATTTTGCTGTATTGGTTGAGGTCAAAGGTGTTTTGGGAAATAATGAATTCGTGCCTCTTTATTCGTCAAATAGGTAATTAGGGGGGTGTTAAGTAATATATTAAGGAATACATTGTATTTTCCAATAACATTGCATCTGTATACAGATGGCACATACTGTGTTGATTATACCATCATGCAACTGTAGGCGTTCTGAAGTGCAGAAGGCAGAGGATACAGAAATTTGAGGGAGGATTGGAAGTGAAAGATTTATGATAATTACCTAGTGTTTGTATGATTTATTTGACGTAAGGAACTAAATTGGTAATTCTTAGCAGTGTTAGGCGCTATCCATACATCTTTTTGCAACTTTGCCAAATTTTTATCGTCCTTTCTTGCTCAACAGAAATACACCCCCGAAAATGTAGGCCTAAATGCGAGACATAAGAAAGACTCCCATTTACCATGTTTACAGACATACATCACTATTTAGCACATTTGCCCTCCAGTGAAATATGACACGAAGAAAATGCGCATTATGTTTCGCCCGAGGAGTCACGTTGAATTATTGTTTCATGTTTCATGTCGCGCTTTGGACATCAATCTCGCGAAATCGTATAAACCCCGAGATGGTAATATCTCTTGATTTTCAGGACAGGAGGACTGCACGACTTAGTCGCTGGTACGTGCCTTGGAGAGCTGCTAATGCAAGACGTGGATCAGGCTTCTGAGGCTGGGGGGATTGGCATCCTGTGGCGAGTGGGGTGGATGGAAGTTGGGTACATTCACTTATAGCTGTATGAAGACTCTCTTGAGTTTTCATGAAGAAAAAATATAATATTCACTCATTTATTAGTAAGTAAAACGGATAGGATAACATTTATGTACTAATTGCTACATTCAATAATTGGAATGTGTAAATGAGCAGGGAATATTAATAGTGATTTCTGCTCTGACAAGGACGAAGGCAGATGATACTACTTCCGTATTGTAATCTTCATTTCTGAGTGGCCCAAAATATATGAACAACGATATCATTATGATAGCTCTGTGCGAAGCCACTAATCTTCACTTCTTCTGTGCCTACTATTATATTGGCATGTACATGTAATATAATTCAATACGTTTCGGGTTTTCTCCATCATACATAACTATATCATTCCTGATGGAAAGTACAGTGAGTTGTCAAGGAGCTACTTATGCATTTTATGTCTCAATGAATGATTTAAAACTATAGAAAATGTAAATGCTTATAGCATCGTCATGAATGAATAAATCTATCAATACACAGCAACTTCTTTGCTACATATGAACAGAATGCAAATCATGAGAACAAGTTGCATACGTGTAGAGCATGGTAAAGTGTGCCCCGGCAGAACGGGTCACTACTCGTTGAATTGCAAATAAAATCAAACACACATTTTGCATTCCATCGAAGAGAACGTTCAATCTCTTAAGTGGATCAACTTCATCTAAAATTGGGACTGGGACCCTGAACTTTCTCCATGTCCCTCAATGCTTCCCTTTGTGCCCATTCAAATCCCCCTTCCATTGGATTAAGCTAACAATGCTTGATAGACGGCATTGTCCTTGAACACACGCCAGCTTAAGGGCATTGTCAGACAGAACAACCTTCTGCACTTCTATACACGATAGCCTTCGTGAGCTGGTTTGTGTGAATATACCAATAGCAAGCCAACAAAGAACAGTTTTTCCTTACGTTGTACGTATACAGGTCAGGTGAGCATCAGTTTTGTTGCGGTAGGCCAAAGTACACACAGTTATATGTTGTCATTACCCGCATCATGAAATATGGCGTTGTCAGGGCGACAGTGGGATCTGCATACATGTATTTACAATGCATTTCAATTCATTCCATGAATTGCATGTTTATGGTCGGTTATCAAACACAACATAGGTTTTATCAGCCTGATACCACATACATCATGCCCAACATATCTATATTTATCGATATCGGAATCAACAATCAAGTGCTCAAACCACTAACAGTATACCACCACTCTAAAGAGTGTACTTATCTACCATAGCATGAGTAGCTTGGTATACACCAAGTGTAGGTAAATATGCCTTGGATGTACAGCCAAACACCGACACGTGACCGTCTGACCGCATATCACCACCTAGACTGGTCAGCATCTAAGTTCATCCACGTACATTATCTGTATATTATACCCTTTGCTTTACTGCCCTCAGTTATTTATTGGGCGATGGTTGACCAGCCAGCCAGATAACAAGTCCCGAGGCCAGCTGCCCCTGCATAATAATCAGGTGGGCAGGTCAAGAAGTCGGCTGATTAACTGGACAACAGAGAAGGTGGGAGGGTGAACTAGAGGTTCTCATGGCGGATCAAATAACTTTATCCGGGCTTTGCCTTTGCTCAGTGGGCATATATGCATGGGCCATTCGTGTTTGGAATATTATCTTCCCATTCGGGTCATCCATCTCTTTTTCGCTGGAAAGTCAACGACCTTGTACATACGTCAAAATTATCAGAGCGAAGTATGTCTCGTGTTGTGGTGGACATCCCTATTCTCCTTTGACCTAAGGTGTTCAAGGACGTGTCGAGATGGCCACTCTGTAGCGCCAGTTGTTCCAGTTATGTCACCCGTTGAGAATGTGAAACACGAATGGAAGAAAAACAGATCATGATATTCCAGCAGAGAAGAGAAGGCACTAAACATCGTTGCTGTATTATGATAAAGAAAAAGGAGATTCCCTTTGTATATTATCTCGGCTATCAGTGGTATCCAGAGGCAGGTGTGCATAACGACATAGTCTGTGCATAAACACGGGGCATTATGCATTATCCATTGCAAACAAATCCGACAACAGACAAAATCAGTAATAGTTTACTACTGGAAATCTTTGAACGCGCACGTGTTTACGACTTGTTCAATTGTGTAGTTTTCCCAGGAGTCGAAGTATTTCCAGTACCAATTGAGGCACACACATATGTTGTATTTGCTTCGTACACAAGCGTGACCTAGAGAAAAGACCAGGACACAAGGTGTGCATGTCTAGAGTTCTTATTTACTTATATACCTCTTTCCCATCTTGATTGTTCTGACGTCAATATGAATGTCCGTGGCTACAAACACACGCATTGCAGTTAATACATAACGTCCGGATTCTCCACCATGTGCATCAACACTATCTTGTGGAAACATGAAATAATTCCATGCAATTCAGTAGTAATTTGTCCTGAAGGCCGTTTACAACTAATGCAATTCCTGCACATAGCATTCAGTATTATTCAAAATAGTACATTCAGCATCTTAACCTTTTCACTACTCATGGTTATGCTGCGTAACCATAACTTTGGCAACCAATAAATGTAAAGGCAGCTATCCACTGATTGTAACCAATTTTATATGTGACCGAAAATGTACGGATAAGCTAAACTAGCACAATTATATTGCTAAGCTTTTAAATTTACAAACTTAATTGACTGTTTAGTTAATTTAATAATTAACCTGTCATCAACCTTGTGACGTCACAAATATTGATAACAATAGGTCGGAATACAGATCATTTTCACTCAAATTTCAATATTTTCATAACTAATCAAGATATTGACATGCTGTAAACACTATCAAACCCACTAAATTCACTCCATTACAAATAAGGAAGATTGCAAGTACTCAAGTAAACGTATTAGATTATATTTCATTACAACTTCGAAAATGGCTCGGAATACAGATTCGGAATACAGATCATTTTCACTCAAATTTCAATATTTTCATAACTAATCAAGATATTGACATGCTGTAAACACTATCAAACCCACGAAATTCACTCCATTACAAATAAGGAAGATTGCAAGTACTCAAGTAAACGTATTAGATTATATTTCATTACAACTTCGAAAATGGCTGTGTGGTAAAGAGAATAGAAACACATCATTGGTTTGGTCACTAGAATTCTCTTTTGTTTCCATGGTAACCAATGGCCCGGGTATGAAAAGGATACAATTTTATATAGAAATAGCACATTATAATTGACTTTATTTCAACACATAACTATTCTGAAACATCTTTAAAAAGATAATCAAACATATAAAAATCGGCTCAGTATGGAGGCTGAGGGGTGGGTCAGTAGCGAAAAAGTTAAAAACCATCTTGAAAACCCAGCTGGGAATACATAGCAGTGGCATACATAGAACATTCAGTTTATTTTACAAACACAGTTTATGTACATTGAATTAGTATATGTGCGGAATTACATATTTCATGCCATTCACACAAAAAATTATGAAACAATGGATGAATTATGACACTAGATCAATAACCTTTGTTTACTATGCATTGGAGTACATGGCACAAATCTCAGGATTACAGTTATAAATAGAACAATACAGGGCATAGTACATTCTGCTAGCCCTGATTGTGCAATACTTCGAATAAATAAGTCGATACAAAAAACAAGTCAATAAAACGCATAATCCCATAATGTTTTGTCATAACAACAGTTCATTAGATGTCTAACAAATGAGATTTGATATATTTTATGGGCCTCATCATAATTATTATAATTATTCACCCAAATGAGAGCAAATAACACTATTCCACTTTGCTAAATAGTTTATTCATCGTAATACCTGATATTACCATACGATTCAAGAATATTATAATATGCAGTGCTCACACATATCATATTTGGTTAACGTAGACATTCCGCATGTCTCAAGATCAAAATCCTCTACAAGGAGACACGACCTGCTGTTGTCACTTGAATGTGCCACCTGCTGTGCTCCCCGTCCTCGTTGTTACGTGTAATTTTGATTTACTAAACCGACTTAGGTGCTGTCTGGAAGCACGGACAGAAAGGTGATACCCGCTTGGGAACATAAACCCATAAGAGATGGTCAGCCCATAACTTTGCTTTAATAATGCAGGGCAGACAAGTCGCATCAGCACACAAGACCTAAATGGATTAGGTATGTTTTTGTAAAAGGTATTACAGTTGATATGGTGGGTTTCAAGTTGGTCATTGGTTACATGTAGTATACCAATCTATATTAAGATTTTAATAATGTGTTTGCAGCGTGTGCATTACTTCCATGGACATGCAGTGTGTTTGATACTCTATCAACGAAATACACATTTTGCATTTGACTGTAGTTATCTGGAACAACTGGACTGTAACTGTACAAAATCAGTCATGGTCATCTGCCTGGTAATGCATGGGGTTCTCCAGGTGATACTTGAGATTCACACCACACTTACCATTGTGTATTAAATCTGCATAGCATGCCGAATATACTTGGATCTTTCCAAAAGCGTCATACTCAGTTCGGTAATCTCTTTGAAAGGATTCAGCAAAGTTGTTTCAAAGTATATGATGGCAATATTGGGATTTGAAGCAACATATTTGGGTTGTTACAGTTCAAAGCTTTAATTGTTAGCTAGTCAGAGTTAAAATAACGAGTGTCATAGAACAAGTTCTGCTCTCAGTACCAGTTACTGTACTGATAACATATAAATAGCAAATTGTTCAAGTTATGAACATGTTGTATATTCCAAGCTGGGGCAAACTTCCAAGTGTCCTCTTTCTGTTACAATTGGTACCACGCTTCGAGCAGGAATACTAATTACCATTAACGACAATACTGTAGAGCTGTAGGTCTCACAAGAACCACCAGTAACCCAATTGATGACTGTGGTAGTGGTACACCCTCTTGTTGTTGGTTTCCATGTGACTACTGGTGTTAGAATGATATCTTGGTACTGTCGGCTTGTCATAGTATTGCCCGACAGTGTTGGAATATACCATCTAAGAATAGCCTTCTTTGCTCTCGGTGAGCTTCTTCAGAAACGTCAATAAACTACAAATATATCGATAATTTTAGCTATGAATAAATATAGGATACCTGAGCATAAATCATGTTAAAACCTCTCCTGTACAAATAACGAAAGCCATAAAACCCGTGTAGGGTTCGTGGGTTCTTGCTCTTTCATTCTTTCTATGACAATGGGAGTCTGACACATGTCCTGCCTTTGTGAAAAGCAACCACCTGTCGATTGTGAATGATTTAAATACCTAGATGTTGTAGAAAATAGTCAGGTGTTGGCCCGAGGATGTCAGCACGTGTGTGTATGGCACATGACCCTGGGGAGACTCTGAGCACCTCAGTACAGATTGTTGCAAAAGGAATCCCAAAACCACATATCAAATGTTGAATGTTTAACTTGAATCCTATCTATTGCAAACATTCTCAATGTACTATAGATACATGCAGTTGCGCAACATAATGTATTTATATACATACAATGAAGGATGTATATACATGTACTTGTATACTTCTGATACTTTATCAGACATATATTTTGAATACATGGATTACCTCTTCCAGCATCCGTATTGGCTGTCCGCAGTGTCACTTCAACATCCCACATACACGTACAGTTATATGGGATAATGATAATGCACAACATTCATAAATACATGAGTTATTTCGTTATATATTTATGACATAACATATTGTGTTCGCTTTCATCTGGTACGGCTTGTGGGATAAGATGTTTTTTTTTTTTGGGAAAAAATAATAACTCTCTGTGAAGACTATTTCTTGAGACTGAAATATGTACTTTGACAAAACACAGGTGTGTACGTCTCCGACGTCAAAAGCAATAAAACGCTATTTTTATGATGATATTGAACTTGCAGAAGATAAATCGTCGTAAAACTGAATACATAAAGAGTAAAAACATGGAATTCCAACCATGGGTGTACTTACTCGACGCAACCAAGACCGGCATCATTTTACGTAATAAAAAGTTAATTATACATGAACATTCGTCAAATACCAATTTGGAATCGGGTTTATCTTATATCATTCGAAGTTGATGTTTCATACTATGACATATGTTCGGGATCATATTACGTTTATAATATGATGTATTGCATTTTCATTGGAATCTTTGTCGAGCAGAATGCCAAGGTACATGGATAACGTATCAAAAATATTACATGCAAACGTGATTATATAGGTAAATTTGATATTGTTTTTCATGCATGCATGCACCTATTGCACCACTGCTGTGTGAAACATAATTATGCCTGATTCATTGAAACACTAATCGTTTGGTTACCAGTGAGACCATAACTAAATAGAATGTTGCAAGTTGGTTATGACCATCCGTGTCGAATAGTCATTCCATTTATTTTATCAATCCCCATATGTACGTCCTCGTTTACCTAGGCTTTTGCACTCTCTCCATTTTGGGACATATATCGTGACTCGGGCTGTATATATGTGCCCCTTGGAACGTGTTTCAATCATGTTTTGACAGTTTGATAAATGTTTCTTCATAAACGAAAGACGGTATGTAATATATTTGGAAAGAGGGAGGGGGCCATTCGAGACTGAACACCATCGATTGCTTAAAACATCTCCAAATGATATGTCCTGTTCTGTGGGAAATGTGAATAAACAGGTTTGATATATCAGGGTGCACTTTTTCACAACGTTATTAGTGTTTTTATAATTCGACTTCCATATGTTTTATCGACGTTTTATCTGCAGAGGCCATTTTGCTCTGTATGCTTCGATTGCGATCCAGCACAGACATACAGTATCATCACATATCCAGTTAGAATATCGCCTTAAAGCCCCAAAAATATAATACATGTATGCGGACTCTTTGCTCGGTCAAAAGTCGAAAGAGGTGGAAAGCATGGTTGCTATAGCAAGAGATCGAAACTAATCACTGCATTGCAGGTCGATCGATACGCTAGGCGAGAGAGCGAGAGAGAGAGAGAGAGACCCAGCCAGCCAGCCCAGACTGTCATCATAGTGTATGTACTGTTGTTATGTAATGGCCGCTGCGGTCTCTAACACACAGCCATCTCACGCAAACATATACAGGGGCGTTATGCGGCCATTCCACACTCGTGTACTGTTGATAATATAGCGCAGATACCCACGTCGAAACTAGCTTGTACCTTTCTGTTTATCTCCAAAACTAGCACGTAGAAAAAAAAACAACCAGTTTCGTTGAGGCAAAATATGGACGTTTTTTTACATATTGAGCGATAATAAATGATACTGGTGGATGCCGTATGAAACAAGGCTTTTCATTGGACAAAAGCGGTCTGGCTGGCTGGGATTGTGAGCTTTTTAGTTTTTTGCTTTGAAAATAGTGCCGGTTACGAAACGCTGCCTATAGCAAACCCGAACCCAACGAAAAAAAAACTTGGCCTACGTGAGTTATGTTTCTCAACTATTGCTTTTCTCCCCCAAAATACCGACGTATTGTTAGAAATTCGGGTGGCTAGAATCTAGAGCTAATAGAGTGGTGTCTTTTGCAGTGGAACCCGCTAACAAGGACCTGGGACGGCAGGCGACGGTCGCACGAAGCCTGTGTGGTCAAGGAGCGCTCACTGGTCACTCCGGACACCTAACACCTGATCAACGACAGTCACCTCTACTTCAGGTACGTGCAACTTTTATTTCTCACCCTGTCGTTCCCAGCCTTCCAGGCCCCGTCTCGCCTCTATCCTAGCGCTTCATCATGGCTAACGGCCCTACAAATTACCCATTCCCCCGCCCGTACGCGGGGTCCCAGTCGCTTATGACTAGCACTGGCCATAAACGTGTCTACTCGGCCATAAAGCCGTTGGTATATTGCTCTTACTTCCATGGCGATGCCCAACTCCTGATCTTTCCTGACCAATAAACGATGCCCGTCCGTGGGGCTATCGCCTGGGTCAACGAGGCTAGGGGTGGGGACTGCTGGCCCCGGGGTGGGGCCATGTGGTAATCTTGGTAGTGGGGGGACAGGCCCGAGATGACACTATAATAATTAAACTGTGACACTGAACGACCTCCGCACCCCCCATTCACTGTCTCGCGTCTCCGCGGCCACAAATCGCGATAAACTGACACGGATTTAACACGGATCAGATGGGCTGCTGGATAACAATAAAAAGTGGCCACTGATTCTCGGTGTTTAAACGCCTCGCTGCGCTCCGTTTGTGCTATTTGAGGTGTGTCTCCCATAGAGTTACGCGGGACAAATGCAGACGTAACCTCAAATAGGCATGAAATCCTGATTGTGTCACTCACTAAAATGTCATGCATTGTTATGCAAGTTGTGAAATTTATCCATGTATGGGGGTCTTGTATGCAGGCATATGTCAATGGATACTTTTGTATTGTATATTAAAAAGAATATATAGTGTAATTAGCACGCAATTTTTATCAATAAAACTAGTGTTGGGCTGGTGATTAAATGGCTATAACGTAGCACAATGAGCCATTTCTAAAATTTATAAACCCCCTTTCTCATATCAGTTCTAAAACACAGATTTTGGTCGTACATTATCATGACACGAATGTCGATGGTTTTATTTACAAAACTTAGTAAAATAAAAGGTTAATCAATACAATATAACAAACTGAGGAGCCGTTGATCGTAAAATCGATCAGCGTTAACCTTTAGCATCTGGACCAATACCGCTAATATTTACGATACCAAGTGTCTTTTGTAATTTGTTGGGTGCTATTTTGTCTTTTTCTACATATTATATACCTTATGTGTTTATTGGCTTAGATCCAAACTGAATAGAAAATATGTACAAGATAAATGGAAAAATAATATAAATCTGCGAGTCGTCATGGAACATGTGGTGAAGAATCTGTTTGAACTATTGCCTATATTTTTTCGATGAAGATTTATGACTGTTTATAATATATATCAAATAGTACACTCAAAATAGATGAGTTGTTTTTAAGAATGATGGAATAGATGTATTTGTGTACATTCACAAATCAAGCTGACGAATTCGCACCTTATCCAGGGGCATAATTACGTATATGCTAGATTTCCTTAACGGTAAACTACTTTGTTGTTACGCCGAAGTATACTGGAATGCAGTTATTATAAACACTGATAATAAAATATATCATAAATACAGGTGCGAGCATAAACTAGAATAGGCATTTACTCTAATAGTGCGTCAAACGGCTATAATATCGCAATAGTAAACAAAACTACAACAATTATGAGGCCATAATGTGCAGTACTTGCGTCGTAGCATTGACGGGGCAAACTCGATGATTTTACGTCCCGTTAATGGACATAAACATTGTGTAACTTCTCGTAAGAGGCTCGTTTGAGGCCTCGTGGATGACAACGAAATTGCTGCATAAAACAAACACTAAAAAGCTACGGGATATTCCAGGTTATTTTACAACTTCTCTCCTCACATTTTATTTACAATTGGGGCTTCTCTTCCCATGGCTGCGGCTTTTCCCTGATAATTTCTCCAACATTTCTTTCTCGGGTTGATCATCAATATCTTAACCATTTATCTATTTATACACAAATGCGTGAAAAAAATGCGAACCCTCATTTCATGTACTGTAGTAAATAAGATAAATATTAGTTTATTGTCGCTATTTTTTTTATTTCTCATTTCGCATTTTTTCAAAGCTATCCCCTTATAATACTTGCATCTACACTAGGTCGTATCTCATGTGGTTTGCACATAGGAATTTCTCAAGCATTAAAAGACGCGATAACGCATCAAGCGTACTGTTTTTACGTCATCCGCAACGGAACGTCTCTCTTCTAAACACAGACAGAAAAACTCGTTTAACGATTGCCCACCGCGAACCATTCCTGCTCATCCCCTAAACTCCCCTGGATAACTAACTTAGTGAACAGTTGCGTGTGCGCCGAAAGCACGGGGATTTTCCTATCAGAAAGTGGCGTGGATGTTTGTAAAAAGCTTTCTTCCTTAGAACAATCAAGCAGATATCGTCGTATGCGTTAGCTCCTTCAAGTGTGTTATCAAATGAGTGACCTTGGAATTCTCCCTTTACGGTGACAGATGCGAACGGGACACTGTACGAAGATTGCTGGCGTGTTGCTTCCATTAATTTATCAGTCGGTTGCACTACTGGATTTGGCTTGCAAATCCGTGACGAGAACTAGATGAGCGGAGATTGAGTGTGTGTGTGTGTGTGTGTGGGGGGGAGGGGGCATGTTTGAGTGAGACTTACTCAACGGGGGTGCTTTTTCGTTGCTGTTTTTTCACTCACGATTGACAAATGTCCCCATGTCACATATGCCATTTTGCCTTCAAGGACGCATACGTCACTTTACCTCGTCTCCGCTGTACGCGTAAACCCTCTTCCATAATGAATGGCTCTTGCTACTTTATCACCCGTCCTTCCCCATTTGCCAATTTCCTATACAACCCGTGACCCTTACCTTACCCCTCACGCACAAGGGAAAATGGTACGCCCTGCATTGAGCCCTCCGAATTCCACCCCCACATCCATACATTCATCAGGCAAAAAAAAACTTATATAGCCCCACTCCTCCCATTCCACATACATAGGATCGAGGTATTCGCGTGTTGACCTTGGGACCGGAAGATCTCTCAAGGGACGGATCCTACATCCATTCCTACTATCGCTAATGTTATCTATTATACCCCCACTGTGGGGCTGTGGGACGGGGGAGGGTGGGGTAAGTCGCCCAGCTATTCACGGGTATCCACACACCTGCCACTGCTCAGGTCCCACGAGCATCAATAATCCAAAGGCCACTGTGCCCCTCCCTCCCCTCTCCCATCCAGGGGTATATTGGATTTTGTCCCATGTATCTCTGGGACATGTTGGAGACCCCGCCCGTGTCAAGGGTCGTGCCCGTGGTAAAGGTCCTCTTGTTCGTCCTGGGTGGGACTGGCGTGGCAGCATCCCGAGGGAATCGAGTAGTTTATTGCCGTAGAAAATAATTTGGGTTTAATTTAGTAAGATGGTGCAAGAAGTAAGAAGTTTTTTCGCTTTTCAAAAGAACTTTGGTAGCTTTCCATGTAGCCCCAGAGGAGGAGAGTAAGGAGAAGGGAAGGGAACATGAAAAGATGTCTAAAATAGTGGGTAGCTAGGCGTTGAGTTTGACATCTCCAAAGGCGAAGGGAACAGCAATTATGCGACAAGCCACAGGGTAAGATTAACAGCGCAAGGAACTCAGGAACATGCTTTTACCATTCGTCCAAGCAATTTTCCTGTTCACTTCACCCCGTGTTGCGTCAGGACGAACCTAAATCAGCCGGGCATATTGCCAAGCTGTCTTCAAGAGTAGAGTTTAACGTGTCAGACCGGGCCCCCCAAAGAACAGGCAGAACTTTTTTGTTCTCAATATGGCCTGGTTCCTCCACACAACCTTTCACACGATCACCCGGAGAATATAGAAGATGACGGGCGTAAAGAAGAAAAAACAGAACCCAAAAGGGAAACATTCGGAGATTTTCAATTTGCCCTCCGTAATACCTCTCGGCCGCTTAGACCGCCATGTCGTAGAACCTCACCGAATACGTAAAAGTAGCTCTGAAAATTACGATGTTTCTTCGGCGACGGTGTAATTCTGATGGGAGAAAATTGGGCTTGGAATTCGTTGCAGCGTCGCCAGAGGGAAGTTATCACGGCGTGATGAATGCGACTTGTGTCGCGCGGAAAAGCCCTCGAAATTTGGCGAGTGGGTAGAAATTAAAGCTGCTCTGTGAGTCGGGCTATTTTTCCCATTCTTTTGATCTCATTTATTCCGGGAAAACACACGAGGATTGGCAGCGAGCGAGAGAAGCCCATTACCTCGAGAACGGTGCGACTCCGGCTGTGTTCCAAGATAACAGCAAATTAGAATACCTTCTCACCGCCACTCGTGTCGGAACCGAATAAAGATCCGCGTGTATCCCTACGCCCCAGTTGAAGTAGTTCTTCCAAAGAGTGCAGACAAGATTCATTGTTCTTTCCCCAAAGCGATCGAAGCAGGTGAAATTGACTCCATTAGAAAAGTAACATGCATCTAACCCATTTAGGATTTAAATGTGCTAAAAGCTAAAAAGCCCCTTTCCATCGTTTCAGCGGGGTTAATTTAATTTCAGTTTTCTCAATTCACTAAAAGGTTTTGTGCTTAAAATAACGCAACTGATTTGTTTTGACGGTGGGTGTTCGTGGTCCGTGATAGAAGGTTTTTTCTTACAACCTCGGGGAAAGTAGGCTACAAAGTTTCAAATTCAAAGTTTGAAAAATCCGGTAAAAAAGTCTGATACCTGACTTGGTAACCGAAACGAAAGAATTACAAATTAAAAAGAGAAAACAAGGATTCCGCAAGAAGATATGTTTCAAGTGTATTTGAGATTTTTTACACTGATTGTTGAAAAAGAAATGCTCATAATTAAAAATAGTAACACAGTATTTCCTTTAGGGTATAAATTCGTTCGAGTGTCGGTATTTTGTTTCTACTATGTAAATATGACACCATTACAGATTCATGTGTCATAAAAAAAACATCAACTTTTGGCGAGCAATACTAAGTTACATTTTTGATTCGGATCTTGAAAAGACATTTTTCTGATAAAAAGCCAACACACCCATTAGAAATATTAATAAATTTTGGATCCTATTTTTCTCGTTGAAAGATATATAATGAGATTTTTGTGTTATTACTGTTCATATGAAATGTTAAGTGAGAGCAATGACATCAGAAGGTATTCTAACCAATTAATTTGCAATTTCGGTAATTTCAACACAAACAGTGTGAAAAACATATTAAAGGTGTCATGTTTCGCAGCGGAATATTTTTTTAAAATTTTACATCAATTTTTTCCAGATTGATTTTCCTGAATTGGTCTCATAAGTACGGTAAAAAAAAGTCTAAAAAAAAAACCGTGTAGGTCATCATTTTTTTTATACCAGACATATATTATCAATTTTATATTATTTTTTCGAGAATTATTTTGCTGCAATGTTCTCATTTATTTATTTATTTATTTATTTATTTATTTATTTATTTATTTATTTATTTATTTATTTATTTATTTATTTATTTATTTTTCTCTTTATTTATTTATTTTTCTCAGACAAAAATATTGTAAATAATTGAACGGTGAAAAAAATCCATATTCAACTTTCTATATTTCTGCTCTGTCGCTGAGCAACATATCAACACGATAACCTCCACGCTGGACAACTGTCGAATAAATAGAACGCGTATAAAATGGCTATGTACAGTTTCGTTTTCATTCGGTAGAGGGAAGCATTCATACCGTAACAACAATGTTACGTCACGTATAGCGGAGCCAGGTATTCGCCATTATGGCGGAGCATCGATGCACTTGAGTTGGATATACACAGGGCAGGGCCCGTGAAATTGCGTGTACATAGTGGTCATAAATTTAATTGCGTTGTTCAAGTGTCTGACGAGGCTCCAACATATATGATTTATATTGTGTAATTTTATCTTCCATCTGATAACTCCGTTGTCTGTATTACGACGGATGTCATAGCGTTTTGTGCTGTGATAATTTAAGAGCGCGTACCAATTTTCGTACTGTTTTAATATTTAATTGGGGATTGGGAGTGTACAGGTGAAATTCATACAGAAATTTGAAAATGGGAAAAAATGATGGACGGTGTTACTATATTTTGGTTATAATGCTCGGGCACATCCCTATCTCGGAACGTTTCAAGGATATCTTTTTCTCTCGGCTCACAAAAGGGAAGATGTACATGAATAGAATAGTAATTAATCTTCCAACACTAGCTTCCATCCAAACGGCTTATTACTTAGCCTATGGAGATACGCAAGCGACATAAAACTAATACCTTTTCCAAACAAAGAGATGGCCAAAGCGTCTTCGTTCTAAATTCCTTTGCTGACGTGCTCGCTACAGATGAAATATAAATCAAAGTGCTGCCCGTATTTTTAGCCAAACGTAGATTGGACAACACCAAAGGAATATGTATCAAACAATGTGGAGAGCGCAAGTAAGAAATACATATATTATTTATTTCATTTCATCATTTGTTTTTTTTTACAATGCAACTATTATTTTCGTCATAAATTGTAAACAAATATATAAAAGCATAAGAAATACACACTTCAAGTTTAAAATTCAAATTTGATCATTGATGTATGTAATGCATGATACTGCATCAAAAACTTTCCTATTCTTGTAAGCATAAATGCCATTAAAAAAGAAGAAACTTGTCAAACGTCTACTTAATTGGTCACGTTGCAGCACGCATAAGTTTCCTCAGTTACGACCGAACTAAAATGTTCACGCGTAGAAACATGCATTTGAACGTATGGCGTCCGTCGAAGTGACATCGATCGGAACACCTGGAAATCGAACATAAATCCACGGGATTCGACGTAAATCAGGCAGCCCAAAGCAATTCAACACCGACTTGGCGCGTGTACCAATTGTCCCAATATTGCTGACCGTTATCAATTTATCTTTTTCCCTGCACCTTCAGTTGACCATTGATCCGAATTTCCATTCATTCTCAAGTGATTTAGAACCGCAAGTGCAAGGTATAAATTAACCTTGGACAATATGGCACCGTCAGAAATGGAGAAATATTCACACGTTTCGACTATATATCTCGATAAATGTCCGTATTTCGTTTTATCGCACGCAGTTTTAATTACGATATATTTTAAAATTGTATTCTTTCTCAAAATGTTTCGAGCACGAAATTTCACTTGAAATGACCATAATGGGGATGCCGTTTTGTAGGCATGATACTTGCATCCATTGTGACAATAAAACGAACCAAAGAAGGCATAAATGCATTTTGAAAGTGTGCAACAAACTGCGTGTCGTATGTGCAAGAGCTCATAAATTTTTCACTTAGAAAAATGCCTGAGAGTGTTAGCAGAAATTCAGATAAATGACCCTCTGGGAACCTCTGATATTGCTGGAGGTGGACACATTTTTTTGGTCCATCGTCACGTCAGAAATCACAATCAGTGGTCACTTTATCTCCTCTGCGTAGAAATGACTGTTTCAATGAAAATTGAATGTCTCCGTGGCTGACATTCTTGGGCAGTGTTTCCAGATATCATTATTTACATTTTACATGTTGCGATGAACCAGCGGATTCGCTTCGGAACAACCAATATTTCGCGAGACAAAATATCCCGTTTTTTTTTTTTTCGTTCCGAGTCTTATGAACTAGATCAGGCTGTATTTTATCCGCATTCCGAGAGCTTACTGGAGAAAATAAAATTGTCGTCATGGCAACCACTCTGGCAAAAACATTAACAAGCAATTAAAATTGACCCTGAGGGTCTCCATAGCCAGAGTTCCCTACCCCGCCTACCCGCCTAATATTATAGTACGTGGAAGACCATAAAAATGACAAACACAAATGTTGTACGACCGAGATGAAATCATGAACAGATCGGAGACAAAACCCGCCAAACCCCTCGCGAGAACCACACAGCCGCCATTTTGTTTGTATTTTCAACCCGTTGTGGAAGTGGGGCTTGAGATTTCCGGATATATTTGCTTTGAAAATCGATCGTATTTTTCGCAATATCTCATGAACTGCGTTGTAGATATCATGTATAACAATCGGACAACAGAATGCGACCATTTTTGGCTGAGGTAAGCATACTGCTGTCATAGACAATATCGTTTGTTTTATGTAAATACCCCACCATGGCGTACACATTCATGCACTTCTTTTCACTCCAAACAAAATGAAAGTCGTAAATACAATATTTTGTGTAAAATATAATATTACCTGTCGTATATAACTTGTGTGTTTATGCAATTAATATATACAAGTGAACTGCGTCATCGTTGTCAGATTAAGAAATGAATGCGAAGAAAACAAGATATTAAAAAATATATAACTTCGGTATGTAATGATTTAATGGCGTGATTTACGTAACTTATTTTAAAAAAATCCTTTTTGCTTCAATTTGTTAACGATATTTCGATTAACAATGTCCTAAAATAACATATAGTTAAACGACACATTGATCGTGACTTCTAATTAAGTTTCACTTGCTTATCTCCGACGATCAAGCGTGTACAGATTAAAATTATTATCCGCAGGAACAACAGTATAGGCACGTGTGCGATATTTTTCGTGATAAAACACAGTAGGCCTTTCTGACTATTTTGTTAGTGTCTCTCAACCGCAGA
Organism: Terebella lapidaria; assembly: GCA_949152475.1. Taxonomy (NCBI): domain Eukaryota; kingdom Metazoa; phylum Annelida; class Polychaeta; order Terebellida; family Terebellidae; genus Terebella; species Terebella lapidaria. Next base: position 5,992,610 of record OX424567.1, read on the forward strand.
ATAATAGAATTGAAAAGTATAAAAGTATTTTTTTTACGTATCAAGAAACGTGTTTTTTGAAGAAACATGAAACACCCTTAATTTCCCCCACGCCGTCAATACTATTTCAACATTCTTCAACTAAAAAAAACTTCTGAAGTATTTGTTTCAATATAATTAGATCTAGTAAGTTGCCTTAAATAAAAATCGATTTAATGGGCAGTTTGTATTTTTTTTTACTTCATCAATATTCAAATAAGTAAAAGTAAAGATACTAATTCGTTGACTATTCATTTTTTATTTTTTCTAGTGGTTTTTAAACGCTGTGGGAGGTTTTCGATTGCTTACGTTAAATACTATTTGCTTTTTAAAATATTAAAATTCTGTTATTTGTTGCATATTTTTTTTTTTATTCTAAGAAGAATAAAAAACCAAAAGCAATGACCCTACTAACAGTAAGCAGAATGGATGTTTGGTTTGCATCATCATGTAGCTAACATTCACTGAAGAGCCAGAGAAGCGCCCTAATCAACTTTGTACGATAATGAACGATCTGCATTTATTCGCTGCTGAACTATGGCACTTCTGTTGACAGTGTGCCCCGTGCGTTGCTCTGATATATAGCTCCCCGCAGAAGACAATGGAGGGTTCTGGCGATTTAGGAGATAAAAGCTAGAGGAAGTCTGAAGAACATGATGATCCGTTTCTTTTCGTGACTTCATCTTTAGTTTGGGACCGCAGGTGGTTTCTGCAATGAGTGATGACCATTGCAACTGCGCTACCCTCGGAAAAACTCCGCAATTCGGTCCCTAGAATAAAGAAATCATGAGGAGGAATGAGGCACTTGTTAATCATCCGATCGCAGTATCAATGTCCTCCCCTGACATTGGGACAAACGACTAATGGACAGAATTGTTTTTGTGAAGAGACAAGCTGTAAATCTCAATGGACAGGTCAACGCGGTTCTGTTTTTTTCCCTGTGAGTAATTTGTCTCCCTCTCATGGAGAAAACATGAGTCTGATGTAATTGTAGTCGTTGGATTGTTTTTTCTTCATGGTCGTTGAGTGTTTTTTTTTTTTTTTGCAGAATACGTAATGAAGCTAACTCCCTCCTCCACAAAATGAATAAGATGAATTTAAAAAAAAAAACAATGAAAAAAAACCCAATTAAAATGAAAGGAAGAAAAAAAAAGTAAAAACACCCTTTTATGTGATGAATCGAATTGAAAAAATATATTGAACCCTTCTCAAACACAGAAAAAAGTCAGTATTATAATACAGTACCTTTAAATATCACACTGCCTGAAGTGGAACAGAAATGTTGTATTAAAATACATGAACATTGATTACCTCTAGGATAAACGAATTCCTCATCCATTTCCGAGTTTTTTTTTAGCTGCAGGTCATTTTTGTTTGACTCCCGTGCAATATTGCTGCATGGGAATATAAAAATGAGGACCTTTGGAGTTTTGTGTGTTTTGAGCTGCATGATGGATTGCATCACGTGCCGTGGTAGAAGAGTGGGTCGTCTGCAGCTGACGATAAATCAACAGAGAAGCCTTTCTGAAAACCTCCATTGAAAATACAAGAAAATAAAGCCCTTCTCATCCGTATTACAGCACGAATCGCCCAGCTCCATAAAACGAAATCAGAATGGGGGATATATTAGCTGCAATTTTGGCCCCATTCTCCCATCAATTTTTGCTCAATCTTCGTCGTGATTTTCTTCCATAAATGTTCCTTTTCACAGGACCAAAATAAGGCAGAGAGATAGCTACATATGTGGTTTTTTTTTGTTAAAGATGTTCATTTGAAATGGAAAGTAAAAATATATAAATATACAGTTCTTTTTGGAGTTGGCATTTTTGTTGTCTTTGAGACATTCACTAAAAATAGAAAATTTTAATTTCGTGTATATTTACATTTTATCTTGAACATGTGCATGCAAAATTTTACTCGAGACAACACCACGTTTTGTTGACATCTGACCAGCTATTTTCCCACTTGTACGAATTTCCTCGCCTTCTCACATTACTTGTGAATTTTGCGGAGGTAAAGAGTAGCTTTCCCTTCTCTTCTACTCGGGGGAATTAAGGGGGAAAGAACGGGTATTATACTCACTTTTGCTTTTAACGAATTTGGGCTCTAACTGGGTTTTATTTGTTGTGACGGATGGTGGTCTTGAAGGCTCGCTGACAGGGCTTGAAAATACGACACTCTGAGAAAAAATACCGCCATCTGCAAATAGAGGATTTCAGTATTAGTTCCCAATACATAATTCATTGGAGGAAGTTCCTGTGATTTCCCACGGGTAGGGAAGATCGATTTATCTTCGTTAAGATTTGTCTTCGTCCTTCGCTACTTGTCTACGCAGGTGCTAGTGTAGGCTTTTGGCGCAAAATACCGAAAGGCCATAAATTCTAACAGGAAAGATTTATATCAATATTGCAGACTCTCTGGCTACACGGATAGTTTTCTTTTGGAAAATATAGAGAAAAAAGAGAGTAAGATTCAGCCGCAATTTGAATCTTTGAAATGTCTAGTGAGCATGCGAGAGCAGCGCCAAAAATCATAGTGAAAGCTTAGACAAATATGATAGATAGTTCTGACATTTAAATTATGGTTTGCATTCGAAAATATATAGACCTAAGAGCATTGAGAATGTGAGAATGCTGGATAGATTTGTTCCTAATATGATCACTCAACAAAAACATTAGCTCTAGTGGCGCCGCGATACGTCACAATTCTATACAATATTCATACGCGCAGTGATGCGGCTGCGTTGCCAGCACTGAAACAAAGCGCGCGATTGGCCAGTCCGCCAACAAAATACCAATGACAATGGAACTGTCGCATCTGATACAACATGTTACAAAACACAATCCACTTTGTACATTGCACCCATGCGTGAAGGCAACTTGGCATCATCAGCTATCTTTTTTTTGCGTATTGTTCCAGAATAATTGGATGTCTGTAGCATAAAAAAGTCATTTCCATCGTATTTAAAAATTGAGGGCTCAATAAAGAACACTTAATTAGTGCTAGCTGTTTTTTTGTGATAAAGTTTGACAAGTTGGCCGAAAGTATCATCACAAAAAAATATTTGACTAATTCCAAAAACAACATTTTGCAAAATGCCGAAAGCATGTATAAGTACGATAGCGTACGATAACCTATATACAGTACACTTTGGTCCTTATCCCGCCTACGTTTATCTTGCTATGTAATACTTCGCTTTCACTTGTTTGTTGCTGCCGTAAGACGCTCAATTTACGATCGGAAATTCAATCTATGTTATTTACGAGCTTTTGCGATATATAGGACCGCGGAAACACCCTACCGACGTCAAGATTACATAAGGGGGTATGTATTGGGTCTATGTGGTGTGCCTCTATATATAAAGAAAGAGTCACACTTTGAATCACGACATTGGCAACTATGAATCACGGATTTTCAATTAACACCGATAGACTCTTCTGATATCGTCTGTGGACCCGTGTGAAGTGGGTCCGTGTTACATGTGATGGAGGGGGAGGGTGGGGTATAAGGTGCCGATTTACTTCGCAAGTCTTTCGAGTGACGTGATTTAATGACGTCGCCATATCTGGAATATTTTTTCCGTGGAGTGGTTACATATCGTATGCCAGTTAGTGACATTATCACGATAACTCACGGTGCTTGTTGAGGTTATTTCAGGCTTCCGACACACAGTAGGTGTCTGCTATACGATCACGCATTGACGAGCATCTTGTATATAAAAACATAAGTGGACCACAGTGTTACGAATTTTTCAACACTGTATATAATACGAGCCTGCATACGCATTTGGAACAAAATATTGGTTCATTCCCAACACATAATAAAACTTCTGTAGCACCATATGCATTTGGTCAATTCCATAACTTTCAGAATTATTCAGTATACAGATTTACAATCGGATTATATGTCTACACTTTCTTGTTACTATCCCACAAATTCATTCAGTTTTCGAACTCGTGCAAGAAGAGACCACAGTGTTCTTTAGATTTAGAAGGAGCACGCTATTTGTCAGAAATATCATATGCACATAATGTCGGACTAATAGAAGCACCACAACCTCTCGGCAAGCACAGCAGCAATAAATTCCAGCGACCAGTGTGTCGACTTCCACCCAGCGTCCCGTCGGTTAAGGTGTCCCGCCCTGGCCCACTGTCCCCTACAGTTGGTATAGAGGTGGAGGGGGGATTCTTCCACTGGCCCGCCCGTCTGTATACACCCAGTCATCCATCTAGACACACCCGTGCCCAGTGGATACCCATCAAGGCCGAGTTTTGACACTTTTGATACGGTCCCCAAAGGAGTTGGTGTCCATAAGGTGCCATTTGTTAGTTTTTTAAATGGAATTTCGTTTTGTCCAGGACGAAGCTTGGACTGATAAATTTATGATGATTCTGGCACTAGCTGGAGGCTGATACATGGTCTTCTAAGTGCAGTGATGTACTCTTCCTTGTTCATGAGAACTATAACCTGATATATGTAGTTTCAACTAGCAAGAGTTTTGGAAATGTATTGATTTATCACTACACGTATACGTATTACGTATGCACTTTTTCAATCACCAGTCAAGAAGTCAAGTTTTCGCAACACTTTATATCAATAATTGATGTATATTTCAGAGGTTTGAAATAGCAAGGTTAAGAAATATCGATTATTCAGCTCACAGGTGTATCAGTACATGTGCGAACGAACGACCTCTGCTGTATACGTTATAGCCTGTTAACAATAATACAATCGTAAATCAATTACCACCTTTGGCATATATCCACGTGACACATTTCTTGCATGAAAGTCACAGCATGCGATATTGTACTGTAGGGATTTCCTATATACATTGCTGATATTGTTACCTCTAGAATTGACTGAAATATGGCGTTAGTTAGAGCGACGAGAAGGAGTTCTTCTGTATTATATAGCAAGTTACTAGTCGAGACACCTGGTGCAATTACCTAACTGAGTAGTTTGGTCATTTATATAAACTGGCATTGTTCCTGTGTAAGTATATGCGTTCTGATGGTACATTCAATGGGCGTAGAAGTCCAACATAGTTGCAGTTAACAGAAATGCAAATGCGTTCGATTAGGTGATTCTTATCACAATATGGTTCATTTGACAATGAATTCACGCCAAAATTTTACATGTACGTGAACATGTGAACACGATATCACAAATCAATTACAAGCGTTACATAATACATGAACTGGTGCGGAAGAAAGTTTCATAGAACGACAACAGAAAGAAATCAAAAGTTCTGCTCGGTGCATTCATCAGCGTTATCCCCCTTTTGTCTCCTACAAGAATGAGTTGTTGGCTGCAAGCATGGGATGTAATTTGTTTCCTTCGCTGGATTCATGGCTGCTCTGCGAACCTACCCAATTAGTATCTATTAATGCCCCTCCAATTGCCGGGTTATTGATGGTCCATGCGTATAATCCCATCCCTACGATGTAGAACGATGTCACGTTTTTCGTCGAGTTGCTTCTGGAGAAACGAATCCGTAGTAGGGGAATAATTTCTGCTGATTTACAAGCCAAGCGTCAGTACAGGATGTAAGAACATATATACGTAAGTTAGGGGTTCAGACTTGTGTTCCGTAACTCCAAGAGTCATGATGGTATAATCATTGGTTAATAGCATATGTGAGCACTATACGTATGTGCTATTTGTGTTGTACAAAAAGTATTGTAAACTTGGATATGATAACTATATTATTAGATCTACCTCAAATGAGACAATACGATTTATGGATAATGATATTTGTCATAAAGGACATCACACATGTCATATATCATCTTCACGTGTAACCGTCCACGTGTTATTATACGTCACTCGATCAATGTCACTGTGCTCAAGGGAATGTTGAGAAATTTAACATTATTATATATGTGACTGTACCGTAATATCTCATTATGCCATGGCTTCACCGTCAATATTTTCTGGAGAAAGTCTAAGGTCATGAATAGATATCTCACTCAGTTTTATTACAACAATGACACTTAATATTTACATAATCAATCTTCCATGATGAAGGTGGGAATTACCGGGTATGAATTCAATGAGCTGCCAGATAAATTATATCGAAGTGATATATAACCTTAGCTAATGCTTGTTTACCGTCCATAATTAATAGTTGAATCATTGTCATCTGTTTCATAAATTGCAGGGCACTTTATGCATAACCCATGGGGTAAAGTATGAAAATCAATATTTGTAAATTTGAAAATCGATTTCTATCGATTATTCCAACTGCACTGCAACCACGCGGGATTTGAATATGCGAAAAACTCAATGTCATACATGAATTTAATAACAGCCTAGTCGTGATTTAGCTCAGCTTCGACTCTATGATGAAATGGGAGACTAGCAAAAATCTGGAACACATGTCGCAAGCAATGGAGATGTATGACCAGTCAGATATGATGTATTGATTGTGACGCTACGTCACATCTGCTTTAGAATCGACGAAAACAAGAAGCTGAGCATATCACTCGATCACCATAAATTGAGATAATTAGTTATCACATCTTGTTGGAGGCACGACTATATATGCAAATGAATGATTACAATTTCATTGTTTCCACGCTGGTAAAAATCTCCAACTTTCGGCCACGATATCGCATTTTAGTTCTGCGTGATATCGAAATCCATGCAGAACTAATAAAATGCATGCTTAATCGCTGAGATTCCGAGAAAGAACTGTGTTGAACACCAAATCTTAACAACAATGTGCAGTTTGACCATTTCAATTGAGTTCAAACAAGCCAGATGAAAAACGGGAGCATTTCCTGCCCCACATGTGGCGAATAATGTAAATAGGCCAACACAATCACAGTTGTTCAACACGACTTCACAATATCAATACATTGCAATATAAACCAATTCAAAATGGCGATCCGAATGAAAAACACAAGACTGTTTTGTGGACAAAATTACTTGTAATAGTTCGATGGGAGACGTTCATATAACAAAATTGTTGGATAAGTCTGAAACAATTTGCCAACAATAAAACGATCAAAGACAATGGCGGCAGATTCAAAATCAACGAATAATTGGCGTCACCTATGTACTCGATATCCTGATGTGATTAACATGATTATTGACGTACAACTATACTTAAAATGCATAACTCACTACATGCTCTTGATAACTGTTTTTGAAAGAATATGAATATGTTTCAAATGCTGTCAATGGATTGTTGAGAAGTTGCAAAGATACCATATTGATGACACTGACATATTTTCTTTTTACTGCAATGTAACTTCTGTATTTTGAATATTCCCGAATATTGAAGTATCAATATATTCCATGAAATGCTCGGGGAATTATTGGCTGAATTAATTCCGAGGTTGAATTACGAGCTGAGGTCCTATTGCTTCATATTCCAATGGGGTTGCCTGAATGAACTTTATGTGAAAGACGAGAGTAGTAATTAATTTTGAAATTATTGAAATATATGCCTTTGAAAACCACCGTGAATAGAATGAGCGTTGCGTAAGTAGAATACACTGTCATACAACTGCCCAAAATGCAACCACGTGTGCACACAAAAATGAAGAAAAAAATCCACTCCAACATGATGCCATCGGCAATTTTTGTAGACCATCATCTTGTCATATGTCACCTTTCGTAATGATACACCCCAAACTGAATATCATTTCCACAACAATTTCTCGGCGGCCATCCATCATAATGTCCCAACTGAGGCCGTCACGAACTTATGTAGGACGGCGCTGGAGCCAGCAAGAGACAACAAGTGTGCGGGATACGAACCTTACGTAACTGTCCCGCCCGTCCGTCCGTGACTGTCACAATGCATTGCAATTGTTCTTTCTGCTAGTGGATGGAAAATATCAGAGGTTACTTCAACAGCGAGATTCTCAATCCATCCATGCGCGTGGAATTGAAAGGAAGAGGCACGTCGCAAAAGTAGAGCGGGATTTATCTGGTGACAGAGACGGTGATGACATAACAAGATGGAGTTGTCATAACGACCAAGGCCCGTGCTACATCACCGACACCGGGGGGACTGAAGGAGACACGTCCGCGTCGTCCCAAAACGTAAATATATAAAGCTACATATAAGGAGAAATATGATGTAGACGAGTCATCACAATGGAGCACTTGTTGGTGATTTTGCAAAGTTTTTGTTCCATGCGCCATATACGCGTTTCGCAGTAGCTGCTTATACTTGACTACATTCTTTTATTTGCTGCCAAAAAACTGTCGATGATTTATGTTTTGGTGTCTTCAAGTCGTTATTTTGTGCTTCTAATTAAAGGACACTTTCACACAGGTGGTTGATATGTCATTGTTATCTTTCTAATGAATGTTTTTGAAAGTTACCAATCTAATAGTATGCGTGTATATGCATTATGTATTGTAACCTAGTGTAGTTTTGTGTTGCAAGTTACATCATCATCCTTTTTCTTAGAGTGGCTCTGCCTTTACAACTGTCAGCATGCAGCTAATATATCACTTTGGCATATCAAGAAGTCGCATGGCAGATACATGGAGCCATTATTCATGAACTGTATCATGTATCTGTGAGGAAGCCGATATCAATATCTAAAGATGATGATCTAATGATACAACTTTCAATTCCTGGTTGATTTGCGGTGCGATGTCGTAATGTCGACAACTTTATCTACAAAGATGTCATTTTATAGCAGTTCATGTGTTTGCCATCAATGTTTCTTTGCATAAACTGTTAAAGCAGTTCGAATTGAAAGACGGCTAGTTATTTCCACACCATATTATTTCTGGCCATCTACCAGCATTAGGTAAGGTAAGAAATATATAAGAATGTATTTTGGTAAGGTATACATGGAGGGTTTATTGAGTGTGCACCAATCGCATGTGTTGTATCCACGCCGGCGTGATACCACATAAGTTACAGACTTGAATAACAAACAAATGGCCGCGTGAAACGGCTTCAGGTCGTACACGATGAGATTTGTTGCTACTCGTCATTCGCACTTCAATAAACTAGTGGGTTTTCGTGGGTCGAATATAGACTATGTTGGTTCCCTAAATTCACCCCTGCTTCGCTTCCAACCATAGCGACAGTGCCCAAGTGTTCCACCCTAACGAACCCCAAATTCGCACTGGACCTCTTGAGGGCCTCCATCAAAAGACCGCCTCTGATGTTGGCATGATGGTTGCTCATTGAGCGTTCATTCTTGACCGAGGACAGTATATTTTCATCAGCTTCCTCTCACGTAAACTTGGAAGCTACCCACGAGGTTGGGAGTTCAAGGTCTCACCAATTAGTCTAACCTCTCCGTACAGTCCCTGTCTGCACGCGTTGACCACCAGTAAGGCATGATAAATGTCGCCCCGGTAATGTTTCTGATGTCCGTATGGGCCTTTCTCGCTAGACGACAGTTGCCGCCTTCATCTGGAGTTTCGCCGTCTTGCTCTGCACCTCTAATGCCTCCCATGGGACCGTCCAGTGTGATTGCATTTGGAGGTGCTGCTGGGACACGTGTAGCGTATCTGGCTGCTGCCACGTTGCATTTCGTTAGCAAAGTCAAGGTCCGGCCAAAATAAATAGCCCTACCGTAATCTCACGCATGCAGGCATGCAAATTGTTTGCGGGGTCAGTGGGTTTTCGCATGATGAATTTGGAGGACCTCCCGGTGGATGTTGGGACAGTGAACGGGTCGACACTGGATGGTCGTCCAGAGCGGAATAAAAGAATGGGCAAATATTTATGTGGGATAGAGGTCATTGTGGAGGTCGAGTCTACATATTCATGACCAGGGAGTCGGGGCAGGGAATAAAAGCTGTCAGTTTCTCGTCCCAGGAGGGGTGGTGTTTTATAATGATATGAACTTGTAGCTATTTCTCGTACGAGTTGAACAACAAGTGTCTCGTTCTACCCTTGGATCCAATTCCCAAGCTCATTCCGACCTTTTCTCGAACTTTTCTTCTTCAACTTCGGCCCATGGTGCCTCGTAGAGGTCATCCGTCAATGCCTTCTCTGGGCGGGGAGATCTCGTGTTCGAAATGTTTAGCGAGTTCGTGAACATTAGCATTCAACGCAAGAAAACCTGTTGGGTTGCTTTGGCATTTCAAGGTTGAAAAACAGGAGGGATTCTTCGATATTCCTAGTTCTTTAGCGGCGTACTCTATGACTCCCGTGTGTGCTTCGTTAGGGCGGGAAGAGAGGGGGGTGTCTTTGGGGGTAGGGAGTGAAAAATACGCAGTAGACTTATCATGAGAGGCACATATCCCGTGTGATTTTCCACGACGACAGATCGATTCCAGGGCGATCGATCACCGATTGTTTGGTTTTCTGCTAAGCTGTATGGTCAGAGAGTGCATGGATAGAAACAGAACAGTCTAGCTGACGGCTTTGGGAGGAGAAATGGAGCAATTCCCGCTGATTTATCGCACTTCTGACCCTAGCGATAATGGACATCGACCTTGGAATGTCCACGGGAGAAATATGCAGAAACAGTGACCAGCAAACTTGATGGCGATTACCAAGTATAGACCCCAGATCTTTGGGTATAAAGAAATTCTGATCACACTGACGTTCGATATATTCCTCAGGGCTTTTTGTACTTGTAATAACGTCAACGAGGGGGCAGCATGAATCATGCCGAAGGGTATCATTTATTTCCTGCATTTTTCTATAACAACATGGGACAAAAATGTATGTCATTTGTTTCCATCTCGAATGAAGGTCGTATCATTTTGACTTTATTTAGATGTCCATTTGCCAACAATGTTCCACTGTTGCAATTCCCAATTGTACCACATGAACTTGTTGATAACGCAACATGAATCAAAGTAATGTCCATTTTCGTGCCAAGCAAGAAAGAGGACATTTGTCAACTATCTCTATAAATACGCTCAAATGAATTGACGAGGTGCCTTGTCAAATGAACGAATGGAATTATAAGCCCTGTATGCTTACTAATGGGATAATGGGGACGTCCACCTGTAATAAATAAACCCTGATTATAGGTGGACACGTGCATGATTCATACCTCATCTGCCTTATTTCCAATTTCGCGCTTGCACGGCTAAAAATCAGTGTGAGTGTATGTTCCCTCATAAAGCATTTCCCTCATTGGTTTGAACTAAAAAAGTACGCATTTGAACTCCAACGCGGGGTGGGGCTTGGTACGTATAGCTATAGGCCATGGTTGTAGAAGGTGTGTCAAAAAGAAGTGGTCATGTCATTATGCACGTGGTCAATCTGGATAATGTACGATCTACAATCTTTATTGAGTTGAAAGTCAGTGGAACTATTTACTGCCATGCGTAGTGATATAAGCGGCCGAATTGTTTATACCCGTTTAAAAGCCAAGTGCCATTAAATCAAGAGTTATTCTGGATAGGATATAGTGCGATACTTCGTATGGTATATGTCTGTAAGAGCATGTTGATAAACATTCAAAGATCATTTGTATATTAAGTAAAGTACACGCCATTTATAACAAAATGTTTCCCCGGGTCTGGCACCCAGAGTTATGTTCGGTGACAGTGCTTATATCTTTGTAAATATATCTGAAGATTTTTCTTGTTTCTTAAGAGTTCCAATGAGAATAAATATAACAAAATATAAATATTGAAACTATTTATGCTATAATATTCCAGTATGCAACATCATAACTACGGTGAATCATACTTCCGTCATTAGAATCAACAGAGAATAATTCAAGTTTTAGTTCTAAAACATTCTAGTTCTAAAAGATTGCATATACCAATAATTATGGGTGTCCTGTTATAAGATTGATTAATGATTGTTTGGTTATGTACTTCCATTGTAGTATTGGCAGGTGAATTTAAACAAGGATAAAAGAATAACATTCACAGAAATCGCGTCTTGTTTCAATACACCCTTCCATGCAGCTCATATTTCTCCGATATATTCTCAGTACATCCAGCAGAGACCAACAGGCGGCGCCCTAGGCAAAGCGTCGCACCGTCACAGCAGATGTAAACAAATCGTTCAGGACGCTTTATAGTGTGCTTGCGACAAGTTCGCCATAAAAAGCAGCACTGCCTTTATCGTGACTTTTACGACTTAGGGTCCAGCCGGGTCATGTTTGTGAAGTGTCTGGGTCATTTCACGAGTGAAAAATGTCTGGAAACTGCTACAATGGTCCTACATATAACAACACGTATGGCCTTTTTCATTAGTTAGCTTATCGCTGGAGTAGTTGAGGACCGCCCATGTTTACATAGAATTTACCACGTATAACCCGGGTGATGTACTCAAGATATCGAGGGTAAATCTGGAAGTCACGACACATTCATGTTTTTTATGTCTTATATATCACTCAATGCATGTATTACTGAATACGTAAATGTATCCATGCTCGTATGATAAGTTTTTCCTATCTTTGATTCGAATACGTTTCCATTAGTACAGTCAGAAATACATAAGACATGGTCTTATGTATTTCTGGTACAGTACATTGTAGAAAATAAATATTTTCTTTCTGTCATTGATGTTCTCATCGTACGTTCTCTTTACTTAACATGTTAGTTTTTTTATGCCTATGTTAATAAGAAAACTCCACTGGAAGCCGTTTTATAGCAATGTTAGTATGGATAACTGGGCCAAAAAATGGCCTTATAATTTGTATGTAAATACTGCGTAAGCAGAAAAGAAATAAGACAAGAGCGTATCCAAACATTAGTGGAATCAATCAAGATAAGGCTGGGTAGATGATGAAATTGGGCTCTCACTTATTAGAATAATCGGATTATTAACGATTTATCAATTGTTCATTACAGTGTAAGGATAAGCGATTGCAATTGTCACTGGCTCAAGCACACTACGCTGTGGACTGAGGGACATTCACACGGCGCTTGAATACATGTCAAGAGCGGCGCTAAGGCATCTATCTTGTCGTGTATTAATACGCGCGGGGATTCCAGAACCGTCCTTGACCTTCACCCGTTTGTAGCGGGGAATCTGTACGAATACAAAGCCCGTAGTGTGGGTATAACTGTCGGGTTGGGGGAATTAGAACGAGGATGGGGACAGAACAAGATAGAAGTGCAAGGCTGGGGCATTCGTATAGAAAATCCCCTGGAAATTGGCAACGGAGCGATTCATCTCAGCCGTTGATTTTTTTCTGGGCTCCCGGGAACAGACAGAGACGAATTGTTGTGATTATTGGGGCGCAAATCGTGTTCGGTGGTCTCGCCCTTGGCTTTAGAATTCGCTACCATGGACTTATCCCCCCAGTTGGTGTTGTCCAAGCGAGTTATTGCCCGCCATTGTATGGAAGCCTGGACTGGACGCTCGTCACGTCTTCGTCTTTCATTCTACTCATATCGAGGGTGGGGTGGGGTCTTTTGCCGTTTGCTAATGATATTCTTCTGTCCACCTTGTGAGTGGCAGCCCTTCTGGTCGAAACGACGGAGATGAGTTTTTTTTAGACGAACACATCACAGATGCAAGTGGCAGGGTTGAATAACGCTTTTATTCGTTCGCGCCCCCTCAGAAATTCGATCCGTTCTAGAATTTGAACTTTTTTTCACCTATCGGACTATTTTCCCATGAATACGATACGATAATGCGGGACATTAGGTGATCACTTTTGTTGCCCACAACAAAAGGGTCACGTTGTCATAGATCCCTTAACTCACACCCATCCGATCTGTTCGCTATGGTTCACGGATTCCCCTGAAAACCTAATCTGAATTTCAGAAAACAGATATGCATCCCTGCTGTAATTTTTCAAACGGTCACACAGGTGTTTCAGTTGTTACCTAGCGTAATATCCCACTAGTGTCATGAGCTATTACACTTTGGCACTGCCCATGAATGGTCATCTATTTTGACGTGCTAATTTTCAGTCTGGAAGAAGCGTTATTCGACCAAAAGGTGGTCAAATTCGCTTTGGTCCATCGCGAACTCACGACAGACTGTCCAACACTGGGCGCCTCAGATTTATGGGTCTTCGCGTGAATTAGCCTGTTCGGACTTTGAATGAGTGGGAACACCCAATGAAAAACAGGAAAGTTGTTTCTCTAAAGCCAAATCTGCATTTTCTTCATACAATAGGTGATTCTACAGGCGACACTTTTATGATTTTTGAATAAATTTCGCATCGAAATCATCTGTCATGGAGATTACAAATTTCAAATGTGATTAAACACTTTTACATTTGTAAAAAAAAACAAGTATTGTTTATACAGTTAAGAACCATGCAACGGATATGAACTACATCTATTTACATGCAGTGTGAAAATTTCCAGTGTGAATGTTTTTTTTCTTCTTATTTTGAACAATAAATGAATGTGGAAAGCTTTCCAGAATGGCACCCATCAATCCACGAGTAATCCTAGCAACCTTGAAAACCTTATCTCTAGCTCGATCTTAACTCTTAGCGATGATAGCAATTACAACTATTTACTTACATCTTCATTGCCTCACTTCCAGGCATGCGCATACCATGTTCGATTTTTTTACGTCTCCTATCTCTCTCTCTCTGTCTCTCTCTCGTTTGATACTGTGAGTTGAACACAGTAATGTTATGCATATAGATTTTTTTCTGTATCTTTCTGTAAAAAATTGCAGCTGACGGACCATGGCATAAAACGACAGACAATAAACACAGCCGTTTGTAGATGACATGTCATTATTTACGCAATAGGTTGGTGTGTGTAAGCGTCAAATGTGTGATATTTATACCTTTTCCTAATCATTTGGCCTGCGAGTGAGACAGAGACGAAAGAAGTAGGAAAAAAAAAACAATCATAGGAGAGGAGACATCCATTTGCTGAAGTGAAACGTCAAGAAACGAAGAAAAAAAAACACGCTGGACTGGTGGGGGGCCCGTCGTTGTTGTTGTATATTTTTTCTACCCTCCTTCAATGACAGCAGATTCTATGATGATGCCATCCGCTACTACGTAATAGTCACGCTTTCACAACACACCACCCTATCCCGTATCAATAACGAGCTGGCTATGTAGGAAAAGACTCTGCATCCAGCACAAAACCCGAGTGATAGCTCAATGAAGACAGGCACACTTTATCAGTGAAGATATATCGATACGAAACCCAGGCGAGCACGAGGCGAGTCGTATCCCCAGAGGAGGGTCTCCAACCGCGAAAACTTGCTCACTGTCCTACTTCATTGGTGCGATAGACAGCGTGGATATATTGACGACCTTGTGACGTAACGCGAACATAGAGGGGAACAAATAACTAAAAAAAAAAACGGCGCGGACTATTTTCAAGTTGGAAGTCATCGCTCACCTTGATTCATTCGTGGCGGTGAGTAAAAAAAAGGTGGAGTCCTTTTTTTATTGTGGGTTTATGTAGTCATGTCGGATTGTAAAAACGCGTGAAGATATTGGCCTGTTTATGGCCGTTTTATGCACTGGCAATTGAATAACATGTCTACTAGACGGTGCAGAGTGGCGTGTTTTCATTTACGACTGCACGCTGCACATATGCTATTTATAAACCAAAACAATGAATTAAGTTTTATCATGCGAAGTTTGGGAACATTGCGAAGTAATGGTATGTCCGAGGTATGTTAATGTTAGAAAAGTGTCACTTGTTTTGTGTCTTTATTCCGAAAGTTGCATCAAATGTTATGCTTTTGTAAGAATATCTGCAATCTGTGTTACCACGAGAAAGTAAGCGAATTGGTTATTTTGTTACCAGTGCTGGAAGCTAGGTGGATGCATCGAAATTGATCCGAAATCAAAACTAATTTGTTTGAATACTGGACGTAAACATGGCGCATGAATCTATTGCTCGCTGTCTGTCTCGCCATTGGTCGAGACTGGTCACGTGCCTTTCGAAATGGTCAACAGAATGAAAACAAAAATGGTTGCGTTTAGGTAAGAACACATCTTTGCCAAATATCATGTCTCAAAGCAATCAGTTCGATCTCCATATGTCAATAATCGAACGCTGAGTGATCACAGAACATTTTGACGCACCGTGCATGTCAGTTTCTGTCAGTATCAACCCAGTTCTGTCAATCGAACAATGCAGCCTATCGATCTTGGACCGTGGCAGCGGTTTGCAGAAACCACATTGCAGATGCCTTGATCCTCGTGGTTTCGCTCATATTTAGGGAAATCATTCATCAGGTTTCCGCAAAACTCGAAAATAATTGTTATGACAGTGGATCAATTGGTAGAAACTAGGTTCGTACGTATAGCTGTTGAACAAATGCTACCATTTGCGTTATGTGCCACCAGCTGCAAGAGTATACTTATATCCTTACCATGTCTCCTGGATGTCTATAGTTCCTCACGTTGTGTAACAAAAGACCAATACATAGCTCCTGGGTTCTTTCCCATAGCTCAAAACGCGATATCACCCATGACGCTCCAATTACGTCATTCTATATACCAATACATTATTCATGCCAAAAATATATGGCCAAATCAAAGCCGATATGCTATCGTGCAATGGTGTAAATTGTAATGTCGTTTATTGAACACGGCTAACGCAGCATTACCATTCATAACAAATCGTAAGAGATATGTGATATTAGGCCAGTATGTGATATGGTAAATACATGCATGTACTTGTCGTGGTTCAATGTTTTCTCCCATATATGCATAGAGATATTACCTGTTTCTCGAAAGTGGAACAGTGTTAATTTGCATTCAAGAGAAACAATAATTCCTTCGCTCTTACGACAAAATATAGCATATTATTGTCAAGTTGGTGAAAATGGTTGTATGCCAAATGGATACCTATAAAATTTCGAGTTGATCCGACGATTTGAACAAAGTAATCGGCAAAAAGTATTCGAGGTTTTGTATTGAAGTTGACTTTATCAGACAGCAAAAGTCATCCGCTATTATAAACCACACACATATAATTATTGTTTGCCAAACCTTACTGCCCGCAAATAAACCCCCCCCACCCCCCCCCAAAAAAAAAAAAAAACATCCTACGTTGCTTGAAGTATATTTTTGTTCTATTTTGTAACTGCTCTTCCGGTCTGTCTGCTGTCTACACGCGAAACTTTTCTAGTGAATCAAAATCAAAGATTACGTTTCGTGTCTCCGAACAAGTTTATAGCGCCAGTGTCGCAACCCGCCCGAGCTTTTTTTTTTTTTTGTGTCCCAAGGCGAGGCAGGGTTCAACCCCAGGATTGCAAGAGGATGACATCCACCGTTCCCTCCCGTGGGGGTGTTGCCCTAGCAACGGTCTCCCTGTCTGTCCCGGGAAGATGGATCACGATCGAAAGTAAATTAAACGCATCAGGACTTTTCACCTGCTGTCCCGTGGGCCGCTGTAGCGAGGTTAGGACGCAAGTCATCCTTTCCTATCTCCTTCCTCGAACTCGCAGGAGATATCCCCAGGCAGATCCCTCATTTAGGTTGGGGATATAGCGTTCTCTCCCCGCTTTCCGTGATTGATTACATTACAAGCAACGGAATAACATATCAAGACGACGCAGCAAGTGTTCCGTCATTTACATGACGGGAATGAAAGCATTAATTTCGCCCGATGTGAAACTTTTTTTCCCAACCCAGGACGAAATTAGATGATATGTGCTGACAAGTCTCGGGGATTTCATCTCTTGTAGAGAGAGAGAGCGAGAGAGCTGGAAAGATTTCGAGGGTTTATATATTTTTTCCTAATTTCAGCGAGATCTCGCGGTGATTTCAGCCGCTGATGGAAAGGGAATCCCTGGGTATTTACGAGGAAAGGCAAAATTTGCGAGGGAAATTTTCGCACTGCGAGAATCTGGACAGCAACTTGGAAAGTGGGAAAATATGTACATTGCCCTTGAACGAGAGGTGGGGGGGGGGGGGGGGTTACAAGAAAACGCGCTTGATAATATCAGGGAGAGTGCATTTATTTCCGGTAAGAAATTGACCTGATTATAGGGAATGCGGTCGAAAATTGTGGCGGCCAGAAAAAAAATAGCAGACTTTTTCACGTGCCGATGCGATTCTCGTCTTTTTTTTTTCCTTCTCTGGGCCCGAGATTTGCGTACGTGGGGTGGGGTGGGTTTAGGGGGGTGGCGTACTCAGGAGGGAGTGAACTGATATCACGAGAACTTGAAGAGCGATGCACACGCACGTAAACTTGGCAGGCCACTGTGCGATCCATCTATCCATCCCGTCTTGGATTGGCAATTTTCAGTCCCGACCTTGAGCCGTCTAAAGTAACAAGAAAGGCGCATTCACCTGAACGCTCTGCCTTTGTACCGCCTCAGGCGAGTACATCCATCACCGCGGCCCACATCGCGTACACGCAGACAGCAACGAGTGTGGAATTTGGTTCTGAAATAGTAAAGAAAAAATCCATGTATTTTCATATTTTCATTTTGTTCTATGCCCATTTTTTTTATCCCCGAGTAATTTGTTGAACTAATTTCGTTTCTGAGGATAAGGAGTTTTTTTTTTAAAGAACAAGTGCATTGCAATAAGCGCTTTCTATGCGTTACAGAAAACAGTAAATTCCTACATTGGTTAGTTTTTCATTATTTCATGTAATTATGACTTTAAAAACCATGCACACATAAAAGCATTGTTTACGGATGGTTTATGGAATATTGTGATTTCTCTCGCTCTAGTTTTCGGCATGGACCATATCTCACCGAGTGTTTCAGTGAAATACGACCGCTGTAGTGTGCCTCAGTGTACTATGACCGTCGCTCTATTTATTTTAGTTATAAATTTCCAGGGAGAGGAACATAAATAAAACCGCCGATATTTGCGATACGTGCCACCAGTTGGCATGTTGTAATCCGCTGTAACGTTACAACTCCAACCGCACGATTAATTACGAAAACGAAAAACGGGGTGAAAAAATGCGCGCCACGCGACTCAAATTGCGCGTTGTTATGTTGAATATCATCACCTATTACGACATTACTTTTATTTCCCGGGCATTATTTCATCTTGAATTATTAGTTTCGCTGCCTGGGGAAGTGACAAATGGGTATTAATAAATACAAACACTGGATTTACCACCAGTATGAGTCACATATCACAAAGAAAACAAGACAGCTCGGGATACAGTGTTGTCATAGATAGCGCTTCCCGGATTTCACGCCCGGGAAAAAAATCAAAAGTGCAAATAAATTTTACGGAAACAAAATGTAAATCTTGCATCAGCTGTGCACAGCCAATATAACTCAGTGCCAAAGTCAACATTCATAACTGGCGTTTTGTGCGTTTCTTCATCTATAGAAATGCATCACTGAATACAGATATCCGGGTAAGAAATTGTATAAATTTCAGTAAAATTATGCCAAGAAGTAGATTCAATTTACGTGTTTATTGTGCGAGTGCATGAAAATTAGATAATTATATCCATATATTTGTATTATGAGCTGCATATTTTTCTTTTTTTTGCAGTGACATCGTGACCTTGCCCTTGATTAATATATTCGCGCGGAATTCCGCACAAAATGAAAAAAAAAGTATCTACAATCTTTAATTACATCGAGTCATTAATAATTTTAATGTGTGTATTATTGTGGCAGTAATAATTATTCACGTATGCAATTTTTGTCATCTCCATAAAGCAATATATTTCCTCTTGACAATATCCAAAAGGTTTCGTGAAATATAGAGGCAATTTTTGCGTAAACATCTCCCGAGATGTCAGATGTATTTGTCACATGCGCATTATGAATAATAAATGTCTGGCAGAATGAGCAGGAAATTATGTTCCTTAGTTTCTTTGGAATACATCTCCCACACAAAGAATAATTTACTAATGAGAAAAATGAAAAGAAGATAGGAACTACTCAAGACCACACACAAAATATATCTTAAAAATCAACAAAAATGTATGATATAATTCGCACGATTTTGAATAATTATTCGAAGTGGATAAATTACATGTTACTACGAAATTAAATTTTGCGTTTATTCGCAGCTAATCCAATTTAGCACAAAGCCGAGCGCATTAATTTAACCGGTGTTTCCACATGCTAAATGGGATATTAAACCGGAGTAGCCCTTTGAAGGTGGTTTAAGTGGTGATAAATGGTTAATAAATCCACATTTGGTTACCAATATTAGCCAATCTTGACCACTCAGCGACCGCCTTGAGTGCATGTTATAAATCCACTTCACCCTAATACGGGGCGAAAACATTGACATTGCTATTTTTCACGGGAGCGAGCCCCTCGATTTATAATCTGTGGTGATCTAGGCCAGACTATTTGACCCTGGGATGACCCCTAGATATCCCCCAGGGTTCTCGCCCCGTATTAGGTGACAAATCCACCAACTGGCGAACCTTTTGCCAGACTGGGAGAGTGCATCAGGTTACCATAAAACCCTTTCATTTCACCCCTGCTAAGAGATGCCCTTCGAGACAAAAACTACCGTGAAATTACCCTCAAAATATTTCACACGAAAGCAAGAAAGGGTATTTTAAGTAGGAGTGAAAGTATCTTTTTCGAGGGCAGCTGGCTTTTTGTGACCGTGGAACCGTCGGTAGAAAAATTAGGGAAACCTGTTGGGAACGAAGATTCTATTTCCTCATTTGGTTTTAATGGGTTTGGAACTTTTGAAGTTGAGACAGTGACAGATCGAAGCGAATGAAATATGTTTTGAAAACCTGTGGCTTACCCTGGACAGACCATTAGTGGTCTCACCAGGACTCCACGAAATACGCCAGAAATAGAATCGTACACATTTGTCTTCTTGTTTCCTTGTTTCTCTTTGTTTATCATTTTTGAATTTGCCTGAGAACATTGCCTGGGAATAAGTTCAAAATACAATATAAACTGAGATGCTGACATCGAAATATAGATTAAAAAACATGGCACGAGATCGATAACAGCATTGACTCACTTAAAAATAAAATACACATATCTACTTTTTTATTAGAAATTGTTACATTTTGTATACATTTTTTTTACCAAGCAGCCTATTACAACAACGATGTAAATTTTTCATTTTTTCCATCAAATAATTCGTTCATTTCTTTTCAATATAATTTGGCGATTAGATATTTTTTTTTTCCATATCTATTTAATCACGTGATGTGTATAGTATTACTGTATATATTTCTACATATAAGTGTCTATTTTTTAGTACACAGAATCACCGTGACTGTCGAGATAAATATTTTCTACTGTGGCCAAAGTTCGGTTGCACTATTTTTATTTACTGCGATACTTCCCCTTGTCTGGTCATCACGATCGCTACAAGACAGGTTGTAAATATCCGGGTTATTCTTGCACTCAAGCTCTAGTATCACTGCAGGCTCTTATGTAAACATTACACACTTTATACCTGTTCTATAGTCCGTTGATTTTATTTATGACTTGCCTGTGGTCCGTATGCACCGCTTTTTGCCGTTATACCACGGATGTTGACACACAATATGCCGAATGGCAACCTCGGGCCTTTTTTCCTCTAATTTTACTGGCAATAACGCAGCTTTTCCTTTTGACCTTATGGGCCCGAAACAATAAAATTCCGCTCGCTTGTGTAATAACGGGGCGGGCAATAACTCGCGTTATATCCCGCCCGCATCGCAGGACCGCAGTTGATTCCTTATTTTACGACCTTGCTATTCCCGCCTCGTATATAATCGCAACAAATTCGCGCTCCGTGAATTTTGTCTTATTGGTATCTCTTTGTTTGTTATTGATGTATATGACGGATAATGTTATATCAATCAATTCTTGTAATTTATTTTGTGGTACAAAATTTTCAAACAAAATTTTCAATGACAAATAAGTTTAGTGTAAAACAAATAAATAAATAAAAAAAAAATAAATAAATAAATATCTGTTGATGTCAAGGAAATTGCTTAAATACATGAATAAAATAGCGTAGATAAAATAAAACGTAGCAAAAATTACGTATAAAAAATTACTCATAAAATTTTCGATTATTCTTAATCAACTGCACACAGTAAACAACATCGCATGTCTGAAACAATTAGGAAAACCCTCACAAACGAAATGCGTAACGACATTAATGTTGGCCGTGGAGGGGCGCCATGCTAGCTCCCAGCCATCTGTTGACTGTATACAGCCGACATGTGGCGTTCCTGGCTTTGCTCAAATCTATCAGCATTTTATTGTTTCCCACAGGGCTAAACGTAGGCGTACATTTTTAATTTATCTTACTTTTTTCCCGTTTACATCAGGAGATAATCCAGGAGGCAATTACCAGCATCCGATACGGAATACAATGTATGTTGTCCTTTGTGTTTTTAATGTACAATGGGGCACGGTCGATGGACCGTTGACATGCGGTAGATTATAACGTTATGTTTAATGTTAGGGATATTGATGACCCTAGGGTGACTTGGATAAGCTGATAATAGAAACAGCAAATGAACTGATTCCGAGCGCAACGGAACACTAAACAGACGAAGTGCTGAATTCTGTCCGAGTGGAACGGTCATTGTTTGTCTGGGACTGAAGTGCGGCCGCTTTTTTGTTTCTGTCGCACAACTTTGTCCGATAAAACTAATTATCTGGAGAACTTGATATATCATTGCGACTCTGATTTTTCTTATAAATTAGCCGAAACGTTGTCTGTATTTTTAAATTATATCAGAGGCGTATATTTCGCAGCGGAAACAAGTAGAGTGCGTTAAAAGGCGGGCAAGATAAATTTCCTGTCTCGGGAAAAGTGAGCGAAAGATTGCGAGCCATTATTTCATTTTCCCATTATGTCACTCTGCTCATTTATCAAGATAAAACTGCTTATAAGTTTGTTCACAAGTAGCCAGACCTCTGGAAAAAGCTAATTATGTTTGGTAATCAGTGGTAGCGAAGCCTTATCCCGGGAGCGAACGCGATTCCATTTATCAACATCAGTGCGAGGGATTGTGTCCCGTGGAAAAATTAACATAGTACGACCACGTTTAATTTCCGATTTGAAAGACGCTAAAACCCCGAGAAAATTCCCGTGGATTTTGCACGCTATGGCATCCACTGTTTCAGGCCATGGCCCTGTTCACATTCAAATCAAGACAGATCGACGGGGCATGTAAAAATCTCGGGGCGAGATCTCAGGGGCAAGTTTTTTCTCAATTAATGTGATATTACGTGCCAAGTGCGGTTTGGGAAGCTGTGGCTTTCTAAGCCTTATTTATTTGTTATTGAAGAACGCTGAACAAGTCGAAATGAAATTGGGACCAAGACCCCACATCCTGAAGTGTTCGCAAAAATTTAAAACCAAATAAATAAATAAAAATATTGACATGGATCATGGACATTCAAGGGATTTTTATTCAATGAATCTCCAAATAATATGCATAGTTTATAGTATTAAGGCATCATGCTATTTATTATGGTATTATAATTCAAATATAGGACAACCTACACGTACGCTGTATCGGTTTATCAGTTAGTACCACCATCAAAATTCATTGATAAAATTGAAAATATCACTAATATTCAATACAAGTGCATATGTGAGTATAAAGTAAAAAAAAAAAACCCACAAAAAACACAACCATAGGAGTTTTAAAGGTAACTGTTTGAAGTTGTCGCTCGAATTTATATCTTCAATATTTAAACACAAAAATGTTAACATAAATTTATTGTTGTATCGGACCCACAGTGTGCATGCAGCTATCAATATCCAAATTACAAAATATCAAATGTATATATTTTGGCCTAACTTTTTTTACATGTGACCTGTACATTTCCATCGGAAAACGAACGTGCACTGAAATATAGACTCCGGCAGCCCGTAAAATAAAATATTCACGACCGTATTCTTGAGTTCAAAGCGCTGACCCTACCTTGTATAATCACAAAAGACATGTACCCGACCACACAGACAGCCAGATAACAATCCAAGCGGCTTCTATTTCATGAGTTCTAAAAGTAACAAAATGGCTGCCAAGTTTAACCCCTTTCCTTCCGCGTCGTTTTCCTCTCTGCCAAGTTACTTTTTTCTTCTCGTTTCTCTCCTCAAATTTTCTACATGTATCTTCTTGCTTTCGTGGCTTTTTCTTCGTTCAGTGCAGTTGAAGATTGTACCGTATCCACGTACCAATGTCATAGACGTACCTATCGTATTTTTGTTCCTCCGAGCTTTTTTTTCAACAATGTGCTAAATAACTATTTAAAAATACGCGCACCACTCTCACAAAATATCATTTTCTACTGAATACTCGGCCACTCTTCAAAAAGATGTAACAATATTATCTCTACAATATTATCATGATCGTGACTATTTTGTTCTTGGTTCTGACGGTAGCCCATATTTGCCAGTACACCGAGCAAACACGTTTTGAGTGCTTTGGAGTGTGTACTTTGGAATCAATTTATTGACTTTTCGCTATTGGAGCACTCTCTCATCACGTTCTATAAATGTTACGCTACCCTCAGCCGTACTTGGTGGTTACCTAGATACCGTATTTACCCAGAAGTCTGTCCATCATTTATCATTGTCCGATACTATCGCGAGTCTTGTGATGTGTTCAAGGGTGAAAAATATTGCAATAACGAAATAGTAAATTGAAATTTTTATTAAGAGGCCTGATGATAATACTAATAATAATAATAATAATAATAATACTAATAATAATATTAATAATACCAAAATAAAGGCTTACGTTTTGTTTTTTAAAGTCCCAAATTCATGAGACAAACACTTAATTCCATTTGCTAAAAAAATGTTCTTAATACTTTCAAACTTTTCATTTATTGACAAGATCATTTTGTGTCATGCAGGGTGGCAGCGGTTGGCATTGGCGCGTTCAAGTGGAGTCCACTGGAGCGGAACGGGTCACGTGAGTGGAACGTCACCTCCAGGGCAGCATTTCATTGGCCCAGGAAAAAATAAAT
Source organism: Terebella lapidaria (assembly GCA_949152475.1). Lineage (NCBI taxonomy): Eukaryota > Metazoa > Annelida > Polychaeta > Terebellida > Terebellidae > Terebella > Terebella lapidaria. Next base: position 6,017,370 of record OX424567.1, read on the forward strand.
AAACACAGTGAGTACAACAGTACTTCAGTGAAGATTTGTGAACAATGCAAATTTAGTACATAGAGTATAGAATAAACAAAGTCAGTGAATTATAAACAAAGCCTTCCGCCTTTCCTGGAAAGTGCACGCGCACACATGTTTTAAAAAAAAATAGATTTTCGCCAATAAATTATTGATTGGAATTCACTATATTATCTGATTATGGGCCTGGTCACCTGCGCTTTTACATTAACAGTGAATCGTAGGTGTTAGAACGACTTATAATATACTTTTAAAACCAACAGAAATAGTCGCAATTGGCATTTTACCCAGCCATTAAGCGCGCGCAATAATGATAAAATCGATTAATTAACAAATCAGAAGTCAATAATAACACAATTGACATTATGAAACTATTCATCAACCAGGCCGTAAACATTGAGATCGTCTATACATGCCAGGTTCCTGCAACGGCTAGTGAGAAAACAGACGAAACAATAGAACAACGTGAAAAACTAGCGGACAAACCAAGCATGGAGAAGTCAATACAACGTGCCTGATACAAAACGTCACCAAAAGAGTCAGTCAGAGGAAGGGAATCAACAGAAACTTGATGACATTCAACACCATCTGCCAATAATGAGCTCGTTTTACAACAGCGCCTACTTCGACAGTGAACTCAACAATAACCTCGCCTCTTACTCGTCACTCCACTATCAAGGTCTCACTCGCCAGAATGTGCCCCTTCCAAGTGAGTATGGCGACCCTTACGCCCCACCCACGCCAATGGAGCACCAGGGCCCGGGACTCGCCAGTTACCCTAGGTTCCCACCTTACGAGCGTCTGGAGACCATCCGACCGATAGCAAGCCACGGGATGGGTGGTCATAGCGCGGCCATGTACAACCACAGTGTCGCCTCTAGCGGCGGCGGTGGACACTACAGTATGACGTCACAGCCGTCAACGCCGATGCCGTCGTCTGGCGTCGGACTAGCGCACCACAAGAACGCCAGTCCGAGATCTTCGATGCTGTCTGCGTCGCCACCAATGGCACGAGCTCCACTCGTAGACAAGTACGCACATTCGGAGACGTCCGTGGTTTCTCCCGAACCGCATCATCAACTCCCAGACGCGACAGTCACTCCATACTGCGAGCGCAGCGCCATCTTGTGTTCACCAGACCCCAGCAAGGGCGATAATATGAGAAGCTTGGCGTCGGCACGTAGCAAGTGTGTGGATTTGGTTCCAGAACAACCACCAGTGCCCGCCGAGTGTTCCCCGGACAATTCTTTGGCGAATGGAACTCCACATAAGACACCAACTCCTCGCACAGATGTCATCCCGACTAAAGCCGACTCTCGCGCGTCAGCGGAAGTGGCACCAGCGGACGCCACACAGACGCCGAGCAACCCGATTACCGACATCCCCGACTTTCTACCGAACTGCAAAATAAAAGACGAAGACATCGACAAGATCAGCGCCATGTTTCCGGAACCCCAATTATCGCCCATCACGCGGCCCGCGGACGCTTCTCCACACTCGGCGGCACCCAACACCCAGCAACAACAGCAACAAGACAAACCTCTCGACGCCAGCATGACCTCCGACCCGGAGTCCTCACTGGACAGGAGCGGAGCGGGCCACAAGGTCCTTGATTCCGAGGACGAGGAAGCCTCGAGCTGTCGACAGGCGGCCAGCCCGACCGACCCGCACACCCCGGCCACACCCGAGGGACACGACCCCGACGTCAAAACCAAGGATGAATGTGACGATAAGAAAGATGGCAACGCCATTCCCATGTATCCGTGGATGAGGTCACAATTCGGTAAGGACACTATTCGCACGAATGATAATTATGTCTATAAAGCAATAAATCTAAACCAATAACGATCTGAATATGGAGCGAATTGAAAAAAAAAATGATAAAAGCGTCATATTCGAACACAGAGATGGATTGTTATTTGAAAAATAGTGGAAATGTCAATCCTACCATTATTTAACATTGAACTCGGTGTAGAGAACAGCCCATCGCTTATCGGTTTCTTCGTAGAAACAATAAAGGAACTTTCAAGAACTTGGCGAACTTTCGATAAACTTCAACTTTAAAAGGAGAATAGAGAAGAAAGTGGAACTTCCCCTTCTAGGAACAAGCCCACGCAAGGCTCTTCCATCTATCCACCCCCCCCCCATCCACCATTCCACTCTTCTCCTGTTGGCATCCCATCCATCACCCCACCCCTCACCTCCCACCCCCCACATCCCTGCCGCTCCCCCGGTTCCACTCTCGTTGTCCGGGTGAAAGCAAGGAGTCGTACCTCGACAATCCATCTTGCCGATAGCCAGTAAAACAAGCTGTCCAAGGCTAATCAGTATTCATGAAGGATTTTCTACCCCGACGTTATTCATCAATGTATACCACCGCTTTTTTCATTCCCCCGCGTTCTCCCTGTTTGCGTCCATGTCTGGAACTGCAGGCTATATACGCCACCACCACCCCAAATAGCGATGCCTCGCCCGCATGTGAAGTCAAAAACAAGCAGGGAAAATGTTGTAATCTTATTCCCTAGTTCCCCTGGAGATTAAGTTGGGGGTGACATCCCGACGAATTCAGCCATGTATACTCTCCAACAAAACCTGTCGGGCTGAAGTCGCGCGGATGCCTATCTCTGTTCTTCTGGCTTCAGAAGACCGACGCGTTTGGAATCACAGGGACATTCATCTAAATGTCTGGTATATATGAGAAGATTTTGATGCATTACGGCGATACTTTCTGTTTGTGTCGGCTTGTTTCGCCCCCGGTTTTCTGTGTGACCCACCATATATCTTCCTGCCTGAAACAGCGAAGCCATTCTTTATATATGAATCTATGTATTGTATAACGGCCGTGCTTCTGATTTCAAAATCCAGCAGAATACTGGCAGCATACTGTAACGACGTTTTTCGTTACACCCTATATGAATTCAAGCCACGTTGAATTTTATTCAAAAATTGAATTTTAAGAATTCGGAGTCTCTGTCGCCGACCTATATAGAGTCAACCTGTGTCACCAAGCGCCCAACTGAGTTCCATACAAAATTGACATAAGTAGTTTAAGTTTTTGGCGGAGCAGAAGGTTTGCTAATGTGCCAGGCAGATGCCACGTCGGTCCCGTGTACCCCATAGATAATTACTTTGCCATTTACATAACAAATGACCTTGGACAGCGCCTCAGTGAAGGCTCGAGGGCTGGTCACATGTATTTTGTTACCTTGTGTCTTGCCGCCGCTAGTTTTGCATGCGTGTGAAGGGGCATGTCTGCCTTGTAACACCGTCAATTATAGGGGCATCCTGTATTCATAGAGTGGACTTGGCCGCTGAATCTTGGTCATTTGTAAAATTCAGCTCAGGTTTTGATGAATATCTTTGTCATTTTCCAGGCAGGTTTCATCGAAAATCTCGCACGTAATTATTCAGTACGCATGGTGCAAGGTACGCGCGTTGTTTTGAAAAGAAAAAAAAAAGTTTAACTTTTCAGGCTATCAATGCAAAACGCTGCATGATAAGGGCCTGGCTTATTTTTACGTTTGAATAGACTGGAATTCTTTCAGTAGATGTATATTGCATGCAGAAAAACAACCCCATGCCGCCTCTGAAATCTGATACCCGAAGAGATTCCCGATGATTAATTTCGCTACAAGACCAAAAACCAGAAAGAAACAACATTAAACATGCAACAAAACAAACATCGAAATCAAATATCCGCTGCCAGAAACATGCAAATTTTTGTTTGGTTCCACGGTATTTCGAGCAAACCGCAACTGTGGACATTGTTCAATTGGACGCGACATTGAACAGGCCATTTATAACGATCCGTATTTCTATATTTTGCACTGCTTGGACCGAATTCTGCACGCACTACACATTGGTTGCGAATTGTAAAGCCATATGCTCACGAGCCATCTCGCAATAAATCATAATCGTTCTTTGAAGCAAAATTAATGAAACAGACATCAATTCTCCCTCCCTCCCCGCCACCCGCTCCATTCCCTGCCTTTTCCAGAGAACGCATACGGCTGAATTTCTGCGAAAGGATGAAAACGAAACATTGAATGTTTACTTCGTATGTTGGTGTTTAGATTTCTAGATAAAATCAGCCATGTTCCAACCTGAAACACTCTCTCTTTCGTCTGTTTCAAGGACATCTCCGCGGCGGAAAGATATGATGAATTCAGGTTGAGTGATGGGGCCCCAGTTACAACAGCAAGGACCTATTCTTGGTTGATAATAGCATGTTTGTCATTTGACCTTGAGGGGGTATAATAAAATCAAATGCACAGAATGGGAGCAACCACAAAAGACGTGATTGTGAAATATGAGCTCGATTTGCATCCACGTGGTTTGAACGTGTATATACTGCAATTGAACCTGTTTAAGGAGGCTTTGATATTGAAATGCATAAGCGAACCAAACAATCGAACTCACCTCATGCGTAAAATATATGTACTTTATAGACCACGAATTATACTGCATATTAAGTGTTTTTAAATTAAAATTTTATGCTCTCCTCTCCATATAATTTGATCGACTATTGTAGTGTAGCTCGTAAGACAGATCGATTGAGTTCGGGGGAAAAAATAAACTCAAGTCGTTTTTGTAATCATTACTTTAGACCAGGAATACATTGTCCAGATTTACTCATTAATGTTAAGACACAATTTAATTTCGAAGACGATGAACAGTCCACATTTAACATGCCAGTCACCAGTGATCCATAATCCAAATGTTTTTCTCCAATGATAAATAGAATGCTGCTCAATATTCCAAAGCTCAGCATCATTCTAGTTTGCTGTAGTATGGTAATGATTCGTATTAAAAACAAGGTTGTTGAGAAGTGTTTTCACAAAAGTATGAAGATGGTACTGGGTTTGCAATGACGTTTTAGCTATGTAATATGTCTTCGTGCGGGGAATACTGTAGCCTTCAATCATGACCATTCGCGAGTTCTCAATAATACAGTGAAATCAAGTCAACAGTCACTGTTGATTTTTACAGTGAAAATTGTGTTTGGAGATTGGGAGAAGGGGACTTTTTCTTAGTGTGCTTCGACATCTTTTAGGATCATCCCGAATCCAATTCACCAACTGAAATCGCCCGAATATACCATGTCAGGTTTGGGTCAATTCTATACAACAGAACCGACCGGTCAAGCATCAAATCTCTCCTGTGATATGTCCTTCCAACTATAAATAACCGCACGGGAGACAGCGTTGTCCTAACGTCGACACCTGTGACGCTACAGCGCCTTGTTCCAAATACATCTTATCTTGCCACGGTGTCATTAGGCAGAACTGTTACATGGAAAGGCTTTCAAAGGTGATTAAGAGTCGAGATATTGTCAGGATTTTCAAGGGCATGTGGCAGACACCTGCAGTATAGGTTTGGTATTCAGTATGGATATCGACGCAGGAGGTGGGGGGGGGGGGGGGTGGGGGGACGGGGATGTGTCTGTGTGTGGGGGGGGGGGGGGGGGGGAATGGTTGTGTCATCTGATCTGAAGGAAAATTTAGTGAAAAACGGATGGATATCCATAGAATAATGCTTTGTTCTTGGGTTGATGAAAGGTGCGGAATTTTTAAAACATGATTTTTTGGCATGTCTTATGTTGAACTCAACAATACTTGTTCGTCATTCAAAGTCTTCCACCAATCTGTACCACTATATCATATCGTGTGCAATCGTATGTCACAATTATAATATCATCGCGCATTTCAGCACAAAAAGTTTATTGACTGAAGCCTGTTCTACAAAGTAAAACTGGGCAACACAAATATTATATATGTCGATATAATCATTCGGTTTGACGATGAATTATTGGCAGTCACACAAATCATACACTTTCAGGCTATATATATTGAAGAGAAATGCAAAAAGCTTCCGTTTGTATCGGAAAATACGTCGGTCACTTCGTCAAAATGCTGAAAATCACGAAACAACATCGAATTTTCATGTAAAAATGCACCAATATATGAAAACTTATCGACACAGATAGAAGATATCTACATAATTCTTGGAAACAGTTCACAACTGGAAATGACGTCCGATTTTGAAATGATATATGCAGCATTTCAATGTGGTATCATCAATGATATATAGACCATTATAAACAACGCCAGTGAAAAGAGCCATATTGTCCACGACAAGTATTCAACGTGTTTCCTTGCAAGAAAAATAACACCATACGTGTGTTTTCCGCTGCCAGTATCTGTGACCTAACTCGATATATAACCACATCGTGGGATGTCATTTTGACGCAATAAGTGGTACAACCCGCTCACAAAAGTGACAACAATTCCGCTTGTACCTAATAAATAAACACTAACACAGACATAAATAATACAAAGGCACATGCAACAGTCCTAGTTTTTGTCATGATACAAATGACACCTGACGACAAAATGAACACGTATTGGACAAGAATGTAAGTTGATGTAGGATGCTAAGTTGTATGTTATGTCATTGTTAGATGAGCAATAGTAAACTGATGCCCTTTTGTCTTTTTACGACTGACAATTGCCTGTAAAACTGTAGGAATGTTTTGTGAAACATACATGGATGAATTATGTGCACTGACTTCAATTCCCATTTGAAAATTTCGAGAACACGTGTTGTGCATCTGAAAAAATAACAGCACGCGTAAATCAATCACATTGATACCTTTTGCATTGTATATTGCCTGTTTGTACCACTTTATTAACGTTTAGAAGACAAGTAAATACATGTTTTCAGAAGATATTCAGAGAGGAACCAAGATGAATCTATTTGAAACAAAGATTCCTCTGCACACATAAATTTTGAAAATCCGCATGCAATGATTTTTTAGGAAGTTCTCGATCACTATAAATCACCAATCACAATACACATTAAAATATATAGCTATATTGCAGTTCTTACCATAGAGGTTGATATTTCAAACAATTATATTAAACGCGATCCACAAATTACTACATGTGTAATAATAATGAAAATAGATTATTCATTGTCCACTATAAATAATCCCAGAACGAACAGTGATGAATAATGCAGCAGTGCTGTTTGTTTGTTGAATGTCTATCATCTCCCATTTGTCCGATAGCAAGGGCAGGAGGATAACACAACCTTTGGAACATCCAGGTATGACGTCATCATGCCCTGCTGAGCAATATCCGTGAGCAGCATGAGTCACTGGTCATATTTTGGCACCCTTTCAGACCACCAGACTGTCACGAGCTATCCTCGCCATGCACTGCTCATATTGCCCATACCAATTGTTGTCCTCCGAATCGTGATGGCAATGCAATGGGAGTATTCCCCGTACATTTTGCGTAGTATTTGGAATATATGTTCATTCCTGCACGTTGCCATGTGGTACTGTGCCATCAATAGTACAGGTTTGATTCACATTTGTCGTTTGTGTGAGTTCAATAATTTACTAGCATGGGTAACAATAATCACGACAGTCAGTAGATGAAAAAATATCCCACTAGATTTCCCACTTGCAGTGTAAATTGTAGATTGCAGTGTCTTGTTAATATATTCTCGTAAGCAGTATCAACACCACTAGATTCTAACTATATTTGTCGGAAAAAAACATGTTGGATTCTCCACCAGTTCTCCACTCATGATGCTATGCATGTGCGGTATTGTACGCGCTTCAAATATCCCAAAACTGAAATTCGAAAAAATGTTCATCATGTGCCTCAATGTCTGAGTGTGGTCTTTATTCAATTTTCCGTTTAAATTGTATGGCAGCATTTCAATTTCATATATGATTTATGCAAAGTCCATTGTAATAACACAGATATTCTTTATTCTGAATAGCCTAGTGATATTTCATCGACTTTCTACCATAGTCTTCAACATCTTCATTATGAGTTTTCCCAGATAATGACATCAATGTCGTTCATGGAGTTTCGAAGTTAATAAATCATATTGATCCACGTATTGTCCTCACTTGCAAAGATGTATGCTTCGGCGTGGAAATTATTAGCAAATTGGTCGTAGTTTTGACTACTTCAAATAATACGCCTATTTATAATTTCCATAATGCGCGTGTGCTAATTGTTAGAATAAAACTCGATAATGGTACCTCAATTGATATCAAGCAAAAACACAACAGAACAGATGTTCAAGTCCATAACACAGGTATCGCATCTGCTCTGTTTCTGCACATGCCAACATGTCGAACAAGGTAATCATGTAGCCTTTCAGTATGTTTTAGCGTACATTACTTTCATTTCGATTTTATCCACTTGTACTGAATGTTTAGCTTGTATAGATCCGAATGTATAGCGCAAAACTTCTGTATTGATTTTGTAGCGGTTCATGAACTAGGATACCAATGTTTTGTTCTGGATTACATCATATTCACTGTGATACAAGTAGACTCACATTCCACGAAGACACCAAGACCTCTTAGAACAACCACTTCACATTATAAGTAGCCAGCTGTTATTTTACGATTTTAATGATGTTTATCCTGTTCACTTTTCACATGTTTCTTTTTTTTAATCAAATCAAATCAAATATTTAATCGTGTCTGTCTAGTACTAGACTAAAGTGTAGTCGGAAACGCTTAATGACCATTCCAATGGACATGTATGTATCAAGTCACCGCTGCATATAATCGCATGGAGGAGGTTTTCAGATGTCCAGAATCTCTACCAATGTGTTTCCACAAATATATCATACTCATAGGTTAAGTTTCCGAACATAGCCGGGACTAAATCGTATCTACATATACGAATATCTGAATGTGTTTTGACAAAAATCTTGAACTTGATTTATGTGGGCGTCTGGGAATTTCTGGAGTGATAATTACTAATGATTGGGAGTTAATATAATGTGCATTGTTGATAGTTTTTCTCGCGAAATATAATGAGGTGCAATTAATTTACAGTTGAATGAGAGTAATTTTTTGTATAATTGCTCATAATACAGGCTATAGAAAACTAAACTTTCTGTTGTTATCTAGAACCATTTGGTGTTTTGTGTAGGCAGTGCAACATGTACGGTGTATGGTTCAAGAATATCTGTGAATGCGCTTGTCTGAAAATGCTGAACTAGTTCTAATGACACTTCGGCGGATCTGTTTGGAATGAATAATGCGAAGTAAAATCCATTGAAACATAACTGTATATGAAGTTATTTCAACGCCAATCATCAAAACCTTTCAAAAAAAAAAGTTTTCACTCATCTTGTAATATAAGTATAAATTTACTGTATTATTGGAACAATGCATGCACATTTCACCGACTTGTCCGGTCGATTGTGAATTAACTTGGACACATAACTGTGTATTTCGGCATCACTCGTCATACCTGAATATATGTCTGAAATACGATGGATTATACTGTAAGTAGACACTAATTTTGGAACATACGTTCGTTGAATCCTTTTCTTTGGGGTTATATACATTTCCAAAACATTTACTGCTCAGAATCTTTCATGGTGGATGAGGATATTGGGTAAAACACATTCATGAAACGAATTGGAGGTCCGTGCTCGCCCACAGATCAGGAATGAAAGTCCTAGATCCAGATGCGCACATCCGGATCACCTGTATGGTCATATGGCACTTCAGAATTTATATTATGTAATTAATTGGTAGTCCAGAATCCCAGAATGTGGAAAAAAATAAGAAACAAGTATATCATACATCAATATCCCATTGGCTGCGCAAAAGTTTGAAATGTTTCACTACTTTTTGGTGGCTCCAAAACAATGGATGGCACTGTATAATCATCAGCAGCACTGCAACTTATATTTCATGGAGATAATTAGTCTCATCTATCAACACATATTCTCCATTGCACTACTAGAATTGGAATCATATTGCCCATACATGGATGTAAGTAAGCTAATATTGGGATTATATAACATCTCATACTAGTAGCAATATTTCAAAACATATATGTCACACTGGAACATATTAAACTGCTACGGCAAAGGTTGGTGCGAAATGTACGTTATTTCTGGTATAATCCCACTCAATTCTGTGATTAAAATGTAAGGAATTCCTGGGCATGAATCTCCTAGATAAAGGGAAATTTTGGAAAAGAGACAACACAACCCAGAGATATAAATCAAACAGAAAAAAATGGAAGGTGGATAAACACAGAGAAAACAAACCCAAAAAGCATTCTTGAATAAACGTCACAGAAAGGAATGGTGACAAAACAGTGCCAAAAACAGATTTCTGGAATATATTCTAAGTCATCCTGGAGTATACAAAAATCATAAATTTCCTGACATAAACTGCATTGAAAATGAACATAATGGGATAAACAACATCGCAACAATAGTAAGATGCATTCTGGGATGACCACTCAATATCGAAGCCATTGACAATTGATAAATCCGATAAATAAAAAAAACCTGAAACATCCTGAGTTGAGCCAGGCAGCAACAAAATCAGGGATATTCTGGAATAAACAATCCAACAACAAAGTACGAGAATTTCTTGGATAAATCCACCGAAATAACAACACCTTGAACCTCATGGGATAAACCGTGCAACAAGAAAACCAAAAACTTTCTGGAATACACTCAGCAAAAACAAAACACGGGACATCTTGGGATGAACTACACAACAACAAATCTAGAGACATCTTGGGATACACCCTGCAAAAAGTGGAATCCCGCATCTCGAAAAAAAACATCGTAATCAAAACAGCACATTTGTACATCCCACGATGAGCCATGTGAAGCTAAGTCGTTAGATAAACCATGTGAAAACAAACCCAAGAAACAAACTTGGATACATCTCACAACAGTTAAACCAGAGATATTATAAACCTAGCGACGCCCTAGGGACATCCTTGGACATTCCGGGATACACTCTGCAAAACAAAACCTGAGACATTCTGGAATAACCCACACATCAACACAACCATGGACATTCTGGAAGAAGCACAAATGCCATAGACATCCCGAAATCAACATTGTGGAACAAAGCCAAAACATCCCGGGGTGAGCCCTCCAAATATAAAACAGGGGGGATGTTCTGGGATAAACTCTGGAAAAAAACAAACCATGACATTCTGGAATAAACCTTGTAGTAACAAAACATGATATGGTTTTCCTATAAAATTGTCAGAAAATACTTTGGGCCAATGTCTAAAAACGCTTTTTGACATTTTTATTTGAATCGTTTTTGGCAAGTTAGCCGCATTATTAGTGACAGTAATAACCAGTTTGACACAATTTCGAACTTTCAAAACAATTCCATTAATTACGTCTAAGCAATAAGCATGCTATTTTAGACCACTCGTAATATGTATAAAGATGCTAGGTCTTGAATCGATCGAACGAGCCAAAATTCAGTAAAAAAATGGGTCAATATGCATAAATTGTGGCCTCGGTGGCCTAAACTCTTATAGAGCTTAGGTTTGTATTATGAGCATAATAGGGATGCATATATGGTGGATCTTCTAGTGATCTTCAACGTTACCTCATATGACGTAGTGATAATTCTCAAGGCCACTTTTTATGAACATATAGGAAGTCATATATAATATATCTGTTGGTGACCTTGAACTTGATTTCAAATCTTAACCTGAAATGTGTAAATTGGCCTCCACAGACAAAATGTCTGTAGATAGTGGTTATATAACATATACAAAGTCATATATGAAGGACCTTCAAGATGACTTCAGATTACCTTGAGTGATAAATCTCAGTCACCTTTACATAAAATATTTAAATTAAACTCTGCTACACACAAAACGCATGTTTATAGGGCTTAGGCTTGTATTATGAGCATGAGCATGTGGATGTGGATGTGGATATTTTGGTGACTTTGAACGTCCCTTAAGAGCTTGAGTGGTAAAACTCAAGACCACCTTTGACACGAACTCTGTAGATTGGCCTGTGCAGACGAAATGACTACAGATACTTCTTCTGGATATATTATGTAGGTATGGGGTATTATATACCCATATATATATATACATACATACTTACATATATGGTGGATATGTTGCTGACTTTGAACATCAGACTACCTTCGGTTTTATACGTCCGATCTGCCGCTAAGCAACAGCACCATTGGTGCTATGTGTCAAATTTTAGTCAAAATCCGGAATTACAATGGAACAATTGATGAAACCGTTTGTTTACCAATTAGGTTTGTGGGATTCTGCTAGAACGTATGTGAAACAGATTTAGGAATTGAAATACACATCCCAAAGTCACCTCCACGTGCATGCAGTTGCATTGGCCCACGAGACCACTTGCTAATGACAATTTGGCATATCTGACTATCTGGAAATAATTACTGTTTCATACATGTTTGGGAGGTTCATTCCACGAACCCAGAGTGACATTTTGTTTAGCAAAACCATCTTATGTCATGAATATGACTTCCTCAAAGGCGACCTATTTCTTGAATTTTGTGTACCACATACATAGTCACAAATATTAACATGTACTTGTCATATATCTATTCCATGGGGTTTGTTTTCGGAATTCTAAAGTATTTTCATAAGTTGTTGGGCAGTTGTATACTAATTCCATCAGGTGTATAGTAGAAACAACTATATTTAGCACACTGTCTGCCCCTGATGACGCCAGTGTGTCTCTGATAAACTGTTTGGTCGGGCTTTGTTTCTATTGCAAAATGTATTTTACGTTTGTTATTGGAATCATCAAAATTTGGCTATATTGGTGATAATAAATTGATACTTACATCCATACATGGTGTCCCTGAATATGGCTTCCGATAACCTTGAACGTTCGCATATGAAGTCACATTGGTGATGTTGTGAACGTTTCGGAACGTGGTTCCATGAAGAAAACCAAATTTGATTTGAATATTAATAAAAAGTCGTGGTTACTCTAGTAATCTTTATCTTAGTAGTTTTAAGCAGATCAAATTGAGTGTTGTGTGCATACATGTATATCCATATTGAATTTCATTCGCTATTTCATTTTACTAAATACCTACATATAAGTGATGTATGTCTCTATCCCTTCGTGTCAGTCCATAAGGCCATATCAGAAATCCATACCGATAGATGAAACATGACCTAGCCAATTTTTCATCATGCCAGACAACCATGAATAAGGTGACCTTGGCACGGTCAATTTGGTCCATGGGAACTGCTGATAAATATAGTGGATACGGAGTATCGCTTGCAGTTGCTATTGCCCTTTGCCATGTGATGTGATTGATGGTTGCCATGACAACCAAAGGGTCAAAACGCCACGTTATTTTTACCGGAGTCAATAAAGAGCGAAACATCATAGTGATCACGTTTGCAACGCATACTATATATAGATTGATTTTGTCAAAATGGTGATCGATTGACCAAATGAGCATTTGACACCTGTGTGTTGTTAGTTATTTTATTGACACTTATTTTTGGGTTTCAAACGAAGCTGTATAATTTTAATGAATTAAATGTGTCGTTACACTACTGTCTCGTGGATGACTCCTGGTCTAATATGGGCGTACATCAATAAAGTTGGTGTGGGTACTTAACTTGGAACTGGTCAACTTTGTTGATTTTTGGACATTGCAAATAAAACGGCGCTGCTAATTTCTGGGCATATGGTGAATTGAGTTTGAAATGTGAATATGAATGTCACAACGACGAAACAGTTTCCGTTGTGTGCACTTGTTTTGTTTCTGTCAGTGATTCTGACCTTCAGACCATTTGCGACCCTGACAGTCGCTGGTTTCTCGTGCCTTTGACAACGTCCAACAATTGCTAAAGCGACTACGAGTCATAACCTTTTTTATCATATGCAAGAATGATAGTCAAGGTAAATAACGGAATTAGTGCTACCATACAGTAATCTTAATCATTGTCAACAAACTTTTACCTAAGCATACCCCATTTTTAGCTTACCGGCCCTTTGGGCCTAAGTATTGGCACATTCAAATTTGAGATCATATATTGCGGATTGAATGGTGATCTTGGATATGGTCTTGGAAGGCCAAAACGACCAAGGAAACAATAATAATTTCTCGCTTATTATCGACTTTACAGCTTAGGAATCAATTGTGAACATATAGGAAATGATATATGCTGAATATACTCGTGACCTTGCATTTGACCTTTGACCTCATTTTCAAGGTCACAGGACAGAATGTCTAATATCTTGCTTATTATCAATTTTACAGTTGTGAACAAATTATTATCAATTTTACAGTTGTGAATAAATTGTGAACATATATATGCTGAATATTCTCGTGACCTTGAATTTGACCTTTGACCTCATTTCCAAGGTCACAGGACAAAATGGCTAATATCTCGGTTATTATCGACTTTACAGCTTGGGAATCAATTGTGAACATATAGGAAATGATATATGCTGAATATTCTCATTACCTTGAATTTTACCTTTGACCTCATTTTCAAGGTCACTGGACAAAATGGCTAATATTTTGCTTATTATCGACTTTACAGCTTAGGAATCAATTGTGAACAGATAGGAAATGATATATTCTGAATATTTTCATGACCTTGAATTGAACCTTTGACCTAAATTTCAAGGTCAGTCACCTTATTTTCAAGGTCAGAGTAAAATTTATTGGAATCATCAGAGTTTGGCTGTGTTGGTGGTGGTGGATTGATGCTTGCATTTGACCTCATTTCCAAGATCACATCACAGAATGGCTAATATCTCACTTATTATCGACTTTACAGCTTAGGAATCTATTGCGGACATACTAGAAGTGATATATTTGTTGAATATTTCATGGCCTTGAATTCATTAATGACTTTATTTTCAAGGTCACTGGACAAAAGGCTAATATCTAAAATGTATAATGTCCGGTACCCTCTCTTAGACCTTGGACTATGTATTTTGTTTTTCTATAGCTTTGCCCATTCTGCAAATAACAAACTCCTGCCCGGCGGGCCGAAAATTCCACACTCAGCCCGGGCAGCTCCCACTTCAAGTAAACGTCATTTTCGAAGAGTAAACAAAAGCACATGTTCGCTTCGCTGGCTTGATTCCATCATGTATGACATTTCTGCTGCCAATTTATGTTTTTTCGCAGGTGGTCATGGACCTCTGAAATGGCGTGTGAATCAGATCAAAGTGTGAATAAAGCTGTATTTCTTGCTCGGAGATGATTCGGCCACTTAAAACCCACTAAAATGTCCCTAACATCCACTAACATTGCACAATATGGGGTTTTATGCCCTCGGGCCAAGTCTTTAAGAAACCCTCCCCTTCGCGTCGGACTTGGCCCTCGGTCATAAAACGCCATATTGTGCAATAACCCTATAGTATTTTAGAATCATTTGTATCTAGAAACACGACTGACAGACGATCGTAGTCGTTTTAATAAGTGTGAATCCGATAACGATTGAAAGACATTAGTGTTTGTGCAGAGGACTTCAATGGTGAATAATGGATATTAGCATCCTATGGTCACGATTTGGTGACGTTACTATTTAGGTTCCATGATAAGTGTCAATGGACCTGTTGTATACTGACAATATTCATATTTCTCCGAGCGTGTATTATATCAAAACGCCATACATTCTATACATTAGGTATTCAATGTACAGAGTGACCATGTCAAAAGATTTCCCTTATATAATTTCTTACATGTATATGGTCCTCTGCGTATATTGCATACCAAGCTCTATTATGGAAAGTTATGTAAAAGTTATGTAACCGCTTAAAGGACACGTCCAGATCTACCATATGACGTTCATAATACAAACCTAAGTGATATCGGCATGTGCATGTTTGTATCGAAATCAAATATTCCTGGTCAGATTTACTCTAGGATATACCAGCCAAGGTCATCTGATTGCAGCTTCAATGTCACTAAAACTCTCCACCATATAAAACTTCCAAACGAACCACCATATAGGTAATTCCACCAGGTGTGCAGTAGAAACAACTTCATTTAACGCACTGTCTGCCCCTGATGACGCCATATGTTTTCGGATAACTAATTGGTCGGGCTTTGTTTCTATTGCAAAATGTTGTATTTTACGGTTGATATTGGCATCATCAAAATCTATTTGTATTGGTGGTAATAGATTGATACATTAACATCCCATAATACAATCATGACCTTCATACAAGCGTTTTGTCACTGAAGCAACTAACACATTCCAGGTCAAAGGTGATCTCGATGTACCTTAACGTGAATATATACATGTATAATTGACCGACACTTTCTGCATCTTAAATCTACAATGTGTAAAAAATATCTATATTTCTCCAATGTGGTAAATATTACATTGCAATGTTATAGTGTATGCAATTATCATTCTAGGATTGAACACATTTTACCACTACAGTATTTGACATTCTGGATTTAGTAACTAAATTATTATAACATGTGAACAAGTTCAGAAGGTCCAACAGGTATTACCTATTACGTAATATACGTTCAGCATATAATCTTCAACTTTATCTCTATGAGTGTGATGTCTGCACGGATTCGTACCTTCCACTTCTGACTTGACCTTTACACTCAGAATATTATATCATCTGGAGTCATCTGGAGTTCAAGGTCAGTCTGAGATTCTGAGAAATAATGTTTAATGTTGGAAAACACATAAAACAACACCACCTCGCACAAGCAACATCTCATCATCGGCTCTCAGCATACCACAATGTATTACCTTTATCTGCATTACCATATGATTGACTATCAAACCTAGTGGTCTCAGGATATAGATGTGAAGTCAGAGCACGCTAATCTTTTCTGAGTCTCCCGATAGAAACAATTTTGAACTCAGTAGCGTATGAAGAGGATCTTATGTACTTGTCATACACCGATTGCTTAGGGTTTGTTTTGAATTTATAATTGTTTCAAAAGGTCGTTGGGCAGTTGTATACTAATTCCATCAGGTGTACATTAGAAACAACTACATTTAACACATTATCTGCCCCTGATAACGCCAGCGTGTTTCCGGGTAAAATATTTGGTTGAACTTTATTGTTATTCAAACTTATTGCAATTTATATTTGCTATTGACATCATCAAAATCTCGTTGTGTTGGTGGCAATATGTCAAAACTTGAATACGATTCCTCAAATGTATATGCTTCAAACTTTCCTGCATCACAGGAAATGATATTGCGTTATTTATGCAAGTAATAGTCCATGCTGTTGAAATGATGTACTACATGTATAATTTATACTTTCATATATATCCCATGGGCACATATACAAAATTTATCAACAAATTTTGGATAAATACTGCATCGTGTAAGGTGGAATCATGTAGGTCAAACCTACTACAGTATAGTATTGAATGTACGTACATTGTATATAGTATATCATTGGGTGTATAGTATTGGATATATAACTCTTAATAAACAATATGGTAAACACATTCCAGGCTTTACCATGACGTCACAAATGTTCACCAACATAAGTTATCATTAACTTTCTTGATGTATGTAAGTAAGTATCAATATATTACCACCAATACAGCCAATTTTACAACATTTTGCAATAGAAACAAAGCCCGATTACCACATCACTTATAACATTTGTCACTCATATCACTCATATATCTAAATGTCTAGGTCACTATTAGATATCTTCATTCGTAATTATACTCGCGCCACTGAATGCCAAGAGGAAGCAGCAACTCAGTGCGCATTTGGTAATAAACTATTCATATGCATAATTAGTTCACAGTGTGCTTGATTAATGCATATGTACATACATTTGAGTTTATTAATAAAATGCATAATATGCAATTGATAGTGTATATTTCTTTGAACCATCAACTCACATATCTATGTCACTGGGTGAGTGTTTGATACAGTGGAGGCCGAAGTTTGACCAACATGCAGCATGTATCTACTTTGTTAATTGCATAGCTACCGCCACCTGGTGTTCCCTGAATAAATCACTACTTTTTATACCGACCCCGTGAGAGATGTGCACCGAGAATCCAATTGTTGTATGCATGTGTAGCTAGTCCAAACTTCACGCGACACATTCCTGCCCTATCGTGATGCATTTTGGCAAAACCTGCTCTAAAAATGTGGAAAACATACCTTTTCGGGAAAATGTATATTTGCAGCTGAGTAATAATATACTACTAATTTGACCTTTATATTGAATAATATACTTCTAGTTTGAACTCTAGTTTGAATTGCATACTACTAGTACGGACTGCTAGTTTGAACTGATATATATAGTCTAAATATATAGCCTACAACTGGGCTGATATACACTGGAGATAACTGAATTTTGCATGACAAATGGCAGTAACGTTGAATAATATATACATCGTACCACGTTTACAATTTCTAATACTGCCGGGTGGAAAACGTACAATGTAGATGTGTGTATACTTAAAAACTAAGTGAGGCCTGGAGTGGGGGGGGGGGGGGGTGGAGGAGGGCAGAGAAGGGGATACACATTGTATCTTTGACAACACGCCCTAATGAAAAGCAAACCCCAAATTACTGTGCAATTATTCCGGTGACCTCGACACCTTTTTCAACTTGACAAGGTGACCTTGAACTGCCAATTAACCCTATACCCTCCAATAATAGAAAAAAACGACGTTGCTCGTAATTCACTTCTCGTGTTGAGGGGGGTTGGGGGTGGAGTGTAGGACTTACTATACGCAATAATATATCAAACATGGAAAGTCAATTCCACAGAGCACCTTGTATAAATACACAGTGGTCATGTAGTTTACTTTGATGTTGGAAGTGAGGGGGAGGGGGTTGTTGGTTGGAAAATGTACAGGATCGAAGTATAGGGGCAATAGGGCAAATGTGGGAGTGTTGTTTTTGTACAATGTATGATGAAGGTGGAGGGGGGGGGGGGGGGACTGTGTCATGGGAAATGGGGAAAGTAATGAGAATTGCGGATAGGTCATGATGGGATTGACGGGAGGGGATATTTTCGAGGCACGAGCCATTTATATTTCCCATGCGACCTTCGCTACATCTGTTCACAAGCGATCGCTCTAACGACTACTGTAACATTCTGCCAGCAGCACCAAACATCTAATTTAGATGATGTTTTTGTATGACTGTCCTTTCACCAAATGGAATACCGCGGTCGTTCTCGTCCAAAAGAACCCCTCCGTTCTATATTTGCTATTTGCAAGATCCCATGTTGGTAACTCGGTTTGTTGGTACTTGGATGTATAGATGTATTGGGAGAAAAACTATTCATATATCAATAAGAGGAGACGTATTTTGTTAGGTCGCAAATATCTTATCAACCAAAATTTGGATTATCCAGTAACTCGGTTTGTTGGTACTTGGAGGTATAGATGTATTGAGAGAAAAACTATTCATATATCAATAAGAGGAGACGTATTTTGTTAGGTCGCAAATATCTTATCAATTTGCAAATGACGTTTGTTTGCATAAGCTCTGAACATAATAATCCATTATCTGATATTATTATGGTATAAAATAGTCATATGATGTTGCCATTAAACACGCTGTTGCTCAGTTGTGCTCTGTTTCCACTACATATGAATTATCCCCTGTATTTTTTTTGTACCAGAAGGGACGTTTTATTGATGTCAAAATAAATTATAGATGTCATTTTAAGTACAAAAACATTTAGGCCTGTACAGTAAATTGATCATAATGAGCACAATTTTGTGCAATTTTCTTCTGTGTTTATTCCGGATAGCCCAAGGCAAGGCACACGCTGTGACGTAAAATGTTACGTTTGCTGAGATATTCCACGTCCGGTGATTTATGATACTCCATTTACGCCCGACAGGCGGCGCTGGTGTAGCTCTTCATTCCGTTCGTTCGTTCGTCGTCTGCTTCAGCCGGGACTACTTTCTCCTTCATTTTTTTTCTTCCTACACGTTCTAGGTGCTGCTTGCTGTTCGGCAGCGCTTTGTGGCCTGTATTACTCTCTAGTGTTGTTCAGTTTTGTTTGCTTTATTGTAAAACATGTAATAACCAGCACATAACACGGGCCATCTCATCTAGCTTACCATAAACCAGGCATAAAGCTACAGTCTGCGTGTGGCTGCTATTTATTGGATTGGCGAGAATGTTTTGATGTCTATCGACAATTTTGTTGCTCTTTTATTGGGTGCTCGTTACATGGGCATGAATATTATTGCGAAATAAAAATGAAACAAGTGTTTATAGCTCTATTAGTAGTATTGGATTGCGTCCCACTGTGAAATTACATTCGCGATTGCCAGCTGATTGTCATTACATTCGTAAAGGATATAAACATGATTATATGAACAGATAACACAGATGATGAGATGACACTTTGTATTTATTGCAATAGAACACAACTGATACGTATTTGGAAGCAATTGAACACATATGGAATGCTTTTCAAAATGTTCGCATGAAATCAATTATCAAGTGTTTAATATTGGCAGTGTTAATGTTTTACACCACTTATAAGAATATTCATGTAAAAAATTCGAGCATTACATAACACATATATTCACTGCATGGCCAAGCTTATTGGAAACATTTTCCAAATACCAACATACATGCAACATCTATAAATGATATTTATGGATATTGTAAGCTGTTGAAAACAAGCTGCTAACGTCGCATATACCTGGTTATACACGCGTGTCTGGTGCTAATTTGATTTCGTGGCAATATATATCACCACCCTAAATCGATTGAAAATTATCATTGCCATGTATTCTAGTTTCATATCATGAAAAATATGTTAAAAACGATATTCATTGCTCTTTGCGTTACAAATATGCATCATTATTTTGCCCAGAAGGCAGCCATATTTTATTGGCAAGCTTGCATTATGAATAATTACGATTTCCCTATGAACAAACAGCTGTACATATATTACAAAATGCTATAGGCATTAATTCGAATGTCATCGTGGAATTAATAGATATCTACAACATGTGATTTCCTGTTTCTTGTGGCATGTCAGACGGGAACAAATGGTCGCCTACTACATATATTTATTCAGCTCTCATTAATTAAAATCAACATTTTGTCAACGCACACGAAGAACATAGATACACGCGCACCATGTGTGCTCGGCACGTCCTTTGCCCTCTAATTCCAGTCACCTTGACCCTTTGAACTCATTTTGACGCCCCGAGGTGTCGCCACTGCTACACGCGGTCACGACTGCGCGCCCCCTAGCGAATGAATGTGGGCGGAGCGGTGTTAGTCATTAAAAGTTTGGAGGCGCGATCTGCATGAGAGATCACCATCCAATCACGTCGCGTCTTCTGCTTTAATTATCCACTGCGGACCCTCCATCCATCAATCTGTTGTCATGACGACGAGCCTCTGCGGTGCATAATTACCTCGAAAGCACCTGAGATTTTATCACACTCATACACACTAACACACACCCATGTGGGACGCTGCATTGATATTCTGCCCTAACAACCATCGATCTATGCATTGGCTGGGGAACTAGAGAGTAAGGACCCAAGAAGAATGGACAAAAACAAGTTCCTTTCAAGGTTGCTCGCGCCCTGGCCAAGAAAACAAGGGCGTCGACACTACAAGTCTCTTTTGCAATCAGCGTCCATAATGCGCAGTAATTCACATGCATATAAAGTAGGCGCAATTCCATTTTGGTTCGACCCAGGAGCGACGAACGACCTTGAGAATAATTTCACCCAACGCTAGAAAGCGCGATGCCCCTGCAGCATACTGCTTGATTACAACCTAACAAATTGCTTTCGTGCTTGATGATCGTATTTTTCCTCCGACCTATTTTCTGGGTTTTTTCTCTCGCGTGCACGCCCCTGCTACACCCCCTGATAATCTGATTGTCCCTGCCCTTTACAACCGTCATCCCTCTGGGTCATAGCCTTGCACTTCTAATGTTCTATCTTCGCAGGAACTTATAGCGAAGCCCACCCAATGCAAATTTAGTTCCCTCTCCGTTCCCTTTCATATTGATAACGATTACAAAATATCATATCTCTCTCGATATTGAAGTCAATTTGTAATCTGGACGTTTGGAATGAACTACATTTGTGATTAACCCCACAGCCAAATCGACCTTGAAATGGAGACGTGTTTAGTTTACACCAATGCAATGCCTGGGAGCTTTCAGCCAACTTTCCTTTCCCAGTACCATTTCGAATTACGTTGGTCTGGCCAACAAGGGGACTTGTTAAAAACGAACCCCCCCCCCCCCCCCTCTCTCTCCCTCAGTCCGATTATAATCCCCATGCTCATAACATTCACCGGTGGACATATCCATCTTTCCCCAGGCAGTTCAAGGACGTTTGAACACGGTGTTTCTGAAGTGAACACGAACGAACGCGTCCCCTCAAACCGGGTGTATCAATGCGACCGTTGAGCATTCCGTCGGTCACAGCGATGGCAGCCGTTGCACCGCTCCGTTTTCAGCGGCAGTGAGGCCTCTGGGATCTACCGCCGTCTCATATCTCCGAATCCAAGCCGCCTTCGTCATCGGTCATCCTGTCAAAGCGAAACAGAGCAGGGTATTATTAAAATAATGACAAGATTCGGCATCGACTACCGTGTTTCGATGGGGGTGTGTTCAAAAACCGAACATTGCCCCCGATGAAAACTAAATTGTGCACGAGGAGGAATGAAGATGAAAATGCAAATATGGTCATTTTTTTCCCCCTTTGCTTATGGCGTAAGCGGTTTTAGAGTAATCGCTGGAGTTGGGTGGCTGGTCGGATTGAACGTGGGCGATTGTACAATTTCGTTCTATCGTTGTGCTCTATCTTGCCGTGGCCTGAGGCGAAATAGATACAAACTTGCCGCTGTGGCATTTCGAAACAAATTGAAAAATAAATGCGTCTCTGCGCAGCATACTTCAGTGTCTGGCCTGCCAGTTTGTCTACCCGCAGTGACAGATTGTGTCCAGTGTCAGTCGTCTAGTTTCTTGTTTATACTACGCGATAAACGTATAGGTGTATACGCATAGATAAATGTCATGCTTCACATTCTATATATCATCACCTTAATCCCCGTCACTGATTGAAGTGTCTAGTTTTATCCAATATCAGTGCGAACGCGGCGCACAACAGCACCAAAACCTTTAACAACATATATATCCACTGGAAAGAATCGAGCCTGTTCATTATCCATGAAATAATCTGCTGTGAAATTAAAAAGACAAGTAAAAAAAATGAGATGGATTATTTCCTAGCGTTTGCAATTTCGACAAGGATAAAAAAGATACCAAATTAAAAAGGAGAAGATATCTACTTGCATATGAATTGGGGACAATACAGGCACTCCTCAACAACCAAATTGCTGCAAATATATTCTTTTGCAAAATGCATGACCCAATGAGAGATTTTCCACAAACTTATCGAATTTTCAACCTGGATTTTCATCTTTGCAACAAGCTTTCGTTCATTGTTCTACAACGCGTGCTATCTATTATCTGCTACGAGTGTGATCAAAATGCGAAAATAATATCAGCTGATATTGACCACTGTGCCATTAGTTAAAAAAAATTGAAGTCATACATCACAATAGTTTGAAAATAACGTTTGCACATCGATATTACAACTTGGATTCAACAGCAACATATTTCCACTTCCGGTTAGGAGAGTCTGATGGTTTAAGTGACAGTATAAATAATATCATTAATGACATCAATGATAATGTTATTAGTGGTTTCAGTAGTATTATTCATTCAAACAGCAATAAGGAAATATATCCATAGATATAATGGTTCTTTTTTCCCTTTGTTATTGCAAAACGACCGTAGTGTAGTAACATGTATTTGCCCTTATTGCAGCAAAGAAATTCCCCACCTCGTTCTATGCTTGAAATACGATCCGCGAAAAAGTGGTCATAGAATGGGCGAGAATTGCGTGTTTTATAACCTCCGACAAACACTACAGGTCGTTTGGCTGCACCTTCAGTGCCGAGTTATAGAGTGTGGGGTACAGAGTTTGATAGTTATGTGAAGTTATGAGGCCATTTTAGCGATTGCGAGGCGGCATGCAGTGCAGAGTTATAAATATTGCGTGTAACTGTGTCAAACGCGTCTATTGGCAATGAATTGTCCGATAAATTGGCCTCTTAACTCGGTTTTTATAGCGGTACGATTAAATCTTGTCTCCGTACAATGATTACTTTCCCCAGGTGCCTAAAACGTACTCATGAGTGAGTTTTTATTGTTTGTTTACATCCGCTGACCACTTCGTTATGGTATCGTTGTCCAGTTTGCTGTCAACGATGGGTTTGCGGACTATTTTCAAACATTGTGCTAAGAAATACACTTGTTCATTCAGTGTAACAGACCGTGTTGTTTCTGTCACGCAACCATTCATAGCTTGTGGTTGCAACTTCAACTCGCAATAAAATGACAATGATCAAAAGATGAAGACGCAAACTTATAACAAAATGTCAATAATGTCAAGAATGTTTTTTTTTCTATCAATATGATATGATATGATATGATATTGTCAAATTCCCCCAGGGCCTGAGCGGAAACGAGGACGACAGACCTACACACGGTATCAAACCCTGGAACTGGAGAAGGAGTTTCACTTCAACCGATACTTGACGCGGCGACGGCGCATAGAGATCGCGCATGCGCTCTGCCTCACTGAGAGGCAGATCAAAATATGGTTTCAAAATCGGCGAATGAAGTGGAAAAAAGAGACTAAACAGTTGGAAATGCTTCGTCAAACAGGCGAATTGGCAGACGGGCTGCTCTTCGATGACAAATAAAGTTGTTTTTATTTAATAAATGGGCATTTATAGATGTAAAGGCGTCATGGAGTGTTTGTGAAGCTTAGGGGTGAATGACGTACATACCTTTGTCAGTAAATACTCTCATGTTTACATGCGAGTACATTCAGATGTAGGTGTAATGTCGTACTCTATCCGTATGTTCGATGTAAATGCAGATGAAGATTTTCCGGATTTTGTATATGATATTTGTTCGTGTGTTAACGGATAGTGTGCAACATAGTGGATAGTGATAGTGTGAATGAGTGTTCTAGGCGTTTATTGCCAGGGTGACATACCATATATAGAAAACAAATGAAGATGTAAGAGTGCTTTACAGTGTTTTGTTTTGTACAAATCTGTATGTATCGCAAGTGTGTTTGTATTGTACACTCTAAACAAATATATACCTGTAGATGTAGTTAGAAAGCTACTGATTTTCAAATACGATGTAAAACTATCGAAAGGGTAACTTGTTTTATGCATTATTACACATATATTTACTGGCCGTTTTGGTTATCAGTTTTGTTGATAAAACAAACCAGGGTAAATTTATACGAAATTGGATGGTTTCGTTACAAGTAAAACGAAATATTATGCAAAATTACGATGCCACGCACGGTGCATGTTGAAGAAAAGGGTAATTTGATCAGTACGGTGCCAGGGTAAATCGAACCGTAAGTCCACATCCCTTATGGGGTAATACTATGTTGAGACACAATCTGAGGCAATATTTTATGATAATGTGTGTATGGAATAACGCGAGATTTATATATTGTGCAATATTGTTTAGAGCATAGACAATATTAATTTGAAAGAATCGAAAATGATGTAATGTCTGATTTTGTACAAAGAAAAATGTTTGTAATGGTAATGTTGTTGTTTGAATTCTTACTTTCAAACACACACAATGTTAGTATTTGTAATGATATGTGTAAATACAAGTATTACCAGGCAAATGTGCAACTTTATCATTATGAAATGGGCTTAGAAATGCATGAGATATTTTGTTTTTCTGCATTTCTAAATATGACAGAAAACTGCAATTTTTCACAAAATATTAAATTCTTTGAAATTACGTGTTCAATATTGTGGATATGACTTATATGCTGACTTGGAAAGTCTAGAATGTTTAAACAACAATATCCTTTTCTATCTTTCGGTGACTTCTGAAGTTGTTCTGCTGCATAAGATGCATAATACATATTATGGAACTGTTAAAATTCAATTTTGTTTTCCACTGCATCCGATGCATATTGTTATAGACCTGTTACAATTCAAAATCTGATTTCTCCAATACAACTTTTACAAAATGGTCTGCGACCTGTATTTTCGAATTGCTTTAGGGTATAACCTTGATTCGATGTTTTCTCTACGAGCTCGTGTCAGGGTGAGTTACTATGGTAACCAATTAATGCTTGTATTGAGGTGTTATATTGCTTTATTGCCGCGCAATTGTTAGTTTACAAGGTTTACGTGATGTTTTGTTTCGTTACTCAAATCGATGTTGCTTTACAAAGCTGTAATTAAATGCATAAAAAATACAAATTAAAATATGGATTTGCAGAAGGGGTTTATATATTGTATGTTGTTTTGTCTACAGTGATTGGATCTGTCATTACATGTGTCATATTGATTTTTGGAGAATGTGGAAATTATGAGTGTGTTTTTATGAGTGGAGTTTCAACATGTAATTGCAATGGTCATTTGTATATGTACAGGTTTTTCCGCACAAAGTTGTGAATTTGAATATGTTTGAACATGTCGTGATGTTTGGTTGGTTGGTTATATTTGGTGAAGTGTTTCCATTATATTTAAAAAGACACCAGCATTATTTTGTTTGATTGATTTATTCATTTAACACAGTTAATTGTCATACCATCAGCAATATCCTTGAACTGATATATTTGTATCGGTAATTGGTACTTGACCACCTTTACAATTAAAACAAATCGATAAGTAAACCTGATTTAAAAAACAAAATCAATATCTTGTAGAAGTTGGCACAAAAATATCATCACGAGAAAATTGTCACAATATTGTATATTGTTTTAACGTCATATCATTACGGATTTTTGCAGCTAAAGAGTATATGCTTATCATTATAATATCATTCGAGTTATGTAGTTTTAGCGGTGGCTAGGCAATTTATACAACAGTATACATATTCGTGTCGTATCGTCTGTAATGCGATGTTTTCTCGTGGCGATTTATTGTCATAAACATAAAGCGAGAGGGGATGACGCACATTTGAATATGACAAAATGGTATGTTGTGCTCATGTGGTTGGAATTTTCTTTCTCTTTGTATGTAAATGTATAATATTTATGAGTTGTGTGAATATCATATTATAGCTATTCTATGGACAACTGATTAAACTGTACTGTCATGGACTTTTGTTGTTTATTTTATCAGTATATTATAGCATGATGTAAGAAGCCAGAGATCCATCATTCCAAATACCACGGCCACATTCATGTCATTGAGTATTCAATAGTTAACCGATTGCATCAAATGTTAATAATAAGTGCTCTAATGATGTTATATCTAGTAGGACGTCACTTTGTTGTACTAAAATATTTCAGTGGTAAAGGTTCGGATGCAAATTTCGGTGAAAGAAAACGTTCAGCGGGTATTAATAGTAGGAGGTGAAAGGTGAAAATAAGTTTTTTTCGTTCACGGTTTAATTTTGTTGAAAGTTTGTCCCCTTTGAATCGCCAGTACGATGTTGTGGGGCACAGGCCACTTGTTACTATGGCAACGTCTTCGGTTTACCATAGAGACATGACCACCGCCCTATTGGCTGAGGGGGTCATAGGAGATTAGTTTATAATTCAATAGGTGTGTCCAGCCGGTTAAAAATTCCCTTTCGTCGCCCACTGCACTCCGACACTCTTGCTTTTAGCTATATCCCTTCGTGTCCACTTCACAACGGCACCAGAAATATCGTCTTTCGGCGGAGGTAGTCGTCGGTGATGAGAAAAACGAAATTGCCATGCACCCTGTAGAACCGAGCTTGTGTAATGAATTATTGATATATCACAAGCCTATTCTACAGTGTACGTGGAAATTCCTAAATATCGTCAAGACGCATCGACTGATCCCAAGCAATTGCCAATGCATGGACGGGGCGATTGACAGCGACGAAGTCCATCAATTGAAGAGCAGCTAACAATCTGTCCACCTGATGCGTTCATTGCTTATCCAATCCATTCCAAAAAGACTCGGTGTCTTCCCAGACAAGGTGCAAGGACAGACTGCCAATGTGCGGTGGTGAGAGACTCTTTGTGCAAGCCAGTCAGACGTCCGTCCACTGCACGGTGTGAAAGCCGAACGCTACAGGAATGAGACCTCTACGGCGTGTAGCAACGCTGGATATGGGAGCTTTTGTTGGGGGTCTTTTCACGGGTAAAAATATTTTCTCACGAGTGGTCCCTCGGTGAGACCCCCGAAGTTCCCAAGGAGTATGCGAAGAGGCAGCAACAGGCAATGGCAAGGGCCAGGCTTCCGACGGAAGGAGATGCTTCTCCAAGCAGCCTGCTGTAATAGACAGTGCAAAAGAGAAAATAAAAAAGAAGAGAAGAAACTAGGAAAAAATGCCTTTACAGCACGAACGATAACATTCCGCTCAAGTGGGGAGACCAACTCCGTGTAGGGGCAGTTATGCATATTTATCACATCCATACTTAAGGCATTAGCCGCGGTAGACGAGAAGACGTAAGCAATAGTAACACGTGCATTCCAGTTGTGTGTGTGAGAATTTCACCGACGCATAGATAAGGTGTTGTGTTATGCATGTAATGAATGATGGTGAAAAAACCCCATAAAATAACTTACGAAATTTATGCGTTTTCATATTAACATCTCCACCCATTATAATATATCGGTTCGTTAACCGTAAAATAAGGACGAAATATAGAAAGTAAATTATACATAACGACTGACGTCATTTCCTTGTGTAAATTCTCAAATGAAGTGCCTCTCGTGTTGCATGTTTTTTTCTATAATTCCAACAAGAAAAGCTCACATGTGGACCACATGGACTGATTTGTTTACACTGCCAGTAAACCTGGCTTGTAGAACAAGTCTGGGGTCAACGACTACAAACCAAGGAACAAAATCTGTCGCGTGATTGCTCGAGCTTTACACGTGACCTTGAAGTTTAAACAAGGTTCAAATATTTCCCAGCAATATTTCATTTATTTCCTATTCTTTATTTGACTAACTCGATCTTGTTCCGCCTGTCCCAAGCTTTTTTGAGCAATGAAATAACCAATATATTTCCAGTGACGTGTAATTTAGATAATGGCTTTTAAAATCCAGCCAAAAGCATGATGGATAGGTCAGCTTGATTGGTCCTGTTAAGAGCAGACAGTCGATTTCAGAAAAAGAGAGAGAAAACTTGAAATATTTCACATTGACCCCTGGAAGAGTTTTTTTTGTTCCGTTCAAAGGGAGCATTCAGTATCTGAGTGGTCAGACACTCGTACCATGCCCCTGGAGCTGATAAGGAATGCTCCCTTTAGTCAGGCACATTGGGACGAAGGCCAGCTGGGTTTTCAAGAGTTGAGATAGGTCAGGCCCCTCCTATCGCTACTCCATAAATTATTTTTCCCTCTCTCACTTGAAATATGTTATTCCGAAAACATTTTCGGGGTTAAACAATGCACCTTCCCGCAGGGCAGGGCTGCTGCACTCCGCTGTAGCAAACACACCCGTCTTGGCTAAGAAGCTCAATGGCTATGGAGATAACGCTCTACGTATATGGAAGCCCTCGTCCGAATTGACGTCCATACTCGAAACAAGGAAATGCTTTCACTGCTCGTTAAGTGTCTGTGTCGTTTGAAAGAGCTTCCATTAACCGGACGGGAGAGAAAGTGTGGTGGAGTTTTGAATAATCAGCACTACATTGGCAGTGACGAGGTGGTGGCCGGGACCACTCACAAGGTCTGTCTTACTTCGTGCGGATCCCTGAACCCCCCCCCCCCCGGCCTCATGTCTTTGTCATGACAACTGAATGTCCAGTATCACAGGCAGACCAGGTCCCGACCCCGTTCGTGATTAGATCCAGTGTTCCGCAGAGTAATCTGGCATCTACCCATTGGGTCGCGTTGATTGGAAGTGCCGTGAAACAAACGCCCCGTGAAATTTAAAAGCTCCAGGAGGTGTCACTCAGCATAAAGAAAAGACGAGTCTCGCGAAAGCGCTCCCCAAATTTTCCAAAATAGAGGCTTTATTTCCTGATATAATAAAGCGCTGTAACGTTATGTATGTGACCCCAGCCGTGGGATATATAAAGGATCTGATCTGTCATTGTTGGGGGAAATATGTCCCGAGTTTGCAACGCAATCGACAAGTAATGAAAATCGATTGAGCCCCACAGTAGGAGTGGACCATGGTGGGGGTTTTGGGACCTCTTGACTCCAGATGAACTTCTCTCGATTGCTTTCGGCCCAGCAGGAATTCTAAATGCGTTTGCATCTGGCGTCTTTTCGTAACAAATTTCGTTTGTGTTTCCTTTTTTCTCACGTTTTTTGGTCTCTGACTGCAGTTGTCCATCGAGCTATGGAAGGGCAAAGAAGACTAGAAACTCTCGGACAAAACAAGGAGCAAGTTGATTAGTCTTGGGACATGACGCTGACGTTGACTCCCAAAGATCCGAGGTCCCCAGCTTCGAGGGTCGTCCCCTTGTCACAATAATACGTGACCACTGTGATGGACTCCGGGGCAGATCTCATCAGTAGGAGCCATCAGTGTGAAGGCCGCGATGACATTAATCCAGCGAAGTCCTTTTCTGCCAAAGCACCCAGCACCACCCCGACCAGCCCTCGCGGTCCACCCTTTGGCATCCTGACCAGATTCTGATAAATGGAAGATATCACTTATCTGGGCTACCAGTTGACCCGGCTGATCGAGATTACTACCTCTAGCAAGTGACCTTCAGATTTGTAGAGCAATGCCCCGACCACCGCCATTGACTCTGACTCTTTGACCCTGGCCAGGGACAGATATCTAGGAGATCGCCGATCTTCCTCGGGAGAATTGGACCTGGGTTGCGATGTTTTACGTTGTTGAAAGAGGTATGCAAGCGAGTAAATGAAGGTGAATCCCTAAACGCCTTGACCTCGCTGTCCTAATGAATGGGATGTTGCCTTGATGTGTCCCCACTGCCCCACTAATGACCGCTGGTCAGTCCCCTGATGGCTTAGAAATATGCGTAAATACGGGTCTTGTAACCGCGCATGCGCACTTTGGACTTTGGTTCAAGGTGTTTTCCGGGGCTTCATTTTTATTGATGTTAGATTTTCCGCGCAGTAATTTGTAGGGCTGTTTTCGTTGTGACTTCTTTGTTTGTTAAATAAGCCTTGTCTATAACAGATGTTTGTAAAAAAGATGGCTGTTCTTACAACGTAATTTGTATTCCTAATTCTTTGTCGCATCATCACCAGCAAGCCCAGAAAATAAATTTGTCTTGTATACATATTTAATGGCAATCAAAACGTGTTACACCGGTCTAGCTCAAACGGTGAGCGTGATAAACGTGATTTTCTTTGCAGTTTTTGAGAGACAAAATGCATGCAAAATAAACCGACTGTGATTTGACAAATGGCTTTTTGACAAACAGGGAAAATGTCTGATCAGGCTGGAATGAAATCGTTTGTTCGCCTTCGTTCGTGAGTTGTCCAGAGCAGTGATGCATTATAAAGAATGATATGACTGATGCCTGTAACTTCGTGGCTGCAATGCATCAATCCGCTGACGGATTATGTGGCCGCGACAAAGACGTGCGGCAAGACGCACGACAGGACCAGGATAAGTAATCGTTACATTCACTGTCAATTCATCATTTTCTAGACGTCCCAGCACAATTGAATTACTGTGGCGCGAGATATTCACTGGCAGCTGAGGTTTCGCGCCCTCGCGCATAAACACATTAATTAATCGGATGTTATGGATCCAATTCTGCTGCGTGGTGACTCTTTTGTTCGTGAATTGAGCGTACGAAACACGTGTAAATTGACAAAAATACCGACGATTTATCACCGCGTTAAATCCAATATCTAGGCGCTAATCCTGTACTCACACTAACATTAAATACGAACAAAGTACTTTCTAAAAAAAAATATCTCGACTTGAATTGAAAATATATTACTCATCAGGCGTTGAATGAGCAAAACTTATATACAGTTTATTTGGAACACGATATGTTAGATTGCATATTGCAATTTTCATCACACAATTCACATTAGAAGTATACATGGAATGTCTGAGTAGATTGAAAGCTCTGCGTCTTTCACAACACATTCCCAAATCACCAACTGAGTCCGAAACCTTCAAAGCAACTCTAAATTACATTTGAGATGGAGAAAAATATATATCAGAGGAGAAAATAAAGACGAAGAAAGAGCTGGATGGAATGAATAAAAGTAGTTGTTCTTCACCAACAAACTTGCTGGCTTGTCAGTGGCCAAAATAGATTAGGTTTCCCTGATTTCCACTCGATCATGGAACTTCATGCATTATTGAGGGCAGAACAATGTAGAAGAAATCAGGGCGGCTTTACCCGATATAACGCCAGTCTCTATACGACCAGGCGAAACACGTCTTGGTGCGCAGTTGAGTTTTTTTCCTCTCTTTTTCTTCTCTTTTCTTTTCTCCCGTTGGGTTTTAATACCGCTCCCCGCGTGGAAACCTATCTGCCATTCATTATAGAACTTGTCAGTAGAAGATGGAGTACGTTGGCTGTATAGAGGGGCTCATTTGTGGGCTGACCTTCCCGCTACTGAGGGCCAAATACATGAAAGCGAGAGCGGAATTGAGGAGAGGAAGGGGGGGGGGGGTGTGAAGGAAAAGTTCTTCAAGTCCTGTCCGCTATGTTTTTCTCTTTTCCATTTTGAAAGCTTGTCTGATAATTTAGATACGAAAAAACGTGATCCAGCTGAAATTCCTTGACTATTTATTTCAGAATTCGGCACTTTGGAAGTAACGAATTTTGGGAAAGAGTAATGCGTCGCCCGCATACACAAATCATACATAATACTATATCCGCTGTTTCTCAACAAGTTTGAATGACAACAGATGATAATACCTACATATCGATATATATCATTTTTTTTAAAAAAGACAAATACAGAGTATCAAATTCGCCTCACCTGTCCTACAGGTTGAAACTAAACTTGAAATATTGTTGTTAATTTATCTATGTCACTGGCAACTAACGCACTACAGGGTCGGGACTTTAATGTATGCAACAAGATCTGTAATTAGGGATAAAAATATCTAATACATTTGCGTTATATTTACATATGAATTCTAAGGCTTTTTGGTCTTCTTCTTTTCTTTTCTTTATTCACAAATTTTGAAAAAAACATTAATAAAAACTCAATAAAAAAAAAACACGTGGATATTTTATCGCTTGATCTATACCTGAAAACGAACATTTTTAACATCGAATAAAAAGCCTCGATTGATAGCAGTGGCACAAATTTGAGGCTGTTTTGTGGTATATTCCATACAGAAAAAAAGGAAAACAACTCCCAATCCCCACTTCGCCATCAAGTCCCCCACAAAAGAAAATCACTGAACCTAGAAAGTGAACCCATTTATTCGACAACAATATAGAATAGATCAACCCCACCCCAATTATATCCCAGCACACACTGCGATGAAATGCACTCAATGCGTCCACAAAGGAGCCGACCCTTTGCTCGGTCACGTGACCAAGCTTGCAGGAAGGAAAATGACGATATATTTCAAATTTTTAATTCCACCTTTCAAGATCGAAGGTCGCCGCTCACAATTGGCGATCGAACTTGACAAAGAGACCAGAGGTGGCTCCCGCTAGCCTGCAGGGCTCCCCTCACCTATTATATTTTTTTTGTGGCTAGGAAGCCTTTTTCCCGGGGGAGGAGGGGGTATATTTTCCGCCCCTTTAACACCGCTGGGGAGATTAATGTCAAACAATCATGCACGGTGGGGACAACACGAGTAAAAAAAAAGATCTCTCCAGCACACTCCTGAAAGAAGAGGGAGCGGACGATGGACGATGTGTCACCCAAGACCTTGACAAGCGCCCGATGACGTGATCCCAGGACCTCAAACATAAATTTTTGACCGTTTAAAAGAACCAGTGGCACTGCAATTATGGTTTCCTAATTACTGCCTAGGGCGGGGGTCGGCCCCTCGAGAGGGAACTCCTTCCCCCACTGGAGACAGACTGTTACACTATCCCCTATAGTCCTCGAAAGTGTCCACTGCCACGTTGTGTACGATCTTGAGCGACTCATTTCAAGAACATAATGGAATATAATAACCCTTGCCTGGGGGCACAAATCTGGACAACGCGTGCACCAATATTCGACAGACACCTCTCCATATATAATGCGGAAAAGGTGTCCCCACCCTACCCAAATTGGGAAATATCTGGTTCCACACTGGAGTCCCTGGTTTGATTTATTAGGAACATGAAGAACTGACGCGACCAAAGGGGACCCCACCTTTTTATTACTCGTTTTCGATCGATGCCTCTAGAAATAATGTCAGTATTTCTGCAATGTTGCTTCCATTTTGCGAGTCCACTTCTCTTGTTTTGGCAATAGCTTGGACACGTGCTAGGGCACAGTTTCCCGAGCTGAGATGGATATTCCCGCGTGTGTATAGAGATAGCGGTCAATAGAAGGTCAAGGACACAATGTTTCCCTTTTTCTTGCGTTCCTTGCAGAGCTCAGCTCACGTTTATAAAAGCGAGTGACCACTGGAGAGGGGGGCGGGGGGGGGGGGAGGTGCTCGTGCAACACTCGACCTTCTGGTCACCATACACAACTCACTGTTATATATTAAAACTAAACTGAAACCAAAAGATACTAGATGTCACCCGCGGGCAAAAAGGTGTAGACATGTAATAACATTATTTCTCGACGATGTTGTGATTCAAAGTGTTACTCTGTCGCAACATATTTCTCTCTACGCGAATTTAATCTGTAAGCTGTGTACACCAGATATCTTCATGGGAAACTTTTTAGGATTTTTTTTTCTGGAAACACATTTTACTAATTTCATCTCGTCGCTAAATGCGAAAGATTCATTTATCAAACCTCATCTAAAATTCATAAATTACGTCAGGCTTTCTCGCTGACTTCAACAAAGTTATTCAGGTCAAAATCAAAGTGGGGCTTGATAGATGGTTAATATATACGATATATCATCAAACGTATCCTGATCACAAAGAGCGGTCTGATAGGTTGCTGACGGATGGAGCACGGGGAAAACACAGTGTCTCTTTTATACGCCGTGAAAATTACCATTTTTCATTTTTTATTTGCCGAAAGATTGCATCGTTCGAAATTATGAAGTACGGAATTTCTCCTTTGAAAATTTGAATAAAGATGATGTTGATTTATTTAAGGGTGTTGTTTCTCATTAATGGATGGTCCAGCAAAGGAAATTTTTAGATTTATTTATTTCGATGGTTTTTTTTCATGTGAATTGCATGCAAAATGTGTAGATTACACAAATATAATATGAGTAATTATTTACCCAATATATTGTTCAGTAATAAGGCACTAGAAATCTGCAATCACATATAAACCGGTTTTTTTTTTGTGGTGGCATCTATGTTTTTTTTCTTGTTTTTTTTCTTCAGAAAAATAAATGTACTCCTCACAACTATGCTGATCATGAGATTAAACACCTGATCTGTTCCATTT
Source organism: Terebella lapidaria (assembly GCA_949152475.1). Classification (NCBI taxonomy): domain Eukaryota; kingdom Metazoa; phylum Annelida; class Polychaeta; order Terebellida; family Terebellidae; genus Terebella; species Terebella lapidaria. Next base: position 6,052,687 of record OX424567.1, read on the forward strand.
TTCATTCTTATCAACAGAAAAAAATAGCCCAAGGCGAGGGTTTGGGCCTGTCGGGAGTGAGTGGGATAGAACAGCTAGATATAATTAATCTTCTGGCGGATCCGTTGCCATGGCAACCTGATCGATTTTTCAGTGAGAGCCATGTTCGCTATTTCAAGAATTGATGGATGACTCGGTGCAGCGTTTTCTTCTGCCTTATTTTTTCTTCATCTTCACACGTGTGCGGAAGTTCAGCCAGAAAAAAATACAGATAAGGGGTATGTGGTGAGAGGGGGGGGGGGCTACATCGAAAATTTGGGAAAGGGTCAATACATCATACATAAATACGTCAGGATCTAGGGTAAAAAGCAATATTCTTCCCGTAACTCATTATCTTCACTGAAATGCCTTTGTCATTGCGCCCGTGTGCATGCGATGAAATCAAAGGTCCGAATTTGCCAAGAGAAAGAGGGACGAACGCACCCGATAAAGACGCTGCACAGGAAATGAGCAGGGAAAAGCGATACGTCACATCCGGTTGGAAATAAAAGCGACGTCATCTGCACGAGACTCTCCTGAACTCGAGCGGGATGATGAAATGTAAGAGGAACAGTGAAGTCGGATGTCACAAGGCGAGAAACCTGCCGAGATAATCAGGTTTACGGGAAGTCATTCCATTTTCTGCTGCCACCCCCTCCTCATATCAATGTGGGTGTCATTTCCCCCATTCAGCTTCCTAATGCAGTTAAAACTTTTACTTCAACACGTAAAACATTTATAATCAGCCAAGAGTATATGACTGGAAAAGTCTTGAAATTGGCATAAGAAACGAACACCACTTTGCAACATCACTTCTGAAGGAAATGGCAAGAACATGTAATCAAGAAAGCGTCTGAATATTTAAACGGTACATTACTGTCACAGTAGGAGCACTTTGATTAATGTAATCGTCTTCCATTCAAGGTCCAGAAATGTTAGAGTTTGGGAAAGATTTTATCCCCAGTAGGCTTAATCTTCATCGTGATGAAATTAGTGACTTACAACATATGGATGTCGTTTTTTATTTATTGTACAAAATTCATGAGTGACCTCAATATTATTATTCCACAGCAAAAAACAATTTTCCGTTTTCAGGTTAAGTAAATGAGTATATATTTTTTTTAGCCTAAATACCATTTTGGAGAATGAAAAACAAATTCATAAAATCGAAGAAAAACGAAATATTCCATTATCGGTATTTCCCCTGTTTCTATACTGCTACATTAAAATAAACAAAACAAAAAAGGAAGTAAATTTCTTGATATAATATTCAGGTAATGCATCTCACTTAGAATAGATATTAGGCAATATAGCCGGAAAATGGCAACTTCTGGGGACACATTCGTCATAATCTGTCATATTTCTTTCACATGCGTTCTCTTTAAATTTGACATATACGGACATTAGCGAAATCGAGTGGTTCCAAATTAGCTTAACTTTTTTGGGCTAACAAGTCATCGTTCTCAATACAAATAAATAAAGCATGTCATCAGTTCCATGCGAATCTCTTGAGGGTATCAGCTGCCTTTGAAATGCACTTTATGGAAATGATAAAACCATAATCAAAATGCCATCGGGATACAGAATAGGACAGATTATGACAGATGGTTTTCGGGACAAAGTCACATGGGGGAACAAGTGAAGAGCAATATTCTACTAGACGCCAATGTTGAATTTCATTACGTTAGTTTACGTAGGGCTATCTATGTTCAACATTCATCATCTTCATATATTTATTTATTTAATTTATTTATTTATTTACAAAAATTTTTATTTATTTTTTTATCTATTCATTTATTTTTCACTATTCATTTATTTATTTATTTATTCATTTATTTTTCACTATTTATTTATTTATTTATTTATTTATTTATTTATTGTCTTAAAACACCTTTTGCCTGATACATCATACAAATGTGTCCCTGGTTCTTTCTATGTCATATTTTAGGTGCTAAAAAATAGCGAGCTGTAACTCGATTAACCTTTCAATGCATGATATTTGTTCTTGATAAATACACTGAAATTTCAATAATGACCCTCATAACATGCAGTATGTTTTCGTTTTCTACCACTCGTACATTAATAATGGGAAATATGCCGTCAATATCTGATATTTCGTTGAATGTTCATTCTAGGGTCAATGTTTACATCCTGGCTAGAGTCAACGGCCGCCATCTTGGAACTACTTTTTTTTTCAAAATGGCGTCCCTTTCAAAACAATTTTAACGAATATTTAGACACCAGCAAAAAAATGCAGACATTTATCATCGATTACTGATGAATATGAAGGTAGATACATTATGCGTTATTTGTTTTCAATGGTGGGATATATATATGCATATCATAAACTATGTAATGTATATTAGGCATCGAAAACGGGCGTTGCATTTTTTCCGCACAGGTGCTTTCGAGTAGAATAGATAATATCATTCAGTCGACATAAAGACCTTATTTGCATGTACTAATTGTCAAATGTTTCTATGAGTAAAATAAGTTAAAATTAAAATTATTTTTAATATTTATCTATTGTTCTGTACAGCAATATATGGTAATATATGAATGCTCATTCTCATTTGATAATACTCCAGATTTTTTAAGCCGTGAGTGTACAGTTTAAATTCGATAATATAATATAATATAATATAATATAATATAATATAATATAATATAATATAATAATAGGTAAATATACGATTATTATATAAATGTCAATATATTTTCATTAATATTTTACCTACAAGAAAATTATATTCTCAAATACTGATGATATTAATTATTGTTTTAATATTATCGAGTTTTAATATAATTTTACTTTGTGATATAATATATATGTAAAGTTGAAGCTACCTTCTAATTTTGTTTGGCGTTAGGCGTAGGAAACTACAATTACTCCATAATGAAGCTGCCAAAAATATGTCAACTGGCATGATTGACGAGGTACACATAAATACACCTACCATTGAAGGTTGGGTGTCGACTCCGCAATTTATGGCTCGGTTTCCTTTGAAATACGAGGTAGGTTCCGCACGTTGTTTCTGTTATGTTTCCCTGTGTCCTTTGCATGTTCGTGCCCGAAGCACTTGTCATTCAAACGCCCTCAGTTTCTGCGAAACAAAAACGCCAACGAAATCCTCCAAAACGTCTCGAATGTATTTGCGCTTTTCTCTATATCATTCAGCTGATTCAGTCTGGTTATCTTGACAAGCTTTCAGTTTTAAAATGTACGTATTCAACGTATTCCGCCGTGAACAAAGACACTTATTTTTCAGTCGATGTGCACTCGAATTGTAGCCAAAAATCCTTCCACTTTCAAACCTGTGCTCTTTACACTTGACTTGAGGAGCAAGGGGTTACAGTAAAAGTCGTTACACCGATGCAACAAGCTGTGCAGTCGCCATGTGGAGCGTATATCCGCGATGTTTTAGGGAGTTCCTGTCCAGATTTTCCATCCAAATACGCTGCTCATCTCCCAACCACGGTACCAATTCCAATCTTAGTTCAGTTCTGGTTCAGTTCGAGACCACCAACACCTGTGCGAGGGAGGCGAAACATAGGTGCCACGGTATCTTTTTGTTACGTAACAGCGGTCTGTGCTGTTGCGTAGCACGGCGTGTGGCTTGGCTCGGTAACATCCAGGAGAGTAGCTATCGAATCCCGTTATAGTTTCGCTCCGTGGTATGGTGCTGAGCCTGTTGCTTCCCACTCCTGCTGCCATAAAGTTTGCATTCTCCACGCGGTTCTGTCTCTGTAAAAAACAGAGAAAAAAATACAGATAGTGCACGGAGATGTCCGATATTTTTTTTTTTCACTCGCGGCTCTCTTCTCTTTCTTTTTTCTCCAAGTCGATGATGTAATTTGTCTTGTAAATATGTGTCTGTGGCTTAGCATCGCCGCTAAATTACAGTCCAGTACCCTGCGTTTGGTTCTTGCATCCTCTCGCGAATATTGTCCCTGAAAATTATGGACAATTTTCCATGCTCGGCAGATGCTAGATTATAACTGTGCTGTTTATTATAGTTTAATTTTCACCGTATTTATTTTTATTCAGTTCATTAGACGTTCCATACCTTCACATTATATCGTTCACTGAAAGTGCTCCTTGTTTCGTATTGTCTCTACTGGATGACTGCTACGTTTTCACAATTATTAACACTAATTGTAATTTTTTACACATCTATTTGATGTGTATTACCTTACATAAAACTCACTTCATGTCCGTCTGAAGCACGTAATAAACATACATGTATTACATTTTATGCTATTATGTTTGACTGAGTTTTCGAGCTAGACAATGCGGCATACAATTAAAACAATTCACACTGTTTTATACTTTAGATCGACAAAAATCAGGTGAAAATTTATAACATGGAAACCACTAAAAAACCAAGCTGTATGTGGTTATAGATCATAGCGATAAATATTCGACAAATAGAATTGAATCGAGGTGAATTTGTGCATGTGTGAGATGTATTGAACAGAGGCTTCAACAATATATAGCCTAAGCTTTTTCGTCTATATTTTTAAAATATGTATATTTTTCGTGTTTGTCCATGTCTTTAGCATATGCAATGGATTCCAGAATTCATATGTTGTTTCAATATACGCAGACATTTAAGCAAAACGAATAATGTTGACAATGTGAGAATATTGATATACTTATATCGTTATGACACACAACATTTGCTGATTTACGATGTCTCGTGAAGGATATTATTTGATAAAGGGAAAAAAATCACAAATTTACGAGGCACTCATGTGATGAAGTACAACAAAAAATATATGTACTTTACATTATATAATATCATAATACCACTGGGACATACGATGAAATATGTGCCAGTTTTCTATTCTTCTGAAAACTGTTACTATGTGTGATATAATAATATTATATCCTGTGCTAACTTGCGTAACTTCTTGAGTGGAAAAAAAAACCAAGACAAAAACCCAGCATAATTAATTGCAAATATTTGCATGAATGTTTAAGAGAAAACCAGGTTTTAAATTAAGTTTATATAGATCTATATGTAAATGGTGAAAAATAAACATGGAAATAAACCTGAATACAGTGAAATATTACACGGTGCAATTCGTGTTCTAAAAACGTTCAAAAAGATGGTAGGGGATCATCGATATTTCGCTGAAAGGATTCGGCACAGGTTGGGGGCAGAAGGCCGCACGATCTATCACATCAAGTCGACAGGAGGTTTTGTGTGTAAACTTTGGCAGCCCAACATAGCGTCAGCCGATCAATCTTACCAATTCCCAGTTCACAATTCAATAAATGTTCGTTCGTTCGCGGCAACGGGCAACCAAACTAGAAAAAAGCCGCACCGCCACCGAACGATGTCCAGGGGTTTACCTTAGCCACGGAATGTTTCCCCAAAAGGGGTGGACTTTTTTTTCTCCCTTTTTATCCCTCACTCTTTTGGCGCTAAAATCGATACCCTTTGCATGCTACTCGCTCTAAAACATCCCTCTCCCTCTTTCATTTTTCACTGCTCCAAAAAGTGCCACAGAGAGGGTCACTACTTCTTGTATTTTTCCCCGCTTCGTTCGACACCCCAAGCTCCCTGTAGGAGCGGGTACGGGCGAATCCCTCGCCCCTTCCTGTCCATGATGATGGATTATTCGGAACCTCAGGGTCACCGAGGCGTGGTTCATCCACGCCCCAAAGAGCAGGCTACCACGTCCCAGGCCCCGACGTTCCCGTGCCAAACTCGAATATATAAATATACAGTCTTATCTGGGCTCAGCGGTGGACATCCATCAAACGTTGAATCGTCCTGAAAGAAGTAACGTGACGAGAGGCAAAAGTAAGGCACGTAATTTAAACTCGGATGCAATTTCGACGGGCAATTCATCTTGCTGGGCTCCGTGGCGATCAAACTCGTGGTCACTCGGGTAGAAAAGGCTTCTTTGGAGGGAGGGTTTCATCGAGGGAATCCATGAGTCTCTCGGTAGATTGATAAGGGAAGGATTGGCGGGACAAAATCGTGGGGAAAATCAAATTCCCCGGCATCACCTGCTCCCTGAGCCCCGATACGTCTTGGTAACGCTCACCTGTCTTGAATGACTCCCCACCCTCCCGCTAATATTCCCAAATATAGTCCAAAGAAAAAAAAACTTCGCGATCCAACCACTGCATGGAAATTCGATATAAATATCGCAAAAGTCGATCATAGCTGTTTGCAATCGTGTAGATATCAAATAAACACGTGAAATATGTTAGATAGAGATACCGTAATCACACAGCAGAAGTACACAATATTGGTTAGTCCTATCCATAGAAAGAAAAGTCCACAACAAACCCGCCATAAATCCAGAGATCATTCAAAATTGTGTATCCATTTTGTGGTTGTTTTTCGTCAAATAATTCTAAGTTTAACAAGCTCCTGACAGTTGAAACAATTCACACGTAGAGGTGACCCAAGCAGCACGAACCGCTCAGCTGATGTCTGTGTGTACGCATATACTTTACTAGAAAAAGGTTGACCTTCATTAAGGTAGGACCATAAACCTTGCGAGGACAGGGTGTTACTTGTTCTCATCGGTTCGTTGAGTGCAATGTTACATCTCGTTACGGTGTTTTTACGACTTTAGGGCACCTATAGACCCCAAATAACCCCATCACCCCCTCCCCACCTCCCCAACTGAAGTACTGAGGTATCTTGACCGCATGGGACCTGTGCCACCTCCAGATCTGCAACTGTGCACAGCGATCACCAAGAACCTGATCCCGTTCATTGAATTAGCAAGGAGAAATATTGTGTGTGGGGGTGGCGGTGGGTCATGGATCGGCGAAATATTGCATTTTAATCGTCGGCAATCGCGCGCGAAACCCATAACACTGAAACGGTCGTAAAAACACCTCCCGTCGCACGCCAACGGACGCGTATTCTACCCCCGCGCCCAGGCCAATGTAGATCCGTTACAACGCGTGACATAAACAGCTATTACTGACCGTCGTGTTTATTGGCTCGGCTATGAGCCTGAAAAATAAACGGGCCATTTAGGTTATCTCGCGTGTGACACTAACTGACCACTTGCTATTCGAGAACAGTGATTTATGTAATGTTTCTATTGTGGCTTACCGTTAAACGGGCAGCCGCATTCACTCTTAACAATTCGTAGAGCGTGTTTCAAGAAATTAATGTTTTATGGCATCTTTAGGTAATCATAATGTCGGCAAAAAAAATAATCGGCGCGTGAACCAATTATCAAAAGGAGGACATTTATCTCAAAATTATAACATTATTACTGAAAATTATCGAGTAAACTTTGGTAATATGGCAAGCATATTGAAGATAAGAAAAAAAAATAAAAAAAAATATATATATTGCACATATTTATGCGAAAATTGATCAAAACATACCGGAGTGTACGCAAATTTCCTACTCATGGTAACATATAATAATGGGATTCACTGAAAATCGATACTTTGAAAGACTTTGTGACTTCATTTTAGCTATACATTGATTAAATTTGCATAAGTCAATAAGTGTCATTTTAGGCGTAAAGTGACATGCGATGTGTTTGCATAAAGATACAAAAATGTCCCCTCAACTGGACGCATTAGAATATTTTAATATGCTAATAGAATTATAAATGGTTATTTTAAGCAAAATGGTTATCGATGATCTTGTGATGCATTGCTGTATACATTGAGTTTATCGTTCAAAGTTTTTTCGAAGCTGTTCTTCGAGAACTTGCTCGGCTTATTTAACTAAATAATGTGTATTATGATACCAAAACATGCATTTCAGACAATTACAGTGTTTGACTAGATATATGCTCTACAATGTATTGCTCAATTTTGAAAGTGTTTCAGAATACATAATTAGTGTACACGTGAGCAGTGGCTTTTCAATCTATGAACGTAATTACCACGCCTAACTGAAAGAATTCCGCGTGTTTTGTTTCTACTGGTATATAATCACAATCTGTTCAAAATTAATAGATACATTGGTTAATAATGGAAACGATAAAGAAAAGTTATGGACCAACATAAATTGATTCAGCCCCAGATGTATTTATGTTTTTTTTCATTCTCTAACTAAAATAATATGGATTTTCGACAATGTGTCTTCAATCCCCAATTAAATCAGTTCAAAGGACACGTTTCATAAATTGTGATCGTTATCTGATCTTTGAATAATTTACGGCACAATAAACAAACCTCACATTTTCCCATTTCTTTGTAACAATAATAAGAATACACGTACGTGTTTTACACAGTCACAGTTGAAGTCACAGTCACAGTTGAATATAGCGTTCTGTTCCATTCACATGCCTAGCTCACAACATATATGTTATGCGTGATATGCAAAATATCGATGAAAAACGCAATTTTCTATCCCATTTCATTTGAAAATTAGTTAGGAAGCAACAGCTAATTACCTATATTAACCAGAAAACTAAAATGTCATAACCGATTAGGCAATACAGTGATTAGGAATTTCTGAACAAATTCTAGACTTAATGGTATTTAAAGTGTTTGAACAGAAGTTCATGTCAGATATAAACCAGAAACCTTGTGGGATTTCCACAATACCAGACTTGGAGAAAAGTGACCGCCTTCTAATATCCAATTATGCAAATATGATCAATCTCGTTCATGGAAGCAATTTATCAAAAATAATCTACAGTCATAGGACACAAAACAGTACAGCTTGAGTCGTATTTGCCACTCACGTTAGGCCATACAGAGCCCCTGCATTATGCATGCAAAGCAATTTAGTACAGGGCAGTTCAAGGTCACTTTCGGTTCGTTGTAATTAGAGTTATAACTAGATTTACAAATCTAGCAGCTCCCGGTTACTGAAATGTATGGAGGGGGAAGGGGGGGGGGGAGGGGTTGCTATACATATCAAGTTGCTAGGATGGAAGTCAATCCAAGAATCCATCTGAAGCGCGATTCCATTCATTTCATTCAGGCACTGATCAGCTGGAACATCATTACTTAAGGTTGCAACCCAATTACTCGGTCCCAAACGATACATCAAAGCTATGGCAGGCGCGATCTGCATGAAAATACCAGAGAAAATACATCTTCAATCATCGACTTGACATGCCGTAGAACCCTATCCAGACAGCGACAATGTCCCTATCTCCTTCTCCCCAAATCTCCCAGCACCCCCGCCCTTCCTCCACCCCCCATACAGACTCCCACCTACCGCATACCTACCTCAACTTCCAGAGGGGGAGGCAGTTCGACTATTGCGTAACAGCGAAGACTTCACATCATTAGGGCATTAGCGTGGGGCTATAGCCAGTTAGACTACTGTCCAATCTCCCATAGACAGCGTGTGATGGATCAGCTGAGCTTGTACAGAGCAGAGCACTGGTGACTGGTCAAAGTTGGGGACGGGATGAGCTCAGCACGACTTTTTTTTTCCTTCCATTTTTTGTCCCTCTTTAAAAACTTATTGCAATGCAGTAGTTTGTGGAATGTGCTGCAAATACAGGGATTTGTTCCAAAGTCACCAGAATATAAGTTCGAATCTTTAGACATGTTTCTACAAATAAGTTCATCAACCTCGATTACATAACTATGTATGTAGCATGGGCTGCATATAAACCCAGCAACTAGATACACACATTGACTGTTGTGAGACAATAACCAGATTACATCGACATATTGTCGTGAACTTCGCAAAAAGTGCATATCAGAAGACCTTAGATAGTAACCAGAAGACGAATCTCAAAAGAGTGAACCACATCGTCCATCATGAATATGACAGTAACTCGTTAGTGGATCGACAAGGAGACCGTGCCCAAAATCGCATACAACTCGAACCACAGGATCATCCCATATAATCCCAAACTATCCGCGGTAAATCTGTCCACACTACTTTTGGTTGTGCTGTGATTTTTGCTACCAACTCTGCTAAAAATAATCTCTTGACCTTGGCACTGCGTGTTATCGATTGATCATTTATTGATTAGCTGATAGCTTCAAGAGAGAGTCGAAACTTGTGACCGCGAGATGGGGGTCATCCCCCTATTGATGACCTTGACAAGGTGCAGTCACTCAGGTGTGGTCTCTGGAAGGTCGACTGGGAACACGCATGTTCCTTGGTCCAGCACGGTGAGTGATCAATCCCTAACGTGGGGGTATAACCCAAGTCATTCAGAACACCGCAAAAATAGGAACAGTTTGAAGGGGTGTATTATTGACGTTATATATATGCGCTACATCACGGAGTCAGAAACTGTGAAGTTTGCCTGCTATAAACTTTGTAGTGGTAATAAATGGTGCGGAATCCACTACCGTGTTCAGTCCATATTCAACAACGAAATACAAAGATTGCTCTTCAACAGTGGTTGCGAATTGTGAGATCATTTACTCTCGATGCTTATTAGGGTAATATTTTACTGGTGGGAGTATAATATTGTTACTGATTTCAATGAGAAGATGTTGCATGGTGTGTTATACATTACTTACTTACTTGCCTCAATATACATTACCAGTACGGTCAACGTGATGAAATATATCCACAATACACACTCATTGCAGAACTATGTAAAATCGTCATACTGAAACGGTCCACATGAGTTTGTTTGGTATCAGTATAGGTTGCAACTCATACACACGTGGTATCTATAGAGGATACTAGATCTAGTAATTAAATATGTCAGTTGTTGCACCTGCAGTATGATATTGTATACCACTCCCAACATCAAAGACACCCCAATGTAAACAATGGTTTGAATGTTCTATTCTTTAGGCAATCACAAGTTAACAGATGTATTTATACGAGACACCAATTATGTTAATTAGCAACAGATTGAACTAAGACTAGTTACACACATGGATATTACATATGTCCGTTATTATATGCCATAAAAACCCATCAAAATATGGAGTATATCAAATTGTATCTTAAGAAGAACTTGGAGTATTATAATGGCTTGTCCAATTGCTTTTAAAATTACATATACAACGTTCAATCATCCAAAAAAATCACGTACTTTGCCCGGACAATCGCAATAACTGGGGTGATTAAACAAGACGGATCGAGATCGGTTTTCCCGATACAGTGACAGGCAATGATGGAGTATCGGTGCTGTGGCGGGCTCTAGGAAATCATCTCAAGATTTGTATTTGAGATGTCTTCTTTCATAACGCCATTGACCCGTGATGTATAAATCGACGTCTTATCACTCGGCGGAATACGAATGTGACGCTCATCGGCAATGACTTTTTTTTATCACACAGAGCAAAATATCAGAAATCTTACGAAAACAGTTGACGATTTCTTCCAATATGTTATGAACAGTGTCTTTCATCAACTAATGCTCATTATACACAATCAATGCAACAGAGAAGAAATCGATATATTGTGAAACAAATAACAGACAGAAAGAAAACCCCAGAGCAATTCCCCGTAGCCGAAAGACACAGGTAACTTATGTGACACTGGACATGTGTTGAGCACGCGTTATCACTGAGCGTTATTGCCCATTAGGTCAGTAAAAAGGTCGTATAGGACGTTACGGTTTGGCCTGTTGCATGATTTGATGGTTAGGTCTTTTAGATGAGGTGTTACTGTGGGCATCTCTAGTTGTAAACATGCAGTTGGCAATTGAATAATTATTTTTGGCATGGAAGGAGGTTTCGGGTTATCTGGGATTCCTAACAAAAGAGGCCAATGTTTTCAAATACATTCCACGTTCACAATGCAAAAAAACCTATGCACTGCAACATATACATATTAATAATAACATTCAACTTAATACATGTGGTGCATGTGTCCCCCCCCCCCCCTCCTCAAAGATACATCATACGAGGTTACTCAATGCAATACCACCATCTTCCCCAATTACAATTGTTATATTTACTATATTAAAACAAATATGTCGGTCACATGACCCTGATACAGCTGGCAAACATCTTGCGGACAAAGTAAAACCGATTAACATCATGCAAATGTGTCCTTGACTGTGATATCAAAGGCTGATCATTGTGATAGCAAGCTGAAGTTTTACTGCATTGGTATATGTTGCAATGGAGAATGAAATGGATATATGGGTTGATTGTAGACAAATTACGATGATTTTTAGTGTACATGACAATACGTTTGATATATCATGTTTGTTTAAGTTTATCAACGATAATTTGATTTTGATGGTATTACTAAATCGATAATTCAATCTAGATATGTAGGATATGTATGTGTTATTGATTTCATTCGGTCCCATGTGCATGGAATTATGAGATTCTATGGTCACGGTCGGTCATCGGCTACTGATGGTAACTGGAACTGAGGGGAGGGGGAGGGGGGGTATGGTGCGGTTGAAAACATGAGGTATGGCACCTAGCAGACTCTGTCCAGTAAATTGTTTTGTAATTAACCCGCGCAATATGCGACCGGCGTCACCGGTGGTTTATTACTCCCCTGCAAATATTAATGAGATTTATTTTATTGCAGCTATGTTCAATTAGAGCGCGACAGATTGCCGCGAAACGAGTAAATATTATTACACCCTGCTCTCCGAGGATGAGGATCTATACAGTTCTGAATTTGATGCTAGATTCGTTTTGAACGGTTCGACTGACTGACAGATAATGTGTTGTGTTGGGGTGGGGTGGCGGTGATGGGGGGGGGGGGGGGTGGGGGTAAAGAGGCACGAGTCACATAATGACTGTGGGTGGTTCGTTTCGACTGGTCCAAAGTGTTCAGCAGAGGTCATATACCGAGGTTGGTTGGAGTTTTTGCCAAAAGGTAGATTGTCCTTCAAGAGATATACCACGCCAAATGGAAGGTGTCCATCAAGGACTTCGCTAGTTTTTTCTCTTTCTCGCTCTCTGAGGGTAGGGCAGTAGGACGAATAGCCGTGGCCACTTGGTGAGTGACAGGCACAAGGACACGAAGGAAGGAGAGAGGTAGAGAAAGCGAACGCAGGCGAGAAGGAGAATACACGGCCTATAGAGAGCGAGGGAGCGAGCGAGCGGTCAGCGTGAGGGGGTCGAGACGTTGAAAAATGACTCTGTGGTAGCCCAGAGAAATTGATATAGCGGGTTGCGAGGTCACGCAGGAGGAAAAGGGTGTTTGAAGAATAGCTGTTTACAACTTTTTGCTCCACGCTCTTTACTTTTTCTTGGATCTGCATCTGCCTCTAGAGGAAGAAGAAGAGAGCTTCCCCTTCGGAAGGGACTGCTGGAGAGTTGCTGACCTCTGACCTTTTGGCCCCGAGCCAAGCCTCTGCCTCTGCTTTGGCCAACTTATCGACAGTGGCTCGCTCTTTCAGTTCTGCATGAGTTAGCTAGAGGTCGTAGTCATATGACCAGCGCGGCGACCCCGATTGGTCAGTCGCTCCACGTTCGCGGCCGGCCAATGGTGGGGGATGCAAAGGGAATACTCAGTGGTCAATGCAGGCCTTGGTCCAGCACTATCAGTGAGCAGTAATTGTCAGCGGTGGATGCATAGAGGCTCGGACGCTGGGCAGTCAGTGAGTGCGAGAGATCGCCAGCGAGTGGCAGCGAGAATAACCATCGAAGGGGGCTTAGTGGCGAGGTTATAGCCATCTAGGCAGCTGGAGGCCAAAGAGCCACAACACAAATCATCGCGAGAGGTGAAGGACTGCACGTCGGAGACTGTATTGGAAGTCCCCCGTCCAGCGAGCGAGCGGATCATTGACAATTCGCGGGGACATTGCAGGTTATCACTGGAGGCTCCCGGGGCCACAACCCGGGGAGAGAGAGAGACAAACAGCGAGGGGAAAACATAACAACACAGCGAGCCGTCAACACGTACAACGTCACGGGCACCTGTCACTCACGCGCCGCGGCGTCACGGGACCAAAACAACGGATCTCGTGTGGTAAACAAACAGGGGACCAGTGGATTACGGACGGCGATGAGCGCCTACTACGGAAACCTGCTGCAGGCGAACATGCCTACCGCAGTGGGGACCACCCCGACCAGCCAGGACTTCCTCACACAGGATGCCAAGTTTGACCCGGCTTTCTACTCGGGATCAACGACCCAAGGGAACTTGGGCTACGAGGCGGACTCTACGGCGACCCCACAGCCCCACCTGCCCCGATTCCCGCCGTATGACCGGTTGGACATTCGACCCATCGGGAAAAACACCCCGGGGGTGTTCCCCAACTCCACACACAACAGTATGTACCCGAATGTCTCTTTGCCAAACTACTCGTTTCCAACATCGGCTCACCACAACGGACAGTACCCGACGTCTTCGGACGATATGACCGGGTGTAAAATCTCACAGGACTCGCCCCTTATGGGCACCACTGCCTCCGGAACCCCGGGCCAAATGTCAGGGGCAATGCTCAACCCTTTCAGCCCTAACGGAGCTCTGGGCGGGATGGTCAACGGTATGACACCCCATGCACAGACGGGCCAAAACATCCCCATGTACCCTTGGATGCGGCCTATGAATGGAGGTAAGATAGCAGCCATCAATTCACGTAATCTCTCTATAAGTGTCTTGTACCTTGGCCTAACGACTCGCTTAGCAAGAGCGGTGTTTATCTTTGGGGTTTTGATGTTGATGTATCTTTTGTTTTCTTCTGGAAACATTTTTTTTCTTCTCTCTCGTGCTCTCTTTCTGTTTGTGATTTCTTTGGAGTGTTGTTTTGCTATTGCGATGTGCATGACTCTCCCCACGTAACATGTGCCAAATCCGGTTCAATTTTCAATTTAAAACTCTATTTCACACAAAACAGTAAAACCACATATATAATACCAGACTACACTACCATTGGCATGCACTTGTACCGTGTTATTTATATCATCGGTGTCAGCAGAGATCATCAGCTCCCGTGTTCACGAGATGATATCATTTTTATACCCTCCACATCTACAATGTTATTTCTGTTAAGTGGTCATTTTCGTATTTATGAGCGGCTCATTAACCATTTCCCCATTCGTCAGTATCCTGCAGGGTTGGTAATATTCGGTCGCTTAGACCTAAGTATTCACTGACTGGGGTTAATGGCCCGTGCGAAGATAGATGTTCTATGCTTGCTCTTACTAGGCCAAAGTCACATACTGTGGCCCACCTTCAATGAGTCAAATTTTGAAAGATGTAGCTACCACCAGTGTCAGATAGTCAAAAGTTAATTTGCAAAAAAGAAGGCAGAAAAAACCTTTAGAAATTCAGTTTTTCAGTTTGAATCGAATGTCAACCTAGTGGACAGAGGTCAGTTTGCATATACCATGCAGAGGCCAAATGCACTCAGTTGCCCTCCAAGCCGGAGTGAATTATCGGTTTTTGTGGTCAGTTGCTTTATCGGCCACATGGGGGCAGCTCTGTCGCTAACGTTGACCAGTGGTCAAGCGGTCAGCTCGGCCATTCGCTCGGATTTTAAAATCTTGTGAGAGTTTTCGACTAGAGTTGGCAAAGTTTTGTCTTTTAACTTTTATGTGCTGTCGTTTACACATACAGGCTGTTATACTGTTTTATCGGTCGGCTTCACCATTTAAGTGACCAATATGATAGAAAAGTATGGATAATTTCTTACTGGTCATATCTCACGACATGCTTGATAACTTGATAAACTCACCAGTGTGTTCTAAACTTGCTAAACTCACAACAGAGTGGTATAAAAACATATAATAGCACTGTGTAAATCATATCCCTTAGATGGACACTCCCAATGATATTGACATGGTATGACTACAAAGTTTCCCTAAATTATAGTTGATAAGTCAATAAAACAGCTACCAAATATACATTATTCAAATAAATTAGAGATAAACAAGGACAGCGAAAGCAGAACATTTTTATCACTAGTAATTCATTACTAGAAAGTATGAAATCCCTTTTATTTTACATGCATAATACAAATTTTGCTAACAGAGACTTCATACTTAACCGGATGTTTTTTTTTGTTCATTCCTCGCGCTTTTTGACAATTGCATTAATTCGATTTTGTCTGATAGCCTAATGAACATTTGTAAAACATACCCGCATGAAATTAGCATATCCCCAAAATGATACCATAGCGCAATCCTATATGGAACCAACTGATACATAAAAACAGTAATTTTTCATTTGGGGATAACCGCTTTCCTACCATTGACACATGCATCGATCATTTGCATTTGTTTGACATCATCAAGGCCGTCCATGAATTTACCATTAGGATTTCGTGTGTTTGATTTAATGCAAGGAAAACATACAATCCTGGCTGAATGTACAGAAAGCTGGAGTTTTCAGGCCAGATCACCATCTCCATTTACATAAAGAATGCCAAACGGCCGTGCCTAGAGATACTTCCTCCAGCGTCGGACCCACAACAAACTAAAACCAGAAAACATGGAAACACATGCACACCTTGGGGGCATGCAAGCGTACAACTTGTACGTGGATACGCCATTGTACGCGTACCTTGAACACCCCCCGCTTGTACAACCTGCATCACATCATTTATCAAGGTCATGATATGCCGAGAGGAACTTGGCTACCTCTATCAAGCAATGGACAGACCATCAGTCTTCTTCTTCTCTGCTGTGGTTATTTCTCTCCTACTTCTGGTCCAACAGTTGTACAGAGTGATACATGTACCGGTTTATCGGATCAGTTTCAATGTACGCTGGTGTGGAACTTTGCTCCGTACAGTGGACTACTATTTCTGATACTCACATCAACCAAATATGCCAACTTCCGGCAACAATTCTGGGTTGTTGAGTGCACATTTGTTACTGTCGATCATACCATTCGTGCAAAGTCCATACCAAATCCATGTCAATGAATTGTACCTTTGTATGTTCCACTTTTCGACTTATAGAAAAGTATAGCTGACCAAAACAGTCAGAGTTCAACCAAATAAACAATACAGTTTATTCTGACGAATACTGATCCGTTAGTTGAAGTCATTTTGAGCAATAGAATGCTCCAGAAATATAATAAATGGACGCTTAGGGGCGAAGTGTAAACACTAATTTGAACACACGTCCTCATCATGGAAGCGCCCATAACATGTACATAAACGTGTCCTAATTTATATATTACGTGAATTTTATGTCCATATAATGGAGTCATTCTACAAAGCAAGCTAGTGGCCAAAACCACACGATAAATCACGCGCATCTCAGGTTTTATGACTCTGTGCACTCAGTACTTTTACGACTGACTTCTTCAGAACTTGGCCAAACGAGTGTCAAAAGATATTTGTACTTTTGGTGATCTCTCAGATCTCGATATTAAGAGAGAATGACCATATCTTTGCCGGACAAATATGCATTCATACTTTGTTTTCTTTTCCACCGGATTTGGGTCATTTACTGCTCATCAGTAAACCTCAAAGCCAGATGTTCCACAAAAAGTCGACAAAACGAACGAGAAGAGAGTAAAAATAGAAAGCAAACCGCATTTCTTCTTTTTTATAACTTTGTTGGGTATCTCTTTCAAAGGGCCAAGCAGTACAATAAAGCCGCAGTATCTAATGGTTTTACAACTTCGCAACAACCTTACTATCGCACCTCCCATTGAGCCCTCGATAAAAGCAGTTACAACGCAAAGTGTTGTGCTCATGGGCTCGGTATTTCTCCCACGTTCAACTTGCGAAAAAAATGACTGCAAAACGCCGCGGGCCGTGGTCAGTTTGAATATTACAAGTGACAAAGTCATTAACCCGCTTAGACTGGAGTGTGTTCTGGGTAGTTATAAGTGACATGTGTAACTGCTGGTGCCGGTGATGAGGTGATTGATACTATTCTGATAGCGTTTTTACCCGTACAAAATTATACATTTGTCAGTTACTCGTTTTCCCGAACGGATAACCAATGTAAACAATTTACAAAAGAGGAATGTAATGTGCACATGTGAATGTACATGTATAATACGTAAGATTTCCCAGATATTGCAAACTTTAGCGACCACAAGAAGAAAAAAAAACTCAACAAAATGGAAGCATCTTCTGGGGGATTCCACTTAACATTACTAGGAAGTGGTGGGAAAATTACAATGTTTTGTTTGCACCACGCAAAAAGAAAACGGTCTCTGTTCAATGACAGTTTCATGGCATGAGACGAGATCCAGTCACTTGGAACAAATTCGGATTCGGGCAGGAAATAGTCAACGAGATTGAGGGAGGGCAGGCTTCGGTGACTGGGGGCTCGTCCGAGTGCAGAAAAAAAGAGTTGAACGTTTCCAGCCGGCCCTGCTCGTGCAAACTGTGATCGAACATGGGGGATGGATGCAGGGAGGAGGCGGGGGGGGGGGGGGTAGGACGGTATAGTGTGTTGGTGTTGGTATGGGGGGGGGGGGGGGGAGAGGGATGAAAATTGATATGGATCGCCGAAGTCCGCCTGTGGGCAGTGACTAGGAAGTTGACCTGGGCCGTGGCAGAGCAAACACCCTTTTGTCAACGCTGAACATGCTTCGATTTGACTTCACTCGCTAGCTCGCTCGCACCATATTAGTTCCTACCCCGGGGTAAATGATAAATTCTGCCCTTAGACACCTCGTTCAGCCCACTCTTACCCCCTCCATGACCCCGAGGTAACCCCCAGTAAGCCAGTCTTGACCTGCAACCTTTTCCCGAGTTTTCTAACATTCCTCAATTTTGCCGTTTCTCCGTTCACGGCACAACGATTTTCCATTGTCCAATAGGAGAAAAGGCGGGGATGAGCATATGGCGAGCGCTGGTCATGACATCATCAAGTCGCTGGCCTCAAATTGAAATGTGAAATTGCAAAATGGAAAAAAAGCCACTCAATTCAAACACCGCCATGCTAACCCAAATACAAGCCACTGGTGATAACGAATAGCAGGCTTGTCGCATATTCATCATTGATTGAAACATCCAAGGGCAAAAAAAAATGATTTCATGTCACATGACAAACAAGATGGCCTATATTCAGTTAGAAATAACACCTCCGCCCAATATCGGTATTGCTGATTTATTATTGATTGCAAATTCTACGAAAGTCATTACTTGGCTCATACGGGCACCCGTGTCAAAATGTAGCAGCACAGTAAGCAAACAAAAGGTCACAAATGTATAGTAAATTTGGTCTCTCATGTTTTGCCCAATATCGACCTGCATTTTTTATTCCTATGTTGCTTACCTACATCATGACATCTGTTATATGCGTGTACTGATCATGTCATTATACGTTCCATCATTAACACGTGTTGACATGATTAATGTAGTTCGTTCTAGGCGCAAAAACACACACACGTGCTGTAAAGGTAGTGTGTTCACTCGCCGATAGGGGGCAGCAATCACGCGGCAATGCATCACAATCGAAAGTTGTACGAGCTGCCAAGTTCTCCGTTTGCATGATGTACATGTACGCGGACAATCCCCAGGCCTGTCAAATATAAAAACATGTTATTGACATAACACATGTCGACTGTTATATGTACACAGTGTTTTGTGCTTAATTGTATTGAGGAATTTATCCTTCATGAATATACCCAAGTGATAGACCCCATTTATATCGCAGGAGATTTTTAGGCAGAGCACTCTCATCTCAATAACTAAGTTGTGCTTACGTTAGGAATTTATACCAAGAGAATAAACAAGAACAAAAAGAAACTAATGGAGAATAAACTGTTGTCCTAGAGGCGCGCAATCTATCCGCACACACATTCTTATCCGCGATTATTCCGTGTGAGAATCTGTTAGCGAAAGTGTGAAGAGTGCCGCTCATCGATTTTCCCTGGAATCTCCATCGGTCACAGTCCTCTCCCGCAACTGTACGGTTTTCCTCTACTTTGTAACACGGGGCCATTGATTAATGATATCATATAGGGAATGTTTGCATCCATTCTTTTATCGGGGAAGAGCTGGAGGGGGGGGGGGTGTTGGAGAGAAGCGGTGTGTCGATTCATTATATTGAAAAGCGTTCCATTTATAAGATTTTCAGCATATTTCCTCGACAATTTCGTCCTTGAGAAAAGTTCAGGGTCTGGTGCCAAGCCTTTTTTCTTGCTTGCTGCCTCGCAAGTTTGGAAGCAATTGTTTCGTTTGCAGCGTGAAGGATGGGTGGATATGGGGTCCGCGTAGTCTCGTGCATTACATGTTTGTAGAACTCTAGAGTTATGAATTATCTCTGATTAGTCACAGGCTGCTGGTTCACGGAGCACAGGAAGCGACCCGTGTACATTAATCCAAATACGAAACTGCGGAAGTGTTTCAAAATCTGACGCGAAATGCTCTCTCCTGGAAATTACTAAAACCCACAGAAGATCGTATGCCCCCTATCTACCCCCCGCCCCACCCTCCTCTTTGGCACCAGTAAGTTATTGCCCCGGAATTCCAGACACCTCCACACTGGAGAAGGTCAAGGTCGATAGACCTTGAACATGATTGATCCGCGCACGAGGCGTTGATCAATCTACAACACGGAGTTCGCAGCTCTCTAGCTGGGAACAGTCGACCTCTCTCACTTGGTCCCCTCGTCCAGCAGTCGTGACTCGTTCTCATGTTGTCCTGCATGGAATACACAAAACCCTCAAGAAAGAGAGGACAGTTCCCACTGCCACTTATTGACCCATTGCTCGAATGCTTGTCCATCCCTTGAGCATAACTATGCATACAAACAGAACTAGTGACCTCCTTAGATATACAAGGGTACATCCAATTTTTACTGTGCCGCTACCGTATGAGGACCGCAATTTTCGCATTTGCATGCAAAAGGCTAAAAAAAAAGGTTTGTAGGTTTAGTTACTACAAGGGCGGATATCGTAGTAGATCCTGTGCTTATACCAACCCAATGCTACTCTGTCAAGATTGGTGGTTGTCATTATGAACATCGACCGGGACATCATACCCACCTCTCACTAGCAACCATCATTCCTTGTCCGTCACTTGCAGGAGACTCTACGCATTCCACCAAGGTTCCCATGGTGCCGAGGCCCTGAAATGGCCCCCTAAGGTCCCATGAAGCACCTTAGGCGAGCAAGGGTGCAATCTTGATGGTCCGTTCTAGAACTATTCACAGTGGACGGGCAATCGGTCAAAGTCCAAGCCAAGAGGGGGCGGTTTCGAGAGGGATCAAAGAACAGGATTATAATCTCTTTGGGGGAGAGGGGATCGAACTTCGAAGCCACTGGGTTCAAACCTGCGATTAGCTCCTGGAGTCTATAGCGGTGTGCCCCTATGTGATAGTCATATTGATACAGATTATAATGTCATTGGGCCTTTTTGGCTGAAAGAAAGCTAATCCTTCGAGCTCGACTTCAAGATGCAACTATTCATGCCAGCTACTTATCGTATGTGGACAATTGCAATGTGCATACTAGTATGGCTGGAAGTCAGAACAAAAAAAATGCACATTTCGCTAAAAATCAATACACTTTATGTAAATATATCGTCACCAAGTCAAACTACTGTAGCAAGTGTACAAGTATACGCAATAGAGCTACCACAATAGACTCGTAACGACAAAACCATTGTCCGTAGTCAGACCATCATGCAGTTGTACTTGGTAATGCCATGTTACTCACTAATTGCTGGAAGGAGGAAAACGTTATGGGGGGTCACTGTTGAATACGTAATTAGCCATTATTATTCATTATTCTTTCTCGACAAACAAGTAAGACATTACCGTGTTCGTGTATGGGGAGAGTTGTGCGGTATTACAGTTGTGTTGTTTCATCTCTTCTTGTTTGCAAAGCGAACTAAGACAATTAGACTCTTCGCTCTCAACTTTCAGTCATTGTGTGTTTAGCATGTTTTTCGTTTGTTTTGTGTGGAATAAATTGGTAGTATATGTTTTGTGTAGAACAAATATCGATATCTTTGTATCGTTGGCTTTGCCTAATCGGTAATTATATCGTATTGTATTATATCGAGATGTTACCTAAAATGTTATGCCAGTATGTCACATTGATCCAGTAACTTGCAATCTCGTTTCCTTTGTTTCCCAGCAGATTTTGGCTATGAGCAGAAGCGGACACGGCAGACGTACACACGCTATCAGACGCTAGAACTGGAGAAGGAATTCCACTACAATCGCTACCTAACGCGGCGACGTCGTATCGAGATCGCGCACGCGCTGGGCCTCACCGAGCGTCAGATCAAAATCTGGTTCCAAAACCGGCGGATGAAATGGAAGAAAGAAAACAATCTACAGAAGTTGACGGGACCCAACGGCGATTTGAATTTGAACAATAACACGAGCAGTAAATCACCCTTATCTCCTGACGGGGATGACCTACTGGACAGTAGTGGCAATATGACGTCATCGGAAACCCCTTCTTCGGAATCCGTGACGTCAAACTGACTGGGAATTTCCGGTGTCTATAAATAACATACATTATTCGTGAACGCTTGTGAGCTTAACTGGGTACTATGGCCTTACAAGAACACACTATTTGATGCAGTCAGGGATGTTTCGGTTCTGATATATATTGTATTATCGTACATATGTGTCGATTGAGGGGTTGTATGATATTTTGGTTTTCATAAGTATAGATTACTTGTAAATGGTTAACATTCATTTGTCATGAATCAAATATGTTATACAGATTGTAATTTCATATTTCATTTGATATCAGCGATGTATCATTTTGTATATTTGACTGGTATATATACTCCGGGAATAAATCTGTTGTGCTAGTCTTTATCTGCAAAAAACGCCTTTGTATAATCAGGTCATATTGGCAGCGCTTAGACGAACACCGTCAGTGGCATATTTTGCATCAAACAGTCCATTTCGCCACGCGGTAAAGTCAAAGTATTAAGTGTTATGCTCAAGTAAAATAGTCTTTTAGAGATAACATAGTATACGTTCATCATTATGTTACTCAGGGAAACATATTTCATCATTTTAAAGTAATCAGTGTATTATCTTTCTTATATTATGGTGTATGTATTTATGTTAGATAGACGTAAAAACAAACCTAGTGAAAAATTACAGAGTATCAAAGCATGTTTGCACTTATATATGTATGATCCAATTCTGAATAATAATATTTTCAATTGAAAACACCCCTGTAACAACCTCGTGTGACAGAACAGGCCATGGAGAAAGTACCATACTAGGTAACAGGGACAAGTAGTTGTATTAGTTTGCATAACTGGTAGTCCATTTACTATACAGATGCAAGGAAATCATGCTAGGTCAATTGTAGTTAGAGTTTTAGTGATTGGTGTTTTGTCATGTGTGTATAAAAGTTCATGTTTTTCGTATGTTAGCGGCACATTCGCTTTGCTAATTTGGTACCAAAGATCTGCATTCAATATGTATCAGCATATACGATTACTGTTGGTTAGTGTATGAGACAATGTATGCCTGGCAAAGCTTTTACCAAATAAGCGCGGGAACATAGAAACGCTTTATGTTTAGAGCTATTTCGCTTGTTGCTCCTATGAAATCCATTTGAATGTGCTTGATTGTTATTGGTCTGATGATACCACGTGACATTACCACATTTGTATATTCATGAAGTGAACTTTGCACGTGGAAGGGTGGCCACAACTCCATATTTGTATATATACTTTGCTCTGTTTGTTTTCTCGACAAATAATGTAACTGATGTACATGTAATACTTCTAACTTATTGTGAGGTTGCTATTCAATTAGAGATATGTCAATTCTACATGAATAGATATGTTTTGAGACTTTTTTGTCATGAGATTAATACGTGTTTCCCGCAATACTTCTGTTGTGTCCTATGAGTTCAATGTTTACATACAAAATCAGGGGCTATTCGGGTATGCATATCAAAAATTAATCTTCCTATTGCCACTTACTCCAAGATCTGCAGTGTTCTGACTGTAAGATGTCAGGGAAGACCTGGAAACAGATGTCTGCCTGACTGTTCATATAATTGAAACACTTCAAAATTGTGACTGTCTGTTATTAGATATTTTAGGCATTTGTGTTTTTGGTGTGCGATATTTTCCAAATGATATGATACAATATTCCAAGAACTTTTCAGGGACGTATATGCAAACCTGCATGTGTGAAAGTCCGAGTATTATTCAAGATATAACATGGTGTCTTGAACACATATCTTTTCTTTATAATATGCACCAAAGAAAGATTATTCTTGCCAGAATCTCCTCAGGAACCGGATCAGATTGTCTATTTCTACACATATATATATATTATACACATCTCTATGTTTTTATAATGGCGTGTAAGTTTGATGTCACGTGACAAAAGTGTAATATATCCCGGATGTTGCATGTCACGTGATGGTTGTGTAATACTGCTGCACAATGGTTATTACGCATAATTTGACCTGTTAGTGTAATATTATATCTGAACATTTTCTCTTGTTGTGTAAATAGGCATTGTATCCGTGTTAAATTATTTGTCAGTGTGCTTAGTTTGTTAAAATTTGCAACTGTTAAGTGGAGATATATTATGCATACAAAAAGCAGCATCACGCTTGTAGCTTTGTTGAAATCAAATCGTTGTTCAAACTCCTTCCTAGTTACCCATATTTTGCATGAAATTAGGAATACCAATCATTAACTGGTAAATATATCGGGGAATATTTGAAACTTAGTGGATTAGTAGACACTCTCTACCTATTTGAACTAAAATAACATGTCCAGTTCAGTACCGTAAAGTGTATTTGTTTACAAATAGAAATATTCGTATACACTGTGTACAAGAAACAATGGAATCTTGCAAATAACAATAAATATGAAATCTCACCGCCATATCTTGTTGGTTTCCAAGTTGGGATATTCCGCCAAAATAGTCATGGAACACTTCAAGTTACACATTCAGCAAAGTTGCAATTACATTGCATGTTTACATGCTTCAATTTTATGTGAATTTAGTTTAGAGCAGATGGAAAAACGTCATACAGTCATTCGTGATATTATACACAGTGAGAACACTGAGATAACAATCTACTTAATACCATACCTTGTCTGCATATAGCCTGGATTCTCCACAAAATTGTACCACGCGATGAGATCCGAAATGAGTGACAACCTGTTCAGGAAGTCTTATATAAGTTTCAGCGTATAAACAAAACACACACAATATGCATATTAAGCAAAGATGCTGCATTACATACATTTGTCAAATTTATCAACTAACGTAATATTCAATACGTCCATGCGTTAAGTACATGAAACAAAAATCATATAGCCCAATGTCTAAGCATTTCTAATCAATTTACTGAATGAATACATGACGCTAATATACCTATCAGTTCACAAAGGTACTTTGTTTGTTTGCATACCTTTCAAAACCTATGACAACTGAACAAATTGCATAATTTTCAACCTATTAGCGTGAAAATATAGGCTGAAATTAGCAGTATGACAGACATGCCATTCCAAGGGTGTACCTTATCATGCAAACAACCTATAATTTACGGAAAACAGGTGTTCACTCGTTAGGTATGATATATGGATGATAATGACATGCACTCGCACTGGCTCCACACAGTGAGTGTTGCTAGGTGTACCATTTTTGGTGCTATCACAAGTGTGTTGCCTCGAGGAAAGACTTCATACTGTTGTATATGCAACCGCCATGTCAAATTCGAGTATAATTTGGAGACATATGAGTGTATGTAATCAATATCAACACTTAGCTCAGTGAAACAAAACAGGACAGAAATGGTTACTTTAGTTCTCAGCACTCGAAGACCGTTCTCACAAAATGGGATCGTGACCAAGAATACACTACAAGTGAAAATTTGCATACAATAGGTGTTCAGTTGCTACCCGATTACTAGCCATGTTGTAGCTCGCCCCATAAAAACCACATAACAATTGTGCTTAGGGATGCAGGTACATTACTATACAAAGTAACAAAAACACCTAAGTTTAGCTCATGGGTATCTACTGGTATTTCATATCTTATTTACGAGTGGGATCAGGAATTAATAAACTATAACATTATGTGGTTCCGAGAGCATATGTATATATATACAGCACAAAAATCTATCATTCATTTATATTCATGTATTATGTTGCTTATTTATATATCTCAAATAACACCAGACATTCACACGATGTGCCTGATAAGTGTCAGGCATAGGGGTAATATAGATTATAAAATATACATAAACATTTTGATACATGCACAACACAGACCATTCATTCATATTTACTTCATTTTACCATGTGTTATTCTTTAAGAAATTTGAATCTTATAGCAGTCAATTTTGCTGAATATTTACTGAAGGTCATGTACATGAATACACACATGAACATTTTAGTTCTTGGCATTGCTGTTTTTATGACACCTCTCAAAAAAGTATTGCATGATAAAATGCATTAATGAACTGATATTCAATCAACCCTCTGAATTTTAACACGAAGTGAATGATGTGAATTAATCTTTTCATTCTGTGACACGAACTAATAAATATTGCGAATTTGCCATCCAGTTTTGATACTTAAAGCCTTTTATGGCAAAAAGTTGACCACTGGCAGCGGATCAACAGGCTTTTAAAGTGACACATGTGTCATACCATAAACGCACGCGCCTCAAAACTTAAAGAATATATCGACACATCACGTGACTTCAAGAGAACGATCGAGGCGCCGCCTAGCCGCTGGGAGTGACAATTCATCAAGGATTATGTGTATTGATATCATACCAGGGGTTATCAGGGGTGATTTGGTCGTGTGGATCCGATTTGTGCTGGGGCATCGCTATTCACATAAGGTCCAGCACGGGTCCTAATCAACAGGACATTGCCCGTATGAACAAGGAGGAGGGAGCACCTGCATAACAAAGAAAAACCCCCAAAGATTTTATGTCGTCTTTAGCCCGTTGTTGTCCAGCGCCATGACCCTGAAGACCCCCCAATGCCACCGCACCCCTGACAAGAATCCCCCCCCCCCCTCTCCACATCACCCTCACCCCCATCACCCTCCACCCACAAGTCGGTCTCCCCGGAATTTCACGTGCGTAGAATCCCTTACCCCGCCGGTGCGGGCGATGGCCTTGGCACGGGGATTTGTAATAGTTCCGTGTCCTGTGCCTATAATGAACTGCCAGTCGTTTGCTTGATTAAATCCCCATATACTGTTAGTCAACTCAAGGCCACGGCGGTGTATATCCGTCATTGACGTCTCTCCCACAGGACTGCTCCGCATTTGTCAACGTGCGCTGACTTGATCAGTTCCTGCGATAGTCGCGCGGAGAGGAAGTCTTTGTCCGTTGAGGGAGACAGCAAGAAATGGTGGAGAATCCGGAGAAATATACGACGTGCAAAGCGCGACGAGCTTCAATGTCACTGCTCCTGCTCTCTCAAAATGCGCAAAACAAGAGCTTCCGCCGTACTGTAGGGTTGTTTTTACTACGTAATAGCCAAGTCATAGTGTAGGAGAACAATTAAGAGAACAAGCTTAGAGAAATCCATAAATGCATTGGACGGCAATTGGGTGTTGCGTAATTGGAAGAGAGAAGGTTTGAGACAAGTTTGATTAATCGTGATAGATTCATTAGACGTTAGAGTGGTAGCTTATTCACGATATACATCGGGTGGTGGTGTTCCTTCTCAAGTGAAGGGAGTGGGGTGACACGGGCCATGTAGGGGAGATGAAGGCGACCCAGGTTTGTTGATATCAGGATCTCATATGTAATTTTCACTTCAAATTTCGAATGTTACTGACAGTTTTTTTTTGTTATTTCAAAAATATAACAAAGCACATTCAAGCAGCCATATCCAGGCAGTGTCGTGGTTCATCTTGAATGACCCCCACCTCAAAGCAATTTCAAATGACAAATACTTGTAATATATCACATAATGCACATACGATATACCTCAGTGCCTGTTTTCTATATGAGCAAACTGTGTTCAACCCAGGAACGGGAAGGATATGTCGTGCCACCTCGGGTAAGGGCGATAGCAGCTGAAGCTTTCATTATGTCGCCGGTTTCCGGCAGATCGACAGGTCGCTAGATTGATGCGGAGATCGGTACTCCGATCTCCAAAGGTCGGATCCAGCCATCCGTCTCGCCGGAGTCGGTGAGGGCACGCGAAGAGACGAAGCCTTGCCCCTTGTCGAGGAACATCGCCTGTTGTCATTGTGCCCGCGATACAAAGCCCTTGTATATTACCAGGGCGGGCGCCGAGTGCCCAACCGTGATATCTAAAGGTCTACCACCGCCGTGTTTTTTTAAAGAACAAAAGACCGTATCATGTCCTATTGTGTTGAGGATGATTGATACCGTGGCGTTTTTCAGTGGTGGCTTTTGATATCGAGCGAGGGGCGGTTTGATTCCACAGGGCGTCGGGGGTGAATCTTATGTAAGATTGCGTGTGTTTTGTCGGAATTATAATCAATTAACGTCCGCGCGGAACAATACGTAAACAGCTGATGTCAAACCGACGGAAGTAACTATCTAAGTTAGTCTTTTGATTGGAAACACTCAATCACTCCGCTGCGTATCTACTTCAAACTCTTTCCTTGGACACTGTGTATGATTTACGGCGTTATATTCGTGAAATTAATCCTTAATGTTGATATAACACACACTCAAATTTTTTTAAATCGGGTAACATATAACATAGATAAGTACACTTAAATCTTGTATTAAAAATCCTTTAACTATTTTGCTTTGTCCAACATTCATTAACTACCATTATTCTTTTGATGATAAAATCTATTTTCTGCATTTATCAAGTAAAATATTGTAACTAAAAAAGAAACACACTTTTCCTTAAATGTTCCTTCATCACCGGATATAAATCGTCCTATCCCATAATACCTGCAACCGGAAATCCTATGAGGCAATAGAGAGCGGTTGGTAAATGAGCCGAAGAGATATTGGCGAGACTATCCAATACATCTAGTCTTATCGTCACTTCGGGGTTCCAGTGTCACCGAAAGCTTTCTGGATTAACACCCCGGCTGGAATTCAGACGGCCCCTACCTCGCAATTTATAGACATGGAAGGGAATTACCTGTGAATGAAATCGATTTGTCCAGTTCTCTTAAGGCTGCGTGTAATTTTGTCGCAGTGTTGTGTGGCAATAAACCCATGTGTATGAATATCAAGAAGAATATGTCACTTTTCCCGGATAGTTACCAACATGTAATAATGTTTGTTTCTGTGTGTGTGTGTTTTTGTAAAAGAAATATATCAGATAATTCGGTTATGAAAATATATTTGTCTTTTGCATATGATAAAATGTAATCTTCATTTCGAAAATTGTCATATTCATAGACAAACAGGTACAATTAGTTCACCCAAGTCTGTAAATGCACTCGTGGCTGTTAAACGTTTCGAGAGGGCTTGATACAGATACTGAGCACTTCGAGTCCCCCTGAATCGATGTAGACACATGGTGTAAGTGCCTTATCTATTGTATTAATGAGAGTTATAGCTATTGAGTCAATAGGTACGTAGTGGACCTCTTGATTGTTGTACTTATTTGAACCTGTATCGGTTCGGGGCATATGACATGATTTCGCATTTTTATATTGAATAATAAGCCATGTCTTTGTAATGTATGTATATGTATCATATCGTATTGTTCATTTTAGTGGAGAATAATCTGTGATATCCAGACATGTGACTAATGTCTAGAATTTCTTATTTTTGTGCTTTTCCACAATATAAATTACACATTTGTAACAAGTAATAACTTTATTTCTTTGGCCTAGTACACGTCCAAGCCACTGTTGTCTTCTCATTTTTCTTCTTTATTCGTCAATGCATGTTCACGGTATTGTTTTCTCCTTTTGTCGTTCTTCCTTTGGTCCTAACATCTCCACCCTGCCCGATATTATTCCTTTCCTCCGCCGCTGGCGAACATCTGAGACGAGTGAGGCACATGTTTATAACAAGCCCCGCTGTTGGCCTTGATGTATGTGGCTGTCTTTGATTAATTTCTTCGAGATGAAAATATCTACTTGCTACCTCTGTCGGCACATCATGCATCTTGACTTGGTTGTTTTTTCTCTCTCTCTCTTTCTCTCCCATATCTTTTCTACTACCTATTACATCTCTTTGTTCTTGCAATCTTTTGCTTGAACGAGTTAAATGGCATCTTCATTTGATCGTTTTTTTTCTTTCATTTCCCCCCTATTCCCCTAGCCATTGACACCCCCAGCGGTGTAGGGAGTGGTGTCTTCCTATGTACACTCAAGGACTCCTAGGGAGTGTTCCTCTTGTGTGCTGTTGTGGATGACACCAGGAGGCGCAACCTCTCCCTTACAACCCTCTAAGCTGAGATGCTGTGACACTGGGAGACTTCAGCGCACGACCGTGAGCTCCATGACATTCCTCAAACTCTACCCACCCTCCCCCCACCCGACCCCAGGGACTAACTTGTTGACCCTTACGATCATGTCCCGTGACAGTTGGCTATGACAGATCACATGTAGGTCACCTGAGGTCTGACCTCGCTAAGCCCCGCCCATTGAATGACCCCTCTGCCCTTGTGCACATAAAACACCACATAGTACGGAGCGAATGTGGGCGGAGCGTATGACATCTCAATGGTCACTCGTGCGTGGCTTGAACTTGACCGCTGGATGATAAGTTATCTGTGAGATGTTATCAGATAAGGGCAGGTGTTAATACTCACAATAGCCTACGTATATCTACTATCGGATGTCCTTGTACACGTGTGTAATCAAAGTAGACCATACATTTTTTACCCAGTAACGATTTCGCATTTAACTCAGAAATATAGTTAAATTAAGAAATATAGTTTATATTTCATAAAACTTCAATATTGAAACGATCAATAGAGTTACCTACCCACAGTACACTTCCAGAGCAAGAGATATGATATGGAATGTATCAAGTTAAATAAAGTGTATAAAATAATATTTTCTTATGGTTTTATTAAAAAAATTAAACATGACAAACAAATAACATATATTTTATACAGAAACAATAAATGTAAATTTGTATAAATGTTATAAATAAAAACTTGCGACAACATTCAAATATATTTTTATATTTTATATAGCAGTCAGAAATATCACAGAAAATATACCACACAGTTGATAAAACATTGAGGACTTAAGATAACATCTGGTAACAGATTTGACTCACCAGTCACAAATTTCGTTCAAGAAAATCAAACGACAATAAACAGATCTCCGAATTTGGGAAATTGATACAAAAATCCACTGCAATCGTTCATCCTATCGCTTCTCCCTTTGGAAAAACTAATTCAACCAAATGCACCCCAGAGAGACCGTTCTATAACAGATACCCTCGGTTATGTCGAGGCGTGCCATGCTGACTTTTAAAGGTATTTTTGTTATTTGTTGATTGAATTAATGATTGATCGATGTGAAGACAAAATAAAGATCGATGACACCCGATACGTAAACCTGGCTATCTTCAACATGATGAAGATGATCAATAATAAGCAACGTTTTTCATTGTTTCATTCAGAAGCATAATATGAAATCAAGGACAATGGTCTAGAAACTAAATACAACATAAATGAAAAAAAATATACGTACGATGGAATAACCAGTTGTATTTAAACAATTCTCGATCATTTGTACTATTGATAATAATAAATGGTTTCTGGTTCGAACAAAGTAAGTATACGTGAAATCGTATGTATTGTGTTACAAGGAATAAAACTAAATCAGCTCACACGCACACTATTACACAGTAACAAGATATTTGTCAATAATCAATCAATCTATCGCCATATATACAATATAATGTTATGATCATACAGTATATTGCCCCAAAAAGTTATAACACATGTGAATGCGCCAGAAATATCACTTTGTAAAAGTATTATATTGCAGATAATTAAAATCAACAACACCAACGGCATTGGATGACAAAGATCAATAATTCCAAAATCAATCTCTGAGATTTCACAAGCACATGTGTACTACACATCAGACTCCTGAAGTATAGTACAACATATCATTATGTTTTATACGAACATGATGAATAATGTTGACATAAAATCGAAAGCTTCAACCACATTCTACAACAAAACCAAAGTCACGTGACTCAACTTGAAATTTGAAAGTCACGTGATCCGTGTGCCCGCGCAGTAGCCAATAGGAGATACTCTACAGATCACATGACATATCATGTGACAACAACGAGTTTCACAATGCATTCAATGAGAAAAAAGTATGATTCCTAGGCTGGAATCGTCATATTACCTTACGAATTTGAACATGTATCGATATCAGTGTGAAAGGGTATATATAATCAGGTAATACACTGAAAATAGAATGGTCATAATACTGATTTTTGCACATGTATAGTAATATTTGTTATAATGAATAGTACACCTTTACAGCCATTCAAAAGCACCGTCTTGCCAATATACATACACTATTATAGGTCATACAGCTGGAAATATACTTATACAATGTATACTGCATGACAACTATAACAATATTCTCAAACATTACCACATTATTATTGGAATAACACAAAAATAGTACACATATTATTGTTAAAATACAAAACAAAAGAGAAAACATCCGTTGAAAACTCAACTCGTATCAGTGGAACATGAGAACTTAATGGTGACGGACAATGTTCCATACAGTCTTTACAGCAATGTGTAAATAACTACCTTCCAGATATCCAGTGAAAAGCCGGACAACGTCATAAATTATATCTATGAAAGCTTAATGAGCCGCCCAATAAGGATATGAATAGGATCTCTTCAAGTTGCCTGGACTTCGCACATTTTCCAATGAAACCAGAGCCGAAAGCCGAAACTACACTAGACCAAGAACCGAGAACAAACTCAGACTATAAATCGTCTGGCCCGTCACCTGTATGATGGATGATATGCCATTGATTTTGATCAAACAAAAGACCTGATTTTTAGCCGCCATTTACGAAAACAATACGGCAGTGGTTCACACGTAAAGTGAGAAGCGTGGAAGATCGAACGCTTCGACGTAACACAGAACAGTGCATACATATGCATATATTGGTACACTTTATATAGAGTACAACATACAACACGTACACGGCAATTGTTTTTGGACGATTGCCTTTTATCAACAATGACTTTTTTCGACTTGGCATCTGCAAAGGCGCATGATGTTTTGTGTCAGGTGAAAATACACAATTAATCTATTGATCAAAAGACAACTCGCCTGTGCGAGATAAATTAACATTTGAACAATAATAAGTAACGTGGAAGTCGTTAATCATTCACGCACACACCCCTAAACAATATGCCGGTGATATTACTCAAATTACTGCCAAATAATTGTACAATTACTATTCATTTTCATTTTCGAATTCACGTTTTTCGTGTTACACAAATTATATTCATATTTATCTCTTGCAATCAACACCAATGAAAATAAGTACATTTTGCCTGCAAAGAAAACATTTCATACTCAATAGTATACAGCATACAGATATGAGTCCATACCTAGAGCGCGCCATTTTTTTACCGAGTCAGTTGCTTGAAGCGAGGCGGATGGGGGGGT
Source organism: Terebella lapidaria (assembly GCA_949152475.1). Lineage (NCBI taxonomy): Eukaryota > Metazoa > Annelida > Polychaeta > Terebellida > Terebellidae > Terebella > Terebella lapidaria. The sequence goes on from OX424567.1 coordinate 6,086,023, forward strand.
AGCTGAGTTGTCCTGCTCTCTTCGCCGCTGTTGTCGCGTGCAGGCGAGAAGTTTTGACCCCGTGACCTTTGACCTTGAAAGCAGACGATGGCAGTGTGAACTCGGTGGGATGCGCCGTGCCTCACCTGAAAAACGAGAGAGGAGAAAGGCGATAGGAAAAAATGGTCTCGCATATATGCATTGGGTGATAGCGTGCAGTGCGAACAGTTACTGGTTGGTGTTGTTCCCGCTAGATTAGAGGCCATATATTGATTTATGGCCAGGGCGAAGCCCGTTGCCATGAGTTACGTCGAGAAAATAGCATATTCATGCACTAATTACATTGGGCGAGGCAGTGGAATAGTATCCATGTAGCTCGGATACGATTCGTATTTAAGTGGCAATAAATAATCTTCAAATACGCGGATGATACGTATTTGGATGCAAGTGTTGACAATGTAAATTTTTATTCGTAGCGCGATGATATATAGTTACATATTTGCAATGTTCATATAACATGTGATTATATAAATCACAGTAGAACATCTCAGTGATGATACAGCAACTGACGCGAGTTTTAAATTATACATTCAACTTTTTTTCAAAAATGTCGGAACAAACTAAAGAGATAACGTCACTCAATGTCAACAATAACCCGAAAATTAACGAGTTTTTCTGCCAAGTTCTCACCTGCATCACATCACTATAGCAAACCATCCCCTCCCCTCCCGTCAATTTGGAACCCGCCCTTACACCCCTACCGCTCGACAGTATTCCCAAGCACCCCCACCCCCTCCAGTAAAATCTCCCCATCATCCCCTTGACCTATCAATAACACTTCATAACGACGACCATCTCATCAGGACGCACATCACAACATTCCACGCTACTAAAGTGGATTTTCGAACAACGTGCTCAAACAGTAGAAAATATTTCATCCCAAATTATAAGTATTGTTTTGGCACGCACACGATGTATCTTCTTTTGATTTGTAACCTCGAATCCATGTCATGTACTAGGTCAGCCTGTTATGAATGGTTGCGGGGCACTATATTTACAACGCGTTTCGTTACAAATGCGTCAATCCGACCTAACGCACCCCGATGGAAAAAATACAGCCACAAAATCCATGTTAAACATCTGTGTTACACACTGAAATCGTGTTCAAAATCGTCAGACGCTCTCGCAGTTATTGAACGTTCAAACACGAGGGAAAACGAGATAGTATACCTGGCAATTTATCTTTCATTCAGGGAGAGTGATAGGCCAGCGGTGACGACCCAACCACATCACTGTCCCCTGTAATCTGTCACTTGGACACCTTCAAGGTTGTATCTTTTGTCGCCAAGATCTGCAGGTATTTGCATTGAACCTTGAGGCGAAACATTAAGCGCTGAGCTTCGATAATATATTATTTTTTGTCGAAATAATATTCATTTTCGCGAAAAACCATCACTGCATTTGAGACGAAATTGTACAATTCCAATTGCTAATTTCAATAAAACAATGAATAAATGTGCGATATTCAATTTCTCAGAAATTAAGACTTACAGTGCTAGGCACATGGTGAACATATAGTTTATCCATTTGTAATAAACTACACGTATGAATCTGAAACAACACATCATCCGCCCACCTATGAGAGTATAAATGCATATTGTTCAAATGTTATTCATTCTTCTTGTTAGATACATAATTCTGACATCTGACATAAATTATGTTTTAGCATCTGAATTTCAACCTGAAAATATTCTATTTTGTAAAAAAAAAAAACAATTAATAATGGATTTCGTTTGATATACACACGACCTTGCCCATGGCAAATCTGTGTGCCGTAGTAAATATGAATACTATATATAATCCGCCATCATACAAGATAAACAAAACATAAAACCAATCGACATATGGCACATTCAACAAGCACAGACGGGAAGTTGGATGAAACTGTTACAACCTTATAAAATATGGCGGTCCGCTTCTCGCCGTCAAAACATTGGCAATGCGTCTGCGTAAAGTGTCGTAACTGGGTCAGACTGAAGTCGTAAAAGACTGGCTGTGAATGCTTTCTAATGGTCCATAAACCGCCTGGAAGTGTCATAAAATAGGCGATAAACAGCACTCTATATGCTATATATAACTCCCGTCTTGCATCGAGATTTCACAGTGTTATAATAATATTTCGAGTACAATCCTGGTTCAGACGTTCTAGGAATTTGGAGCTCGTTTGACACCGAGTAACATAATAATACTTCTATTGCTGATAATGACTCGAAACAACATCAATAATTTGCGCAACTGTGATTTAATTTGATGGGTATTTTTAGCTCGCGGGAATTACAGTCAGTGTGAGAGTGACACAAGTGGACACCGGATCTTGGCGGGATAATCATGTGTCTAATAATATCACCATTATATTGTATCATTATCAACAGAAATATGTCATGTATATTTGGTATAATCACATATTCACGGTTTTATGAACGCGAATTATCATCATTATTTTAAAAAAGAGAGTATAAAATACAACTATAAATAGGTTCTCCATAATTTGTTGGGCTTTTGTATTAATTAAATAGCTGGTCGAGAAATGTTGCATAATTGATGGCGCGTTGCCCAGCATTGAGGAATTGTTCTGGCCCAATCGATAAAATGTAAATACCCCGGTCTTTGTTGCTAAATCGATTTTAGACAAATAACCGGCGTGTTATGAATCACAATTACACGGACCCAAACGTCTGTAACCTTATCTGTAATTATTTATAAAAAGTAGAACGGCATTATACGGTTTTGATGGATTTCAGATAAGTCTGATTTTAACGATAACCGCCCAGCTCATTAAGTGGAAGCATACTTCTGTTCCGAAACAATTTTCCGCTTTATATGCAGACCCATATATTTCTGCCTGGGTAAATAGAGAAAATTGCTTTTATGTTGGAATACACAACCTGTGTTGACTGTGCATTGGATAGAGAGAAGGCGAACAGGAGGCGAATGAGGACGAGCTATTGAATACTTAATTTTGATTTATGATATTGTATGATATAAGTGACTCAACGTGATCGCATATTGCACGGGTCCATGTAAACAAGCCTGATATATCGGCGTCCGACACCTTGTGCATGACCTGTATCCCACTAGATCCAATCACCCAACAGACAGAAATCACAAGTCTTTGTCCACGTGAAGGAATACTGTTTGTAGAATTTCGACAACTTCAGGTGACTGGAGTAAAAAAAAGGCACAATAACAAGTATTCTCGGCACCTGACGTCAGGTGTGATTCAATAAAAAAAAGTTGGATCGTGGATAGAGCAGAGCTCTTCTAGAAAACGACTGCTATTCGTGAAGAGCCACAACAAAAGGCTCGACCTGGAGCGAGTGAGCTAACTCGGTGAGGCAGTCGGCGCGGACCGCAGACAGCTCGAGCCAGACTCCGAGAGAAGGAGAACGCTGGGACCCCCCGACAGAAAAGTGAATCTGTCACTCACCGTCCGAGCTCCGTTCTACAGCCTGTGTATCACCAGGGCCAATTCCTGGTCGGGTCCCCCACGCTACAGCTAGAGCTAATGTTCTTCGTGTTGTAACCACTCGGTGATTTAATATCCGAAGTGGGAGCTACAACGCTACAATTCAGCCGTGAGTTACGTGAGCTCGCTAGTTATACTCCACTTTGGAAAACGGCAAAAGTGGACTGGACTTGTCAGTATTCGAGGGAAATATAAAAGCGGGGAGATTCTCGTAAATCGCTCATTCACGGACAGCAAAACGAGACGCGGTTCTCGACTCTCGTGGCTTTTATACGGCGTAAGCGAGGTAAGTTGTTTTTTCCCCCTCTTCTTTAGCTGAATTTCTTCTCTCACAATTATCTTTGCTACTTTATGCTAAAACTAAACATTTTGAGTGTTGTCGGATGGAGGCGTCGTAAACTACAAATTTCGGTAAATCAAGGAACTAGACGGAGTACTGTTTCGTAGAGCTCATGGCGAATATTTCTGGGTAAGGACAAAAGCGAGCACTGAACCTGTGCAGTGTTCAAATTGAGGCGATGTTGCGGAAAATAATAGCCATACACTTTGCACCAGGTGCATTCGATAAAGTTCACAGACTGCAGGCCGCAATTTTGACCTATTTTCCGGACGGCCATCTTCCCCGTGCTAAAAAAACTGTGTCAAACACGGTCAATGGCTATTCCGAGGTCAAAATAGATGAACTTCGATATAACTGCAAGCAGTAGTTGTAATTAGATGTTTACGTCCTTCTAAACAGCCAGGAAAGGAGAAACTGAACTTGGAAAAAACAAAACAGTCTAATGAATGGCTACACTCGAGTCATGAAGCATCCAGGCGACTCTGTCGTCTTTTTACTGCGTGTGTCCCGAGGCAGTTTGCCCAGGGTTGCGCAATAGCAATGTTCTCAAATTATAATTCCTCTCCGTTTTGCATGGGAGTTTAGAACAAGTGGCATTTGTTCGCGAGGGATCTACAACCTTTCTGACGATGTTCATACAAGAAGGGGCATATTTCAATGTGTGCAAGTCGAGTGTTTTAATGTAATAACGTGGGTCTGTTTTATGTGAAAACTGTTCAATTGGGTGGAAACTTAGTTCGAATTTCATGGTTGTTATGCAAGGAAGGAATGCCACAAGCATGTTAATAATGTATATTGTAGTTATTTGTCATTTGTAAAAACACTACTTTGTTCGGAGACACTTGCTTTTTGCAGCCATACAGCATTTGTCAAGCCTTATTTTTTTTCACCACCATATTATTCTATTTTGCATTCTTTTTATTTTGTTATCATGCTCTTTAGATTCAACAGCACCGCATTTTCTAATTCATCACGTTCGCAACACTTCATCAGATGAAACTCCAATTATTCCATTATGAAATGCCTTTGACAAATATTATTTTAACGAAATGAAGTTCCACGATAGCGCGTGCAGTGCATATACGCACCAGGAAGGATAAAAAAACCCTCCGCGATGCCATTCCGATGGCACAAGCGGATCATCCCTTTATTAGGCTTTCCATAGAACACCCCAATGTCATCACAGTAATTTGCGGAGTGCGCTTTTGAAATGCGGCCATTAAACATGATCGATCATCGACGACCCATTTAATGTCGCTGTGGAAGAGGATTAAATGCTTGTTATTATTGCTCTCGACTCCTTTTGGATACCAACTGCAAGAATGTGAAAAAAATGAATAAAAAGTGAAAACGCCCAGAACGCCGCACAAACGCGAACGTCCCACTTTCCCAGATCCCACATTTTCTGCTTCCGCACATCAGTCGACATGTAAAAGACTAATATCATAATTACTCCCGCTTAAGCTCGCTCCCTGGTCAGAGTCAAGCACTTCACGATCGACTCCCTTCGGAATGTTATTTGGAATTATGACGAATAGCGCCGCGGAAATTAGATATATGATATTAATTTGGAACGACTTCAAAAGGATTCTTGCGCGTTTCTTTGTCGCCTCAGGACGACGGTGTTTGCTGTCAATGTAACATTAAGACATTTGGATGAACGGATTTCTCAGTCCGCACAAAACAAATATTCCTATTAGGTTTATCTAAATATACAAGACTTGCCAATGTAGGGTTTTGTTATTAAAATACAATACCCATTAGTCATCATATACAGACAGCATCTATAGTGTAATATTATTGTGCATCTTCTCCATTAATCACGAACAGTTACCACTACGCTCCGTCTGCTTCTTATAATAAAAATGCAATATTATGTGTTACCGAGCAATTCATCAATCCAGTTATATTTGTGCAAATGCCACACCTTTGGAGTCATGCTTGGTGTACTGAAAAAGTACCTGTGGGTCTATTTTTATAGAATTTCTTAGCTATGAGACCTCGCCCATCTAGAATACACGCGCCTGGCTTCACATTTCTCGATAAATCACTACAGGCCAGAAGGTATCGTCCACTGAGCCGAAGCCACAAAGGACTCTCAAGTTTAGACTGAGCTTGACAGGAGGAGGCCGTTCCTATGCTCAAGAAATCGAAGATCCCGGGTCAAGCTTGTTTACCCTGATCTGCTAATCAACGGTAGCTCAAGCTATCACATAGGTCTTGAGCTGTTAGTGGTGGTTCCCACCATGCACCCCCCTCCCACCAACTCTAAACGAAATCTATTTTCTTTCGGTTAGGCCGTAGGTTGCAATGGAATCCAAACACGACCTTATAGGGCTGCCAACTCCAAGGCCAAAGCCGGGTGATTCGTTTTCATTGGCTGTCAGTTTAATACAAACCCCCATTAAGGAGCGCGGGTGATATGCATTGGAGCACCCGGGATGCTTTCCCAAGGGATAATCTGCCCTGACCGTGGTCTCAGCGGGCTTCACGCGTTGTCATCCGCAACAAAAGAATCCAAGGGGAACAGCATACCATCAGTGTATCTACAGGCGCCCTTTCTCATTTACAACACCCCTTCGGACAAACCGAATCCCCAGACCGATCGCAAACTGGCGCACAAAGGCCATAATAGGGATGGTACGTCCAGAGAAAAGCAGCAACTTTCAATATTGATGAACACCTAAGGTCAAACGCATTTACACCAGCCAAGCAATCAAATTTGAAGGTGAACCTCTCCCCTCTTTCGTCTGTGCAAATTTAGGGTCATAATCCAGTATATTGTTGCTAGCACTAATGTTTTGACCATTAGTGTGAGAAGGGATAATTTCCTGGTTCAGTTCCGACTGTTCTCGGCTTATCTCGCTCAGTTCTCGCGTGGTTTTGTTCCAGCTTAATTTCTGTACCACTAAAAAGAGTCACGAAACCTAATTGTCCCGAAGGGCCCGTTCCAGAACCATAAGGGCGTCATAGGCATTAATGGTTTTCCGTGACAACTTCGAAATCTATTAAAATATTCATCCCTTTTCTGTGAAAAAAAGTCCACATATATTGTATACACGTGTATAGACGCGATAGTGGCAAGGGTTCACAACTAGGAGTGTAGACGAATTTGCACCTAAAATACAATGAGTGACCTGCAAAAATTGTGAGGGTATATCATTCCTTATGGCGATGTTTACTCGTTACATTACTATATCAAAAGGTTTGGCATCACAGATATGATACCAGTTATCATAATACACGATAAGAAAATAATGACATTATTTGGTAGATATAGCTCATGTCTAGGAAATACGATAATAAAATATTTAGCAAAGGTCCTGAAAATTAGGCTAAATCGGTATATTTTATTTTGATAAATTTAATTCTAAAAACAAAATTTCGCATCGATTCAGTTTGAATGCAAGGAAAATCTATTTTTTTTTTTATTAATCTTTATTAATTGAATACCAAGTCTATTGTACGTATTCATTTCTACAGTCAGCCCTTATCTAATCAATCTTCTCATCTAGCCTATTCACTGGAACCTACAGGAACAAAACTCGGACAATGCTTGATCGTGAATTTACATATCGTTTAGACATCGACTGAATTCACTTTCCCTATCAAGTAACAAAATCAAAGCAACTACATGTCTACCAAATATTCCAATTTCAATTCGGCTGGGTGATGTTTTTGGCCCATTGAGTTTCGAATGGAAAATTCCGTCAATTTTTTTCCCTATGCAACACGTGTGTTATAGTCCAAAACATTTATATATTGAATGCTAATTCAAGAGTTTAAAACGCCTTGATATTTAAACGTTGGCTCTACACTGGAAGTGACATTTGCATTTACACGCAAAATCAAACAATTATTTACACATTTGATTCAGACGTATCTGTCCTGAAATAGGTCAGCTTGGTTCCCGCACGTTTTTCAGGGAAAATGTGATATATCTAACATTTCAAAAAATAATAAATATATAGCACCTTTCCTTAGTATTTTTTTCGTTGTGCAACGTACTAGCGAAATAATTATGACAAATGAGGAGTCACATTTCTCAGGAAAATTACTTGTTGTTTTTGTTACACTACTGTAATGCAAACGAAAGTCTTATCATTCGTAATTCAGGCTACAGCTTCTGAAGGTACTCCTCGTATAACACTTGCTTCGTCATTATTCATTACTCAAACACAACTTGTAGCCGTGAAATAACAATTATCTTCTCCTTTATCACGGATAGCTATCACCCTGAACCAAGGCGGTAGTGACTCTGTCCCACGTAGCTTTGACTTCCTCTATTTTTTGACGTTAAAAAACAGTTTTACTTATAGATGAGTATCGCTGAAGTTGGTTTTGATTTTTTTTTTGCTGCTTTTGGCCGTGCATCGCGTCTATATGACACACAGACAGAGAAAGACAATGCCTCTGGCGATGTAGCTCATTGTTGTATGGACACAGTGTAATTTGGTGTGTTTTCAATTATGTAAGGTACAAGCCCGTGCCTATGTCCACGTTTGTGAAGAGAAAAAATTTAATGCCTCGAATCATTCGGAACTGGAGGAATATTAATTCCCTATGGAACAGTTCTATAACAATAATTATTAAATGCGGTATGAAATTCGATCATGTTCCCGTATAACGACAAACGGATGTAAATATTACACTATAACGTCATACGCCCCACATCGGTTTGAAATTAGTATCAGCAATGTAGTATAAATACAGTATTACAAGAGCATGAATAATGTCATATTGTGTGGCATATGGTGTCGCTTTTTATTAGCAATACAATAATTATTGGATTTGTGTTCACACCAGCACATATTCTTCATTAGTTATCACCAATAATGTGGGTGGCGAGTTCTTATCTCTGCCATTTAGCACACAAGGCTGGGATCGTCTCGTTTGTTTACATCGTGGGATAAGTATACTGCCATCAGATACCCATAGCTCACCAGTACATAACAAGATATAGCCCAAGTCGTTATACACTGCCTCAGCACACTGTCTCCCCAGGAAGCTGCCTCGGCTGCAGCAGCCATGACATAAGTCACACCGCGGCGGCCCCGTGAAGACATTTATGCTCTGTTTATACTCTCGATCGGTTGTTTAACTATCATAACAGTTGACCCAGTCCTAGGCTAGTAAATTCCCTCGTAAACGGACACCGTTATCGTGTACTTGTGTCCCATTTTGCCGCCCTCACACCCATTTGGAAACCATTGGAGCATCCGTTATGTCCCGTCTAGTACCAATTGAGCCAGTTAGTTACAGGTTCACGGGCATCCGTTTGACATAACAATTCCCACCTTTGCAGGGCCCGATATATTGTATTTTATTGGGTGATCGCATGGTTTTCAACACGTTTTTTTGCTTACTCTACATGGAATGATGAATAAGGCTCAGAATGGAACATAGTGTATGCTATTAATATCACAGCTATAACTGGTGAAGATTGATATTCGAGCTTTTCAACAAACGTGGATGTAGTATTTTTGTGCATACAATTCGCGATGAATGATGAACTGTTGGTATTGTACCTACTTGCTACAATCCCGTCTCGCCGTGTTAAAACATACGATTTATGAACTGTGTTGTTTATTGATTATTTGTAAGGCATGGGGCGTGTAGAATACATTTGTTATAGCAATCAAAATTCGTTCATGGTCACATTCGATCGGGCAATGATAGTTTAGACTACATGGAATAAACATGTTCTCTGTTTTGAGGGTAGCCTTGCGAAGAAATGGCAAATCCATATTGTGAAGATCGATTAATCACCGTATTTTCTGCGGTACTTGATAGCATTATATATGGATTCCAATCTTTATTCGATCAGACACGATCTCGTATAGTGGTTGAGAAGGGGAGCAGCCGCCTAAGAAAATTAATCTACTTGCCAATACCAAACATACATTAATTCTTGATAAAATCCGCAATTATAGAACGTTATGTAGTGCTGGTTTGACGGTATAGGTGTCAAAGTAATAACTATGCATCAAAATCAAAAACAGTTTATCAACTCGACAATGATCTATGGTTATTTAGGGCACTATTTCTAGCAAATGTCAAAAAGAAGAAATTGGCGAAAATAGACCCCCTCGAAGATTATTCCACTGAATGACTTTAAAACGATGTTTTTTTCTGTCGGGCGAATTCCTTTCTGGAAACGCTTTGATGTCAAACTATATTTACGGTATATTCCACACCAGTGCAGTGATGTTAGAAGTTGTCACCTTCGTTCTTTTGTTGTGGACGTTGAATACACTTCAACTCGTGCAGGATGGATGCTGAAATATGAGCTGAGAGCGGTGAATGGATGACCGGAGAATGTAGCGCCAGGACAGTGGCTAGAGTTCTGTTTCAATTTGCCAAGTAAATTGAGAAAATCGCTGCCCGTGATCGCATGTGATAGATCGCAGACGTAGAACCGTTAAAAGAAAAGCATCTCCGTGACAGGGAATAAGGGGTGAAGTTATTAGATGACCGACGACGCTGTATATTGTGAATGGTGCGCGGCGGATCGATAAAGCATAATGGAATAATATCGGGGCCCTCGGGGGATTCTTCTATCCCTAAACGCAGACAGCAGACGTTCGAATTTCATAACATATGGATTTCTTGCGTTGAAGAAGCGGCGACAACCCAATCACCATATTTTTACCTCGCACTGAAGAATTCTGGCATTTAATAACGTAAATGTGCGCAAAACCGATCGTTTTTAATCCTGGTGGATTCGATTTTCTATTTAATGATTACTATTTTGCCACCATTCGTCATAATCAAGTGACATTTCGGTGACAATTTCAGTATTTTGTGGAGAAAGTCGACACTTATCATTTAACTCTTGCGCCACATGTCATAGATTTCAAATAGTTTCACAATATCAAGTTTGGACCGAATTTATTCGTAATTAAACAACAAAATAAATGTTCAGATAAATAAGTAACATAATATACTACTACACAAAGGGATTGCAGCATTAATAGCCACCTAACCAAAACAAACGAACAGAACAGAACAGTAGGCTATTATGTGAGAAGTTAGGACCAAAAAGTAGTCCTTATTTGTATTCAAAAGACGATAGCGTTGTGACTCAACCCTCGCCCAGTGAACAAGATCTCTATCGATTTTACATTATTCGGTTCGTGTTCTCTCGTGAGTTATGCTTTGATGATGTAAATAGATGCCATGGGTCGTGAGCTACTTAGCTAAGGGTAAAACTCCAAGCTTCACTTCAATAAGTGCACGTCATTGCATTGATATAAGCCGAGAAATTCCCAAGTTTCATTTCCTACCAGTATAATACCGTCTTGCAATAACACAATCATTAAAACAATGGGAAATTGACAAACTGCTGAAGCAGTTGATTGACTTATTCCGCCAGAATTCTAAACCCATCAATTTTTATTCTATTGAAATTTAAACTCGGTTCATTGAAAAAAAAAGAATATATGTGACTATTATGCGTACTATATTGGGCACTGAATATTGTACATTGTAATAGACTATGCTGTAAGTTGGCTAGTAGTAGAACAAATGTGTGAATATGTAGCGTCTTTAGTTCATATCGTAGATCATAAATAAATCATCCTCAAGTATAGTACGGAAAGTACCTGTATGCCTCTTGTGTATGTCAACGGTCTAGACATACAATATTCGACAACATTTACTTACACGTCAAGTATTGGATGTAAGATATAGTAAGATAGTAGTAATAATAATAATAATAATAATAATAATAATAATAAAGCATATCAGCAACCCTACATTACATCGTTAACTTCAAATGGAATTTATAAATGGAATTTATGACATGACCTGATTTCGTATTCTGCTCGTATTTCACGTGAAATTATCCCAAATTTGGCAGGTTTATGTCCACCCGTTAGCTCGGTGTTCCCCTGTAATCAAATGCAGATCGGATGCGACAGTGTGACATCACGGCTTAGCACATTGCAGGCTTCCAAACAAACAAGAAACGTGGACATCACACGAGAAGGGCATTAGTCCGAGGCGTGGTCGACGTGAGACTTAACGAAGGGACGGTGAGGGTCTTACGGGGCACGGGGGTCCCTTAATCAGGGCTGTCAGGGGTGGGGGTATGCGCTTCCCCCAGGGTCTGAGAGGGGGAAAGGGGCAGCCTCCGAGACGGAGAAACTTTGGTTGTTATCGGAGGGAGGTGGGGAGAATGGGTGTACAATTTGCGGTGGAAAATTGATGTGGGAAATATGACAAAGCATCCGACGAAATCTAGGGGTGCCGAGGTCAGGGACATTTCGTAGCTTGTTTTCTCAATAATACATACCCCCGGATGATTTGTCTGACTGTGGTGGAATGGCTGCGGTATTGTTAGCTGCACCTTCGCGAGGTGTTCATCCATAGAGACGAGTGAGAGTTTCCATCCATACTCCCAGTGAGTACAATACACAGACCGCCAGTGCTCCGCTCAAGAGTAGATACAGGGTGTGGGCTGAGGTTCGAGAGAGCCGATATTGTGCTATTGCGCAACTCGATTTGATGGCGAAGTCGCCCAGCGGGAGGCAAAGGGTTAATAAATGAAAAGGCCATTACCGCGGCTGGAGATAGAGGGAGCCATGGTATAACCGCTCCATAAAACACGGACGAAAGCCAATAGGATAGCTTTGTGATACTCGAGACGGGGCAATATGTCTAGGACCGTTTACTTCGGTCGTTACGCGGTCATTACAAGTTAGCAAAAACATTGGGAACGGGCTAGCACGCGTGTTCCGTCGGGATAAGGTGCAAGAAGTGTTACGGGGCGGTGAACCCCGAGCCATTTCACTGCTGGAAAGGACAGGAGCTGCGCATAACAGGGACATTAATCTCGGAGACGAATTGAGCAATTTGTATCGAGTGAGCGAGCTTCCATTACCGTGTAATATCTGACCATTGTTCCTTCGATAAACGAGATAATTAGCTTGACTCATTAACTATACCAACGTTCATATATGTGGGCGAGGGACGGCCAAAGGGTGAGGCAAGGCAAGAAAAAGGACCTTAAAGTTGATCGATATTTCTATTGCTCTGATCTCAAGGTAGACGAGAGAGTGGCAGCCAGTCCCTGACAGCAGTCGAGTGGAGTGAGGCCGCGAGCGAGCGAGCTATCGAGACGAGGTGGAGATGTGGCTGGCGGAGCGGTATGGACCAGCCAAGTGTGGGGCAGCAGCCTCCCAGCCAGCCGGCCCAGACCCCGCCACCCTAGACGGCCTCCATCGCCGTCCCAGCTAGGATACACGCGGCTAGGACACGGGATCCAACTCAGACTCATTTGTGACACTCGGATGCTAATTTATACGCAGGAAAAGTTACGTGGGGGCTAGCAACTCGGGCCCCATGTTTATGGCACTCCAGTAGCAGCAACTTGTGTTTGTATGTGTTTGACCTAGCATTGGCCCCATTACTTCTGATTGGGTAATGGCAGTCACGTGGTAGCGGCGCTCTCCTTATATGGGTTAATGTTTCTTTAGGGTTGTAAAAGCGTCCGCCCGATCGTCAGAGTCATAATTCATCGCAGACAGAAGCAGCTTCCGAGTCGAGTCTTCTTGGAGACTAGTAAATCACGAACAGAGGCAAAATGAGTTCCTACTTCGTGAACTCATTGGCGTGCTATGGCAATAGTGTCAGCGACGGTGGAGGAGGCAACGAGTGTCCAAGGGACTATCCCCAGGCTAACAGTCCCTATCGATACGGAGCAGTGGCCAGTCCAGGACTCTATCCCACCTACAACGCCTCCTTAGGATCCGGCGGTTCATCCTCCACCACGGCTAACGGCGAGTACTATGGGATGAGTGGCGGCGGTCAGAGACTGTGTCATCCTCCCCTGGGCCGGGATACGAGGTCCCCGCCGTCCTCGGGCCACCATCCCGGGGGCCTGGGAGCTTCGAGGATCTCCGCTAGCGGCACGCCGCCTCCTGCCCACGGCGCGGGCGCTTATCACGGCGGTAGCCACGGCTCGGCGGCCCAGCTCTCCAGGAACACTTACTCGCCGAGTAGCGGCAGCGAGGCCTCCACGTGTGGCACAACGGACATGTCCACCTCGAGTCCCACCAAGGGACCGCCGATGTCTCCGCCGCCGGCGCACACGGCCCACAAAACCTCGGTGTCCCCGCTGAAGCCGCCTCCTGCCCATACGAAGGTCCCCACCGCGACCAGCGTGGCCCCCGTGCAGACCTCGATCCAGAACGACTCGGCCAACTCGGACAGCGAGCGCTCCGTGTCCAACGGGCCCACGTCTAAGACGGCGACGTCTGGATCAGGAGGACAGAACTCGGGATCCGAGGGGAGCACGAAGGGAGACGGGGATGGTGACTCGGAGAGTGGGAGCCAGAACAAGCCTCAGATCTACCCGTGGATGAGAAGGATGCATCTTGGACACGGTAGGCACTCTTTGCTATATTGCTAAATGTCGTTGACGACATGTAATAGTGTGAAATGCATATATATAGATATTGACTGTGGGAGTGTAGACAATAGTTGTTATTGATGTAGCAAGCTGTGAAGTTGCACAGGTCGTTTGCGCGGCCTGCTCGCGAACAGCAGACGACATTTAGCGAGCTCGTGCTTCCCCCTGCCGTCTGCAAGCGTAGTTATTGTGTAATGGATTGCGCAATTGCGCAGACGGCCATCAGCGACCACATAAACATCCAAGGAAATGCCCATGGCCAGTAAAGCACATAAAAGACAAAAGCGCTCGACCAGCCCGCGTGGAAGAATCATCTTCTCGGCGGCGAGGATAAATGACCGTCTAGCGATGATTGTTTCATTCCTAAGGTCAGACATTTGGCCAGGGCATCATGGGGGCATAGAAGACCCAAACCACACAAATTCCACTCTCTCCCCTTGCAGAGAGGCTTTGGTAGGCTTCCACAGACTGCGGTCGATAACCATAGCACCCATTTCCAGAATTCCCGGGACTCTGTATTGATGGGACCTTGTGAAGAGCTTTACAGCGCTTCTACGCCCTGGAAAATCTATCGTCCACCTCATAAAAATCGCCCATTCCGGCCGCCCCCTCCCCCCCCCCCCCTCTCCCTGTACACACCACCAATACGGACTACGGTGGGATTTGGGGGTCTAGTTATTACCCCCTGGAGTGCCCATAGCATCCAAGATACCACTGGTATTGGTGATCGCCCCTACAGCTTACAAGCCAACGTGGTGTTTTGTAAACAATGGGGAAAGTATCAGTGAAGAATGCAACTGCCATCGTTATTGAGCATATTGTTGTCTCAATATGGAGTACGGTGTTGTTATCTATCACCTCATTGGTCCCTTTGAGTGTCGTATCCATGGGGATATGATTGTCCAGTATCTGTTCTGCATGGTATTGGATATACCTCTAAACAGTGCCAAAACTATCGTCGTTTGCTCTGAATATACAGTAATGTGGTTGTATTGATGTTGATATAGTTATATAGTTATATTGTATCCCAAGTAGATTGATTTATGGAATGTTTCCTGACGCTTACAATTGCTATATCAAATGCAATTTATTATCACATAATGAGCATAATATCGGTAACTTAAGCCTGGCTCAAATTTATGACATCATGTTTGTATCCCACACATGATAATTCCTTACTTCATGTCATCAATTTCGGCAGTCAACACTGAACTCACCATATAGGCAATGTATAAATGTAGCGACTTAGATACATACTCCTTTTGATGGCAGTTGGTGATTCTGGTCAATATGTTCTGTCCGTAGCACTAGTGACATTGGCTTTGTTCGCCTTGCTTATGCAGTTGATCGTAGGTGATGAATAAGTTGAAATGTTAATGAAAAATGGATATACTATATCATAGATTAGATGACTATATAGAGCGTATCAAATATATGCTTATTCCAGGAGTTTACACCTGCTATGGTTCAATTAAATAACTTTGTCATCTATATATCTCTAATATGTCGATGTAAGAGGCATTTAAATGATAATAGGCATTTA
Organism: Terebella lapidaria; assembly: GCA_949152475.1. Lineage (NCBI taxonomy): Eukaryota > Metazoa > Annelida > Polychaeta > Terebellida > Terebellidae > Terebella > Terebella lapidaria. Next base: position 6,101,825 of record OX424567.1, read on the forward strand.
AATGATCCAATGTCCCTTGGATAATGGACCTTTTATTGCTTGTACCTACTAGTTTTGTGTATGATTTCAATATTTAAGTTATTACGTAGGCTACTAATAAATGACACTAGATGTATGCATTGAACACCTAAATTTAGTCTTGATTCCCTAACCAAGTATACATTCAATAACTATTTGCACCTTTGCAAAGATTGAACATTGACTGTCCGTTTATGTATTCGAAAGTAAACTACGAAACAAACCCCATTAATATATGAGTTTTTCTACATGAAACTGTTTGAATACTATTCCCTGCTCTTGTATTTTACCCAAAGCCTGTGTCCACCCCAGTGTCATGATCTTGACCGCCCGTCCAGTCAAGAATACACGCTGGTGTTCAGCTTAAGTGTGAGTGATGGTTAGGAACGTAGAATTCTAAACTTGAACACTCGTTTTGTCCACAAATTGTAGCCTCTAGCTCGGTTTATTCCAGTTTGATTTGGCGAGATAGATATTTTGAATAATTCTGAGTTATCAGGAGGGTGAGGGGGGGGGGGGGGGCGTGAGAGACCGATATCTGCTGTGAAACCTTTAAGGTATTACACTGGTCAGAGACGCTAGAACCGGAGCGCCACCGAGCGATTAATCAAAGCAATTCACCTTGAGTGGCCACTTATTGTTCAGGAGACTTTGACAAATGACGAAATATGACAGACATTCAGCGGTTGACCACAGCCGTTATTACGGTGCTACACGTGGTAGCCTGTTTGGTTTCTATAGATACAAGATTGTCCTGGCGGTTCGGTTATCATGGAAAACTAGAGATATTTAAGCAGCTGTCCCTTATGGGAGTTGTTACAATGATACTGACTTTGTGATTAATCGCCAGTTTCCTGAATGCTTTGTACGACTCCAAATTGTTGTCGCGAATGTTCATTTGTTTCCACTTTTGGCGGTACCACCCCCTAGTCGTGTGCGGTGGCTTATCTTCAGAATACACGCGTTGTGTCTTTTTAATTAATTTTCTTAAGGGCTCGACTGAGATGTTCATTGTTTCAGTATGAACAACATTATGGGACATTGTGAGATTGTACGATTCGCTACCAAAGCTTCTCAACAGTATGTAATATGATCCCGTGCAGTTTCTATTGCCTATTAATGTCCATATATTCCACATTTACATACCAGTCACATATGTGCAAGTGATATACATTATCACGGTATATAATTGACTTGCGTAGTCAATTACACCGGGTTTATACAAACAAACAGTAATTTTTGCACGAGATATGAACTATGCCCAAACAATATCATGGATAATTGAATCGACTGTTACAGTGTTGCATGTAACAATCCCAAAACCCGCAAAATAAATAGAACTTAACAATATGGAAATACCGAAAATATTAATGGAGAAAAAAGGCTCCAAAAATATGAACATCCTCACCGTGTAACATTGAGCAAGGCATAGCCAGACGTGTGTCATCCCCCACCCCGCCAAAATTAGTAGATTTACGACTTCGCTTGGGCCGCCGCTAAAGTGGAATTGTCAGAGGCGAGATCGTAAATTCATCAGGGTTGCCACTTGAATATAATAACTGGTAATCCCGTCTGACTTGGAGAGCCCCCCGCAGCCAAGGCTCGCTATAGCTGCTTCGTGGTCCCGCGATGTTAGCATTGCGATAAGATCGCCAGGCCCTACACAAATACACCAGACATTAATATATATCCCCAGACGTAGAATTATTTTATACGGTGTGACAAAATCATCTGTGGATATTTTCGTTCCTTACCTGGGTGATTTTAGACCCTGAGGAGCGCTTGAGGGAGGGCGTGGGGCCTGTCGTTTCCTTCGCGGTACACCTTCTATATGTGGGGTGAGGGTTGGCGATACCTTTCATTCCTCAGCAACGGTAACTCTTGCATAAGTTGCCGCAGTTGCTCTACCTCAGATGTAGTAGTGAGTTGTGGATGCGATGATTACTGTTGAGAATTCAGAGAACAGGTTGATGGTTTTCCATGGCTTGCAGGGGTTCATACATTACTGGAAGGTGGACAGGTGATCCTTTGTGGGCAGGAGAGGAATAGATAAACTATGTAGGCGTTTCTTTATTCTTTCTTTATTCTTTATTCTCCCCTGCATCAGTTATTAACTTGTTTCAAACTGGAAGTTTATGACGTGAGAAATCATGGTCTTCTAAGGGCCCCTTCTCTATATATGTCATTGTATACGATGCTCTGTCTTTCAAATTTCCACCAGGTACGGTGATCGATGTTCGAGGTAAATCTATGATCTTTGGTTGATCGATATATTGAGTCTTGTTTGATGACACTTGTTTTCCACTCGTAATCCGTTTTTGATACGCGGATGGAGGAGGGGGGGGGGGGGGGTCAGACGCGCGGGTGGGGACTTGGGGGTGCGGTTGATCATCGTTGATGATATGAATAGTCACCGGAATAGAAATGTTTGTTTGCAATTTATGACATCATGTCGTGCCGCACCCGCCGTGCTGGGTAGAAATCAGTTGTGCAATCTATCAGTGCTTATCTGTATCTTCAACTGCGGGGTTCTCTGTCAACATCGCGGGCCTTAGAGTAGCGCCATTTATAACACTCCACAGTCACGGTGACCAAGTTGGTCAGTGCCCGCTACGGCGCCGTGTCTCCCTTGATTAAATATCCAATTCCCCGGCAATAAACTAGGATTAATTCTGTCCTCTCTCTCTTTCCACCGCGGTCGACTCGTCTTTAGCTTCCAGCTCCTGTAACAAATAGACACAAATTAGAAAAGTTGCTTATATGGATGTGGATTTGGGAAAGTATCACGGACCCGTGCAGATGTCCACCCCATAGGGTGACAAATTGCACCGGGGTTCATTCAATAACTTCACTCGCACAAGCCTCTGGATCAATTCGATGTAACAAATTTCCTAAATGAACACAAGGTGTCTTCCGAAGGCTTCATATGTCAGAATAAATGTGTGTAGAGACACATAGGCTATATACAGTCACATGACAAACAATGAAAGTTCGTTTGATTGTGAATTGTTGCCAACATAAATCTTAAATTGAAATCCACTCTGATCGAACTTAGTGTCAGATATCCATAAGAAATCTCAACTTGAGAGATACTTGACATTTATATCTCATAACTTGTACATGTACGTTGTATCAAACTTGATTGAGTCACGAGGATTTACACATTTATGTTATCTTTCTCTACTTTGCAGACAGCGTCAATGGTGTCGAGAACAAGCGCACCAGGACGTCATACACACGTCACCAGACGCTGGAACTGGAGAAAGAGTTCCACTTCAACCGCTATCTCACGAGACGACGGCGTATCGAGATTGCGCATGCGCTGAATCTCACTGAGAGACAGATCAAAATCTGGTTCCAAAACCGGCGGATGAAGTGGAAAAAGGAACACAAGCTAGCGCACCTTGCAAAGTCACAAGCGCAGAAGATGGAAATGCAAGGGCACCTCGCGCATCATCACTTGGACGAACTGGGCCGGAAGTCGTGAGTCAATGACGTCACTTCCCGCGAGCCCACATTCATTCAATCCCCCCTCTATATAGAGTAGGAGTAGGAAATGAAACGCGATGTCGTGTTTCAGTTCATGGTCGTTGTTCAGACTCAAATTCAGAAAACTACACATACTGGTGTCACAGTTAAACACAATATCGCCAAAGATCTGAACGACATTTGTTGTCGCCGTTATAACACAGAAAGATGTACAATTATATGTGTATTTGTATGTTAGTGATTAGATGTTCGTATCGTGAGGTGTCCTTTGTTTCTTCAGAACTGCAGGTTTAGTAGTGCACGGGGAAACAGTTGATGTAATGTAAGGTTGAAGTCTCCCCGGCGCAACGGCCGATGACTTGGAACGCCAAAACTGTACGGAAACGTGAACTAGGTCACATTTTATTTGAATATAAAGATGTAAGCACTGTGTCCGCTGTGTTATCGGAAATGTCTTCTGTACATGTGACGTCGCGTACTTCATTTGTATAATATGTGTGTAAATATCATGTTGCGTGGATATTTGTTACTCAACAAATCGACATATATTGCAACAATATGAATGACTTGTTGTATGTACATGTTCCAGATCTCGTTCAACTGTACAAGAGTGAACATAATCAAAGTTATCCATGGTGTATGATTTATTTACTCCGAAAATAACTTACAGTTACACGATTGTATCTCATAGAAATAGGGTAATGTTTGAACCCTATCGCCATATCTGAAATCTAATAACTGATACGATTCAATACGATTGACTGACCATGTGAAAATTTAGTTTTGGTTGAAGGAAATTTATTTGATGCATGAAATGTATTTTGTTATCTGTTGATTTCAGTTGATTTTAACGTTTATTTTTTGTTGCAGATTAAACAGAGAAACTATTATGTCTCGAAGGCATGCTTTCATACTTTTTTATTTGGCTTTCAAAACAGTCTTGCAAGAAAATCAAGACTTTAAATGTTGGTTGTATTCTCATATTATAACAAGTCGTGCTTAGCAATGACTTTAAGTACCAAATCCAGGGTAATCATGAAATGACACCGAACACAGAACCAAATACATCGAGAAAGGTGGTGACAGCGCATGCGCGTCACGTGACTGAAGGACTATTTATGATTGGTCGGTGAGTTCAGGGTAAGGTTGTCAAGGCAACCAGGGTAAACGAACCGTTGGATGACGATCTATTGTGGCATTAAGGATGTAACGTGGTTACCGTAACATTAACCAATTAGATTAGTGTAGAAGAATAGTTTTAACAAGATGTAATGATATGCTAACATGCACCTTAAGATTTGTCTTTTGGTTGCGTCTGCATCGGAGCTAGGGTAAAAATCTACTGTTTTATTTTTTCGTTCTTTTACTTTGAGCCTCTGTGAAATTTCCGAACGGTCAAAGGGTAAACAATTGTGCGGAATATCTCGAGCCACTCTTACTTCTCTATTGTTTGTGTATATGCATCGTGTTTTCTCTAATAGCCCGAATGCTTGGAATGGGGTAAAACAGCTGACATTCTCTGAACATAGGGTAATTTTGAACCACAACGAAAAATCCATTGGCAATTGTTGTGCCGATTTATGATTATATAACTGACACATGTTTATATGTTTAGATGTTATTCTTGTGCTCTTGTATTGTCGAAATTATGGTTATCGTCATATTAACTGATATCTTAGTAAACATGTCATGTATGTATAGCTACTAGTTTCTCGGCTCATGATATATATTCAGATATATTATAGTCATCGCAAATAACAACTAGTTGTATGTATCGAATCGCAAGTTGACAATAACATTGAACTTCTACACAGTCAATACGGCATGCCAAAATAGATTATCCCAAATTGTATAGCTCGCCAACAGGTAATGACGATTCAATTTCGATGTACAAAATTCGTGTTTTACTAAATATATTGCATGTGAGAAAAGTGTTAGTGGCAATATGTTATATAATTCATTGTTGTATACACGCATATGCCTGGATATTACTGAACAATATTGGTGGCACAAGTTATACGTGTGGTAATTGATGTATCTGTATATCATCTTTTAATTTCCAAAATCAATGTCGGTGTGAGAGAAATATATACAAGAATTATTCATATCATTTGCCAACTTATTCATACTTGTGGTAACATCTCTCGAAAATCATTTTGTTTCTCCACATTACTAGTATAACATCGGACGTGTGGAACTTGGCTGAACATTCATTGTTAAACATATGTCATTTCGACGAAATATGATGTGTTTATTATCAATACAACAGCACATTGATAGTTATTCTATATATCAGATGTATACATATGATGGTTGTATCGTGTGAATGGCCAACACGTATGGGCAGATACACTTTCAAAAATAACATTCAACATATATTATACATTGTTGTTCAGATATACATTAATAAAATGCCGTTTAGAACACCTTACTTTGACAATTAGTAGTATAAGTTTTGAATGGTGTCAACGGTGTGAATCCATAGACAGAAGATTGCATGAATTGCACAATACGATATGGTTTAGTTCGGATTCTGTAGTCAAAGTTTGATGTTTGTTCGTACATATTTTCCAGAAATCTTTCAAGTTGATACATAAAACTGAAATAGACAATCCATTGTATTGACAATATTGAATTTTTTCATCATATTTTATGGCTGTTAGACCCATCAGTGGGTGAATTTGGTTATGGATACTTATACTGTAAGATGGAGCGGTGTGTATGTTCTGAATGGAATGGATGTAAATACTGTATGATACATGTGGTCAAATCCTATATATTTGAATTTTGTAGCCTGTTGTCATTTCAAAAGTGATATCAGAAATACGTATTCTGATCTTTAGACAATCCTATCATTGTAATGTTCATGTCTTGCTATTATTTTCATTGTGCTGACGATGGGATGATGATTATTGTACTAAATATTATCTACATGTGTATCTATTATCGATTATGTAATCTCTTTAGCGAAAAATAAACTTCGTGGAATTTTGTGAAAAACAATTGTGATATTTCTTCAAACAGCTTGAAGATGCATGGTTATAACAAAGTTTATTTGTTCTAGAATTTAAATATAATACCTGCACTGAAAATCGTAATCGAACAGCGAAACAACGTGTTCAAGATCCCACATTTATCAAATCAGTGAAAGTATTCAAAATCCGGATGGTGCTGTTGGCATGAGAGTCAAAGCCATTTGAATATAATCATATAACCTGAATTTTCTGAAACAATTGGCCATGGGTGTCAGTACTCAGTAGTACAGATGTTACTGGTGTTAATATTCCGACAAATTCATAGTTTCAATAGTAACAGTTATATCAGTCGGTGACAAAGCGAACTCGAATTATGTTAGCTGGTATTAGGAAGAAATGTTACGGAGAAAACAAGGAATGCACGAGCAGCAAAGGACACAAACACTAAGTTATGCCACTTACTAACCTTATAGCCTTTTGAACAAGACAAAAATGGGATGGAATAGAACAGAGTAAAGTAGAATAAAATAGGTTTTTATTCGAATATGGTTGTGGTGTTGTTTATTTCTATAAAGTTCTCACTGACTTTAGCATTTAGCACTGGAGTGAGAAACGAAACTTCGAAATAGTATGAACTCATCGTGAGTGCCGCATGTGAAGCAGGAAATGCTTGATATGAATGCTTTGCGGATTGACAACCTAAAATATTCACTTTATGCAGTAATTACTCAATCCATATTCAAGTATTCTAATTTCGATGTGCTTTCTTTTCGTATGAACAATATTTGCACTTTTATCCTAGCTGCTGACAAAATTCCAAATTGATATCTTATGCGTGCCACAGAAGTAAACTTTGGGCCATAAAGAATTCAACATTGAGCAGCACTCTTCGCAAAAAACCTAGGAGAAAGTACGTGAATTCATAAGATAAAGACAAGAAGTGCATGGGAGCCTAAACCCCAATACAATCTTCTTCTCCTGCCGGTATTGTTCCAGGAAAATTTATACCCGCTTATGAACTGTTGACTGTATTTTGCCGGTGTTACTCTCAGCCATGATATAATTTAGCTTTTTGGTTCGTTTGGGAGTCCTGGAAGTGTTGTGGATATGGTTAAGTCAATGCGAAACACGCTTCAGGAATTCTGTAAGGGCGTTTTTGCATACCACATGTCGAAATGGCTTATGACGTAGGTGAAACGAAATTAGCTTCACCGGTCGTAATTAAAACGAACTGTCATGCTAGAAGGCAGAAATAGCAAAGGCATCGGGGTATAATTTAATGTTTTAATTGTTTCCTCAAGGGCTGAACAGCGCACAGATGAGCGTTGTAGCCATGAAGGCAGATAATATCCAGCAAGGCCTGGATTTTAATGGCTTTTCTTCGCGGTTGAACACGGATTATCTAAGATAGCCACCCCGATTTAAGTAGTAATTTACTGGTAGAAACTGTGTGGTCTGCACTGCAAAAACTGACTGCCCACCCGGAGCATCTTCCAAACAATTAAAGTGTTAAATTTTGCGCTTTGTGTGTGAGAGTTGTAAAATATGGAGAAACTCTCATGGAAAACATTTCTTTCTTTTACTACAGACCTGTTTTGGTCGATGTTTTAAATATAGAATTCTAGCTTTTGAGTTTTCAAATACACTTATCGTGATAATCTATGTAACCACATGAAATTACAGTAAAAATAGGATTATGACAAAAACGTGTAGCAATGTATGCATAAGATAATGCTGGGTAGCCTATCCAAAACTCAATGTGTACATTTGAGGTGATGTGAATCGTCCAACTGATGTTGTTTTTATCAGGACCATTTATATTTCCGGTTCGCTGACCAAATACGCCATAAATCGAGCGGCTTGCCAAATTTTGTGATGGATTGACGCCGATGCACATGTATCTCCCTTCATTATATATAGCAAACTGACATGCGCGCGTTTCGGGGCAGTTTCTGAGGCGCTACATTAGGGGTTCTTCGTTACTTCTTTCACACTTGGCTGCGTGATAAGATGCGGCTGCGAGTAGACGAAGGAACGTTAGTATGGGGCGGAGCGAACTACGCACACCCCCTTTCTTCTAGGATGCTAAAAAGGGAGTTCGTTGGACGGAGTGGATGGTGGACTTCTTCCACGGAACTTCTTGGTCACTCGGGAGAAAGGGACAGATAATCGCGGTTGGTCGCCATGATGAAAAAGATTCATTCGTTAGATTGTTCGTATTCAAGAGGATTACACTAGGGAAGGAAAGCGTATCTGCTATAGTTTATCCATGCAAACTATAGATGTCACCCCTCCCCCCCCCCTCTGTCCATAATGGGTACCCCGCTGTTCCTACTCCCAGTGTCCTCTGTCCGAGCAAATCCAAGGCAAAAAAGAGTTTACTGCGAGGACGAAGTATTTTCCGTCTCCCCAATTTCCCAGTTCCTGCTAATTTAGTTCGAGGATTTAGCGGTGCACAAACAATTCTTGGGGACAAATCCTCGACGATTGATTAGACCCGAGACCCGAACTCGCCTCTTAATCTGGGACAATTGAATGGGGGCTGCGGTTGATTTGCTGGAGTGTTTTCTCCTTCCTCGGGTGAAATAATAGAATCCTTAAGGGGAGTGAGGGATAAACTAGATGCAGGGAGGGGGTATACTTCTAGTGTATTATCATTCCCGTCTTTCTTGGCATCGTGCCAAATCTGATTTCGGACGGTGTTTCGTCTCTGCGCATGCGCAATTTTTCCCTTCCCCAATTCACATTATACTTTTGGGGTAAATTGTTCCTACATTTCATCTAAGATATAATTTAGTTGGAACATACTTCTTTCTTTTACATGTAAATCAAAACCATATGCAGAGTGGCTGAATCTGATCTTAACGAGCACAATGACAAATGTATTACCCCATTCCTCATACTGTTGAACTGAAATATTAAAACCCTTTTATTAACATGTGTTGATTGGAGAAGCATGCTGAAACTGTTGTTTTTAGTTATCCAAATTTTAAATCAGTTATCAACCCTGAGATTACAAAAACAACTGAGCGGGTAATACGACCTTGGAATGCTCTAGGAAGGTTTCCAAGGAGGGCAATATATCTAAGACGTGCACCCAAGGGTGTGATACGGGATGGTCGTCAGAATTTGTCATCCTATGGGCATGGAATAACCGGCTGACCAGAATACTAAAGAGACTGGCTGTACAGATACACTGTAGCAGAAACTCTCCAATGTGCTTGAATCTATATATGTGTAAATGTACATATTACATATTAACTCCATATGTAGCTCCATATTTATTCACAAATCGTATACACGTGCTTATTTTCTTCCCTATGGTTTTTGATACTTATCTAAACAACATAGTGATAAAAATATTTTATGAATCTCATAATATGAAAATTGAATGGGAAATATAGGTAATTTGATATAAATATATATTAGATATAATGAAGTTATCCTTCAACACAACTAGTAAATAGCTTAATACTTATGACTCATTGACCATGATGTATGCATAACGTTACTCAGTCACTACCACTCCAGTCTGAAAAAAATAATCTTTTTTGTAAAATGTTCATGCAAATTAAAACAAAAATACGTGTACAATGCACATCTTATATAACATATGTCTTCTACGAGACAGAAAGAATGCACCAATGTAACCCGAAACGACTTGAAATGTTAGCTGGATTGGATGAATGTTTTTCTTTTCTTGTGGAAGACCTCAACACGCCCTTAGTTTATGGCCGTCATTTCTAACATTCCATCCCGCTGGTAGCATCTATAACCTCAAGTAGACAAACCCCCGCACTTAGCACCTGGAACCCGCACTGAGCACAGCGTGGGATGCGACAGAACCAGCAGCGCTCCCTGGTAGCACGAAAGTAAAACACATTGCCCAACATTACATCATAATTTTCGTTTCACCGAAGCACACGGGAACGGATGTAAACAATAGCGTTCACGTTATGAGTGTACGATTTTGTTAGTTGAAACTTATTGATTATTGAGCTAAAAGCTGATTTTTCTGTGGGAATCTGTTTCGTGCAGAATTCGAACTGACATTTCTAACTTTGATAGGGTTATAGACTTACAGTTTGCACTTTTTCCTGCTTCATTTCTGCCTTATTGCAGATATAAAAATATTTCCGTCCATACAGGAGAAATATATCTGATAAAATGCCACGTACGTGCAACAGTATATGTCATCGTCCAAATTTGGGAAAACAAACTTGTATCATCGAAACGCCTCACAAGGAAGAAATTCCTGAAATAGTTAGCCTGATGAAACTTGAATCCAGAATTACTTTTAAGAATACAATTAAGGACATAGGAAGATAGTATCGGCTGTGGTCTATGGGCGGGAATTTTCACGACACGAAAGGCCAGTTCGGTCGCGGGAACCGGAACACGTTCTAGTCCTGATTCGTTTTCAAGTGTCCCCCACTCCGGATCAATACCACACTTGTGCATTCCTCTCACATCTCTGTCCCGGGTCCATAATTATCTCGGTGACAACCGCCCCTCCACCAAGGCTAGGGAATGACCTTGTCGTGAGCTGCTTTATTAACGAAACACCGACGACAAAAAATGTGTGGTCACTGGCTCCCTGCATCCAGGGGTCAATTAAGAAGCAATTTTCGGACGATGTCCAAAGTAGATTGGATCTGGAAAATGCAGAATTAGAAATTTCCACAATAGGTTTCTTTCGGGGGAAACATCTGCACCGTGGTGTCAAGGATTCAGACAAGTCTATAAAAAGTGGGGGTCACTTATTGTCCAGCCGTCTTGATTTATCGGCATATCTTTTGTGGTTTCGGATTAATTTCGCGGTGTGATATTTGTTGCGTTTTTAATAAATCGTTGTTCCTTTCAAATACTCATACAATAAATCAAGGTCAAGTCGATAAGTTGATTCACCGCAAGGCACAAAACGCACCGAGCGGTGTGAAATAATGACTTAAATTAGAAATAAATACACCAATTGTATGATGATATGATCATTGATTGGTCAAGGAACAAATATATAATAATAAATGACAAATTTCTCGCTAGATTCTAAATTAACGCGAATGTCCTAGTATGTCATTACAAAGACATAAAAAGGAAACCATGGAAATATTTGCGCAATTATGATTAAAATAAATGGCATAATGTCCCACAATAAACATATAGTGATATCTATTGAATGACGCGAAAAAATGAGATATTAGGGTACACATTCTAACCATAGCTCGATTGTCGAATATGTAGAAGATTCAATCCCAGGTGTAGGTAGACTCATACCAGTGATATCTGGTCGGTATTAATGGGGAACTGTTCACAGAGTGACAAACTTCAAGCTGCAGAGTCTCAAGAAACACGGAATATCTGCACGTATTTCTTTGAAAATCGAGAATTAAGTATTCAATCTCGACTTTATGGCTAATATTGATACATAAATTCATATCCATGTGCGCATAATTGCTCCAAATTTCTTTGGAGCACCTACACAATATGCATAATATTACATAGAATCCACAGCTGATGGCCTGGGCCTGTATCTATAAATATATTTCCAGACACGTTTGATGGTTCGTCCTGATTTATGGCACTGCACCAGACAATAAATCAATCGAGTATTTCGCATAAAAAACGAATGATTCAATATCAGTAGCCCTCGGTTGCGTATCTCTGTACTATTAATAGCACAACTGAACACATTTATTCGATTTTTTTCACGTTTCAAAGCTGGGCTGCGAGAAAAACGTATAGATAAATCAATCTAGTAGGGGGAAAAATAACCAGACATTCCGTGACAAGCATTCAATCAAAGCAATACCTGTCGCTTGAAACTACACTGACAAAACTATGTAACTAAAACAGCTACTTACGTATTCTGTGAGTTTTTGAGCATAACAAACACCGTCTAGCAGAGTTTTTCCCCTCACGGATCGAGTCGAAATGTAAAACAATACAAGTACAATGTACTTTGATGTAACACCAAGTTATTACTGAGCATGTCCCGAGTAAGTTTATGGTTTCCAATTCATATGGGACATGAATATTCATATAGAACATGAATATTCTTCAGCCTCGTTGGTTATTTTGACTTTTTTGCAACCCGAGATTTTCTTCTCTTGAAAGAAGTTTACATTTATCAACAGTAAATGCGAGTTACATATGAGCATCATAATGATATGAACTGAATAACATGTATCGTTTTGAATTCGCCTCTGGCAATTTACACTTCTCTACGATGTAAAAGATGAGAATTTTGCCAGCAAAAAAGGCATAGACCAAGAAAATGTATCCACAATGTAATAAATATAAATGCATTTCTACATGAATCGTGCTTTCTAAGTGGTATTGCTAGGGGTGAGGATGAATACATTCGAGGATTTGCCATCTTCCAACTGCGGTAAACGAGAGTCGATCACGTTTTTAATCCCGAAACACGCGGCAGTCAATCAGTCCATCTTGTTAGCCGGTATAATTTACGATGTCGTGCTAAGCCGTAGATACGCCATCACGTATGGAGATCTGGATAAGATTGGTGAGGACATGGGTGGGGCACTTTGGGAGGCATAGGGGTGGAGCCGTGGAGGTTTTGAAGGTCAAAGGGCTTGACATGGACGCCGCTGCTTGTTTCCCCTTGTGACAGGATGGGTACATGTCCATGGGTCATTTCATTCCCCGGGTGGAGAACTGAACAAGGGCGGGTGCAACGAGATACAAAGCGAGATTTCGACGTCGGATTTTTTTTTTGGGCAGAAAAGTCGAACTTTGGCGTGATGTGTTATCCTCAATGCCAGAAGAGTGTCGCGTTCATTAGTTGTCCTTGTTTTATGTTCGGGCGGTGGGGGGAGGGGAGGTAGTTGCTTTAAGGTGCAAGGCGATGAAGAGAAATGAACGCCGATGAAGATAGATCAAGATAAATACACTGACACCACGGAGTAATGAACTTGTATCAGTCACGATACGTTCAGGTGTGAGTCCGGTCCAGGTAATTATTACCTGTGCAGACAGCTGGGAATCCGTCTAGTCATCCCACGCTAGCTCATTACAGATTAGTATCAGTTCTTTTTTTTCACTCGTAAGTTTGACAAATATTCTACACTGATAGTTTTTTTTCTCACACAATTAGGATTTTCTTGTCCAGTCATCTGCCCAATTAAATGCAGGTGTTATTTTCGCTGCTAAACATTAATTCATTATAGATTGCCAAACATTAATTTATTATCAAAAAATTATTTCACTGACTGATGTTTAACCGTTAATTTCGAATTCAATGTTCAATAATAGTCATGAAAACAATCTATTATTATCCTGCTTATAGGACGAAAGAGGCTAGAGATAAATAGAATCCAAGTCTACACGAGCACAACCTGTTCCTGACATTTACCCTCCCCACTTGTTCAAATTCAAGAACGAAAACATGACAGATACACGAAGTACAACAACAAATCTCAACCCTACTCTATTACCGACCAGCGGATAAGAAACTAAAGAAGGACAAGAAGAAGAAAAAATAGACCGCGACAACAGCGCGACTGGGAAAAGCTCAATTTGTTTCCACGGGTGAATTTGAACGGGCAGCCAGTTGTAGTTGATATTTGCCTAATCTTCAATTAAGCAAAGCCTCTATTTGCACAACTGTCCAAGTCGGCGCCCCTGGTCTGCTAGCGTGGAAGTCCTCACCCGTTCTGGCACTGACTTGACCCTCGCTACGTCAACATTCATATTAAAATCTGTCAACTTGTAGTTGTTATTTTGGACAAGATAATTCCTACATTTATCATGAGTTTTGCGTTCGTCTTTTTTTTCGATATCATTTAATATTATGGTCGGTACATGAACGGGATATAAATCGTTGGGTGTTTTGAGTAAATATGTACTGTTTGTACGTTTTGACACTATCGCTGACATATTATGGATGATAAGTTATCTTATTATACATACCACAGATAAACAACCTATAACAGATGCTGAAACATGTGCATATAATGAAGTATGCAAAGTACATGTAACACAACACTATAATACATGTAGTTTGTAGTTTTCAAAATGTAAAATCTCGTCCGCTGTTTTGCATTAGCCCATGATTCGAAACACCAATCTGAAGTATGGCTCGCCTTTTAATTAGTACATACAGGGTCAAAATTAAAAGGCGGACGAACTGCAACTGACCACAACCCGATTTGTCCCTACATGTAGAAACCAGTGTCCACGCGGGCGGGAAGATAGCAAATCATGCCCCCGGGGCGGATGGGCCGTTTATCAAAGGTCCCTTGCCAATCTGGGCCCCGGGGTAACATTACGTCGGGGTCATGGGTCAATTTCGAAGGTCACGAGCTAACGCCAGGTCAAACACGTGCGCACATCCGGGGTAGTGTGACCTGCCGAAACGTCGTCAGCCAATCAGCGACCAGCACGCGAAAGACGGGGTTTGATATTTCATTCCGTAAAAAGTATCCACATTCGCGTTGTTGTTTTCTTCGCCAGTGAATTTTATTGAATAATAAAAAAAAAATCCAAGATGAAATAATGTTTTGATCGGTAGATTTCAAAACTAAGCAAGTATGTAATCTAGTCATATCAATTAATTAACCCAAGCACAGAATCGTTTAACGGATAACTTCATTCAAATTTTAACTATACCGAAAAATAAGCACGCATCAGAAAATGAAAAATAGTTTTATAACATCGCCCAGGAGTGTCATCGTTGAAGCGAGTTAATCACAAATAATACTCGATCTGGGTAAACAGATGAACGACTCATCATGACACCTTGACCTTTGAACTGATGGGTGAAAAATTTGACTCTTAAAAATGTTCTATTATGCTTGAAGATGGAAGACAAAAGAGATGCGCATCTCGGATAAACATCAGTAGATCGTCAATCATGTGCACTTGTCCCCATGGCAGGTACTGAATGAGTCCGCCCTACATGTGGGCCGCACCACGTCCCAACCTCCATACGCCAGCAACATAGCCCCCCTTGATATCTATATCATTTTTTTAATTTTCTCATTTTTCAGGAAAAAAAATAGTTGTCACTTCTATCGCAAAGAGCTGATCGTTGTCATGAGCTAGAGAAGTTTGCAAGCAGATGCCACCTGATGTCATCCGATGTCATTCTCTTGTGCAGCTCATGCAGGCGTTTGTCTATTAAACCACGGGTGGTGAAAATGTGAAATAAAGTTGCGTATTCGAGTAAATGGATCACTCGAGTCGACAAGATGATCCTGTTGGTGAACAGCCTGAACAGGAAGCTGCTTTTAGTTTTTTTTTTTAATCGCTGCTCAAAAGTTTGTACTATTCATAATTGCAAAATATATTTTGAAAAAATATCGAGAAAAAATGACCCACAGAAATACTGTTTTTAAACAGTATCATATTTTATTATTGTGAATATACATTGCCCCAGCAAAACTATCATTAAGGATATAGATTTGGTCATGGCAAAAGAGCGAGCATACATGACATTGGAAGAAAATAATTTTGGTAATGTTATGCTCATTTCGAGTATGCACCTCCTTGGATCCAGAAGGTCGCACCCTTAGGCATCGTCATTTAGCAATTAGGCGCCCAGCTTCAATCATCTCATCGCAAGCAATAAAGGGACGAACGTGGCCACAAAATGACCGTAGGATTTAATAAGAAGTGTCCCTTCGTTTCCAACAGAATCCCACTTGGATTCAAGGAATCGCCGAGATATTGCCCAAGTTTCCATCCGCCGTGCCCCGGGCGGTGGACATTCGTATTCCTGGGCCTAATTACTCCTGCCGAAAGTGATTGCGCCTCACGTAATTTCACGTATTTTGCATTATGACTGCTCGAATAAGCGAATTACGCGCGGGTTTTTCCGCCCATTTTTCGCGCACTTTTATGGCCTTTGACCTGTCGTCAATTTAGACATTCTGAAATCAAAGGATGCCTAGACTGAAATACGGTTGTGGGACTGTGAAATAAAATACTGATTGTACAGAGTCGTTCACTCTCCCCCCTTTTATCGCCCAGGTATCATTATGGATACGTCATGCCGTCCCAGTTAAATGATTTGGGATGGGTCCCGTTATGTAATACTGCAAGAAATGTTGCAAGAAATGTAGAAGCTATGATAACTTGTAGCTTGCAACATGCATTTCTACTCCTAACCCCGGAACGAATAGACATCTGAAGTTCTAAATATGTAAAATCCAACCGTCGCAAATTAATTTTGGTGAAATGAAGCGCACTTCATATAGCATGTGCCCCTAAACTTGTACGTGTCCTAGAATGCAGACTGTACCCGTACATGGTGTAAGTTGAAACTAAATTTCGCCTCGGGCTATGTCACGCACCAATACAGACGAGACGAGAAACAGACAGGAATGGAAAAAATACACAACAAGTACACATCGAACGTACCAAAACTATCCAGTGCAGCTGTTATCCAAAAGGCAATTTTAATATCCAAATTTGTTGTCCTTTATCCAGATTTCCATATCGTGTTTCCACTTCACTCAAATATTCCAAAATGTGAGGTAAGCTGATATCGTTGATCTTGCTGTTCTGCCTCGCCTGATTACATTGGTTATGCCAACACCCGAGGGCAATATCACACCGTTATTTTACAATCACGCGACACGCAATCGTTATTACTCCGATATCGGGAAATTACGTAACTTTACGAGCATGTTTAGTATCCAATACAATACATAATTGATAACGACACGTACTTTATCCCGCGTTTCAATTTGTAGGCCATGCAATAATTGCGTGTGATCACTTTAATAATCCATGTACATTATTAGGCGACGTTTGATATCGAATAATAACCCACGGTTGTTCCCGTGTCCTTCTCTAGCGGTGCTATCTTGCATTATTGTCTAACACAGCTCAGGTGTGCGGACTTTTATTTCTAAAATCTTGCCGTCCTGCCAGGCTTTATGTTGTAGTGTTTTTTTTTTTTCATTCTACGGCTAGGCCACAAAGGTTGGTGCGGGAAATGCCTGCTCGATAGAGACGAGGTCATAAAATTTATACAATGTTGGTAGAACGGGCTAGATTTATGCTAACATAAGGAGAGATTTTCCCGCACTGACGCCCCGTGAAGCCACAACTGCAAGGCTACAAACTTCAACCCACCTAGTCTTCATATCCATAAAACTGCTTTATGATCCTATAACTTTGAACATAATGCTGTCTTTAAGAGCTAAACGTCGTCTCCTACTTTCATGGATATCCCCTGAAAAAACAATACAATAGTGAGCAGTGCAACACATGGCTCTAACATATCGTTGTATTCGAAAAGGGAAAATATCCGTTGAATATTGCCGCATTAAGGTATGTATTCGTTATGCCTTGAATTACTTGGCTATCTTTCTGTAATATTTACATTTCGAATTAGTATAGTATTGTATTTTTATACAAAAAAAAATCAAAACATATTCTGGTTTGATCCTGTAACAGATAAAGTTTAGTTTATGTATGTCAGAAACCCATGAAAGATGGGTTTCTGTATGAAAATGATGGATCTAACTGCGCTTTGTACTGCACGAATGGCAAAAGGCACATTACATGCAACTATATTAAAAAAAATTGTAAAATATGGCATTTTGGGAAAAACATCAGATAATTTGAGGTCTCAATCAAATACATTGAAAATTAACCTAAGAAAGGATTGAAGTTTAGTATCCAAGCGAAAAAGGCACAGAGATACTCACAAGTGAACAAGAAAGACAGAGGAAAGCTGTTGTCAGGAAAAGCTTTGTTCCTGTTGAGTACTACTGATGAGGGTTCAAGGGTAAGTTCTGTGAAGTAATGAATGTTTCTGGGTTCATTCGGTGTAAATAAGAACAGCCAACATTCGACATCTGGTTCTGAGTTGGCACGAGGGAGGAGAAATATCATTGGCACTTCACGGCATTGTGGCGTAAGTTTATGGAACATTTCAACAGTTTGTTAACCTATTGCAAGCGAGGTGATCTGTAAGCTTATTTTTCTTGCAGTTTAGGCGCTGACTGAGAAGACATTCTTTGCAATTTGTGCAGATAAAATCACTACGATTGCTTCTGTCAGAACACTGACTTATTGTAGCAGGGCACCAATCAACAAACACTAAATCTGCACGTCAAAACGAATGGCTTGTGCACGCAATGGACGAACTAGATCTGCCAGTGGCCATACATGAAACCACCATCGATCGTGCCTGTCAAATCTATCTATTTCTGGCGCCAAACTGGCTACATGCTGTGCCCCCACGCGTAGAACACAAAAATACAAGCAACATGACAGCCAAGTAACTAAAAGTAGAGTATCTACTGACTGCGCATGCGTGGTGACCTCTGACACGGAGCTTTTGTATCAGTCCTGACTTTGACGTGCATTTATGTCGACTAAACCTCTTATTAATAGTAATTATCACTCGAGCAGATGTCCTAATATAGAAGTGACAAAAACTTAGTATTTCCTTTTGCCTAATATATAATTAAGTTGTTTTTCTGACAGTATTCATGTCGTTTGGCGCTATGTATGAACAAGCTGTGTATCTGTTTAATTGTTTTGCAAATATTTATAATTTGATATCATTCGCAAAAACAAAATACTCGAATAAAAATCCTCTCCATATTGAGATCTTTCAATAAAGTAATCAATAAAAAGCGTCTAGACTCACAAGACATTCAGAAGAGTATCATTGATGACTGTTGAGTATTTATTGCACACCCGATAACAATCGTGACCCCAAACGATATGTAATATCTCACAAACGTATCATATGACTAGATAAGCTACTCTTATGATATGTAATACATATATGTGAGTATCCAATTGTGTGGACTCTGCCTTGTGTTAATTAAACCCAATTGTTATGAATATTGAAGTCAATAAACAGTACATGCTATGGTATTTTAGCAAGTTATGGTATTGTTTGTGTTTGGGTATTCACATTGATATATTCACGCACGGATTGTGCTGGGAATATACACTTTAGCACACTGAATATGGATATCAGGAGTATGGATTTCTGCAATACCGTGGACACTGGCGATCTGTTGACCAAACGACAAGCATTAATATTAGAAGACCACGCGAGCAGTGACCAATACTCACTCGTGTCTGTGAGGCTGTCTCCTATTGGTGGGTATCCAATACAGTCCGAGTGCACAGCTGCAAGACTGGTGATTTAATCACATTATCTGCCTGAATAGATACGGCGTACACCACTGTCTAATCCAAATAACAGAGGTTTTGACAGAAAACGTGACACGTTCAACAGAATAACCTCCTTTTGCGTCTGTGTGCCATCGAATAAGAGAGACTAGTATTGTACTGCGGTCGAATTTAGCTAGGTAAAAAAGAGGGAAATAGGGGACATTATTTCACAATGATTGAGTTTTATGGGTTTGAAAAGTGCGCGTCTATTGGACGGTTCCGGTCACGTGGGGCCATAAGAGTAAAACATTACGACATTGCGAGCGGCGTTATGGCGATGTAAATCATAATGTAATTGCTCTAGGAGACTGGTATAGAAGGAAAAAAGATACTTCTCTTTACCGCAGTCTCCACCAGGCTCACAGTGTACAAGACAGGCAGACATTTTGAAGGCATATTGTAAAGTCAAGCTCTCGTTTTCTGGGGGAAACGCAGCCAGCGTCCACAACAGAAACTAGCCGCTTGACCGAAATGCAACGCGGTGATCAATCTCCATTGGCCAATTCTGGTCGCGTTGCCATGGAAACTAATTAGTGGATTATGTTCAAATGACCAGGTCCAAACAAAAAGGGCTTATTTTGGGATTACCTGTGCGGATGTTGGGATTATCTTCTCACTGACTACGGAGTGGAGCAACTCTGAAAGTCTCCCAAAAGAGCACTTTGCTTGTGAATGACTGGTGAACTTTGTGCACGTCGGTCACTGAACTGGATATATCAATAGTCGCATGTGACCTTGTATCAGGGCAAGTTCGTACGGATGGCTTGAGAGTATACGGAGAGTCAGACAGGCCTACAACCAACCGCGGGCTGGCTTTTTCGCTTTCGTATGTCTGGGGGATTGGCCTTGTTTTCGCTCGTTCCTTCGTTGACCATGATGAATTGGATTGACCGCAATGGACCCCCCAGAAATATATCCCTGAAGAGCTTGGACGACCGATGGCCAATGGCCAATGGCCAGAGATAACCAGATACACACGCAAGTAAGTCTACAACTCGGTGCCCGTAGTGACAGGGCAAGGATAGTGCTCAAAGCACGAGGCTATATATATCGATCAACTGATTGCTATCCATTGCAGTGCCTAAACACAAGGGGAAACTCATATATCTTGTGCAGATCGATAGATCAATTGGCACTGATATGATTAGTAGCCAGGGGAATCCATTAGTCCCAAGGTCTCACATGCTCCCTCTCTTTTCAGCCCCGTTACTCGAATAAAACTGTTTTCTGGATTGGCGTATATTCAGACGGTTTTCGTATTGCCAGTTTGCACGTGAATCATAGGAGCATAGTCTAAAATATTTACCGAAATCTAAGTTTCAATAGTTACACCAATACACTGAAACCCTAAATATTCAATATTTGTAGTCACATTTACAGCAAGCTTCGACTAAAACTATTAACAATTTCGTGTGTTTATATATTTTCATCGCATTCCTGGTTGTAATTGAGTCGTGACGGTGGAGCCACCAACCGAATGCCTTGAACAATAGTGCACATATAACTGTTACGTAAGCACACACAACAAAATCCCTAGTTCCAATCCCATTCTACAGAGAGCGCTGAAGGCGGCAGGTCCAGGCGGCAAGATTTCAATTTCTGTCAGCTATCGCATTTGCCGCACAAATATTTACTACGCTGTGCTCTCTACAAATAACAAATCCATAGCAGCGATATATACATAAAATTCAACATAAAAATAGCGTTTGACAACAAAATATTGTTACATTTTCTCACAAATATTTCTACGTTACGAAAAAAATAAAACAATCACATTCCTGAAATTTAAATATAAACGATAATAATACAAATATTTCCACATTACGAAAAAAAACAACCACGTTAATTTCTTACATCCTGAAATTTCAATAAAAAGTTCATCGAATAAATAATAGATTATAACAAATTAAAATATTAGCTTTAGCGCATTACTTAAATATTACAACGCACTGGGAATTTCAACAAGTTTGTGCTCTCAAATTGGTTTTTATCCAAATATTTTCAAAAATTTCAGTGGAGCACTTCGTGTAATTATGAAAACTACATGTGAGTTCTGAAGAACTTCTCACAAAAAAAAGTAATTTAAGATGAATATTCTCGGGAGCCAGACAACTGAATTTCTTTCTTTTTTTGCTTCAATTTCGAATTAGGCCATGAAGAATGGTAGCCGAAGATATGTGTTTTTCTTTTCAAGTTTCAAGAGCAATATTTATTTATTTATTTATCTATTTATTTAAAACGTGAAACTAAATTTTCCTTGTAGTAGTTTTATTCTCCCCCATTTTATAGCACAGTAATAAGCACCCTAAATTGGTAGAACTATCCGTGTGGTTTATTTGTGAAAATACTTGGGTTTTATTGGCGTTTAATTGTCAAATAATTATCGACGTTTACAACCCCATTCGCCAGGCGTAGACTCTATCGTTCAGGTGCCCCACATTTCTCACACGTAACATGACGTAAGCCATGAATTATTCCAAAGATATGCTAATTTATTTGTCGAAAAAAGAAACAGCCGCCGCCTTAGCAGCCTGCAGCCCTGGCGCCATTTTCTGGCCGCCATCTTGGTTCAGCATTCCTCACAATATCAACACCTCGTATTTTCCTTGCAGTTGTACGCCCTCCAAAAAATTTTGTAATTCTTAGTACATCATTAGAAACATGAAGAAAATGATACTCAATAAAATGACACTCTATTTGTCTTGTTTTTGCCGTTGTTAAAGCGAGGAAAAATAAAATATTCCGTGCGGTGCGGTAGAGTCATAAATTGTGATTTATAGTCGTCGTATTTTTCAAGCTTCGTGCTACCAGTTTTCCCTCGGCTAAAATCGCAGTATTTCGCAGACTATTACTGGATTATTCTGTAAATAGCTCCAGCACATTTGCAAAGCTCTCCGAGACATTTATCTGTGTAATTCTGGATAACGGATTAACACTATCACCACAGGTAAGTCGAGGCCTAACGCTGATGAATCTGCGGTCGAATAAATACTGGTGTTGCGGTGGGTTTGAATGTAAACAGAGCTAAGCATTTATACCGATCTAGGACGACCTAATTCGAGCTAATATGTTCTATAAACACATATTTTAGCGTTGCTTGTAGTGGTTCGTTCATATTTTGTGTTTCCGTGAGCCGTTTCACATGGATTGTACTTGCACTGTCAGTTTCGCTTGTAGCATATACTTCATCTTTCGAAAAAAAATTAATGCTGAAATATTTTGTGTTCTTATTTGTGCTGGCAACAAATCTGTTCATATGAGGGAAATAGGGAATGCACTTAACAAAGTCAAATGCGGAACGTTTTCCCTCCTAAATGTAGTAAATAATGTTTGTAAAAATATTCCGTGCCATTGCGAGGCATGGATGTTATTGTTGTCAAAGTCACCTCCTCTGTGATAGCAATATAGATTCACTGTGTTTACGGTTTATGGATTTTCTTAACTTCATCACAACTTTAGTTTCATAACATGCGTAAATATTTGCAGGAACATAATATTCAAGCTAAAAACGTTCCAAATTTGTTTCATTTATTTTCATTCACTGAGCTCAAATGAGTGAAAAAAAAAACATTCTGTTTTCTCGCAGCATCCCTCTATTAATACATAATATATTTCGATCGGGTTCCGAGCTTTATCAGTTCGAATTTGTCAGGAGCTGTGCAATTAATAAGAAATATAGCTGCGATCCATTTTATTTCGATAAAATATGTATCAAGTCTAATTGTTAGGTTTGAAGTCGGGTCCTATGTATTTTCAGCATGATTCATCTACGCGCCGTACGAGATAACAAATTACTTGGAGGGACCGCTACAGAAGCGGGACAGAATCAAAGGCACACAGGGAGGAAACTGGGAGAAAATCCAAGATAAATGCCCCCGAAAAGCGCGGTCTATTTTTCGCTTTTTTTTCATCCGGGACTGGTTTTTTAATGAAGCCAAATTGACGCATCCCGATTTGGCGAAGGGTGAAGCGTGATCCATCAAGGCGTCTTTGGACGTTCCCAGCCACGCCGACCGGGTATTTTTCGGGGGCGCGGAAGGCCTGCTCGACCATCTCGCCCGCAACTTATTGCACTCTCCCTGTCTCCCGCACACCCCTCATCTGTTCTCCCGCTGTCGACATCGCTGCCTTTCTTATTCTTTGTGAAGCCCCGCTGGTGTTTTGTGGACTTGCCTTCTTCCCCAGTGATCCATCGGCGACGGTCCTCGACACGACAATGTACCAGGGAACAAACAACGGAGGCAAAGAGGCCCCCGCCAGCGGGAGGAGCCAATGTTCAACCCCCAACAAAACCCCCGTCCAAAACCGATGATGAATTCGCCGGATTCCGTGCGCTAATCCATCTAAATCCTGACGCGTCCAGTGCTCCATCTCACCCGTTTCCAGCCCTTTTTTCTTTCGGTGGACGTCGCCTCCCCTACGGGGTTTCTGGGAGAATCCACCCTTCTGTCCAGTCGTCCAGCAACAAGCCATCGAGAGAGGCAGTGCCCCAGAACGCGCTCACGACCACGGGTCCTTGAAATATCCTTATTGACTTTCACGGCATTCATTTCTCGCTAGAGTATTCAATCATTTTCCCGTAGATATCTCCGTGGCCTCTTTTGAAATTAAATGTCAAAAGCATTGTGATCGTCGTCTGCAAAGTTCTAGCCGACTCCCGTGGGTCGAGTCCGAACGTCGAGGCAAAAATAACCTTGTAATTTTTGCTGGAAAACGCCACAAGTCCAGGGGGAAATTTGGTCTAGTGAATTTAATCTTCGCCTTCGGTTGAGAAACACCGTGGCGTACCTTGTAGGGAATATTATCGCTTGAACGACGTGGAAATCGCTCGAGACATGTTCTTGATTGCGAATCCTAATTCAGATAATTCCACATCAGACGTTTGAAATCCCAGGAAGACAGCTCATTATTTCCGGAGACCGCAGAAGATTTATTACCCCTCTCCTGCATATTTGTACACTGTTATGACCATGTTAGAAATTGTTGTCTTCATAAATTGGAGACTATATTTCACAAATTATTACATTTTAATTCAGTATTCTTGAGTATGCATTGGTAATATATTTTCATTCTTTCTCGTATTTTTGTGCACTGTTTTGAAATCTGTGTTTTCCTATTTAAAACAAAATATAACTGATTTTTGTAATCGCATATTTAATTGTAATCGCATATTTAATTTGTATTTTGCAACAAAGCATGTAAACATTGACGTTGTTTGTTTCGTGACATGTCGATATCTACCCAAATGTCTGCATGATTATGTCATTAGGTGTCCATTAGTACGTTTTATGCACTCATCTATTTATGTTATTCTATGTGTAGCTAAAAAATGTTCATATAAATATGCGTTCCAACCCAAATATATTTGAATATGAATACAAAAGACAAATGTGAAGCCTGCGATATGTGATCAATACAAACACAAGAAAACTCTGTTGAAGTATTCCCTTTTGTATGAAAGGAAAGTAATATTGGTATTTTATTTATTAATCTTACTGTTTGGGGGTTACTGCCGCCTATATTTATTCTTTTTACTCCTTTTATTTTATGCAAAGAAACTGCGATCTATTCCTAGGCATAATGCGCAAATATAAATTGCCAGTGGATATTGTTTTCACAGTTTCAAGATATGAACTTTCACGTTTCGTTAGGGATTTGTTATGTGCTTTTGTACCCTGGAGATTTTCGTGACGTTATATGCAATGTTGTTGTTTTTTTCATGAATGAAATAACGCAAATGAACGAAAATTATATTGCCACTGTGAAATTTTAGTAATCACGCGAAACAATAATTATCCTATCTGAAGAATTACTGAAAATTTAGTTTGGAAAACTGTGACCGTCAATAAGCGACACCTTCGGAGGTTTTCAACACTAAAATCCAATGCCACCCCCTCAAAAAGTACATGTAGCAGCAAAGGTAATCCAAACACACCCTCCCCCACTTCAAAACAGCGATGTGTTCAGGAAAAAAACACTCTGCTCTCACCAACCTTGTTTCCCGTGATGCCTTGCGTCAGGCAGTAGACATGGTGTCGCCACCTAGTGCCGAGTGGAAATACTACCCCGATCCAGTAAATGGTATGCATGAGAACGGACGATCGAGATACATGATAGAACCAGATGTCAGGTATGCTGGGGTACTGGCCTCCTGCACAAAATGACTTATTACCCACGAGTGATCCTATCCCCGCTAACTGCCAGCCCATAGAGTGGAAAATATCTCAGGGGAAAGTGTTATTTCCGAAATCAGCAGGCCCCCGATCGAGTTGTTATTCACCAACTCGCGAGCAAGTCAAAGTCAGGTGGAAGTGCGTCCAGGTTTTTGTATATAGGTAGATTGGGGTCAAATAGGGCCATACCTATAACGATGGGTAATGTTGCTAATGGCACATCATACCATTCATATGCATACGAGAGGGATAGTAAAGTCATTAGTTGGGGATTGACCTATTGGCAGTGGACCAGAGACGAGCTTTGAAGTGTTGCGAGGGCGAAACTCTCCTGGGGTATATCGCTAAGTGGTGTCTCTAAATCGGCTCGTGCATAAAGTCCGGGGCTTAGACGGTAATTGTTGGCGCATAAATTTGTGAAAGGGAGCATTGTAAGTCGGGTTCGGACTGTGTTGACTTTCTAAGGTATCAACCAGCTGGAAGCACGGTGTGTTTTTAAATTTGGTCGTTAAAAGTTTCAAAGCTGATGATGAGGGAAAGATGCCGCCTAAGTGACAGCATCCTTGCTATGATATGTGATACTAGTTACAACACGTGTCCGAGTTCGAATTTCAAAAATATGTAGGTCAACGCGGTTGCATTAGGGATTCAAACATATTTAGCTAATAGAAAAAGAGTGATTGCTATAGGAAGGCGGGTATCGAAAATATCACGCTGTGTTTGGTTAGATCGTGGTTTGCATTCCATCAAGGAATCGCTGTTTTCACTCACATGTCACTCAAGCTTATCTGTCGCCAGGCGGATTTTTAAAATTATTTTTCTCCATTTTGTTTTGCAAACACGCCCGAAAATATTTATCACTGTCTGTAACTCTGATGGTTTTCATATTAGAGAGATAAAACTAAATTGCCAAAGAAAATTGGACTGAACGAGTCACCTATTGGTTCAAAATCGATAAGGCGTAATTGGTTTTGACTCGACTTCAAATATAATTATATTTGGTATTTGATCAACAATCAATTGTCATTCAGTGAGAGCTACACATGACAAACTCGTGACTAATGAACAACATGCCCAATCAATGTGATCACTGTTCCGAATCAATCAAAATTTCGTGTAATTTCTGATAATTCCTAATGCATCAATTTTAGCGTAATCAGCTGGCAAACTTCACTGTGATTCGATGAAAAAAGTTTTGAAACGAACCAGGAGTTGTCACTGCTTGATCACACAACTCGGCATCAAAGGACCCCCTCCTACCCCCACCCAACCCCTGGATCCCAATTACACACCAACAACCCAGACACACACAATTATTCGGCCCCCGACAAGTTACATCTCAAAAATATTCATAGACGCAGTCCGGACGGTTGAGTTGTTTCTGAGAAAATTTAGCGCTAGAAACTTTGCAGACGCAAGGAACACATGCTCACCTCATAGGGGAAAAAAGAGAAAACGGGGAAAAACTCCGCCAAACTTGGTATATATTGAATGTCAGCGAGTGATGAATGAGCTGTCAAACCGATGAAAATGGATTAGTTTGTGAATACTCGCTCCGTACTGTCTCAGGCTGTCATGCGACGTGGGGGAACTGACGCTGCAAATTTTCGTGTTACGTGAAATCGAATATATTACATTTTGACCATTTTTCTTGGATGATTGATGACAATATTGGGCCTCCATACATGGGCATCTGCGCTCTACGTACAAAGGACGAGAGCCGAAAAAACTGAACATGTAGCTCCCAAAATAGCAATGACGTTCTCTTCAAGAACGAGTTATCGTGCTAGAAATTCCTGTCTCTTCTTTCAAGAAGTAACTTCGCCATTATTACGTCTTGACATTTTAATAACGCTGGCACTTTCCAAAAAAAACAGAACACAAAGGAAGTTCCACACGAGTCAAGTAATAGAAGCGCAATGGAGTTGCACTGCTAGGAACATTATGTCGTAACAAGAAATACAGATTATGTAAATCGATTCTGATCCGGGTGGTTCGGTTGCTTTTTTATTCGTATTTCATTACCCAAAATTGTTATAACAGGAATGAGTAGTATATTCTGTTCATCTAACTAAAGCCTAAGGTGTGAAAAAATATTCTATATAAAGAAATGTAAAAAGTACATACCCACTACAAATGCAAATATCCATCACTCAAGTTGAAAAACACTCGATCTTGTATCCATCGAGAAGAACATACTCCGATGACACCTAAATCCAGTACTACAGCCTAGCAAAAGTACTTCTAGGGTTCAAAATATTGAGCCATTCCCACGCGGAAAACCGCCGGACACAGGCCCCCATTGTATCAAAGACCCCTCTACAGATAGGCCTCCTCTATACCTACTCAAATCGTAGCAGATGTAACAACGAACAAAGTCCCCTGAAAGTGTCATTGATACAAGATAAGCCTGTCAGGTAGCAGACTGTCCAATCTTATTGCCCGTAGTGGAGGCCTCTTAACGGGCTCATTAATTGGGGGCACTCCATGTTAATGGCGGATTTTTACGACACTTTACAACTTGTTAGCAGGGCTTCAAGATAGGTAGGTTTTTCTCTCATTTCTCTCAATGTATTTAGGTAAAGTTTTCACTCTTTTTGCTCTTTCTTTTGACTTATTCTCATATTTTCCCGAGCAAAATGTTGTCGTCCAGGTTTCGCGATCGTCAAGAAGGTGTCACGCGTTATCTGATAGGGCAATGATTTATGACCATTGTGACGTCACATATTAATTTGCATACAGGTGTACACTACATGAGCAGGAGATTTTGGACAATGAACCTGTTATCTCTCGCTAATATGACTAGCACATTCCCTCATCTGGTGGTCTTTGTCATGAATCACACTGACTTTCACGCCTTTCATTAACAAAAAGATTCTGGAAATTGGATGCTTCAACATTTTCTTCTGAAGGACGTTTGTGTCCTTTTCGAGCTGGAGATCAGATAGCGATTGAATGCAGTAGATACACTATGTATTGTAGTGTTTGTGTCCGTACGTACGTCCAAAACACAAAACTATTGCAACATGCATTACATAATGACAACAAAAAGGCTAGACCCATGAAATGGCCTAAACATGAAATATTTCACTTCCCAAGCGTTGTATAGAACGGAAATCATGCATTCTGGCAGTAGTTCCCAATAACTTGAATGACATGATTAGTCTAATAAGAGGCCGAAGTTGAACAAAAAAAACCCTAAAACTGGATATTGAATATTGACCAACGCTCAGGTATATCATGCTAAAACATAAGATCTTGATTGGCGGACTGCTTCAAACCCGGGAACAAAAGTGCCTCCGGGATTACGTAAAGGGTGTGATTTTTGTCACTGAAAGCCGTTTATCCGTGGAAAGAGCATTTCATTTCACAAATCATCACCTACTCAGGTCTAATCTGAGTACTGGTACCCACCCCCCCCCCCCCCCCGTCCCCATTCCCGCTAGAAAGACAGGATAAAAAGGAAAAAAAAAACATACAAGAGGGTGGGGGCTCATAAATCCTAATACTGTTGATAGATGATTTGTTGAATTTTGCTGGAGGGAAGTGGCAAGATATGATACATTGAGCAGACTACGATATCAGACGCGTAGAGGCAATGTCGGGCTGATAAAACTGCACGAGCAGATGCGATATTTCGATAACTGAAATATATCCCACATGTGTCACTGCAAAATTTGGTAGAGTTTATAATTGGCAAAAAAATTCGCGAGACATACAGTTATGGAATCGTAACTTATATAACAAAATACATTTGTCTCGTACATGTATGTGTATATCAAGCATGAAATACAAAGCATAGGCCCGTTTTCCTTACACTTTCGCGTCCTTTGACTTTTGCATCGTGATTAATTGATGGACTAATCACTGAATGATTATTGGTTGAAATGGTACCCTGTCTGCTCTGTTTTACTGCATTACTCTGACACAAGCATAATATGGGGCAAACAATCCACCGGAGTGAATTGAATAAAGGCTTTCAATTATGTCGTAACATTGTTATTGCTGTTTCCTTGACTAAATCAAAAAGGTTGCAGTAATCAGGGCAAGAAGAGTTTCTCCAGGGAGAAAAAAGAGTCACATAATGTTTCGCTAGAGAGTGTTGCTAAACAAGAACATAAAACCTCAAAACTTCTGTCACTCAGAGATATTTATAGGCCTATTACACAGGTAATATTATCCAAGGTACTTGTATTGTAAAAATGGGTTAATATGTATCAACCAGACAGACAAATACACCACTTCAGAGTAACTTGATCTGATTAGCTCTCAATTTATAGCAGTCTATATACAAAGAGTACATACTGGCGTTTTCAACGGGTAATATATTGTGCCCCCTATCGCGATAAAAACGCAGTATACCGGTATCTACATCTTGTGTTATAAGTTTATATACTTCGAGTGTACTAGTTGGTGGATCAGAATCGAGCACAGCATCCAGGAGTATTGCCTAAGGACTATTTCGGACCTTATCTTTCAATTACAATATGCAAAATTATACGATTTGCTTCAAAATCTGCATCTACGAATGACCTCTTGTATGCGCTACAGACGAAACACTCGTGAATGGCAATGTGGTCTACAATCCGTGACACGAGGCAGGGACAGCCACTTAGTGTAGTAGCTGGTAAGTACATGAGTTCAACTGTGGTCCGGTCACTCCTGAAGAATAGTTCGAGAAATGTTGCGTATTGCACACTCACATTACCTGGGTTAATTTCTGACATTATTGTTAGACTCTTGCTAGATTAGTAAAGCTTCGTTTTTAGGTTACCGATCTTATATTTGACCTTTGACCTCATTTTCAAGGTCAGAGCACAAAATTGCATATATCTCGCTTATTATCGACTTAACAGCTTAGGAATCAATTGTGCACATATAGGAAATGATATAATTCGAATATTCTGATGACCTTGAATTTGACTTTTGACCTCATGTTCAAGATTAAAGAACAAAATGGCCCATATCTCGCTTTTTATCCACTTTACAGCTTGGGACTAAATTGTGGAAATATAGGAAATGATGTATGCCGAATATATTTGATGACCTTGAATTTGACCTCTGACCTCATTTTCAAGGCCAGACACAAAATGGCTAATACCTCGCTTATTATCGACTTTACAGCTTATGAATCAATTGTGGACATATAGGAAATGACATATGCCGAATATTGTCATGACCTTGAATTTGACCCATGACCTCATTTTCAAGGTTTCACAGGACAAAATAGCTAATATCTTGTTTATTATCAACTTTGCAACTTAAGATTAAATTTTGGACATGCAGCAATTGATATATGCCGAATATTCTGATGACCTTTAGTTTTACTTTTGATTTCATTTTCAAGGTCACAGGACACAATGACTAATATCTCTCTTATTATTGTTTTTACAGCTTAGCAATCATATGTGAACTTCTATGAAATCATATGTGCGGAATTCTCTCGTGACTTTAAATTTGACCAGTGACCTTATTTTCAAGGCCACGGGACAAAATAGCTATTATATATTGTCCGGTATCTTAGCCCTTGGGCTAATTTTTCTTTCATCACGCACTTTCTACGTGTTTCCTGGACTGACATGCATCTCCATCGTGTACTTCCTACATGCTATTTTCAGACTGACATGATTCTCCATAAAATACATGCTTTCCGAGTAGATATACAATTTTTTTCGAGTGTATTGTGGAAGAAGTGGAAACGCCAAGTGTTGTTTCAGGAGTCATGTTGGGATCATCTCCGGACCAAAGAGCCTAAAATACCAAGGTGGTGAAATCACGGTGAAAAACAAATGATCAACATGGCCGGAGAAGAATTGACCTACTCAATAACTGCTCTTGTCGGCACCAGTGGTCAATATACTCCGTGTTGTACATTGTATGCTGAATCGCCAGTGGAGCAGTGGCCAGTTTGGAAACATAGCTGAATGTCCCGTCTTGCTATTTCTTATGTAGATTTCATCATGACAACTTGATCAGTGCTAACAACACTCAAAATTCAAAATTATCTTCGCACTTGAGTGGAAGTCTCCCCCATTAATCGTCCAGTGTTATTTCTTCTGGGATCAGTGAGATTATAGTTGGAAGTGGTGATTGAACCTATTACCACTAATACAACCGGATTTTGGTGATGCCAAGTGCAAACCGAACATACTACATATTTTAGGATAAAAGACAAAGCCCGACCGAATATATACAGCTGACTCCAGACTGGTATACGGGGCAGACAGTGTGTGAAATGTTGCTTCTACTGTACACTTTAGCATACATGGAATTAGCATACAGCGTCTCAGCAATCTACTTATGTAATTCATAAATCATAAAATCTAAACAAATTCTATGCAACATGTGTGTGACGAATACCAGAAACTCATATCTTATAGGTCTCTGCAAGTACACGAGTATCCAATCAAACAGCTACCGTGTTGCAGGCTAGCTGCTTGTTTGGAGGGCAGGGAGTCACCGCCTGATCAACCCTCCTCATCCATAAAGGGTGTTTGATAATATATAGCTGGTTGTGGTCATGCCCACAAGCCTCAGTATTGCAGAATAGAATTCTCCCTTGGATTTGGATACGAACTCCCGGCAATGTTGCTACACACGTGAGCTATCGTAGAGGCACTTCTAGCTCCATTCTATGTCATTGCCATTTGCTCTGAGGCGTTATGTACTTGTCATAGACCTATTTCTTGGGGTTTGTTTTGAATCTGAATTGTTGAAACTCAGTTAATGCAAAGTTGTATACTAATTCCATCAGTCTGCCCCTGATGACACCAGTGAGTCGTTTGCTATACATAGTTGTTCGGGTTCTATACCAAACGAGATTCGATTTAGGTTTTGTCGACACGATCTCTCGAAATATTATTGTGAAAAGTTTAACACAAATCATGTAGATGGCACATGCTAGTCGAACTGAAAAGCTTTTCGAATAGGTCAGTCTCATATATGCTTCCCAAGCTGACATGTTCTTTCAAGTGACTCTTTTGAGCATATACTACAAACTCAGTAGCCTTCGGGCTTGTGATTGTGTAATTATGTACTTGTAACGCACCTATTTAATTCCGTTTGTTTTTGATTTCTAAATTGTTTTAACAAGTTGTTGCGCAGCTGTATCCTAATTCTATTCCATATACGGTAGGAACAACTATGTGTCGAACACTGTTTGCCCCTGATGACGCCAATGTGTCTCTGGAAAAAATATATACGTCGGGTTTTGCTCTACTCCAAAATAATGTAATTCAGGTTTTCTATTGCTCTCATCAAAATACTGTTGGTAATAATTTGACACTTACAATCTACATGTTTTGCAATATATGTGTCTGGCATTTACCGATACTTGCCACATACTTTACAACCTGACATTTTTCTACAATATGTACTTTTTGTACATATTATGTACTTTCGCTGGTATGTTTCTGTGAATGTAAGTATCAATCTATTACCACCAATACAGCTAGATTTTGATGATGGCAATAACGAACTCGAAATACAACATTTTGCAATAGAAACAAAGCCCGACCAAATAGTTTATCTAAAGAAACACTGGCGTCATCAGGGGGCAGACAGTGTGTTTTTCAAGAGCGTTTTTGGTGGATTTTGTTTGCATTATGTTGTGAATCAGTGCCGCTTACAGATTTGTGTGTTGGTGTCGGTCTGTCAGAATAGTATCATTATGCTCATCGTGAACACAGTTTTGTTCCTTGCATGGAAGGTGCATTATTTACTTATTGTGTGTTTCCTAATTGTTTACATGATTTGATATATTGCAGTGGAGCAAGTAGGTTCCCATTACTTGTAATCATGGTAAATCATCAAATCTTAGAACTTGCGCCATTCCAACTACCCTGTAGATCCGAATTTGTGAGTGAATTTCTTGTCAACAAATTCGTATCTGCGGGGTGGGGTGTGATGGTTGCCATAACGACATCAATTCAATGTCTTGCATTATCGTGCTAGTCTGTACGGGTACTGAAGTGTAGGCGACTACCGGTGTACCATTTATAGCATTTTAATATATCACTAACAACTTTCTCTGGGGAGGCTAAGAACCAACGTTGAATAACTGATCTTTGTATAGTTCAATAGAAACTAAAAATCAGACAAGTTGGTAACAGCCTTCCTGGAACTCTCACCACGTAACATCATGTGTGTATACCTCACGCAAATGTCTAGATGGTTATTCACAATGTCTGGGAGACTCCCTGTTATAGAACACTTGTATAATGAAACCCAGTCCGTTCTTCATGTGTATGTGAGTATATACCGCCAATACAATTAGATTTTGATGATGCCAGTGTGAATGTGACATTAGAAATTGGATTCCACGTTGGAGTAGGAAATTTCAAAATTTTACGGTAATACGGATCGTGTGTTTAGGTAACGGACATATCGTCCGATCAACTATTGGCATGGCGTTGAGTCTGTCGTCCGTCTGACTGTCCATCCAATATGATGCATCGTCCATTCACATTTTTGACTTTAAAGTTTACGGTCGAATCTTTCTGGAATTTTGCAAAAAAAATACCTAAAAATATTTCCAGAAATGTGTGTTTTTTAAAATGTTTTTGTCCATTCTCGCAATTGTTTGGCAAAAATGGCTAATTTTGAATTTCGACTTCCATTCTCTCAAAATCTGTTTTTTCTCCGACCATCAGAAAAGTACATGAAATGGTAGCCCGAAAATATAGGCCCAAAATGGCCAAGAATACATTTTTTGGCCCTTTGCTCGAAATATTTTCAGGAACTTTCTAATTTCACAGGTGGATGGCACTTACCTTTGTTTGGCTTGTGCATGGAGAAAGGGGACATTAAAATTGCTCGAAATGTATATATGCGTAGTCACTTTCTTTCTAATTTCACACGTGGATGGCATTTAGGAATGTTTAGCTTGTGTAATATCGTGTTCTGTTGACTTTGCGTTTCAAGATGGAACGCCATTGTTCGGAAGGCCCAAAGTATAGGCCCAAAACGGTCTGAAATGCACAGGTTGGTTGGGCATGTATTATGGACATATAGAAAGTGATATATGACGCATCATTTCATGAAATTGAATTTGACCTCATGTGAACTTGAATGGTAAGTCTCAAGGTCAGGTTCACACTGAAATGTGTAATTTTACTTGTATACTAGACGGCTGCAGATAGAGCTCAGGTTTGAATTATGAACATTTAGGAAGTCATATATTGTGGTTCGTTTGGTAGTTCTGCTAATCCTTACCTAAGATTGGTAAATCTGACCTGACCTCTTCATACGAAACCGCTGTAAATAAAGGTTAGGTTTGTATCATAAGCATATAGAAAGCCATGTTGTGGATTTTTTTGCTACTCTTGACGTTGCCATCAGATGACCTTGAGTGGTAAATCCCACGGTCATATCTGACCTGTAATATGTATACTGGACTCGTATTATGAACATATAGAAAATCTTATATGGGCGGACCTTTTGGCGGTCTTGAAGTCGACCTCATACGACCTTGAGTGGTAAATTCGAAGTTCAGGTCTGACCTGAATTGTGCTGGTTGGAGTCTAAAACGCTTGTAGTTAGAGCTAGGTTTGAATTGTGAGCATAAAATACCTTTATGGTGGATCTTTTGGTGACGTTGAAGTTGGTCTCAGATGACCTGAAGGGGTCATTATCTGGTCATCATAGTGGACGTTGTCTGATAGATCTCAAGATCATATCCCACCAGTTATGTTTAAAATGATCCCGTAACCCATCTTAGCCTTTGGGCTATTTTAGGTTACCGAACCTTTGGTCCGATAACCTATTGGCATGGCGTTGTGTCCGTCGCCGTCGTCGTCTCCGTAGTCGTCATTTTCCGTCTGCATTTTTATCTTTAAAGTTTCCAGTCGAATCTTTCTGAATTTTTGAACAAAAATATCCAAAATATTTTGAGAGGGAAGTATTTTTTAGTTTCTTGCTTTTCACAATGGCCAATGTCAAAATATGTTCAGTAACTTTTTTTTATTAATGTTTAGCACTCCTTATATAATCCCCCTGTGACTTGTAAAAGTTTTGTGACCCTTGAATTGCTCGAAGTGGGCCATTTTTGACCTTGGACCTCATTTTTGAGGTCACAGGACAAGATGGCTAATATCTTGCTTATTATCGACTTTACAGCTTAGGAATCAATTGTGAACATATAGAAAAAGATATATTCTGAATATTGTCATGACCTTGAATTTGACCTCACTTCAATTTGAAGGTCATAGGACAAAATGGCTAATATCTCGTTCATTATCGACATTACAGCTTAGGAATCAATTATGAACATATAGGAAATTATATATATATACAGATTATTCTCATGACCTTGAATTTGACCTTTGACCTAAAATTCAAGGTCACAGGACAAAATGGCTAAAATCTCACTTATTATTTATTTTACAGCTTAGGAATCAATTGTGAACATAGATAAAATGATATATCCTGAATATTGCCATGACCTTGAATTCGACTTTTGACCTCATTTTCAAGGTCAAAGGACAACATGGCTAATATCTTGCTCCTCTATTGACTTTATAGCTTGGTAACCAATGTGGACATATAGAAAATGATATACACTGAATATTTTTATGACCTTGAATCTGACCTTGGATTTTTTTTCAAGGTCAGAGCACAAAATGGCTAATATCTCGTTTATTATCGACTTTACAGCTTAGGAATCCATAGTGAACACACGGGAAATGATATATACTGAATATTTTGGTGACCTTGAATTTGACCTTTAACCTCATTTTTCAGGTCAGAGAACAAAATGGCTAATATCTCACTTATTATCGACTTTACAGCTTAGGAATCAATTGTGGACATACTAGAAATGATACATGCTGAACACTCTCGTGACCTTGAATTGACCAATGACCTTATTTTCAAGGTCACGGGACAAAATATCTAAAATATATATTTCCCGCTAACCTTTCTTAGCCCTTTGGCTAATTTTTTGTGAGGGGTGTACATGTACTGCCAAATTTACTTTTTCAATTAAAAGACTTTCTCATAAACTGGTCAAACTTGACTTGAAGTCAGTGTCCCTTAGTTATATGGGTTTTCAGTGCATCTATGTACTTCACGGAATGAGTCGAAAAAATTTCCTAGTAACTTACGATTTGGGTGCACACGGGTTCAGCTTCATGCGATCAGAGACTTAGATTTGAGAGTTGCTGCATCTTCAGCGTTGCCAGTTGCTTCATAGCTACTTCCAGTGCAGACCACTTAAAGTTGTAGATATACTCGGTTTACCCTTTTCAAATTTGACGTTCATTGGAACGTAGCTGCGTAACAACACCACGTTGGGCCAAATAGACGTGTTGTACAATATGAAGTGGTCAAGTACTTTGCACTGTGATATCATAGCAATATCCCTTGGTCGGTAGTTTGGCGCCTACAGTGGGTCGACTGCCTAGATTTGAGAGGATTCAGTAGTAAGTGAGATGGATGATGCTAGCTTTTTAGCTAACTATGATTTGGTAACCTTGAAATTGATCTCAGATGATCTTGAGTGACCTTGAGATCATCAAATTCAATGTCGTGGCCACATGATAATACATAATTTGGTCATTAGAGACAAAATTTTGGAAGATAAAGCTTAGGTTTGTATGAGGGAAATCATATATATTGCATCTCATCATTTGGTGATTTTGAACATGGCTTTAGATTACCTTTGAATGTTGAAACTCAATGTCATGACTACCTGAAGATGTGTCATTTTTGCTCATCGTAGACAATACGTTTGACGGTAGAACTTAGGTTTGTATTATGAACATATAGGAGGTCATGTATGGAACATCTTATGAAGATCTTGGACGTGGCCTGATATGACCTTGAATGTTCACACTCCATGTCATGTCTACTAGACGAAGATGTTTCTTGGCCGTTGGACAAGAAATACTAGTACTTGAAAAAGGGTTTGTAGTTTGTATTATGATCGTATAGGACGTTTTGTATGGTCATCTTTTGGTGTCCTTAAAC
The DNA here is from genome assembly GCA_949152475.1 of Terebella lapidaria. NCBI lineage: Eukaryota > Metazoa > Annelida > Polychaeta > Terebellida > Terebellidae > Terebella > Terebella lapidaria. Next base: position 6,139,614 of record OX424567.1, read on the forward strand.
TTGACCTCAGACGACCTTGAGTGCTCGAACTCCATGTCATGATTACATGAAGTGTGTAAGCTGGTTTATATATACCAAATGCCTGAAGATATAGCTAATATATTTATCATGAACATGTAGAAAATCATATTTTCCGTATCTAATGGGGACATCAATCTTGACCCTTGGTGCTATTCTAGTTTCAAATCCAGTGAAGAAGCAGATCCTAGTACTACATTACAGCATAAGATAGCCTTGCAGAGTTTTGTTTCAAAACAAATTTATTTATATAACAAATAACACAAGTACAATACACATACCTACATTAGTGAAAGTTAGTAGACTGGATACAATATCCGGAGGAAATATGGTTTTTGTTGGCATCTGTCACACACGATTTAAGAATGCAGTTGGTGTTGGTATTGGAATGCCACATACATGTAATAGTACCGATTCAATTTAAATTAATCAGTAAATTTTCTGACGAACAACTGAACTTCTCCAAACCATTGTGGAACAGGTAGGAAGTCTTTCAATTTTCTTTCTATTTACAACATTTTCTTGCAACATCGTTCTTACTGACGCCGACAGAGGCTTGGCATTGGCGTATATACAAAATATCAACATGATAGTGAAGTCAATGAATTCAATTAAACAATCATCACGTTTTTATGCAAAGAATAAACACGTTTATTTGCCATACTTAGAGGTATGATTTGTTTTGCATAGTATCACCGTATTAGGATACATACACACGTTTGACTAGACATTCAAAACGAGATGAAATATCACAATTCATATTTCGGTATCACAAACACACGATTTGATGTAGATGTGGATTCACCTTTAAGGCATACCAATAATGTATATCACTGTATTGAAGGCCGATAGATTCGTTAAATAAAAAACACATAATTATATTATTGGGCCTTTTTTCCCCCCTTCTTTCCTGCTTTTACAACATACAAACAGTGAACAACATTTGCGTATAAAAGCATGATCAATGCGCTAGATATTACTAAATAAAACATCACGCAAAATTTGACATACAGAAAATATTGGCTACGTTTTAAGGCATTCGACACAGTTTAACTGACAGTGGAAGGTAACACATTATTTTGTAAAAATTGGATCATGTGGCGTTCTTCTGCCTCATTGTGCTCTGGGTCATTACAGGTCATAATGGCCATCCAAGCGCTAAGGATTGTGCCCGTCCTTTCACTAATTATCGTCCAGCGCGGTTCGAACCAGGTCAATCTTGCAAATGATGTCTGCGGTGCCGCCCCCTGGCGAATGGCGCTGAAAGTACAGCAATATAAAGGCACATCAGAGGAGATTTCAATTCGCTTTTTTTTCAAATGCATTGAAATTTGATGTATACTTTCTGATGTTCGTGTAAAATCATGCAGGATAATTGTGACCTCGTGGCATTTTGACATTTGCGGCCTACTTTCTAAATGTTAATTTCATTGCATATTGATCATGATGTGTTCTTTCCATCAAACATATATTGATTTTGCATTAGAGAAAGTAAACTAATTAACGTTTAATAATTAAAATCGATCTAGTTCTGTTGAACTGCACGTACGTGTGTTATTCTGAAAATTCCGCATGGTACACGGATAAAGCACTTACAATTTACAAATGAAACAAAACTCACCGATTTCTACAAACAAAATAAATGTAAAATCGTATTAGACGAATCGTACATTTCATACTGATATGAGTGATATTAGTAACGTTACTAACTACCGTATATTTTAGCGACCGTAGCTATAAATAGGTCATATTTATATTAAGTCAATGACTATAACATTTACTGTAACCCTGCGCTATATTTACGTCCAACAAGTATAGAAGTAACATATTTTTAGTGCTTTTAGATACAGTATTTGTTTCACAAACGTATGCGTAGGAAATTGTTGTCTGATAATAATTTATGTCTGGAAATCAACACCTGCTTCCCACATTTACAGACGCCTGATCATAGAGAGGGAATTTTTTATTCTCTGTCAGTAAAAATACCGCTATACGATATGTTTTTCCACAAGTATAGGCCTACTGCCTATCAGACCTCTGGATAAAATCATCGCATATCGCGGGGTTGTTTATGCCCTGAAAGCATCCGACTTGAATACCGTTTACAAAACCGAAAAAAATATTGCGTAACGCAACAATTTTGCGGTCCTTTTATGAAATAATGAAATCATTTCAGTTTTTTATTATCGTGAATGACAAGCACCCTGGATATCTGTGTCGATTTTGTTTTTATTTCGCGAAATTGCCCCCTTGTGTGCATGACATAAGCATCAAAATATCTGTATAAAACATATACGAAAGCTCTTATTATTTCTACCGATCGAACCGCTCCACTACAAATATTTCGGCAGTATCTTTTTTTATACTTTTTTTAAGCACAACGGATTATGTAAAGTAATTCCGTCTTATGTCAAACTTCAGTAGGTTGTAAGGATAGACAAGATATAAGAGTGGGTTGCCAACTTTAACACATCATCAATTTCAATCGCTTACGCAAATATTCGATTGTGTCGTTTTAATGAGATTGCCAGTGCCGAGATATTTTCTAACGGGTGTTTGGAAAGAGATGGATTGAGCTAGATATTTCTTACGCACGTACTGACTCTGCTCATTCCTGTCACTTTAGGGAATTGTTCATTCATTTTGACCCACCCCCCCCCCCCCCTCCCCCTCTCCACGCCTCTTCCTCCCCATTCCGTCTTTTCGGTATTATTCGGTCTTACTTTGGTGCCCTTTTATTACCTCCAAGCAAGCTTCCAGAAGGCTTTATTTAACGTCTCCAAACTTTTCACGCATGGGGAATTTCACGCCAAGAAAGCATTCCTCATTGGACGGCTCAGGGGCAGAATATTGCTGGAAATTGGTGGCCAAATATTCATTTGTAGTTTTTGATCAGGGATTGCTCCATTGCGGGGGCCACTTGGCCCCTATGACCTTTTGCCCTAAGTCCAGGCCAAACAAAAGCTAATTTCACAATCATTTGAAAGCGAAGTCGAGAAACGGTGCAATCTGGCGAATGTGTGGCCCCAGCAGCTGATATTTCAGAAGTATGGTGGTGGACGGCAGGGCGCGGGGGGGGATCCCTTAGTTCTGTTACCATAGCATTCATCCCGTCCCCGTGGGAGCCTGCCAAGCAATGATTAATCACTACACAAGTTTGCCATTACACTTTCGCCTTTATGACCCGTGTCTGACTGACCGCTGGATTGGTTTGTTGCCGCGGGGATCCAGCCCTCTGGGACACCCCCCCCCCCCCCCCAACACACACACATGAGAAACACGCGCGGCTGTTTGAATACACAGCCCAACTGGTCGGTGTTTATACGCGGCTTGACCGTTCGGCTGGACATTGATACGGTGGCGCCACACTGCGATCAATATGCAAGTGACAAAAGAGACATGGCGACAAAACTGTTTACTTTCTATCAAGAAGCTTCGATGCATGGTGTGTTTCACGACTGTGTCTGTTTAGTTTCCCCGTGATACTTTTGTCATCAGATTTGATAGTCATCTAAATATTTAGAAAACTTTTACTTTTGACCCTAATGTGCCTTTGATATTTAAGCAATACTTATCAGTTGTGTATTTTTCCAGGAAGTGCTAAAACTCGTTCGTTTTACATATTGGGGAGTTTTAAGTATTGCTTTATTAACTCTATCAATTTCCACGCTACTGTTCAGTTTGAAACTGTCAGGAGTATTGAAGCCGTTGTTTCACTTATTTTAATGTTGATTCTGTAACAGCAATTGAACAGACAAATTTCAGTATACATCCATAAAATATTAAAAATCAAGGACAACCGAATCTCCCACAAATCACATGTTAGCGACAGATTTCCCCGACAGAGACAAATGTCCCTATGTGGTCTCCAGCACCACTTTACGATTTCAAGCACGGATTTGTCAGAAAAGCTAGATTTGTCCCCGCCTGTGACAGGGGCCACACTACGAGGCAATGCTTTACCCCATCACGCGGGCTTTTCTCGGATTCGGGGGCTCTCATTCTGGGATGATGGACCTCTAATACAGGCCATAATCTCTTTAATTTGCGAGCGCATGACCCCGCATGCCTGCGACCTTGTGAGTGCGACATCGCCAGATCACTACAGGCTTGTAATGGCCAGTGCCAGTTATTGGTGAGACCGTGTTACAACTGACCACGCGTCACCGGCAAATTGCAGATGAATGATTTATGTTTCGCCCCCAAGTAGAAAGGAGGGAAAAGACGAACGTGCAAGATGTGGAATGAGTAGTGACAACTAGGGACCCGTTATAACGCACGGTGGTGACGTGGGTTCCAAGGTATTGCATTTCTTAGGCACTGGTCAGCTGAAGGAAGCGCACAACAATTAAAATGGCACGCTCGCTTCTATCGAGAGTGACCTTCGGAGGGGCTACACGCGAACAGGAGTGTTACATTTTTCTTCTTTCTCTGGAAAAGTAGCCCCATATCCGGGGCCTTATGCTACGGCGGAAGTGTCCAACTCCGCAGTAAATGACAGCCCTTGTGTGACTGGCTCCTAGAAGGGAGGACTGTCACATTCGGGACGGGCTTTATTACGGTGTCAATAGCCTTTTCCTTTGTCGTGTGTAAGCTCACGTTGTAGAAAGGGGACCGATCTTTCCCTACCCGCGGTCTTTTCAGGGTTATTTAATCTGGAAAAGTACATGCCTTGTCCATTAGAGGCTGCATGTGACTTGCATCTCAAAGTATATTGCCGAAGATTACGGGTTTCTCTATGAATACCGGTTGCAACGAACTTTGTGAGACAAGGACGCGTGAACATTGGCAAGGCGTGGGTCAAGGGTATGATGAAAGGAATGAGAAGCTGTATTGGCGAGGGAGCGAGGGGGTGTGCTAGAATCGCTAAGAAGCTGGACTGGTGAAGAAAGTTCAACCAACTTCGCTGTGGGAGTGTAGCCGAAACGGTGCCTCTGGGATGCTAACAGAACCCCAAGCGAGCACTCACCATTATCCAAAGCCGCAACTAAAAATGAACCCGAAAATATCCCATGTCCGTAGTTCTTGTTCGGCGGGACCCTAGTGCAGGAGGAAGTGGCTTGCTAAGGCAAGGAACAGAAGTGGTGCAAATGGGGGTCAGTCCAGTGCAAAAACAAAGTGGCCCAAGAAAGAATGCAGCTGGGAAGACTACAGGGATTCTCAGTGTATTATTGATCTTATAGAAGGGAAGAGAGGGCAAAAGAAGGGGAGAAGAGCAGGAAATAGCAGATCTTTCTGGCCTGTGGGGAGGTCAAAGAGAATCGATGTCGAGGCAATACTGAGAGACTAGGAATCCAATAACCCCGTATCAGAGATGAATGTCTGCAAGATTGACAACTAGATCTTTGCCTGTAGGTCGTCAATCAAAGTCTCCCAAGTTCGATATTCTGAATGGCAAGGAAAAATACACCTACCCACAGGGGTGTAGGTTTAATTTCTATGCTAAATAACTTGTGGGAGAGGAGGGGGTAATCTTGACCAGCCACCGAGCTAGGATAGATGACTGGACTGCCCCTGGTTTGATTCCTGACTGCATAGTCTACGGGTATTTGTTCGCTTCGCTGCGAGACCCCATTTTGTGATTGTGTCCGCTGGTCTTTTTATACGGTCTTATATGTTCTAAATAAAGCGGAGGCCCTGTCAAGTTGTAAGATTGATTGTTGTGCGGTCGACGAGAGAAGTTTGCCAAGTTTTCCAAAAGTTAACTTTGTAATTAAAGTTCGTCTGCGGGATCTTGCAAAGATGGATTGCAGTTCGCATGGAATCTCTCGGCCGGGATTTGATGAATGGACGAGGGAAATTAGTGTTTAATTTTCTAAAAAATTAATAATTTCTAATTATCAACTGCACACGTGAAAAATAAACACCGTGAATAACAAATATATTAACAAGTATTTCACCAGCTCTGATAGTTCATGTGTAATATACGTTTTTATCAGCTTTTTTTTTTTCTATCAATAAGCGATGTTTTCAATATGTCATATTGTGAAGAAAAGTCATTCCTTATAATGAAAAAACAGGAAAAATGCATATAGCGACTTTGTGACTCTAGAATTGTTTTAATATGCGTATAACCAAAACCCAGGTGAAATATCGTTTCTGTTCACAGTAACCACAGAGTAAGCTGCTGTATCGAGAAGCTCGTACACGCAAAGGTGTATGATTTATATCACGATATATCCCTCGATGCACCCCATCATTCACCACACTTGCCCGTGACATATCAGTAATTATTCTCCCATTTACGATCACACCATTAATCATACACCTGACAAAAGTGACCTGAAAGTCGTAAATACCATCAGCACTCGGATGTGAAAATTGACAGCCCGCGCACGCGCAGTAGTGTCGTCTGATATATTTGCTTACGCGATAATAAGAGAGGTTGCACAAGATACTTTTATAAGCTGCTGTTACATGTCGATATGCTGTAATTTATCATTGTTCAGATATCACACCTTGACGGTTTTTCTGTTGTTTTTGTTGTTGCTTTTTTTCAAAAAGTTGAAATCTGCACACGTTTCTAGAGCAAATAGGTATCACGTTCTCATCTCACATGTTTATACCTTGTTTTCTCTTAACACTTTTATGTTTCTAATATTTTTAACATTTCAACACCTCTTTATCGTATCTTTATCTTAATTACAAATGCTCATTCAACGACGTTGATTGTGTTCCTATTGTTTCGTTTTACAAATGCGATTTCTTATGTGTTGTATGCGCTTATTGTACTGTTTGACAACTTATGGTAAAACCTGTATTTATTCTGGAAGAAAACAAAGGTCTAACGGCTTACGATCATACATTCCTCATAGATTATGTACGGAATATAGCATACATGTAGTACTGTGTGAGGATTATGGAAAATAAACGAAAACATGAACCTAATTGTGTAACTTTGAAGTTTTAGATGCTTATTTTCCTCCATAAATTTAGTACGAAAATTATACGTTCAGTTTTTTCATGGTCACAACTTGGAAATAGGGCCTGACATTCACCCTACTTGTAAAAGGAAAAGCAAGAAGAAAAAAAACAAAGAAAAATAAAAGCATCATTGCCTTTGAGCGCAATCGATAGATGGCGCCACATTTGGACGGCTGCTGCCGCAGTTTTTGTTTCACTCGTTCCACACGCTAGATATCGATGCCGCCTGAAAGTCCAGTCTAGATCCCCTTGAAAGGTGTCACAGACGTTCTCTAGCAGGACAGATGGTCATTTCACGAGGTGTCTGCCCTAAACCCCAGGGATTTGTCCGAGGTGTTACAATGACATAAAATTGTGGTTACATTCTGGGCAGAAGTATGGCTAGGAAATGTTACTGGACTAGGGAGAGAAGTGGCGTTTTTTTTCGAATTTCCATTCTCATTTGCGTTAATTCACAAGACGTGAAGTATTTTATTAAATCAGACCAAATGCCCTACCTTTTTTTTGAGTTACTTGTGTATCTAATACTGTTAATGTCCCCAATTTCTTTTTCTTTTTTTCAAATTTTGAACAGATAAAAAATACTCATTTGTCTGATACCGAGCAAATGTATTTAGATTCAAGTTACATCTTTACAAATCGGGGTAAATATTGACAAAAAAGTACCAATGATATCTATCTTAATGGGTCTTCGTGTCACACACTTCGATAAAAGTTTTTTCCTCAGGGACATCCCCGCGTGACACAGTATGGCACTGCCCGCATTTGTGGTCAAATTTGGCAGATACTTGTGGCATGGCGGCACCAGAATGCTGGTGAGTTTTACACTGAATAAAAAGGGCGGGTTACGGGTATGGGCGGCAGTGGAGGTGTCACCTTTTGGGCGAGATGATTAGCCGCTTAGTGGATGAGATGGGCAAAAATTGAATCATCCATGGTTCCTTGGGTCACCACAAGGGGCTCTGTTCCTGTGCAGATGACATGAAATGGGGAAGGGGAGGTCATCCAGAATGGACTCTTTGTGTGGGTTTACCTAAACTTATCATCATTAACCGTCGCCATAACTCCACCCTTAGTGGATATCTGATCCACTTCTTTTGATTTTTTTTTTGAGCTTTGAATAAACGTAGAATTTCGATTCGCAGTCTGCAATTTTCGCGCTTTTTGTGTATGTGAGTCCACCGTTGTCCTGAATGTGGAAAGATGACCGCACTTTTTTTCTGGCGGTGGGAGGGTGGTACAGGGTTCCCTGTATGGGGTGATGTGCCATCCATCAAAATAGAGTGGCCTATAATTAAATAGTATCTAGCTCCCAATGGAGATCAGTGAATGGCCTTCGTCCGTGTCCACAAAAACGTCCAGGACGGTCACAACAGAGATCGCCCTCTGACCACTCGCCTGACAAACTCGATCACTCGAAATTACGGGGTGGACAAATATTTTTCCCCTCCTATATTTCTTGGTTTATATATATAGAGTTGGGATGAGTTGTGGGTTGTCAGGTACATGTATAAAAAATTGCATACAAATTCACCATAGATTAGTATTTTGCTTTTTGTAATTGATCTTATATTTGGTACATTCATATTTTCAAGGGAGTGTTATTTTGTTGTCCAGATTTACCTGTCAAAAAAGCTGTTATGAAATTAGAAACTTCGGGTCGGTTTCCGATGTTCCAGGCAATACAATAACCGAAGTGATTCATCTTGTATATTGGATATTCCTTGTAAATTCAAGTCTGATCTTGAGTCAATTACATTGACACATTGGTCATGTACCATCTCATTTTTATTGCCAAATGTTTTGTTGTTAAATTTCCCTAGCAAGCAAAGTATGCAGATCCAGATCGTTGTCATGTAGGTGGACTTTTATTATTTGAATCTTATGAAAGTATGACCCATTTATGAAAAACCGTTTTATGTTGTTCTTTATTTTTCATGTGTTCCATTTATGATTTCTTATGATTAATTATGAAGGTTCATATCTTTGCAGATGGCAGTAAATTCACACTAATAAAGTGAAAATAGAAAACATGGTCAATTCATTTATGAAGTGCAAACTGTTTCAAATATTGAACAATAATCATAAATGCGTCAATGCATACAAATGACGTTTCCAGAAACACACATTGCTCTGTAATAGGTCAAGAAGGCACGTGCATGTATTGGCTTTGGAGGGGAGGGGGTTGGGGGGTTGGTGAGGGGAATGAATATGGCATTGGTTCCTGCAAGTAAATATAGAAAACAGAAAGCAATCATGTATCATAATCAAGAGTGACCGCTGGGCAAAGGTTAGAGTAGAGGAAAAACAGACTCAGTAGATCAACCGAAAATACAGAGAAACACGCGAACGTCATAAGCAGATGACTTCTCTCAGACTTGCACCAGCTAGGCCTATGAAGTATGAGTAGATGTGGGGCTAGGAATGTCTTGGGGTCCACTTTTAATTGACTTCCTCTCAAGTTAACGTTCTAACCTTGCCATGTACTTCATGATGAATTTGCTAAAAGTAAGCGGAGAATGGAATCGAAAGCTCCACACACAAGCTGTTAGACGCGTGGCGGTCGGATGGTTGGCTTGGTGCGAGCGTAATGCCTTTGACATGGGTCGATTTCTCTTGTCCGTATGCAAGGCCATGAACCAATCGAAGAACGTACAACGGAGCCAGTGAGAACGTCCTTGAAGAAATAATGAACGGTGGCCAACAATGGGAACGGTCTTGCATTTTACTTGATGAACGTTTGCATTCGTATTGTATCTTATTGCGTTTCCATCTTGATCCCCGCTGTTTTATTTGTATATACGTCGAGTCGTGCTTTAGAGACATGAATACGTATACATGTATACGATTATATTCAAAACAGAAACATCTTCAGTCAGATTATTTTTAATTTGACCATCGAAGTATAATGATTCCGCGCAATTCGTTCTTCATCCCAACAGTATATGGTTTTTTTCAGTCGTTAGAAGACAACCACTTCTAAGGGGTAAAAATGGCATTTATTCTAATAATCTAACTACAAATGCCGACTACGCGCGGCGCGACATGAAATGTAAAATTAGTATACAACAGTAATGATAGTGAAAAATACACGAATGACAAATTATTAAAACATGTATATGTGAAATGTCCCTTGTAAAAAATAACATTTTTTGGGTAGTGGTGGGTGGGAAGCAACAAGTTAATGTTATCCGTCCAGCGCTCAGAGGGAGACTGACCACTCTAGGAGTGTATACAGGTAATAAATTTTTATAGGTACAAGCGCACTGAGAAGGTGGTAACTTCTAAACAACGTCAAATAAATTATTGACTAACCTTAGAAGACAACCACTTCTAAGGGGTAAAAATGGCATTTATTCTAATAATCTAACTACAAATGCCGACTACGCGCGGCGCGACATGAAATGTAAAATTAGTATACAACAGTAATGATAGTGAAAAATACACGAATGACAAATTATTAAAACATGTATATGTGAAATGTCCCAAACGTCCAGTAAGGTACAAGTAGTGAAGTAGTTTATTAGTTAGGAAGAGATACGGACATCTTATTCACAGCTTGCCTGATGGTTTTGTTGGAGTCTGAAATATACCTCATATAGGCGTTTGACTTCCAGTCGCCTATCTGTCTTATCGTTTCTATCGGGACGCCCGACTGGAAAGCCCATGACGCGCCTCCTCGCCGGAAACTGTGAGCGCTGAAAGTGGCTTCATCGAAGCCCTCCCGTTTGAGGATAGTCCGCAATCGAGCCAGGAACACGGAGCTTGTGAGGACATACGGCGCTGAGTTTGCCTTCCATGAGAAGGCTGGCTCTGATGGGGCGACGTCCCGTGACCTCGAGATGGCGAGGTATACTGCTTGGGTGGGGCAGAGAACAGAGGATTCAACTCGTGGCAGTGGGATCGATAGAGTTCTTTGGCGGAACTGTATGGTCTTCGACCACCGGATCTTCACCACAATTCCACTGTCTGTGAAGAGCAGATCTTGCCTCCTCAGGTGACGGTTAGGATCAAAATCCCGAGCGGACGTAGGCATCACATTGGAACGTCGAAGCATGGTGAAGAACATGACGAGGCAGGCCGCCCACATGTGGCAGTCGCGTAAGTCATCCAGGTTCAGATTCTGCAGGATGCTGATCAACATTTGCGGCGTGATAGGAGACTTACGACTCACAGAATCCCCCAGGTGGCGCTTGATACCCTTGAGTAGAGATGTGACGTGGAAGTTCTGTTGAAGGGGGTTTGGAACGTCCCATTCCAGATGGAGTAGGCGCACAACATTCAAATATTGCTTGATAGACGAGTATTTGAGTGTCCTAGCCAGAATCACAGCGTACCTGCACAGAGTAGTGGTGGAAGCTGGAATGGCGCAGTACCCCATCACCTGACAGAAGGCTAGGTATGACGTGACCTGAGTGGAGTAGGAGCGCTTGGTCGACTCGGAGAACACTTTGGACTGGTAGAGTTGCAATTCTTTGTCTAATTCAGTTTCCAGGTTGTTCCGTGTTCCACCTGTAACATGGAGAACAGTCAGTTATGGTTATCGAGGCATATATTTAACTGTCGTGCCTGGCGGGGCTCATGGAGTCTACTTATGGCATCTGCCACATAGTTATTGGACCCTGGGATGTAGTGAGCTCTGATTCTGAAATTATATAAAGCGGATAACCAAAATGTTCTTCTTAGGGAATCCATGACAATCTGATTCCGAGTACTCCCTTTGTTGATCATGCCGACCGCTGCCTGGTTGTCACAGTACACTACAACCTTCTTGTTTGACCACAAGTGAGCCCAAGTTTGAGCCGCAATTTCTAGTGAGAGAGCCTCTTTGTGGTTGATGTGTAGTTCTGCTGTACCTTGCCAGGCTGACCAGGGCATGTACACAAACTGCCCGTCATAGACGGCGCCACTGGCAGTTGTGCAAGCATCTACATACACGGGGGTCGTAGGTCGTGGGTCGATCATTGGGACAGTGCCGTTGAACACCTGCATGAAGTCCCGCCACCAGATTAGGTCCGCCCGCATATCCTTGGTGATCCTTGTGTAATGCCAGGGGTTGCGCAGGAGGTTTATTTTTCCAATGAGCCGACGAACGTGGAACCTACCCCCGTATATACATTGCGTTGCCCAGTTTAACTTTCCCACGATTGACTGGAGGTCGCGTTTGGAGATTTTTTGTCTGACCAGGGTACTGTTTAGAATATTCTGTAGGTCTTGAACTTTCTCTGCCGGTAGTTCTAAGCACATTGACTCAGAATCCAGGATCACTCCCAAGAAGGTGATGCGCCTTGAAGGTGTCACGAGCTTGTCATAGTTGATGGCGAACCCAAGCTGGCGCAGGAGCCGCATCAGATGGTGCATAGTGCGGTTACAGTCGTCGTACGAGCTACCGACACACAGAAAGTCATCTAAGTACACCACCAGGTTGGGGTAGCCTTGGGCTGCCATTATTCGTCGCACGGCCTGGGTGAGAGAGTTGAAAATTTCCGGCGACTTGCGTGCACCGAAGGGTAATCTGGTGTCGACCAGATAGTGAGGGTCAACATTGCCGCTGAACGTCCATTGCAGCCCAGTAAACTTGTAGTTAGATGGGTGGATCTTTACGGAACGAAAGGCGTTTGACAAATCAACTTTGGACATGTAATTGCCAGGCCTGATGAGGTCCATTGCATCTTGAATGGTCTGGTAATGGAATTTTACTCCCGTCGCATAGTCATTGAGGGCACTTCCATGTGGCCGGGAGCAATCGTGTATCAGGCGGACACCACTGCGTTTTGGGATAGCACCAAGCGCTGACACAATGTCTGGTTTGCACTTGACCACCTGGTAACGGTTATTCATCAGCTCATTGTTTATCTGGGCTTCAACTTTGGTTTTATTTTCCGGTCCTGTTGCAGATTTATAGTTGGCGGTGAAGGCAGGTGCTTCGATGAGAGATGTATCTACAATGTCGAACCCGTCGAGAATCCCGGAAAGTATACACTCTCTTTCCGGGTCGCCCGGAGGCAAAGTGTCTCTCCAGGCCTCGTACACCAAGGAGCCGTCGCGGGTTACGTGGGGTGGCTTTGGCGGGAGCCGCGGTCGTTTTTTGACTGGCTATCGGAGGTGGCTCTGTCTCTTCCCGTAGCCGTCTGTGTGGTGTTGACGTGTCTGTACTTGCACGATCTTCCGAATGGGCAGTATCCGTTGTTTGCTTTCCACTGGCGGCACTCTTCCTGAGGCGAGTTGGTGGGGCGTCGTTGTGTTGTCTGCCTAGGAATCGGTCGCTGACGTGGATGAGACAGGTAGTGCATACGCATCAAAGGGTTGATATATCCCCACTGGAAGTTGTGAGCATTCTGTTGCTCACGATAGTTGTAATCAAAGTGAAGTACATTAGACCACTCATATGTACTCACAAAGTCCATTACTGTGGCAGTGTAGGCCAGATAGTATTCGATATCGTTTCTTTCCAGGTCACCGCTAATCAGGAGCTGGTTCATCAATCGGCAGTTTGCAGCGGCCCACTCGCTGACGGAGATACCTGTGTAGGGATGCTCGTCATCCATCTGTAGCACGAGCGAGTCTGGACACAGTTCTGAACCACGCCTCAGTACACAGTCTCGTTTATTCCTCAATCGGCGTTTCGCCGCCTCGCCCACGAACTGATGAATGTGTAATGTCTTTTTCTTTGTTGCCCTAATTGTCAGCATGGCTCTGGGATCGTTGGGTTCGATCATACTGTGACTTTCGTTGGCAGCGGTGGGCGCTGGTAACCACGTGTTCGGACCATTGTTATCTGTTCTTCTATCAGTAGTTAATTGCGACAGGAATGCATCGAACTGGTTACCTGCCGTTGACAGAGATGCCGCTTGTTTTCGGATGTCTTGGATGTTGACTCTGGACGCAGCCGGAGGGGGAGTGGGGTCACCCGCGTCCGGTGGATTTGATTCTGTCGTCGGCCTCGGAATTGAAGTCGCCATCGGTGTTTCGGGTTGTCCCGCGAGTGCGGCTATAGATTTTTGCAGCACTCTCCTCTGTCCAATGGTAAGGCCAAGACGTGCAATGTCACTATCTTCAATTAGCAACAGTGTTTCTTCATTTATCAAGTCCTCTTTGCGCAATGTTTTGATCGTGGCACGACTCAGACCAATATTTTCCGCCCACTGGTCAAACTGGAAAACCACGCTGTTGCCACCGGTCTCGCCTGAGTATTGAGCTGTACTTTCGGCTGAGCTGATCTGGTCATGGTCCGTGTGCACTTCAACTTGCTCTTCTGTATTCATATTTGCAATGTATCTTCAATTTCGGTAAAAGTATGATTAAAACCACTTAGTCTCCCTCTTATAAATATTCCCTGGTAGGTTAATTTTCCACCTCGTGTATCAGGACGAACTGAAAGACAGTCAAAGCTGGGCGTAAATGCTGACCAAGCAACAAGTTAATGTTATCCGTCCAGCGCTCAGAGGGAGACTGACCACTCTAGGAGTGTATACAGGTAATAAATTTTTATAGGTACAAGCGCACTGAGAAGGTGGTAACTTCTAAACAACGTCAAATAAATTATTGACTAACCAAATACACTAAATAAGCTCACTAATTTAGGAATTAGTTCTGAACAATACGTCCTAAAAATTCTTAAACAATAGATGTGTTCTTCAGTAGCGAAACTGTTGTTGAAGTGGTACTTGTTGTCTAAGAAAATGCGCCGGTGACCTTCAAGTGTTGCACAAAGAAAACACTCCAAAGACACCACCTCAATAATCAAGGAAATCCGCCCAAGGTCTCCACTGGGATACCCGCTAATTAACGTCTTGAGCCACACCTCCATTTACTCGCAATATTTCATGTCGCTAATTAGCGCTGTTCGTAGGAGACGGCGCAAAAAAGGCAACGGTGTCCAGGTAGCAATCTTATTCTTCCCTCGGTCAAAACCAAATAAGGGCAAGATAAGAGTAGACCAGACGCTTGGAAGAGGTCAAGGATAGTCGCTGATGACTTCGCGTTCGCATTTCGCCCGCGTGATCAATAGATTCTCATCATGTTATTAGTTCTACCGTCAGCTAGAGAGAATGTATTGCGCATGTCTACAGGGAAAAGCAAAAATACACGACTGTGGGTATATTTTTCTGTTGCAAATCAGCGCTGATCGGCAAGATCGATAACGAATCAAATTTGTGGCAGCCGAACACCAATCACGTGTCTAAATATCAAAATTTGATGTCTGTCGTTCTGTGTATTGCATTCCCTCCTGTCAAACTGTTTGTTTCTTCTTAAGATAATATTTTTCTACGTTTACAGTCCTACAAATTAATTCGCCTTCAAATTATATTTTCTTGTTTTCAAACTTGTGCTACAACAGAATAGAAACTCGCTTCTCCAAGAATACCACTTCCGCTTTTGTTTTATGGACAGAGGGCGCAAAAGGCCAAACAAAACACCCAGAAACGTCGCTCCCCTGCCGTCGCAACGGCTTGTTAAGAGGTGTTATGGGAGTTCTATGACCCATCAATGCCCATTGAAAATGGCCAGAAACGTAATAATAATCAATTGCAACTTATGTTCGCCGATAAAAATGGTCGAGTTTAATGCCTATAACCGTCCATAAAGCAGCACCTTTCACGCCTAGTGCTCGCAGCTACCGAGCAATCGGCACGGTTTGTTGCCAAGTTGTGAAGTATGTGATGTACAACGAATTTTTGCCACTCGAAGTGATGGGAATTTATGTACTGTTGGCTGGCAAGTGTCTGCAGGTTTTCCGAGTTACAAACGTTTTTTTTCTCTCTGAATTTCAATTCACACCTTCATGCGAAACTATTTAGTGAATTTGGTAGAATTTGTACTCGACTTTGTACGGAAATATGTAACTTAATGGAGATAATGAAGCTGGCAAATATATTCCCGAAAATTTCTCTATTAGGATACTTATAAGATGCGGTCTACATCTATATACTTGTTTTGTTGAATATATTTATGAATTTTGTATGTAGTTATGAGTTTCAATGATGATGAATTTGACAATATGGGCACCGATCAAAATCGCACTTCTGTAAGAAGGCAACCGATGTGCTATCTAACTCCAACCCGGCCCTATCTCTCGTCTTTTTCGAGAGATAGGACCATCTTTTGACCCATGTTTTGACACAGAACCACTGCTGTGACAGTCCTGTCGTAGTTTTACAGCGTCCCATCGTGTTCATTTACATGAACACCTATCAATCACCCACAATCCAACACGCGTTCACTCGGCGCTTACGGACTAATCCGAAGGCAATTATATTATTTGCTAAAGCGGGGCTCGGGTTCACTTCGGGACATCCCTTTTCAATCCATAAGCAATAGCTGGATGAGCCCCAAATCCCATACTACCTCTCCCCCGCCCCACTTCCACGGCAAGCCCCCTGAGAGTCTTGCTTCCCTAAAGTAAACTTCATGTCAGATATTAATCTACGAGGGGAATCTTCCACTGGGCGGCTTTATTTCTCCAGCATCTTTCACTGGACTTTCGCGAACTTGTCTCCTTCAACTCGCGACTTTTCTCTGGCTACGTTGCGATATGTGCAGTCGCCGTTTTCCTCATTCTTTCCCGCGTTTTTTTTTGACGTTGTTTATCGCGTGACATCATGACAAATGGCGGGAACGATGGCTAGCTAGCGTTCATTAGATATCTTCTTTGCAAATCGGGCGGTCGCTCCTCTGCCAAAATTCCATTTACATATATATTAATTTTTCATGGCTTTTAAATTGCGATGCGTCTTCATCTATTGCGCTGATGGTCGCGTTAATGGAAATGTGTCCAGGTAATGATGTCTGCCTCAGTGAACAACAATACACAAATTAGGAAGAATAAAAAAGAAATACATTGTATATTTTCCTCTCGCTTTTACATCATTCATCTGTGATGTTGCTAGTTTCGACATAAAGAGAAAACTTATTGTTAAGGTGTAACTTTTATAGCATTGTGGCGTTTAGGCAGGAATTCAGTGTCTTCACACCTGGATGCAGATGCAATGCCAAATCTCCACAAATTTGTACCAATTATAAAAGTGTATTCATCACTTGGTAAATTAAACGACAGAGTAGATGCCAGTAAGTTTCCCTCTACATGTACAAGGAACACATCTCTTCGACAAGAAAAATAGCCTCCTCTATTGGTGACAGATTTGCCTCTTCCTCCCTGACGCTACATCCCTGTAGAATAGACGGCAGCTGATAACATTTCCCCCAGCAAAATACAACTTGAAATTGGCAGCGACCTTGGAACTTCCAACAGAAGTGTTTCCCTGGAACCTAACAAAGGGAAGTGAATGCTACTTTAGTTTAACATCGATTTCAAGCAGAGGCAATCTAGGGTGATGTTCATTCGGCCAACGCCCTTCGTCTGCTGCATATATACAGTATACGACTTCATTTCTGCCGATATTGAAGTGGTCACAAAGTCATTTTTTTTCTCACCGTTTTTTTTTATAGTAGTAGGCATATAATGCGGCTTATTAATGCCCATTAAATATTTGTTTTTCACCTATTATTCATGAGTTATAATTGTTCGAGTAAGGATATAATGCCTATTAGTGGTCAAAAATACCCTTAGATTGAACTTTGAAGGCATCGATATACATTGTAATAGGATTTTTTTGTTATATGTGAATTTTCAAAAGCGTTTGGTAATTAGCATGGTAAATTCCATGTATGGTCCCTGAAGGTGGTATAATCGAAAGGTGACAACAGATGGGCTGTGAACAGTGAGTTGGCTTTGAATTAGAGAAAAAAAAACATTTCATTTCCATCAAACGTAATAACATTGAACAGACGGCAATCCGAAGGAATCAAATCCCTGTGACGTTGTATTCTGGGACGTGAGCACCGCCCTTAGCCCTAGGCAAGAAAATAGATGCTCTTTGTTCAGGAGCAGTCAACCTAAGACCTTTTGTAGTGGACTTCAAGCAAAGGGTTATCAGGCAGAAAGTCCACGCTCATTGCCCAGTCTAATATCTTAACCACGGGGTAACCAGAGGAGAAAGTCCGCTGGCTCCCACTGGACCTGGCCAGGTCACACCCCCTTGTCACAGCGTACTGCTCACAGGAGTAGGGGATCATACCGTGTCTCATTATTCAAAGTGACCGACCCTGCTCCCGCTCTTTCATTTACTCACGTCGATATTTCATCAGCTGTATTTGGAGATGATCTAGTGGACTTGGAACAACAGCCAAAAAAACGCGAACGGACAAAAAGTCATTAAGTTATTGGAAACCACTGTCAGTCCAATTCAATATCCCCTACAAGAAATACTCATTGTTGGACCATGGTGACACCCACAATCCCCCTATATTGTAATTATTGTCCACTCTAAACACAATTTGGGCGACAACACGTGGCCGCGGCATTCCTAGGCTGTGAGGTCATATTGCAAGCGCCGACTCGCTGTTGTTTTCTGACACTCGGGGGTCAAAAGGTCAAAGGACAGCGGGAGATTCAGAGGGAGCGAGTGGTCGTTGTCCCGCAGCTGTCATCGACTAATGTGTTTATTTTTGATCCTCATGAGAAATAATACTATAAGAATTATTCGATGACAATGTTAATATTATTATTATTATTATCAAATTGCAGAAATGGAACATTCACATATTTGGATGTTGCCTTACGGGTAATACCGAATATAGCTGGGATATACAATGTTATGTACCCAAATACATATAAATTGGTGTGACAATTCCGTTGATATTTTAGAACACATCCAATGTTTTCAAAATTTGGCTTCTTTTTACGAATCTTCTTAGCTGGAAAAGCCTTGAATATTTAATTGAGATGAAGCACAAATATACATCAGCACAGTATTGAATTCAATAATATGTTTGGACTCCCACATGACATTTAAATTTCGTTTGAACAATATACGGGCTATTGTATGTGTTAATGAAACAATAATGTGCGTTCTCAATATCAAATGCGTATCGTTATTGGATATCAATGGGTAATTCATGCTTGCTAAGCGAGTAAGCGTTGAAATCACCCTGTCAGTTTAATACATTTTCATGCAGCGATGATCGCTATATTTAATGACTTCACATTGGGATCAATATCTTCTATTTGCAAAGCAACAGATGCTACAAAATGTAAATATACATCGAATTAGCGGCGTGATGTTTTCCACAAAGCACGTCAAGGCAGCGGTGGCGACATCTGGCGGATGTTTCCCGACGAGTCACGTGCTTCTGTCACGTGATTCATGATTTTGTGATTGGTTATATTTAATATCGTAATTCGTCACGAAGGGCTTCGATTTATCATTCTTCTTTTGTGCTTTTTCGAAGAACAGACATCTATAAACATATTCAGTGCAAATATACTCGTAGAAACATCACGATTATTTGAATTTCGTTCCCGTAAGAAAGGGAAGCGTACCCGGACATCCGGGATATTCGCGCAGTATTCAGCGACATGTGATGACGTCATGAGAATCGGAATGAACGAAATAAATGAAGATACGTATAAATTATAAACATAGATCGCCGAACTTACATTATTATTATATAGTCAGCGCCAATTAACACCATTCATACTAAATACACAAACGTATGTAGCGATTATAAGACTCCAAATATTTTAACGAAAAAGCGCCAAAAAGTCATGAAAATTATCCTCCAATATTGGCATTCGGCACAGATATACAATCAAACAAAGTTATATTTTCACAAAATGACCTATATTTTGAGTAATATGATAATACTATTGTATCCAATTATTATCAAATGGTAATGCTATTGCTTATCGATTTCGTTACATTCACTACGTTATACTTCTGATATAGGCAACAGGCGTATATAAAATAGGGGATACTGCGATAAAATCTGAAGACAAACTGTTCACACACATACACATTTGTAGGTGTAAAGTGAGCGCTCGTCTTAGTTCTTAGATCTAGAACGATACATTGAAACATAACCTATCATTAACTCGGCGTGTGCACCTGAAGTGTCTTTGTGCTTACAACACGCTTTTTCATGGTGTAACTTTACCATGATACTATCAACATGAAATGTTACATCGATAGTTTTTTTTTGTCGCGAATGTGTTCAACACTAAACGTTCTTTTCACTAGGTCATACTAACCTCAGGTTTCAGTTGATCATTCGATAGGACATGTATGTGTATACCTATTCTATAAGATAGAGTATCAGTAGTTTTTTTTTTTATCAATTATGTAATTTTTCCTAAATCAGTTAATAATCCCACCGCATTAACAACATCAAAAACCGATGAGATCATTTATCAGCATATGTGTTTTCCATGAATAATTGATGTGTATTCATTTTTAATGCGCATTGACACATATATTAGAGTTCGAAAATTACACCAATGATTCCCAATATATGATTGGCAAATATTTCATTATGAAAATAAAATGAACGTTATTAATAATATAAATTGTATTTGACCATGCCCATTGATGAATTACAGTGTATAAAGAACTAAAGTGTGTACTTTATTCATCAATATGCTATGTTATTTTTATATTAAAACATAGTAATAGCGGCAACATAAAGAACATTAAAAATCAACTCGATTAAAATCGTAATTCTAATATCGCTGATCATTATTGATTATTGTGAGCAATGTTATAAGCTAAAACAAACTGGTCGGGCGTGGCTAACTGACCAGTCGGAAGGCGGAGCTTGCTTCAGCCCCGCCCAATGTACTCATAGTACCAGTGGTCACCGACAGTCGGCGCCACCACTGACCTAAATAGTGCAAAGGTCAAACGTTTGTCCATTCTCTTATGTTTACACATGGGTACACACAAAGATATGGTGTGGTCAGTTGGCCAAATAACTCAAACGTCTTGCTGTTTTAGAAAGTTTGAAATCATTAGAACTTAACGTGCTCATTATATATGCAGAGATAATGCTTAATCAGTTTGAAGACACAAAAACAGAACTATACTAACAATAGAGGAAGCAATGTCTATTTCATGGTAATGTTGAATAATTGTGTCAACTGACTACGACTGAAACGACCTGGAACTACATGTAAAATATCACCATGAATAAACAGGACTGGACCACTCATCAGATATATTAGTTTGGAATGAAAAAAAGAGTTTCATACATACATAATGAGGTCCGAATTCAAAGTATAGACTATACAACTTGTTCGTGAAGCTATGTATATTTGTAATGAAGTTTTATCAGTGACATTAGTCTGTATATATCATAATCATTACGTTGCGTTTGTTTGGCCGTGAATGCAAGCACAAATGTAGGTCCCATTTACCAATTAGTGGAAGGTGTGCTGAGGATGTGTTGTGTTGCTCACAGCTGTGTGCCCCTCAGGTGCATATGCAATGAATATATGTTCACCGCAACATACCTGATATTTACATACAGCTTGGCGGGTGGTTAGGTATGTCTTGTACCTGGTTGTGTTATGAGGGAAACCATACGCATCTAGCAAGTAAATGTTGACAGTGCTGTAATGAATTCGAATGCACTGAGCGACTGGCTGTGTATTTGAAGCAATTAACCCCATATTTCTTCATTACCCACATATTGGGCCCCAGTGCATAAACCAGATTTAGACCAAAGGGGAGAAAAGCCACCAGATTAGAAAATACGTGAAATTACAACCTCTCCTTATGAAAACTAGCTCCTGTGCGGAGCAGGGCAAGCCACCGGTCGAAATTCGGCCTTGGACGAACCGCGCGCAATTTTTCTTCGGTATGTTTATAATCAGCGATAGGGACTATTTTTCACTGGCGGAAGGCTACGTTTGTTTGGTCGCTCGTGGTCATTTATCTTGTTTACGTCCAGTACACTCGTTACACTGCTCGGCCGATGTGTGTAGCCCTTTCTCTCTCAGTGTGTGTGGTGGGTTTCCTCGCTAGCTTGGGTCAACAGATTCCCGGGGTCAGCTTTGTTTAGATACGTCGCGTGATTGTCGCTCTACACTGCTCGACAAAATACGAGTGCTCACCAAAAGTACTTCACTAATAATAGTTGAATGATCACAAAATATATGCGAAGTTGCGAGATCACAAAATATATGCGAGTTTGCTTCATTATAATGGGTAAAATTAACTTTATATTGGCCATCAAATGAGACATACCGAAAGCATGTCTTTGGCACACGACTTTGTTCGTGCGGTGTATTTTACTGACCGTTTGCTTTCTCAAAACACTGCCATCCGTCCGCACTGTCCATAGCTGTCGACACCCTCGCCAAACATCAATATGTATGGTGCTTCCTGACATATTTACAACCATAAAGCGATTGTAGGCTTGTTCGTAAACATGAATGACCAATTGTAAACATACACCATGTTTATTCCATGACCATTAATTATAACCGAATTGGGGTCAGAATGGTGAAGCCTATTTGTGATTCGTTCAGGATTGAACACTACTTTTGCAAACAAAGATGTTGTTTTATACGCGATATTCTTCGATATCTTTTTTAAAATGCTATTTACATATTCATATCATTCATATTTTAATATCTGATTGAAGACTGATTGAACCTATTGATTACATTACTCGGGCAAGCATTATCGCCAATTGTATGATACATGACAGGGAAATATTCACTGTATGATAGGTCATCACAAAAGAAAGATGGAAATCAAGAAAATGTCAAGTTAACCTGTGCTTGGTTTCCAGTCAAACATTCGCTTCTCAAAGCACCTGTCGCCTTCTATTCGCAATCAATATTATCGCACGTTCGTTTGTTCTTACTGTGAATAGAAAAAAAATCACCTAAATATAAACATAGTGAATTTGATGTTTATATTCTCGTCTGGAGTTATTGGTCAATTCGATTTAGGCTTCATTGCTCGTTTTGCACAATTTGCCATTTAAAATTCCAATATATCTCATTACATAACATTATTTATCGTAGCGTATCAGCATAAATTATCAACTAATGTGAATATGATATCACGAGCTGATTTCGCTTCGTTATTAATCTGCCGAAGATTTATTCATATCGATCAGCCCTTCCCGCTAACAACCAGCAATGATGAATAATAACGACGAATTAATAATTGCAAATAGCAGAAAAAACTCCCACACATTTATAGATGTTCCATGTTTTAACAATTACAATTTTGCAAATGTGTCACTACCAGTCGAAATATATATATATACATATAGAAGTAGATCTATACGTGTATAAATCCATAGTCAATTGATCTATCGTATGATATAGTAAATGGCTGTCAACTGCTCGAATCCTTCACCGCCTTTCCCGCGAACAACCTCTCATTATATTCTCCGACATTGATGGATGAACGTGCTTTTCAACCGATGACTGCCCGATATAACCCGCAAGTCCAGTACCAACAACAATAACATATGTCAGTGGACAGGCGGTATATCATCAGTCAAAGGTCACTAAAGGACAGACCGAGGCGGTCACTGCTACGGGTAGCGGTCAAGAGCTGGTTCTCTGTTCGTGGTGGAGAGCTATTAACGGTTGTAAATATCGCATTGACCTCCAAACCGTTTCTAAAGCGAATTGGACGGCTACAATATTGAAGTGTTGCTGGTGTCAAAAGCTGCATAATTCGAATTCTAAAAGGTTTATATTTGCATGGGAGATTCAGTTTAACTTTATGTAGAATAAACAGATTTTTCTTTCTGTGAGAATCAGAATGAGCAAGCCATTTGTTCAGCATTTTGTCAAAAGTAAATATTATTGTCAGTCTTGCACCCTGACTATTAGTAAGCTGTTACTTTATGCGTAGTTTACTTTTCCCAACACGCCAGCAAGCAATGACCCCGAAGCTACTAGGCCGGGTGATAATCCCCTTTGATTACAAACCCCCGTGTCCATTCATTAACTCGGCCCCAGGCTGGAGCGCCCTGGCCGTGTCACTCCGTGTTTTCACGTTCACGCTAAAGAGGGAAGGGCCAGAGCATTGCACGGTCACATCAGACGCGGTCCTATTTATGCAGATGGACACCGAAGGTTACAGTCGCTTTGCCCCCACGGACAAGAACCCTGTGAAAAAGGCTTTGTGGTTTCTCACAATCCACAGCGTACAAAACCCGGTTCCACAGGGTTCCCATCCCTAGGGATATCAGGAACGGACATCACAATTAGGTCGTCATGGCAACCAATATTTACGCTAATTAAGTGCGGGACTTTTTTCTCGACCAAAGCCCCGGCAGAAGTCAGTTGTTTGACCATTGACTGGGGGTTCACATTTGGCTTAGTAGTGTGAGCGCAGGGCGAGAGATTTGGTCTTGTTTTGTGCAGAGTCCAGCCAATCTGGCCAGTTGATCAGACTGGCCCGTCAAAACCGAGTGACCAGTCTTTGAATGACATGAGGGATATGGCCAGCTAAACTGCATGACAGTTTAATTAAGGTCCGTTGTGGTCCGACTGACCACAACGCTACTGTGAGCGAGCTCGAGAGGCCAATACTGACCAACGGTCATCTTAAAGCCGCTAGATTAAACTACCATACGATGTCTTAATCCTCGCTTATCCTGACCTGTTTCCAAATAAATCACACGTTTGACCACATGGAATACGCATTTCATCGAATACTACACGATAATTTCGATATATTTCCCCAAGAATTCAAATCACGTTCACACGGAAGGATTTCCCCTCTGTCACTGTGTATATGGTCCACAAAAACACCCCAGCCCCGCATTCTAGCTAGATTATAACGCCCTAATTCTCCTGTCCGATCAAGGTTACTCTGAGATGTTTAACCAGGCAAGGTATTCAGCGCCGACGGATTTCGGCATTTCCCGATCTGCGCTCGGTTCCCTTCGGACGTGTTCGGTTAATTTCCCGTGGTCAGTTGCCCGCTGGAGCTGTAATCGCCAGGCCACGGGGCAGCACCGTGGATGGAATAAATAATAAAGCAGGCCGTGAATGGTAGCGAGAATGGAAAATGCGTGAAAACACTGGACCTCGGATGTCCGTTTGTGTTATTTTCTGCTGCATGATTATATTAAAGTAGATCTAAAACTCTCTAACTGGATTGTTAGGTCTCTGTTTTAGTTTGTAGATTGGTAACTTCAACCTCTAAACCAGTCCCAATGTATATTTTCGATATGTGCAAGAGGCAAGGCCTCCCATGTAGAATCTCCCCACTACGAGAGTGAACAGTGTATCTTGACATCGGTTTGTTTACAAAACTTCGGTCTACAACTTCCCAAACTCATCAGCTTGTCTCCGCGGAGTGACCGATCGACTGACCATTGATTTCTTCCGATCGCTCGCTTCGACGTCTTCCCCTACAGCTTGACCACCCCGTAAGAGATAGCAAGGCCAAGAAAATAGACGAGCTCATAGACCAATCCCTAAAACCTCGTACCCGAGGCGTAGTGAGATCCCAGGCTCCCAAAACGCCTCTTTTCTGGCAGGGACGACGAAGAAGTTTGCTGGTTTCTCCGGAGAAGTCGTCAGCATGATGAGCTCCCAGTTCGGTATATGCCGACGTGAGGACGAAGAACTGGTGAGTACATTGTAGTGTGGGGCGGCAGGGGTGGGGGGGAGGGGGTCAGTAAAAAGACTATTCCCACAGTGCGTGGATTATAGAGTTCGATCAGTGGATAGGTGCTGCCAAGGGGAAGTTCGATAGATGAGAAATAGATGGACGAGTGGAGGATGGACAGCGGTCAGTGAGTGCAGGAGAAGAAGTATGGGAGACCCTGGAGACCAAAGGCTTTCTCATCAGTTGAGTTCATACACACTAGTGGGTTCGATGTACGATGTGAAGGGAGGAGGACGGGGGGGGGGGGGGGGGTGCTTTGAGTGGACTGGGAGTTGCTACGGAGAGTAGGGTGTATCCATTGTACGCCTGACTGGACGGGTGGGTGGAAAGATTCCGTGAGGAGTGGGACCAGGGGTAAGGGAGTTGAAGACCAGTGGTCAAGATGGTAGATCGATGGGCTTCCCATGCAGCTTCCCCAGGTAGCCTACTGTTTTGTTTTCCATAGCTACATGAACCGGCTGATTGAAATGATTTGTTCGTGAATGGATATTCTGTCCGAAAAATGATGGACGAAAAACAATCGTTTCCATCGAGACCAGTGAGAAAGCACCCCCCCCCCCCTTCGGAAATCTTTCCATGGAAACGAAACTTTACCAACAAAACTTCCACACCAGGACTGTGTTTGCTGTACGTGAAATTTAGCGGGTATTTTACCAGATGTAGCTCGCAGTGTGTCGCCCAGACAGCGCTCCTCTCCCCCGAGCTGCAGGGGGTAAACGACCTGGCCCAGATGTCCGTTAGGGTGAGAACTTTGTGTCCCGCCTACCCCACAGGGTGCCCTCATATCAGGGTGGGGACCCCCCGCCCGCCCTCACAACACCCCCTCCTTGACACCGGCAGGGGCGAGCATTCGTCTGGAAAACTTCCAATTTTTATCTTATTAAAGTAAAACCCTCAAAAAAAGAAGAAAAAATGTCTCTTCTTGCGTATTTTCTATATATTTCCCGAAACTGAAAACGTTTATTGCACGGATGGTTCCGAGTGATTGCATGGTTCAAATATGATTCTAAACATGAAATGTAGATCGTTCTGTCCTATTTACGTCGACGATACTGGCAAGAATGTGGAAGGGATCGTGCATCAATTTATGGAATGATTCATGTCGATATGGGCAGGAGAATGCCGAGGTCGAACGTCCGCCTTATCTAGGGGGTTGGGTCAGGTTAAAGGTCACGTGATTATCTCTCTCCATAGCTGGTCGGGTCGGCAATCCTGGCATGAGGGATACTTTATTGATCCGTAAAACGTTGCGCCGCCATTTTCCTGGACGTTAATGTTATTGTTATGGACTGGCAAACTATCAACTCGCGAGTTTATTCCGTTTTCATGAGTGAATACTGCATATAAACAATGTTTCTAACGTTATTTATGCTCATTCCATTGACTATACGCATAAAAAAAAATGCCGCCCCCGTCCGTTGTACAATTCGACCCACATATAATGATGATTGTCCAATAACAATGTATTGCACCAGACGTATTGAATAACACATGTTTTATACCCTAGATGTGTGATCATTCACTGACACCTGTTCTTGATGAGTTGAGGTGTAATAAAGGGCAGACTTCATTGATGCTTCTAACTGTAGGGCAATAAAAATACCAAGGGAGAATACAATGGAGTAGCCACCTTCGGCTTGTTGCTGTCATAAACCGTCCATAAATGCTTCAGCTGAAATCAAAACATGCCATAAAATAGGACCCCATGCATTTCTAAGGAACTCGGCATGGATTGTTTTGATTTGGCCGTTTTATTGGAGTTTCATTGGTTGTAAATTGGCTGGAATTAATCTTTTCTAAACAGTGATGCATTGATTTTATCATTTTCATGTTTGAATACATCTCATGAGGACTAATATGTTGTACCTAAAATTGGAGACAGGGAATAGTTATGTACAGGGCACTGCGCATGCCTCAGCAACTTGCAGTGGATTTCATTATGTTTCTGTCGAGCTTCAGAGTTGCTCTGTGAAAGTTTGATTCAAAAAGTTTGGCAAGGATGCGACCGCAAGTTTGTTGTTGTCTGTTCGCGAGTTCGCAGTCCGAGAGGGGGGCTTGAGTGTGGTTGAAAAAGAGAGAGCAAAAAGAAACACTGACATTTGCAGGCCAAGAGAGCCAGGCAGGCAGAGAGCGGAGAGACAGAGATCTGTAAGTTTGCCAGCATGAACCATGCGGCTCCATGAGTAACCGAAGCCTCGGGGCCCATAGACATCTGTCAATCAATGATACATGACTAGAGGTCAAAGCGCTCGCCACCGATTGGGCCGCGCGCCCCACGTGATATGCAAATGAGTGATCGAAGGGAGGGCCAACGGTAGCAGCAGCGAGCTAAGTGAGAGAAATATTACTTGCGAGTCTATTCAAGCTAAAATTAATGGTCATGAGTGCCTATTTGATGAACTCGTCTCCGTACGCGGAGCCAAAGTTTCCACCAAATGAGGAATATTCTCACTCGAACTACATGTCCAACTCGTCCGGAGAAGACTTTTATCGCGGGGCACCAGCAAACTTCATGTTTGCGCCCGATCAGCGGATGTATTCGTCTCCACAGCAAGAGGGCGGATATCACCATCACACGTCGGGTCACCCCGTCAGCTGTACGACCACCTTCGGGAGCGGGCCTCCACCCGGACTAGGACGCGTCCCGGAGCCTGCTCATGGCGGATCCGTAGTCACCCAGGGATACGGCGGTCACCTGCAGTCCAGTGGAGCCCAGACCGTCCCGTCTCCGACCCACAACAGCGCCACGACTTTGCCCTGCTCACAGAACAACACCAGCCCCACCATCATCTATCCATGGATGAAGAAAGTTCACATGGGCTCAGGTAAGACAACCTTCAAGTTCCTATCCTTCATATAACATATCCTACTGTCAACTGTCACCTTGTGAGGGTAATTGTGACGTGTGTAAACATCGCAAAAAGGCACGTTCGTCAAACCAAAACAAAGCCATGTGGGTGCATAGCTGCTACACAGCCCTAGAGGAGGTGCAATGTGTATGGCCTACTTGAACTGTGGCAATGATCATAAATCAGAGGCCTCGTAAAAATGGCCCATAAACATGCGCCTCTCGGGCTCAAGTAATCGCATTTACCCGACTCTAATAGTCACCTAACTACGCGGTAGTACTACGGACTTACGCAAGGCCATAAAGTGCTTCGATTTTCGGGGCCCCAGACGGACATAAAGTAGAAAAAGTATCACTTATCGGCGGTAACTGGGCCGAGTTGTGAATGGAGCCGACATGCAAACATTGTCAGTGTTAACTCTCGCTAAGCCCACCAGGGGGAATAACTGGCGCGTAAAGCACCGTAAACACAACTTCGCACTCACAGGAAAACCTCCCGAATGCACTTTGTAAAGTTGCTCTTTTCAGTATCTCCTGCCAATTTTCGCTCTGAAAACCATCTATTCATGTCTTTGTGCTACCACTTTCCATGTATGTCTACCAGCAATACATCCCATCTCCAACATTTTGACAATTTACTGATATCGTGTCGTATTCTCGTCTCGTTTCAGTGGCCAATGGCACATACAACGGCGACAATAAGCGTACCAGGACGGCGTACACGAGACACCAGATCCTGGAACTAGAAAAGGAGTTCCACTTCAACCGCTACCTGACGCGGCGACGTCGCATAGAAATCGCTCACACCCTGTGTCTCTCCGAGCGTCAGATAAAAATCTGGTTCCAGAACCGGCGGATGAAATGGAAGAAGGAACACAAACTGCCCAACACAAAGACACGAATGGCCGACTCGTCTGGATCCGTGGACTCACCGCCTCCCTGTCTGGGATCGACGACAAACAACAATACACTTAACTCGCTAGATGTCGCCCCGTGCGGCATATCTCAGGGAATACCACAAAGTACAGACAGTCACATGACCGAGATTCCGTCTTAGAAGTATCAAGGCCAATTATGTGTTATAAATATTCAAATCTGAACTGTGTGACAACATCTTTCGTCGTGACCGTGCCGTGGGATTCTATCATATACATGTAACTTTCAGTCACATTGCCCAACTTGTAAACCGCAGAATAGATGCAGTAATTTTGAGGGAAAAGTGGAGGAAAATACTGGCAGTTTGAGCTATGGTAGCAAATCATATTGATATAGCTGATTGTCACATTTCGTCCTGTGTTCATATCTTGAGAATGGTTGTCTCTATATTTATTTTATTGACCATAACTTACAACTGACGAGAGCATTCGCTTTGATATTTTTATGAAGTCCATCATGGTTTATAGGGTACATTCATTGAACTTCCTAGCAATCCAAGTCTTGTCTAACTTGTCTGCTTGCAATTGCTGCTTGTGCATATTATCATCATTCAATATACAAAATGTGAGAACTTCTTCATTTTGGTCCAAGGAAATGTCAATTCGCTGATTATTGTGGTCTGTATTATTTGTCAATTTTCTGATGACTGGTTCGTTTGATATGTATCTTTATATGTATGCAAGGGCAGCATTCACATTGTAATATCTCCCTTGTATTGGCAGGTTGTGTTAGGAATTTTGATTCCATTTTGATTGCAGCCAAATTTGCAATGCAAATGAACTTTGATATATTTGCCATAGTGATAGCTATATGTCTGATTTATGTTTCATCTTTTCTGACAAAAGGGAAATTTTTCTTTCTATTATATCGACGCATCAAACTTCTTTCTTTTTTTTGGCACATCATCCATTCTCTAGGGGAACTGTTTACATATAGCGAACTAGAGTTGTTGTCAGTGTTTTTTCCCTCCATAATGACCTTTCCTTTGCTTCACTATATTGGGGTCCCCTCCTGCACAGATTGAAGTCCAGTTTTCGGACATGTCCAGTTTTATGGCCAACCATTAGTGACCGACGCGCTTGTCTACAATTTACAACTCCCAGCCTGGTCAGATATAATTACACCTATCAACCGATGTCAGTGCATGACCTATTTATCAAGTTACTGTTGATGGTAATGACTCGTTGGCACATATTTTGTTAGCAGTTTCATCAAGATGTGTTTCCAGGGAGGAAGAAAAACAAAACATTGGAAATTTGTAATATTGTTCGGGAAATAGCAACTTGACCGATACATGGATATGTTGCAATCTATTCGGTTTTCATAACTTTTTTTCTGTCCGCCAATGAGTCCTCTAGAAGTGTATATATTACCAAAAGAAATCTATTTGACTGTCCTAATATATGAACAAGCTGGAAGAATACTTGCTTTCAACCAATTGTTCATTGACTTTCACGCAGGTGGGCAATATATAAAAGTTATTTAGGTATCTGTGATGTACACAAATAGCAAAGAAATCCGCAAATAACACTGCTTTTTGCCAGAGTGGAATGATTTAGAGCAAATACAGCTACTACGTTTATATTAATAGCACTTTTATGTTCCCTTCATAGCACGGTGAATACCAAAACCCCTGCGCTGGCAAAGGCTAGCGCTTGATGCCTATCTACAGTGTATTAAAACTCACCTGGACTCATGCCAAAAGGGTCCTGGTGCCGCATTGATCCGCAGTGCACATATTTTAAGGTCGCAATTGTTCCATACCGGAGAGAATATTATTTATTCAAATCTCGTTTTCCGGTTTCCCTCTCTTTTGGCCGCGGCGGGCGAGCTGTATCGATTCCCGAGGCTTCCTGGCAGTCACCACACGCACCTGTAATGAACAAAAATATCCCTGTTCAAACTCGCTTTTATGGGAGGCGTGGAGAATAAAAAATGAAGTGAAACATGAATATGTGCATGGTCATTGGATCGGCTTGTTTTTGGTTGTTGTTTATGTTGTTGTTTGTTGTTGTTGTTTAGCCAAAAACGAAAAGAAAAGCTGAGTATACTCGGGCCTTGTATGCAAGGTTCAGTTCCCTATCAGCAAAATACCAAGCAGTTGCATTAGTCTATGTGCTTTTATAAAGATTCTGTGTATACTATGTATGTTTTTGTATTTATATCTAAAAAGGATATCTCAGGGTTACAATACAACGATTCCGTATGCACCGAATCGAATCTATAGCAAAATTATCGATTAGTTATGAGCATCTTAAGTGAGTTTGCCTTTAGTGTTTATATATGATATGAATATACGTGCTTTAAACGACAAATGTATGTATATAATTAATCCTTTTAATATATGTATATCTGTACCGTATATGGAAATTTATATGTGTATTGCAAAATGAACCAATGTAATTTACACTTTGGTGTACTTGTAAGTTTATGCTGTGTAAATAGTTGATGTATGCAAATAGTGTGCTATAATATAAACACTACAACTGTTCTATGGTGTTGTCTCAATTTTTATTGATCATAGAGACTCTGTCGAGATTCAATACGCAATATATTATTTGCACAATATCATTGACGCATTCAAGTATCCACATGAGTTGAGTTTGAATCTATATATTTTCTACCCGATAAGTTCAATGCAAACAGACTTAACTTCACTTGATTCGAAATCATATGTATAATGGGTTTTTTTAAAGATCAACACCGAAATTTCGATTTTCGAATTGCAACTGTTGCACGATTATTTCATCTGATAAAAGCTCGTTATCTCTCACAAACTAGGAACAATAGGGCATTTCACTGGACGTGAGTCCGAACGAAACAAAGAAAGTTGACTAGGTGACTCTCCCATTCTATGCATCATCAGTTCTGACAATGCCTCGTCACACTATCACGTAAATCTGTTCAAGAGACAATGATCAACCAGAGACAACTAGACAAGAGGTCCCCGATTTCACGAGCATTTGAAATTCTGTCCCTTCGAGAAGCCACGAGCAATTGCGAAATGAGCAAGTCCCAGCAGGAGGTGGAAATGTTGGCGGGGTGACTTTTGTTTGGTGATAAAAAAGAGTGAAATTGAAGTTTAAAACAGAGAAACTCACGCAACGAAGAGTAAAACTCATGATGCAAAGGCAAAACGACGGGTGGTGTTCTATTGTGCAAGGGGTTTGCCCTGGCGGGGGTGAAGACTTCATGGGAGAGGCAGGGCAATGCTGTCTCCAAGGGCACCCCCAGTGGGGTGACCCCTGCCTCGGCCCCTGGCCATATGGGACCAGGAGAGGGGTGGGGAAAGGTACCCGTGGGGGTGGGGAGTGGGGAGTGGGGGTAACGTTGTCTGGGTCTGGTGAGGGTGATGGTGACTTTTAAATTAGTTGGATGAGTGTCTGTGTGTTTTGACTGAGGGAGAGGAAGAGAATAGCGGAGTCTTTATGCAAGAGGGAGGGAAGGGTATCATTAGACAGAGCGCGTAGAATGAATGGGAAGGAGTTTTGATCAAGAGTTTGGAGACTGCATTGGAAAGTGGCCTCATTTGGCTGACTCAAGTCTGTTCGAGTGCTTCGTGATGAGGTCACGTGTGACAAATCAAAGTTACGATGATCCTGAGTTAGTCATTTACTTTGACTCCTGAATTATATATCACAAGTTTCTCAACGATAATTGTTTGATGGCTGAAAAAAATATTTCGATTTGAACACCGCGACATCTACATGTACGGTGTTGCCACTATCTCAATTTCGGTGTTCAAGTAGATTATGGGTAAAATCATCGAATTGTTAAGTTTCAAATTACCATTGAAAGTTATGATTCCAGTATGCCCTATATAATTTCGAATAGCGAACTACTTGCACACGAATCACAGCCATAGAAGCTTGCGGAAGCAACAGACAACATCGCTATCACTTCAGAGTTGTCCTCAGGCATGAGTGTAGTCAGAAACATATACGACATTGTCGGCCAACAAACCATCTAATGACAGCAACGAACAAACCATAGATATACTGACAAGGTCGCCGTTCCTGACAGGCACAGGTTACAGGATAGTTTATTATTTCCTTCCTGTCTGAGAGAAGGTAATTTGAGGGATTGAATTTGGAATCCTGTCTAAATATGTGCAGTAACGTTAGTTTTCGAGCTTGGACACACTACATACATGATTAACCAAAAATAATACAAATAGGAAAAATTCATAGAATTCAATGCATACATGTAAATGTACGTCAAGTCATGGTTTATGCAGTATGTTGCCCAATTTCTGAAGGAGGTCCCATACTGAGGGCTTGGAACGCCCTCAAGTTCTCCACTATCGCTATCTTCACGCTTGGCGTCAGTACGTGAAGGTGTCCTGATCGTATACACCTCCCCTCGATTCCACGATTGCATTCTACCCTCACTGTATCCCTTACTTTGATCCCAGCAGAAAAGCGAAGAAATCCCACCCACCTATCGTCTTCCCTCTCCCGTTTGAAACTACAAATCCCATCCCCAAGTCGAATCTTATCCTCCAAAATCTTCCTACTTCTAGGTACTTTTCCCTTCTACTGAAGAGGAAAAAATCCACGTCTTGTTCCCCCTGGGGCGAGCACGTTTCAGCGCATTGGTCGCTGGCACAAGGCAGACGGAGTTTGGCCCGAGGCATTGCGTTTGTTGCTGGAGTGGTCAAGATATCGACCGACCGACCGACTGACCAGGCGGACATTGGGTCCGAGATGGACCGAGGAGTCTCGGGGAAGGACTGGTTAAGGGTGGGGGGGAGGGGCAGGGGAGCGTACTATGCGGGACGTGGTGGTCATTGGTCAGAAAAAAACTGACTAAAATGTAATCAACAACTGAATGCGAGAAATCTCGTGTTAGCTTGGGATCTCTAACAGTGAATGTACAGCGTTTACCAATTACTAGTTAACAAATTATAAAACTTTGTACTGTCATGAATGTCCACAACATTACAAAATTCATTACATCTGTATAGATTGGTGTAATGTGTATCGATTAGGCAATGTGCAGATGCGAGATCTTGGTAAGGCACATGTACAAAATTTAAGGTGGACCCGAAATATATCTGGACACATAAAGTCTATTCGGAGTGATATTAGGGTCTTTGCTTGTCACTTGGGATGTTTACAATCAAGAACATACTATTACCAAAGCTAAGTATTTTTTTGAATAATTACGTCTCATACCTTGATACATGTAGAAATAAATTTTCTAGCCACAGTTGAGATCTGATACAAGGTCAAGGTCACGGGGATTATGATAATGTCCATGTCATGTCTTTTCGCGAATTTAATAAATTTGAAATGAAAATGCATTTTCCCATATTCATCTTTTAGATATTCACAAACAAATGTTAATGTGAGAATGCAGGCTTGTTTGATACAGCCTCTCATAGTGAATACAAATCAAGTTCAATTCGGTATGCAGGTCGCATAATAGTAAAAAAACACAATATATAACATCATGATACATCATTTCTGATCTTATCTGTATAATTGATACGAAAATTTCCAAATGATATCGAACGATAACACCACATAACCTAGCTGTGGGTCAAACAACTTTGTTCCCTCACAAAAAAATACCGAAATATATGTAGAAGTGGGTACATTGTCTCCAAAATCCAAATGCTATATGAGTTATTATTGCACTTTCGTGGATTTATTCCGATTAACATGGATCAAAAAAGTTTCAAAGGTGATACGATTTAATATCAGCAAATCGCATGTATATCGATAAATGTTCAATAAATGCTGAAAGATCCAACACATGAACAAGTCGTAAATTTGAAAACATTATCAAAGCAACGCAACTCCATGATTTACAACTGAAATGTGATATTAATGGGGACATTTTTCCCTCTCTATGAAACCAGTGCTAATGTAAAATGTTATTGACTATTTTCTATGACAAATAGAATTACCAGTAGCTGTTCTGTCTATGATATATGACTGCCACAGTGATACCAGATATGTACATTAATAATCCGATTGATTTCTGAAAGGATGTAGCATGAGCCACGATGAAAAAAAATACAAATTCCATTTTTATTAGGACAAGATAGATGCGGCAATTAAGACACGCAATCACACGTTGACGATTGTTTTGCTTCATTCATGTATAGATAGTGATTAATACTCTCAATTACAACCATTTCTCCTCCATGTACATCCCATTCTAAACGCTCTGGCACCTTTAGGCAATAACTCTGTAAAGTTTACCTGGACTTCATAATACCTTTTATTTCAAATACGTGGTGACGTGACGTGTGAATTGCTCCACGGTGAACAATCGTTACTGTCACAACGTATAGACGGTAGATAACCGATTACATTACGCCCTTGTGAATTCTACGAACAATAGCGATTCACTACTTTCAATAAAACCCGTTTTCCGCCACACGGCAGCCTTACACCTCTGCCTATGTGGATTTGGGACTGGTCGATCGATTTTAGAGTAAATGAAAAAGCAGTATCAATCATGCCTTAAAACGCTCCACATCCAGGTGTGCACTCTGGTTAAAAACTCGTTACCTGACGTCACTTTTTTTACTTCGATGATAGGATGTTGACAAGGATTTACTCAATCAAATGATGGATTAATTTCCTATATCAAGAGTTTGACTGGTTGTGAAAATTTTTTGAGTATGACATACATGTAAAAGCTCTATTTCACGTTTCAAGGGATAAAGTGTAAAAGGTGCTACATGTTCTCACATACAGTCTGAATCATTAAATATACGGCTCAACGTGCACAATGTAATCAACAGTCTCCTGATAGAAGGTCGCGAATGGCCAGCTGATCCCTGATTATCGCCCGACCTGTTCTTACACTGCCTTCAACTTTAAGATCCCATCTGGAGACAGCTAACTGACAGTTAACATGGACAGTGATCGATTCAATTTGGGCTTCTCCCGCACGGGGAATGGGTGTGTACGCCTGAGGGAACAGCGGGGAGCATCTTTCAGAAGTTACCGTAGTTTTGCACCCTCCAGTTTCCACTTTTTCACCCAAGTTTCCTTATACTTTTTTCGCTCCCTAGAGCAAGAACTTGAGCCCCCTGCCCAGCAGTCGATCTCCACCTGGAATAAACTTGATACGACTCAGGAAAAGTTTAGGGGGATGTTGCGCGATTGGTGCAAGGCGATCTGTCAATCACTATTTAGGAGATTATATATTTTTCATATATTGAAATGTCACAACCATTTTGCGAAACACAGACAACGCCGTGCTTATTTTAACCATAAGTAAAACAAGAAAGTCTAACTTGGAACCAGGTGTGTTCAGGAGTTTCACTCCAGTAATTGCATGACATCGATGAAAGTCATCAGCGATGCGAAACTTTCACGGATTTCATTTGACTTTTTTCACCTACGTTCTTCTCTATTTTTTTCAGCCATATCCACCCTAATTAAGTGCAGAATCAGAAGCGTTGTTTCCCAGGTACTACTTGTGGTTTCTGTCTTTGCCTAGGCGCTCTTTACGTGCGGTGCTAGCGCGTATTAATACGCCCTGGGGCGAGAACACGCACCTCCGCAATTAAAGTTGATTTTGTTCTCTTCTTTTCTTTCCTTTCTGTCTGTCTGTCTCTCTCTCTCTCTCTCTCGTCCAGTCACTGGCACCAGGGTAACATTACCTGTCGCTGGTTCTGTGTTTAGATGGTTATTACATTTAACCATTCACGCTTTCGTAACAGTTAGCTTCCACCCAAGTGCAACAATAGAGCTAATTTGTATCGCCTGTTGATGATTTAGATGGCACGCGTGTCTGTCACGTGAAACACGTGGCCTTAGATTAATGCTTTACGCGGATTATAACTAAGTTTGTTAAAGATTAAACATGATTCTAACAAAAAAAAATGTACAAAACAAATTTACTTTTTGCTGTTAAGTCCCATTAGTATCATCTATTAGTCGTACATCTTGAAGTCTTTGCGTTTGAATTTTCTAGAATACGACATGATCTTTTAATTTGGATTCTCTTCGAATCCAACTTTCCTAACTTGTATCAGTACTCGACGGGCTCAATAATTATGTATCATTTGTGTTTTAACTGGAAAATGAAAACATGTACATCTTCTCTCAGTGAATAATATCTCTACCGCGACAGAAATGCCCCCAAATCATTGCCAAGTTAGAATCATCAACCACTGACAAAACCTAGCGAGATGACACAAGTTCGTGCAACGCCGTAGATAGCGGCCGTTTCTAATTAGTCCTTTTACGATACGGGCAGACCCCCGGAAAAAAAACGCTCTTCATTTCGTGACGCGACTCGACGCTTTGTTGCGTAACAGCGAGGCGATTTATCATCCGTGTGCAGATGAGCGAGAAACCGCGTGCATCATTTCGCTGGCTTTTCATTGCTTTAGTAGCTTCCGATCAGTTCATTGCATCCACCACAAAGCAGTATCCCCGACCATAAACGAAAAACTTGTTTTGCTGACTGGAACATGGGTCATTGGACAGGATCGATATTTCAAGCGTTCATTGATATTTACTGACAGAGGCATATTTTGAAAATTCAGCAAACGTTATTTGTAGAAGATGTAAATATTTTCTCACTTCTAGTGCTCTTGTATACATTGGATATTGTTATATTAGAAAAAAATAGTGTTGATGAAAGTACGTGAACAACTATATTGGCTAGTAAACTAAAGCTTCACATACCCAAAGACAGCACAGATGAATAAGATGGACTTTCAAACATCTCATAACGAATGAACTACGTTGACGTACATATGTCTCCCTACTTGAAACGATAACTTCAGTTTCCAAATTCCATGCAGAAGTCCAAATACGTGTATTCAGCGGACTGTCAATGAATCACTGTCGACATTCTATGATTCTATGTATTCTTCTCATCTCGATCGCACTAATGCACCTACGCTTTGTGAGGCTGTCAAATCAAAGTGGACATGTTTTTATCACATGTATACCCACCATGCCGACTGGATGAAACATTGATGGAATCATAGCATTGCTTTTTATTCACCCCCCCCCCCCCCCCCAGCCCCCTAACTCCACTGCACATATTTACGGGATTTTACCACGCATATACATTTATTGTTGCGCCTTCACGTATTCGACACCATGTAACGAACCATATACATGTGATATACATAGACAATTGAACCTTTTACGATCACGTCCAATAAATACCAACTGACTGGTCCATGGTAACGATGCCTGTTTGGTGTATTCTATTTCTGATGTCGGTGTTTCTCTGGTCATCGAGGCATTG
Source organism: Terebella lapidaria (assembly GCA_949152475.1). Lineage (NCBI taxonomy): Eukaryota > Metazoa > Annelida > Polychaeta > Terebellida > Terebellidae > Terebella > Terebella lapidaria. Next base: position 6,178,062 of record OX424567.1, read on the forward strand.
AAGCAATAAAACCATTAGCCTACTCATTACCGACTACATATAAACAGTAGGAGACAAATTGGCACAATGCTCTCACAGTGGCACACACAAACGGTTGAATGCCGCTACAATATGTGCATCTGTAATTACTCTTGTTACCATACGTGTTTTATTCCTTGATTAATGTCCACGTGGGTTAATAAAACACCGAGGTAATTAGTGTTGTAACGGGTTCGATTACGTGATTTCGAGCATCGCTTACAAATTGAATGAGTTACACTGTCAGCAGTTACGTAATAGGTAACAGTATACGCCATTTATTTTGCTTGATTGATGATGCTTCTTATCTATATCTCATTGGGTGTTTCAATGTTGTATCAGAGTTTTCAGTGTTTGTTCAAAACGTAACACATTAGCTGATTTTATCGCGTTTAACATATCACGCCATAAAATCTTACCCTATAAAAGGTAATGTCAAATGTAGCACTCAAATCCAGTTGAAACATGTAAGATTGATCACATTTTAAATGTTTATGTTCAGTCGCGACATCGGGTGTGCCTACGTTCAAACAAGTCACGTGATCAGAGGCTCGATTATGATTGGACAATGGAAATGTCAGAGCCAGACATAAAGTATACAGGTAAAGAAAATTGTGGATTTACCTGAACATTGGTAAAACTTAGATCGAATTCGAATAATATAAGTTATTGCTTCAACTTATGAAACACGCATTATTTCTTTGAATTGTGTAGGTGGTAAACAAGATTTTGACAAAAATGATGCAAAGATAATTAGCATATCTGGGGAAAATTACTATAGATCGTATGGGTAAATACTAGCATTGGACCCGTAATGTAATAGTTAACCCCTTATCATACCGCAAACAGCTATCACGTATCGATATCAAGTGTATGGCGACAAGCCGGGCATATGCATATTTGCCCGATATAAGGCAGTATTAATGAATGAAACATAATATCAGATTCTCAACCTTGCTTACATCAAGAATGAATTATTTTACGGAATACTGAAATCAAAACCTTGAAAAAAAAAGTCATTGGAACGGGGAAAACATTAAATCTTATTATTTTATTAAATTTGAGGGGGATTTATTCCTGTAACAGCTTACATACATATTACTGCTTCCATTATGGAATGTAATATGGAAAAACACCCAACAACGGAAAAGTGTAACATATAAGCGATGCATCAATTTATATTAATTATGTAACACTAAAAAAATATTGATTGGAATCGTTGTAATATTAGCGCTATGGATCGGTTGATACTTGCAAATGTATAGTGCGTCATAATAACGATACATATATGTCTGTTTGACTACAGTTCGGTAAAATTAATGTTGTTCAAATAAAGCTGCCGTTCGTAATCGATATATAATTGCTTCGCGATAATACTAAATAGCAAAAACGAAACAAAAGTTTTTTCATCGTTGAAATATCACAAATCTTTGTAGACATATAATTTGTGAATTTTGAATGTTACTGATTTTTTGTCATATTTCTTAAAATTGATTCAATATGTAGTATCAATTTTGAGTATATGCCATAACTATACTCAGCAATACACACCAGTTTTTTTTCTTTTAAATACTGTTGGACCTGATTTTTTCCCAATGATGTTGTGAATTAAAACAATTCACGTAACTCTAATTTTGAGGGAGTTTCAATAATTAATTTGAATCCTGAGAACGTTGCATTGAAATTACAATTATTGAACGAAAATATGAAATGTCATTGCAAAATATATGTTTAAAGACTGTTTAGAATGAATCCAGGTTTACACCCTGTTCCGTAAGCTGTACTGAAACATTTTATCCAGAGAATCCTGCAGGTAAATTAAACAGCATCTGGAAAGTAATCCAATGAACTCCGCAGATTTCGCTCCTGTGCTTTTCCATGTCATATTCGCAAAAAAATAACCGTGCAGGTAGCGGTAAAAAAAGTTTGATGCATCGGTGATATTATTACACAGGTAGAACTGCGAACGCTGGACTGTGAATATCGCAGTTACGAGAAGGGAGGGGTTCTGTATTAGTGCATTGTACGGATGGGGTGGGCAAATCCTTTGAAATATACATAGGACGAAGCCAGTCACACAATTTCCAGAGAGCAAAACTTCGCCATCCCCTCAGAGTCAGAGGCCATGATCACCAGAGGTGAAAACACCACGGGCAATGATCGATTCACTGTTGATGACCTGTACAGGACTGATGGAAATCACCCGGCTATATTGACAAACTGACTGGGTCATTCATCAATGCCTCTGCCTGCCAATACGCAGTAATTCAGTCCCTGATTTCTACCAGGGAGCTTATGTAATTATACGCCGCTTTTGGTTACTCTGCATAACGTCTGCAACATTTTGCTGCACGGCACAGCAGTTGCATAAGCCCTTTGCAAAACATTCTATTTTTATGCGAACGATTCGCTCGACATAATAGGTGAAGGTTTACTTGTCATTATAGTGTGACAATATTTGATTTTTCGACTGCACCATTTGCCACGGGTTCTACAAGCTGCTGCAGGCTAGCTAAGGACAAAACTATGTGACGATTTTGAAAACACACTTATTATCGAACGTTTCATAACGTGCACAGTATCACGCCAGTTTGATGTATCCAAGTTTGACTGGGTGTCGATGACATGTGTTCGCTTATGAATGGTATCCATAGACGGTTAAAGGGCTCGAAAATGTGAAGTATCTATTTTTAATTGATAATATGACTATCAAAAAAGATGACTTCCTCTCAACACGCTCCCATCAATGAAAGTAAATCCCATTTGGTCATTCAAATTTCGATTGTTTTCATCAGATTGTGATCTCACTAAACAATCGGGTGAAAAATAATGAATAATTTTCAAAATGTACAATTTTGAGAATTAGATTGTTTTCGATATTTACTCACTATTGTTTGTTTCACTTGTTACTCACTATTGTTTTGAATTCAAGTGCAGTGGACAAAACTTCATTGGTGTTAAATAAAGAAAGAAGCACATAACTACGGATCTGTCGGAACAATACCTCGAAAAACATTGAAGTGACTTTACAAGTATTGAATTTTCATAGCTACACTTCACAAGGAAAGACCTCCAAATAAATCTCGTCAATCATGCAAGACCCACCTCTTGACCTTGAACAGAAATAATGATCTTGACTTCGTGTCTGTTCGCACTGGAAAGGACACGAATCCATGGACACGTCGTAGACGTAGAATGACGGATTATCAAGGAATACATCGTAGCTTTGTCAATCTTGAATTTGACAACAAACCACGCCGTTCCTATGACCTTGATTTATGAGGGAAAATGGAAAGATTTATTTTTATTTCCAAATTGGCAAAGTGACCACAACATCATTATTGATACACGATAGAAAGAGGAAGACGAAAAAATCACTTCTAGCCAAAGTTTAAGTCCATTAATGCAACAGTTAATTGAATTTTACACAAACGCAAACTCAGAAAATGGAATTGTACGGACCGCAAAAAATAAGGTCACGTAGCCTATTCTAATGACCATATTCGGTTCGTGTTATTTTTTGACGGAAGCCAGCACCCGAACATGCCCTCTCTATGACAAATGACTCCAAGTCACTGTTCTAATAACATTCGATTCCGCTAAATCCCAAAAGGCGGGGTCTCCCTGGATTATGGACTGCTAATCGTGGCTTTATTTCGCTTCCCAAGGACCTTGCCTCTCTTGAATGATTTATGGTCTTTCTTGTTCGGTTGGTAAATAGTGGATACCAGTGTTCGCACAAATATTGTTGTTGAATTGTTCAATGTGCACATCCAAACCGTCAAATAGAAAGCTCATTCCCAGAATAATTTTCTCAATATACATGTTTAAACATGTTTTAAAAATCAAAGTTACATTGAATTGAAGTATTGATTATGAACGTACTATGGTACAAGTAGTACATTCAGCTAGTATGTACTAGCTAGTATAAATAAAAAAGAATATAACAATAATGTATTTTGTAAAATGATGCATATCACAAGACACATGCTAAACTTTTAAACACAAAGAAAAGTTCAAAAGTTGTTTGGAGGTGAGATTGGGAAAATAAATTGCGAACACAGCACGTTCGCCGTATTTCGCATGCTAAAACAACTCAGTTTCCGAATAAGTTGTTTTACTCAAATATACATAAACTACGCAGCTCTATGATCTCGATCAGTCCAAAACCTATTGCGCAATGAACAAAGAAAAACAATAAATTGTAATAAATCATGCCTAGCACTTGATCTCCCCCACGTACTAATGGACTCGTCCGATGACCTTTGACGACCTTCACCCAACGTGTTATGAATAATGAGAAGCGGGGTCGAGTGTGTTCCTATAATTTATTACGTCACGTTGCGTATCGTATTGTTCGCTGGCTCCACCTTCCAGTCGAAAGCGTAACCACGAAATCTTCGAATTTTCTTGCAATTTATCGATATTTCGCCGCCATTTTGTAAAGATTTATGGCATCGCTTCGTCCCCCACTGAATGGAGATCTAATGGCTCACGCATTCATGCCATTGACTGGCTTGGTACTATAATAATCGTCCATTTAAAATAAAGCCACAAGAAAGAGCCTTCGCTTTGTTGTGGAAATATAACATATGTGCAGTCAACTGACAGAAGCATCATAGTCTAGACGTGAGATTTTTCGCGGTCATAAATTTCAGGTGCAAGAGACGGTAAAATTATTTTATGGCGCAGAAGTCTGTCCAGAATTCACAGTTGTTTTATTCTTCTCCGAATGAATACCACAAATCTGCATGACAACGATGATTTGAATGATATATCCAACATAAATTTTAGATTAACTTTAGATAATAATAATGAAATAAATTTCAAATATTTAAATTTAATGTTACAAAAACATTTTAACTGTTGTCATAAACTCTGCACTGAAATATGGTTATTAACTGTACTATATTGAGACGATACATGATCGATATTTTCTCCGCCACAATAGCTTATGCATGTATTATTTAGTATTCAGTTGGGAATATTCTTTAGTAAAATATTAGGCATATTTCAATTATTCCCAGAAAAAGAGAGAAAAACACGCGGGCACCAGTTCAAGGAAATATCGCGATTTCATTCCGAAAAAAAAATCATTGTGTTGATGCCGAATCTTTTAGTAAATATATTTTTTATTGAAAGTTTTCATAATGTGTTATATTACTTTTCATAGATACGAATACTGATATATCACCAAAGTCTATACAAGTTATCTTGGATAAGTAAACTGTTTCTTCGCGTGAGAATTATATATCCAACCCGAAGATTCCGATGTGTATATGATTCAAAACATGAAATACGTATATACAGAATATGCAAAATAAAAATCCGATGGTCTACGGTAGTATCATTATTTTAATTCGTGTCCAGTGGAGATGAAAATGACTGGCCTTGTTGTTGATGTCTCACCCAATAAATTACAATTTTAAAGAAATATCTACTAAAAAGTAGGCAACTACATTTTACTTAACATGCAACTCCAAATCCCGTCATAAAATGTATTTTCGGAAAGAAACGCCAGATTCACAGAAGCAACACTGCGCCAACATCAATAAACAGAAATATTCAAAACCGAATACGCTTCAGTACAGTTCATTAATGTACACTCGAACTTCCTTTCTTTCTTCTGAATTAAAATGTAAAACGATCATTTCATCTAGAGTTGAAAGTAGGCCATATATGTAATATATGGCTTATGGTATAATACCATGGTATTTTTCAATCTTTTTTACATAAAATATTTTACTAAAATCGCAGCAAAATATATTTAAAAACGTACAAATTTTAGCGTCTCAATAAACAAATATTTCCCGATTTTTTTTTTAAAATGTGCCAATTTTGCATTGTGTTGGACACTGTTCCCAAGAACTACATGTCTTCACGGCGATATATCCTATTTCAACACAACTGCCGTTTGGTTTGACCGCAATTGTGGTCAGAGCTCTGCCATTCATGGGGTCGATAAAAACCATAACTGTTTCGGGATCAATGTCATATTATCCAGCAGTTATTATAGGAACATCTATATCGACCCAAGCCTGGTTATATTCACCATGCTTCACGGAGAAAATGGTGCTTTCACATGTCTGTTGTCGGGAATCTCTGCCGATTTCTGGCGACTTTTCCCAGAGAATCCTAGCAACATAAATCAACGTTTAATGGCGTGGGTCCAACGAATATTGCACATGTTTAAACTGGACATAAATTCCTGCGCCATAATTTCCACCCGCGTAGCGCTTTATCGTCTTCTTTATTGCCTTCCGTGACGTCACGTGGCCTATAAATCTCTTCAAAATTGTTTTAAGGGGTGAAAAAGACCTATTATTTTAGACGGTTCACCAAAACAAACTCCCTTCCCCGAGCGCTCGTCCGCCATTTTGATTCCACCGTTCGAAGACAGTAACACTGCATACGTAACTTTGTTGCAAAATCAGACACGGATTTATTATTTTCTTGTGCAACGCGTAAACACGACAAGTATTTACACTATTCTGGATTATGATAAACATGTTATTATTTATGAAACACTGCGGATACGCCACGCGGAGTACGTACCAACGAGCGAAGGATATTTGTAAACATGACCCATATTATACAATTGTAAGTATTTCGACGCCATCTTTGTTTCCTATCTTTTACAATGTTTTCTTTGGCTACGTGTAGGCGAAAAAAATATGTGACAGTAGCACTGGTGTGAATGGATGTCAAGCAAACTTGGTGCTGTCCATCAGTGAGATAAAATGATGCATACTCTGCGCTTTGGTGGTATTTTTGTTCGCCTTTTTTCGAGCAATTCGGATTAATTTTTATTTCTGTTTTTTTTCCTGGCGCGCAGTTGTTCTGTCCAAATCACAAAAGCAGTGGTGTGAATAATCAGCTATGATGAGAATTCCGTTTGGAAACGATCGAATTCGTGGTGTTATTTTTTTTTTTTTTCCTTTTTTTTTGCTCGTGTCGAGTTTTTATGAAAATCGAAAATGTGCATAAAATATTCAATTGTTCCAATGGACTTGAGATAATTTATTACCCCCACTCAGCGGTGCCTACTGCAGCCAAACGGTGGCTAAATCTGGGAGTCTAGCATTGTGTGGGGTAGGTGCGATGGGATAGGGGTTGATGCCTTATAGATTTTTACGTGTTCTCGACCCCTATATAAATGACATTTTCAGACACAACTACGATGGTACAGTCGTTGACCATTTCTTTCAAAAATTAAATTCTGTTAACTTAGATACGTTGGTGTTTATGTAAAGGTGCAGAAATAAATTAAAATGTATTCTCCGCGAAATAACACAATGACTAGACACGTTTTCAGAATATATATATATATATTTGTAAATACGACAAAATATGGGCATAGCTTGGAATGTTGACAGAAAAAAAAACAACAACCGCGGGTCTGGCTACGAAAATACAAGATAATTCAATGCATAGAAAGTGGATAGGCGACACGTCTGCTTATGAAAATTGCATAGTGAAAACAAGAGCTGACAAACGGAATTATATTAGAAGTAACACGAGGGCACGAGGGAATTTCCCTGACAACATGACCAATGTTGACATGCCATGGGTAACATTTCCAATTTTGCTTCCTCACTCGCTACTCGTTCCCTAACGCTGCCCCCTTTTATATTCACCAGGAATGGAAAACAGTAGGAAATATTTGTATTTCTACAAATTGAGCGGGAAAATTCTTATTTTGCGAGCGATGGAGCGTTCGTTTTCCCGGTAGACAATGCGATATTCTGCTGGCGTTAGCGGCGATACCTCGTAAATTTTTAATAACTTTTTCCCAGAGACAACTTCCAATGCCGTGGCGTTTCGCTTGTCAAAAAAGACGGATCGGTTTTCGAATAGTGACGATTGAATATATCTAAATCCTACTAACGTTCATTTACGCCGGCCATCTTTGTTGGAAAAGGCCATGTTCACCACGCTACGACCTTGGTAAGTGAACTCCCAGGGTACTTCACGCACAAAGCCACACGCGAATTTCCCGCGCTTACCTCACGATCGTTCTACCTTACGCTGACCACGCAATTCCTTTGTGGTTACCTCATAAACGTACAACTATTTGTTAGTGGGGACACGATTGCGCCATGCAGTTGTTAGTGAAAAGGTCAAGAAAAGCGGTTACATTACCTTTTTGAAAGGGATGATTTTAAGCCGTGCATGAGTTTTTTATGATTTGATGTGTCTCCTTCGACTGCCCGGGTCAATCTGGCCAAGGAGTTACTATTGGCGGGAACGTAATTAGGTTTAATTACATCGGGCATCGTTTTTATGGGGATTCCCTGCAAACCTGTAACCCCTTTGACCTCGATGCCATAAAATGCGCCCTTGTGGTATAACGCTATATCCCATAACCGCCCCCCGCAAACTCGTAATGGGCGCGCCCAAAGTTTAATGGTCATTTTGGCCATTTCAAAATGATTGGCCTTTGGCAGTTGCCATGGGAACCACACAGATAACCCATTGAAAACCAGGGTAATGCTCTTTAAAATATACTTGCTAATTTGCATATCCTGCGCAGGATCAGATTGGCAGTTTATTGTGAAAACAAGCAGCGGATTTGACACTTGTTTGGATATAAATTTTGTCGACACAACCTTGAAAAAAACATTCCCTATACATACAACTAGCCGCAGCTGTCTGGTAGATAGTACACTGCTATACGTAAAAAGGATACAGGTCAAATAATTTCAAATAATAATTTATGTATTTTATCAGACACCCATACGATATTATTTTATGGATTTTCTATCTTCTGCAATACATTCAAAATGCCACGTGCACGAACGTCTATGAGATCAGGAATCTGCATAAATTGGTTTCAATTTTATGAATAAAAATGATGTGTTAAATAATTGATTGTACCAAATAACACACCATTCTCGTCAAAAATGTATGTACAGATCGAGGTAAATGAAATGGTAATGTTCAATTTTTTTTTTCGAATTCGGTTTTTTTTTCTCTTAGTTCGCCTTTTTATTCACTTTCAATAAAACATGTATGAAAATTATTTTAGCAAAAACCAGTTTAGAATAAAATCATAATACAACAAGAAACGAGTACGCAATTTATCTATCTTCTAGAAGACTCGCAAAAACGTCCAAGCTGTTTTTTTCCCCTGTCGTATGGAAGTGTTGCGTCAGTCGGGGTATGCCTGTCATGATAGCTACGATGGTTGGTTTTGCATTCAGTTCAAATCTCTTCCCAGGAGCTCCAAGATTAGCCTGTCTATTAAAGCTCCCTATTTCCTCACAGTGGCCCAGGAGGTCATTTTCATTTGAATTACAAAATAGTCCCCAACTTGACAAAGCATATCACACGCAACAAGGACAGCCAATATCGTTGGTTGGACTAACTCGACTACCCTATCTCGTTTTTGCATTCAGGACGGATTCCCAGCCCTGTCTAGAAACGTTGATGCAGGGAAAAAGGACTCCGCTTCTCCCTAGTTTGCGTTATCGCACGGTTTTATATAATCCCACGTCGCTTTGAATTCTGGGTAATCTCGCGATATTTGGCCGTGTTTTCGTTGGGCGTTCACAAACGTCAAGGGATTTCGCCGAGTTGTCCGTTGCTAAGGTTTCGGCGGTATCAGGAGTCGACATCTGACAGGCAGGAAGCCAAAACCGTCCAGAGACCTTCCTTCTCCGCTCATTTTGATAAAATACGAAATGTCATTTCATCTCTCACGGGTGTCAGACAGAAAATTGGGATTCTATCGAAAGCGGATTGCAAACTGGTCAGCACTTTGAACTTGAGAAAACGTGGGGAAGAGCGCAACTTTTGTGACGCGAGGGAAGTCGGAACATTAGGCGCTTGTTGTGTTGAGCTTCGGGGTATTGGAGAGAATCCCATATAAAGAACACCAACCGAGAGTATAGGAAGCACCAATAACTGCAATAATACCCTTCTCCAATTCAATAGACCAGTTTGAAACCTTTGCTTTGCAGTCGGGCAGTTGATGCTTTAGACTGTCAAGGCCCTCGTGAAAAGAAAAGGGTCGAAATTGGATTCGGTGGCTTTTGGAGTCTTGACAATGAAAAATAAATGACAGGCAAAGATTTAGTGAGAGTCAGCAGTTCGCAGGTTCTAATGACGGGTGGACAGAGTTATTGCTTTTTTTTTGCTGGTTCGATGATAGAAGCTATTGTCTGGTTGGATTCGTAATATTATCAGAGGTCAAAGTGGCAAATATAGCCAATATACCAGAGTCTTCAGGGCAATACTCCCTATACATAAATGTGAAACCTTTCTGAGTCACCAAATGGTCCTATATGAGAGGCGTGCTGATCTTACAATGTGTGATTCTGAGCTGTCCGGTATGACAGGGTGGGTGAACGTGGAATGCATATATAGCAGTCACTTTGAAAAATCCAACATTCTTTCTGCACTCTGTGCAGGCAAAATTTTTTTGTCAAATATTTTGATCCAGGGGAAAAAATACCGTGTTAATATATACGAAAATTATTGCGTTGAAGTTGCGCAAAGTTTCGCAAATCGCCGACGATAACAATGAAAGAGTGCAGGAGCAAAATTAAAGGCGTTTCATGTATGATTTATGATCTTCCCTGGTTTTGTGTCATTTTTAGTTTCTAAAAGATAACCCCTTTTCATCACCAGACCTGATAGTGCTGTCACTCAGGTAGCCGTACAACCTCGCCATCGAGCCCTTTTGATCTAACTACAGTTCCAAAAGCCTCCTCCCACGATATCCTACAAATACACGGTGTTTTAACCATAAAAATATGTCCCCCAAAACGGGTCATAAATCATTGTCGTGCAGAAAAAGTGCATAGCCGAGCATAAATTATCCTTGATAATGAAAACGTCAAGAAGTCGCCCAGGGAAAAAAATCGTCTAGATCCGCGCAGTCTCCTTAAAAGTCGACGCTACTTTGAAACCAACGTCGAACTTTGATATATAAGTTCGTGAGCTTCGATGGATGTCGCCTAGATATATCCGAGAAAGGTGTGAAGTATTATTAATGAGCTTCCGTCAATAACATGCTTGTCTGGTGATGAATGCCAACATTGCCTGCCGAAATCCCGACCCACGACGCCGAAATACGCTCGCGTTTCCCATGTCGTGATTTCGTGCTCCCAGTGTAAGCGCTTCCTGTGAAATATTCACGACAAAATAAAAGCGGCGACCGTGGAAATAGATGGCCGCTTCTCAGCCAAAGTATTATTAAAAGCATCCCTAGGTCTTTGTCACCCTTTCATGTCGATAACAAAGTCACAAAAACCCGCAGAGTGGTCTTCCATAATACCTGCCGATCATGTGAAACACGATATTCGGATTCGTCTCAAACTTGAAAAGACCTTTCGACTTATAGTCACTACATTTTAGCGACATGTTTTGTCTTGTCCGTACAAAGAAACTTTTATATATCATTCAAAGGTCATCGTCGGCCATGGCTAGCCATCAAAAATGTAACTCCTAAAACTTTGTCTGAAGCATAGTTATCATGAGCATCCTATACCTCGCTGAGAATGACGCATCTTATTTTTTTGTGGAAAATTCACACCTACACTTCAAACCCCATAAAAATGCGGAGGAAAGTAGACTGGCCAGTGTAAAAGGTGTCGTCTTTCGCCGGAACACGGTCGTTTAGCGATTAACTGGTCAGGACTTTTCTTTTCCATTTTTACGAGCTTTCTCGCACCTGACTATTCACCACCAGAACATCATCTACATATATTATGTTTTCTTTTGCCATTAGCCAGGACACTGACGAACCTATAACGATACTTGAACTCCGATTTGAGGCCAGTCACTTATAGAAGTGTGAATCGAGAAACATGCCTTTTGATTTTCGTTCATCTTTTATTGCAGGATATCAAATTATTTCAACACAAACGAGAATCTCGTTAATGTCATATTTCCATTGAAATTATACTTGCAATATCTGATGCAAATATTCACGTGGTTTTATTTTTACTACCGATGCAGCAATTTTGCTCCAAATATACAAATACAAATGAAACGAATAATACATACTTATACATGGAATCACAAATAAAAATAACACTAAAAAATATTTCTGTTTAATTCAAGTTGACGCCTTTAGATTGGCCTGAAGATTTCCAGGGTTATACAATGCAGCCTCATTTATAAACCTAACCATTTCGCTTGATCTCAATATTTCAAATCAGCTACAGGAAGACAAGAATACCGTGACAGTCCTGCAGATCGATATGTGGATAATTAAGTGAAAATTGCATTCTTTGATGATGTCAGCACCAATCGGATTTGGGACTCGACCCTGGGTTCAATTCCGTTACCTTCTGGTCCAGGTCGGGTCATAAAATGTTTAATTGTCATCGATCAATTCCACCTAGTCACCCACTCCATCAAAGTATTGGATTCGATCCCATAGAGTGGTCAGATAGAGGTCCACCCCATAGGCTTGGAGTTAAAGGTAGAGTCGTTGGTAACACTTCAATATGGGCAACCCAATTTCATCCAATTTCTAGAACGGAATGTCGGGGTTCTCGGCGGTATAATGGATCGAGTTTAGAAGTGATTTTCTCTCTCATACTTTCGTTTGTTGCTCTGTAAAATGGTCGGGGTATTGGAGGTACGTTCGAGGGAGAAATGGGAAATGGGATTAAGAGGCATGGGAGTAAATTGTTTGTGGGATTCCACGTGTCTTAGTCAGAACTGGAACATGCCACATTAGTGAGCAATCTAACGAGTGCAACAAAGTTGAAGGCCACATAGATATGAGATTTTGCTAGAAGCAGAAAACAACAATTCAACTATTAACCGAAATTTGGTTAATATTCATCTGTATTTTAAACCCCAAAATGCCAGAGAGGGGGATTGGAAATACCAGTGTTATAATGAATATATGTATGTCTTTGTACAGCTCTCTAAATTTGAAGTTGCATTATCATTACACCTTGGCAATTTGTACCAAAGAGGTCTGTTCTCGAGAACCCGAACTACCTGAAAACTGATACTGAAAAGTATGTATTGTAATATGAATGCCCACGAACGACAAAACAAACTGAATAAAATAGTTTTGTCTGTTATCTGGAGCAGTGCGTGATGTTAAATTGGTGGCGTCTGCAGGTATAAGACGCTGGTATGAGAGATAACATAGGCGATGGAAACTTTTCCCGAGACATTGGTGTATGGCGTGTCCACTTTGGGCGAAGATGCTACACACACGGTCCTATTGAAATCCTTGAGTGAGCGACATAGAACTCGCGTGCGTAGTTAGTAAGTCACGTGACCAGCAAATTAGGGCATGCTGGGTAATTTGTCGGAGGTGTGTCTTGTATAGAAGCGGTAAGGCGCAAAGGGAAGACTGGGCGTGGTGCGCTTTGAAAGAAGTATTTTCCGGGCGCATTACGATTACAAGAAGCTCGCGAATACACACAATCATGAAATACTGTCAATTTCGATATTTTATGTAATCGCTATTTTATTTAATCGTAAATTTACGTCTGCAATACTTATTCTGCGTTCAGTGATGTAGTGATGTTACTTTTTGCAGTACCACCTGAAACACGCCAATACTGATCTGTAGATGCAGTGGAAGAGGCAAATCGTGACCTTGACCTTCAATTTGGTTAGCGGAAATGCTCAGTGCTACTGAAACCTGCCCACGATCATAGCAATTTCGTTCGTAAGTGCAACTGAGCACGTGGGGAAATTCAGTTTCCGCCAGTCCTCAGTGAGTCCTAGCAAAAGTGCTTTACCAAGCGAGTGAATTGCGATCCCATCTATATACTGGGTTCCCGGGGCGTGATTAATGGTAAATTCACGTGACCTGGTATGAAAAGTAGGTACAAAAACCCGAGAATTCCCTGGAAGTTTCTCCCTTTTGCCTTGTCAAATTCAGGGCCCAGCCACAGCGACGAAAGTTGAGTTGACTTCAGTCAAATGCCTAGCTGTGTTGGGGAAGGCTGAGAGAGGGAGTTGGGTCTGGGAAAGAGCAGAAACTTTCGTTTGTTGAGATACCTCAAGCAGAAAATAATAAGGCACCAGTCGGGGAGAGGAGATTCCATACTTTGCTTTTAAAAGCGTCACGCAAAAAACTTCCCTTCACTGCCTTCCTCTCAGAATTCGATGCGACGGGTCTGTGATTGGAAAGCTGGAACAACCCCCGAGAAGAGAGGGAATTTGAAAGAGGAGAGTAAAAAGAGAGAATTGGGTGGCTGGGCCTGTCAGTGTTTGCCCGTGGATCTGCCGTGTTAACCCTGGGAGTTTTCAGATAAAAGAATACCTTTTTTCCATCCAGTCATTGCTACGGGGGAGAGAGACAAGGGATGGGCAGCTGTTCTTGCGTGTAAGGATACAAATTAAACCGACCACGTGACCCGTCGTTGCAACTCCTTTAAAGTGTTTACTTCCAACGTATTTTTGCCAATTAATTTTCTTTTTCCCCATTCCCGCCGTCTCCCACACTGCGTCTGGAATTGTTACACTGCCGATGTCGAGATTTCCCTTCTCTGAATGTCAATTAGATCGCAGATTCTTTGTTGTCAATATTATATCGACTCTACATTTGAATGACAGACCCGCCGTGGAAGGGTCTGGTTCATGGTGGAGAATTGCCATAATACTTTGGGGGCCTTGATTATAAACAGCTCAAAACAAAATGATTATTTGAATTGTACTTTCAATTCAATACTTCATTATGTGCTTCATATTCACCTTGTGAAATGAACACTTCCCAGTTGCATGTCCAGCTTTAGTTGCATACCAAAAGTAGAAGACGATGGAATGATGGTATGATCGTATGACAGTACCATACAAATGTACATGTTTTATTAAATTTATTTATTGGAGCATGAATATTGTGATCTGACTACTAGTATATTCCAGATTTGATGCTAATTGTTCGCAACTCACATGTTCGTATACGTACGCTACTGTAGCTAAACAACTATTGAATGCAATAATATGGTGTACCGCGATAGGTTCGTGAATTGTGTACAATGTATTCTTACATTGTACAGTTCTGTACATCGAATATCCGATCCGTCTTAGTTGTGACTGCATTGCTCAGAACAATTACAGTTTATTAGAGCTTACAATTTCACAACTGTAATATGATCGAATACATATTTGATATTGTTTGAGCAAATTTGAGATAATTATATAAATGTGTATTATTGTTAGTTTGTACGAGGTTATGCAGTGATTCGTTACTGACCAATGAAATTATTATGTAAATGTTTTCATAATGCGCCTCATTGGAATCTTCCATTGAACTAGTCATATTCCTACGCCTATAGTAAAACTCGATAAAAAAAATCAATAACTTTCTTGAAAATACATAACAACTGTATGTTATATATCTAAACATGGATTCAATAAAATATGTGAACGCTACAGGTTTAATACTTGGAATTCATCAGTATATGCATAATCTAACAAAACATGTTGAAAACAAACTTACGTGTAAACGTTGACGAAACATATGCACAAATACACATATGCATCAATGATCATGATGGAGGCATATGATAAATCATTGACTGAAATGTGGGTTTTCAACACTCCAAGCTGGATATGTTTATTCGTTTTCATTATTCATCGACTATTGTGCGGTGTTGTGTTTTTTAGCCTTGTCATTATATTAGTAAAACATTGCATCCTTTCGCCAAGGATCTTTCGACAACTGCTTGCACACAATAGCGACTTCACGTGTTATATAAATAATTACGCAATATGCTTGTTGAAATATCGGGAAAACGGCCGTTTCCTTTTCACAGACCCATCATCGATATATTTGATTTGTGTTCTGTATAACAGCTGTTGCGTCGATTGTTATAAAAAAAACAAGTTCAATTTTGCTAGTATTTGCTCTTTGCCATCTGCTAAAAGAACCACTTTTTTTACTTTATTGGAAATTGCACGTATACATACGGTAAACTTTCTAAGGTATCTGTCACTCATATTTTACTGGGGCCAATAATATATTTGTACATTCACTTCTTTGACTTAACAAGAAAATCCACTCTATGTTCTTCATTTGCAATTTGCATGGCAGCAAATGTGACCAGAGTGACCACTTTACATTCATCAAAACCCAAACTTCGTTTTGTTCAGATAAACCAACTATATGACATGATTGATGCGGTGAAATCTATCTTTGACGTTCTACTATTAAGATATAACACTTTCACTTGGCTATACATTGGTAACTCACACGAGTGTTCTCATATCATCATGGTATCTGCTATAATTGTTTTTGATGAATCACCGTTAGGTACCAATGTCGCGTGTTACTCTAATAACTCTTCTAGCTATTCAATTAGAATATGTATCTATATTAATAATTCATGTTTCCCTTCCCATTATGCCCGCACAATTGTTTCTTCTTTTCACTGGTGTAAACACAATCACCTAACAAACTTACTACAAGCGTGGGCATTGGCGTTTTTTGCGCATGCGTAGAACTCAAGGGAGTATGCACGTAACGTTATCGGTGCTACTTTGTTGCTTCATTTCCTGATGATTCCCGAAGTTCTGAAAGATTTTTGATGAATTACGCAAGTGGCGTAAGATCAAAGAATTTCCCCGGGCAGCTTTTTTTTCGTTTCGTTTCTCCCCTGACCAAAAATAATTATTTTTCCGTATTAGTGATTCATCATGTCTTTGTCAAAATATCGGCGGGAGAAATCATTGTTACGAGGCGGGGATGCTGTCGTTGCAGTGAAACGTAGGTTCCTGGATCCAATTAAAATAAATATGTTGGCCAAATCCGAGAGAAGACCCGCGACTGCCTTTATGGGTAATGATTGGAATACGACAATGAGAGCTTGAAGACCAAACAGAAACCCTCTTGGTTTCCCCTATTGTTTTTCCTCTAATAAACACAAAGGGCTGCAAATTATTTCGAAAACAAATAATGTGATGTATATTTGCTCGGAAGTATTACCATGGGATATCCGTCAATAAACGCCGATGGCTGTAATTTGCTCACATACATTATAGAAATGAAGGTGGGCGTTCAAATAATAAATGTATCGTAGCAGGGGCATGAGACTATATTTATAAATTCACACGAGATATTGTTTTTAAATGCAAATGCACCTAATTCCAACACCGTTCAAAAAGCGATCTCGACGAAATGTCAATATAGTGAGTCATACATCAACGTCTATGAGTCCTAAGACAATGAACTACTTTCGAGTCAAAACCACGTACATTCAATCGAAATCTTCGAAAACAGGCCGATGTTGATATTTCGTGCACACTGCAATCATTCTATAATCTTTGATCATACACCATCGTAAATATTAAAATGACAGAAATCACGAATATATTATCGTCGAAGTTTACGATAAATAGCCTCAATCATTTTGTCGTATTATGGCTTTGAATATCAAACTTATCTTATTATTATTCAAGCACCGGTACATGTTGTATATATGTACAGTACGTTGTGCTCCATTGCCTTTATATAATTATTTATACTGTTATGAATACAGTTATGATCGAACAATAAACCTCAAGGAATGAGCCACGTCAAATTAAGTACTTTGAAACTGTAAAAAAAACAGCATACTTGTTTTTGCTTTTCACTTCAAACACAACTCGCTGTTTTCACATTCACATGAGCTAGGAACCTAACGTTGCAGATCTAGCTAATAGTGGCGCGCGCCCTAATAGTAGAGCCTCTCTTTTCCCCAAACATGTTCAATTTTTGTAACCTCGCAATTTACTTCATATCTTTCTAATAAGATCTTGGAGTGTGACAATCAAGGTATTTATGTTATTTGAATCATAATAAAGTGGATTAAAGACTATAGGTATATGATTCAGTTAAGTTTGACCGCATTTTTCGCACGTGCTGCTGCAGGGATCCTTGCTTTGGCTCGCCGTGCTACTATTAGGACCAATACCGTACTTCACTGCTTCACTTCAATACTAAAATCAAAGCAACGGAGACATCTGTCAGGCTGTCAAGGTTGACCAATGTTACGACAAAGATATACATGTAGGACGATGTGAATTGGTCATATAAACAAAATATAATTATTCTGAGCACAGTGACGGAGTGACCACAGAGAATGCAATATGCTTGATCACCGAGAAACAAACAGTCACTCTCGTTTGAGAGTGAAACAGCCTACTACAATTACAAGCATAATATTGTTATCATTTAATAAATATTGTGACGTGAACATCGCACAAAACACATATATCTAAAAGATATATATGGACCACACTCTTACTAAAAACAATGCTCATGTAGCATCGGCATGTTGCCCTATGTGGCCCAAGTAGCGCACCTTACTCTGTTAATATTACTTACCCACTGAATGTATACTATATATTTAATCCATCTGGCACATTTTTAATCTTCTGCACTACATGGGCCTAACATGTTATAAATAAAGTATTGGATATCTGCGACAAGAGGGGTGATCCCATAGGTTCGTCTAAGAAGCGGTCTTGAACGCGCTATACAAGCTGTATCAATATTACGATATGAAATTTGATTACCCAACTATGATGACATCCATACCACTTCATGCCAGGAGACGTGGTTTCGTGTGGGCTATTATCAAATAACTGCGTTTAAGAAATAATATGGACGTCATCAAGATCCAGTTAATAAGTACACAAAATACGTGAAAAGTATGCAGCAGGACTTGTTTGAATATTAATTCATTTTGAAAGTCATAACGTTTGCCACTTGTGGGGCAGGAAATGCTCACTATTTCCAGAATACTTGATTTCACCTCCTTATGGCCATATATGGGGTTTCATGAAGATCCATATTTGCCTGACACTGGACTTTCAGATTGGATAATGGACTCGGTTTTGTTCGATAGGCGGAACGATTGATACGTGGGGATTGGTTCCTTGTTCATTATATTACCGAACACGTACTTTCCACCAGCAGCACCACTTTAGTGAGAGAATCCGAATATCGCGTACTGGGGTAGCAGATGAAAAAAAAACATTCCATACGCTGATGTAATGGTGACTGGACTGTTAGTTTAATCATAATAATTAAAGTTTACATTTTTTTTGTGGTTAGATGAGTCACCGTGTTTCGATATTCTGAATATTCACTAGTTAAGGTCCTGTTAAGATGAATTATTAGTCTTTAACCAGGAATACATAACGAGTGATGTACTTCTGCTTGAACTGACTGAATTATGTTCGAAGTATGTCACCAACATTGGCCTTGATATACTTTGATGATATAATTCTCCATTTAGTCGCTAAATAGTTGTGAACGTTAAATGTCTCATGTTACCTCAAGTAGATAATGGAAGGTTGGAAGACGTATTGTCCAAAGGTCAAACATATACAGAACCCATGTCATTTTCATTGGAATACATTGTGAAATCAAATCATGGATGCAACTCCAGATTATGTCGATGGTGAACTTAGGGGACAAAAGATAGAAACCGATTCTCTGTGAATGGGTCAAATTATCAATTCATTAGTATATTGATGTAAATTTGAGTATTGCTAAAGGCACTAAGTAATAAATACAGCTCTGTCTTTGATGATCCCGCGGATGTTTGGTATAATTGATCATATTTCAACAAACTATTGGTATTCCCATGGGTCCAAACTGTGCACCATATTGGCAGACCTGTTTTTATACTCATATGAATCAGATTTTATCCAACATTTACAACGAGGAGGTTCTGAGAAACTAACATGTAATTTTGATTTCACTTTCCGATACATAGATGATGTATTGTCGTTAAATAATCCCAAGTTTGGTGATTATTTGGATGTCATATATCCTAAGGAACTTGAAATTAAAGATACTACAGACTCCGCTAATTTTTCCAACTATCTAGACCTGAGGTTGGAGATTGATAATGATTCTAACCTGTCAACTAGATTATATGACAAACGTGATGATTTCAATTTTTCCATAGTCAATTTCCCTTTTCTATGCAGCAACATTCCTATGTCACCGGCATATGGTGTGTTTGTTTCTCAACTTATACGCTATTCCAGAGCTAGTTGCAAATATGAGGACTTTGTCTATCGAAGTGCCCAGCTAGTCTCTGAACTGCTGCGACAAGGATATGTTTTACCAAGACTTATAGCTGCGTTTAAGAAATTCTATGGACGTCATCATGATCTGGTGGATAAATACAGCAAATCCATGTCTGCCATGCAACTAGATCTATTTTCATGTTAATTTTGGGGAATTCATGACGGGTGCCACTAGTAGGGCAGGAAATGCTCACTCTTTCCGGAACACCTGATTTCACCTCCTAATGGCCATTTTTGGGGGTTCATGGGTTTCCCTGTCATTTTTGTTTTCTCTCACTTCGTATGCCTGATATGACTTTCTGTCCCCGGACTATGAGATTGGATAACGGACCCTGTTTTGTTTGCTCGGAATACTTAATACTGGGTATTGATTCCACGTCTATTGTTGTAACAAGTGATCAAGTCTTGCTGCTTATTTGTCAGTTTCGGTGCATTTATCAATTAGATGTTGATGACGTCTATATTCTTCCTTGAAGACAGCTATTAGACTTGGTAAGATGTTTGCCATGAATTTCATTGTGATATGTTCGAGATCACTTTGGGCAGCGACATCACCTTGCACAGAACAATTACGTCGTTATATAACGTCGTAATATATTCGACGGCAACCCTTCTGCGTTGTTGCAAATTACGTCGGGTCCGTTTGCTGTCCGTTTTGTATCGTACGGTTGTGGTCTTGGACCTCCAGGGGACTGAAGAGTGAATTCAAGTGTTTGGCAACGAACGACAAGCGAACAGCAACGGAAGATAGTGAGACTTACAAAGATGGTCAACAATTGAGATGCGCAGGTACAAATGTACCATGACGACCAGAAGGAATATGACAAAAAGACAATGGCGGGGTACAATGATCGAGAACGACCTGAGTATATGTGACAATGTTGTGATTGGTGGCATTCTGACCAGTCATCGTTTGCAGACGTGCACAATCTCGGTCCGATCCGTTGTTCCACACTGGTTGATTTGTTTGTAAATTATTGTCAGCATTCACGACAGCGGAACCACTAGTCACGACATCATAAATTGCAAATCCTGGACATATCTGTTTGCTGTTACTTTCTTTCAAATACAAACCATTCATGAAAATATTAGCTCGAATGCTAGATAAGGAACCGGAAAAAATATGGTCCACAGATATGACCAAGGATCATGAAGCTTACCAGCGAATGATTGCAATAAATTGTAGCGTGCATGCTAACGGTGACCTAATTGGATGACATGATGACACATTAATGCAATTATAATACGTATATATCAAACTGCTCTCCAGGTGTATAAATCGTGTAATGTAAGTATCAACGTTTCACCACCAATACAGCTAGATTTAGATGATGGCAATAGCAAATGTAACATACAACATTTTAGAATAGACACAAATTCTGACCAGACAGTTTATCCAATGACACACTGGCGTCATCAGGGGCAGAGAGTGTGGTAAGTGTAGTTGGTTCTACTGTAAACCTGATGGAATTAGTATAAATGTTCAATTGCCCAACAACTTATGAAAATAATATATAGAAATCCGAAACGAACCTCAGGGTATAGATGTATGACAAGTACATTATAAGTGCCTAATCACTAGCCAAGGTATCACCGAGGACAGATTTCACTTCCACCAGCAGCATTTGACACCGGCCCAGTGGTATGAATGTAAGTATCAACATAGAATCTTATGAGTTTTGGTATCATCGAGGAACATTCTGAAATAGAAACAAAGCCCAACCAAAGAGTTTATCCATTGACACACTGGCGTCATCAGGGGCAGACAGTGTGTGAAATGTAGATGTGTCTGCTGTACACCTGATGTAATTAGTATTTAACTTCCCGTGTAATACATCATATGACAGGTCCTGATAAGTACCTAATCACGATCACAAAAATTACGGTTCGGTTTGGAATATGAATTTGTCTGTTTGTCGGTATCCAGTCCTAATTTTATGATATCCTAGAGGACAGATTTAATTTTACAAAAGGCATTAGTGGGGTTTGTACCGGCCCCTGTAGCGCAGTGGTTAAGCTGCAGGATTCCAAGCCGGGAGGTCGTGAGTTCGAATCCCATCGGTGACCGAGGGATTTATCATGGCCGATCCCCGCCCAGGATGGGTGTACTGTGGGCTCGATGAGGATGTTGGCCACTCATAACATAAAACACGTGAGTTACTCAACTTACGAGTACGATATTGGGGGACATCCTGGTGGTATGACTCAGGAATGGGGATGATTACACCATAGGGTCCACAAGTGCTATGTTCACCGGGCCTGGTTGACACCAGGATAGATTCATGGTCTGGTAGGGACACCTGATATGATAGGAAGCGTGTGACATAGCCCTGTCATGCAGTCCCAAACCGAATTGGAACTCCACAGTTGTATATATATCACACCACATAATTAAGTTGCACAGCATATACACAAAAATGGGTTCGCCCAACAAAAATATTTTTGAAAAAAAATAAAATAAAAAAAAAAATAAGTGGGGTTTGTTTCGGATTTTTAAATTATTGTTCATAGGTTGTTGGGCAGTTGTACATGTATAGTAATTCCATCAAGTGTACAGTAGAACTAACTACATGTCACACACTGTCTGCTCCTGATGACGCCACTGTGTCTTTGGATACACTAATAAGTCAGGCTTTGTTTCTGTTGTAAAATGGTGTTATAAGTTTGCTATTGACATCATCATGATCATCAAAATCTAGTATTGGTGGAAATAGATACTTACATTAGTCCCAGAGGCCAATTTAGACATTACGCGTCAAGTGCGATATTGAGATTCAGCACTCAATGTCATCTGTGGTAAAGTTCAAGGTCACCAAAAGATGTGCTACACATGTATATGACATTCTACATGTATTATGTTCAGTATATACACATAAGCTGTATCTACAATTTTGTCCGAGATGGAAAGAACACTCGGTTAGATATCTTGAACTGGTGGTTCAAGATATGCAGATTGGTTTTCAAGGTATGGTTTGAAACACCTTGGATTTTCACCAGGTTTGGTGCATAAGTTGAGCTCATTCGGCCATGAGTGACACGTGGCCATCCATTAGAGACGTTCAAACTTCATTTCCAAGTACGTTTGCTGTGTGCCGTACTTGCTGTTCTTGTTGATGTTAATGGTAAGAATCTGAAGCCGTTGATTCAAATGACATTGTCAGCTGTTGGGTATAGTGTAGTCTAAACACTATTCCTTTTTCAGGATGTTGAGGATAATAAGGCCCTTTCGTTATGTTTGGTATGGCCATTGGACCCTCAGTTGTTGGTGTGGGTAAATTGGAAGCATATATGTTTGGAGTTCGTCTGAGGCATCCTCTAGAAGCTCTTGCAATGTTGTGATGAAACATTTGTTGTTTACCGTTTGCTCTTTGTTGTTTACCGGTAACTATATTAATTCAGAATGCTAGAGGTAGGCTGTTATGATGCTGTTGGCTTGCTGGTTCAGATGTCTGGGTCAATGTTTGTGGAAATTGGAGAGTCGGTAGATTACTTCTGGAAAGTACACCGACTTTCGCGTTGCGTCAGAAATGTCGCAAGCGCAGGTGAGGTTAGTTTGCTGTTGATTGGGCACTACTGTACTGGCGCCAGATGGAAAGGTTAGTTGTGTATCCAAGCTAGTTGAGTTTATTAACGTTTGGACTAGCAGAAGTACGATCCATTGAATATTGTTTTACATTTGTTATTGGTATCACCAAAATCTAGTTGTATTTATGGTAAAGAAATTGATACTTAAATACATTTTTTTCTATCAAAATCTTTTATGAATAACCTACTAGGATTTTTTTTTGTAATCCAACTTTCATCCGAGTCTTTATTTCCTACTGGTGAAAAATAGGTATATACATTTAATCACTCATGTGTCATTGCTGGTGGACGATGAATCTGTCCCCTAGGAAACTCTAACTAAAGATCCCTAGTTTTTGGTTTGTGATTGGGTTCATATGTACTTGTCATGTACCTGCTTCAAGAGGTTTGTTTTATATTTCAAAATTGATGAATCGGTTGTTAGAGAGTTTCATAGTAAAGTTAGCGTGCATGCATTAGAGACGGCCATGTTTGACACACTTTACACACCAGGATACCGTACACTCACTGGCCCTTCGGTTTGTGTTTGGGTACTTAATAATAGACTGTCATACATGTACACCTATTGCGCTAGGTTTGCTTCGGATTGCTAATTTGTATTAGTAGGTTGTTGGGCAGTAGTATACTAATTCCATCTTAATTTTATTCTTGTTTAAATATGGATCTTGTGTCTGAAATAAACGCAGTCTATTTACACCGTCTATAAACACAGTCTATAAACACCTATATTTCATACACTGTCTGACCCTGATGACGCCAGTATGGGCAGTTGGATGTAAATATTTTGTCGGGCTTTGTTTTCGTTTGAAAAATGTTGTAAGTTAGGTTTATTATTGCCATCATCAAAGTCTGGTTGTATTGACGGCAGTATAGGTTGATATGGTCTACCCTGGTGACCACAACAAGATTTTGGTAAACATTAATGTTATGTCGGTTTCCGTCGTTTCTTTCACTGCAGTCAGGTCTTGAAGGTGCTTTTGGTTCAAGACTGCAACACTGCCTTCATTTCGTATGGATATGTATATGACTAAATTTCCGAATTTGCTCAGCTACCCGAGATCAGATTTTGACTCGAGAATTGACGAAGGGGTAGATTACCATTTTAAAAATGAAATTGAGACACAAACTTGACATTGATGGGAAAAGGTATTAACTTTCAGGTGAAATCAGTAGTAGGTCAAGCTACATGATGGCATGTTCATTGACGTTAACCAACAAGCAGAAACTCTTGTAAATCTGTGAAAATGTTGAACAGAGTTTTTAAAATTTAAGATTTTAAATACTCACATCCGTTGATGATCAGTAATGATATAACGATAAAACATCTTGGTGGTAATAGGTACATACTTACTTACATAACAATAATTGGGAGAATTGCGGTTACCACCTGTGGGTTATATGCTCTTTTTGGAAAACCACCCTCGATATAAAGATTGATGACTTTGTGCAAAGTCCGGCGAGGGAATCGATTTTTATTTGCTTACTTCTCAACCAGGCCTTGATGATATGTTGATATTCATGCTACATATCAGTATATTCTCATTACAATTTGATGTTAAGATAAAGCTTTAAATGTGCATGTATTACTACGATGAAGAGACTTTGAAACTGCCAGCAGGAAACCTGGAGGGAACAAATTTTGGTTTATTTCTAAAGCTCGCGATTTAAAACGACATTCTCGAACTAATTCTGCATCAGTTATACATATTACTACATCGCACTGCTTCTTGAGAAAACATTGCATAATGGACATACTGTTGTTTTAGTATCATATTAAGATAATGACTTACCTACATGTAAGAGTTTGTTTAGTCCATTATCCAACGTGTTGTTGATCATGCTATTGTTATTCTACACCAGTCCTACTGTTCAGTTATCATGTATTAATTGTAAACACTCGAACCAATTTAGCAATAATATGATTACGGTAGTAAGGGTCTATTCAAAACAAAATATTGACCACGTACTATAAAGCTGATGTGATAAGATCAAATGCGGGTACTTGGTAGAGTTTTCCTTGCACAATGTATGAATGAACCAGTACATTCTCTCGTATACATGCATGTGACTGAGTCAATAATGTATTCAAATGTGAAATTGAAATAGGTGATACATTATCCAGATAATCGACGTATTACCATAAAACAAGGACAGGAATTGCACAAACAAACAAAACGGAACATTGCACTAAACAAGATGTAGCTTTCCATGTACCTTGATTCTTTCAGATGCCTACCGTTCAGCCGTTGTGTATCATGTTATCGTGCCCATCATTTTCTGGATGCATGACACTGTGTATTGTCTGTAATCTGGTGGCCTTGAGGATGAACTTTTATGAACTTGAGTGGTTAATTCAAAACTCACACCTAACCTGAATTGTGCAAACTGGATTTTGCATACAAAACGGTTGTACATAAAGCTTAGGTTTGGCTGTATTGGTGGTAATAGATTGATACTCACAATTGTATTAAGCACATAAAGGAGTTCATATATTGCGGATCTTCTGGCAGTCTTGCAGAAGACCTCAAATAACCTTGAGTCGTAAATTTCAAGGTCACATCCAAACAGTTATATTAAACGACTACGAAAAAAGTTAATATTATGAGCATACAGAAAGACATACATAGAAAGGCATATGTATATGAGATCTTTTGGTGACCTTGACCTAAGATGTCCTTGAGAGATAATTGCCGAGGTAACTAACGCTCGACATCAATAATAAAACTTGACAAGATGCATGTAGATGAAGCTTAGGTTTGTATTGTGAGCATATATGCAATCGCATCAGGTGGTTCCTTTCGTGACCTTGTCTTTGACCTTTAGTAATATTTGAATTTTATTTTTAAAAAAACACACAATTTCTATAAGAGGAAGTTTGCTGCCTCACAATGTAAATTTACCCGGTAACCTTTCTTAGATCTTGGCATAATTTTTGGCATAACATCTCAAGAATAATGACCTACCCAAAGGCAGACATTTGTTTAGGACATTATCAAACGTGTTACTGATCGTGTTATTGTTGCACTTATTATTCTTCAGTGATCATGTGTCCAATATGAACACTCAAACCAATTCGGCATAATGATGGTAGTAAGGGTCTGATCATGAAAAATGTATTGAATTGAGTACTATATTGACAATACGAGCAAAATGTATTCACAAGATAAAGCATTCTTCGTACATCTTTTGAATGCACTGTCATATACACGTATATACATTGAAACCAATAATGTATTCAAATATGAAATTGATGTGGGTAATACATCATCGAGATAATCGATACATTACGTTCACCAATGTCAGGACAACAAAAATTGAAAACATTTGCACTAAACTACTTGTAATACCAAAGTTCTCGTAGATTCCATTTCACGGACAATGTTAATTGTAGATGCATTTCCTGACCAAACTTAGCATTCATGTAAGTATCAATCAAATTACCACCATAATGGTAACAAAGTCATAATGATAACACCGTAATGATAACAAATACCATAGCACCAAAATATATCATATCATAACACCATAATGATAACAAAGTCGTATTGAATTATGGAGAGGCCAATGCTTCCGACGAAGTTTAGTTATTTCACAAATTCAGTGAGAACCACTTAGAAAATTGTGAAAAATTGATGAAATATTTATAAATTTTGTGTCCAATTAAAAAACCACATGCATCCAGAATTAGGTTGGAAACGACGTATCAGTAGCATAGAAAGCAGTGTCAATATAAGTTTCAATTCATAACATTACATACAGTATACCAAGAATGAAAGTCATGGCATCGTTCTCAGAAGAACACATCAACTCATCCGGCAGTTTCCATTTGTTGGAGTTCCAATAGCAACGTTGAACATTCATACTGACCCTACAAGTGACAATCTTGTAGATGTTTGTAACAATACCTATTTGGCGTTAGTTTGATTTTGTTTCATCACTGGGCGATCGTAGCCATAGATAGAGGCCATAAATCGTATCAATATCATCATTCGATGGTTCATTGACAGCTCTGATGTGAACAACTCTTCCGATTATACATGATATATGGATAATTCGTTGATGGCATTGTGCTCGTTAGTGGACATAGTCATTGTGTACCGTATGCAACAACAACTGGACGGTTAGGGAACGATGAACCACCTTTCTGTGAATCTCCACCGTTCACTGAAGTCTACATATTATGAAATGCAATTATGGTCGTTTCATGAATACCTCTGGTTAGTACATGTCTTCCCTGAAACAACCAAAACGAGCCACAAATATTATACGTCGAAAAAGCACGTTGTATGCCAGAGCTTGATTTATTTTCTTTCACTACATGACTCCAAGACTCGAGGATGTTATTCGATATTCTCGGAACTTTTGAAACGGATACTACTTCGAATGTCTCACATGTAGATGTGGCTCGGTATAAGGCATATCTGATCCATTTAGTGGGTTTCAAAAGACCTAGTTGGCGCTGAGTATAACCTATCACATTCCTAGTCGCGGAATGCGTTGTGCACTGTATCAAGGACCAGTCTGGGGGTAGATGTGATACATATGTACATCTATCACATAGAATACACATATATTATGGCTATTTGTGTTTCGGACACCACGTTCCGGGATGTTTATGACGAAGCTACGTTTTCTGCAAGTATCCTTGGTAAGTTTTCATTTGATCAACCTGATGTATCATTTAGGTAGCATTGAATATTTCATCAAGGTAATTCGTGTTCTGGAATATTCACCAGAAAATGTTATCCAACGTTATTACGAGCTCACGTCTTGTTTCGTGTATATATAGCATGTAGGATGGTGGTGAATAAAAAAAACTGAAATGAAAAAGAATCTGAAAATGTTTGCAATAGAAACAAAGCCCATGACCATTGTGTTTAACACTATGAATTGTGGAGAATATTCTGATACGTGAATTTCAGCAACAAATAACAGTGAATGTGACATCCATATTATATCACAGTTTTCTTGACATTGATCATGTGCACACGTGCACTGTCACATTCAAATAACAGTGAATGTGACATCCATATTATATCACAGTTTTCTTGACATTGATCATGTGCACTCTATGAATACGCCCAATTATGCTCATTGTGGCTTTCAGCAAACTGTTTGCGAAATTATCATAATAGCGAATGGTGATAGAAAGAAGTGAAAAGACATACCACAGGATCATCTCCCTAACGTAGGCATATCGAAGTACATTTCGCACACTAATCCTCTTCATTATCAATAAATTGTAATAAATTGATTATAATAAATGGCGCGGTATCCGATCCCAAGCAATTCTCGGGCCATTTTACACCCATTGCACTATTGGAAATTCGGTATTATCGCCCCATTGTTTTTCCCCCAACTTGGCCTTGGCATTGCTCAAAGTGGCATTGAGATCACTTTCTACTCATCTCAGCAACTCATTAAAATCATCGTAGGCTATGTATTACCTTAATTACATGTAACTGATACCGGGTGATACTACAGCTAGAATGTTCGATATGATATACTCAGAGGTTTTACTACCAGCTGGTGGTTGATGCGTCTGTCCCCAGGGATACCAGGAAGTCAGTAGTCGTTGGGCTTGTGATTGGGTAATTACGTTCTTGGATGTTATCAGTTCAACTTTAAACAAAATATTCATGAGGCAACAGGGGAGTCATGCTCACAAATCGATGAATATGACCGTTCCATAGCTTCTTTTTTTTTTTGATCGCCAGAATGTTGCCACTTGCACGCTGATCACAACATAGATGTCTTACACAACATCCTCGCAATGAGATTTGCATCAAAATGTCCCTTTGCGGGCATTGCAGCAGTCATACGGCAAACACGTCGCTTGCTCGTTTTCGTGACCTTACCCACCACCACCTACTGGTAACACATGGTGAATCCTATCCTGGCGCCCCCAGTTCTCCGTGAGATATGATCTACCGCACATCAATCATACCATTGATTCTTCTGACGTGCCAAACTATACGCCAAGGTCGGCCGTCAGTCAGAGACTTCAATGCCACCTGGCGCACTCATCACGCTCTTGTTTGTAAACACGATGAAATACCTTTCAGTTTATTATATATTCTTAGTATAATCGCTGAAGGGTTACAATATTGGTTTGATATTAGCACCCGCGGGCACAGAATGAGCACTCAATTACAGACACGGCGACAAATGTACGCATGGCACATTGCATTAGCATTGACGTGACTTCACCAAGTCCTTGGACACTTGATCTGCTCAATCAATTGCAGTATATGTTTATGTGTTTGAATAGCATTTTATCAACCATAATTATACGCCAATAAACCCGCATGTATATAGCAGTACCCATCTGTCGAGTACACTTTCCAGCCGAGTGCATAAAAATATTCCCATATATATTACAGCGATAACCAATATATTGTCTCACTAATTTGTCCATGGCCGCTATCGTTCATGTCTTCCACCAATATAAGGCCGCTTTATTTGTGTTTTTATTTCTGTTACGTCGAGCTTCATTTCCATTTCAGAAGCTCACCATTACCTATAATAGAATCATAATAGATCAATATTCACTTCGCATTTATGACAATTTGTCACTAATCGTTGTTAAAATCGCACGTTGCGTGTTATCTACTTTTTCTATTATTGTTATCCCATGGAATGTGATTTTCCAGGATTCTCCACCAATGTTGTACATCATCCTTTAACATGAATAGAGGCTTGGTTTGGAACATGGTACATTATCGAAAGGTTCACAGTGTTTGTGTCTTTCTGTATATAAACCCACCTTGCCATATAAAGATATTTCAATTTGCACAGTTTAATCATACATGACTAAAATTAATCAATATTCATAGGACATGGTTGGTGATCACCAGTAAGGTGGCAAATACTTGTCAACAATACTGACTTCGCTATGCATGAACTATTTTCCCAGAAAAGGGCATGAAGTGCAAGGTGGGTCTTTACGGAATGACTTCAATGAATTTGCAATTGGCGCAGGTACCCCATTGTGGATTTGATTGTGACCCGAAGAGCAATGAATCGATGTTAATAGCGATTCATTTCTTGGAATGTGAATATGTAATATGTTATGTTTCTTCTACGTGCGAACTCTCGGAACTCAATATTGAAGACTCTGGGCTAATGTGCACGGCATATCCATGTACGTTACAGATACCATTGTATCTATATTGTCTGTGATTTAATAACAATAGGTAGCAAGACTCGTTTGCAAATCATTTTCTTACGATTTCATACGGGGTGCCACATTTGGGGAAGGGAATACTCACTCTTTCGGGAACACATGATTTAACCTTATACTTATACTTGTTACCATTGGTTTGATGTCAATGTAACATAAAGAGTTGGAGGATTGACCCTAACTTATCAGCATGACTAAAAGATTGGAGATTCATATTACAGTTTGACAACACCCTTGATTCGCTCAGCAATTTCAAAATTTCGATCACCGTTGTCAGTGGTTGTGGATGAGAGAAATTATACCAAATGACAGAAAGAGATTACCGCAATCACGAAGTGTTAGGAACATCTTTTCATGATATTTATACTGCTTCGCTTGACAAAGAACCCAAATGTTATTATTGATGTTGTCTACAAATCACTGAGTGGAGTTAAGCATGTTCAATTTGATAGAAAAGTAACCACATTATTGTTTATCGAATTTACAATAGAATGTATTTATCTGGTTCAAAATATCTGCAATATTTATAAGTCTCTGCAAATTGATCATAATAATATAGAATGGCGTTATGTAAATATTCAGACATTCTGGAGTATGTTTTTCTGAACACTGTTATCAAACTTTGCCTCAGGGTACAAGACGTGTGTTGAATGTCACTGGACGTTCATCCATTTGCTCGAGCTTTACCGTTATCGGTGTTTATGTGTATTTCGTTTTGGTGGGGAATATGGACGATAGACGACTGTTTCGTTTCGTTGAGTTTTTAAGTTACCGTATTTTGTTTCGATAACCTATTTCCAAGACATCTGTTTTAGGTTATCAGATCTTTGGTTCGATAAACTATTCCTATGGCTCGACCTCCATACCTTTAAAGGGAGAAAACTACCTTTTTATCGAAAAACGCCCAACTTTGAACTTTGACTTAATGGCTCAACATTATAAATTTCTCCGGTACCCTTCTCACTCTCGAACCATAATGCAATAACGTATTGCCATAGCTTTGCGTCCATCTTGTTGTCTTCAAAGTTTTACGATCGAATCGTTCGGAAAATTTGCACAAAAATACATACAATATTCCAAGAGTGAGGTATTTTTCTTTCTTTTTTTTCTAATTTCGACGAAAAAAGGCAAATTTTGGACTTTGACGGTCGTTTGCTCAAAAAGATATCGGTAACTTTTTCTACATCTAATTTCGCACGAGCATGACCTTGGTGTACATTATAAAGATCGAATGTTTTTTAATTGCTCGAAATGTAGACAGGCACCAAAGGACCAAAATTCCACTTTTCGGCACTTTGCTCGAAATTAATTCTCATTAACTTTCTCTCTAATTCCACATATTCATGAATTGATGTTATGTTTATTTAGTGTATAAAGATGGAGTGACATTATGTGTCGTGTATAAAGATTGAATGCATTAAATCACCCGAAAGGCCAGAAATGTGGGTCCAAAACGGCCTGAAAAACGCAGATTGGCCCCCTGCAGACAAAACGCTCATAGATACCGTTGTATTATGAACATAATCGTGATAATAGGAAGTCATATATGGATCTTGATATGATCTTGAGTGGTAAATCCGAAGGTCACATCTGAGCTGAATTGTGTTAATTGGATTCTGCATACAAAACAGATGTGACTACAGAGCTTTAAATTATGAGCATAGGAAGTCGAATATGGTGGATCTTTTGGTGAGTAAAAGTTGACCTCAGATGACCTTGAGTGGTAACTCCATATGTTACATATGACCTGAAATATGTAAATTGGACTTTGCGCACAAAACAGCTGTAGATAGAGCTTAAGTCCGTATCAGGTGGTTCTTTGGGTGACCTTGAATTTGATCTTCAGTGATTTGATATGTCAAAGCACTATTTTTTTCTGGGGAAAAAAAGTTTTTTTGTCTAACACTATTCGTTTCTCAGGTAATTTTTCCTAGCCCTTGGACTATTATTTTATTGTTTTATCGCTTCGCATTGTTGTTGTTATTGCTGTTGTTGTTGTTATTGCTGTTGTTGTTGCTGTTGTTCTAGACTTGCCACTCGTTATCGCCATGATACGTTAGTTTATTGTCTTAAAGTTTCTCAGTTTGGTTTGGTAGGAGTATTTGATGGATTTTTTTCAGCACCCTGGACTTACCCTGGACCAAAGTGCAACATGCATTTCTCTCCTGGTCTCTCTTTTTGTCTTGTGGGGATGTTATGCCCTTTTGTTCTAACACACGAAAAACGCTCGTATGAGACCTTTCAGCAACAAAGTAGTATTCTCACGATTTGATGTGCATCTTGTTCCTTTATTCAATCCATCGTCTTCTGATTTGATTCGTAGTGTGAATGGGAAACAATATAACTCAACGATATGATTAATTACGTTTATTTCGTCATGGATGACATTCAACTGCATCTCACAATGAAGCGAGTAACACTTTTTATTAATAGTTACACGTGTTGAATTGTTATCTGCTTGTTTTATGTTCAACATCAAAGAAAATTTTGGCCATTTAGTAGACGCAAAACTACCTGATACACGACATGGATACAATGTGTGTCCCATTACGTGAGCTGGACTTGCAATGTCACATTTATTCACCTTTCAGCATCCATTTAAGCGCTTCAAGTTACACGATATGGCGTTCATGGAAGCACAAATAGATTGGGCATAATTGAGTGACGTAAGAAATCATTTATCACCGGTGTCGTTTGGACGCCATTTAACCGACGACATTTGCATTGTTACTGCATGGGCGGGGAAACAATAATATCCGGAAGTATTGGAACCGAGGCCGGAAATAGGACTGCACGTGACACGGTCGTGCGATCAATGTTTACCCCTCTTTGGCTACCGGTTGAACGACGATATATTCGCCTGTGATTGGAATAACATGCAACAAGAATCTGAGCACATTCGTGGAACGGATTTGCAATAAAATTTCGCTTAGAATTTTGTGTTTCTTTCATGTTTACAAGCATTCTCTATGGTCACTCGAATAGAAATTTTTTGAAATTATCAGTTCTCAGATAAATGGTTGGACTAATCATTTAGTTAACGAGTCTCAATTCTCAGTTAAGTCGTATTGCATATGTATAATTGTGATCCGGTGTACTCGGTGTAAAATCCACATTTATGTGTGTTCAACTAATAAGTGGTACCAGGTGCAACAATACGCTTTGAGTTGTGCATAACTATTTTGTTTCCACCCCCTTTTATTATGTACATACAGATAACAGGAGAGTGAAATCAATGCATTATGATAAGTTCTCCTGTGTATGTACATACACGTATCGTTATTGACTCACATGCACCTCACCATGTGCATGTACACGATGGTCCGTGATTATACTATATACACATAGCCCACGTGACGTTGATTGACATAGATAGGTTCCAGGCTGTGGTAGGGGTCATCTAGAGGTCACGTGGGTGTACTCGTCTGTGTAGGGTTTTTGGATCCGCTAATATTTCTACTGCAGAGTGGCAGGGAATCTCTGATATGTTACAGCGGTATTCCCGACACGTACATGTCTGTGTTATCTTCAGAAGGTTCGTCAGTTTCGACACTCTTGATATCCGTGGATCTTTCGGAAATGAGTTTTTATAGACGATCTCCGGGTGTTTCAGATATTTGTTTCGTTCTTCTTCTTTGTTCTGTTTGAGAAATGAGAAGCCGTCAGTGGCGTAGATTTATATATTTAGTAGGGGGGTATGGGCGAGCGAAGCGAGCCACAAACGGTCTGGGGGTCGGGGGGCGCCGTAAGCTCCCCGGATTTTTTTTCATTTTTAGCTCTTCTAGAAGCATTCTTAGAGCATATATGGCATTGATTTTCATTATATTCATTGGAATTTTCCCCCACAATTTCTTCAAATTTGTTTGTGTCACTTTGTGATACACAATTTTTTTTCATCAGCAAAGTTCACCTGTTTATGTATTATTATTGTTATATGAGCATAAATCACCAACTTATATGACCTCAAAGACATGACAGGCTACAAACTTGCTGGTACAGGTCAACCAATTTACCAGTAACAAAAATTGCAAATCTTCACTAAAACTATTTTATTCCCATGTATGTTCAAGTACACGTAGTCAACTCAGAATTCACCGAATATTGATTTTCTTTGTGCTGAACGAGATGCAAAGTTTTCTGCCAGTTCCTTGATATGCACATTGTCTAACTCATCTTTGTGGACATGGGAAACGCATACGGAGTTGAGTCGCTTCTGCGTCATGGATGAGCGAAGCCACGTCTTCAATCGGTGCAAAGCAGAAAAGCTATAGTATACTGTATAGATTTCTGTAGCACGTAGGTCTTATGTGTTCTGGATTCAATGTGTGGGGGAAGTCTTCTTTTTTGGCGCTGTGATTTATGTCCATGTGCACAGGATAAAGTTTTCGGGGATTGTACATTATTTATTTTGCAGTGATACTACATGTACATAGCAATGACCAATTTTCTACAAGCTATATCTGTTGGAGATGAATGAAGCTCTACTACGATTTTTTTTAATTAGGGGCACAATTTTTTTTGTACCGATTGAAGGGGGGGATAATACATACTTCATCCCCCCCACCCTTTTTGTAGGGGGGGATGCATCCCCTCCATCCCCCCCAGGATTTACGCCCATGGAAGCCGTAGTATCAATAACCGCGTTTTGTGTTTTCATTTGTGTATAGTTCATTTATATGTGTATAATGCGTGACCTTGACCATTCACCAAAATGCATCGACACATAGAATTAAGATCGTGGTAAGGTTTCTACGTAATGCGTATATATTACCATATTTCAAATATGTAGTTCTAAAGAAGCACATCCAATGAAAACATGCATTAAAATGCATATCACTATTGATAACTGATCTGATTTGACCTAATCGATAAATTGATAGGTCTACTAGATGCAACACTATTCAGATAATATGTTGCAATTTGAATTAATGTTACTATTGATCTTACTTTTATGTTAATTCTGGAAATAGTTGACATATATCAAAACTATGAAGTAAAATTAAGAGAATATGGCTATTTATTTTCTTCAAATACATGAACAACAACAATTGACTGTACTAAATGTAATGTTAAGGATTTTTCAATCGAAGATGAGTATCAACAATAATCGTGTTTTTTTATATATATGATGACAAATCATGTCTTTACAATTTGGCGTCCGTTTATGTTGGATAAAAAGGTGTCATATTTCTGGCAATGTTGGAGTGGATAGCGATCTCGTGAAACTGTATGACAACATATCGTGATGAATATTCATGACTTTCAATCGGATCAATAGAAGATGCTGCCACCTGGTGGAAATTTAATTCCCTAAGGCACTGAGCGAGTGACTTGCTGGAGTTCATGGGAAACGTATCTCGATTGAGTTCCCCGTGATATAAGCCGTTATCTTTGCTTGACCTGAATACTTGACGGGATTTTTATGACATTCCCCATAAAAACGAACACAATAGGAATCGGTACCTTTCAGTGAAAGAAATTTAATCGAATTCAGGTACATGCTATATATATTTAACGAGGTGTAAATGGGTCTTGACAGGCTATGTGCGCAACATGCTTAGGAATAATATTGTAAGCCAATACACGCAGCCAATTATCTTCAGTTTATATAGGTCAAATTGAATTGGCGTGTGTCCTTGAAACTCCCCGCACTTATTTACTTCGTGTCAGGGTCATACCGTTTCTTGGTGAACAGGACTCGTTATACATGTACTGAAAAGGAAAAACCCACTTTTTTCTCTCTTTTTTTGACGTGTTTGTTTGCCTTTTTGCACTATATTCATTCATTTTTGTTGTTGTTTTTATTGACTTCATTCAAAGTCCTGAAATTGCACGGAACAAAATAATACACATAGATTGCATTGATTTGTTCGAGGGTTTTGCCACGGGAATTTAGTATATGGTAACGACTTTGCTCGCTTTGCAGTAGTTGGTAATTTGGGTAAAGCCTATTGATAGCTTGAGATTAGGGCACAAGGGGGGAGAAACTGCCCTAGGGATCTCGGTGCTGGAAATCTCACAAGGTTCGATGCCTGGGTCAAGGTGGCTAAGCCTCTTTGATGCTGCCTCGCCTCCACAGAAATCAATCCCATTGTTCAGGAAAAGAATTTTCTAGTCCGGTTCCCTTTTTTCTGGTTTGTCAGTCGCGCTAAGCTTGATGTTGATAAATGACGTCGCAGGGCAAGCGGACGTAACGTGAACCAGTGTCGATTATTAGTGGAACAAACTGTTTTTCTTCGTCTATTTACTTTTTCTCGTTGTTATATACCGGTACTATATTTCCAATGCTAGCTAAACTGTGAAGCGGCCATCCGTGATCTGACCTCAATACCGATTTGTATGTAACATTTCAAGATCAATCAGAACAGGGATTTTTTCTATCTGCAAACCATAATTTCACCGGTTGTTATCCAGTTATCGAGTCAGTGAACACTCATGGACAGAACACAGTGAATATTCGAAGTGTATTTGAATGAGATGAATGGTTCTTGTGTGTTGAAAATAATGGTGCTTGTTGCTGGTAATTTTTCACATTTTGGCAAGATCGTTTAGTGTGATTTATCGAATGTTCATCAGGCGTTTTGAAAACCATTAAAATCTATTCGATACGTCGCGAATCTACGATCTGGTCGTTATTTCTACATTCATTGGTATTTCATTCGGAAAATAGTTTGCTGAGAATTTTCTACATGATAAGTAAGGAATGTATCGAAACTTACACTATCCCAGGCACGGATTCAATAGCAGATGTCAGATGCTCCCGACACATTTTCCATCAGTATTTGTTTACAAATTATCAACAAATATCGACAAGGATGCTACTCAAAATATAACAACTTGGGATGAACTCGCTCTCCACAGTGTGCTTTCAATTATATACATGACAAACGATTGGCAAGACTCATCGCAAACGTTCATTCACGTATGATTCGCCATATTGATCGATAGCCAAAGATATCGACCCCTATTGAAATAATTTATCACTGTTCACGGTGAGATTGACTGGAGGTTTATCGATATACCGCGCAGTTCTCAGATACGAGGGAATTGGATACCACGACGAGTGTTTGCCTAGAGAGGGGGTCCGGGAAATACTATGTGGTGGGAGGGGTTGTTTTGGGAGTATCGAAAAAGAGGGTGTTGTTTGCTAATGAAAAAGGCCATTTCAGGACAACATTTTTCCCGTGGAGACAGTTCATTTGCTCCAGTAATAGCCAGGGAGAGGGATCGAAGCCAAACAACGTGCTGGTCTTGGCTTTCCGCATATTTAAGCCAATTATTCAAAAGTCTTTTCCCTCGTGAGCAAAGATCCGAGTCGATTCCTAGATGTTTATCTTGTCTTCTCCCATGTCGTTTCATCCCTTCCATATCTCCTTTCCTGTGTATGGATTACCTATTCCGCTCGCGTCTAGATCTTTTAGCTGATTCTGCCTGAAACAAAACAGAAAGAAATGAAGAACACAAGTTTACTCAATTATTTCACATTCAGTTTTCTTTTCTTTTTCAAAAATTTGTCTTGAACACAACAGTTTTAGTTTGATAATACCCACACCGACCTAATATTTTTTCCCCATTTTTGCATTATTCGTAAAGCTGTGAAGGATATAGAGGTCAATGAAAAATAGATGGATATACACAATTGCTCACAAGGAAAATAATATATGTAAATGAAACAACGCCCCTATGTGCATATCTCTGGGGTGTTTTTGTTTGAGTTTGAAGCAACCTGGCAGTCCTAAAACACGACTTGCATCAGTAATGTGGTTTCTGAAAAGCCCTGGCGAATTATTTGACGGACATTTACAATTAAAATACGACATCCACTTAAGGTGGAAAATGTTCTTGCATATTTTAACACGAAACGAATTTTTGTTTATAAAATGGCCAGCATGTCACAGAGAACAACTACACACCGACTGCAGGCTTTTGTTGCTAAAATATCCAAAATGAAAAGAGAAAAAATATCCTGGTATAAATTGCATGGTGCTCAGTGAAAGACGTTGTAAAATTGCAAAGATTAATTCCAAGCACTAAACACAATTTTGTTTATATAATAGCCAACCAGTCATGGAGAACAATTTCACACAGCTTACAGTATTTTCCTTGAAAACACATAAAATGTTTTTTTTTTTTTTTTCTTTTTTGAACAACACTGTATTACGAGAGTACAACCTTAGAACAACAAAAAATCAATTCTGTATTACTATGGTATAACATGACATAAATAACACGTTGTTCAGTGAACGACTTTGCCAAATTTGCAATGTTTATTCCAAGCACTAAACATTGATTTGTTTCAGATTCCCCACCACAGTCATACTTTTTATGATAGGTTTGTTTCAGGCCGACAGAAGCATATAATCAGATAAGAAACTCATCATATTCATGGGTTTAGGATATAATGATATATTTAATAAACATTTTTGTTATACACACGTATTGTTTTTTCATACTGTAGAACGTTAACCTCTCTTGGCTTAATTGATGGTAATTGTTTTAAATAATATTTGAATGTGTGTGAATATTTAAAGGAATTTTTCATTCTGAAATATCTCTAAAACCGATTAAGTATACATGAAAAAGATATAAAATACTTTCCTAAATATTTATAAGACAAATATTTTTTTTTCATTTTGCTGCTGATCATTGCTAAATATAACTATACAATCGAATTAACCGAATATGAAATACTAATAAAATCGCAAACATACTTGTACACATACACACACTCGGTACAGTGAAACTGTACGGTGTGCAGTGAACTTCGTGTGAGGTCTCTAATCCCAGGCCACCCATTGCCCTCCCTCTGACCCCCAGCCGCCCAGCAATGTCCAGGCTCCCCCCCCCCCCCGTCCAAAACTTAGGCTCCACCCACTCAATTCCGACAGAACATTCACCGTGACCTACATGTGCTCGACCTCTGACTTACATAAAGTCAAAGTCGTAAAACTTGGCTGGAGTTCCAGAAGTCGTAAAACTTGCCTGGTGTTCCAGGAGAATCAAACAGTTATATTCTGTGAAATGGGTGTCCCAAATATGATGTTTATGGTGGGAAAACTAACAAATAATCAATGCGTGACCTTTTTTCTAACAGTTTTCCTAAAGTGCTTATTTCTGCATATATCTTTTGTTTTTGTTTCCAAATAATGTACATTTTCCTTTTCACCAGTGAAAAAAAAACACACAAAGAAAATATATTATCATTGATGCGTTTTACAGAACACGATAATTCAACCATAAAGATTCATTAAATGTACGTTAATAATTTCGTTTAATGTTGAAGGCACGTATAAGTTTTGTTTTGCCCCACAAAGCGCCTACCATACATTTTTGTCGTTTCAAAGATAAATGTGAAAACGAGCGTGCAGAAAGTTTTACCATGGGAGGTACCACACTGAGTTGACTAATGAAATTGAATTAAATTTCTATTTAATAAGCACACACGCGGACTAGATAATTTAATGCGATTTTCATTTGCTGAAAAAGGGAGGGAAAAAACACGCAATAGGGAGTAAAAAAATTAGGGCATTTTATTTATATGATCAAGATTGAATTTGATATAAATAAGACGCAATTTTGACCAGTCTAAACAAAAAACAGTTATCAGTTTCTCGTGAATATGTCCGGATTATATATTATTTTTTATGTATTTTGCACGATTGTCTTTCCAAGGTCGCATTATTTAAAGAGTGCCCTGTGCTGCGTGTTAATTTTTATTCCATATCCCGTATATTTGATTATGGATATAATAATTTGATGGTCTCCGTTAGAAAATCTGTTTTTACTAACGGGACGTAAATTCTATTTATAAAATATTTTGTTTATACCCATTTTATTTGAGTGTATAAAATATACGTGAAAACCTCTCCATAATGTATTTACCATAAAAGAGGATAGTGAACAAGTTGCAATTACTGATACACTAATATGCAAGCTTCACGGCACATATAACTATTTGACTATGTGTTCCTGGTACACGGGAATACAAGTACTAGTATATAAATGTTGAGAATGTTGGGGAGAGGGGGGGGGGAACTTCAGTGACTGAGCAATCACATTGCCAAGGGGTGTGCCGCCTGGATCAATCCTAATCAACCCACCCGCCCGTATAGCGAACGTGTTGCCATGGAAACGCTAATATGCGGTTTGGGAGTACATTGGGAGAGACAGTTCAGCTGGAGTTTTGATCCGGGGAGGAAGGGGGGGGGGGGGGTGGGATGGGTACACCCATATCACTCGCCAGTCCCACAACAGATCCAATCAGAGATTCATAAGCGATAATAGAGTCTGATAAAGCGTACTCCATAGAGAGTTTTCCCGCCATCAAATTCAATAAAGGCTACTCCCTTGCACGATGCTCATGTCCAGTTTGACTCACGCTTATTTTTCTCTCCTTAGATACGAAATATCTCACTCCCAGTCAATACAAATATCTCCCGCGAGCGACCCCTTTTCCCCTCTCATTCCTTCGCCCGTCACTAGGGAAAAATCCAAACGAGAGATAGGACCATCCAATTTTGGCATTTTTCGATGGACGGCAAGCTATCA
This sequence comes from Terebella lapidaria, assembly GCA_949152475.1. NCBI lineage: Eukaryota > Metazoa > Annelida > Polychaeta > Terebellida > Terebellidae > Terebella > Terebella lapidaria. The sequence continues at coordinate 6,219,406 of OX424567.1, forward strand.
TTTCGGAAAGAAAAATATCCTGTCACGAGGCATCTCTCGGATTGACGAAATGTGACAGAGTTATTAGTTTTCCTATTTAAAAAAGCAAAGATCGCCATTCTCCAGACAGAATCGATCTGGCACCAATCCGTTCTTAGAGAGGGCCATGTCTTATGAATTTAGATCATGCAGGCAAGAGGCAGGAGATCTATTACGTGCGTCAGATTTTGACAAATAATCGTGAAAATTATTTCTAAAATCACATGAAATGTTTTGTGCTTTTACTATATGCAAAAGAACTTCAAATTTTCAAGTTCATTTTCCCCATGATATGTCCGTTTGTTTTGAAAGATTATTGAATATTTATATAATTATTATGGTCCCTAATGATTCTACATTTTAAGAAGTTTTTTTCATAAAACAGGAGAAAAAATATATATACCAGGTATTTCGGTATATTCAGATTTCACCTAACTTCCATATGTTCAGTGTTGTTTAGAACTTCCACTGTTCCGCCTGTGTTGTGTACGCGAGGACACCCATAATTTTATATAATTAGGTGTCGTCGCGGGCTATAATTATGTGAGCAAATTGTAAAACGCGGCCTGCGTACACACTACCATAGAAGCAGCTGAAGTCAGCTTACAGCGGATGCCTTGAAGTGACGTATGCATTGTCGCTATCGTCTCATTTTGTTTGTCTCTTTTTTACTGTCCTTCAAATGTAACTATATGAGAGCCAAATTGATTTTGAATGCTAAAATAGGAGCGGCATGTATCAAACAACGACAAATCCGTATCAGGAAGTGCATATGAAGTATCAGGAAGTGCATATGAAGTTTACTGTCTAACATTCCATGTGTAATAAAACCCACAGCCTATGTTTGTTGTATGTTTCTAGCTGATTTGTTTATCTTAAAATTTGTACAGCGCTTGATTTTTTTCACTGGTCTAACCACATGTCCACACACATGTCAAAATGAGATATATTGTTTATGGTTAATATTACACTCAAGAACCATATCACACGTGTTCTGCACACACAAATACCTGTTTCTATTCTAGTAAATACAAGTGATGCTTTTCAAACTCTTCTTTCACGAACACATTGCTACATGCTGTTTTGTTGTGTTTAGTCCATAACAATGTCGGGTTTGGTGGTATATTGTGTTCATTCCCGATGGCAATAGTGATGTTTTGAAAAAACCAACATGCTTCAAGTATATATGTAGAGAACATCCAGTAAACATATTTCAATACCACAGTGTTTGTATTGTAGTCATGGTATGAATAACAATTGAAATATGTACATGTTGTCACTCTGATATTGTTGTTGATCCTTGTTGTTTCCATCTACAGATATTGACGTATTGTTGTTGTTTTTTTCTTATCACTTGTCATCTACATTATATTTCAGCATATAAGTATACCCTCCAGGTCTGAGAAAAATGGGGATCTGTTCAAGCTTTTCAGTATGCAGTTTTCACGTCTAATCCTGCACCTTATTTTTATCTCCTAAAATCTCAAGTGTAATAATACACTCCTGTGCGATTGGAAATGAAACAATCCAAATTTTATTTTACTGTGGTTCTCTAATTTTCGCGGAAGGCCGCATACGATCCCAAATGGTATCGCGTGTTCTAAAATTGTAATGATTTATGAATATTTCCGTGGCCTCAGGAAATATTCGAAGTCGTTTGCGGTAATAAATGACTGCTACTCAGTAGCTAGTTTTCCGCAGCGCATGGGGAGGGTGCCTTGCTACCAGTTGTATGTGATATAACGCGTAATGTACGGTCGCAGTAATTTATCTTGTTTAGTGAGCTCATAAAAATGATGCATTTGTTTTGTACGTAGATTTCGAACGAACTCCTGCCCAGTACCATAACTTTTCTCTGTCTTTAGCAGTTCACTTTTCGAGAGGTTAGCGTCGTACACACTTTTTCTCCAATGGAAGCGAATGTTTTTCTTCGCAAATACAAGATAAAAACTCGAATATGTACCTATTTCAACTTACGTTTGAATTAAATTCCACGCGTATTTTTGTCTTGCAGGATATCTCGAGCGCATTTATCCAAAATGGTTCCGTCCGGAGCGGTGGTTGAGAATCGTGCTGTTGTATCCAGAAAATGGCTGCCTTCAAAAGTCGTCTGCTCACAACAACGAAGAAGAAGAAAATGCGACTTTATTTCCTCAAGACGGGGATATATATCTTAGGATTTACGACCGTAAAGACCGACCATGGCTAAGTCTTCATTAACGTCTCTGGTAGGTGTTCATTTCATTGTTGTTTTATTGATAAAAATTACTGACTTTACTGCGATAGCTTGCACCATATGTGTACTTGTGGCATGGCACGCCTAAAAACGCCATTAGTCGCAGTGTGTTATTGTCGATCGGAAAAGGTGAACACCTCGTATCAAAATTAAATTATTGTGCATATTAGCGTTGGCGCGAACCGCCCTAATTATAGGGGGTTTTCTTTTGAAAGTCGCGGGAGAAGGGGGGCTGCGAGGGAAAAACACAAATATAATATACAATGGCCGTGTCGTTTTTATTGCCCATGTCTCTAGATACTCGGCTGTGGAGAATTATAGCCTATCATGGAACAGAGCTTGTCCGCGTATGCCAACATTTAGCTGTGTTTACTTTCAAAACAGTGCCTATATGATATGAAAGTTTATTGGACATAGCACGTAATGCGTTGTATGTGTCCAATAAAATTATCAAAAACATATGAAAACTGGCCAAGTATAATTTGTATATAGCCCTCAGGAAAAAATAAACTATGAAACGTTTTTATTTTTTGTACACATTAACAATGAGTTTGCCGAAATATCAATTTGATTCTCACTATTTTTCAATTCAGGTGGTTAATTAATATGATGTATGATCATTGCTTTCTATTACGTCTGATATTTACATGTATTAACTGGATTTTCAACGTATGTCGCATATTTGTCACAGTAAATATCATGTATCTGATTTATATTTCGTTTATGAATTCGGTTAAATCAACTATCATCATTGGGTACTTTTGTACTTGTCATGTATCTATTCCATGGGGTTAGATTCGGATTTCTAAATTATTTTCATAGGTCGTTGGGCAGTTGTATACTAATTCCATCAGGTGTACAGTAGAAACAACTACATTTAACACACTGTCTGCACCTGATGACGCCAGTGTGTCTTTGGATAAACTATTTGGTCGGGCTTTGTTTCTATTGCAAAATGTTGTATTTTACTTTTCTTATTGGCATCATAAAAATCTGATTGTATTAGTGGTAATAGATTGATACTTACTTACATACACTCACATGCATATAAATTGTCTTGTACAATAATAACTTGAGTATAAAGAACTACACATAATTTGTATACATAGTACAATTCCAACAGAACCACCAGTATGGAATGTAAGTATTCAAGACATAAAATTACTTTTTTGCAATGTGTGTATTATCTGATCAAATGAGAAAAATTCTGGCAAAATAGTGGGCGCACTGAAGATGATGGTGAATGTAAATAGATATCTAAAAATAACATTTTATCTCGCATGGATGAGATCTAACGATATAAATCTAAAACTGGCAAAATGTTCAGCCAACTAGAAAGCGAAACTTTTTTTCTGAGGTACATTCAAATATGATTGCTATCAAACCGCACACCAGAGTCTTGCATGAAAAAAGACGAAAATCTGCATATCTGCACTAGAGCGCCACCAGGCGGCCGTTTTGGAAAGCTCAAATGAAGTATTTATTGCCCCTTTTTATGGCGGCGCAATAAATTATTTACTCGTGGGAGTGAAACACACATAAACGCGTGGTTTTATGTTCTGAATTGCACCTACATATTATCTGTCGTTAGGAATTCTATCAGATGGCCATAAAAATGATCCAACCGTTGAACATTTAATGGTGACATGAGGGTGTTATGATATAGATAAATAATTGGTGTGATTGGACGTTATTTGTGTCTTTTATTGTAGATATAAATAGCAGCGCCAGAAATGCTTTGCAGTGAGAAAATGCTCAAGGAAAGAATATCACATTTCGCATAAACAAGCAAATTTTAAATGGTAATTTCACTATGACTGTCAATATGACTGCGAATGCATACATTTATTATTACAAACATATGCATGCGAGTAACTATGCGTTTTACTATCACAATGTATTAACTGAATACATACAACATACCGCACGTACGTATAACAAACATTTGAATGTGTTTGTTATTATTGAGACATGCATTTTATATAGCAGGTTTTTGACGGCAAAATCCTGAGTTTCTATACAATATTGTTTGGTGTCTATTAAAAGAATAACTTCATAATTGTATTCACTATTTGTATCTAGTGAGAGTACCTATTTGTTGTTTTTCTGTTGTAAAAAAAAACATTGTATTGCAATGTGAATGCACTTCAAATTGGTGCACTTTTAAAATTATGTACTTGTTTTTGATTTATTGTTCAAAGACGTTCAAAAATAAATGCAGATTTTTATACGTATACTCAAATTTCATGTTATAACACTTGGTTATTCTCTGACTCTTGGTCTAAGTTTGTCATACTTTCGAGCTAATTCATAAATTAGCTTATCCAATTCGATACCTTCACAACAGACATGTTCTATTTTACGTGCACTGGTATACATATTATATTTTCACAACTTTGCAGTTAACTATTGAGTTTCCCGTCGGCAGTATTTGTCCGACAGTCGGTTCAGGGCCGATGCCGAGCTCGCCTGTCACTGCTTATCAAAAACATGTGCCAGCTCCTGGCAACATAACGGCTGACAACCACCATCCCCCACCTCACATCCGCAAAAAAACCAGTCCCATGCATGCCTCATACCAGGCTGAACAACATGCACACACGCATTGCTAGCAACTCACATACTCCAGTAAAAGTCTGCTTAGCTGTCACGATGCTCATGGTCGTACTATTTTCACACACGGAGTATGAACAGCCGGAGCCGTCACGCTTCAGTGACTACCATTCAACCCGCACCTAGACACAGCCTGATATAATTGGCCCCTTCCAGTGTTGCCATGGAAACCGATCTGCCCGCTATAATTACCCGTCCTGCCCTGCGCGCTCTTGCATCACGAGGTATTTTTACGACTTCCGTTTGACCGGGGCACTAAACGGACTGCAGTAAACAGTTAGGGTCAATATATATCAAGACTGCGATGTTTAACAGATAAAGTAACCGCGTATTTGCATACTTTACTAAATATGACCCTGAATATGACCAAGGGTCTTTGATATGACCCAAGGCATCATATTTTTACATGTATGCTTTTTTACTCGATTCATATCAGAAGTATACCTCCAGTGTATTATTATTATTTATACCGTCTATAGATGATATTTATTAATAATAATACATCTATAATTTTTATTTCATGTAAACTATCAATCAATTGGTATCTATCAATGGGCCCACTTGTTGCAAATATATGTATTTGACAGTTTGAAAATGGTGTACTTGACCTCAAAACGTATGCTTTTCCGATAAAATTATGATTAATGATATAGTATTTCATTTTCTGTTGCGTGCCGAGTAATTAATCACGGTTGTCCATACGCCAAAACGTAAACGTGTGCTTCACAAATAACTACGTGCATTTCTCTATGTTTCTTGATATTGGCTGTGAATAGGTCAAAACTATTTTTCATCATCTGTCATTCACATGTATTTTGTCCTATTAAAATTGTGATTGATGACAACAACAACAACAACACCAACGACGACAAAAACAACAACAGTGTAATATAATAAAATATAATATAATATAATATATATTTCCGTTCCGGTGCATTAGGGTTCTTTTTTCTTAAAAGGGTATTTTCTTAAAACAAACAGTTTGCTTTTCCCTTTTTTATTATGTCAATTGATATTAATCACGTATGTAGCTGTCTCTAATTCCTGTCACTAGATGTCGCCTCACATCAAATCACTCCCATGTTAAACTATCACTGTCCTTCACTATCCCCATCACCACCCCCAGCCCCCACCCATCCCATCCAATCTTGTCGCGAATGTCATTATCCCAGATATAATGAGAAAGCTACAACTTCATTATTGCAAAGTCAAACGCGGACTCTTGCCGCGATGGGAGCCGACAGATTCGTTCCCGGGATATTGGTTTTAAATTGACAGGTACCCGTCTCCCATACATAAGAGCTCTGAGGATGATCCTCAGGTCGGACAGGTGTCAGTCAAGACGAGGTCCATATCCCCACCCAACACCCCTGTCCCATGTCGGTGACGCGACGTCAAACTGTCAGTGTGCTGTCTACCAGCGGCGTCCCCGACTCTGAAACATGTGCCATCTTCATTTATTTCTTCTCTATTCTTCGTCATTCTCGGGAGTTTTTCCGCCTTCTTCCTCATGTCGTGGTACCGAGCTCCCCATGGTCATACTCGCCAGCAGACAGCCGAGCAGAGGCAAATGATCTTAATTTGTCCTGGCCCTTAAACGTGCTATCTCTCCTGAAAGACAGAAAAAATATATCAGAAGCATAGGGCAAAATTTCAATGGATTTGAGGAACAAGCGTGAATTATTAACGTTAACTTCTCTGATTCAACATTTTGTCGATGAACTAAAATGTAGCTTCTTTCTGGCCTAAAGCTAGTACAAATGTACTAGTATCCCCAATTACCAAAAGCAGAGTCAAAACCATTCTCGACTGTTTTCTGCTTGATACGATGATTTCCCGTTCATGTCGCTATGTTTTATCACTGCAAAACCATATGCATTCGTCATGAAACATTCCACCATCCACAACATCAATCATATTCTTCCCCCAATGGTCCAGAGTATTTTCGTGACTTGCTATTTTGTTGTGGAGATGTCCTTGATTTTTAAGAGATCAATAGCCTGCAAAGAATGTCAGGGTGTATTATATGGTAATAGCACGACCTTCAAACGTACAGAAATCAACTTTGGCATATTATCAAGTGACTACTCCAAAGCGCTTGCAAATGAACAGAAGTTCTGACAGAAACAACCTTGAACTTTGACTTGTCTTCGGGAACAGAAGAATAAACAATGTTCTTTCTTTTGGACACGGTATCGCTGTTTGATTTGGTTGTATCAAGTAATCAGGCTGTTTCTTGGGTCAAGTCCAGGGTGGCCTGAAAATGGCAAAAAGAATAGTTAGGCCTACATGGTAGGTCAATCTGCAGCGTTGGCCCATGGCAGTGCGCTTCGTTTGACAGCCGTCGTCTTTCGCATCGATGCACATCTATGAAATATGGGTTTAAATTCCAATTTATTCCGCGGCGCTGGGTTGCCATGGAAACATAACAAGTTTTCACAGATGAGTAACGCCTGTCGTTCGAATTTAGTCCCGATTTCGGCCAGCGCCGAGAGACAGAAGGACGCAAACTATTTCCGAAAAACATGCGCACCCAAGATATGACAGCTCATGGTCACTAAATCGGAAACCGGGCCTCCAGATTAGTACGAACTGAGTCACATATTCTGGTTGAATTAACAACTGCAACACCCAGATTGCTAAATCGAAAGAGAAAAGTTGTCAATACCAATAAAAATCACGAGATTTGCAATCTCCTGCATGTGGATTTAATCTTCCTACCTGTTTTTTTTTTACCGTTGAAAGATGCCGAAGATAAAACCATATGAATTTACAGGGTAAAAGAAGAATTCAAACTTGCGAGCCGACCCATCGCAGAAAAGGGACCCCATAGCAAGTGACAAAAGGAGCTGACCGCCCATGGACGACGCACGTGGCCACAAGTCTGGCGTCTCCGTGGAAACGACCACTCCTCTCTGGGGGACAGGAACACTTTATAAAACACGGACTTGCGGCCAGCCCACTTCTTCCCTCAAGCCGCAAGTTGACTCCGCCAATCGATACACAACGCTACTTCCTACTGCGATTTTTGCTGGTTCAATGACTCCGCTTTTTCCATCCCAGATGAAGAAATCACGAAGCCGATGACGCGTAAGTCGGAAACGGGAAAGCAATATCGACTCAGTGGGCTGGATTAGGCTGATCCCCTACGGGATTGAGCTGGCTTTATCCTCCCGTGTTGTGGACCTTTCATTGCAAGGACACAACCTCGTGCAACTACCGGGGTCGCGATACTGCACCGCGGGGGCTTTCAATTTGTCCGTGTTTGTATTTTCCTCGCATTTGTTCTTCCTTTTTTTCATCCGCCTGCTTCGATTCTTTAAACTCTCAGAAATACTTTTTTTCTTTTTTGCTACTCCTATCTTACATGTTTTCATTCACCATGATATTTTTTCTTTCTAAAATTTCCTCTACTTGCATCCACATTGTTGCTAGAAATAGAATATTTGATATTAGATACTATCTCCACTATTCTACACGGCAGAGAAAAAAATAGACGTTCCAGAGTTCGAGGTGAAATCTCTAAAATTAGTTGGAGGTAATACATGAGTTCGGACGCACTATCACATGTATGATTGGAAAGAGATCACGCACTTGACAAATAGTCTCAATTTTGCACTCGGTTGAGTAGTATGAAATAAAGGCATACCAATTCTTAATAATAAAAGTTGTTTTCTCCGACAACACGTTTGTAGTGGAGTCTATTGAATTATGTTATAATAATTTTGATTATGTTTTGTGTAAATTCAGCAATGTATATATTCGTCTGTACGTGACTAGTATAGTACGCTGAAGAAAAGCAGAAATAAAGAATAATTCCATATAAACAGTGAGTCCATACAGTGCTGCCATCATACGGCAATTTTCGTCACTAGAGGTCAAATGGCGCCCGACCGACTGACCCTAAGGTCAGACACACAGCAGGAAGACACGTGGGAGCACCATGGCAACGCCTGACCCTTCCTGCCCTCTGCACTCAGACTGGGTAGCTCTGCACGCGTCTCACCCAGTCCTCCCCCCCCCATTCAAACCCATCTGCCTCGACTGCATTGCATTTTTCATAGGGCTGAATGTATACACTATGATAATGTTAGTGACCTTAGGCAGTAATGTGTAGAAATTCTTTAGGTTGTAGCCCATAGGCTATGAAAAACAAATATGTCCACTTCGTAGCAGATAGGAACTGTTGTGTGTCCGTCTAGCCAGTTGCTATGGAAACGCATGACTAAACGATGTCTCCAGGGTGAACTGATAAAAGCCGATGAGACAGAAACCAGTGACGATGGAATAGACAGTACACAAAACATGGCATATGCGGATCTGCAGATATTGATGGAGACCAGAATTCCCGAGTATGCAAGAGATCATGCAGGCGGAACTCAGTACCCCTTTGCAGAAAGAATTCAGGATTCGGAAAATAACAGAGCAGGGGAAAATTAGTCGAGAAAAACTACTTTTGATATAGGCCAGAGCATTGATTGACACACTGTTTTGGCACCAGATTTCTTTCTCATTCTGCAGTTGTTCGCGAACTGACGGGCATCAGTTTCTGATGCTGGAGGGGGGGATAGGGTGTTGTGGGGAATGTCAGTCTCCGTCTGGCTTTGGGATGAGCGAAGGGCAAGATATAGACGTAGCAGACAAAAGCATCTGTGTGCAAGAGATGGGATTTTGATCCCCAAGTCTGTCCCTGTCTTGCAAGAAAGGCCCAAATTACAACAGCACGACATAGCTGCCAAGAAAACGGCGCGCAACTTCTGACAGATTCGGAAGTGGATGATTGACATGTGAGATTGATAAATGGCCACGGATCGATTGCAATGATGAGCTGCTACTTCTAGAAGAAATCTGCTCATGTCTTAAGTATACAGTGAACACGTCCGGACCTGCAAGGATAATTTGACAGGATAGTTATAGGAGTTTTCGCGAGGGTTTTTTTTTTCGTGTATTTTTGTTTTCCGAATTCTTCCAGTGTGGTTGATGGCGGTCTTCCCAAACAAAACATCTTCTTTTTTTCACATAGAGACACGATTAAGAATGGCGGTGATTTGTGTACCAAAGTGGAGTGAGATTATAATCCCACGTACTGGTCGAGATACATGTAAATGAAAATTCAACATCTGGAGGAGGGATGTGCATTTGTTGGTTACAGCATGGCGATAATAGGGTCAAATAACAAAGCGTGCTTATGATATCATGATGACATAGTCACGCTATATAATTTAACCCAGTTCTCATGTCCAATAGTTGAAATTTAACATTTCGTTTCCCCATCTCCAGTCGTTTCTTTGGACTTGCTGCTTCTGTTTGATCACGTGGTATGGTCACGTGAGCTAGTGACGTCATATGGTCTGATCACGTGGTCTGGTGGCGTCAGAGCCATGTTGTCATCACATTCAATATATACCTGTAGAGCAGAGCTTCTGTTTCGTCACCTGACACACACAAACCCGGGTCTACAGGGTATACTTGGAACATGCCATTCTCTGTCTCTCATCCGTGCCTGGTGGATAATTATATTTATATTATTTTCTGAAATTTTGAATTATTTATTATGATAGTTATTAGTATTTTCTGGCAAAGTTACTCAAACTTCATGAAGTAAAGATTTGATATATGTAATATCGATGATCCAAGATCTTTAAAATTTTATAGCCTATTTTATACATTTGTGTTGGGTTCCTCCCAGGAAAAGTTTGTGGGCGTTTTCTTGAAGTTAACCAAATCACGCCTACTTTGACACCTTTCGTGTTCCGATGTTTTCGAGTTCTCGAAGCTCAAGGTCACTGACAGTCAGCCCCCAAGGTCATCGTGTTATACTCTGTACATTCTCTGACGTGGAACGTGAAGGCTTACAGACGTTAGTTGACGTGTTAAAAGCATTTCTCCGGCGCTGGTTTTCACGAGGTTTCTCTTCAGTTGTCACTCAACACAGTACCACAAGTCAAGAATATCAATATGGCTTCTGAAAGCCGATCGGAAGGCAGAATATCGACCTCTTTTTTTAATTGACAAGGCTACCTCGCAAGAATTTCACGAAAACATCCAGGTATTCCAACTCTTTTTCACAATATGTCCCGCGAACGCTCTTCTTTCCTGTGAAATGCGCGTTACCTTTGGCAAGGTTGCAACTGCAAAAGGACTTGCACGCGTTTGCAACGCCGATATAACAGCTCATCTCTGCAACACCTTAGCAGTATTGATCGTCTTATAAGCCATTAGTAGCTCTAAAACGTGTAAGACATGCGTCGGTTTTGTTTGCAAACGGCAACGTGCAAATTTATTTAGGGGCAACAGATGAGCGTGTGTGTATGTTTAAAAAAATCACACCTTGCAGAAACATGTACGTGTTCTCTTTTGTGTGGAGAGAAAGCTTGAAAATGCGACATATTTCACTACTAATATTCCTGCATAGTATGGGAAGCAAACATGACATTTTTCGCCAACAATACGCTGTCCTCATTGATGTCTCTGAACGTGCTTGTATTCATATATTATACAGCACTTTATTCATGTGTTTCGTCATCATTATTTACTTAATATAATTATTTACATGTATAACGAATATCGTTCATCAGTATTCATATTTGGGGTATGAATCCGAAAATGGAAATCATCATTTCAAAAGTTGATTGTTATCTCTCTAGAATGCTTGAATTCTGTAGTAATTTTATGTGTCAAGGTCTTCAGCAAACACCGAAGTTTGTTTATCCAGATGTGTTATCCGACAACAGACAGGCAATAAAATAATAAAGCGAGGATAAAGCTGGAGGTTTCTGTTCCAGATTTCATGGCGGCCATCTTGGCCATAAAACCGTCTGTGTGTATACCTGGTTATGAGCGCACGCAACACACCGCACATGGTGGGCCAATTTTCCTCGATAGACTGAAGCAGGGTACCGTAACGGTCGTAAAAACTGACCCACTTGCAAGATGTGAGCCACCACGCCAGTATCACGGCTACAAATAGCGATAAAAAGTAAAGCAAAAGGATTTCATTTCGGCATCTGCTTGCATCAGAATGAACAGCATTCGTTGAGTAAAAAGCGGTTGACGCAACCGCCTCCGGCGGGAGTGGAAACCAGACAGTCGGTTCGACTGGAGCGAAAAATATGAAATTACAAACAACGAAATAACGAAAGGAACGACAAAACAACGGACTTTCATCCTACCTGTACGTGCACTCCAATACGCCCTTCCCACCGGCGGTATTCGCGACGGAATACGCGTACAGATTCGCCGAAGAGCGAGCCATTTTAACAAAGGCAGTTTTTCAGGAATTTTCAAAATGGCGGCCGTCTGCGGATTGTGTCTTTCGCCGAAGAGGGCCGCGTGATGTCAAGGTTACGTGCGCTGTGCTGATCTGCTGCTAGGGCTGTGAGAGAGACCGAGAGACAGGGAGGGTCGGAAAAGACTGGCTCACACCGTGTGAAGCTTTGCACTGTCTGCTACAGTTTCCCATAGCTGTTTTTTCCTTCTTCTTTTCGCTGTTTCTCCTTCCGTCACCTTCTACACTCTCATATTTTATCTGATTCAAATGTCGTCACCCCCGCCGCCTGCTCGCCAAGTTCACTTGTTCATGTAAAAGGGAAGATAAATTATGTATAAATATTTCTCTAGCATTTCTGTTTCATTCAAGAGTGCTGACGATATTTTGTGGAAATATTTCTGAAACATTCTTGTGTCTTTTTGATAATTGTCTTCGTTGAAAGCCTGATGAATCAAAGTACATTCAGCTATATTCTCTGGTTTGGCAAGTTTATTCATTATTTATTTAATTGGACTAAAACGGGTTTTGATTATTAGAGAATGTTCTGGCAATTTTGATGATGTTATACTACAAATGGATTCCCTTGGAATAGAGGGTGCAGGTAACCAGGTAATGACGTTTGTGAAGTCAACTATGTGAATTTCGATAACTTGTCAAACACCGAAAATTTGCATTGGATATTAGGTCTTGGGACACGGAGTGTAAAACATACTTTTTCACACGGACGTTCATCAGAACTATTGGTATATTTTGCGTAGGAAAGAGCTGATTGGCTATTTATTACATGGTAACACATGGCAATCAGAATTTCGAAATCGACCTGCCACTTTCAAACCACAAAATAACACCTCGAGGTTGAAGCGAGAGACACAGTAACGTTTGAATCAAGCGTTCAAGTCGATATTGTCTTGCACTTGACAACCACACCTGGTGTTGCCACAGAAGGTTTCAATGTGAAAAGGGCTCTATTTAAAAATCGTCATTTCAAGTGAGGAGAAAATCTGGCTTTGGTGTCGTGCGAATCGATGCAAGAAAAAACAACCTTGCACTGTTTTTATGGTAAAATGTGTCCAATATTCGAGAGGATTCCTTGGTGGTTCAAATGTCGCAAAACGGCTACCAAGTGGCGATGCCTTTGAAGTTGCTTACTACACAAATGCACGGTGACAACTAGTCAATGGTCATCTCTTAAAAGCTTGTCAAATATGATAAATAGCCTTGTAGTCAATGGTTTATTGCCGCCAGATGAAGACTTTAATTTTCGTCGTTGGGTTGCGTCGGTGAAAAGATGTTAGGGCTTTTATGTCATTTGCCTATCAAGTGCTTTTAATATTTCCATATTTTTTTTTCTTAAAATAAAAACTGTTGAATCCTATTTGTGGTTGCTATGTGGGCGAGAAATCTGTAAAGTGCTATAATATTAGAGATACAAACTTCATGAATTTTCGATTTTCATTCTTCTAGCATTAGTCAAAAGTTTACGGTTTTAAATGAAACAGTTCATTTCAATTGTGATATTTTTACCAACGAATTATTTATTTTTTTCGCTCGTTGTCTTTATATTCGAGTAATTTTATAAATATCGATTAATTGGATATTGCTTAAGCTCTAACTATAATAATTTTCACGTTACTCGTTACAATATTTATTTGACATTAAACATATTTTTAACATTTCTAACACGATTTTCCCAATAGCTAAAACCAATACTTTTATATTGTATGTATTATATGAAAAATACATTATTGTTTTACACTTCGACTAATAATTTGGGTTTGATCATGTATTTCACCAAAGCTGATTCCTTATCTTGTATACAACGAAATATATTCATTTTTCCATCACACCAGAAACTGTTCCACTTTGAGTGCAACATTTATTGCCCTCATTAACCTGAAGAAAGGATATTGACAGACTTTTTATGGTCCCAGAATACTTCACTTCACTGCTGGACTTAATTTGACCTAGATATCATTAGCGTGCCAGGAATTTTTATGACGAGTTCAAGACAGATAACAAAATTGCTTTGCATTGGAACGTCAAAAAACATGCATAATTTATGTTTACACCTGTGTTCAAACGAAGAGTGTAGATGAGAATTGTATCTTTGTATGAAACGACATTTAAAATGGAAATTATTCTTAAATATGGTTTGATATCTAATTTACAGTTTACTTTTCTATTAAGTGTCAGAATTAAAATCAAACAGTACATGGAAAGTACACACACTATTGTGTTATTTAAAAATTCGAATTATGGGGAAAGTAAATATTACCCTATTATATGTGTACATGTATAAATTTCAAGTACGAATCCACGTGATATTTCTATTCTGCCAATTGTTGTTTTTGTCAGAATATATATTGAATTTTTCTAGGCGACTGTGCCAGGCGGAACACGAAAACCATAATAGCACAAAGGACCTTGAAACTGTCCGTTTTGTCGATCAACGAACAATTTGCTCTGCATTCCTACCAAATTGCACAAAAGAGCATTTGTTGTCATTTCTGAAAGCCAGAATTGGCTTGCAGATTTGGTGCAATTAGCTTGCAATAATAGAAAGCCATTTATGCATTACATTTCGCAGGGTCTAATAATATATTCATTGAGATAATAGCCCTCCCAGTGTTATCATGTCAAGTCTAAAAAACCGAGGGGATGTGAGTGAAACAGGGCTTTAGATATAAAACACCAACTTCCAAACACAACTCACCTCCCTTATCACGAATACGATTATAGCATATTACAATGGATTGGCCCCTGTTCTATAAGGAGCTACATAGAAAAAGACCCACAGCCCCTAGACTGTACCAACAACTAAAGCCCCTGTAATTTGGCTCGGGGTTTTTCCCTCTGCCTGTATCCGTCCTTCTGGAAAGAGCTCGCCGACAATTCAATTGGACAGAGTGGAGTTGATCCGTCCTACGTGTTTGGATTCATTCCCTTGATTCTCCAGTCTAACAATCTGATACTTCAAGATAATTTTGTAGTGATACGAAAGAGCCACACCCCCCCCCCCCCCTTCCCCGGAACTTTTGACGAGCGTGGAGCCAGCGAAAATTGACGCCACCCCGCATGAAATAGGCAAAGGATGATCAAAGCCAGTGGACTCCCGAGATGGGTAATTTCGACCGACGCAAAACTTCTTCTGACTGACAGTTTTCCATTAAATTCGATTCTAGCCAGCGGTTGTCATAGATTCTATCACGCGCATTTTGACAGGATGACTGTCGGTTTTGTCTGCTAGTCCGTGCTACTTTGACCTGAGGTTGCCGCTACGCGTTGGGGACTTGGATGTGGTGGCGTACAAGGCGTATCTCCCGAGAGGGCTTGGACGAATAACTGACGTTATAATGATAGGGTTTTTGTGCATTTGCCAGACCCCAATTTTTTGCAGGGACGTCTGTCGTGTCGCGGCCAGAGACATCGACTTGCTGCACGATAAAACAGAAAAGAAACAAAGAACTGTGCTCATGTTTTGTTGGCCAAGCTAAAAAGTCAGAAACGGAAAATGAAAACCATTTCGCTGAGTTTTTGTTCAGGTGTCAAACTTTTCTGCGAATTTTCACGAGAGTATTGTCAGTTTAGGATCTCGTGTTCACTAGGAATTTAAATTATGCATTCATGTTGCCATTGTGAACTAGGCGTGTTTGACATGTGTCCTGGCACGGCGCAGAAAACATTACCATCT
The DNA here is from genome assembly GCA_949152475.1 of Terebella lapidaria. Taxonomy (NCBI): domain Eukaryota; kingdom Metazoa; phylum Annelida; class Polychaeta; order Terebellida; family Terebellidae; genus Terebella; species Terebella lapidaria. The sequence continues at coordinate 6,235,234 of OX424567.1, forward strand.
GAAATATTTATGTTGCCAAAAAGTAGTTAGTGATGCATACGCTAGATGGCGCTGTAATCGAACGCATACATGTTTTCCAAAACACTGGTAAAAGTTATATTGTTTTTATTGAATAATGCAAAGGAGTTTGGGTGATTGTCGTTGATTCTACTATTAATGGTATCTTTATTACCATATTTGACGTTATGGAATTTAAAACTATATAAGAAATCAACTGAATCTGTGCATTCGTTGAAAATGATTCACAAATATTCACAGTTAGTTAATGGATCATAGTCAAGCACAATGTTAATGTTAATCAAATAATAATAAATAATAATAATAATAATAAAAACAATATGTTCAATTCCTAATTGTGGAAGTAAATTAACAGCATAAAAACATAATATACCACTTCAAAACCACAAGTACGCTTGGAATATATCACATCAGGTCATTCGGAAATTGTTCAGGGGAAAATACCAACTAAATCAAAGTCAAATTAGTGTCTATCTAGTTTGATTTGATACTATCTGTTATTGCCAGAGCCGATTTGCGTCCCACTTCACGTAGCAGTGACAGAAGACTGGCCAGCCCCCCCCCCCCCCCCCGCCATCCTCCTGTCGGCCCAAGGACAGTGTTAACATGGCCCTTCAGACCCCAGATTCATCCATCTTCGTCCAGACTCGTCCAACAGTGATTCTAATCTGCGCAATTGTGTTGTTTATTTTGATAGGTCCGCGAGAGAGATACAAGAAAATTCTCTACATATCCAAAAAGATGCGAGTCGACGGTACCATCATGTTGTCAATTTAAGTCCGGAACGAATCACGATGCAACCAATGTTGGTAGCATTTTTCTTTTTGGAAAGTCATTTAGGGGAGCTTTGAGCGACGTGGACGTCCATAGAAAATGTCATGTAGACGAGCTTTTTTTCTTTTAATAAGCCCGTGAATACGTATGTTGTTTCGAAGCCCATCCGTAGCTTGCCGCGTCAAGAAGTTTCCCTTCGGCATCACATCAACGTTTTTTTTCTCTTTCCAACATCCACGAAGCGCTGATTCAAGCTGGCTATTTACATCAGCCGGCGTCTGGGCGCACATCCGTAAATTGAGCTAACAATTTAATTATTTCTCTTTGTTAGTGGAAAGTGGCGTTTTATGTAATACCTTTTTACGTCTTTCAGTAAAAGTTCACAATTACCGAGACGCTCGTGGAAATACCTCGCCAGTTTAATGGTGCCGCTTTTGTTGCTGATTTTCACCAAGTCACGATTTTTAGGTTTTTCTTTTTCTCTCTATTTTCCACCAAAACAAGTAAAGCTTTTTCGCATTATCTCCTGAGTCATAACAAGGAAACAACAACAAAATACTTTTAACACAATAACACAAACATGTGATAAAATTAATAATGATGAATGACTTTTATGCCATAAATATTACCAAATTATATGTGTCTATTTGAGCCCGCTGTGAAACTGGAAAAACACGCGGCAAATTTGCAGTAATGATCGCCATTTGATAGCCTACACTGCGTATGTTTTATCGGATTTCCTTTTGCGGTAACAAATAATAATTTATTATATATCTGGCAGCTCCAACATTGTCCAATCCGGACCTGGAATTTCTTAAACAAAGTTCCCCATTGGCCAGCGTTTTTTCACAACCATTACCTCAAATACGAGCTCGTTTGTCTTCCAAAAACAAATCTATAGCCAACTTCTTGTACTATAATAAATCAAGTGATACACGGCTGATTGTAGTTTTATAGCCATTAGCCTGCACCCAGGAGTTGTTAGAAAGATTGTTTTGGTAATTGCCAGAACGCCGGGTCAAACCAACCAAGTGTCGTTACGGCAGTAAAACATAACTTTCGATCACTTATAGCGAGCTATAATCGTTCGCCAAATGGAGTTTTATGGAGCGACCTTTGACCCGGGGTCACGTGATTTCTTGCCGAGGGCGACGCACGCGCAGAAGCTAAACACCGCGTGATTTATGGAACATTCAGCCACCTTAGCACGTCGAGTTATCGTATTGGGCGGAACATTTATAGCCAGACTTTGAGTATGATTGAGTATTTGATTTGGTGAATGGATATAACAGGTTGTTCCGGGTTAAATGACCCGAGATATTGCTGTGTCGTGGGATGCACATAAAAATGGCGTTTATTGGCAATAATTGGCCAATAGAGGACTATCATTTGTCAATGCATTAGCACATGTAAACAGTATATATTTTTTGGTTTTTTTTGGAACCGAAATTGCTATTCGTATTGCATGAAACATTACAAACACTTTGAAAGTTAATTTGGGAGAAAAAATATACTTCTTTAATTTGAATTGCTCTACAATAAATGTCATAAACACACACAGATGTAGATTCAACTGATGCAAAATACCATATCTTCCCATATTTCTGATGAATAAAATAGTCAGACAAAACCCACATCTAATATCAGAGAAGCATCGTGGAAAGCACCGTGTTTCCTGACTAAAGTTACACCCCCCCCCCCCCCGGAACCCCACTCACACTCCCTACTCCCACAGCAAGCAAAGACAGCTCCAGGTGTCCCTTAGCAGAACCCCCCCCCCCCCCCCACGACACTCCCAGATGTTGCCCAGACAACACCAGAACGCTCACCCAATCACCCCGGATAGACAAGGGGTGTGGTCGTATGACGGATGATTTATAAACGTGTCGCACTACTGTATGTGAGCTCTGTATTTGGCCCAGCCCTACCCTCCCCCCACCCCCTTCATCCTTCCGCCCCTTCTCCCAAACACACAATCGGTACTGAATCCTATACGTTTTTACAGTACAGTGTTTTTGCAGACCTTATAGTTTTATACTTGTGTTGTCAGCACCATCACCGTCAAGAATATGTCGTTGTATTATAAATAATTTAGACAGGATCCAATGTGCCACGATGGTGTGTTATTATGTCAAAGCTGTGGCTTAATGGAATTGTCTTCCAACTGTTATCGCCCGCGTGAAAATGTCGATAAATATTGCATGGTAGTAAAGTGTTTTGTTGATCGGGGGCCACCGCAGAAAGTCCATGAAAATTATATGACATATCCATTACCAAGCGCATTGTATAGATAAAAAGGAAATTGTGTGTTTTCTAGTATTTACTTGACATCCATGTTAATACATTGGTGTTTTCATCAATATTTAAGACCAATGTGTGTTTTAAATGACTGTTTATACACAATAGATTTTGGATCAAGAACATGCATTCAATCATATAAAAAACACATAAGATATACACTCTCAAACAAACAAATAAAAGAGAGAAAAAATGGATCGGTTTTGTACTTTTTCACCGCATGAGGGCAGCACAGTTGCTCGAGATGGTACACAACCTACTAACTATCGATGACTTGTCGAAACACTGCGGAATCAGTGTTCTGGATCTAAGTATTCAGGTCACGGCGCGTGCGCACTAATCAATGTCAGTCACCGTAGGTAACCAGATTTTTGCCTCGCGGAGGCAAAACACGTATCGATAGAATCTAGCTTCGTGTTTACTTGAGAAAAGCCACAACATTCCTAGAGAGATGCCAAATTCTATGAAACAAGTTTGCAGGGGACGGGGGGTGGAGATACAATACTACAACACATGGAGCCTATATTCGCAAGCGTGTGTTTGTGAAGAGGGGGGGGGGGGGGAGGGGTGCGTGGAGGGGGGCAACGCAAAGCAAAAAAGAGAAGGCCAGTGTATGTTGAGGTGATACAAGTCTCATGCAGCAGTTCAATGCCCAGAGGTCAGTCATTTATTATTCTGTCAAAATCGCCCGCAGTTGGTCAGTCAAGTCTGAAGTAGCGAGGTCCTGTCCATGTGGCTGGTTGCCCTCCAGGGGTCCAAAGGATCATAGCTTGGAGGCAGTAAACACACGGAACAGGGGCGTGTGTGTGAGGGAGGAGAAGGGGGAGCAGGATAGAGGCTGCAACATGTTTTTTGTTCGATCGGAAATACGCCATGATCTGCAGTAGCGAGATTGAGATGTGTACGTTGTATGGTGGTCAGCTGTGTTTCGAATACTAGAACGAATATAGTGAATTTGCAGATGGCCTTTTCGAACCAACGAACTATGGTTTGAGGATCATTTTAATTTATTGAATTCAATTCGAAATTTAATGCACAGAAAATGTAGACGTGAATTTAATAGCTAGCGAGTCGTAACGAAATGTTGCTTTACAATTTGGTGAAAAAATAAAACGTACTCCGAAGTGGGAAAATTGATTGACCAAAAATGAAATTGGTGCTTCATAAAACATAAAGTTTTATTTTTAACATTTATCAAGTTCTGATCAGGTCAATGACAGGTCATTTTCTGACGACCCAATAGAAAATGCAAATTTGGCAATAGTGTGGGACACATTTCGAGATGGTTTTACAATATGCCAAAGAGGTATTTTTGGCCCTTACTAAGTATGATACGTATATTCGGCCTTTTAAAATAGTAATAGGTTTCGTCTTGGTCTTGATTTATGCACGTGTATTCTGGAAAAGATATCGTAAAATAAAATAATACAATAAATTTTAACTTTGTTTTATGGTAATTATTTTTGATACACATGAACAAAAAGCAACATGAAACTGATATTAGATTATCACAAGGCATTAGTTATTTATTCTGTACAACGACAATATCTGTCGAACGTTGAGTTATCTTGATTGGAAGTATATATTTTTTTGTAAGTATTTACTTTGTATATATAAACATGGATATATTTGGATTGGGGAACACTCATGTTTTATATCCAGTACATAAATGATACAGGTGGGCCTACTGCTGACCGTTAATAAAGAAAAGTACAGGAGAAAGATCCACCAAGAGACGCAGCAGGGGGTCAAGCAACACGAGCTTCTAATCTTCACCCGGTCAAGGATCAACCAACACCACTCGACCCGCCCCCTTCAAATCCGGACCGAATCTGTCAGTGGTACGAAACGTCGGGCGGAATCTGTCAGTGGTACGAAACGTCGGATCCGCTTATCCCGAGATCTGTCAGCTGATGGTCGGGATATCGTTGGTGATCGGACCCTTCATCGATGGGTGGCGAGGGGAAAGGGGGTTTTAGATGAGTATCTGATCGGGAATACGATCCAGGAAGGAGATAAACCAATCCAGGTGGGCTTCGAGCGAGCTGAGATGATCCGGAACGGCATGTGATGGCTTGCTAGAGCCAGGTAGCGGTTTGGGGGAGAGAGAGTGAGTGAGGAGAGAGGGGGAAACGTGAGAGAGAGTAACCTAGGTTTCTTTTTTTTTTGTTTAGACCGGGTGTTTTGAGAGGTCATTGGTGGGATGTGAATGCTGAGAATCAACAAGAAAGAATAGAGAAAACTCTAGTCTAGTAGTGGCAATAAACTGGTTCTTGGATGAACGCAAAACAAAACTAAAACTATGCAAAATACGTGAAGATATTTCCGCTCATGGAAGTAAACTCAGGGAATCGGTTGAGTCTTTCAAACATATACTAGGCCTATATGTAATTGTCGATGCACTTTTTTTCTCAAGAAGATAATAGTACGAAAATAAAAAACACAAAATCACCTAATTAGCATCTCTATGCATTTTCTAAACCTGAGAAAAAACAGAACTATGAAAAAACTCACAAAAATCATCCATTTACATATCGCTTTCGAGTCAAAGCCGAACATAAAACAACATGGGGTCGCATCTTTCACCGCGGACTGGGGCCCTTCGGTTCCTTGCGAGGGAGGCAATAAATAAAATCTGCTCATCGGTCTCGACAGTTTTATGGACACACGGACCCACTAACTGCTAAAAGTTGATCCTAAGGGTGGTCGTTTATGGGGGTCAGGAAGTGCATCTTCAATAGCTCTGCACCTCCAGTCCGGTATTTCCTCGTAGGTGCATACAAATTTATCATGCAATGTTTTGGTTCTGCCAAAATTGGTCGTTAACGGGGTGTCTTGAAGGAGTTTGGCTTCTTGCGGATTTGTGGATTCCGTTGCTGCTCCCTTTCCATTGCATTGTAATAGTGTTACTGCATGTATATCAGTGTTGCATTTTATGATTCCATTTTAATGTTCAGTGCTGTTATGTAACAAACGGCCTAGGTTGTTTTCCGGAGAGTATTGTGAACTTAATAATCATGTCAAAGTAAAGAGCAAATGCAAAATTTCAGAGAACTCAATCGAGGTAAATTTAGTCACATTTGGACAACTGTGGTGTGTATATGTGTATATGTAATGAAAATGTAACGAAAATGAAATAAAAAGTGTCTGACTAAACAAATTCCGGAAAAAAATAGCACTTGACGTGAAATTGATAGATTGAAATCATACCGCCTTGTCTTGTTTTACCAAGGGAGTATCCTATGTCAATATGACCTTGTACAAGGACCCACCTCTGTTCAATGTCTCGTTCTGCCCCCAGGGAATACTTCTCTCTGTTGGAATGTCACTCTTTAGTAGTAAGGCTGCATTTATCTATATCTGGATTGTTTCAGTACATTTTTATAGGAAATTTCATCGATTGAGGAAAAGTAGAACAGAAAAAAACGGAAGTTCAACGCTTTTCTATAATCATCGCAAATTTGATGCAGTGCAATGAAATTGTGTACTGGTTGTTGGATTACAGTGAGGTGCAATATTGCGTGACTGACTTGTACAGTTTTATTACTGCTAGAATTTTCAACAATTTTAAATTCTATAATCTAAAAAAATGGTGATAATCGATTTAATCGTTGCTTATCATGGTACGACCTTGGATGCAATATTGCGTGATTGAATTGTGCAATATTATTACTGCTAGAAATTTCAACAGTTTTAAATTCTATAATCTAAAAAAATGGTGATAATCGATTCGACTGTTGATTATCATGGTACGACCTTGGTGTACAATATTGGGAATAATACACCTTCACAACTCCCCAAATACACCAATCATCATGTGACCTTGTACCTTCTGATGAGAAACAGATTTCAGCAGGGTTCGTTGACTGAACAGGGAGAGAGGGAGGGATACCCAAATAGTAGTTCTATCATTCGTGATTAATGTCCGCATAGCGTGCCTCAGGTACCAGGCGAATCAATGATTGGGTTTTGAGTTATTCAAGCAAAGGTGGCCCTGTGATGTTCGTCATTTGATATTGACGGGGGATTATATTTATGTCAGGTGTCAATACATGTCAGTTTTCAAACTTTCTCTTGTTTGTGACATCCCAATACCTGGATTTCATACAGTCCATGTCAAGTTAATCAATTCTGATCAGAGATTGTTAGTCGTTTTACTGTACATAACAATAATATCATCATTTCATATTAATATTCACAGTGTATCTTCATGGAAGATCTATAAAAATGGCTTATCAAAAGTGTTGTAATCAGGCCTAAACACTATTCATGATGTTATGATATATTTCGACATTTATGATACTATTTTGCCCTCAGACTCCAAGTTATCCATTGACTCCACGCTAAATAATTATGACGCTGAAATAATCATAGAAATCACAAAGGGATACCGTCTGCAAAATGGCGACACACCCTCAGAATGGTGCAAACAGATAAATAGTAACACCATATTCATGTGTGCCTTTTCATGTGTTTCAAGCAAGATTTTTCTGATTGTATGAAACCCTATAGATGAAATCGAGGTGAAAGAACAAAAGAAGGACTGTGTATTCCACTTTTCTAAATCACATATTTTACTCGATATCATTTAAAAACGTGTACACTTGTGCTACATCCGGTACTTGTACATTGGATCAGAATAAGACAAGTGTGGGGTACGATGTTTATTTGCAAAGCTTCTCATCAAGCAAAAGACCTTGGTGTCTCAATGTTTCGATACTCGTGTCACATGTGAGAGAAAATTTCCGCACATCTTTCCCTCTCTGTTTTTTTTTTTTTGGGGGGGGGGGGAAGGATTCAATTGGACCAGAGTATATTTTCAGAAGTGGTTGAAGAAAACAGCAATAAATTTGGACACTGGGTTACAGTAATTATTTTTCCATATGAAAAATTATGTTTTGTTTGAACTCAAAATGCGTGATCTTGTGTGATTTAATGTCCGTAAACATGTTCCGCTTGTATGTTTGAAAATGGGGAAAAAAGACAAACTATGTACTGTTATTGATAAAACAATCATGTTGTTGAAGACTGGAATCGATCTAAATAATTCACTGTCAACTCTCTCTATTGTTAATCGCATCATTACATCGACTGCAAACAATCGATTATTAAAACATCATGTGTGAAATATTATGCTATAAATCGATGTATATATGTGTGTCGAAAATTCAGACATTCTTCAAAATGAAAACATTCTTTTAGCAACAAACTTGCATAATAAGATATCCTATATTTTTTGTTTTTGCATTTTGACATGCACGAACCGTGGTACATATGCAATCGATGTACAATACAATCTTTCACGGGCTCTTCCCAAACTCATACTTATGAATTTGTTCAACCTAATTTTACAAAAAAGCTATTTAATTATTAATCCTTAATTATTCATACTCAGATTGTCACATTTCTTATTTTGCAGATACGGATCAGGGGCGTGAACTCGTGGTTACCACGACAACCGAACCAATCTGTCTTGATGACACCATTGACAAAAAACGAGGACGCCACGGAAACTCCCGAGCGTTCCCGAAGACGACTGTCGTTTCCGAGTGACAGAAGAACGATAGAAGATCCCTATTCTTCTAGTGGGACCACTCCTTCGGAATCGGCGGGGTGCTATGAGGTCAGCATGTAAGGATAGGGGGTATTGGTGGCCACTGACTCGTGGCGATATGGTGGGTGGAATCAAGGGGGGTCCCTGCGGCTAAAGTCCAGTTCTTGCACGTTGCCATCGATACTGGTTTAGCAGCTTGTGGCCACCCTCCACCCACCCTACCTAGAAGCCACCGCCGTTCTACGGACTGCGAGATCAGCTGTATGCCCTCGGGAAAAAACAACGATTGAACCGGGCGACCCGTGCAATGCAAGATGCTGGCATTGAGAGAGAAAAAACTCCACGTGCTGTGCTTGTTTACAACTTGGAGTGGTCCGAAAAAGAATATCGAAGAACTTTGATAGGATGGTACTACGGCGATAATAAACCACCAAAGAAGTGATCAGACAAGGGCCTTGGATAGAAAGGTACGTGAACATCTTTTCACGTTGTGTTTGTCGCAGTCAATTTGTGGTTGGGGTAGTTAATGCGTTTTTAATGTGATCGTTCAATTGGTCAGTTTATGGGATACATATGGGCTAAATATATCGATACTTACCGTGTAAATAAGCGAGTGACCATTATCAAAGGAGATGCCCATGTGTTGTAATTCAATTTCCTCCTTGCTAGTTAATAAATCCAAGAGTAATCCGCATATAATCGAACCTTCTTTGGTATTCATAGATTTATGCAAATATACTGCTCATGTCTTCATTGAGGTATCACTATTCTCCCTTTCTTTGCTATGTTGTGAACAGCGCCATTTTTTCATGCTCGTGTTGTGAAAATCGCTATTTTTATGTGAAGTCATTAACATGTGTCTATGTTCACCCCTGGTCTGTATAGGGGGTTAAGATGTGGGGTCGTAAAACCATGCAGCACGTCGGTTTGAATTTCCCCTTCATGACTGAGGTTAAAACGGTCGGAATCGTAAAATCATAAAGATGTATTGCTTCTTGTCCAAGGCAGCAGTAATAATTGTAGGGCAGTGACTAGGACCCCCAATAAAAACGACATGGCGATTCTATAGAAATTGCAGTCGACAGGAAAACACCAGAGAGGGATGCATTCACAAGGAACTTTATTGTTTCAAGCGAGTGGCAAAAATCGAGCCACACAAAAAGATCTGTTAAGAAAACTCGGGGTCAGCACCGAATGGTCATTTCATTTTATTGCCTTTCTTTGTACGTGAAAGAAGAAAAGAAAAAGATGCGAGCGAAGGAATCCTTTCTGCCGATCACAGGTGTATTTATTATTGGTAGCGGGTCAGGTCATTAAAAATCAGGAATGCCCAGCTCATGAATTTGTATCCAATTTATTTTACCACCCACTGTTTCTAGCTGACTGTCAGCATGTCAAAACCAGATCACTCACTGAACGAAACACATGGTTTGTATTTTACTTATACTTGAAAGGACCTTGTTAACAAGAAACCTGAATTTGACATCTTATAAAGAAAGATATCTTTACGTGTACAAAATGAAATCGAGAAAAAAATCTGCCCCGAGGGTATATAATAAATGAAACATTTCAAAGAAAACTTTTTACAAACTTTTCACAAGTTTGTTGAATTTCAGACCCTTTGGACATTTTTCCAATAATTACCATATAGACAGATATAAATATATTTTATAAATATAAGTTGGTGATGTATATTGGCCTACACTTGAGCTGTCAGAGTGTACATAAGCGTGACATCAAGTTGACGCGGGTGTAATATATCACATACCTCGAGATATTGAGGTTTTTATACGACGTTATATGGCCCGTTTATTGATGGTAACAGACTTGCTCACAATATAATATGTATGTAATGATGGACGTATGTGGCGATTGTTCGATGCGATATAACATGTGGTTGTGAAGGAGTTGTTCCCAGTAGACCCGCCCACTTTTATATCAACACTCGCGCTTCGCTCCCAAGGTCTCCCATACTTTGTTATTGTTGTTCCTGTGCCTCTGCGTTTATGATATTAGCTCGTATAGTTGACATCACTTCGCTTCTAGCAAAACTCGAACCTGTCAAAATTGCCCAATGATTTTCCAATGTATCTTTTTACGACAGCGGTACACGTGTATATCCAGGCGTAATTATACCCTTAGTTGTAGCAATTTGTAGAGGGTTGCAGATGTTTTTCCTATATTGTACACTTGTATATTTGTCGAACATCATATCTTTTGTCTAAAGTGTGTTAGAAAGCCCAATGTTCAGTAGAATTTGGACGATGAAAAATTAGTTTGGATATTGTAAGCAGAATTTGGAACTCATTTCTTTCTTGAGAAATGAATTCAAATTTTATGTTATTTAATTGTGACGGATCAATTTCGATTTTGTGCTGTTTGCTATGCAATCAAAACAACATTGAATGACATTTTATATTTAATGTGGAATATAAAGTTCGGAGAACGATCCACAGCAAGTAAGTAAATCGATTTTATGAACCTAAAAATCGGAGATATTTGCATCGATATTGGAAATGATTTTCATGCTGAATTCTTTCCTGAAAGACATGCCATTGATATTTGTATCATTAAATACTTTTACATGTATTACTGCTATTGAACAAAAAAATCTTAAAAGAACATTAAAATTTGTCTTTAAAATGATCATGTGTTTAGCTATTTACTCCCTTCATCAACAATTAGTACATCGTTGTGCTCCCAAAGCTACTTTGGCGAAGGCGAAAATTTTTGTTCATATTTGTAAAAGGATACTTCCTATGCCAAATATCCATTTAATATATTTCCTTATTTTTCATTATAGTTTTAACTAAATACATGCCGATCCCGAAGAGGAAGACACACACATAAAACCTGCTTGTTTAGTCGCAGCTATAAAATATACACTGGGGTTGAGAAATCGTACATCTTGAGACCTGATGGTTCATCACAAACCACTGACTCTGGCTTGTAAGAAAGGATAGAGAGAGGGAAAAAAGTTTTATTTCTTTGTACTCATTTGACTTCGTTGCTGAGTCTCATTTACAAGTAACTCGTGAATAGAAAGCAGGAAAAGAGTGGAACATCAGAAACAGAAGATGAACGATAAAGAGTGTGTTGTATAAAATACGAACCGTCTCCCGAAAACGTTACCTGCCGAGGTATCTAGGGTATATAACATACCAGCTTGTGAATAAAAAATAGCGATATCTTATCAGCGATACACCTCGCCTATAGCTCAGTTAGGGGGCGCCCTCCAAGAGGAACTCTTTGAATCACTTAGCAAAAAGGTAACCGCACCATCACCCTTCACTCACAAAAACCCTCACCCACCGTGCCCCTCAAATTCTACCCATCCCCCCCCCCCCCCTCACCGCCACCCCAGCGATTTCTCACACCGCTGATCTGGGCCTATCATAAGATTGATGGATGGCCAGCGACATGTCAGTTTACTCGTGTGGTGGTATCCACACTGGACCTTAGCTGCGTACCACGTTCTCTAGGAGTGGGACTCATACTGATCCAACTGGACCCCACTATACCTGGCCTAGCAGTCATAGGCTACATGGAGATTTTGAACTAGAGAAATATGTAGTATATTTATAAAAAAAATCGTGGATTTTCGGATAGCTGTCGAAAGTGACATGGAGTGACGATAATGAATTGATCGATTCGATGAATGTTTTCAATAGCGGACGAGCGTGCATGAGTGAGACAACGGGGTGTTTTTTTTGGATTTCAGTGGCATGTTCTCAACAGATCGGAATATGAAGCTATAATATTGGCAACAGCACGCTATAAATTATAATGCGCTGCTAAACTCAATTGATACACGGTAACGATTTTCCTAAGGCTCCAAGGCCGCTCGCCTGCCCCCTAACCATTGGTAGAGCACGGATCGAGGGAATAACATACCGTGCGTGCGTTTATATGTATTATTGTATTTTTGTGCCCTTCGCTTCTGCAGTATGTCATGTGGCTTGATGTTTATGGTTGTATTATATTTCCATATTGTTGTTAAAACTTCAGAGAACATCGACTGGACCGCTTGGAATAACCTATAAAAATCGACTCTGACATTTGAGGATACATTGAAGAATCAACATTAGCAGGCGCGCCATTGCAAGGTAAATATTGGTAATATTTATTTGATTAGAAAGTTGAATTGAGTCTCAGATATGACTATTGAAAATTTTTTTGAGAAAAAAAAAACATCGGCTTTATTTCATTAAAAGACAGGTAAAAGTAAAAGGTGTGTAAAAACATAAAACAATGTATGTATACATTTTTTTATATTTTTTGCCAATGTCAAAATTTCGTTTATTAACTCGAGGAGTTGTCTGAAATTATATTTGTAATTGTGACTGACTCTTATGGATTATACAACGCATTTGCATTATGATCAATAATAATAATAATAATAATAATAATAATAATAATAATAATAATAATAATAATAATAATAAGTTAATAAAATGTAATTAACGTTGGAGTAAATGAGCAATAAACAATGAAGCTTATTATATATCCTCATCATTCAGATGGGAGTATGAATGATAGGTGTTTTGTGTATTTACTTATAGAACCGAGGATGAATTACTCAGTTTCCAAGTACCAACCTTACTTCAATATTATAGTATAAGTGCTCGCATTACAGTACGTGAAATAACTACATGATCATGCAGACTGAATAAATGTAAATGTTTTCAAGTCATGACCCGTTATGATCAGATAACTGATGCACAAGAAAAACTCACATGATTTCTTCCTGTGTGATTTGTTTTACAAATATCGCAAAATGCCAAATAACATAAAAAAATATCAAGTGCAACAAACATAAACTAATAATACATACGATGAAAAACAACCGCATAAATTCAGGTCCCATATATTATTCTAGACTTGCTTATATTAGATTTTTTTCTATGTATACCTGTAAACAGCATGCAGTGTTTATCGGTACCAATTTTTATCTATTTTTTGTGTGTTTTGTATGAACGCGAGTTTAAATAGATTATAAATTATTCGTTGGGTAGCGCCCCAAATAACCATGAAAACACCCATAAACTATACTTTCGATTCATCATGACAGGTACAAATGTACATTTACCGAATAGAACAACACGCAATGATTAAATATGTGTTTGAACAAAAAGAAATCAAAACAAAGGATGACGGCTCTTCGAAAACTAATTTATTTCTCGTCTCTCTCCCCTCTCTCTCTCTCTCTCTCTCTCTCTCATTTCCAACTTTTACACAGGAAAGCACAACGCAATATCAACTATTATCTCATATTGCAATCGTGCAAGACACAACTCATTTGACAGTAAATTGGCTTGACCAGCCAACAAAGTCTTCACTAATACGGACGAAAGTATCATCAGGGGATTTTAATACCCATTTTCACCTACTATCGGAGACCAGTGGTCAATCCAGTGACCATTCTATTGTCTTTAGCGAGGTAGGTAAGCGGCCATCTTTCATCTGTCTTTGTTGATGGACGTCTGTTCAATCGGCGTCTTTACAGATCGTTACATTCTCATCGCTATTTATTTGGTGTGGAAGTTCTCTCATTTTTCAACTTCCAAATTCGATGTCATTCGATATCAGTTTTGCACCTGTGAAAATAGATTCAAAATGGAAAATAAGAATCGATGGATGAGATATAGTGCAAAACTACTCAATTGTCAATTTGTCGTGTCAATTTCTTCTCGGGTCTAGTTATCTCCAGGATGAGCGTTGTAACGGCTTCCTGTCAAGGGTAGAACACGTGCTAGTGACGCGTTGGGTTAGTCAGAGAACATCACCCATCTCCCGTCACTGGGAGTTAAGATTAATCACCGTTCAACATTCACTCACCTTCGTATGTGTATCTTGAAACATTTGCTTGTATTTATGCATTGATCACAGAAACTGAGGTCAAGATAGCAGGACATTAAAATTATAGAAGTAAATACTGAAACGAATTAAATAAGAAAAATAAATAAATAAATTTCATGCATCAATGTTAATCATGTGGGGAAAAAAACAATAAAATTAATATAAAGTATACAACTAATTATAAATTTCCTATCTATATTTATTCTTAAACATAACGTTAAGAAAATGATCATCATTCCAGACATTTGATATTAGTTGCCTGTACTCACTCATTGGATAGGCTCCGCCCACTGCTAGCGAGGCGTGACGGTCATGTGTCGTTATGTAACCACGTGATGTAACCATGTGGACCAATCACTGACCAATTACGTACTGGACACAGCGGGGCTTGCTTCCTATTGGCTCTTGTGTGTCAGAGGTCAACATGTTATAATCTACTAGACATTTATAAGAGTATATTTATGTGCATAATAATGAATATAAAAATAATTATTTACAACAATGTAAATTATACTAATAGTAGTTAATAAATAATAATTATACATTGATCAATTTAAGATATGCAAATTTTATTCTCTTCAATTCGTAATATATAAGAGCACATTCTCACACCAGAATTATATTTAACTGTCTTCTTTTTATATTTTCTTTCATGAAAAATAAAATAAAATAAAAAATATCTATATACATGTAGAAGACAAGAAAGAAGACATGCAAGGAATTGTATTCCCAGATGTCGGGTTTGATACAGAATCCACGGGGAATTGTCTAATCTCGCAATGCTCCGGTGGAAGTTGTAATGAAAACAGGCAAAAAACATAGAAAGAATGTTTGATACTCTCCGTGTCTTGATCCGAACCTGTCTTCAGTTGCGACCAGGAATTTCACTGTCAGAAAAAAAAGAAAAAGAGAGTATTCTCCTGGGTGCTGTTTTCTGCCAAGGAAAACATGTGCATCGGATTTTATGGGTCACTTTCATTCCATTGGTTTACCTTGGTTTCCATGGCAACTTGAACAGCTGACGGACCGCATGGCGGCGCCAGCTGTGTTCGCTTGACCGCTGTTCTTCTAACAATGTTTTACCTTTCATCTATCTAGCAATTGTTGATATAAACATACATGCGTGTTTCCGCGGTTCCAGCGACCGACTGTGCTACCCACTCTCGCCGTCTGGTTCTAATTAATCTGCCAGTTTTTTTCCTCTCTCGGTATTCGCTCCAATCCTCAGCACATCTGGAAGTTGAGAAAGTAGTAAAACTCATTCAAAATTCGAAACACACAAGCAGACAGAAAGTACATGGATAAAAAATTAACTGCTAGTAGTTTTGCCAAAAAAAATGTCCAAAAAAAAAATTTTGTCGAAGTCAATAGATTATAAGTTGAAGTGTGTAAGTTGAGAGTGAATACATTATTGCTGAATAACTACATGTTATGTAAGCGTGCGAAAAAGGCATGATGTTCTGGTAAAAGTGTGTGCACTTAATGCGTTATGAAATTTGCAGTGTCCATGTGATATAGTCTCATGGGCCTCGTCTATATCGTAATCATAGACATGATCGTAATTAAACCGCCTAATCTATGAATGCTATGTTTATGATGCGAGAATAGGCGATAGTTCCGTTTTAATGGACACTGGTCGTTTTCGATAATATGGCGACTGTCCGCTACCAACACGTGCACAAGTGGACAAGCGTTGATATATTGGCACTACTTCTTTTGTCGGAAGGATACGGTGTTCGTGCGCGTGTGAACAATCTTGCCACGCCATGATATCACCGCCCCCGGGTGAAAAGGTCATAACCTCGAGCTCATTTCGCATTCACCTCTCGCAAGCCGAACGCTGAGCGTTGGTGGTCTTCTGACTGACTTGCGTTTTTCGCATCGGCCGGTTGATATTTAGTTAACCTTTTGTAGCCGTCATGCATTTCCATTTTCTCCCATCGGTAAAAAAAAAAAACCTCTTCTCGATCGTTGTTTTGCCTTGGGACAAACTCTATTTTTCCTCGGTGTTTCTATTTCGTGTGTGTACATGTTTTGAGGACCTCGATGTTAGGCCAGGAACTGTTTTTGAGTGTGATTTGAATGGCAATGCAAGTGGGATCTTTCGTGACTCACACGTTGGTCAGTTCGCTCAATATTTTATTCAGTCAGTCAGTCGGTCGGTTTTTATAGCGTTCGGTGTTTCTTTTGAAGCCTTTTTAATGTTAATGGGGGTATTATTTTCGTGAGGGTGTCCCTTTTACCCCTGGGCCAAACAACGCCATGTCCAGCTACATTTTTGTCCTTCATTGCAGTTACAAACCATCGAATTCACTCCTTGGGGCTTGGACTGGATGCACTGCGTTTCGGGGGTCAAGGAACAATTTAATCCCGCAGGATTGGTCAGTTATTTCGTGGTTGACCAAGTGGTCAGTCCTAAAAGTCCTAGGAGAGAAGAAAAAGATCCGAGCTGAACGAATTAATCCTTTGCGTTTTTTTTTTCTCCTCGCTCCCATAATAATGCAACCTCGCTGCTCAGTGCCCTAGTGGCAAATCGGGACAAAGCGACCCCCATGACTTTGACCCCTCTCCCCATCCACGTCATGAAAAAAAGATAATCCATAGACGGGAGCCAAGTAGGCGTCCGCTCCGATATCTAATAACCCTCCACGTATGACATGCTTCCTATCAAATACGACAAAACTATTGGAAACACCGACTTCTCATAAAATAATCGATGAATACCCCGCCAAGTAAAGATTTCGGCGACCTGCGAAAACTGCCGCCTTCTTTTCCATCAGGTTTCTTATATTGATTTATTTGTTGGCGATCCATATTTGTTTTCATGCAGATAGTATGAATGTGTATTGCTCCTTTCCATAGACGATATATTCTACTAAACCACGCATAGATATAGCCCATCTGTTCGCTGATAAGTGTACATTTAAAACTACAAATCGAAATCAGTTGAATGACAAATGACAAGGTATCGACATAACTTTGGAAAAATCATGACATGTTCAAGATCAGAGGGTTATTTCTCAGCATAAAACAATAACGAATGAATCAAGACCTAGATATCACGGAATAAACCCAGGTACTGTAATCGTTGCGCATGAGTCTTGAGAATGGTTTGCCGTTTAGAAAATTGTGTATGAATAGGATAATTATTGTGGAGATATTTGTGTAGGAATACAATAGAATGACTGAAGACAAATTAACTGGATTGCAAAATTGGTAAGTCGTGCAATATCATGTGTTTCAAAGTTGTACTTCCTAATATCAGAAATACACACAAAAAAAGACCAATGTGTATTTCCGCTAATATCACATCCATAATTGGCAAAGGCATAATTTCAATAACTGTGTATTGTTAATTTTCTTGACAGTCTTCCTGAAATATAGTATACATTGTCTTATATGAATATTGATCCTAGACAAGATTTAATAATGTGCAGTAGTTGAATCTCTTCCAAATCACCTCATAATTTTTACTCTTGAAAAACCTAAACAATTCATAATTTGGTGTCGATGTTATGCCTTCTTAGAAAATAATGTCATTTCAACATTTACATTTTTGCTCAATTTCCTGTCATCTGGAAACCATAGGGTTTTGTATCCTTACCAACGGTTCTTCTTTCATCCTACTCCCTCTTTCTTTTCCTTGATTTGCTCGCACCAAATAAAGTAAAACAGACAGATTCTACTTACATTCTTTCTCTCTCGGGTGCGTCCTTTTGTCCAATTGACACAAAAGAAATCGGGAGGTTTCAAAGGCGTCCCTTTTCCCCTCACGGAAGAGACAAGGATTAGACAGAAGATTGGCTCGACTGATTGTGTGTCCAGACGGGAGTTCGGATCTCCCAGCGGGTCTTGTCTCAGCCTCGACTAAACAAGGCCAAATCTGTTCCTTCTAACTCCCCCTGAGCCACTGTCAACAAGGGGACTCTGATCTTCCGCCGTCCCTTCTGTCAGGCGAAGTCAACGGCAGTCACGTCTAATTTAGAATACGTGTGACTGGTTCTTCGTCTCGATAAACGTCTCGGCTACAGTCTCTCTTTAAACGTCTATATACGGAATCTTCTTATTTGAACGAGGAACTGCGGGGATAGAGGGTGGAAATAGGAATGTGGACTACGAGTAAAGCTTATGATGTCATGGAGTTGATTGCGCCAAGAGACGGGGGTTACATCCCTGGCAGCCACGTGGCGAAAGAGACAATGTCACCAAAGTAACGAAATAATTAAAATTTTAAGTAGCTGTCTTTACCGAGTGTGTTTCGTGTTATTCCCATTTGACACCACTGAAAGTCTACAGAGCTCGGGGTTATTCTCGTGTTAAACTCCCTGAAAGAGGTGACGAAGGCAATGAATTTCGTCAGAATTGCTATAAATCCCCATGGGACTTGATGTGTCAATTTCCAGATCTCATCCTCTCCTGTCCTAGCTCACTTGAGATCAATATACGAGAGAATTTCAGTGACTCTATCTCGAACAGTGAGACTGACTTAGCTAAGACGATCTAAATATCAACGATTGGCTTACAATGTATTTATTTGGAAACAATTTTGTTATGAAATAAAGAATGCCACTGGTGTCAGATATACACAGTCCAAGTAGGAAAAAGTAAAACGGTTTAAATGAAAGATTGTTTTTTTCAACATAATCTTTTGAGTCAGCATATAATAAACTATCGAATAACTCATCACTACATTTTGTTTCAGTGAATACACAACAATGAAATAACAAATGCTAAACAGTGAACTATGCCATTGTGAAGTAGTACTACTCAATACATTCGAAAAGAGCTTGCGCAACAAAAATAGCTCTGTACTGAGAAAATCTAGACCACAAGTGCCTTGTCAACAGAGTAGTGTAATCCATCATCCGCCAAAAAAATAGTTCCGCTCAAACATAGGGCTATTTAATATGGCATTCGTTTGCTGTCAAATTGTAGTCACTAAACGGTATGAAACGTTGTTGTTATCACGACATAATATATAGTAAAACAACGATAAAAGGTGATTTGCTGTTGGCTAATTCATTCTTAATAGGCAAATATAAAGCTGTGTTATCAGGTGTTGAATTTACAAATATGAAACTTGCGTTTGCTCTGGTGGTCGGTATTAAATCAAAACTAGGCTCAGTCGCGTTATTTATTTGATTTTATCTTATTGCATATTAGACTTTCGCCCAGTGAACATAATTAAAGGTGTGTTGTTAAATTTGGTTTTCTCAGAACAAAATATGGCAAATAACCAGACGATTATACGTGGATAATTTATTTGATTTATCAATATCTACAATTAAATGGATAAATTATGGGGTTCAGAATGGTATACGATGTTATTTACGGTTATAATTAGCATACAATAGATTGTAATTTATGTAAAATCATCTTATTATACAAATAGGAAAACGGCCTTGTTCCACGTATTGGCTTGTTTTTTTGTGGTTTTACCGTTTTAGCAGTCGAAGAGATATAGGATCGCATTCCCGCACAGAACATGGCATTTAAATCACCGCTCATTATTATATACTGAACGGTTATCACAACATTCATTGAAATTTATTGTGCAAAAATCCATATGTTGTTCGAAATTTACATAGTAAATATTTTAGACATATCGCTAGTGTTTATCTACTTGTCCGAATTGCCCATAACATTTCAGAATTTTACTCGATCAATGTCTAAACAAAACATGAAAATGCGAGAAAAAATATCGCCACGTATGTCTACGAACACGCCCGACAGGTGTCGCCTCTGTGGGTCACGCCACCTGGCGGTTCGTGGGCAGGCGAGGGCATGACCTCGGGATAACTTCTAGCTGTTCTCAAACAGCTGTTCTCTTTTCTGCCACCCCCCCCCCCCCCCGTCCTCCCTATATTAACTGACTATCCCTAGACAGGCATTGACGTGTTTTCCACATGCTCCCTTATCGATACAAAAGGCTTGTCTATCGATTTATCTGGAGTCGTGTACGATTGAACACGGTGTTCACACGTCAAGAACACTCGGTACACATCACGTTTCGGGTACACACTGGCAAAATAGAACAATGTAAAAACATGACATGCCAAGGGCGCATAAATGTTGATCGAAATCACGTATATAAAAATAAATATATATTTTCATTTGGTTAACATGTTTAGTTTTATCCTTCAAATCATGGAAATACGGAACAATTCTAGCGAGGAAATGGGTTGTAAACTTTCTAGGTACATCACGGTTATATAATGATGCAAGCAACCAGGCCGCAGTGTCTCTATATAGCCACGTGCCAGTTGTGTGAACGTGGTACGTTGCGCAATAGTTTCACGTGACCAACAGTAGCCAATCACACAGTACATTAGCGGGAGCAGCTGTAAGCTAGCATAACCCGTGCACAATTTTATTACGTCGTGTAGTCAGTTTTGATCCAATCAGACAACGGCTCACTCTTTAGATTTAATTTATCGTTGGGCTTTGCATGGTCTGAGTTAATAAATACATCGGTGTATTCGACATTGCACATGGCATCATATTAGGATAAATATTCCCTCATCTGATACTCATCTGATACATAATACATAGACTTGGGTGAAATATCTAGCCTACTCGTGAATAATATTTATTTCCAAGTGAAATGTCAGTCAGTTCAACATAGCATGGCAAATAGTTATCGGCATTATGTTCAGCCCCTAATGTATTTGTCAATACGAATGTAGATGCAAAGACAACGAATGTTCTCTGTAATATTTGTTTGATCCTACACATTTCCCTTGTTTGATTAATTGAATTTAGACAAGTTTTTTTTCTACTTGAGTGCCTTGAAATACAACCCTCGGAGTTACATGACATAGCATTGACCTCACACCCCGGAATTCTAATCAATTTTAACGTGCAGTTCCTATTGTAAACAATCTGAGGTGGGTGGGTCAAGCCAGGCTACAAAGGGGACAAGCTATTGATTTCGCATAGAAATGCGATCTTTGTGGGAATTGGCGAGGCGTTTTTATACGTTATTCGCGCTAGAAAAACACTTTGAACAACACAAAACTAATTGCAAATACATCATGGTCGCGAATCAATTGTAATTATAATTTGTTGACATTAGAAACACAACGGATATGTAAATTTCATGGGATTGAAAATTTATGTTCATATTGATGTATTTTATGATATCTTGAAAAGTCAATATTATTTCCAATGATGTCGAGATGATAATTATATATCATTACAATACATTGAAGCTCGTCCGTGAGTTTTTTTATATGTTCCAAGCAAAAAAACCTAGATTGTTCATGTAAAATTATGCACCGCAGAATTGTTTGTAGTCATACGTTCCTATGCAATGCTACAATTTCATACTTCCATGATACAATTCACGTTTGATATAATAACTACGAACTTTAATCTCTGATACCTGTTAAAATATGGATTATTTCGCATAAATTTACTGCGAAAACAATAACACACACTATTCCAAACAATGTGTATTCGACCCCCCCCCCCCCCCGTCCCCTACATCCCATCCCGTCTGTCCACATGTATGAACTGAACCCTTTGTGAAATGGATACTCTATTTTTTGTCAGCGACCACCTGGTTGCAGTAACCCATTGTCCATAGCTACAGTCATTGTGTTGCTATGGTAACCGCTTGGCGGGTACAAACTCGCCCGGAGATAATTGCATAGAACGGGTCTGACAGTTGTACGGGACAAATTGTCAGTATGATGTCAAGGCGAGGCAATCGCTACAATTGTGGGCCTTGCTCATATCAAGTTTGTTGTTGCTATGCGGGTACTATCATATCAACTATTAACGAGAACAATTATGTAATTACGCCCAACAATGTACAACTTATACACTCTAACAAAACTGAGGTGCAACATGTCCTATTTTATGGCTTACATTCATTACTAAATGAACACCGCTACACAAGCCAAACCATGGAACAGTACTAGGAATGCCAGTTTAGAAGGTTAGCAGAAGTGAGAGGCAGTCTTCATTACATAAGCTAGTGGATGTCTATCATCTATGAGACCACCTACGGAGCCATGTCAAATGCGCATCTCAGGAATGACAGCGAGTTCTTTGGCGATATCTCTTTGGCAACGAAGGCAGGCCCTCGTGTCTGTATGCAGTTAATTAACGCTTATCTGGATCGCATCTGTATTGATATCCATATGTCTGGATTTGTACCATTGGGGAATAAATGATATGCGAATCTATAGTCGAAATACTTCTGCAGTTTCGTGGCAGCGAATTTGCGAACACCGCTCTACGCATTTCAGACGTCTTTGATAGGAGGAATGATAGCGTACTGTAGCAAACCACAAATCTCGAAACAACCTTATAAATAACCCACCCCTATAGAAACAAACATGACTTTCAAGTCCAATCTGAGAGCCGACTTCTACTGTATAAATGACAGTACAAAATATATGTCAAATGTTTGTGGTTGCTCCGGTGAAAATGTGGTGAATTGTAAGGAAATTGGCTGAAATTGAATGAGCAACTCGTGAAGTTTAGCTGCATTATGTACAGCTACGGGAGGCCTGTAACATGTTTTTTATCTGTTAAATAAGATAAATTGTGTGGTTTCACCGACCTATACCACCTGCGAAACACCGGATGATCATTTCGTGACTTTACTTTACCTAGGGTCTATCCTCTACATATAGTGATTATGTCATCAGTTTATTATTCCAACAATTTTTGTGGTGTACCCATAGTCTATTAACGCTAATGAAACTAAATTTAAATAGTTTTACTAGAAATGGAATACGTTTCACATCAGCTGGTGAACAAAGATATAAAATAACATCATCATTAAAAAATACTTTGATTTGTGATGAAGAATAAATGATGATAACGTAATAAAATTTGAACGTACATGCACATCAAAAACTAGTTTTAAATTTCAATCCATTGCATGCTGTTGCGGTATTTTTTCAACATATTAAATATCGATAATAAACTGTGTCATATACTGAAATATTCGATTCTAAACAACTGAAGCATACTCGCTTATCTATTAGCATACTATTATCGTATAATAGTGTATACCGAATTATTATACATACCTTAGAAATATGGATATCTGCAACTTGTTATTAACCGGTCCAATAAATATATGATGTATGTTATTCTTTCTGTTAAAGATATATATCCCCTGTTGGAGCCGATTTGAAAACTCAGACATTCACGTGCTCATATTGCACCGTGCACCGAACTGTGGGCCAAACACATGGAGTTAATAGATTTTATAGCTTTGTTTCTATTCATTCTACTCTAGGAGGCCAGACTTCGTTCCCTCCAAACAAAAGTCCCTTTCAAAACGTGGAAACTGTTCGGTGTCTCCCCTCGCCAAATGTTTTATCTAAGATCTTACATTGGAACTCTTCTGAAAGGTTCTTTCTCACAATGAGCTTTTTGTTCTTCAATTCTACCAGATTTCGAGCAAAACAAAGCATCCGTTGAATCCCATTCAGATGGCTAATTAATGGGGGAGAAGGCCTATGTACCCCCACTGCAGAATAAATTGAAATAAATTAAATTGAAAACAAGACTCGTCGACTGCCCGTCCCCATACCTCCACACACGTTGTTCTCTACAAGCGCTGTCTTCCTGTTGAAAGTTTCAGCTTTGTATTGCAGAACATTCTTGCTAAAACGCCCCTCCGAAGGCATTTGACTGAGTGTGTCATTCAATGAGCGATACCATTGGGCCACACTTATTTCAATGGGATGAGACGAAAGGTCATACTTCAAAGCTGGATGAGGCGTGTAGCAAGGCAGACACTCCTGGACCTAACCCATAATTATTCATTCCAAAGTTAGTTTAGCATATTGTGTGGCGAGCAAGCTAGCACTCACAGAGTGAAGTCACCCAAGCCTTCGAAAAGAAATCCCCAGCGCATTTGAAGTAATATTTTTTATGAAAAACAGGGCACGCGCTTTTATCAAATACAGTGAAACTATCGGAAGCCAACCGTTGAAATCTGCTTGAGCGTGTGGGTGGTATATATGGGCGTATATAGTAGTTTACCACCAGATGTATATAAATTATGTATACATGAAAGATGACTAATACCATTTTGGACACGAGGAAAGAAGCTTTCACAGACAATAAACTTTAAGTTAGAAATACGTGGGAAAAGCCGCAATACCCAATGATCTCACGCGGTTCAATTTGCCGATAGTACGCTGAAAATAAATAACAAAAATCATAAAATTTGTTTTCGCTGTCATCAATGCGAGTTGTTCCCGTTACGTCACGATTTCCCAAAATCAACAAAGAGCGGCGCTCAGTAATAAATGAGGCTTCGCCTGATTCCGGTAAATTGATTGATATTAAGCGAGAAAGCCGAGATGGACCAAGGATGCCAGACTCGTAATGAATTGTACATTTTCGGCGGGGGTCAATTAACGGTAGAAATTCCCACCCTGCCCATTGCTCGTGTGATCATCTCGCGGATATTTCGCCAGTGTTTTAAGGATATCAGCGGTTAATTGACCAGGTCATTATTTGCGTTAATTTGCGTGCAGAATTCGCTCGTTGCTCCCAAAGAGATGCTTCCACGGACTTCCTATTCATTTAGCAAAGGGTAGAGGGCTGTAAATGTTGCGACATATATCTGCCCTAGAACAAGTTTAGGAGTTTCGGACAAAGCTTCGTACGAGCACAATACCGGGGCAAGTCGTAAAACTATTCATATACACAAATGATTCTATGGGGTATTTGTCCATGCGTCGAAATAGCAATAAATATCGTCGTCGTGTACTCACGAACAACCTTAGCATTTACCCTGGTTTTTGTGGCTTTTGGGGAAGTATCCAAATAGCTTGTATTATAATAGTGACTGACCGGTGTCATTCACATGTCAACGCAAAATGTCATGTATTAATAGATTTAATAGATGATGTTCCTATCAAAATGCCAATTTATGTTACTATGGCTTACTGTAAAGCAATGATAATATTATTATTGATATTGTTTTTCTGTGATTTGATACCAAAACGAACTAAACACACTGCTAATTAAAAACCGATACCGCAAAATACGCGCGTTTTGTCTAAAGGGAAAATCCAGTATATTCCTAACTAGTAAATGACGGACGTTCGAAGCAAGAGCTAGAAAATACCCACAACAAACGCTCTCTCTCTCTCTCTCTCACCCTCTCTCTCTCTCTCTCTCTCTCTCTCTCTCTCTCTCTCTCTCTCACGGCCAAGATTCAACACAACACGGCCCTGTCAGTTAGTTTGACCTTTGACTGATAAGCGAACTACTGCGACCTCGCATTTCTGACTTGTTGCCTTTCACATGTAACCAGGCTCGACTTGGAACGAGGTCAGAGCCAACACACCGTAAACACCGACCAAATGTCAAATAAACAAACATCATTGAACCCTCCTTCCCCAACCTCTCTTTAGCTTTGTTAACTTTGATATTATTTCCGCAAAGAATATTCTGCTCCTAATTATCCTAACTATATCGTTTGTTGGTGTAAGATATATATTTTGTGATTGCAGACGATTTGTTATGTAGACTATAATAAGGAAAAAAAAACCGAGCCAGTCATACATGTCCCTTATTAACCGTAAATACCGTTATTCCACGTCGAGTCCATATATTAACCATCGATGAAATAGTGTCTCACTGTAACCATAGTTCATTTCTAACAAATTATCAATATATATATATATTTAAAAAGTATTTACTATTTTCCCAATGTATATCATGATGTTATGCTTGTAAGTTTACTGATCATTGCCGTGACTGTAATTTATTTCATCAATCTTATAGCAAAACGAGCAATATGTAATCCAGCAATTTGAATAAATGAATCGTTTGTGTGTCACAGATTTGAAGAGTTAGGAGCTGTCACAAATCCACACATTTTTTTTCCAGTATCCACAAATGTCTATTCCATTGTACCGGTTGTTGTAGCCTCCAAATCATCGGTATTCTCTTCCAGTCTGAAATTTGAGTAAAAAAAATTATACGTAAATTATATATGCATATAAGATATTATATAAGATATTATCGACATTAATTTTAGTGTAAAAATTACTGTCGATAATATCTTTATTTGCAATAGATAAGTAGAGTGCAGAATTCCCTTTTGCAAGTGATATTTTCTTTCGTATGAAAAGGAAAAAGAACGATAATGTCCGTTTGCATCGCGAGCGAGGTATAATTGTAGCCTAGCACGTTGAATACTCAGTACCCACGATCATATCTCCTTAGCAACAACCTCTCTCTCTCTCTCTCTCTCTCTCTCTCTCGCTGTATAATTCACGTTATTTTCCCAAGCGACACGAAAATCCCATCAAGTGGATTGTGTTAGCTATCAAATTCAATCAAACGTGCCCCACTATAACTGGTAGTGTGCGAAATGTACCCAGTCTTGTGCGGTGATAGACAAAAACACCGACCAAATAGATGCGAGGATTTTGTGTTTTTGGTCTAGTATTGCAGTATCCTCCGCCACAAAAAAAGCGCTGAGAAAGAACAAGAAAAGATTGATAATGTTGACAAGAAAGCAGGCCAAATATGCAGGAAAGAAAGTATGGGGTGTGGACTTTGTGTGTGATGTTCTTTTTCGACATTAGAAGAGCGTGTTTTCGGATAGTCTGCGTGCAATAAAACAGAATTTTTGTGATACACTTTCCTTTACAAAAACGTGTATGTGCAATTATTGCCTCCAATTTGTGACTTTTTGCAATAGGTTCTATAAAAGTCATGATAAAATAAAATAAATAAAATAGATAAATGAATAAATTAAATAAATGCTATTTTTCTTTTTCTTTTTTAAAGAATTTTCTCGTATAATAAACAGTTATATTGATGTGGTATTTTTCATACCTCCAGTGCATAGCTATTTTTTTATACCTCCATGATATACAAACACGTCAGTAAACTATGATTTGTCCGTCGTAAAACCGTTCACCTTATGATTTATTTTATTGCCCGGATTTCGTCTGTCCGCCCGCTCGACCATTCATTCGCTAGACCCCGTACGCGTTCGGGCGCCTATTCATTAGGCATGTCACAAATTATTTATGACCACCGCTCAATGTCTACTGCCTAACGGGTCATGGATGGGGGTGGGGTGGTATAGAAGGGTATTATCATGACCGTATTGATGTGCGATTCCAGGAGTCGAACAAGACCAGGACAATTGGTCGGTGAATGGAATCAGAGTAATAAAATATGGCTGTCGGAACACGCCCCTAATATAACTTCACCCCGACCCCCATAACCCCCCCCCCCCTCCCCGTCCCTCGTCACCCAATAGACACTCATAAACATACAACAACATGTCAACTCCACCCCACCCCTCGTAAAAATATTGTCACCAAATCCCAGATACTGTCGAAAATTATCAGCCATCACTGCCCCAAATTGTTGTTATGTTGACAATCGGCTTATTTTGTATTCTGGACGGAATTACTGACCCTGTTTTGGCGAGACTTGGATAAATGGATATCAACATTGTCTGGAAGTATCCTTAGTGAACAGCAACGGAAAACCTGGATCAAGTGAGGTAATTTCAACAGTCGGTTTTATCGATTCGATCCGGATTATTAAACAAGGTATATAACATGGGCAGATGCTCGGAACAACATATGGTATTAGTAGGTGGAATATCAAAGGAGTATGCACGTTACTGTCAAAACTTGACGACCGCAGCACTCACTTTTCTGGCAGACTGTGACCTTCCGCTTGTCAAATAGTGACACCTGACGACATGTGTGACAGGGGAGCAGCTATTGTGTCCGCGTTGTTCTTTCAACGATGCTGTAGTTGCTGGCTTGCTAGAGACGTGTTTTTCTGTGCAAGTACGGTAACATCCTTTGTATGTAGTGTCCAGGCCAATGCTAGGCTTTTTGTCCTTGTTTTTTTCCCTCCTTTTTGTTGTCCAGTTTTGCTGTCTAGTATTGATATTTTTGCAGAACATGTATATTTATGATACGAACTTTAGTAAACATCCATGTATTGCTTTCCCAGTTGCAATATTCGACGTATCCCTTTATTATTCTCCACTGGTGATGTTTTTATTCCCCTGTTTTGCCTTCCAATATGACATGTTTATAGTTTCTGCACTAAATGGACACACGCAGGCGTCTTCCCTGTTTATGAACGTCGGTTCTGTTCTCGAGCACGGTATTCGCGTGCTGTCGTAAACGCGACGTCGTAATGTTGTTGCGTAACGAAAGCGGATTTTACGATGGTGTTTTCGAGTATATGAGTTTGGCTGGGTGCGTGCAATTCCACTGGCACGAGCTTGTATTTGTACTGTTGTTGTGCTTCTTTCTTCGTCCAGTGGAAATTTAAAACAACGAACATATATCCATGACGTGTTTCGTCCCATGCCTGCATTTAGCTATGTGCCGAAAATATTCCAAATGCATACATCTCTGTATCCGCGTTGAAAGCACGAAATTTCGTTCCTTCACTCAGGGCGAGATCTTACAGAATGACACTGATACTTTGTGAGGCGAGTTTTTAAACGTTTTCTGGGGACAATTTACAAGAGTCACATTTCTGACAAATCGACTCATTTACTTGATTTATTTATGTCATTAAACAATTACCGTCTGTAATGGACGCCCAAAGGGAAACCCCGAGTCACATCATTTAATTCCCATTTATTAAACGACCTTTCATTTTTCTTGTATTTTCCAGGGCGAAGCAAAGAACTAAAGGGTTAAAGGTGGATACAGCCAATTAAAATTCTACTCGTATTTCCTGAGTTTCCACCACTCTACATAGAGGGGTCATGATGTCAGGATCGTGCCATAGCGACGTAAACTTCGTCCCTCGCGATATACCGAAGTCACACTACGAAGCGAGCGCCTACGGACAGCCCAACTACTACACAGCGCCCAATGGATACGCCCCGTACGACGCCCAGATGGGTTACGGAGGAATGGTTCCCACCCCTCCAGGCATGCCCATGGATACGCCCTACCCACAGCGCTCTGCCTGCTACATGCAGGGCACCCAGGGGAGTGATGTCTCCACCCCAGGGAACATTGGCGTTGGGGGCGGCAGTGGCGGCGCTGCGCCCCACCCAGGGGCTGGCGGCGGGGGCTTCCACTGCCCACCCAACATGGATATCACACAGTCCTACGGGATCGCGTGCATGCAGGGCCTGATTCCGCCTAGTGGGGTCCCCGCGCATATGATGACCCCTGGGCCGACCCCCACTCCGCCCCCAGGGACGAACGGGAAGGTCCCCCACGAGATCTACCCTTGGATGAGGGAAAATAGACAGAACGGCAAACAGAAACAACAACAGCAACAACAACAACAGCAGCAAGTGCAGCACAAAATCTCAGACGCTCCAGGTAATTTCTTTTCATTTTTAAATACAAGTTCCATCCCTGAAAAAACTCCTGACGAAAAATGTGATAATCTGCAATCTAGATGTGAAATTCAATTACATTTGATCAATATATCTAAAAAAAGTGACAAGAACGAGATATGGTGGGCAGGAATCAACTAGAAATAACAGTGACAATTCAAATTAATCAGGAGGAAAAAATATGAGTATTGTTTATTGCACGTGACAAGTATTAGCTAATCATGTCTATAAGTCAAAAGTGTGTTAATGCATCGTCGAAGATATGAATTAATTACTTCTATCCAGAGACGGAATTATTATTATCGGCAGACTCATAAATCTATGATAGCAATCACTCTGTATGTGATAACAAAAAAAGGAATATTTCAACTGCTCTGTGCCGGGTGCCCCCGTGTGACATTTGCCATAAAACCTATGGTGATCACTTTTCACGGCGACTCACTTGACAAATGTTCGCGATGAACTTTATTGAAAGCCGTGATATTTCACACGTTCACAGCGTCTCCTGTCCCTATGCGTTTAATAATGAGTAGGATTGCTCCCAATGATCATTACTGGCCTCGTGTTCTTTCGTCATGTTTTATTTTTCGGCTTTTTTTTTCATCAGGAATTGATATCATAAATCCAAAGGTAACCTTTTACAATGGTTGAAATACATCAGTTTTACATGTATAAAACATTGGTTGAAGTGTTTTTCTTTGGCCAGGGATGAATACAGAGTGACAAAAAGTGATTTCAGACACCAGATGTCAACGATTTCTTGTGGATGGCGTCGAATGCGAAGAACATATATCATTGAACACAAATTAGGTCAAATATTGACATTATTAAAATGAACAAATAAATAAGTAGGTCAGATTTTCATATCATACCCTGTTGTCGATAAAGTTTTTACAAGCAAATCAGCGGAAATCTATTATGGGTTCCGATATTTCTTAAAACAAGTGTTCTGACCCACTTATGATATTGATGTTATTGGAATGTGCGTTTATTCAAATGAAACCATGTTGTACAAGATTTCGCTGAGTAGCTAGAAAAGTGCTCACCACTCGCGTGCCAGAAGTGGGCTCTACTATTGCGCAATACCTTCCATTGGGTGTCGTAAAATAGGCAAACAAATTACGAAAGAACATCGAATCGGTGCTTAGATTGTCTTGTATCCCCCAAACATTAATGACGTAATGAAGTGGTCACAAGTAGCTAGGATTACATCAGGCCTCTACAGTGACCACAGGTGGTCACCGCGTGGTTGTGTTAGCTTGTTCAGATCAATCAGTCTGTAAAGGGTGCATTCTAATGTACGGGCATGCTACCTTCAATACAGGTTATAGCCCTTGACATATGTACTAATAAGTTGATGGGTGAAATCCATCATATTGGATGGCAATGCTGGATCTGCCAATATGGTCGGCATAAGCAATACATGTATATAATTTCCTGAACCTCGCAATAAAGCAAACGCCACGTTTATCCAGAATACACTTGTATATTTCAGTTATCATCGTAAAATATAAATTCATTTGGCTGATAATGCATCTAGACATGCAAGGATTTTTCTCTTCTAGAAGAATTAAAATGTATCTATTTAATGGTTTCCTATCATCAGAACTTATTGATAGAACTTAAAGTTGCAGTGAAATTCCAAATAATATTTTGAAAATCAACTCAGTGATTTTAGATAGTATGTAATAAAACTCTACTCTTGTTTCTTGTGTACAGAGGAGTTTGGCGAACCAGGCCAGCAAGCACCGTCCAAGCGAGCGAGGACAGCTTACACCAGTGCTCAGCTTGTGGAGTTAGAGAAAGAATTCCACTTCAACCGCTACCTTTGTCGGCCGCGGCGCATCGAAATGGCCGCCCTACTCAACCTCTCCGAACGCCAGATCAAAATCTGGTTCCAGAATCGTCGCATGAAGTACAAGAAAGACCAAAAACACAAGGGTATCATGGAAGGTCATATGCCCGATCTGCTATCGAAAACCTCAGGCCACGGGGAACAGACCAACGTCGACTGCATGGGGATGGAACAGAGTGCGCACGCGCAGGACCTCAAGACTTCCGGGGAGTCACCGCCGCCGCCCACGCTTAAAGCAGCGCCCCCTACGGGCGGTGGCAATCAATTCATGCACGGTGGAGGAGACTCGTTCAAGCGCGAGACGATGTCTCCAGACCTGTCGCCGACGATGCTCAGTGGGATACAGCAACAAGCGCACAATATGCAAGCGATGCAACAGGGACATCGATTATCGCCCACGTGCGTCCAAAACTCCCAACCGCGCATGACGTCACCGTCAATGGGCCAATCACCGCCGTCGCTCATGTACAGCCAGGGCCAACACATGGCAACGCCTCGTTCTGACCTTCACAGCCCTGGCAACCACACTATGTCGTCTGGATCTCCACTGCCAATGGGCAACTCTCACGCAATTATGTCCATGGGACACTCCATGGCCCCGTCTTACATGAACGGTCAGTCTCAGGGAATGTCTATACCGCTACAGATGCCTCCTAATGTTCAGTGTTCAGGACAGGACGCCTTCACTACTCAGGGATATCATGCAAACATGCCAGGCAAACTTGCCTCTCACTGATATAATATAACAATGCATATTTTTTGTTGTTGGTCTTTAATGCGATTTTTTTCTCTTCTTCCATTTGAGAAGAATGTATACATGTGCTGGCGGGTGGGTTGTGCTTTTTTTTCTATTATTGGCACAATTTTCACCGACACGTTTGTATTTTGGAGGAAGTTGTTTATATGTTGTGTATATATTGGGAAAAGAACAGTACAGATTTCTTTCTGTGTCTCATTTTGATGGAAGGAATTTATGACATTTCCTCGCTCAGTATCCAGAATCTCAGAACGAATTTCAAGGAGCACAGTTTGTGTTTTAGTTGTGAATGTCCGTGTATTATTTCGCTGTCCAGAGCACAAAGTAAATGTATGTATTGTTAGATTGATACTTCTGTTTTAATGATAGACAAGAGTTTCAAATATAGATGTATTCACTCTCAGTATTTAGGTCACAAGTAGAGAGATGTATATTCGATGAGTGCAAATTCTTGCCATAGTATGTCGTGTCAGAAAACCTATGCTCCCTGTGCGGATGCATATCTCATATCATGGACGAGGGTAGGTCCATTTGTTTTGTTCAAAATGTTTTTAAAGGAACATTTTACAAGAAAATTTAGACTCATTCTTGGATATTTGGAGCCAGATTCACGTTTCGATGACCAAAGAGTGTCATTTAGGCATGAAAGTGTGGGTTTTTTTATCTGATCCGTTTCTACAAAATCGGTTTTT
The DNA here is from genome assembly GCA_949152475.1 of Terebella lapidaria. NCBI lineage: Eukaryota > Metazoa > Annelida > Polychaeta > Terebellida > Terebellidae > Terebella > Terebella lapidaria. The sequence goes on from OX424567.1 coordinate 6,268,378, forward strand.
TCTCCATAGTTTGCAGCCAATCCAATGCAAGAGTTACATAAGTCTCTCTGATTCTGAATTAGACCATGCAGTGTTTCGTATGAGTTATCATTGATGATGTGAGATAGCCATGCGAATGATGATGTAACATTTGTGTTTCATGTATACTATCATGGGAAACAATTGTTTAATAATTTGCGGTTCAGTATTTACACAAATAACATCAGCATTCTGGGCAGCACATAAATCTGGGTCCAAATTGTCACAGTAATTAAATGTATTATGTGTTGTAACAAAATGGCAATATGCACAAAAACAGCGTCAACCAAATTTAGAAAGTGCCTTTTTGGACTGACGGGTTGATTTTCGATTGTCTTTTAATAGTGTGTGTGCTTGGATACATGTATATGTATAAATGTGTAGTTAATGTATAGTTTTTCGTCATGAGCTTAGAAACTGTGGCTTTTATGATGGGAAATTTGTGATATTTGTATATATATACTTGCTTTGATGGCTTTAAATTTGTAATTAGAAAATCAATTGTTTTCGACTGTAGAACATAATTTTATAGGATTTAAATTTAACGAAATTTCACCTACTTCCACGTCTATATCACCCAAATACTCACATTACATATATTTATATACTATACATTTTATTTGAGGAAAATACTACGGGTACAAACGAATTATATGTGATTCCTGAAATACTGTTTATTAAGAGATATAACCTGTCTTTGATGTTACACATACTTCCAAACATAACAGTAAATTATTGTACAGAAAATATACTGCCATGACATGTAAATGTTGTGGCTTGATACGAAAATTGTCAATTCCCTGTATCAGAAATCCAACAACTCTTTATGTATGATCATATTACCATGTGTTATCATCTCTAATGCGTCCAAAATATACCACAGTTATCCATAAATTGGCATGTTTTTTTCACACGGCTACCCTCTACTGCTATAGATTGTTGTATAATACAATATTTTGGACATGACAACAGCGAAAACTTTTAATAATAAAAACGTTGTGATGAATGTCAAAATTTGTGTCTATTTCTCCACTTCATTTCTTGTCTGAAAAAAATACTTCAATTGCTCTCACGAATCTACAGCAACAACAACGATGAAGATACACTACTGGTCTCACAAAAAGATCTCTCCCAAAATAGTTAATTTTTGCCTACGGAACACAGGTCATGCCATAATTTAGCTCCTTGTCGATAAGGCAATGAATATTTTGCGATCTTCCACTCGGTCACCCTAATATCGCCCGCATGAAAAGGTTCCATGACATTTCTCGCACTATCTTAATCATATCTGTGACTAGTTCCATGCCCTTGCTCCTTGAAGTGAATATTTGGCCACGTTTTCATCCCCGCGGGATAGTATTAGGCTTGGGGGAGTGGGGTAGAGGTCACACGCACCCCCCTCTATATGAGATAAATTTCCATGCAGCGTTCGATATTTTGCCCCGCAATAGCGCGACGATCGTCTGCCTTTTCCCGCCAAAACGACACCGGAAGGAAGTGTGAAGCGGAAGTGGCGAGGAGCCGCTCGATAAGGGAGTCGTCATTGACGACGGGGGTGGGATGGTTATCTGGGGATCGGTGACGGGTCATGACAACGAATAGCCGCAGACATCGGCACCCGTGGGGCGACTTGCATACATCTAGGGAATAGTATTCTTTCTGCCGTTTCTTTTTTCTTTTTCTGTTTCGTTGGCCTCCGCCGTCATCAGCTTTTTAAGCTATTTTCGTTCGGTCGGTCTCGTCCGACGTCTGCGTGTGTCACGGGGGTAGTGTGCCTTTGTCAGAGACGTGTGCGGTCTAGTCTTTGATCTGTGGTCTCTCTCTCCCCTCGGCATAATTTTCCTCGCTGTCTTGTATAATTCCGCACTGTGAATCGATGTTACGACAAGGGACAAATAGAATCTATTGACTGCGAGTCAACTGCGATATGTCTCAAGGATCCACGTTCGTTTTTATTCAATTACTTTACGTTAAATTTAGCAGTGCCCATGATAAATATCTACTCTACGACTGCTTCAAATGATGAGACAGACATTAGCCAAATTTAGTCAGAAACGTGGAATTCAATACTCGAGTTTTCTCGATGTATCCAACTCGTAACCCAAATACATAAAAAACAAGAACATTTGAGCTTTGTTATCGATGCCCGTGAGTGAGAATACCATGCTGAGAGTGAACAAATGACGTGCGCCAGATGAAACCTATACATTTAACGCAGCAGGTATCACTTTCATTGACATCTTTATGGCACACCAAGCAGTGAATACTTGTATAACACAAGTTTATCTGATGTTTGGATCTCAACACCTTATACAAAGCATTTCTTCTCCCGTGTCATTGTGTCAGGGTTCATTAACATACTGATTTAAAAGCTTCATTATATGACCTCACCTTGGTTTTATTTCTTGTTGTGTCATTTAGATCCGAATACACAGTGAGAAAAAATATACTCGGTCGAAATATGTGTACTATTTATTTACATATAGCTTATTTTGACAAAAGAATTTATCAGCATAAAAATATTGAAAGCGATATTATATATATTACAACGGAACACAACAACTATATGAAAATTGAAACATTGATATCCACATGCTCATCATAAAATATAAGAAAACAGTAAAATTGTTATATAATGCAACAAATTTCGTTATATTTTGTCAAATGTAACTAACAAATATGTATAAAACAACTTTTGCAAAATTTGTTATATCAAGTTACCTGCAGTTACGATTTGACTCCTCTTCGTACCATATTATCACCTCACAAATAGCCCCGAGAGAGCTGTATAGATACATTGGGCATACAATGAGATTGGCAGGGCTTTTACACGAATTTACCTTACGGGAAATGAACGCGCATAAAGAGCCGCTTTCATGCGTCAATCCGCGGTAGGCAAACATCCACACGTGAGTTTGGCAAAACATTTAAATAGAACACACGAGTAAATCACATAGAGAAAGTAGTGAAACACCATTGAAATCCACCCGAAGTCCTTTTTCCACTCGATTTAAGACCTTTAAAGCAACTACCGAGGCGGTTTTTGTGTCCGAAAATGTCGGCAACAAGCAACAGCTATTGTTCGATGTGGAGTATCCCTTTCTGTAGGCGCTTGACTTCTTTCAGTCGATATTGGGACGTCTGTTCTGTATGTTCAGTGTCCCATAAGGGGCTGAGAAAAGACTCAGTAGTCTACCATCGTTGTCGCGACTTTGCGGTATGTCGTCTTTTTCTGATGTATCTGACATACCATTTCTCTCTACGCGCCCCGTCATAGACGAGTGACTCGGAAAATGACCTAAGTATCGCACACAGAAACATCCGCCAACCACACCAGTCTGCAAGTAGATAGAAAGGGGGAAAATTGTGGTTAGATACCTGTTTAGATTTTTTTTATAAGATAAGATATTTCGTTTGATACTTTTTTGCGACACATAGGTATATAGATTGCACAGTTCGGTATGATAGTGTATTTGAACTTCAATTCAAGTGTAAATGCAAAAAAAAGGAACCTGCGTATATCAAAATAACGATAAATCACTTTTATCATGAATGAAATCCTACAAATAAAGAAAACTAGTCAAGATGAAGTATTATCGATACACACCAACTCACGAAAATATAACATGCTTTAAGCCTGATCCTACAAAGAAACTGAACAAAAGTAGTTCAATGAAAAAACTCTCCTTTCATTCGGCTTCGATAAATTTATAGTACTAAGCCAAACATGACCGTGTCACGAGGCAGTGATTACAGATATATTATAATAGTCCTTCGAGTGCGAACCCCGATCACATTTTACAACTAGTGTCACGCCAGCTCAACCCCATGGTAATAAAGACCCAAGTCATAGCAGTATTTCTTTCCTAGCTAGAGATTGGGCAAGTTCGCTCAAGTCGACTCCATTACGGAAGGTGTAATATCGAATCTTTGTGGCACACACACACAAATAGGCATCTATAGATACATAACAATACAGCAGCAATCAATGGCCCTACTACGAGGACTAGTATAGGGGCAACCACTAGACAAAACATTTTACAACACGAGCAAAGAAAGCGTGCCAGATGCGATTGCTTGTAACAGGTCCAGAGCCATTTTTTCACTTTGAGAGGCCAACTGTAGACGCCTACAATCAAGCCCTGGGCTCTATTCACGTAATTTCTAAAGACCCCAGTCGGGTTTATTTCCATCGGCATGGGTCGTAAATTTGTGGTGACAGATTTAACTCCGTGCAGTAAACAACCCATAATATATTTTATTATACATTTTTATCTGCTATTTAGATTATATTTGTTTTTTTTTCGCCATTTAAATTGAAACTGAATACTCTCGAACAAAGTGTCTTGATTTTTCTCATCATTTTCAAACTTTGAACTCTCTCCATATCCCACTGGGGTTGATGCGTAACCATTACCAAGACTTCATTCATAACCATCATAGCTTAACAATAATCTCGTGTTCGTGCATCTAGATGCATATTACATGCCATAATCACTCAGGGCCTATCAAGATCGGAATTTCGCTATCTGATAAAGCCATGTTCAATTTGTCCACAAAATGAAAACTACAAATTTTACATCGCTTTCAATCAATCTACGCACATGAAACATGCACAGTGTCATGTAGGTTCATCCACTGTCCATAAAATATGAGTTTTCGCGTGCTCCTCCTGAGTATCATGACTTCTAATTAATTTTACAAAAACTGTCCCGCTTCCCTTTGTCAGGGAGGAGAAAGACCTGGAAGTCACCTATCCGTGTTACCCACCTCCCTATGGAGCTGACCTCTAAATATGTTACTGATACAAAATACATGCATCTGTTTCAACATACAATAGGCGCTGTACTCTCTTCATCTCGCCCACCCCCTCCTCCCCCCTCCACCGACCATATGTCCGTCAAAACTGTTCCTGGTAGGGGTCAAGCTAACCATGTTTTTACTTCTTCTTGCTGACCTCTCATTCTGCCCTGGATAGTCATGACAACCACCCCCCCCCCCCCCCCTCCCACCTAAAAGGTCCATCAGACCCGAAGACTTGTCCATCAAGAGCCTAGGACGTGCCATCTACCTCCACAACGAATGCCTGCCAACTACTCACCCACCTTCACCGCGGCTTCCCGTTTTACCAACATTTGCATCAACTAACACGCGAGGTGTCCCTAGAGGGAGAGAGAGAGAGAGAGCTGGGGAGATCCAAAACTCCCTCTCTTCCCTTGTCTTTTGCTGGCGGGGTGGTTAGATCATGGAGTGGGGGGGGGGGGGTAGTCGTTCTTCCGGGTAATGGCATGGAACTGCCAGCCAGGGACGATGCACTTTTGGCATCATCATCAAAGCTTTCAACGAAGGACCGAACGAAAGAAGCAACATCGTGCAGAAATCAACCAACGCGACTCAAAAAGTCGCCGACGACGCGAGTTCCCTTGTTGTTTTCCCCCTCTACGCGCTCATATGCTTCTCCTTTAGCTCGTTCTTCAATACACCTCCAGTCCTTGTCTTCACGTCATGCTAAATTTCACTATTGTGAATTTCGTCCGTCAAACGACAGGCCAGGCCAGACTGGTCATGAGATGATGTTGCTTTTCTTTTCACATCCCTATTATTATTTATTTTCTGGGATCTGACGCGATGGCTAATAATACCTCGTGTCCCACAATTCAGGTCCCCAGATGGTTTGACGGGGTCTGCTGGCGAAACAAGCAGGTGCGGGTATCCATGGAAACCTATAGTATAATTATCGAATCATCCTAAGAAAAGGGAAAATACCAATCTGGGAAATTTTTAATGAATTTCTCCCATATAACAGTTGACCAGTATAAATGAAAATATTTGAGCCCTGGGGATTGGTTTAGTGGTCTCTGGGATAGCAATCTTGAGATTGGCCAAAAAGCGACTCCGTGATTGCTACCACAGGTGACAAGCCAAATACATTAATTGCACATCACAGTAAAACTGTACTCCAACTCAAATGAATCCTGCGGAACATGTGGTAAATTGATCATAGATAATGGCATAGGAAATCCAAGTCGGGCTTCTATAGTAGATTGTCAATGTCCAGTATTTCTGAAAAACCACGGTCTGCAATTTATAAATTAAACCATAAAATGCGAGAGGAAGCCGTGCACAATCACCCGGTGTACGGGCGATAATTGGGAATTCGAAACTACGGCTACCATAAAGTCATTTGGCGCGAGGACAGGAAGTGGTCTAGCGAGCAAACCGGAAACTCCAGTCCTAAAACCTGGATACCATGTAATGGACCCGGTCAGCCCCGTGATATATGGTTTGTTTTGGTCTGGTCATATAGAGGGTAACCCATCAGCGCGGAAACTTCGTAAAAGATTGCCTGCGAAGTCAATTCTATATGTCACGACCTGCGGTGTAAAGGAAATCAATGCGAAACGAACGGCTAATAATTTTGATAAACATCGATTTAAATCTCCCCGCAAATTCGCCCAATCACGAAAGAAAAACCTAAATCTAAGGTTTATGTTCATCCAGAGCAAATGTCCCCAATAAAACAAGTATAAGCGTACGGCAGATGCCAGCTAACACATAATTAAGGCGACTTTTATCGACAAGCAATAAACCGTTATGGCTCCATTGTTCAAAGTTTTCCACTAAGTCGATATCTTGCCTTATAATATGTCATAGATCGTGTTCCCCGGATGAAAGGTCCCGGATGAAAGGTTCAGATGTGGATTTACTGAATTATTACATAACATATGATGCACAGTTTTCGTCTAAATTTACCAAATTTGTGTTCAACCTGAACAAAAAGAAAAACTTCTCTACACACATGAGCATTTATATTAATTTGTGTCTCATATCCATTATGACACCAGTAATGTACCTTAAAACATAGCTTGACGGGCACAATACAGTAACAAAACTTCGGGTGAACTCCCTCCGTCTCTGCAATATGCTTGAGGGCCAATGAATTCCATTTACATGCTATGCATATAAATGACAACGGAAGACTGGTGGTTTGAACAACACGACAGTCACAGGATGTAGCTTGTCAATCCCAGCTCCCAGATAGTCTCTCTTCCCTTCAGACAAGACGAACAATACTATAGGCCTACGCTCTACTGCTGACATGAGACAAGACATTCTACGCAATGTCGTCTCAGATTTGGCTGATTTTTTTTTCATCCGTTCGAACGTTTTACGTCACGTTTTCACGTTGTCGTATCTTGACGGCTGGCGTGAGTAGCCTACAGTACACAAGTATATACCGACCGATGCGTGGGTCCTCAATACAGGATATCCGAGATTCTTCAGATCAAGATAAAAGCCATCATATATGCAATCTTTTATCATGCAATAGCTACACATTTTATTACATTTGAACAAACTTCGATCGGTCCTTGTATCCCTTTATTCCAGAAAAATATTATTTTGCTTGAAATTACTTTTACAAATTGCTCGAGATGTTCAAAATGTCACCGTTCAATCAACATACATTTACTGATCCAGGCATATCGCACGACGCGTGCGAACTTATTCGCAAAGGTACGATTGTGTCAGGCCAACTACACCAATCAGGCAACAAATAGCGTCTCTTAAGTAGTTGTGAACATTGATACGAACGCGAGCCTCTTCCCGCTAAGCAAATTTGCTGTGTAAACTATTACACAATAGCCGTCGGTCACTTGGGCAGTTATGGGAAATTACGGTAAATTACGGTCACGTGTTTTGATTATTTACAAAGCAGACACTTGGTCGTTGTGAAGAAATCAGAGATTAGTTATTCCATCTTTTTTATCATATTAAATGCCTACTAGTAAAACGGACCCATTTCATCGAAATTCAATCGACAATTCGATACCAATATGTTGAAAAACAATAGTGTAAGAGTTGAAATTCATGAATAATTTAACTTTATGATATTGGATTCCTTCTTTCATGTCTGTATGAGATATGGGTCCGTGAATCTCTACGATCATTTACAATTGATCATGGCTTATGTTGAATGCATTATGAAATACCATTGTAAACTACAACTAACGGTTTAACAATGAACATATGGTGACAAAATGAACAAGAAAATATGATGGAGCATTCTATTGAAACAATAGACTTATGTACATTTCAACATCAAGAGGACCAGCGGAACTTTTCTCGCACCTTCGTTTCCTCAAATCGGTATAGCAAAGTTGCAAGATCTTTTGTTCATTTTTGCCCCAAAACGTTCATTTCAATAACGTGATCCCATAGAACGGGCGTCAAGTCGAAACGTTCAATTCCTCGTAACTCATACACAAAGGAATTACGCATTGCCATTCGGCATATTACGCAATGTGGGTCATTGGAATCACATCAATATATCTGTCGGGCGGGCGATACGGGACAACTATTACACTCTGGTTACCTAACCCCTCGGAGGAGACACAAGGGATCTAAAAGGGCAATAAAACTTGACACGTTACGGCAACAGGCTTCCTAAAGTTGGAGAAACGTGTTTCGTGTTTAGTTTTGCTATTGTTCCCACTGTTTTCTGTGGCTATTGTTATTGAAATTCGGATGCTCTTCGGTGACAAAATCGTGTCAGATCTTCCAACCAATTGAATAGAGCAGTATTCTAACTGAGTAGAGCCTTGGTCAGCGAGTATTTTATTGGACGTGTTGCTCTGAGGCGCCAGTTATCTCTGGCATACGCAGCCTGTGATTGAGTGGGAGCTCTGCTTTGCTTCTAGAAGTATATAAGATTTGATTTAACTGATATCGATGTCAAATGTGGAATTAAATAAAATCGGAGAACGCTTCAGGAATGTGCATAGAAATTCCATGGTAATACATGAGAAATAGACTAATTGTATGAGAGGCATATAGTACGCTGACTTGTTGTTGGATGCATTCCTCGAAAGGATTTGACAGTTCAGCGCGTTTCTGGATATGTAGAGTGCTTGGATTCTGAACTCGTCTGATAACTACCGGGATACAACTTCCTGCAGTGATGTCGGTGATGATGATGAGGGACTTTCGATATCCTTGTGGAAACCAATGTAAGTTCGAAATAACTTATATATTTTATTATATATTTATTGTATTATTTTTTCTTGTTTTCAGATCAAGTTTGTCGGGGTTTGATTTATAAATAGCATGAAACAAATGGCTTTGAATTTAATAGAAATATTTATTTAGATGAGGTTGATATATTCCAACGAATGCAAGACAATTCACACGAGCTCCTGCATCTAAAATACCTGATTTGTGTGCATTGAAGTTTCCGTTGTTGTTGAATATGGATACGTCGATTGTCATTTACATGCCTATATAAAAATTGCACACATGAAAACGCTGAGAAAAAAATATAAAAAGTATTGCATATGGCGGCCATTGCGCATTTCCCCCAGGCAATTATGCCCGCCCAAACACTGAAACAACTGTGCACATTACAACTCCGAAAAAATGCTTTAATATTCGCGGGAAACCATTGCGTATCGCTCATATTTCCTCATAAGTACCCTTCCGGACACTTGTGCCTTCGAACAGCAGGCGACAGAGCACGAATATGGCCGTGCATGGTTGTTTTTTAGGCCGTTATTACAGCCAGCATCTTGTATTTGAGCGGCGACGGGCTCTAACATTGCATCGACAGCGTAGCTTCCTGGCCAGGGCCGAGGCTTTTATGTGGACCGCAACAGGGCAATTATTACCATAAGCAATGCTCATATTTGTTTTCACTGACACATTTACAGGCAACTATACACGTGAATATGACGTGGAACATGGCCTGCCTATAGTGGGCGCATGATTAATGACGGGTTCGCTGTACGTATGCAGTACGGTAGATACAATGCGAGGGACTTTTGCCCGACATCCTTAAGACAATAGCCTACATTTATATTGGTCCAGGGTTCAGAATTGTTTTTCAGGTTTGTGTATAACCTGAGGCAACTAGCTGTCTTCTTCTTAGGAAATTTTCATTCATTTGTACCAGCTGAAGAATGTCGCAGGACTTCTCGGTTACAGATTTTGTTGACGTGCGCTGAGAATATACGGAAAGAAAGATTATTTAGTTAAAACGACGGAGAAATATTATATTTTGGTGCAATATTGATGGTATAATCAGTTGTTGCTTTATAGCTTGGAATTGCCTACTCGATGTTCAATACAACTGAAATCAACATCTTCTCACCCTGCACTTTTGGGTATCAATAATATGATGTGAAACAGTAGAACAAGAAAATACAAAAAGGAGAAAGACTGACAGAGAGAAAAAGAATCAATTAGGCCCCAAGCATCATCTGTGCAGGATGTCCTTGTAATCCTGGAACTAATCCCTTACGCTGACGGATTCCAAATCCGCGGAAAATCCCCGTCCGTTTCCCCCTAGCCGCGGATTTGGGAATGTACGGTACCGCTACCGTATAGTCCCGTGTCCACGCGTCTCCCAATAAAGCTTGGGCCAACTGCTAGTCGCTACTAGTAGTTACAGTTGAGTGGTGACTTTGGAAGGGGTTTGTTGCCGGACTTCTTTTCTCTCTCGTATTTCAAGACGTCGACAACCCAGGCTATTTGTCAGGGTGGTATCAGCTCTTCATCGATAAAACTACACTATCACTTAGTTTCGACCTGCCAGAGAAATGGACAACGAACGAACAGGGAGCCGTCTTGAGGTTACGTGTAAATGGCTGGCAATAGCCTCGCAAATTGTCCGAGTTTTAGTGGCCCAGTGATGAGTAGGTTTTAGAAAGGAAGCTGAGGTCCTGAGAAGTCCCGTGAGTTCGACCTCGTTCTTCGATGCTCCCACGGAGGTGATTATCACAAGCTTGATGCCTTTATAACCCCGAAACATGCCACCCATCATAATGTACATAATTACAGGCCATAAACAACTGTTATACACGTCCCTTGCCGGGCCATAACACGTGTTTTTACGCCGTACAATTTATACATGGCCGTGAGTGAATGGACGGGAGCCATTTAGAGGCCGCAGTCCTTTTTCAGACCACTTTCTCCGGGAGGGAGAAACAGGGAAAGAGGCTCAGGAGTGAGCTTTCCATTGGTCTCTAGGGCCCACTAGACAAGTTGTCAAGCCATTTGGCCCGGTGCCTTCATGAGGCAGCCCTGGACTCATAAACAACCACCGTACTTTTCAGTGGTGGACATCTCACAACAGTCCACTCCACGTGTAGCAACGGACAAGGACGCATCTAAAACTAAGCTAGTCAAGTCAAAACCAACAAACACCTAGTGTTTTGCCTGGCGACCTTTCACCTTGCCCAAGTTGGCTACCCATGCAAACAGACAAAAACGTCGACGTGAACGGGACAGCAAAAAGCGGAGTAAACTCGGCCAAAACAATCCAGAAGTTATACTCTTTCACTGTGTGACTGGGCCATCGAGTGCAGAGCCGAGCACAGCGCCGTGATTGGTCGATAGAGGTCACGTGGGGCCCCAGCCGTGGAAATGATCGAAGGTTTTCGCTTATCAAAGCCATTAACGAGTGAGTTTTAATGCATGGGGCCGTCATCTCGGTCACTTCAACAAACGCAAAGACAAGTGGCGAGGAAAAACGGAGCTGACACGTTCGGAAGTGTTCATATTGATGGTTTCTCCCGTGGCAATGTATCGTCGGCGAGTATAATGCTCGGACACGGACGATGATAACTTGTAAACAGAGGGGTGTATTTTACAGCGAGAGAGCGCTGTGTGAAGCGTGCAAGGCGAGGGCTTTTATTGTTGTCGATCGGGCTCCGCGGCTGGTCGGAGAAGAACTGGTGAGTGATGATGACTTGTACCAAGTGATATAGTGATACTTCAAGGAATTACATCTAAAAGACGAACGGGAAGACACAGAGTTTCGCGTGGAGGCAATGGAGGGTCTCGTATCGACGCCTGCAATTCGCGAGTCCGGATTTATCAATAGCACTCCGTGTATCGCGGAGTTTATGAGTGAGTTGGGTGCACTAGGTGAGAAATGTAACTCATCATCAATCACTGTACAGACAAGCTCGGCACTAGTCAGCCAGGCACTACCGTACTGCCACATGCTCGCCACGCCAGACAGTGGCGGGGTATGTCCCAGCGACCCCCGGGGGCTACCCAACGGCGTACAGGCCCCGGGGGTCACAGCAAACAAGGGGAACCCCACCCAGGGCAACATTAAACTCCCGGATTACCCGTGGATGAAAGAGAAGAAAAATTCTAGGAGACACCCACCTCAGCGTTTAGCCGTGGATCAGCACCAGAATCCACACGCGAACGCCATCCATGTCAATGCGCTCGGTACGTATAACAAGCCCGACTGTCGAATATCATATACACCGTAAAAAGTAGGGTCCAACGACTTGTCAAATAATCCACTCTATCTCTTGTTTTATCGCTTGTTATGACACATCCATGTCGACAAGTGTACCAGCACTGCCAGGAAGCTACTGAACCCTTCCTAAGTGTCTTCGCTACCGCGACCGTCGCTTTGCCACGGCGCGTCCGTTAGCAGATGACAGATGGCTGTGATTAATATCCTAGGCCCGTGTTAGTCGGGCGTTTCGGGTCTTCGTCTAACCGGTAATTTAGAGCAATTTCCGCCAAATTTTCATTTGTGACCCAAGCAAAACAGTATACGTTTGTGTTGTATCTTTTCTTTTTCCCCGTCTTGATTCTGTCGCTCATTGCAACAACAGCAATGTGAAAAAAAGAAACATTCGGCTATTTCTGTTTGTCTGGCGGGTGATATATTTATTCTTCGCTGTTTTGTCTGCGTATTTGCCTGGTGATTTATTGTTGGAAGTCTCAGAAGGGGGTGTATTAGCAAGATGCTAATTGATTTATATTATCCGTGAAATGTATATAAAGGAAGGCTGGTGATAAAATTGGAAGTTCGACAACAATGAACGAGATATGATTTTTTTTCTTCACTTTTCTCTGTTTAGAGACAGACAAAAGAACTACGAATTTTCACCAGTGGGAAAAAGTCAATGCCAATGGTAGATAGACGGGTTTGATATCAAATTTCTCTTGATTTGTAGCGTAATTTTTGTCCGGGTTGACATAAGATTTGTGTTTTAGCACGTGCAAGTAGTAAATTTGAAGAGACGGCGATCCATATCAGGCTCAACTTAAATATCTCCCAACTTACATTCTCCTTGAACACACCATTACGTAATAAATATCGAAGATTTATTGCCTTCAAATGACAAGAGAACTAAAGGAACGTTCTGTTCTTTCGTGTTATTGCTGGTACTGCTGTTATATCTTGTATATTAGGTGTGAATTATTGCTTTGTGAGCAAAGTCCTATTTTAGTTTCATGTTTCAGTGAGAATATCGAAACTTTGAACCTTTCATACAGATTAGAACCTAAATGTTATTTAGGTAAAATATACATGATGTTGTGCAGATGGCAATTTTGTTGGCCGATTTTTTAAATAATGTGTTCAGCCTTTATGAAATCATTTAGAATACATATATTGCATTAAAAAATAGCACAGATGCATTTGGGTGGAGTTTATCAGGCTAAATAAGCTCATGACTATAGGACTAAACGTATATATATAGTTTTTCGTTCATTTTGTATCAAATTATCTTTGGAAGTTTGTGTAAGTAAATGAACGTTGAAGAACCTGTAAATACATGTAGGCTACTTTGATCACATATGCAGGAAACAAAATATGCATCCAACTGCCTGACGCCTGGGAATGAACGGTATAAAAATAGGAACTTATTTCACCTGGGGCACTTGCACAAGTTTGGTTAGAATCGCTTGCAGTGTACATTCATATCACACACCTCATGCAGAAAAAAATGTGGTGTCAAAAACACACGAGAATCGGACATGAGAACTATTCAGATACGCCGGAAGCTATGGCTGCTTTTTACTAGTTTTTTTTTTCGTTCAGGTTTGGTGTACATATTTATCTGTGATAGGTGAAAGTGCGAGAAAGATTTCTGACCTGTGTTCTAGATTCTGTTCTCGTGAAAATACATCACATCTTGGTGGTGAGAAAATCATTCGAAATTATTTCGATAAGTTTATTATCACATGAATTGATATTTTTAAAAAACGCCTGTACAACATTGTACATGTGCCATATCTTCATATGAATAATACAGAGGAATATGAAAGACATATTTGTAGGCATATATCAGGTTATTTTATGAATATATGGACAAGGGAAACAACAGTACGAACGCGACAGATGTATTTCTATTCAGACGCTAGACTCAAAAATCAAAATCAAAACAAAAAATTCAGGTGAGCAGCACTCAGGGTTTTACCAAAGTCACGGAGACATACATAAAAAACCAGCGATCGATATCACTCGTTTGCCTTTCCATATCACGCATATATCGGTGTTCTGCCAACATTGTATACACCTACAGTATCTATTCATGATATTGAACAAGAAAGGCGTCTGCTGTTTTTCCAGTCGATAATTTATGCATGTTCAACACAATGTATTGTCGCACACGTAAAATCATAAATAAATCAATGGTAACTGGTTAAAGACCAGTCATGTTTCGGACCAAAAAACATAGCATATCGATTGCCATATATCATCGAAGAACGACGTGAATGATTTATTTGTTATCAATGGCATAAAATCGTGAACATCCGATGACAACTGACAGGAAACAGGATCTACGTGCTAGAAAGAGATATTCAATAGCGCTTTATGTGTGGAAATCAATGAATTATTACTGAGGTAACAGGTTCAGAAAGCTAAAGTTTTCAATGCCTGCTGACGGCGTAGATACACGAAATAAACACCTGAATAATTCACGGAATATGGGTGAAAGGACAAAAAGCTCACCAAATTAGAGAAAAAAAAGGTACACGTAGACCATAGACGTAAAATGGGCACAAATGTACAGGAAAAATAGGAATACTGGAAATGAGAAGTACTACATTTCCAGGAAGATTCCTGCCGCATAATGAATTGATGAAGAGATGCGAGAGAGGGCGTCAGTTATTGAAAACTGATGCCTGCTTGTGCGCCTTGGCGGGGCTGACCTCGCGTTAACCTCTAGCCTGTTATTAGGACGTTAGTCCGGACTGCTCATGACAGCTCGGGGGTGAGGCGGACGGGTGTAGGACGTAGGGGGTGGGAGGGAAACTGGGCGGAATTTAGGAGTGGTGGGGAGTGCTGAAAATGCAGTCTGAGTTTTGAGTGGGGGGGGGGATCGAGTTGGGACAGATTTCCCTATTTTTTCTGCTGTGTTCGTATCTTCAGGCCAGGAAGATTTCTTTGTCTGTTAACTATTGTTCCATCGAAATGTTTGCCCGGTTATTGCATTATTATCTCACTAAAAAGATAAAGCATTTGAATGATGAAGCATAAAATATGAAAAATTGTATGCTAAGGAAATGAAAATTATGACGTAATATAACAAGATTTGGGGGAAATAGTCTACTCAAATAAAACAATGCTACAAACAAAAATTTATATATTAATTACCCGAAAACAGGTGCAAAGTAAAGTGAAGTATTGACATATATCACTTCAGAAACACCTGTCTCCAAAAATATCTTCTGGCTGTAACTGTCTTCTAGACGTATCGAAAAACTCAAGTTCCCAATTAGTCGATGCAGATAAATGTGTACACGTTAGGTTACGTTTCAAGTAGTTCGAATCACCATTTTGTACTAGTGATTATAATATATACAGAAAGTGTGGTTAATATTTCAATATGCCCATGTTAAATGATACGAAATTAACTATTTCTGTATGCTTTAGCTGTATACTAAAGCGATAACACGTTTTATGTGAACAAATGTACTCATCGACATACGCATTTATGTCTGTATGTGGTTGTGATTTGTGTTGTCATTTTTATTCTCAGGTTACGTAATTGCTTTCAAATTAGGGTTAATTGAGGTGCAGATTTTATATACGGGACCAGATCCACTTTATATCCACAGCATCGCGATGTACACCACTGTATCGAGTTGTATCGTGTTGCCATCTCCCCCAGAACCACAAGATAACGTCGACTCCAGGGATCTATTTCGTACCGCGCAGGGGGTTCCGTTTGTTTCCGCGGTGATTCGGTCACACTCAGCGGTTGTAAAAACGTCAGGAGGCCGACGGGGGGTCTAACTGAGAGGGGGTGCGTCTCATGTTAGAAAAGTCAAGTAAACCTGAATGCTAGCACCTGCAATGCGATTGTAAAACGTAGAAATTGCACATCAGACTAGTCTACTCTCAATGCAAACGGTCCGTGGTAGGTAGACGGCTGTCAATTGAACGCCAGCGAGGCAATCGTTTTTGTTTCGTAGAGTGGAAAAAACGCACCGCCCCGAAAAAGGACAACTTGAATACGAGCTTTTATTTGGAGTAAACGGGCGCTGTATTCTGACATTTATTCATTGAGTGAAACAGCAAAGGCTTTTAGGTGTGAAATCTATAAATGTGTGGTGACTTCGACCGACTTGTTGAGATTTCTGCATATATTACTCGCTTCCCTGGGCAAATACAAATGGCATGCGATACATACGCTTTTGTCAATGTCTTTGGGAATAATCGTGGGTGGAATCGAAATAAACTATGTACAAATTTCTATACCCTCGGGCAGTAGATGTAAAAACAATTCGATGTTGGTCCTCTCTAGGGAGATACCTAGCACGCGAGTGTTGTGAAAGAGGGGTTTCAAAATCCTTGCATTCGAGCTTATTTGATGTATTTTGCTCAACATGTAGCATCGCATCAAAAAGTGTATTTCGAAGATATAAAATCATACTAAGATCGAGAATTATATCAATTATAGCCTATATATTTTAAGATTGGTGTGGATTTCCATCATTCCACGACATGGTAAATGCAAACACTATGTTTGCAAAATATTAGATAATATTTGTATTATGATCACCGAAACATACAACCACACTGAAGTAAATAATCAAAAATATATTCGCTACAATCCGTTCAATTAAACTAAAACGTTTCGCAGCTTCATACCCCAATTCCACTGCATGCCGACGATATGCTGATCAATCCCGATTTTGCAACGGGGCTTATCGGCAAAACATCTGCAAATATCAGGTTGCTTCAAGGTGGTGTCTTGTACAGGTATGCACGAATCGGAAAGCATCCATGGTGGTCGGCTACCAAGTGGCAAAAAGGGCCAATCGGGAAAAATATGGCAACAAATCAAGGTTGAGTCGGTATTGTCATAGTTCTGTCCTACTTATCCTCGTTATGTCCTAGCCGATTCCCAGTTATGAGGAACGTTTCAGTATACATTCGGCATACAACGGATGAAATCGGGAGGTATTAGGGTCAAGTCGTACACAAATCAGTGTTTCTATTGCATAGCGTCGGGGAGAATGCGCATCGCTTCGGCATGATCGTAATACCTTCATGGTACTATCATAACAAACCCTCCATCCCACATAAATTCCCGTCAATTTGCTGATTTATCCCGATTTCATTATTCAGTCGTCGGGATGCATCTTGAAGCATCGGGAACGCAGTGGAACTGGGGTATAATTATGAACACATGCGAAAATCAACGGGAAATGTTGACATAATTAAATCAAACAGAGGGAAAACTAATAACGCAAAAACCATCGTGAATGAATGAACAGTTCTACCAAGAGGGAACATTCTCGGAGTCATTCCCCTGGTTCACATGGCAACGCTACACAGGGAGATAACCATGTTAAGTCGACCGTCTTTCGCATGTCCACTGAGTGCGGGCGGAGAAAAACAAAACATAGAAAAACTAACACTTGATGAATTATTGATAACTAAAAATGATACGAGAAAGAGTAAAACACGCGGAAGGTTCCGTCTCTTGCCCAGAAGAGTTACCACGCGCAGGGAGCATACATTGTAGCGTGTTGTGTTTGCACATCAGCAAGGTGACAATCATTCCATTAGTGTTTTCCTTCTGAGCGGAGAGAGAATACAATAGACGTATGAAATTTTTAACAGAGATAAAATTCGTTGCATATTTTGTGAATGTCTTGAAGCGGAAGCAACGTGTTTGAATATAAACATAACATATGACCAGTATGATGCAACAGTTTCTAGTATACACCTTTTGCAAGCATAATAACACATTTACATACCTCCCATGCATCTAGGAAGAAATATCAAACAAAAGTCACAGAGTGGCTGCTATTTTGATCAGGACACTTCAAAACAACAGGGGGTACGGAAAAATGTATCTTTGACTGACATGTTCTGTACTGAAGCACATCAAAACTTTCATATGCAACGCCAAATGAACTACCAAGTCTTAATCCAGATACAAACATGATATTCTACCTCCCGGACCCACCCCCTATCCACCGAATTCCTCCCCTCCTCTCCTCTCCGTGAAAATGTATCCATAGAAGAAACTGACCAGCAGGCGGTCATGAGTACGATTCCCCTTGTACCCTTGCCTTCCAAGCTCGCGGCCTCCTCCAGCCGAAGATTGACGCCCACCCCAAGGGAATCCTGCCTTTCCGCGCTCCTGAAAGCAAATAGTTTGTTTTGCCTGCGAATTCCCAGCGGAAGGGTTTACTACGGGAAGGGCAAGGTCATTTAGGTTTACATCTCAAGTCGTTGTTTCTACTCGCTATAGTTATGATTGCTGTTTCTGCCTTCATATTGACAATATTTGCTTATTTCTATTCCTTTCCACCACCCCCCCCCCCTCCCCTTCCCCCACCCTCCCAGCCCCACCTCTTCTCTGTTCATTTTCCTGCTATATTTTGGATTACTTTGGCGTTGGCCTTTTTTATATATAATCCTTAATGCATCTATATGTATGTGGGTATTTGTTCCATGGTTGAATATTTTACTGGGTGACGTGTTCTTTGTTTTTCGTTTGTGGTGAAGCATCATGTATGTTTTGGCTAGTATTTATAATATTTAATGGGTTGATACTTATATTATGAATACAACAGTTTCAACACTGGGTACTTCAATGTCACAAACCAAGTCGTGATCAGCTGCGTGTGCAGTATGGTCCAAAACCTGCAATAATGGTTATTATGAGATTTAGTAGAGGGCTAATTATTTGAAACCTGTCAGAGTCCCGTGACTGAGATGAGGCAGCGATTTACTGTGAAATAATAACACCAGTACGCGGACATGTGGCAGGATAATGACTATTTTAACATGTCATTTGCGGTGATAATAAGCGAACACAGACAAAAACTGGTCAATGTTGCACATCACAGCGAAACGCTGATTTTTATTTTTCAGAATTATCATTATTGAGAGGGGACAAAAATAACAGAAACACGCTTTATTGTTTTCGTTTTGAGCCTTTGAAGAGTTACAAAAGAATTATGTCCCGCGCGGCTCGCGAGGGAAGCTATCCCATAATCCCCGTTACATTTCCGCTGTCAGCACCGGAAGCCAGTCACAGATCCCCCTAGATACCCTTGCCTGTATAAATCTCCGTGAGACGGAACATAAAGTGTCGTCACAAACTCCGAGCAAGGACAAGTCTCAAATCCCCCTTCGATCTGTAACTTTTCTGGTCAATATGCACCGCTGCATCAACAGTTTCAGTGTGCAATCTTTTCTAGTCGTGGTTATTTATTCAACACAATGTTATACTTATCGAATTCTATTTCTATAGAGTTATAATATTGAGTATATATTTCAAGCTCATGGGACCAAAATGTATCCATGTTGCGTTAGTAGGTTTGCATTGGCACTCTTCCTTCCTCGAAACGATGTAACACTGGACCCGATAGTAAAATGTCATATATTCTACAATGTTCCTGTCCTCATGATTGTGGATTGCTCAAACGTCAGAAAAACATGAAAATATTTTTAACCTCGTGACTTCGTTTAAAAAAACTGCAGTTCGTATTTCCACATGATCTCTGAGCCAGACGACATTTGGTATCTGCGGACTGATCATTGTCCGAGCTTCCATGTCGTGTTGAGCGAGTCCCTCAGGCAAGTCAAGTCGATAGCAGGGTTAAAAAAACTAAGGGGACAGACAACAAGAAACAATACAATCAACTCGAACACGATTCCGTGCGGTGCTTCGTGATGCCGCTATAATTACCTGTCTCGTCTGCTTCTGAGTGAAACGCGGGAAAACCGACCGCGGGCCTCAGTCGGGAAATGAGACGGGGCCGACGTCGGCTACGTCGTGGGGATTTCTACTCTCGAATACAGAGATAGAGGGGGCTGACCGGCATGGGATTGTAGCAACGAGAAACAAAGACCCGAACATTCTAAAGTGCTTTCATTAACGAGGCTGGAATCACCGCCGCACGAATTTCTGCTGTTCTTTTCCGTGTTCCCGGTTCCCGATTGAAGATTAGTCATGTGTAGGCCGTATTTTTTTTCAGGCCCCTTTCGTGTCTTTAATTTTGGCAGCTATCCGGTCCACACACGCACACTCCCAGACAATTCAAATCGACCACATCACCAGTTACAATGAACTCATCCGAATTAAATTTTTAAATGCCTTCTTTCTCTTTTTGGTATCGTTCCAGATTTCCAAGATGCCTCCAGCCTGGGTTCTGGGTTCTGCAGCACGCCTCCAGCTGGGATGATCTCTCCAGATGGTAGCCATGGCAACCACATGGGCGCTCCCTCGGGATCCACGTCCGCGATGCATGGCGCATCCCTGGATGCAGCTGCTTCAAACCACTCTCGACGGCTACGCACGGCGTACACGAACACCCAGCTCCTGGAGTTGGAGAAGGAGTTTCACTTCAACAAGTACCTCTGTCGACCCAGGCGAATCGAGATCGCCGCCTCGCTGGACCTCACCGAGCGCCAGGTGAAGGTCTGGTTCCAGAACAGGCGAATGAAGTACAAGCGGCAGACGAACGGCAAGGGCGGCCCCGGGGACAGGGATGACCTCGAGGACTTGGGCCCGGACGACAAGGTAACCTCCACGAGTCCCGCCGTGGACAGCACGACGCGGACTCTGTCATCTGGCGAGGATGGGTCGTCGTCCTTCTTCGAGCCCCCGGCCTCAACGTCGACTGCTTCGTCTGGATCGCCATCGACGGAGCGACCCAGCTCAGTCAAGTCTTTCGCTGACGTCGACAGCGCGAAACCGTCGTTGGTAGCCACCACACAGGAAGCCGGGGAATCAACAGGGGAGGCGAGTCAAGCATTGGACACATTCGTCGTCAAAGGTGGTGGTAAATACCAAGGTGATAATGCTTCTATAGGTAACAGTGATCTTGTTGACTTGAAAGAAATGACAAACACATTTGTTATGAGTAGTGGGAATGAATTCCAATCGACGATTAATAATAGTGCTGATTCAACCGTGTTGAACGCTGGTACAAACCCAGATGGTCTCACTAGAGAACAAAACGACAGTATCACTGCTGAACCCATCGTCATAATGCCCACCAGCGCTGATCCCGGCGCCGGAATCAAGACTGACGTGGACTCTCCGGTGCTGGAATCTAAATCAGAGATGACACAACTTGGTGGAGAATCCAAACTGTCATCGCGAGTAGCTTCTCCAAGAAAAGTTCCGCCACCAAATGTGACTATAGGCAAAGAACCCAAGGCAAAGCGTCAGAAAACCCAAGCGTCTCATTACAAGAATGCTTCTCCGCAGGAAATGACGCCTCTCCAGCACATGCGCATGGCGTGTGACATGACGCGCATGCGCAGTCCGCAACCACAAGCCAACACCATGAACGGTGCACAACGCCCTGGCGTTTTTCCATATGATCAACAACAGCAGCAACAAATGCCATTCCAAATTAATCAGGGTCAAAACCCAGGGTATCCAATGGGTAATGTGGACGGGACAAACACTCGCTTCCATTCCGCTCCGCCTGTTTGTCCCCCGGGTCCCGCAGTGATGGGGCAAGGTCACCCAGCGGCGTCACGCGGCCTTCACTCGCAAGATGGCGTGACAGTAGCGCGAGGAGGCGTGACAGGGAACATGGGAGGCAGTCCACCAAACATGTACCAAGGTGCATCACCGCCTGTCAGGTGGAACTCACCCCCCTTCGAGAACGGTGGATATAGTCAAGGTCATTATGCCGGACAGCCGCGAGCGAACAACGCAATGATGGGCCATGGTGGTCAACCAGTGATGTACGGTTACCAACAGTACCCTGCTGGTGCCATGGCAACGCAAGGACGCACCCCACAGGCACAGTACGCTGGAACGACGTCGCCTCCCAACGGTTACGTAGCAACTAGAGGGCACGCACGGCTTGATTACTATGGCAATCAGGGCATGGCAACGATGCCTGGTAACGATGTAATGGCAAGACCGGGAACAGGCGAATGTCAACAGATGGACTTCAGGAGTCATGTTCAGCAACTATCCGAAGTCAATGAAGGTGTCGCAAACAGTACCGCCACTGTGAATGCCAGTGATCAAAAATGTGTGACGTCACACGCTATGATGAATCCAGCTTCTTCAACTTCCGGTTCCGCTACGCCCGTCATGACGTCATCAGTGAATACGTACAATAAGTACAACAGCACATACAAACCCAACCAGGGATACGTTGAACCTAACAGCAACAATATGTTCAAAAACCCCATGCAAAATGACGACATTTTCCCATACGAGCGACCACAGAACAATAACATGACGTCATCAGCGCAAAACACCCAGAATGCAACGCCACAGATGACGGCACAGTATGGGGATTCCCAGATAGCTTCGTATAACTATGGCAACAATACTCAGGAAATTTGCCCGCTGGATGACTTTCCGTCTTTGGCGGATACAGCGGAACTTCTAAACTCGAATTTTGATAGTATGGACACGGCGTTCGACCACAACATGAGTTACTTTCAGATGACGTAGCTGTTATAGATGAGTTGTATAGATTTAGGGGTATTGAATAACTGGATAACACGGTAACAAGGGTATCTAATTATAAAATTATAGTAGATATGAGTATGTTGTCAAGATTTATGTCAATGTGTTATTTGTAAATTGTTAACTGATAAGTTTTTGTGCGTTTGTCATTTTTCTTATAGCAATATATGTTAAAACTCGCTTTAGACCACATTCTTATTTTCAATATTTTGCTTTTTTTTCCTTGAAACGATTCGCTATGGACAAAACAATTATTATTTTATATCCATAGTAAAGATTTTGGTTTGAGCTCTGTAAAAATGACTACTTATCACCAGAAAGCTATATGTTTTTGTTATCATGTATTGAAAGTGCAATATGTTGACTCAGTAGATGTATATTTTTGTGTATGCTTTATTTTCTTTCATTGGTATAGGTTTCCTTAACGTGTACATGTACTGAACATATGTTCTCATATGCATGCCAAAAAGCGGTAAACAGACTATTGTTATTGTTAAACAAGGTCGCTTTATTATTCTTTATTTCTATTGTTTCAAGACAGTTTTTGAATCTTTTGTGTCACGAATTTCATTATATTAGAGGACAGCATATTGCGACATCTGTTGGGAGTAAAATCTCCTGGCTCGCTATCTCAGTTCTAAATGTTACGAAATCCATCGCTACCGCAATTATACCATGAATTATTTCACGATTCATCATATCGCTCTGACGTTGTGATATTTCCGTGTTACTTTGTAGAAACAATACTCAACTTTGACACTGTTATTGTTTCAATCGCAAATGTCACACACTCACATTAAAGACTAAAAATCTGAACTTTTGTTTCCCTATTTTTGCGTGCTGTACTGGTCTGTCAATGTTATCTGCTGTGCCCATCTTGCCAATACTACATTGTATTGTTTTTCACAGGCATGCTCGTTATAAATAACTGTTTATTTAAAAAGGTAACATAATGCTATTTATTGTAGTATGCGATAGGTGGACTTTAAGGTGAGGTATTTGGAGGATAGCCAGGCGACTATGTTTTGGAGTTATGGAGGCTTTTTGTATTGTTCTTTGTCAATGGCCGATTGTGGACGACATAAACATAAATACAAAACATGCATTTGTTGTCGTCTTTTTCTTTCTATGCTTCGCATTCACACAAAAATCATCAATTTCCTATTTATGGTAGCCAAGAGTAATTTCTAGGTACGTTAACATTCATAGAATAAGCACACGATTCTTGTGCATTATGATATACCAAACAATAATAGAAAAATAAAATATTTAATATTTTTAAATTGTATACATACATATATCCCACTGAAGCGAACATTACAATTCTCAATTTCGAACCAGAGACGTTTGTCATGAACCAGTATGACACACTGGATACCACATAAAAACTACATAACAAACCTTCTAGGAAACCCGAAATGCCATCGTATTCATCATGCTATTACTTTGTGTAATGTGATGAGTATATTCTATGCATCCTATCAGATTCACATGTACATTTTCTGGGAATGATGGCTTGGAGCCGTGATACTAAGATATACCTGTAGTGTAAAAGCCATGTCATAATGTACATTTGCTGTGTAAGCGCTGTATTGACTATGTATATTCAATACATCGCTTGCATAGTAAAATGTTCATGGCCAGTTTAGACCAAACCGTTAAGGTTTATTTTATGTGTTTAAGTAACAACAACAACAACAACAACAATTACGATAGTAATAGTACATGTACTTATAATATTCATAATGCAATATGTTTATTAATGTATCATCCATGTCGAGTTGTACTAACTGCTTGCGAAACCACAACAAATCATATCCAAAAAAACCGCACATTTAAAGCTTTTCAAGCATAAATCATACTTTGACAGCTGAACGTGCAAAACGTCTTGTGCACCTGCCAATGTCTAATGCACCGTGAAATATAGCCGTTTAATTGACGTAGAATCTTTTGAGACAACGACCTTAAGACAAGAAGTCCTGACCTCAAATATTCTTCAAGATATCCGTATCATGCAGGAAAAATACACGAATCTCAGTGCACGTAAGCAAAACCTATCGATCATAGTTAACGATAATTCTGTCCATTTCTTAATTTGAGCAACACTTTAGGGCAAAGTGATTTCACGGGTTCTCACCTGGGTTTACTTTTTCAAAAAAGCATTGAATACGTTTCTACATGTATCAAATGGACCGAAAATTGATACAGTTCGAAATAGTCACAGAAAGATTATGATATATGAAATTAATTAACAAAAACACATACATATATTTGACTATATATTACATTCTCGCTATAATTAAGAATCATGTATCATTATTGGTCCAACAACTTATGCCATGCTATAATGCAAAATACAACAGTACATTGCACCATTTGCGCAACAGAGACGCTATATTTGTAACATGATACTGTGCATTATGACAAGGCGTGGGTTTGACGTGAACTGGCCAATGCCCCTTATAACACTGGTGACCCCTAGAGGCAATGAAGACAACCACAATAATTCCGAGCACAACAAAGGCAAAGGGAGCGCCGCAGATGTCGTGTCTCACCACGGAGAAGCGAAGGGGATGGGTGTGGATTTTATCGATCCGGAGGAAATACGAGAATTGATCGAGTTTCAAAGATGTGATTCATCAGTTGATGGCAATATCGATTGTTTTGGTGAAATGCGAACGTGTTCATGATCGAATTTGAGAAGTGATAAGTGATATAGGCCTACAATACTATATTATAGCTACAGTGTACATTACTTATAGCAATGTTTTCAAGCAAAAACGCAGGTAATATACTGAATACGTATACTCCCAATTTTAGTTGAAAATTGTCCAGTTGATCGTGAATGATTAAGTGATATTTAGATTTTTCATTCACCAAAAACTGTGGAACGCACAACAAACTGCATCTACTATAAAAGCAATGTTAACCATAATCCAGAACGCTTTCATTCGTGATATAATGCAGTATGGGATGCATTGAGGTATAGTAGATCTACTGATATGAAAACTACATAAGACCGTTTTGTTAAAGACATTATCTTACTTTGGGGAAACGACAAATTAGGCAAACACTTGTTTACAATGTCCCAAGTTAACAAGAAGTTCCCGAGCTCGAGGAAGACATCACAACTTATGCGAAATATTTGCTTGTGTTTATTGGATGACACTCAGGAGGTTCCGGGTGAAAACGAAAGACATTCCCCATATTAAAAATCTAATTTCTCTCAATGATGCTGAGTATTTATTCTGCTATTGTCTTACCTCGGCCTGTAGAGACTTTTGTATGTCGTCCAAGGCCCTTCTTGTGACGTCACCGACCCTTGCTGAGATTGCAGTGCCAGTCATTCGCTCAGCCGAGCATCACTTGGTAAACAGTCATCCACTCGCTTAGTGGGCCGTGTTAGCAGCCAAGCAGTAGGGCTCGTCCAAATTAGCTTGTAGACCAACTTCTTTGACTTCTGAGTGACATTTCAATTATAACTAGACCAGATGTGACTCCCAAGTTGTCCTGCTTAGCTCTTGTTGGGATTGCAGTTCATTCTTGCGACATATTGGGCGATATTCGGGGGTTAAGCGGAATAGGGGAACGAGACTTACGTTCGTTAGGGTCCTAAGGGAGGGATTTACAAATGTTTCTCTCGGATATTTGAGTTTTTGCCAATGACATTGACCATGTGCTCTGGGATCTGTGAACACTCAATCGAGCTGGTCTGGGCGGGATTTGATGCGTCTTACTGTGTGGTTGTGGCTTGGGGTTTTGTTTGCATTTAGATCTTTTACATAATATCAGAAGCGAATAATAATAATTAATTAGTGATGTCTTACTGAAAAGCATAAATGAATAACATTACTAAGATCATATTCACCCTGTTGCAAGGGAGTTTTACCAATTTACCCCAGACAACCAGACTTGGTTCATTGTTTCTTACTAAAAGTATGGTATTACTTCTTACTTCTTTCTTATGTCCTCACATGTATAGTGACGTGCTTCGGATGATATTATTGAATAAAAATACGTGAAAGTCACACAAATAACGAACAAAATCAGTAAAATATCAAAGTATGTGCTATTTTAGGCAATAGCTTACCAGCATGCCATCAGAAATGTTATTACCCTAAGCTATTGGTATGTGACTTCAGGATACTTTGATCCCTTTGATCAGTGTTGACCCATCTCTACTACCCATCAACTGTTTAACACTTGTGATACAAGAAATAACTACACATGGGTATGGTAGTTCAATAATATCATGAAAGAGTGTTCAAGATTCTAACGGATTCAGTTTGAAAGTACAAATCAATGCAAATATTGTGGAATGCCACCAGAAATACATAACGAGAGATGTATTTCTGTTGCTACGTGTCATTGTTACAATCAACCCACTCAAGTGTCACTGTTCTAATAACTAATAATTAGTTAACTGTTCTAATAACCTACATACATGCAAAACCACGTATGAGATAAATATAGCCGGAGTTAGTCTATAAATAAACCGAGCTAACACACTGACCCACTCGCAATAACCATCCAACTAATACGGTACACTGAGCCATTAACACCATATACAACACTTCAACGGACCATTCACTGATAACGACCGTTTGATATCAGCTATAACGACCATACAAGCGGGAATTATCACCCTCACGGTTAGTCTCCACCATAACTAGCGTATAGCTTGGCCACCGCTGAAATCCATGGCTAAAACACGAAGTACTGAGCAAGGGAAAGTGGGGCAGTCCGTTCCATGGTACCAAATGGTACCCCCAAGAGCTCTACTGTTTGTAGATGTCTGTTATCCGCGGGATGCTGTGTTTACACGATACACAGTGGAATATTTGCGGGCTGTCAGACACTATGGGAAGGTAGGGTGACAATCTGCATCGGTTTCGTCGAAAGCAATACTTGGAAACAATTTCGATTTTCACGAAGTAGTTTTTTTTTCAAATGGATAAGTTGTGCGTACGGGTGGCTGCACTTTTCCTATGGTATCGCTATACCACTGAATCGTTGCATCTTCCACACTGAAGTGATGTTGTTCAATGCGACAGAAGGCAAACTTGTGAGATCATTTGGTATCAAGATTTGTTTGGTAACACGATTTGCAACTCATTGAATGTTTGAACTGAGTATCTTATCGAAAATATAGTTGTTTATGATCGCCCATGCGACCTGCCTCGTGAATATGCAAATGAGTCGGACATAAACACAAACACCGAAGCATAGAGACGTGGTACATCCCCGAAGTATCTTTATGAACTCAGATGCAGTTATTTTATTCAATTAACATCAATTCACAACGGAATGAACGTGCAATCAGCCAGATTTAGCGAAGTAAAACGCGATAGAAAGTCGCACTGAACCAAAACAATACTAAATTCACGCGAAACAATCGAAGTTTGAAATTTTGCCCACAAGAGGGGGTGACAGTCTAGCGCCCATTGAACAGTGCTTGTTCATTGCAGACTCGTGTACTGTGAGCATGTGGGTATGTTGAAGCTTGCTACCATGGGATTCTGTTGCTATGCATTACCATTGGAATCGAGTTGGCGTTTGTGGATCTACATCTACATGGGAGATAGATATCACATATTGATATTGAAGTTGAGAGTTGGCCCATCTAAATTCTAAGCTTTTGAGCAGATACTCTGAGCTTTGAAGCACATAAAGACATCTCTTGAAACCAGCAAGACAGTGAATCATGGCTCACCAATAAATGCACAGTTCATTCATGAATAGAAAATACATGCAATGCACAGTAGCACCTCTATCAAAATATCCTTGTTGAAGCACCAAGTGTCCCCTTGCCAGAAGATATCAAGCAAAACTGACAGTATCCAATGAATCAAAAGCCTCTTTGAGATGACCGTTCAATTGATACGATGTTATCATACATATATCAGTAACAAAGTAACAAGTTAGGTATATATGCACAAATAAATTACTCCATGTTATCAGACAGACCAGTATCCAAAGATGAATATAATAATTTACCTCCATATTCTTGCATCCAACGGACAAGCTGTCGATTCTCTCTGGTCAATACTTCCACCAATAGAATTACAAACTCAAGCACATACAGACGATGTTATCCAATGCTCAAGTGGGAATAATCTCTGGACATGTTGGAGGGCTCTTACAAGATTTTACAAGGGCGATAATACCTTGTAATACCCCCTAGTGTGGCAGTATTGCCCCGCCTTATACATGATACCGTCCTTGAAGTCCTTGCCGAACCATGATGTGAATTTTTAGATGCAAGTTCCTTCAGATGTTTTGGGTTCCTGTTCCTTCAGAATTACGACTCAAGTTGCAAAAAACAAACTGTCCTAATGGTATTCATCTCGAGATATATCCGCCATCTCGCAAGCAGGTGACAAGTTATCATGAGTAATACTCGATGTTGAGTATGAATCATTGCGAGATTGCCATAATATTGATCGTTACCCAAGATATGACCAAGACGGGACGGTCGCTGTCAACTCGTTTGCTCTAAAGCTTAGGCAGTGATCTCCAAACATATCGGCGGCTCTCTAAGCTCATAATATTTATTCATACCACTTATGGTAACGACTGCATGTACTTAGATCGAGACGGTGTAACCGTATATGGCTTTAAAGGAGCTTACGGCCCATGTTGGGACAGAACGTTGGATGGTAGTGCTTGGATTTGGAAGAGCTTAGACAACATAATGTAACTGGATATGACAATAGCATCGGTGGATATGATGTTAATCTGTAACATTGGGGTTATTCGGACGTACGACAAGAATCGATGTACAAGCAAGCATACTATCACAGGGCACAGATTCGCCTATTAAATGACTTTTAACAAGCGAATTTAATAAGAAAATACTGTTAGGAGTTTTTGTAGGCTTGTCCTTATAACATAACAGTTTCCGAAGATAGTAGCCTATTATAGGTTAGTGGCTTATAATGTAGCTTGGATTATATTGGGTTACCTATACATACCCAACTTCATCGCAATTATGTTTGATTTTGAACATGATAATGTACAAATTGAATATTACTGTGACGTTTGGTAATGACTTGTTTTCGGTGTGGCCCAAAAAACCTGGTTTCTCTGATCGTATAGACTTTATGTAACTCCCGCTCGTTGTGATTCGAGAGCCGTCACTAAATTGGTGTCCCCCAACGCTGGTGTATCATCACTCCGTAGCTTACCGGCTTCACTTAGGCAAGAAGCAACTCAGATGTAAATAAATTGAAGATTTATATACATCAAATCAACTTACAATTGTATGGCTGGTCACCCACGTGACGTACAAATATGAAGTTCAGACATGGAGCACTGTATGATCACATTTCAAAAATAAATAGTGCACGAGGGCACAACTAAAAAGAGTTCTTAGCCGGCGGCGTCTCTCTGTCCCTTCCCGTTGAAGTTTCCCGTCCCGCTTAGTCGAATGGTTTCTCCAGGTAGTCGGTCTAAATCCCGGTTGACTCTAAGGCCCTGAAGAAGGAGTCGTCCGCACGGAGTTCGTCGAGTCCCTTGGCTGTGGCGGTGACGATCTCCCCACGGTCGATGTCGCTGTTGCAGTGCTCTCAGAGCGGCCGTCCGCTCTCCCTTATATAGCCAGGGTGGCTGCGCGCGCATCTTCGTCCGCGAACGTATCTTCCGCACTCTTCTCCACGTGGTGAAGACTGCGTCCGCGAACGGTTCTTCCGCGAAGGCTCCTCTTCCGCGAACGGTGCTTCCGCGACTGATGCTTCCGCTGATGATGCTTCCGCAATCGTGCTTCCGCGAACGGTTCTTCCGCGAACGATGCTCCCGCTGATGATGCTTCCGCAATCGTGCTTCCGCGAACGGTTCTTCCGCGAACGGTGTCTTCGCAAGTGGACTTTGTAGATCACGTGACCGTTCCTAACGAACGTTTCAGCGCGGCAGTTGCATGGTTTTGTTACAACTCCACCCTTTCTGGAGATCAACGTCCCCGTTGATCCTTTCTCTCTCTTCTTTTCTCTTCTTCCTCCTTCTTCGTCTTTTCCTGCCTGTCTGATGTTTACAGGGCTCTCTCCCTCCACTTCACTGGCGATCCACCTCGCTTTCGGACGTCTCCGCCAGTCTGTCCCGAGTGTCTGTATATGCTCGGAGCTGTTCCCGGAGCAGCTTGGTCTCTCGGACGTGGGCTCGCAGCTCCTTCCGGTGGCTCTTCTCTCGTTGAGAGGCCTCCCCTCGCAGCTGCAGCACCTCGGCCTCGAG
Source organism: Terebella lapidaria (assembly GCA_949152475.1). Taxonomy (NCBI): domain Eukaryota; kingdom Metazoa; phylum Annelida; class Polychaeta; order Terebellida; family Terebellidae; genus Terebella; species Terebella lapidaria. Next base: position 6,299,349 of record OX424567.1, read on the forward strand.
CTGTCTCTGCTCCTCCTTGGCTTGGAGCCGAGCCTCCGCTTGGGTGAGGTGGCGTCGTCCCATGGCTATCGTGGACGCCAGGTCCTCCAGGGCCTTCTCTCCGGCAGTGACCGCTCTGCCCAGGCCCTCCACATACGGTCGCAGTTGGTCCTCCTCCTCCGGAACGGGCTTGAGGTACCAACTCAGGTCTAGGGGCTTGTAGGTAGGGGCCGAGTCTCTGGGAACGGGGGGTCCGTCGTCCTCGGGGGTGGGGGCCTCCGGGGATTCCGCCTCTCTCCGCTCCTGCTGAGACTCCGGTTCCTCTTCGCTATTCGGGGGGTCGTCCTCGGGGTCTGGGGCGTCCTCTGACCTGGGGGCGTCCTCCCGGGGGCTTGACGGCGTGGAGCTGGTCGTCCCGCTGGCCGCAAAGCTGACAGTCTTCAGCTCAGGGGCAGACACAGTAGTCGGACCATCTCGGGGGTCGGACACGGGCGTGTCGGTCGTCGTCCTCCTCCGTCCTGGCTTGAGGGTGTTGCCGCTGGCATGCGACGTCTCATGCCGGTCTCTGTCAGCTCGGCGGGCGAATCGCTGGCTGCACATCTTGCAGAGGTGCCGCCCCTCCTTCTGCGTGTGTTTGGTCGCCACGTGTCGGCTAAAGTTGGATGCCGTCACGTGGATCCGGCAGGGGCTGCACCAGCGTCGCCCTCTCTCGGTGGACAACTTCCGGGCAGGGGACCGTCGACCTCCTCGGGGCTCCTCACGACGCTCCCGGCTCCTCGAGCGCTCCCGCTTCCGGTCAGGCTTGGTAGGTGGGTCGCTCATCTTGTCGACTTCAAGGGGCAGAAAGTCAGCCAAGTCGAAATCTGGAACGTCCCCGAAATCTTCGTCTGCAAATGCGGGTATCTCAATGATCTGCAGAGTTGGTGTGTTCATGGTTGAAGTGATGACGGAATCGTAGGCCGGCCTGCTTATATAGAAAAGGCACGGACCAGGGATCTGGGAGAAAAAGCATTGTCGTGGAACGAAATAACGTTTTTCGCTTGCTTCCGCGAACGGTTCTTCCGCGAACGCTGCTTCCGCGAACGTGCTTCCGCGAACGGTACTTCCGCGAACGCTGCTTCCGCGAACGCTGCTTCCGCGAACGGTTCTTCCGCGAACGCTCCCGTCATCGTTTACATCGTTTGGACTGCATTCCCGCTGTTTTCCACTCGTCCCTCGTCATTACTGGGGGGTCCGGACTGGGGTCACATCGTCCGGATTGGGTATCCAGGCGTCGGTTTCAGGGGTAAACCAGCACCTTTTTATATTGTCGATGGTCCCGGGCTCCAGAATATCCATCGCCACCCTTTCTAGCCGATGGCTCACCGGTCGTGGGGGGCTCCGGTCTTCAGGCAGGGACTCCTCGGTCGGCTCTGCAGTCGTCCTCGGGTCCTCCTGGCGGCGCACCTCCCAGATCTGGAATATCCCGACTCCATCTCCGCAATAGTGATCTTCCTCCAATACGATGTTGACTTGAGGTCCTCCTGGGCTCCATCCTTCTCCGCTGATCGGAGGAAGCAAATCCTCATCAGAGAAGTCCTCCAGGGGTAGGGGACACTCCTCCTGAGTCGGACAGGCCTCCTCTTCTCCTTTGGGTCTTGCTATGCTTCATATCAGGGTACACCAGCAGGGGGCGCTCGGTCAGAGGTTGACGCAGCGCCTCGAACACCTGCTGATGAGCCTCGCTCCAATGGTTGTCGAACTCCATCTCCGTCGTCCTTCTGATAAGATGTCAAATCTTTCGTCGACTCAAGGCAGAGGGTACGCATCCTTCCGGGTGACTTCATTTAGACGGCGGTTGTTGACACAACTGACGACCTCCACCTCCTTCTCCGTCAAGTCCGGATGCATTCCCTCCAGGAGCGGTTTTGGATGCTCCGGGCACTCTGGTGTCTTCGTCGACGATTCTGCGTGCATGGCGTGCACTCTGGTTTCGGGCTGCTCAGGCGTCCGGTTCCGCCACTTGGTGGAGTTTGGTGTAAGGGGCTCATGCTCCCTCCCGCTCTCCTCCCGGTACCACTGTTCCCTTTTAGGTTCATTCTGGGTTGTTTTCCCTCCATCGGGACGAAATCCTAGGTCGATCACGGCCTCTATTCCGTGAAGCTCGGCTAGGATGGTCCCCATCAGCACAGTGCAAGCTCCAGCGCCGGCGTTCAGAAGTACCACCGGTACCAGGCGTCCTCGGGGTCGTACTAGGGCTCGTCCCACTACGAGGGGGTCGTCCTCCAACGGCTCTCTTGCGGACTGCACGAGGCCGGCCTTCGGAACTCCTCCCTCACTTCCTGTCAGCTTGAGGTCCACCATCATCTCTGAAAAGGGTGGCAAGACGACCGTCTCCTCCGTCACCAGTGTGTAGACGGCGTCCTCGTGGCCCGAGCTCATCACTACGGTAGTGTCGCCCACCTGCCACTCGCCCTTACGCAGATCCAGCTGTCCCCCAATCTGTTGAAGTACATCAAGCCCCAACACTCCCGGGATCCCTAGTTTGGCTACCAGTACATCTGCCGACACGAGTCGTGTGCCCAGTAGAAGTTGAACTGTCATCTCTCCTTGAACCTGTAAGTAGTCTCCGGTTGCTGCCCGTAACCTTATTCTCGTCTGCCTTATCATTGCTTTATGTTCGTCATCCATTTGGTCGAAGAGACACTCGTCCAGAACGGTGGAAGAGGCACCCGTGTCCACCAACATACGAGTCGCCTTCCCCATAACGTGGCACGCCGCATACCACGCCAATGTGCCTCGGGCACCGGCTGACAGCGACACCACCTGGCCATTTCTGTCAATCTTAAGAGAGCTGCCACTCTCCTCAGGGACGCCGCCCTGGATAAGTACTGAGTCGTCCACCCACAGTGATGCACCACCCTGGTCCTCTCTGTCAGTCTTAAGGGAATCACTCCCCTCGGAACCGCCGCTCCGGATAAGTAATGAGTCGTCCACCAGCAATAGCTGCTGCGCTGGCCCCTTGGTCATTCCGCTCCACCGGCCCTCCGTCTCCTCTTTCACGGCCGCTTGTGGTTCAGTTGCATAGGGGGGTCCCTGCTGTTTCGCAGCCTCCAGCCTCAAGGTTGTAACCTGTTGGTTCTCCTTGCTGCTAGCAGAAACCTCGTTGATGTCTCCGTGGGTCCCCAGACGCTCCACGGCTCCATCGGTCTGCATTTCGTCGACGTCTCCGCGGGTCATTAGACGCTCCACGGCTCCATCGGTTTGCTGTACATTGGCACTCCCGTCTGTGTTGACAGGCTTGCCCTCCAAATAGTCGAGAATTCGATCCTCGAGCTCCTCCTGTGCCCATCCAGTTACTTCGGATGCACACCGGAAAAACCTATTAAAAATCTGTGAAACTAAAAATTCCCCCCTGGCAATGTGTTCTTCACGTCTTCGTCGAGCTTCTCGCCTGTGAAGCCGTGCACACACCTGCCAATGGCCCATACGGTTGGGGGCTGGTATGAGCCCTACTGGTTTTCCGACTCCTCGTCTGTCAAACTGTTCCGCTCACCAATCTCCTCGATTAGTCGACTCAAGCGCTCCTCCTTGGTCCGAGGTGGCGGCCGATCTGGACACTGGTACTTCCGATGACCCGGCTTCCCACAGTACCAACAGTCATCTGGTCCCGGCCTAGCGCTTGGTCCCTTGTTCTCAGCAGTGGCGGCCCTCGGCTTGATGGATAGCACCTGCTCACACAGCTCGATTAGTCGATCCAGCTTCCTGTCTTGGCTCTCAAAGAGCCCCTTGAAGTAGGGAAGTCTGGGTAGACCCGCTACGTTCGGCTGGTTGCTCTGCTGCCCACTGGTGGTAATCTCGCCTCCCTGCTGGTTCTTTAATAGCTGTAGGACCCGTCCTAGAGCTGGCTCGGAGTCCTCCGACTCTATGGACATCACCGGCTTCCCAGGCTTGGGTTTGACACATTCGTACTGGGTCACGAACGCTATGGCCTCCTCCATGGTCTTCATCTTCCTCATGAGCGCCATCACCTTCATGTCCCCATCTGGATGGCCCTTCCAGAAGTGGTCTAAGGCGATAGCCTCCTGAGCTGCGGAGTTCAGATCCGGATAACCACGGCCGGCCAGTCGCTGCAACTCATAGCCGTACTGCTGGGGTGTCTCTGCCTTCCTGCGGGTTCTCTGTCCCAAGGTCGCCTTGTAGGACTCCTCCTGACAGTCAGGGTCGAATCGTAGGGTCAGCTTGTCGGTCAGAACGTCGATGTCCCTCCGGTCTGCAGGACTCAGGCTGGTCAGCATTCGTCGCGCCTCTCCTGTCAAGCTCCCGGCTAAGTAGACGCCCTGTTCCCGCTTGCTCCATCCGTTGACCTCTGCGATGACGTCAAAGTGGGCCCGGTACACCGGCCACTCTATGGAAGTCCCATCGAACTTGTCAGGGGTCAGCATCTTCCGGTTCCTTCTGCCGTTCTGATTCCAGGCTGTGCTGTCCTCGGACGACGAGTCCTCCTGCCTCCGTCTCGGCCTAGGGCTTCGTCGGTGCAGCGGCGGTCCCCGCCTCGGTGGTCTCCTCCCCCGTCCTGGGTAACCATGGCTGCTGTCGGTCCCTCCATCAGATGAAGGCCCCTCATCGCCCGATGATGAGAAAGGGTGCTGTCTCCGGCCTCCCTGGGTGACTGAAATAGAAGCTGGATTTCTCCAGGAGGCTGGCTGTCTCGGTTGTCGACTGGGTGAAGACCTCTCTCTTCCGCGAACGCTGTCTTCCGCGAACCTTCCGCGAACGGACTCCTCCGCCAACAGCTCCCGAAGAAGTTCTTCCGCGAACAGGCCTCTTCCGCGAACGCCGTCTTCCGCGAGTCTTCCGCGAACGGGCTCGTCCGCCAAGATGTCTCGGAGACGTCCCTCCACAAAAGATGTACGTCCGCGAACGCCATCTTCCGCGAGTCTTCCGCGAACCGGCTCATCCGCGAATGGTCTTCCCCGTCTATTCTGAAAAACTGGAAAGGAAGATTGGTCGCCTGGATCACTCCTTTCGTCGAGCCGCCGTCTGGGTGAAGACTCCTCTCTTCCGCGAACACTCTCTTCCGCGAGTCGTCCTCGTCCGCGAACGTGGTCGTCCGCGAAGGGCCCTCCCCGGTCACAAGCGTCCTCGTCACCAAAGACTCCCCCTCGCCCACGAGCCCGTTCATCCACGAAGGATCCCCGGCTGCAAGCGTCCCTGTCGCCGAAGAATGCCTCTCGTCCGCGAATGTTCTCTTCCACGAAAAGTCCTCTCCCTCTCGAGCTGCTCTCTTGGGTCGGAGCCCAAGTAACCCGTCCTCCAGTCACTCCCGTTTGTCGACTCGTCACACCCGACCGCTGCCCTGTTGCACCAGACTGCTGCTCTGTTGCACCAGACTGCTGCTGGGACTGGTCCCAAAGCCGTCTCAATGCTGCATTCTCTGGAGGTGCCACACTTGGACTCTGCTCCGGTAGCTGTAGCCGATCCCTCCTCGCCCAGATTTCGCCGTCCTCCCCGTCCAGATTGACGTACTCCGGTCCCAGCACTCGTCGGAACTCGGGGCCCCTCCTAACGCTCTCAAGGTAGGTTGACCTCTCCCTGTCTCGATCGTGCTGCCACCCAGAGTCGTGTCTGAAAAGAAAACGGTTGTCGGGTGTCTGGCTCCGGGGTCTCTGTTGACTAGTCGACTGGCCCATGGAAGGTCTCGACCTCCCTGGTTGCTCCTCACTCGTCGAAACGTCCCGTCTACCCCTGGCTGTGAAGCTGCTCTTCCGCGAACGGTCGTCTTCCGCGAACGTTGTCTTCCGCGAACGGTCGTCGGCCTCTTCCGCCAAGGTCGTCTTCCGCGAACGGTGGTCGTCCGCGAACGTCTTCCGCGAACGGTCGTCTTCCGCGAACGTCCTCCGCGAACGGTCGTCTTCCTCTTCCGCAAAGGTCGGCTTCCGCGAACCGCTGTCTTCCTCGTCCGCAAGTGAGGCCGTCCGCGAAGAGTCTTCCTCTTCACCTCCTGTCTTCCCTGGGGCAGTTTCGTCGTTTTCGCCGGACATGAGTGATGCTGAGGTTCGTTCCCTGGCAGTAGACCCTCGGGGATCCTGGTCACGTGCGCCAAGTTGTGACGTTTGGTAATGACTTGTTTTCGGTGTGGCCCAAAAAACCTGGTTTCTCTGATCGTATAGACTTTATGTAACTCCCGCTCGTTGTGATTCGAGAGCCGTCACTAAATTGGTGTCCCCCAACGCTGGTGTATCATCACTCCGTAGCTTACCGGCTTCACTTAGGCAAGAAGCAACTCAGATGTAAATAAATTGAAGATTTATATACATCAAATCAACTTACAATTGTATGGCTGGTCACCCACGTGACGTACAAATATGAAGTTCAGACATGGAGCACTGTATGATCACATTTCAAAAATAAATAGTGCACGAGGGCACAACTAAAAAGAGTTCTTAGCCGGCGGCGTCTCTCTGTCCCTTCCCGTTGAAGTTTCCCGTCCCGCTTAGTCGAATGGTTTCTCCAGGTAGTCGGTCTAAATCCCGGTTGACTCTAAGGCCCTGAAGAAGGAGTCGTCCGCACGGAGTTCGTCGAGTCCCTTGGCTGTGGCGGTGACGATCTCCCCACGGTCGATGTCGCTGTTGCAGTGCTCTCAGAGCGGCCGTCCGCTCTCCCTTATATAGCCAGGGTGGCTGCGCGCGCATCTTCGTCCGCGAACGTATCTTCCGCACTCTTCTCCACGTGGTGAAGACTGCGTCCGCGAACGGTTCTTCCGCGAAGGCTCCTCTTCCGCGAACGGTGCTTCCGCGACTGATGCTTCCGCTGATGATGCTTCCGCAATCGTGCTTCCGCGAACGGTTCTTCCGCGAACGATGCTCCCGCTGATGATGCTTCCGCAATCGTGCTTCCGCGAACGGTTCTTCCGCGAACGGTGTCTTCGCAAGTGGACTTTGTAGATCACGTGACCGTTCCTAACGAACGTTTCAGCGCGGCAGTTGCATGGTTTTGTTACATTACTTATACTTTTAATACCATTAGTAACATCGAAGAAATTAGTGGCAATACAAAAACAACACGTATATGCCTACTTTCAAGCTTATCCAATTGCAGATAAAATATGGGATAAAATACAGCGAAAGAAACACTTAGATTGATTGCTCGGTGTTACACAACTGTCTCGCATTGGCCGGTGATTGGCAAACCCTCATCGTTGATTGACAAGGCTGAGCAGCTGTGTTTGACGTCTGACATACAGTGGAGCAAATTATCTCAGAGGAAAACTTCTGCGAGACTTGACAGCAGTTGTGTTGACTTGCATTGTTTTTTCTCACTGATTTGCATGCCTGTATTTTTTCATACATCTTGATGGACAAATGCGCAAACACACGTCTTTGTCTGTGCTTCGACGTTATGTGCTTGGTGGAGTTTTGTCCGGATTCTGAATAGCAAATTGAAAATTCACATGTAGAGAATGTTTGAACGTGTAACAGATGATAACTAGAAAATCAGTTTTCAAGAGCATATTGCACAAACTTCATCAATATACTAAGCTGGCCACCAGTTGTTTCTCCAACTCAGCTCAAACTTCCAGAGTGACAGGTCATCCTTGCAGTGACACGTGGGATGGTTATCCGCTAAATATACATACTTTGTGAATGTAGAAAGCAACACGAGTTTCATCCTGCAAGGGAGGGGAGTTGGGACAACTCTAAAAGCAAGTTGCTTGACACCTGGCCTGGTCCCATTTCAACAGAAGTTCATGGACGGCTGTGCTGAAACAAGGAAGGCAGTGCTATGGAAATTAGCACAGTATCCTCTGCCGGCCTCAGGATGGACCCAAACAATAGACTCACTTGATAACAACCTTGCAAGTAATGCCTGGCCTTCAGATGTAATGAGTGGTTTCATCTGAGGAGAGGCATTACACCCCCCCCCCCCCCACGCCCCTCTTCCCTCACTTGTCATCTGCCTCTGAAGTTTTCATCATTTTTTTCAGCAATGCTCTCCATTTCTAGCCATCATTGCTTGCTGCACCCGTCCGCAGTATGGGACGTTTGCCATGCACTCAACCGTGACGTCACAGCAAACGTTGAGCGCGGAGCACCGTCACGCTTGATTGATAATCCGTCATCATATCATCTGTGTTTCGTCTATGGGGCTTCTAGCCTCTCGACTTTATGACATTTTTAATTGAAAACAATAGACGACATCGCGCGGTTGAGAACTGCTAAATTCACCGGCTCAAAAGAGGAAAAGTCATATCTAATTGTATTTCCCTTCTCTATCTTTGTTGTTCTTTTCCCCCTTAGCCAAACCTTTCATCCCTTGTCCATGATGATCGTGCATGTGTTTCGTCGTTTTTTTTTAACCAATTTTAAACTTTTTTATGACTTTCTTCTGACTTTTTGGAAATTGTTTTCATGCCTTTCCTATAGCCATCGTCATATCGAAACCGTGTTCCTGTCAGCTATCCTTTGCTACTTTCAATATATTGACACCCACCATATACCCCCCCCCCCCCATTCCTCCTCCCTTCTGTTCACACCACAGGTGAGGCGTGAAGAGGATGACAGCGTGCACAAATACATTCCCCGGCGGGCTAATGCGATTAAACATTAATTTGATTAAAATGAACATCCAAATGTGAACGATGTCAGAAAGTCAATATCAAAGCGTAGGGATAACTTGGCTATGTGGAATATTATGTGTACTGTTCACAATACGTGTCACTATCGAGTGAATAATATATGTTTATGTGGGATACATTCGGTATACAGTTGTAGCAAAAAACAATGGATTATAACACGAATCGTGTCTAAATAAAACGAGCTGATGTCTGGATTTTGTAAACAAGTTCGCAAATATTAACCCCGCCCGCGGAGAACATGCAATGGGTGTCTGTGCAAAGTTCAATAAAACGGTCAAAATGCATGCCAGGTCTAGGCCCTAAAGTAGGACGACTGTCGACGGATTTTCTACCCATGGATCTTACGTGACATTGGTAAACATTAGTAGTGCGACACTGTGAGTACATTGGCGATTATTACATCGACCTTCTAGCGGATAACATCGAGGGCACTAAAACAAAAACCTCGCCCCTTATTATAAAACTAACTGCTGAACGTTGCCAAAGTTCACTTTACGGAATGGAACGAAAATTTACTTTTCACTCATGCATGGCAAGCTCCACTGGAGAGATCGCGCCTTCACGGTCCCCCCGTGAACAAACACGACTAGAGGCCCAGGGTCCGTCAGACCAATGTTGGTCCATACAAGGTCCGTCTGCCATGACCCGCATGACAAGATAAATGACCTCACTACGACAACACGCACTTAGGCTAACGCGCTATGTTTTCCACGTCACATCGTCTGCTTTCTCCCGCCAAAAACGTTTGCGTCCCGCCAAAAAATCTTACGTTTGCTGCCATCGTCATGTCGTTCCGTTTTTGTTTACACTCGGGAACGAGGAGGGGAACAAAAGCAAAATTACACTGACAACTTGAGACAAACACGTTCCTGATTTTCGACGGAGCTATCCTCGAAAGAATATTGACTTTTTCTCTCGAGTTATGAAGTCACATTTCTAATGATTATCGAGTTCTCGTCCGCACGTGATCTCAGGAGCGCCTCACGTCAGTTCAAAGGAGATCCACGTCGATGGCACTTCGAGGAAGAACAAAGTAATCACAGTCCACAAGTAATGACCGCCAATAGATTGTGGACAAGGGATTATGGGAGAGATCACTGCTCCTCGCCATGGACAACGTTAAACACCGGCCATAAATCCCCACCCCAGAGTCATAAATACTTATAAGTAGGCAGCCCACTTTGGAAGCGATTGACAGACGACACCAGTGTAACTCTGGCGAGAGACGTGTTCGTTTTCATCGCTCGCGCCAAAAGTGAATTAAATTTTCTTTTTACGCCGACGCCGGCTAAGTGAGGGCGCCTTAGTCCGGGCTGCCTTGGCTTGGAAGCTGCCTCACTCACTCAGTTGGTCGCTCACTCGCAGAGTCCGGGAGACCTGGGCTTGCATTGTATCTGTGCAGCTCTGGGTGGCCTACCACTACAGTTGGTCCACTTTTCTTGGACTCATGGATATAGGAATCAGTGAGCTCAAAAACGATATTGTGGTCTTTGACAGAGGACAGAATGATTCGTCAAACTCGTGGAGTCGGATACTTTTACAAAGAGGGAAAAACAACTGAGACTTCTTCTTTTTCTACTTCATTCGTTGTGTAAAAAGAGAAACAAGTGCAACAAATGAATGATCAATAGGGTCGATCTTCAGTGAGTGATCCACTGATATGCCTCGACGTTATCCCGGGGTTTGAGGGGCTAAGCTGGAGCATTGGATGATGCCAATACCCCGGGCTGGAGCCCTGGACTGATAAGGAGGAGGTCCTAGTCTGACTATGGAGTATTCAAGGCCACTTGGTAGAGGGACCGTCACTATGCACTGCAAGCCATGAGACTGCGTGTTTCCTCGTGTGTTGCCTGACGACGTTTGGGACAGGACTCTGGTTTGCTCAGGTAGAAGAGCGTGACTGAAGTGGGGGCCTCGTAATGTTATGCAGTCCCCCGCTCTTTCGAACAGGAGACGGGAGGACCGAGTGAGGCACCACAGTGGCCCTGCCTGAGCTGCTGTGGCCCGTCTCAAGCGGGGGAAAGTCCCACACAGACAGCGGCCGTCCGACCGACCCGCCGCGCAGCTCGGCCAACCCCCGAGTCCCACCGACAGCGCCGACAACCAGCCCCGCAATTTATAGCATTCTGAGACACGCCACGGCCTCGAGACCATCCATTCAGGGCCGCGCTGAAAAGTCTTCAATTCGGGCGCCGGGTGCTCGAGCCAAGGACTGCCACCCCGCCTCATACAAATGCGTCTACGGTGACCCCAGTTCTGCCTTATATTAAATCTTAATGCCGCTGCAATCGGCCCCATAATTTGCCAGCGAGTCAATGGGAATCTCTAAATATATAGACATTAGGACTTTGAGCTATTGTCTGCCTGTGGCCGGTGTTTATAGGCCCACGTGTGCTTGGATTGATGGGCCGGGGTTTTAGATCAAGGGCTATAAGCCGAATCCGGACTTGCAGCATATCGCCCGGGCCATATTAAGGCCTGGTGGGGCGATACCTGGCCATATCGCACCCCAGACGGGCCGACTTCGTGGAGTGGGACACACGTGGACCCCAGAATCCAATCAGGCAGCGCCATATAGCGGGCTCGGGACTCCAATAAAAGCCACATAAAAGAGGAACAAGCAAGCAGAGAAAGAGGTGACAGTGCCTACCTGCCTATTGTGCCGCTCCGCTCACGACTTCACCACTCCAGTAGCAGTTGAAACTGTCGCTATGGTAACGTGACGGGGGGCTGCCCTTGGATATCTGGTTCCGCCGTCAGGATGCACGAGATCTGATACTTTAGCAGGAGCTGCCTGAAAGCATCGCTTAGATGCCGACGTCCCTCACAGAGTGCATTCAAGGAGAATCGAGTCTCAACAGCCGAAAAGTAATTCGGAGCGATTTTGTCAGACCATCCATCAACACAGGCAAAGAGATGCTACACTCGTTTGTGATTTCTGATTGGCCGGTACAGGCCACGTGACCAATTTAACCCTCATAATCCTGTCAGTTACAACGAGTAATTTACCTTCATTTATTTCAGATTTATCGCACTATCGACAGCTAATTCGGAGGAACCATTCGAAGTTGCGAGGCTATCGGCGCACTGTAAATAATGAATTCAGTCAGTGACTACACGATATGTAATTTGGATAACCATACGTATACAACGACATATCCTCACGACTCTGGAGGCTACGGCTACAGTTCAAACGTAAACAACGGCTACACTGACACGGGTCAGTTCGCTTACGGAGCCAACGGTAGCAATGGGTTGTCAGGACAACAGAACGGTGGCACCCTGGACTTGCACCACCCGTCAAGTGGGGGGCCCACGGGGGCGGCGCCGGGTCAAGCCGGAGTCACCCTTGGCTACGACAGCCCCACGGCTAACTCCCTCAGTCATGGATCCGCTGGGTCCCATCAGAACTCTTACAGTACCCTGCACACGTCTAGCGGGGGTGGTGGCGGTGGAGGTCACTGTGGGGGCAGCTCCCCCGGACACTTACCCCCACCGCACGGCCATCACCCTGGATACCACTCTCCGTACTACCCCCACCACCCTCATGGACCTCACCCTGGGGCAATGATGAACGGGACCCTCGCGGAACTCCCGCACCATGGGATGACCAACTCGGCTGGAGGTTACCCGCCCTACTTGGACCATCCTGACCATTGCGGGGCCAACCTGTTGATGTTGAACTCTCAATGCCACCCTGGGGCGTACTCAGATCACGGAGACCCCCAGGGCCTCGGAGCCGGCCCCCAGGATCAGGGCCAGGTGGCTACTTACAAATGGATGACCGTCAAACGGAGCACACCTAAAACAGGTGAGACCCAAAGTACGTACACTCCAATACTATTTGTGAAAATTGGTACAAAAGGGTGTAGAGTGTGATAGGTGGTGAGTTTTCCGTATAGAAGACGGGGTAAAAACACAGTGAGTGGTGAAACGGATGCTTGTACCACCTGCGTGGGTTGTAACTCGTCATATTGCGATTAATTAATCATAGTGGCATATCACGACCAGAGATTGGATTACACCTGAATGTCCCGTCCCTAGATATCCACTCTTTGTTGTGGTGTTGCTTTCTGTTTGACGTTTGTTTATGAAAAAAGCAATGCTCCGAGTGGAGATATGAAAAACTTTCACCACTTGTTAGTAGTAAAGTGACAAATCATTCCCAGTCAAAAGTCTGATGGTTCTTATGGCCTGCCCTATCATAAACAGCCGTAGAAATTAAAGCCCTTCCATCTAAGAAAGAGTCATAAATCTCTTCCCCATCTTCGCCTGGTAACAACTTAATCGTTTGTTTCACCAACTGAGCGCCAGATAACCTCATAGAGTGGATGATGTTACGTAAAAGAGCATTGCCTCTTCCCAGGGTATCTCTGATAAATGGTACCTCGTCCAGACGAGTATTAATCAGGATAGAGTTCCTCCTCGGCCAGGGCAGTCTTTTGTCCGAAGTTCTCGTGTACCGTTTCCCCGGGCACATAGTTAGTAATCATAGCGTATAATGACGATGTATTCATCATAATCACAACTCTCGTTCACACACACACTGCCGCTACGATGCACACCTCGGACCCTCCATAAAGATTCGTCATAAAAGAGCCCACTAATTAATGAAAAGGGGAATGAGTTCTATAGGAGTAATGAGTTTTATGCCGTCGCTGAATCACACAGAGCTTCCCTCAAACGAGGGCTCCTAATTCCATACTTCTTTTCCCTATCAATTTGAGCCTCTCACCATGTGCACCATATAGCAAGCATCGATACTATTGATTTACCCGTACCATATCAAGCCGTGCACAGACAAACACCTGATGATTTACACAAGGTTGCGTGCACCGATGCACTAGCTGCTAATGGTAATTGCAAGGACTATTGCCCATTACACCGTCTGACCCCGGCTCGCCGGGAGAAATGCCTCAGCAACAACAATACACAAATAATTAGCCTCTGTAACCACTGCCACTTAACAGAAAACTACGGCAAATTGTCTCTCTCGTTTGCTTGCACAACGCCCTAAATCTCGCTGGATGTTCGAGCTTGCCATCCAGAGCTTTATTCCTTTCGTCGATCGGACATGACAGTCAGCGGGCGATATGTGGTCGTTATTGCCCGCTTCCTTGCGGCGGCCCGGGCCGAAGATGTGTGTTGTTATTCCAAGAGCGGACAGAAACATGGGCCGAAGCTGATACAGTAACGTAACCTAGCGATAAAACATGTAATGACAGGCGCTCGAAAATGTTGCGTCTTTCAGTCGCTTGAAGCACTTGAAGCACCGCGCTTAAAGTATGGCGCGAATGGGCGAAGTTCCTTCGGTCCAAGACATTAATGTGTGGGACATTCTCCGTCATTGTTTTCACCAGCTATGGGGATTGGTGCAGTAACATTTGTTCATTAGCAGAGGGATCAGGTCCCCGAACTAGTCTTGAAGACTGCCTAAATGAGAGACTTTTCTTTTTAATTTCACGAGGAAGAACACTTTCCAGTTCGATGGAATTGTAATTTTTTGTTGAAAATAACATATTCAGACTTAGTGAATGCGATTGCATATTATCAACGAGATACTTCATAACGATTGTTAACTCAGAGGCCGAAAGGCTGGAACGTGAAGGCAGCTGTCCTAATCACACACCGGAAAAAAAATCATAAATCGACCTGGAAATAACCCAATCTGTTTATTAATGCAAAATCTACCCACAAAAATGACTATCTAATACAAATTAATTGTGTATAGAGTAAAAGGTCAAGCGCACTTGCTCCTCAAATCAAACTCCTCGCGTTTCAAAACCACTTCACTTATCGAGCGCGCTCGACTATCATTAAATAAAGTTTAATAATTGATAATTAAAGTTGAACCGCAGCTTTGCCGTGATATAACTTTGATAATCATAACATTGGCTTGTCATATGTGACCAGCTGTCTCACCTCGCCTGACAGGAAAGGGCGGGCGTTTCCTTCGCGTGAAAAAATAATAATACTATTGATTGGAAACGTATGCTTACAGCCATCAAAATCAAACTTCGTTGTTCCGCCATATTTTATCGCACACCGCAATTTACCAACGTCCATTCAACGGGCGCTGAACAGCGAGAATTAACAAGCCTGGATAAATTGTGAAATGCTGTTAGATGTCACTCAGATTTCTTCCCTGGTTTCAAACAATAGTCTACATTGACATCATAAAATGCTTATAGGCAATCACCCGTCATGGAAAATATATTGCAATAATTGCACGCCATTTGAGGCTTATTGTAGGAAAACCCTGTGTCTTTTTTCTATCGGAATAACACAACATTGTAGATGTTTAAGAGATGAGAATAGGAGTTAACGTATATACATATATGTAAACTATACCACGACAGTTTTATCATCGTGTAACGAAAATTATCTGCTAATCGTCTCGGCCCAAGTATCATATCCTGCGCCTTCCTCTATATCCAATAAGAATTAAAAAGGTGACAGACGGATTAAATGGCATTCATTTAGTGGACGAGTAGTACTAAGGCGCAGTGTATGATACCTGGGCTATCGTCTCCAACACCTATCAACCATACGCATTCAATATCTCACTGTCCGATTTTACAAAATACAACAGCATTACTTATATGTAATTACACTTGTTCATATAGACGGTATGCAGCATTGCCCCAGTCCAAATCAAACCACATAAGCCATTTATACTGCTGTCATTTCTTTGTCATGTAAATTAGCCCCTTGTCAATGCCTACAGTGGGGTCAATTTCGCCTACAATGGAAAAGCAAACACATCACATGAAATGGACACATGTGTATCAGTTTCAAAATGACCCCTAGACGTCATTGAAATGGCCAGTTCCGTCGAGGGTACTTAATGTTTACCTTTCTCCGGGGTCATGTGATTTTTTTGTTTTGTCTACAAACGCCATGGTGGCACGTGCACGCGACATGGCCAGGTGCGACGTCACAGCGCACTGCCTCAGATAATTATCGAGAATCGTCTGCTCGGTGAAATTAAGACCATATCCCTGCCTACTCGTGATGTTGGAAAGTCATGGACAGATATGCGTACCAGAGGCAATTTCCCGGTTTGTTTTCAGGTGAAACACGCAAGTTACGTCGTGCGATAAGGGATTATCATCAATTATGTGTTATCGTGTTTAACTTTTCATTATAGTAATGTGCTCAACATGCATGCAATGTGAAATGTTATCAAGATGAATTATAATTTGAACCACTTTGAATACAGGTTGATCAAGTTATTAGTTCAGCCAAAGAAATAAATGCTTGTTGGGCTTGTTGCTTCAGGTATTTGTGTGTTGAGCCTATCTTTGAATTATTAATGAACTAACCGATAACTTGATCAGTATAGATTTGTATAATTAGAAATGTTAACATAAAATATCACTTTTTGCAATGTAGTTTCCTTGAATGAAAAGGGTTCGTTGCTCGATGAACACACACGCTTTTAATCACTCACACACAATTAATCAGTAGACTGCACAGTCAATCGTGCAAACGGATTTACGGTTTACAACTCATTGCTTGCAAGTTGGAACTCATGTTTCGCTAATAATATCAATGGACTACCTGTCACACGAAGGTTCAGAAATACAGCGTATTCTGTGCCACATTTGAGTGAATAATTAATACGGCCCACTTGCAGTGTTTGCCAGAAATAAACGGCAAGCACCGGGCCGTGCCAGGCTTTCGTCGTTCCATAGCAAACAATCGGCTAAAAACCCGACCACTCGCCCCAAACCGTCTTCCGTCGGTTCACGTCATGCATGATTTGTTATGTGAAAGCCCCCAATATTAGGCGGGTTGTCCCCTGCATGGGGGAAAACGTAGATAGACATCGTTTCCATATACACCAACTAACTGAATATGTAGGCTACACATGATGGAATTCATCTTGCAATATATCGATACGATATTACGTGATTTTCCTAATGATAAAATATATGAATCGTATCCAAAAAATCTGGAAAATCTGATTTTCTGGTGTCACACACAATTTTACCGGTGTTTTTCGTGACCTCTCTAACTGATTATTTGTCATTGATTCCTTTGAATATTACAGTGTTACGTAACATCATTCACACCGTTAATGGCAGATAAATTGGACAAAACCTAATTTGAGCTCACCAATTCATGTCTATTCATGTCTTTGGTGGTAATATTCATCATCGACGAAAGCATTTTGCCTTGTTTCACATTGAGAGCGTGTTTCAGTGGTATTACTTTTGTCGCCTTGCACTACCATCAACCCTCTATCATGCTCCAAAAACCTATTGCCCTTTGGTGTAAAATATGTTTTAACATCACGCCGCGCTGTTCAGGACAAATTTTCATTTATGACACCTCATGCACCGTGCCGTGTTTTGTGACCTTGTCATGCCCTGCACTCAAGAAGTCATTAATTTTGAAAACAAACGGAGCCAAGTCAACCACTGTATCGGGCGTGCTTCGTGATTCGCGATTGCGACAAATTTGATTATTTCGCATTGGAACGTGAAAGCCCCACTCAGAACGAATGGTGTCAAAATGAAAAATGGGTTTTGAAAAGTTTCGTTCAACATTGTATGGTGAAATGTACATGTATTTGAAGTCAACTTTTTATATCATTTGATATCCTTGTAGACTCTCGTTTTTTGTTCAGCACAGTTCAGAAATCCATCGAGAATTGTGGCCACGAAAGCGCAGTTCAATTACTCGTCTTGCACATGCAGTTTGCGTGTCGCTACAGTTAACCTGTGACCGACTCGGTTTATGCCTCGGTCTCTGATTGCAAAGGCACACGATATTGACCACCCTTTCAACTAAACAAAGTAAGAAACACTATAACTAACTCATGCGGCCACTCTCTTTCAATTTCGTTTTATTTGCATTTTACGATTCCGCCACTCGGTCGCGCAAAAAACACACTGAATTTGTGCAAGCTGCATGGAAAGTTTGGCGACCAACGCCACCGTCTCAAACAGGCCCTTGCCTCGCCTTGTACGGGATAAAAAGCCTAACCATTATTGTTCCCCCGTGTTTATGACTGTAATCAAGAAGGGAAGCGCTGGGTGTGTCTGACGCATTCACGCAACAGGAAGCAATGGATCCGGAGACACCAACAATAGCTTAGAAATTGACTGCCTCTTGTTGAAATTCCTCGTCTTGGCATTGGCTGCGTGCCTTCCACGTGGAGTGGGTTAGCTGGATAGTTGTCTAGGGCTGAAACTGTCTTTGAATCATGAGATAGATGTCATAATAAGTAGGTTATTGCCCTGCAGATAAAACATGGTGCATGGTTGTAAATCCGATGCTCCGACCGTGCTGAATTCATTGGTTGCAGCTTTATGAACTACGGTCACAACTATTGATCGTAGTTTCAACGACAGTAGGCCTAGACGTCGTAAAGTTTTATGCTGATAAAATCACGACGTAAATTCGTACTACGACGATCGTAAAGTTAGTTAGTGTTGTCAGCTGATATAATGTATGGGCAACAAGTAGCTGAGAAAAATGTGAATATTGATTCAACGCATAATAATAGTATAGTATTGCCACTCTAGGCAATTTTAATTAAAGCCTGTTGCAAACTGTACGATTACGGTTGTAAAATACGACGATTATGAATTATATAAAATGTTTCAAGACGAACACCATTTGTCGCAGTCGGGTAGCCTTTTACGTACTCGTTGATATTTCAATCGGTTCATGAAATGACACGGTATAGATATATCTCTGCCATTATCGATACACCTAATAGCTCGAGACGGTGACAGGCAGATCATCGCCGATATTTCTCTAAACGATCTAAGATTGATCACCAATCTTCGTATTTCTATAGCGATTCTCGCCATACTTCAAGAGCATTCAACATTAATAGTCTAGTCTAAAAGCCGCCATATTGCACAAAACTGGCAAAATACATGCCCATGTCAATTAGTGAAACACATGTTTGCGTAGATGTGAGCATGATGAAACGATACCCGACAACATGCTAATGTATGACTATCGGTTGAGATCTAATGCTGTCACATAAAAGAGCATATTTTATGCTCCACACCTCACTCAAATGGTGCAATGAATTATAAATCATTTACTTCCGCAAGGCTGATATACGTTACGCGGATTAGCCTTTTGTTTGAACAATGTGTAGCTGCAGTTTCCAGGTGCGTTTTTTCCCGTTCCATTTGAAAAACTATGAAATTTTAATGACATATTTCTGGTTTTACACGAACAACAGTTCATCCCCTGTAATTATCTGTGTACAGACTTTTTAATTAGATTTTCTCCACCAGAAATTTCCATAGAGCTGAAACCAGACATCGTAGTGGCATCTGGGTTTGGGAACGTTCTCATAAGATGCAATAAAACCAGGAACATATCGTTAAAATGAATCCAGACCAACACAAATGTTTCTGTCGTTTGTAGTTTGCGATTCATGTAATTTGCGTTTTAATAAGAGAATAATACACAGAATATAGAAAGAACTCACAAAAATAACAACAAAATTGAAGTAATATAAACCGAGTTGAGGTTTGGTTCTGCAATAGAGGAAATCCTGCTGTTTGATGTGATACTGCGGTGATTCACCCAATTCCCTGATCTACCACACCTTGCACGGGAGACCTCTACTCTCTAATTTCTCCCAAGATGATCCAAGTTGTCCTAGTTCTTTTGTGGACTACTAATCAGTGTCAAGCGCTCAATACTGCATCTTACCCATTGGGTCCCCCACCCCGTATACTCCCTACAGGGCAATTCTCCACCAGATTTTCACCCACTGTATTCTGTACTAATCCTACTTCTTGTCAACTCGCTAGGGTTGGTGTCGTGTTTCCAACTGGCGTGTAGAGTTGCACGTCGGCGGTCAACATTGGACTCGACTCCTCTGCTGCTCGCTGTAGCTTTGGTACAAGGACTGGTTGCAGGACGTACACGCGTTTGCCATGATAACCACACAGGTCTGAGGTGATAATGTGCTATCGGCTGGGCTAATGATGATGGTTCCTTAGCGAGATGGGGGAAAGTGATATCTTAGATTTCTCGTCCTTGAAAAGGTCGACAGGACATTACGCGAGGGTCCCATAAATTCTTCCCCTTTCAGGGCTGGCCACACCAACATTTCCAAGCAATGCAAACTGCATGACAATGTGCTTCCTGAAGTGTTGAAGCTTTGAACTTTCGCACTCAAATGTGTTTGAATGATGTTTTGAACTTCAAGGTAAATGACTTGTCAGTTCGTAAAACATATTTGTAACGTGTAACCAAAAAAACAATCCAGGATAAAACTGTTGTTCATGGCTTTATTGCACTGAATGTGGACGTTTAATGTACACTTTCATGTTTCATGTGATGAAATCCTCACAAAGAAAGTCGAAGAAGGAATCAGAAGCTTGCACGTATGTTATCACATAATGAAACTCGTCCGTCACAAAACACTGTATGTAATAATTACATTAACTCGTGCTGGTGGTAACCCAAGCTGATGCCATATAAACGTGCCTTTCTCACGAGGCGTGTGTTTTCCCCAAGTCATTTATCATAGTATTAACCGGGCATTACGTGTGTATTCAACGGCCACGGTGCTTTATCATATCTCGGTGATCATTTGTAACCAACACGACACATTAAATGAACATAAATTGTGACAGTTTAAGCTCAAAGCCGAATGCGTAATTCTTTTCAATGTGCGGTTTTTCGTTCATTTCCCTAGCTTGCCTAACGTAACAGGTATAACGTGGGATTTCCAGTGACAACGAGCACACCAAAGGCCCACCATAGTGACATGAATGTGGTTATTGCCTCCGAAATGCGAAACGGGGGATAGAACCTAACGTATAATGTCTCAATCGAGATTAATAGCTGAAACTTGATGGCGATGTTGGTTAGATAGAGCCACGCTGCATCTATTACTGTCACTTAAACATTACGTTATCGTGTTATGATCAATGGTGTATTGGTGCCGTGACGTCAGACCATATTTACTGTGCAAATAGCGCGTGGTAGCGGCGAGGGTTGAACACGTAAATGTGTTTGTTTTAGGGGAGACTAGCATCGCATTGTCCAAGTTCCTCTACGCGTCCATTATCCGCAATTTATTCCCGTTCCTCTTCAGGCCTACGATTTCGTTTCAGCCAAGCGAACGTCGAAAGCTTTGTGTCGTACGCAATAATGGACAATTAGACTTTAATCCGTTGATGCAGAAAATTACTAAACTGATGCTTCAAGAAAACGAAAGCAGAGAAGCTATAGAATGCTGTATCTTAGATCATCTATTGCCTTATCTACAAGAAGGTCGGGAGAGGGGGGTGGGGGGGTCTAGGGGGCTCTAGTTGGGGAAAGCAACAAATCACCCGGTAAATCACGGACCGGTGTAACGGATCTGTTTGCGTTGTGCGGCTGCGTTTTTTGCCTTGACGCCACGTGGCCACACACGAGCCACCCAGTCTTGTCGCTATGGCGACCCTTTCCGTGTGACCAGATCTAAGGCAGGGGGCAAGAGGTACATATTGATCCCTCCTGATCCACTCGATGGCTCCAGTGTCGGACTCGAGATCCACTCCTCTTAAATCAAGCTGGGAGGGCCACTAATCACCTCGGCAAGGCTCGCCAGTTTCTTGTACTGGCCGAACTCGTGGTGAGGCTTGTGACGCTTGGACAAAATCCTTGCCCCTGTGGGTCACTACCTAGTGAAGGGAAAAAAATGTCAGCCCTCTTGTTGAACTTGACCAGCTTTTCTCGAGTTAGTTTCAGGAATACCATTTCCATAAGTATACAGTCAAGTACAGTAAAAGTACCATCTCGAAATCCAGACAAGTTCATTATCTTATATAATTGTCGATGTTAACTTTGTTCGTTTCGGAATCACAGAATCAATCCTGGTCAGAATTCAAATGATAATGGTACGATATCAAAGTCGAGACAATTCAATATCCCTCTATCCTTTATATCAATCATGAATTTGACAAAATCAGACCAATGGTCTCTCTTGATTATTTATACATCTGACTGAATCGATGAAGAAAATGCACACTCCACGGAAAACCCCCATAAATGGAATCGAAAGTGGTATCCCACTTCGAATGAGTGACAGAAAGCGAGATGGAGAAATGAAAAATGGGCTAGGACATATTGTCTCCCTCGCTGTTGTTATAACAAATTAGAGGAGGATGTCTGGAAGGTCGCCAGGGGAAGGGAAACTGACGTAGACAAATTGTGAGGTGGCCACTAGGCCCGAGGATTAGCCCAGCGTTCCACGCCCCTCCTTCGAGGAGCAATGGACGGGCGCCATTAAGACCTTCTTACGTTCTACTAAGCGTACTCTAACTAACAGGATTACATATACCTCCAGCAGCAACTTCTGAAATGTGCTCGTGACCGTTAATCAATACATCGAGGACATTGACAAATGGCTGCTACGTAATGTACGCCAAGTTTGGGCACAATGTTCTTATTGTTGGCTTTGTAGTAGGCAGTGGTCACACTGAAGGCATCTACGACTACTGTATTAGTGATCGTATAATGCCTTGTGGTTCAGCATATACATTGCGATATATTCGAATGAATACATGCTACTCTTTGAGTGACATATGATTGATAAATGTACAACATTTTTGTTCATGTCTGTTCATCTGCTGTCCATGAATGAAATGTGCCACGAGTGGGGCAGGAAGTCAACATCTCACTTTATCTCGTTGCAAGAGTTCAAGAAGTTTTCAGATTGGTGATGACAGAAATCCATAAGCTTTCTCGTGATGAGTGTTGTGTTTCGTTTCTGCGAAACATGCCTCCTTCCAAAGAGGTCGGGCTCTGGTGTCAACTAGGCCTATGTATTAAAGCAGAAAATCAGAGGAGTTTTTGGTTTCTCTTATGGGATTCTGGCTTGAGTCACATGGCTTCCATTCATCCAGAATTGTTTAGTGTGGAATAATCCAAGCTAAACGAACAGTATGCAGTTTATACACCTTTCATTATCACCAGAAGTACATCATTTCTTAATGTGACTTCCGATGTCTAATGTTGCTTCTAAAGGGACATAACCTTCCGTGCAATGTTTACCCTCGCCCCGATAGGGGCAGAGGGTATTGTAATTGGGTCTGTCCGTTTGTATGTCTGTCTGTTTGTTTGTCTGTCTGTCCGCGCGCATATCTCAAAGGAGAATGGTCCGATCAACATGAAACTTATAGAGATGAAGCGGTATCTCAGTGGCTCGGTCCTCCTCGGATCTGATCAAAAACTGTTGCCATGGCAACGAAAAATGTAAAAATCAATAATTGACCATAACTTCGGTTCTGATCAAGATAATTTTTTCTAACTAATTTTGTATTTTTCTATGGCGATTTCCTGATCATATGATATATAACCCGTGGTCGTACGACCAAAACTCTCCATTATCGCCTGATGTCGAAAAATTGGGGGTCACGATTTCGGTTATTTTTGGCCAGCGACGTTTCAGTGCAAATGTCTGCGCTCATAACTCAAAGGCAAACAGTCTGATCAATTTGAAATTTATAGGGCTGAAGTGCTATGGTAGTGGCTCAGTCCCTTCCAAATTTTGCCAAAATCGGGTAAAAACGGTTGCCATGGCAACCGAAAAAAGAAAATCACATAATTGGCTCTAACTCCGGTTCTACTTGATATTATTTTTTCCATCTTTTTTTGTATTTTTCTTTGGTCAATTTCCGATCGTTTGGTGTACGATTGATGGTCGTACGACGAAAAGTCTTTATTATCGCCCGATGTCGAAAAATTGGGGGTCACGAATTCGGTTATTTTTGGAGAACGACGTTTCCGTTCAAATGTCTGCGCTCACAACTCAAAGGCAAACAGTCCGATCGATTTGAAACTTATAGGACTGGAGTGCTATGGTAGTGGCTCAGTCCCTTTCAAATTTTGCCAAAATCGGTTGAAAACGGTTGCCATGGCAACGGAAAAAAAAAATCACATAATTGGCTATAACTCCGGTTCTAATCAATATAAAATTTTCAACTTATTTTGTATTTTTCTTTGGCCAATTCCCAATCTTATGGCGTACAACCGATGGTCTTAAGACCAAAATTCTCAATTATCGCCTAATTTTAGTTACTAAATCTGAAGGGCGAGGGTCTGCAATCTCTGATTGTCTCGTTTGAGTAATGTATCTAAGTTTGATGGGTTATAGAAAGTTCCACTGAGCCGATAGATTCAATGAACAAAATACTCAACGGTTGAAGCCTGTGTAATAGATCCCTATTACCTGGAGATGAATGTTCGTCTTTATTTACCGATCGACTTTCAAATTCTGGTCAATACACTTTCCTTTAATAGATTGAAGCACTATTTGGCTGTGCTGCTTAAACGTCGTTTATAAAGGGATTCTCCTGTTTAATTGGCATTCGATGCCCTTTAGCATCCGACGGAAACATGTCTCTAAGAGAACGGCATTCGAATAACTATTGAATATATGCCTGGTACATGCCACGATAAATCGATCCGTTTAATGAACAAACCATCGCAAGGCTGTCTCCCAATTTGCATTTACATAAAGTGAGCCAAGGCAGACCACGGATATTCTAATTGCCCTGTCTAATTAATCCGATAGCTTTGTTGCCACGATCAGCGAACGATATTGTTAGGTAAAATGAGGTTCCGCAACGCTCCCTCAGACAAGCGCAGCGAGACGTGGCAATCATGTTGTGTCTACATATCACGTTTCCCAGGAGGCGCGCGCGCAGACGTAAGACTGATATGTAAACAATGACGTAATGCACGTGCTGGCGACGCTCCCTTCCTGATCGTCTGCTCGAAAACTTTTGTTTGAAATCTTCCTTTGATGTCCTCACTGTGCCTGTCGGTTTTCCGTTGGGGATCATAGACCGCCAACGCCAGAGAGTCAACAGGTCAACAGCTAAAATGGAGACTGTCTCGTTTTAGGGAAATCGCTTTGTCGTGTTCCCTTCACATGCTCCAGATGCATGAGGAGAACAGGCGATGTCGCTTCTAGCGGGAGACAGTGTAGAACATTGGTTATAATTAACATTGAAAGTAATAGACAATCTGCGCGTTAGGGGGGCAATGGAAAAAAGGCAATGCCTTTATTCAGAATGTTGATCAAGGGCTTTACTCCTCAGGTAAAGGAGTATTGGTAGAAGGAAAAACAATATACAACGTGGCCTTCAGCGAACTGTTGCTTTCCGTTGTTTCCCAAAGTTCCCTTGCATCTTCCCATATCACAATAAGTTGAACATGAGTGGAAAATGAATTGAAGGAGTTGCAGACATGATGTGGATAGCCATTGGCCATTTTGTGTACATCATAAATTCGCAAATTGTGAAGCTGGTTGAGTTCGTCTGACGCCTGATCTTACAATATGTTAATGGCAGGAGGCTTTTTCAGGAAGAACTACAGTTTCGTTGTTTTGAACTCCAATTTTGATTTATATATTCCAAAATATTTTTGCTGTTGAAATATGAGTAGACGTTCGCCTTATCTAATTGCTAATTGAATGCTTGTGTGCAAGATATCGCAAATCAGGGTCCAGTGGAAAACAGAAGGGGTGTGGCTGATTATGAAATGCATTGAGCGATGTAATTCAGCCACAATTCACTTTGATTTGATTTATTCAGCACTTCTTTATTGCTGATGGTGTATTGTCAGTCGCACGCAATTTTCTAATTGGCGTGTGTGAGATTAACAGCCATTGTCGTTAAACCTATTAGTCGTGTTTCATTATGGTCTTGTTTATTAGATTTAATAGATCCATGAAAGTTAGAGCCTCGTAATTCTCGCCGTTGGTAGCAGAAATGGAAGTCTGGCACTATGGTTTCAAGCTCGAGAGTATATATCGTTTAGGTCTACTGTACATATACTGTCATTCTTATATGTTTTCGGATATATGGCTTTTGTTGTGACTGTTAGAGGTCATTGATTCTCAATCCTCACTGAACTGTAAATAAGACACGATGTTAGATTTGACAGTTTATTGGTTGTTCTTGTCGTGGGCGACATGAAGCGATTATCATTGTATGACATCCGGGCATCCATCATGGGCCCTTCTCAAGGCGTCTTTGTCAAGATTCCTGTTTAATTTCGCCAGAAATCTGACGTTCGATCCATTTCATGTTATGCCCTCTTCCTACAACAACCCTCCCCCCACCTTCAAGTGAAATCTGCGAGAACATAATTTTGAACGTGAATCTACCATTCGCCGTTACCTCAACGCGAAGGAACACGCACAGTAAGAACTAATGGAACGCTTCATTCACTCCCCCGATCACATGCAACTCACAAATCACAATCAACGATTTGCACAAGTTCGAAACCCTTTTCACAAAGGCGCACCATCATTTCCCCCAACTTCAAATTCATGTCATTCAACCGCAAATCTGCCATCCCCCACTCACCCACCTACCCTGAAGATGACAAACCCTACTTTTTTCATTCCCCCCTCTCGCTCGCCGCCAGTCCATCGCGCATCCCCATCATTACAATCAGGAGTCTGTCCTTCTCTCCACGCTCTACTCTTCAGCATCGGCCAAACAAAACACCTCAAATTGGATAGACACCGCGGAACACATGGAACAATAAACCAATGTGATCCATCAATTGCTTGTTAGCTCCACACAAAGGTGCCACAATTACCGGCGATCGATCAAGAAGTTCTCATAATTCTCGTGATCATACACCACCCCACGACTGCGAGGTACAACGTTAACTAATGTTTCGGTTTTGCGAGGTGTGGCGTTCGTTTCTATCGTTGAGTTGTCTATCATCTGTGGGGAAATGTTGCGATCGGTTATATAAATGAGTTCCAATGATTTTAATTTGGTTTAGTTAATTGGTCCGATAATGGACAATTCGATCTCATTAGCAATTAGGAACACTGCGGTAAATGCATATTTATTACGAGTAACACTTCTTTCGTGGTTATTCAAATCATTTCAGTCAGTTTTATTTAATCTTATTTATGTAATCCACATATGGGTAATACTTGCTGATTTATTTCATCGATAACTTTAGACAAAACAATAGGATTATCAGTACGTGTGCTGCAAAACAATTCATCTAGTCATATATCGTAGAATAGATTATAATGAGTTACACTTAGCACCCATAAAGGCTGTCAGGAAGGCTTATTGAATTATATAACTCTACATCAGATAAACTAGGTGCGTCATAATAAGCCGCTATATATATTGTCATTACCAATTCGATAGTAAACCACCATGGCCGTCAAGAGGCTCATCATATCAAAATAAGAACACTTAATTAACGGTGAATTGTGCACCTGTAGTACAGTTTGAATGATACACAATACACCCATATATTGCGGAGATGAACATCTGAATTCGGTGCCAGGTTTTGCGCTTTTATCCTTACAGCACGTGATTAAAATATCAATAGCGCCTACGCGATAGCTGAAATGCTTCTCTGTTGTTCAATTGAGATGAATTTTGTATAGAAAATATTAGCACAATACCCTTATAGATTAAATAGATAAGTGAATATTTGTGAACTGCGCATTTGCATACATATTAAAAGTGCAAATATGTATTGTAAAATTATTTTTATTGGCGCTGCATCCAGGATATACAGGCAATATGGAATGTAATTATGAACTATGAGGTGAACGTATTCAATTGACTGTTGCTGTTGCCCATAGTTTGAGAGATGAAACACTGTTGATATGATAACTCCATTCATGAAAGTGCACAGTTGATAACGCCAGTCAAATGACAAGAACACCTGCTGGTGTTATCAAAATGGCATGATTAACCTAATACCCATCTTTTTATTATTATGAGTAAGTTTTGTTATAAGCATCCAGCATGCTAACAATGTAGCATGTATGATGATGTATAAGATAATTAGTAAGTATGTCAAATATGGAACCATAGTCGGTCTATAGTCGTATAATGAATGAATACCTGCGTCATTTTGCGCCGACTGGAGAAAAAAAGTACAATACAAAAATGTAACTAAAATCTAGTCCGATCACTATGGGTATGTGCCTACACCTCCGTGTAGTCAGCTGTTTACTGCAAAACATAAATCACGTGTACTCACCATATAGCGTGAATTTTTCCTTCAATATTTCGACATCATATGGGTATGACTCAAACTGCACTTATATCATTCAGTCCTAATCTCCGCCAATGTAGAACAATGCAGTAGACAGTGTGGTAGGCATTCGTTTGAAGCTCGGATTCTCCACCAAATTATATCACTGTCATCATCGCAATGTACATGTAGTACATAATTCATGGCGCAGATGCCAACGTTGTGGGCCACTTTTACCTCCCCCAAGAGACACCTTATAAACTCGTAAACATCAATTCCTCTATATGGGACTCCTAAGCAGTTACCATGGAAATCCATAACAGTAATGACTAATCAAAACTTGGCCAGCTGAGCCAAAAAATGGCATTTACAATATAGTCCCAAATACGACAGATATATAGTACCTGTGTTATAGTGTAAAGAGTGGTTGTTACTGAAGGCTAAGGTAAGACGATGTCGACAATATAAATGTTGCGATCTTACATACAGTACAGTAGTAGGCTCAGATGGAACCAACCTGTGTTTATTGCGGTATCGATTGGCTGAAAGTGCTTGGAAGTCTGCTTTAAGCTTCATTGATAATTATTCACGTTGTCAGTGAGAATATGTGGTTTAAAACATGTTTTTGTCAATATGCGTTATTATATTTTAGTTTATTGAGTTGTTGACATCTTGCAAGTGAGATGAAATGATATACTTAGTAACCAACTGATCGTTGGGCTACCAATATATTACCGTATTGGTCCTACATGTAATAGTAGCACGGCGAGCCGAAGCAAGACGTCCTGCAGCAGTGCGCGCAAAAATGAGGTCAAACTTGAGGTCAAATTCAAGAAAGCCACTAAATAATATAATACCCAGTCAAGAAGTGAGTTCATCATGACATCACTGTGATATCACATATCAGTCACAAGTGAAGTCACAATGAACTCACTGTGATATCACCAGTATGACCTCACAGGTGTGATGTCACTGTGACTTCATACCGACTTCATGCATGTGACTCCACACCTATGAAATATTCGTGATTTCACTGTGATGTCACTCCTGTGAGTAATGGCGGCCATTATTATTGATCAATATTTGGACTTCTAAATACTTGGAATTTTAAGTGGGCGATTTTGTGGAACTTTGGCTTGAAATCAGGAATGAGAATGGTCTCAAACACAGCTTTAATACTACACTAACAATGTTATTAACATTAATTATTTTTGCTAACTCACAACAATATCATAGAAAACCTCACACTGCGAACTCATCATGTGATGTCTTGACTAGGTATAGCCTTCAATCACCTTTGTTGTGATTCAAATAACATAAATGTGTGGATTGGAACACTCCAAGATTTTATCAAAAACATAAGAAGTTAATTGAAATGTTACAAGAATCGAACATTTTGGGGGAAATAGGGGGCGCTCTACTACTAGGGCACGTGCCACTATTAGGACCAATACGGTAATTGTATGTTGTTGTTTTTGTTTTTGTTGTTGTTGTTGTTGTCGTGTTCTTTTTCTTCATATGAACCCCTTGATGGAAGCATGACTCCTCCCCTATCAATAATAACAATTATGTGGATACACAAAAAACAAACATATTTACGTTTTTTTACGATCGTTTACACGTTTTGTATGTTACAGGAAAGAGTGGGGAATATGGCTTCACTGGACAACCCAACATGGGTCGTACAAACTTCACCAACAAACAGCTGACGGAACTGGAGAAAGAATTCCATTTCAACAAATACCTCACGAGGGCCCGGCGGATAGAAATCGCCGCAGCGCTGGGCCTAAATGAGACACAAGTGAAAATCTGGTTTCAAAATAGACGCATGAAACAAAAGAAACGTCTGAAAGAAAATAACATGTGTGGAAGCGGTTCGATCGGGGATACGTCACAAGATCCGTCGCTGTCAGCGGAGGAATCCAGCAACTGACTGGTTGTGATTAGTAGAAAAAGTAGTTCCGGTAAGGACTGTTCACACGCCGCGCAAGAATACGTCGCTGTCGTAAGCGTTCGACACCGCGCGTGACTCCCAAGCGTTCCACGCACAGATTGGTGACGTCAGA
The DNA here is from genome assembly GCA_949152475.1 of Terebella lapidaria. Classification (NCBI taxonomy): domain Eukaryota; kingdom Metazoa; phylum Annelida; class Polychaeta; order Terebellida; family Terebellidae; genus Terebella; species Terebella lapidaria. Next base: position 6,329,022 of record OX424567.1, read on the forward strand.
GGAAGCTGTGCACATGAAATGGTGACGTTGTGACTTCTTGTGTTCATTTTGCTGTGACGTCCTTTCAAACAGAAGGACAGTCCATGCGTGAGTTTCGTGAATTATCCTTTACAATGTAATAATCTAGTCCATGTCCCAATGTGTCTCGGTAATTCTCGTTGATCAGATGAAATCGTTCACTATTTTGCCACAGACTTATTCTTACATGTGCATGTTGTGTTGTTCAACATGTACATCTTGTTAAATGTAATTTCCAAGAAACCAAGTGACTATCACGAATGGTGTTTCTCTCAATTGATCCGATAAACCAGGGTGCTTACGAATCTTTAAGAAAAAAGAACATATACATTTCCAAATCTGCTATTAGATATTGTTTGTGCTTTCCAAATAATAGAAGATTGTATCTTCACTCTTTGTGTGTTTCTTGGTGTAGATATAGAAAACAATAGTGGACAAGGGACATCTTGTTGTCATCTCATGCTAAATAAAAGTGATCAAAATCAAAATACGTAATATGAAAGATGAATCAGCTATAGCGTATGTGCCAAAATGCCATAAATGTGTCACCCGCATTGTAAAAATATCACACCATTCTGCTATAACGAATATAGTGTGCTACATTTATCAAAGAAAAAGTTCTATATTGCTTACTTGAAAACAAATCCTATATACAGCAAACACCTAAGTACTATTTTCAATTCGTCGTCAGTGTTTTCAAATTTAGAAAAGATGATATATGAAAGTATATTTGTATTGTAGCATTGTGTATTATATAACCAAGTGCAATCGTGCAAAATAACTATGTGTATATGAGTGTGAAATTTGTACTTTCTAACTGTGACAAAATGTTGATTGTACGTACTGTGTACTGTACATTTTTGTTATATGCCTACGACAGTGTAACGTACAGCTAGTACAATCTGCAATCGAGGAAATCAGTGTACTTTGGACGTTGTCTCTTTGACTCCCACAGATTGACTCGTCTTTTTTCACAAGTATAAACAGTGTAAACTATACATACATATTTCAGTGTTTGAATGCTCGATGGATTGATGCGCTGCACTGCAAGTCGACGTGAACGTTGCCTTTTTCGTGGTTTGTAAGACAATGCTGTGAATGATGATATTTATTGCATAACATGTACACAGTTTCTCTTGAAATCTTTTGGATCTATTTTCCTACCGACCTTGTAATTTGTTTGAGAGACATATTGTATTTGTAAGGAAGTGAGATATAACCGTTGTTCTCGATATTGTATTGGTATTAGTGAATTTTCTTCAGTATAAATGTAATGAGTTGGTATACCCTATGACAGTTTGATATCGTATTTGTTTCGGTTGAAATAGAGCTCATTTGCTGAATGAAAAGTCAATAAGTATAAAACAGTGCTTAGCATATGGTCTTTTATTGGTAATCAAGTCACATTATAGAGTTTGGAACTTTGGGTCTTTAGCATTCAGTTTACAAATGCATATGTTATCATCCATTCCAAGGATACACCCCTATTAATGCTAGATAATGTAATATTCTACACCGTTTTATTAAGCATATACGTGGTGTCAACTTGAAACATGCACAAGAATCGCAAATTCTGCTATAAACACTATAGTGTATTTTGAAAACACACACATTATTTTGTGAAGAATGTCGTTTTTGTAATGTATGAAACATGAGTCATGGTGGTGTAAATGGTATAAATGGTCGTGTACATATAACAGTCATTTTGAACCAGTGTTCCTTTTAGCAGCTCATACAGTGTAAAAGGGTAACCAATGAACGGTCCTCCCTTCGAATAAAAACAGTGTATTCACATAACAGTGTCTAAAATGCTATATCAAATGAGTTGACGATAATATGTATTCTATTATGTGCCATGTTATATCATGGGTGATTGTATGATGTGGTCCTTCGTGGAGCAGTGTTTCGCCGAAGCTAGTAGCGTTTGCAATAAAATTGAGCTATGATACACACTGACAAACAGAATATAGCAGACTGGTTTCGTTGAAATCAGCACTAATTACAACTGAATTATTGTCACATCAAACCCATATACTAGTACTATAATACATTTAGTTGTTTGAACAAATATTTGAAAATCGCTCCAAAGGGTTTGTTTCGATACAATGTAGTTTCTACAATACGAATTTATAACAAAATATACATGTATATGGTTTCTAACAATGAACACATCTGATGAAAACATGTACTGTATAAGTTTAAGCTCTCGTATCAGGGTAATCGAGATCGCACTGTAACATAATTATTATTGATCATATATTGTGTCGTGTCCGCTTTCTATATTAGATATTATATGATGATTTGTACACTCAGTTGACAAGAAATGTGCTGTAAAAGTTGTATATGTATTCTAGAACATCACGTATGTGTTCAGTTTGTTAACACACTTCATCATAACTGCACTAATCTGATGTTCACAATCTCATTGTGTGACAGTACTGATAAAATAGTCATACCAGGATACAATATCAGTTACGTATGGTATATTTTGTTTACAGTGAATTGTGTAAATGTGTACAAGTTGTTTTCAGTTCTGTTTGGGTCCTTTTTGAAAGGAAACACAACTCGAACATTCCTGGGTCTTTGTCATAGACAGTGCTATTTCTTTTTTTGTGGCCAAAATAAAATATTTGAATCAGTACGCTGTGTTGATATCTTTCACTTCAGGTGCGATCTGACATTGTTACAACATTTTCCAGCGAGTCATATACAATATGCATGTGGCATGAAACTCAATGCGTATCATACATGTATTCAGTATGATGCATAATGAATATGAACAAGATAAACTCATTTGAATACAAGGAATAGTGAGGCGAAATCGCAGATGCTTCAGTCTTTCAGTTTAGCCCATATGTACAGGTTGACACATTTCGATCTACGACCCCAATTCAGAAGTAAAGAAGAAGTATCATGTCTGGTTGAATTAGTCATGGCGCTATCCCGACTCGATTACCACAGTTGTATAATTGTCACCCAACGATTGTCGACGACCAGCCTCCCTTGAACTTTCGCCTGACCTAGCCTCATATCACACAGTGATCTCCCTGGTAACTCACGAGCTGGAAAGACTTCCGTCCACCCTCTTGAACTGACGCCTTATGTTGAACGTCCCAGAAGTCTCACCAAATGTGTGAGACCACGCGATACTTGAGACACCGGAAGCCAAGCGACAAGACACCCATAATGCCCTGCGAGGGAAACCCGTCAGCGCCAGTGGGTCTCTCCTGATTTAGCCTGACAGGGCACACGTTTCCCCCTTGGTAATCTGATTACCTCGTGAATATCGGCTTGAATAAGTTATGAACTTCGTTGGTCCCTTGCGACGTTGCTAGGCTGGTGTGAAGTAGGGGCACTGGACGCCAGGAATTAGTCGCGTCAATGGAGACACTTATTCTAGGAGTTGTGTCCGCAAAGGCATTGTTCTGGGAGATCTACTCTTGTAATGTGGGCTGCCTGCAGGCTGCGATTGTCTGCTGCTAGAGTTTTATAAATGTCTGCCCTGGGACAAGCTAGTTGTCTGGATTATGTAACTTTCCCAAGTGCGGCACAAGGCTAAAGTACAAGACAATTGCGATTAACTCTCCAGAGAGTATTGTCAATGAATGTTGTGAATACGTACCAATAAACCATAATAAAGTTTTCCTGACTTTCATATAAGCATTCAACATATTACCAGAACACTCTTATAAGGTCTTATGCATTTCTGATATTACCAGTATCACAAAAGCAGTATTTTGAAATAATTATTTAAGAAATATATTCTTATCTGGATAGATCAATATAGATCTATATATATGTGAAAATGATTTTGCAATACGATTGACCTACTCAAAGCATAGCTTCATTTGAGATCAGGATGTAATCACAAGTGCACATGGCTCAATTCGCATGGAGACAAACCACATCATCAACATTGACAGCCCAGTGAGATTTAAAGACAGATGCTCAAACACTCGACTGAGCATACATGTCAAAGATACCTCCACTTAAATATTCATATCGCCGCCCGCACGTGAGACCAGGGTATACAGTGACCCCGACACGCGGACTCGCGTGTGACGTCACTAGCAGACGACTCTGTCCGAGGTCTCTTGTTGACAATCAACAGAGGCAGGTGGGCATGTCTCTAACACTTCACTATCTTATTGAAAGTATCCAAAATTTGCATTTCAGCCCCACATTTCACCTGTGCTTGATTCCGATCATCCTTACAATGCAATGTCATGATTTGGTTGTCAATATGATTCATAGATCGGTAGCCGTCATGAGCAATACAAAATTACTAAAAAAAAATCCGCAATATGATAGAAAATTTATCAAAATACATAACTCACTGGAAACTCATAACCCTCACCAGAAACCCATAAGAGAACTAGCATGGGTTTCTGCCCTTATGCAATACAATTAGTATTCGGTGCAATATCAATTTATTAATATATTGCAGCTATATTCATTTGAACTCTTTGACTGATAATTCCAACATATTGACGTAGCATACGTGCGGTTTCATAGGTATTTAACTGGAGCTCAAAAGATATTGCTTCACTTTACTTTCAGTCATAAAACCTCTTCTAGGACAAGACAACATTTTCCCAACGTAATTTTTCATCGAAACAGTGGCCCAGTGGCGTATCATTCACCAAAGATAACACCAAACCTATTGATTTCTGGTAGTCATGTAATAGCATCTGACAGAATTAATATCTCTCAATGGACATCTACGAAATAGATTTTACCTAATGAACATGCTGAAAAGGCAGGCTGTGCATATTTCAAGCACCGTTTCTCCTCCCGCGTTATGACGGCGTTAGCGCAACGTCATATTTCAAACACCGTACGTGGGACTATTTCCTCCCTGCGGAATAATACATCTTTTTCTTATTAGCGTTTATGACAGTGTAATTTGCTTGCTCTATCCGTGTTCCTCCGCGGAAGTGTAAAGTCCCCCCAGTGATCCTTAATATCATTTTACACCTTAGCACGAGACTGCTGGGATGCTTAAGGCGTCTAAATGAGAAATAAACAAAGACCAGCGGATACCCGTAGGTTCATTCTGCATGGCCAACTATACTAGGTGCACACACACACGAGAGTAAAAATTGGTGGGCAATCCGACAATCGTCTATATGCCACCAGAAGTGGGGAGATTAATCCGTAAGTATGCACCACAGCCTGGCTCTAGTACCGCTCGAGGTCCATACATGGAAAAGCCGACTACAGCTAAGTCTCCGCCCCGGAATGTAGAGACAATGAGATGGTCTAAAGCAGTAGACACCCAGACACCCCGGTCCATTTGACACAATGTGGAAGTGACGGCCCTTGTCTCACCTTGATTACTAATAGGCGTCACTGTCTCCAAGAAAAAGACGAGGGGAAAAAACTCAAACCTGCCGAGACTTTTGTTCCGCCTAAAAGCAGAAGCGAATCATCGTCAAAGGACCTGGCACTCACATAAAGTCCACATAAAAGGTGTCCAAACGGAGACTGAAGGGAAAGACTTTTTAAAAAGAAAGTCACTCCTACCATAGTTGTGGGCGGTGGATAAAAATTCATTGCAGAAATTACATGTTTCACTATAATGTCGTGCACGACTGCAGCACGACTATCATAGTATAGGCTATAGTACATTATTAGTTGTCTTGTGTGATATTCGTGCAAGCTCATAGTGGTGATGAGGTATATTGCACAAGGAAGTTTATTTATGACCTGTGCAGCAGCTACAACATGTGAATGGGGAATTCCCCCATTCCCTGTAAATTGATTAATGTTGCAAACTTGCAATACAATAATAATTTTTACACCTGTTGATGGCTGATGAACTCTCGTCTATCGTCCGTCTCTTGTGTCTCAAAAATACCCTTCCAAGGTATTACGTGGGTTATAGAGTATTTTTGCAGAACCTAACTGTTATAAATAGGACGCATCGTTGATTTCACAGACAGCTGGCAAAACAAAATCCTACCTGGAATCCTACCTGGATACAGGTAATGGTAATCATCATCGATGTGCATCATTACATATCTGCCGAAATATCCCCCTGTAGAAGTGTTCGAGGGAAATCTGTTAATATCATTTTGCCGGACCGATATCTTCTCCTCCCACATCAGTTCCCCTTTCCCAATTTCCCCAAACCTTATGATATCGACCACATGTTGTATTGGTAGCGTAGATAGAAAAATATTATGTTTTTTTCAACGGATTTTGCATGAATCATGAGCAAGTGTGGAAAGAATGCCTCAGCAATGGGCGTGTTAAAATCAGTGGGCTCAAAAATATTCAGGTCTGCAATTGCAAATAATTTCAGCAGTTCATTGTAAAGCTGTTTTCGGTGGAAGACGTTTCGTTCCAAAACTTGGAAACAATGTCCTGACATTGATCTGTATTCATACAGGTAGATATAACCGCCAGCAACTGCAAATATCAATTGCACAACTGTAACATAATATACAGGTAGGCTAACCAGCAATGCATGATATGAGGAGTGATTTGCATCGTTCAGTAAAGTCTGACAAATTTTACTCTTGCAAAAAAAAGTTCCAAACGAAACACCGTATCCCCCTAGTGAATGATTATTGTGAAGATTCGACAAACCGTTCGCAAGATGTCACTACTCAAATAAATTCCTTGCTTGGGTGCATTCTGACTGTAAGAAAGAGAAATAATAACGTTAGCAATGACATTATTCACCTGGAAGAGATTCCATGGCAGTGTGTCCACGTCAATTGTCAATAACCCCAGCAAAACGAGAATTCTTCATTCGAATATTCCACGGAATTCTTGTAATTATCACATATATTACTTATATCCTGGTGAGTACATTATGTACTAGCGATATTTCATTCCCTAGATGGAGCGCGAGAGACTTGTCATAATGTTCGCTGGCACCTAAAATTCCTATCAATTCCACAATTTCTTTTCATGTATTCGTGGTGAACTATCATAGAATTACGTCCCAGAAACGATGGATTGAAACGAATTGTATCGTTATCAAAATTATTTCCTATAATACACATCATACTCACAAGTATTTTTTTTTTTTTTTTTTTTTTTTTTTTTTTTTTTTTAAATTTTAATATTTTTGTTGGGCGAACCCATTTTTGTGTATATGCAGTGCAACTTAATTATATGGTGTGATATATTTACAACTGTGGAGTTCCATTCCGGTTTGGGACTGCATGACAGGGCTATGTCACACGCTTCCTATCATACCGTTCATGGACCTGGCATGGGGGTGTCCCTACCAGACCATGAAGCTATCCTGGTGTCAACCAGGCCCGGTGAACATAGCACCTGCGGACCCTATGGTGTAATCATCCCCATTCCTGAGTCATACCACCAGGAAGTCCCCCAATATCGTACTCGTAGGTGAGTAACTCACGGCTGAGTGGTCAGCCTACCCATTGAGCCCACAGCACACCCATCCTGGGTGGGGATCGGCCATGATAAATCCCTCGGTCACCGATGGGATTCGAACTCACGACCTCCCGGCTTTGAATCCTGCAGCTTAACCACTGCGCTACAGGGGCCGGTTTTTACTCACAAGTAATAAACTGTGTCAAAATCATTATACGTCATAGAATATTAATGATATCGTACCGAAAACAAATATACTCCTATAAGTGGCTTTCCAACAAATATAATAGTACATGTTTAATCTATAGCCAGTAAGTGACCACGCAGTTTTGCCAAGAAACGGTCCATGATCTCATCCCTTCTTTTCTAATTGTTCGCACTGACCTGGAGGTGACCAGCTGTCTCAATGCTTAGAGGGAAGTGCGAGGCATGCTCACCTCAAGAGGGATTTGGATTTTGGTCCCTAATTACCTCGGATTGTACATGATAGAAATAGCCATGGGAATCTTGGCCTCATCGGCGAAACTTCAAAGTGAATTTTGTTGACGGTAGTAGTAGATGTAGTTTTACTAAGAGAGTGAAAGAAAACAAATAGTAATTAGCTTTTCGGGATACAAATATTTTCACTGTGTGTGTGTGAGACATGACAGGTTAAACCATGCCAAGGACACACAGAATTTGAGGAGAGGATTGCGTCTGTTCATTACTATTGAGATGTGTGTGCATCAATCATATTGTTTTCAGATTGTTTTGGCATTGTATCCGGGACGACTAGCGTCTTCATCACAAATATTGTAGTTGAAATATGACAGTCTTGTAACAACCATTCAATTGAATTGTTCGAGAAGGTCCATAGCTTTTGTGCATCAAACATATCATAAGTCATGATCATGAATAACGGCATGTAAATGGTGACTTCCACCTCCACATGCACACCCCACCCCACCTAAACTTGGAATGATCGAGCCCAACATCCCTCTATAATAGATACACGAAGGGACTGGCCACATCACATCAAGACCATAATAAATATACCGTGGGACTGGTGACAATAATATAGTCACATCGTGGAATTGACCAGTCGTGCGGTGGAATAAACCTCCCAGGGCAGACCCACATTACGAAGAAACTTTGCTTATGTTATTGACATGTGTGGGGTCTTCCACAAGGTATGTTGGTAATGTTGAGCGGGTCTTGGTTTCACATTACTTCTCATTAACGCTTTGCGCCTAGTAGAAACTCGCTGTCTACAGAACTCAGGCATTCTTCCAATCAACAAGAATGCTTTGTCCAAAAGGCGACCTTTCAGCTTCGAGGATGCACCCGGGCTAATGGCTTTATTGTCCCTCATATATCTGCCAGTGGTCAGTGGTCAGTCAAAGCAACAAAGATTTTCGCATCTTGGGAAAAATCTTCGTTCCTTTTCGCGAAGTTTGTTTTCAAACGCGACTGCGGTTAATTAGCTGCAGATATTTTTATGACCACCTCGACGGCCTACCTTTTGTTCTGGTCTGACTCCATGTTAACAGCTCAAAGATGTACTTTGAAGTTTTCTGGCAACCTTGGTACTCGTATTTACATATGATAATTGCCCTCTGTACTGTCAATTCTATCAGTATAAACATTCCCATGCCTTTGCACTGGTTCAGTCAGTGCAAAAATGCAAATTTTGTACAGTACATACAATGTTGTGACAATGATTATATTAATTTCTTGAGTTCGACTTGATGCTTCATTGTGTCATGATTCTAGTTAGGTTATACTTTTTGTTCAATTTTTTTTGAAAAAATATTCTTATACATGTACAATGCGTATTTTATATCAAAGATTTTTAATGAACTAGAGAATCTCATTAGGAGCATCACTATCTAAGGGAGGGATTGTTCACATACTAATATTCAAATTGAAAAAAAGTACTTGATAGCAATACAACCGATACATGTGAATCAAGTGGTTTTAGTCATTTGTTACTTGTAATTGGATTGTACATCGGCAAATACCGTAGTATGACATGATATACTCATACACTGTACAGTTTTATACTGCGTGTCTCACCATAGCTTCGGTTCCTGGTGAATTCGCCAGGTGTCAGCACTAATAATGTTGCGAAAATTTAACATTTTGTTCTGTAGCTCGCTAGCGGGCGCATCGAGCGACTGTTCTATTCACTAGGTAGAGACACTGAAATGTTGTATTCGCAAGGTGGCGGGAATGTTCACAATCACTTTGTGTGAACATAAAATAAATCTGCTGTAATAGATTGAAGGATATTCACAACGGCAAGCGCTTTATGGTTGCTAGAATGTATTTTAGAAGCCGTTTCACAATTTCAGGCAGTGCCATACCATTCAACCATACCATACCATACAAGTGAATAGACGATTAAGTCTATACTTCATTGCACATATAATTTCTAAGTTGACAATCAGATTAAGCGAACATTTATTGCATAAAATGTTTATTGCAACACTACATAATATTTTACAAACAAACGACCACTACAATCATGGGGGTTGTTATAGATCGCTATCTGAAAGTTTACATTCATGCATTTTGCCAACAAATAGGTAGTAATCTTGTTTGCAAGTTCGTCATATGTTGTCTTAATTTTTGGCAAAAGATCAATCAAAATATAAGCAAAATATAGGTTTATGTGAGGTGTTTTTTGTGTGTGTCTGTTTGTGTTTTCCAGTTCTGTTCTGTGTTCTTGTTGTTTTTGTATACTAAATGGAAGATCTGAACCGCGCGTACGATGAGGTGAATTTACCCATGCTACAAGCAACTGCTTGGAGAGGGTGAACAAAGAAGAAATGTACTCACAACTTTGTGGAAGACAAATGCTGATTAGTTATGGCTCAGCCTGTGTAATTTTGATAATTCATGTTCTGTCAATAAAACGACAGGGAATTGGGACATAAGTTGCAATGTTTAAAATATTCAAAAGGCCATATCAGAAACCCAAAAGAGATGGATTTTTGGTCATATATGTGTGGCAACAACGATAAAGGAATTAGGGAAAGAATGCGTCTCCTTTCTCTATTATAATATTAATTTGACAAAATCACAAAAATAACTGCACGGCTTAACCCTTTGAATATCGTGTTGTTGTAAATAATGCACAATTGTGTCCTTTCTATGCTTGCGAAATTTAAATACAAATACTTTTAAGTGTTGTAAGATGACTATCACCAGGTGTTTTCCCCGATTTCCCCGAACACTCGCTAGATGGCAGCATGGGAAAAATCGAAATGCACCCGATAGATAACTGTTCGATAGATGGCAGGTCGGGAGTCTCATCAAGATGCTTATTCGCTTAACAAATACATTGTTCAAATGATTTTAATGAAAATTGTTATTTAAATATTTGTTAAGATTTCATTTGCATATGTATGGATACATCGAATAAAGCTTAATCAGACAAGTATGCGCTCATAAAAATAGCTAATATGCAAGTCAGTCGCTAGGTGTCAGTAGTGAAGATACATCATATTTATTCACTAGGTGGCAACACTGTTTACACAGCTCAGTTCGCTAGGGTACCACGTCTGTCATTCAAGTGAGGATACTATGCTTGTAACAACGGAGAGCATCATGTTATCCATTGCATATCCATAAGAGAAAACTAAAATTCGATGCAACGACCAACAACTCGAGGAGAGAGAAGCCTTGAATCCTGTGTAGTAAAGGGGTGCCGATGCGGTGAAATTTGGAATATCAGACCATTTCGAGAAGTTTTATGGCAAATAATGTTGGGTTCAGGGCCGCTTTGAAGAAGTGCTCAGATATGGTCATTTCTATTGATTTGCCCGACAATAACACAAGTTAGTATTGATGTCACTTATGTTTATTATGTGAGCTGGATCTTGAGAAACTGGTTAATAGCTTAATAACAAACAAGGACACCAGTACATGTAATTGGAAGAATAATTGTAAATTGTTCGCTCTTCACAACTAATAGTTCATTCGCAAAACATTTAATAAATATTTTATTTGAAGTTTGCCCTGGGCAAAAATGATATTCCCAATTTGAGACATATTGTCTGTCGCCCAGCTATGAGAGGTAATATTTGTGGATTAGCTGTGAAATTTAATGTAAGTGGCCCAGCTATGTGAAGCAATGAGTAAGACCCAGTTGTGTGATCAAGGTAATGTCTATGACCCAGCTATGTGACGTAATGTTTATGGCCCAGCTGTGTGAAGAAATGAGTAAGACCAAGTTGTGTGATCAAGGTAATGTATATGACCCAGCTATGTGACGTAATGTTTATGGCCCAGCTGTGTGAAGCAATGAGTAAGACCCAGTTGTGTGATCAAGGTAATGTCCATGACCCAGCTATGTAAGGTAAAATGTCTGTGGCCCAGCTGTGTGAAGAAATGAGTAAGACCCAGTTGTGTGATCAAGGTAATGTATATGACCCAGCTATGTCAGGTAAAATGTCTGTGATCCAGCTGTGTGAAGTAATGAAGAAGACCCAGTTGTGTGATCAAGGTAATGTATATGACCCAGCTATGTGACGTAATGTTTATAGCCCAGCTGTGTGAAGCAATTAACAAGACCCAGTTGTGTGATCGAGGTAACGTCCATGACCCAGCTATGTCAGGTAAAATGTCTGTGGCCCAGCTGTGTGGAGTAATGAACAAGACCCCAGCTGTGTGATCAAGGTAATGTCCAGGACCAAGCTATGTCAGGTAAAATGTCTGTGGCCCAGCTGTGTGGAGTAATGAGCAAGACCCAGTTGTGTGATCAAGGTGATGTCCATGACCCGGCTATGTCAGATAAAATGTCTGTGGCCCAGCTGTGTGGAGTAATGACTGAGACCCAGTTGTGGGAGACAATATTTGTGTATCAGCTGTGAAAGGTAATGACTATGGTGAAAAAATGATCATGACCCAGCTGGGAAAAGTAATGTCCCTGCCTTCATGACCTAACTGCGTGAGGATATTTTTTGTGGCCCAGCTGGCAAAAGTAATGTCCCTGCCCTCATGACCCAACTGCGTGAGGACATGTTTGTGGCCTAGCTGGGAAAGGTAATGTCCCTGCCCTCATGACCCAACTGCGTGAGGACATGTTTGTGGCCTAGCTGGGAAAGGTAATGTTCCTGCCCTCATGACCCAACTGCGTGAAGATAAGTTTGTGGCTCAGCTGGGAAAGGTAATGTCCCTGCCCTCATGACCCAACTGTGTGAGGATATGTTTGTGGCCCAGTTGGGAAAGGTAATGTCCCTGCCCTCATGACCCAACTGTGTGAGGATATGTTTGTGGCCCAGTTGGGAAAGGTAATGTCCCTGCCCTCATGACCCAACTGTGTGAGGATATGTTTGTGGCCCAGTTGGGAAAGGTAATGTCCCTGCCCTCATGACCCAACTGCGTGAAGATATGTTTGTGGCCCAGCTGTGTTATGATAGTCATGAACCAGCTGGCTGGAACAATGAACATGACCCAGCTTTGTGGAATGATCTGGCTGTGTTGAACCATGAAAGAGTCAATTGTATGAAGTAATATTGATGCGAAACTCTTCAAGGTAAAGATCTTATCCAAATTATATTGTTTAAATTGTGTGAAGGAATGCATATGGTATTTTAATATAATCGACTCAGGCTGTGCAGGGGCTTGCCATTGACTGCATTATGCTAAAATACCCAACAGGCACGATCAAGATTAAAATACTGCTTCCTAGCACTATAAACTACTACAACTCGTATTTATAGGTTGCGTGGTGTTCTAAATACCATCTCTGACATGGGAATAGCTTCCCCATTCAAAAATTTCAGTTCTCCTGAGATCGTGCTGTCGACAAAATGCAACATTCCTGACTGCCTAGGTCCTAGGAATCTGAGTACACCAATTCATAACATGATTGGCCACCGAGATATAACAATCAACCAATGAGCGGTGGCCTCTTGTGATGTCAATTTGGCGCATGCGCAGTCAAATGAGTCCAAGGTCCAAGTACAAAGCAGTAAATCACTCTAATGACAATGCACTCGTCAAATGTTTGTTTTGGATTTGCCTACTTGTGTTTGGAATCAATGAAATGTCAAAGAATTGAGAAATTTTCACACTTTCACACAGCGTGGAACACCTTGTATTAACAAACTTCAACGAAAAGGCCTTGTTCGGTGCATACTACACGTAACAACCGTCAAAACAGTCATAAAACATCATTATTCACACCGAACCTTCATTCATAACAACAAAACGGTCCCGAGATCCTTTGCGCATGCCAGGGCACCCCACGTGACGTGTGCAGTGGCCTTGGACTGTCACGTGGTGCAGTGTCCCATAAATCACAGCGCATTCAGTGCCCGGATGCCCACCATAAACATGTCAGGCTTGGTATCACAGCACGCAGAGAGGTGCCAGCCGCCCGGCTCGGCACAGCAGGCAAGGATACTGGCCTAGCGAGACACGCAAGCGGCAGGCCCAGGTTGATCACCTCTGCGCGGGATCGATTTTGCCTCAGCTGGCTTGGCCTTGGATTGTGCCCAAGTGTACACGCATGCGCGCCGTACTAGACTTGCAGTTTGCTGGGACCCAAGAATGTCCTCGTGACCCTTCTCGATTGGCAGCCGAGGGCTCCATTCACACGCTAAAGGCGCCAGGCTGCCTGGCTGCCATCCAGCCCGGAAAGTAAGCCCGCCCACTTATCGATTGCATTGCGCTATGCTCCCATTGAAAGTGTTACTCCACTGCGAGCTATACGCTCCGCCTACTTTACACCGCAGTCAGCAAGTGCAGCGAGAATGCGCGCGCATCCAACTGCACTCTAGGTTCATGCGAGTGGCTCCAGTTGTCCACAGAATGCCACGTCCCTATTCGCTGATATTCGAGAGAAGATCTGCTGAGGGACCCCAAAATGAGGCGCGATTTTCACTGGTCCAACCTGTTGAAGCTCTCCACATCATGTGACTTTACTTTGTCGTTTTATTGGCTGAGAAAATGCATAAGATCATTGGCACACAATACACGCGTACGAGGCCTATTACAAACACAGTTGTTTCCAAACAAAGTAGCTTATTCCAAGTAACTTCCCAGTAGGCTAGCATTGCATATTTGTGCAAAATTTTACTTCTATAGCACACTATGTTGTGCTCTATAACTGTGTGTAAGTGATCACCTATCACGAGCTTGTCAATGCGCTGTTGATATGTGTTGCTTGTACGTATGGGTTAGATTTATCCGTGCGCTTGTTAGATTCATGTATTCTCAAGCTATGAACACAAAAGACACGATCCTTCCCCGAATATAAGATCAACAATGGCATAATATGTATATTCCAATCATGAAAACAACTTTATCGATTTTTGTTTCCACTCTCCGCCTACTCTCTCTTGTGTTGATTTGAGCACAGTTCGAACGCCGGGATATAAACGTATTCAATCTTCATCCAACCACACTTCTCAACACTGCTGCACGAATCTATATCACAATGAACCCAATTCAATTACTCTCAGGACAATTCAATCCTGAGCTGTATTCAATTTGATTTTATACATTGCTCCCAACACAAATTCACAAAGATTACTAGCCTGTCCTCAACTCACCTGCATAAATCTCAAATACACTAATCTCAACTTATCTGCACTGCAACTAACTCACTTGCACAGTGCAGCAAGCTCAGCTGCATTGTTCTCAAATTAACCGCACTGCACCGAACTCAAGTGCACTGGTCTCAACTCAAAACATTATCCTACACTCAGGATGCATGCACAAAATCATTCGCACTGCACCAAACTCAGGTACATTGCTCCCAACTCATTTGCACTGCAGCAAATTCAGGTACACTACTCCTAACTCATTCACACTACACCAAATTCAGGTGCACTGCTCCCAACTCACTTGCACAGCAACAAACTCAGGTACACTGCTCTCAACTCATTTGCACTGCACCAAACTCAGGTACACTGCTCCCAACTCATTTGCACTGCACCAAACTCAGGTACACTGCTTCCAACTCATTTGCACTGCATTAAACTCAGCTGCACTGCTCTCAACTCATTTGCACTGCAGCAAACTCAGGTATACTACTCCCAACTCATTTGCACTGCACGAAACTCAGGTACACTGCTCCCAACTCATTTGCACTGCAGCAAACTCAGGTACACTGCTTCCAACTCATTTGCACTGCACGAAACTCAGGTACACTGCTCCCAACTCATTTGCACTGCAGCAAACTCAGGTACACTACTCCCAACTCACTTGCACAGCAACAAACTCAGGTACACTGCTCCCAACTCATTTGCACTGCACGAAACTCAGGTACACTGCTCCCAACTCATTTGCACTGCACGAAACTCAGGTACACTGCTCCCAACTCATTTGCACTGCACCAAACTCAGGTACACTGCTCCCAACTCATTTGCACTGCACGAAACTCAGGTACACTGCTCCCAACTCATTTGCACTGCACCAAACTCAGATGCACTGCTTCCAACTCATTTGCACTGCATTAAACTCAGGTACACTGCTCCCAACTCATTTGCACTGCACCAAACTCAGGTACACTGCTCCCAACTCATTTGCACTGCACGAAACTCAGGTACACTGCTCCCAACTCATTTGCACTGCACGAAACTCAGGTACACTGCTCCCAACTCATTTGCACTGCACCAAACTCAGGTACACTGCTCCCAACTCATTTGCACTGCACGAAACTCAGGTACACTGCTCCCAACTCATTTGCACTGCACCAAACTCAGATGCACTGCTTCCAACTCATTTGCACTGCATTAAACTCAGGTACACTGCTTCCAACTCACTTGCACTGCACCAAACTCAGGTACACTGCTCCCAACTCACTTGTGCTGCACCAAACTCAGGTACACTGCTTCCAACTCACTTGCACTGCACCAAACTCAGGTACACTGCTCCCAACTCATTTGCACTGCACCAAACTCAGGTGCACTGCTTCCAACTCACTTGCACTGCACCAAACTCAGATACACGGCGCCGAACTCACTTGTACTGCAACAAACTCAATTTCATTGTTTTCAGATGCACCTAATTCAACTGTACTGCTCTCAACGCAATAAATGCTATATTACACTCAAGATGCATACTCTGAACTCACTTGCACTGCGCCAAACTCAGGTGTATCGTTCCCAACTCATTCGTAATGCACCAAACCAAAATCAACTGCTTTCAAATCATCAATGTATCAAACTCAAATGCACTGCTCTCAAATCATCCAAATTAAAGATATGAAAGCACATTATACCCTACTCCGATCCCAATGGGGCACTGTTCACAGTCACACTCCACATATTGATTTCAAGATACATTCATCATAACCTACTTCCCCACTACCTGAAAATCCTGACTCCCCAGCACTGTACTCAACTATATCGTTTATCTTATATAAATACTTGGATTCAATAAAGTTTATACAATACCATTGAACAGTTCCAGCTTTGTAATTTATTCTGAGAAGTGGATTTCTCAACCAATGAACATTCAGTAAAAGGGACACGTGACAATGTTTACATGACTCATGAACTGACCCGTGACTATGCGTGAGAGATGCGCGCGCATAAAACTGCACTCTCGTCAGTAAGCGAAGCTCGGATTGTTGGCTCGTTGAAATTTTTTTCACTGTCAAATTAGATAACATTTCAGTGAAAATCATGGTAACGCAATATAGTATGGAACAATGAAAAATGATATTTCGAACATTGAACGTGTAACTTATAGTAATATTTCTAATTTGCTTGCTTGCATCAACCAAAAGCTGTTCATACATACCCAGTCAACACGTGACATCACACAACCTCACAGTGATATCACACATGCCTCACATCTTTGATGTCACATTTGTGATGCCACAGGGATATCACAATGACCTCACAACTGTGACCTCAAAGGTGTGAGGTCGATGTGATAGCACGATGACATCACAGATGTGATATTGCCGTGATGTCACTGTAATATAATGAAAATGGCCGATATTTAATTAATATAAAAATTAATTGGAAAAGTCGAAATTTGAGGTGGGCGTGAGTTATGGATGACTTTCACATAGAATCAGCCACGAAATACCATTTGTGCAGACTTTGTGACGCTATGTGCGTAATGTATGGCACATATTATTATTTGTTAATATTATTTCCGAATCTGCATCCATATCACATGAAATGACATTTCTCTGTTTTGCGCCGCTAGAGACGTCACACCTGTGAGGTCGGTGTGAGTTTGATGAGGGGTGACAGTTTGAGGTCACCACGATGTCACACTGTGACCTTGCTGTTCTCTGAATTTGAGGTAACTGTGAGGTAAATGTGAGGTCAAATTGTTGACTGGGTATGACTATGTCGACACACGTTTTGTTCAACCTTTGAAAGCGTGGAATGATAGACTTTGACAGTTTCATGGGAATCCAGTTTGATCTGGCGTTATTACAGCAAATGCTTCATCAACTATATTATCGTTATATATTTCTGGTACAAATCAATTCGCACAAGTGCAAATTGACTGTAATGGTTAACCATACATGTATTGTTGGTCAAAACTGGGATGATCGGCGAGAAGTATTTAAATTATAACCGCCTTCGTGTGGTTTTACATATAAAATGTACCAATTTCGAAGATTTTGTGATGTACATACATGTGCATTTTGCCGATGTGCGAAAGTGCTGCCACCTATTTGTGGAAATCACAGTGTCGCCACCTAGTGAATGGTTTGTGATATTAGTACGTCACTTTCATTCAATAGAGGGAAGCACCTCCATTGGTCAGCAGGATGCATTCTGTACTCAAACATATTGATCTACTGTTGGGGAGAAGTGGTTTCCCCAGCCCCCTCCTTCACACTCCTCGATCGGCTCAGACAAAACTGATAAAATCAACTTCGAATGATGTCGTGTAATAATTATTTTATACCCAACGTTAAATTTGAAAAGTTCAAATATTGATCAAAGAAAAGCTTTGGATATGAATATGATTACATGCGTAAAAAAGATGGAGTCGAAATAAGGATCATTATTAGTATTTGTCATTTTTATCAACATAAAATTTCATAAATTCACTTTCTCCCTCCTCTGTTCCACTTTTGACCATCCGTATAGCGAGCTCCAATGTGCACTCAATGAACCCAGTGCCCACCAGTTTGCCCATTGGCTACTTCTGTGTAGGCGATGCGCGCGCACTAAACTGCACTCAATTTATGTGTTTTAAAGTCAGTTGATTGGTCAGCTGTCTCCCAGGCCTGAACTCCAGCCCAGCTACAAGAGATACAATCAAATTACTAGTAATCTTGCTACACGAGTTTGGTATTCAGTTGTATACACTTATTTGTTCAGATAATGAATACCGAAAAGATATTTATGGATAACGGATGACGTACACTGCATTGTTATATTGCGGATAAATATGCTATGAAACAGAGAAACAGAAAATGTTGAGTCAAACAGATTATATCCGACTAAAGAAGATTTCGTTTTCAATTTGTCGAGTACGTAAGCCCGACGAGGGCATGATGTTGAAAATAATGGAAACTGCATGTATGTTCCTATGAAAAAATATCGTCATGTAAATGTCACTCATACATCTTCATATTTTATACCTTGCATTAGAGTACATAGTTCGCATTAGTCAAAGCTGGGTAATATAAGCCTTTGTTTCAACATGCAGCACCCTTAGGTGGCGGGATATGTGTCATAGGCCTAATCATATATATTTTCATCAGAATGAAGGTGTATCATGGTATATAATTTATACGAGTGCAACTGATCATTGATAACCCGCTGCCGGTTTGTGATAGGTAATGATATGGACTATGGTTTCAGCCAAACTTGGGATGGTCGGCGAGTTATTTCAAGGATAGCATCCCTCTTGTTATGTGATAATTATAAGCATAAATTCCTTGATTTGTGAAATTGTGAGTCACAACCCTCCTGATTCACACGATAGATGCAGTGCAGTACATTGCAGTGCTGCCACCTATAGTCACGGAAAGCACAGTGTCGTCACCTAGTGAATGATCTCTAGTATTAGTATGTCACTCCACTTGGCTAGAGGGAAGCACCTCCATTAGTTAGACGGTTTCTTGTTCCCTCGTATGTTTAGTCTATAGTAACGTTGACCACCTTGTCTGTAATAAATATTGATACACGCCTTAATGTATAGTGAAAACATAGAAACACAAGCGTATGGAGTCGTTCGGCCCGTTTATTGATGCCAATAATAATATGTACAGGTGTCACACAATCATAATGATTCTAGACAAGCAAACTGGTGTGAACGTTATGATACACGAAGGCATGTACATGTATGTCAAGGCTTTACTTAGGGCACGAAAGCGCGTGGATACAGGAAAATCAGCGAAAAGCCTACACTGTGTAGCATGAAAAAAATTGAATGGTTATACACTGAAGCCAGAACGTACGCCACTCAGGGAAAAGACAGTGATAAACGGCGCAAAAGTTTAGCGAATAAAAATCTATGGAAATATGTATCCAATAGCTATGCAATATGAACAAAATGCATCGGATTTCGGCTTGAACAATAAACACTTCTGATGAATACTACATATCGCAATTATACTTGGCAATAAAAACTTGGTAATAAAAATAAGACGGAAGAGAATTAAATGTCATTGTGCCGTGAGCGGCTACAGTGATACTCACTCCAGATCCAGACAACATATACCCTGTAGCGAGCCACTGCCCCAACAGACCGGCGTGACCCCACACAATTGTTGAGTTTACTGTTGTTGACTTTCGCCTCCCCCTCCCCCTTCCCCCTCCCCTAAGAAAAAATTCCCAGAATGAGTTTCAATGTGCCCATCAGCTTGCCCATTGGCTGCTTCTGTGTCGGCGGTGCGCGCGCACGAATGTGCACTCAATTTATGTGTTTCGAATCCAGCTGATTGGTCAACTGGCTGCTAGGCCCAGAACAGATACGAAAAGGCTCTTGTAGGTGGAATAAATTGTTAAATAATAAATGAGTATGATATCCAGCCGTCTACGTTGACACCAGGAGACTATTGAACCAGAAGACGCTGACCATTAAATGCTGTATACTGAGCAGCCAAATGCTAAGATTGTGGACTGGTAAGTTATACTCCATAGAGCGGGCAAATGACTGGGGTCAGATGCAGAAGCTGCAAAGTACATGAATGACAGGTAATTGAAGGACTCATCGCCATTGAAGTCCATGATATTTTAAAAGTCATATCCTGCAACATCAATGAAAGATTCAATCATTGAAATCCTGCATAGAGCCTATGAGCGATTACTATTGAGCTGGGTTTATTTGGAAAAACTACCACAATTAGCTATTAGCGTCTCTGTTGCGATGGTATCTCCACCTAGCGACTGTATTGACACAAACACAACTTATTCACAATGTCATTCACTAGGTGGCGCCACTTGAACGCCAATAATTTCGCTCATAAACCAAGCTACATTGACATGCTACATCAATCGAATTTGTATTATCAACGATAAATCTATCCTAAGAAGGAACATCTGATTTGCATGTGAAGGTTTGTTCAGGATGGTATCACTTTGGTATCACCCCATATACACATTTTTAATATGGGGGTATAAAATAGGACATTTTTCATTCATTTCTCTACTCATTTCTCGTTGTATGTAATACCACAAGATTGGTCTTTCCCAGTAGTAAATGTGTAAATTTTAGGTTCAACCTGTTAATAATGGCACAGGTTCAGCAACTGCATTATCATCTCCTGTATATATGGGTGTATGTGAATAATGTGAATAATATGTATTTATACGTGAAATTAATGTATATATCTACATGTTTGTGATGTTGTTATATGTAGTATGCAACTCATACGTGAGTCCAACTTGTAAATATTTTGTTCCTATCCGTTCCAAATTTTGTGTTACAATTATTTCAATGTAATGGGCTTCACCGCTTGAGCAATCAAGTTACAGGCATCGGCCTCTGGTGGAGTCCACAAATTGTACCTTTCTCATACCATCTATTGAACAAGTTAATCTTGTGGAAATAAATTACTTACTTACTTACTTACTTACTTACTTTCCACATAACAAAGTTTTGGAAGTTTTTTTTTTCCAAATTAGGAATCAGGTTTCGCCCACAATCCACTCCAATGTGCACTCAATGAACCCACTGCCCATCAGCTTGCCCATTGGCCACTTCTCTTACGGAGATGCGCGCGCACGAAAGTGCACTCAATTTATGTGTTTCAAAGTCAGCTGATTGGTCAGCTCTCTCCCAGGCCAGATTTACATCTATCATACGAAAATTCACTTTTTGGTGATAGAATTTTTTTTAAAAAAATCAAACGAAATGGTTTGCGATTGGTGAGCGGAATACCAGACCAGAACTTCAGCTTATGTAATTAAATACCTTCAAATAGGTCATTTATCGTTCAGTTTTCTGTGCTGCTTTACAAGATTATCAAATATTCAAATACACATTTTAGAAACATTTGAATAAAATAACCGAATGTTATGTTCATGATATTGACTGCATTCAAACACATTTCAATTTATTATGAATTAAGAAAGAAAGTTGTTTTTTCATGAATAAACTAATATCGCCATATAAGTCCATGGTGTATCAATTGTCCCGATTCCCAAGTAATATGACTCATGGTCCTTCTAAAGACTTACAGGAATTCTTTAACTTCATAAACATTATCCTGGCACTGCAAGAAGAAGATTATCGTCGAAAGAGGAGATGTTATGTGGGGGGGGTGATGTTCTAATTGTTCCTGATATGTGCCGGTAATATAAACATATTATCTGGATAGTGAAAACGTTTTCGCGTTGACATCTCCACCTAGCGAGTGTTTTTGAACATATCAAATATGCAATACTCGTTTACAATATCATTCACTAGGTGGCAGCTCTTGGACAACGAGAACTGTTACGAAATTATCAGCCATTTAGAAGAAGAGATGCGAAATGGGAAATGTTAATAGTTAGCGTGGGCGTCACTGTATGGTTTAGAGTGTCCTAAACCTCTTTAATGCACACACAAAGAGCCTTATAGCCTTCATACAACAATCATGTATGAGCTAACCAATACAAGAAACACATAAAATTCGCACCGAGGAAACCCGACGCGTGATTGGCTACTCACTCTAAGTAGAGCTGCGCGCGCATGAAACTGCACTCAATTTATGTGTTTTTGGAGTCCCTGATTGGCTGTGCTGTGTGCGGTAGATTTACAACTCATGCGCTGTAAAAATTGGGCGCAGATACATTGAAGCTGGCAGTAATTTGCATGAAGACCACCGAGTTGAATTAGAAGCACTCGCACTCTGCTGTGATTGCCCCATGATGAGACAAAAGTCGGAGAAGAAAATCAAAACACGATAACAGTCTGAGTCACAAAGAAAGCAGTTCAGATCACTGGCCGGATTTAAAGCATCCCCCACCCCCCGTTCCCCATTTAACTCCAGATAATAACATACAGGGCGAGTTTTGCAAATATGTGTGTGTATAAACTTTTGTTCCTGTTTTCCCCTGGAATTTACTCTGGAAAATATTTTAGTCGCTTGCTCATGAGCATACAACTTGTGCTGAGATAAACCAGTATCGCACTCCAAACAGTGTCATATGATGTCAATTTCGACGAAACACATGGACTGTTAGTGTTGCAACCTATCACGTTAACTTCAAGAATGTCTAAATTATTAGACATAATAAATAATAATAATAATAATAATAATAATAATAATACCACACCTCATAACCTTAAATAGTCCCAAGACACATAAAATCCAAGACAATTAATACGTCCGGATCGACGTAATTGAATAAACATGCTGAAATTACATAGGTGCGTGTGGCGCCACCGTGTGAGTGATATTGCAGACGATCGTGGTTATCGATCTGCTCCCCAGGTGTCAGTAGTATCGCCTTGACATGAGACAAGAAATTCAGTGCCTTTGTAATAATGAATGCGATAAAAGAAGATTTGCGGTAAATGATTTCTTTCAGGGAGGAATGGGTGCGTATTCATTTGTCTAATAATAACAATGCAGTTTGATATCATATAGTTTGCAGTCATTGGCGTCTCGATATGACCTCAGCCATTTGCGAATATATAAGTAAATTTGTGAGGTGCCACGGTGGAGTTTTTCCTCTCAACTCCAAGCTTCAATTCATATTTTCACTGAGGTCTCGACCCAGAAAATGTTCACAGAGTAATGATTACTTTAATACTACGTTCGGCGCGTGCGCACTCCATAAAAATATCTGTGGGCTGATTGGTCGGTTGAATGAAGAATGTGCGCACGCATGAAACTGCACCTAATTTATGGGTTTCTTGTTAAAATGATTGGTTGTAAATGATAGTTTAAAATCCCATATCATGTACTGAATACAGTATACATTTCTTATAGGGGTGCGTTTATACTTCTATCGGCGCAAGGTTAGAGTTGAATTTCAGTGAATTATTTATGTTTCAAGTTTTCCACGGCAACCCAAGCTGTGATGTGCAGTGATATAACACAATTATGAAAAAATAGATATCATTTCATCCCAAACACTCAGTACTCATGAAGATAATCATATACAACAGTGGTTTCTTTAAAACTTACGATACATATATATGTACGGCAAA
Organism: Terebella lapidaria; assembly: GCA_949152475.1. NCBI lineage: Eukaryota > Metazoa > Annelida > Polychaeta > Terebellida > Terebellidae > Terebella > Terebella lapidaria. The sequence continues at coordinate 6,352,959 of OX424567.1, forward strand.
ATCCAAAATCAGATTTTTTTTTAAAATATCAGCAGTGCACTCTAGCGAATGTTATTCACGTCACATAGATGTGTTTTACTCGCTAGAGGTCAGTTGAGTAGATATGACGTTAACCATTTCTCTAGTTTAGGTAATTTTCTGGGCTGATATTATGTAGTCAACAATTATGTTCTTTTAACGAAGTTTCAAAGTTTGATACATTATTTGTACTTCACTACGTTTCCGCTGATAATCCCATTAACCAATAGACGCATGTAGACAAAGGGTTAGCGAGTGCAGAGCTGCGCACGCACAACTGACCTGCAACAGCTCGCAGCTGATTGGTTTGCTTTCTGGTGGGTATGCGCGCGCAGAAAACTGCACCCAGTTTATGTGCTTCCAAGGACGGTCATTGGTTGTTTACCAACGGGGGTATTTGGTCCAATAACATGGACCAAACCTACCTGGATTTTGAGTCTATTAGGGAGTTATTATCTTAGGCTTGTGGAAAACAAGAAATACAGACACGTGCACCATCGTATATAGATGAGATACAGGAATAATGGATTTTACAAGATGTATAAATATTTACCACTTTTAAACTTATTGAAGAAAACACATTATTGTTTTATTGTTACTATACACATAATTATATGAAAGAATAATTATCAATCCCACTTGGCTGGGATAGCATACAAAAGTATCGCGGCTCATTTCCAATGTGGTCCCGGGATTCATAAATCAGATCAATTTAACTTCTACCAATTTAGAACACATAGTGCAAATGTGATAAAATGCTCGAGCATACTGATTCATACAGTAATGTACGTGTTTGTGGGGATAGTTCTGAATTGTTCTGAATTGTCGTAGTACAGGGACATGCGTCGTCGAGTATTGGGCAGATACAGGTACAAAAGTGATCTATAAGCATGGGGGCCCAAGTATCATACACTGCGCCTTCTTCTATATTCAATAAGGATTAAAAAGGTGACAGACGGATTAAATGGCATGCATTTAGTGGACGAGTAGTATTAAGGCGCAGTGTACGATACTTATTGTATTATGCAGAGAACTTTCGCGTACTGATTGTGCGAGCCGCCAGGCGAGCACAATTAGTAGCGAAAGTTCGAGACATAATACAATAACTCATTCATTTACAACTCACCCCGGTCAGAATGCCTGTGTGCGACAGACCGTGCGCTATTAGTCGCCCAGACAGAACAATATCAGATTCATTGTACACCATACGTGTACTATTGTCTTCGGTGTAAATAACTACGGTAACTATATTGTCCCTCTATGATGGAGTTACCGTGCGTTATGACCAGCAAATGTGGCTCCACCTACTGAATGTAAAGAAACGTATGGTTGGTTCCGAGCATCGCCGACAGATGGCAGCATCATGGCGCACCTGATTGTCCCTGGGAAATCGAAGAATTGTTCCGGTCGCACAGTGGATGGTTATTTTATCAATGCAAAATTAAGGAGGTTAAATCAGAATAGCAGTTGCTGCTCATTCTATTATTGAATGTATTATGTTAAGTTCTACAATTCATGGAAATCCGTTATCTATACTCGCTTGCTTTTTTCTCAGGTCTTTAGTAATAACTGGGGAAGGATCCCGAAGCCTGAGTTGTTTTTTCTTCATCCTCTATGCTTCTGTATAGGTTTCTGAAGCAATCAAATTTCGCCACTAGCAGGTCACAGAGTACATGTTTGCGCACGCACTCACGGCATACACAGGCCAGCTCATTGGTCAGTGAAAAGCGCGTATGCGCACGCATAAAACTGCACCTAATTTATGACTTTCTGAGACTTTTCATTGGCTGATACTTCGAAGGATCATGTATAGGTGTTCATTTCTGTTGAAGAACAAAACTGAGCTCCTCATTCAATTCAACACTTCAAAATAGTACTCATATCGAATGTAGGTTTATTTTGTGGAAGTATTATATTGCTAATTACTGGTCCTCTATAAATATGTGGTAATTGGTATTAAGTGCATATAAATATTATCATTTAGGGCATGCAACACGCTATTATGATCGAAATTAATGCCTAGATGTATCTCTGTAAAACTTCAGGGTACCGGCTAGGCTTGAACACGTATGTTGTAGCTTTGTGTTGACACCTAGTAACATTTATTGAAAATCAATATTTATGTACTTATTATAGCAATCACTTCGCTAGGTGCATTGGTTCTCGCAACATCAAACCGAATCATGAAACACATCGTTACTGAGTGTTGCGGGATTTAAAACTACCTATAGAGGCGAAAACCTGGATATAATTTGCTGTACCAACCTCACACTGGGGCATGCATTTATGTATGAAAAGGCGATATGTAATAATTGAAACAAGGCTCCACGACATATAAAACAAGGTTACATGAACATCAACCGAATATTGGAAGCTTACTTTCCATATACAACACAAAGATGACGTCGATTCGTGAATGTCTCTGTGAGAAAGTTCATTGGTTCAATTTGGGGGTTCAGGCTGCGCGCGCACCAAACTGCACTCAAATTTATGCATTTCTTAGGAAGCTGATTGGCTGAGCGTCTTCGGCTCGTGGAATCGTTGGAACTGCAAGGAACCACAACAAGAACCAATGCTTCGATCGATACAAGACCAGACTAGAAACAAAGCCACGAGTCAGCTTCTATCGGAGACCCACACACGGTGGCTAGGCGTTACTATTTTTACGCGGCACTCCCTGAATAACGCGTAGCACTCCCTGAATAACGCGTAGCGCCTAGCCACCGTGCACGAAAACGGCTATATAGCTAGACGCATGGCTAGACGGCTAGATAGGATAGATATTAACCCTTGGCTGTTGATTGTTGCTTAAACTAGTCATCATCGTAATACATGGAATGATTCGAGTGTGGATGGAGTGTACGGAATGATACTGTCATTATTGTGTTACGAAGTGATACAATATTCATATATCATATTTGAATTTTAAATTAGCTAAGGTGCATACATATATGTTCCTTAGGAACGGTGACTCTTTATCCTTGCCTTACAATGAACCAAGAAAATGAAGCCTCCTGGTTCATTTGAGCAAGTAATGGAGGGTTAAAGACGGAGATTTGAAACCGGGTGGTTTTGTGGGAGGAGCTTAATTGCATGTTGCTGGCCGGAGATTTGAGTGACTGCAGAGGGATTTAAAAATAACCCAGCAGCCAGGCTGACAGGGAACAAGGCAGCTCTGCCCGCGGCTGGATCTGCTATGTGCCTCACAGCGTACAGTGTGTACTCTCCCTCTCACATACTAGTACAACCAGCACTGCTGGCATTCATAGCATGTGGTTCTGTTTATAAAGTTTCAACTTTGCTGGCTGGTGTCTTGTAGGAATCTGATTGGCTGAGCGTTTAGAAACATCATCAGGTACCGGGTTTGAATTATCTGCAGCTTCGAACTTTTATGGTCTATTTTCACCACAAATAGCGAGTGGATGTTCTGGGCAAAAACATATTTGAAATTGTTGACCTGAACTTAGATACCTTGCAAAAATGTAATCATGAATATGACCTATGGAAAGAGTTATTTGCCAAACATTGTTCTGCCAGTTCACTGCATCTCTGAGCCACTGATTCTGGACGGTGCACAGTACTGCCCTCTGCCTTTTATACCGGAACTTTTTGCGGAGCTTTCTTTGACCTAAAATCTCAGTTCAACTCAGTGACTCACCAACTCAGTGACTCTCCATTTTTTCCTGTGGTTTGGAACGTTCAAACAAAGGACTTCTTCTCCTGTTGGGTTTTAATGACAACAAATGCACCCATTTTCTGTTGTCCAATTACATTGGTATTATCTTGTCGCGTGTTTTGACCATCCGCGAACAGGTGTCATTTTGGGGCTCAACTTGCGCACGCACAAATTTTCAAGTCATTCAAGATTTTACTCACCTGTGATTGGTTCTTCATTCAACACGTGACCATAACTTTACATTGAGTGGCTGGCTTGACCATAGTCATTGCTTCGGTATATACAGTAATTGAATATCCTATTCTGAAGTCGCGATAGGCTACGATTAGCAAGATATACGAATATATAACCCTATATTGTACACGTAAGGTTCCATAATGAACCAGTAAAGGCTCTATATTGTACCTGTAAGGTTCCATAATTAACCAGCAAAGGTTCTATATTGTACCTGTAAGGTTCAATAATGAACCAATGAAGGTTCTATATTGTACCCGTAAGGTTCCATAATGAACCAGTAAAGGTTCATTGTACCTGCAATGTTCCATAATTAACCAACAAAAGATCTATATTATACACGTAAGGTTCCATAATGAACCAGTAAAGGTTCTATATTGCACCTGTAAGGTTCCATAATTAACCAGCAAAGGTTCTATATTGTACCTGTAAGGTTCCATAATGAACCAGTAAAAACTATATATTGTACTTGTAAGGTTCAATAGTGAACCAACAAAGGTTCTATATTGTACCCGTAAGGTTACATAATGAACCAGTAAAGGTTCTATATTGTACCCGTAAGGTTCCATAATTAACCAGGTTCTATATTGTACCTGTAATTTTCCATAATGAACCAGTAAAGGTTCTATTTTGTACCTGTAAGGTTCCATAATTAACCGGTAAAAGTTCCATGATGAACTAGTAAATGTTTTATATTGCACCTGTAAGGTTCCATAATGAACCAGCAAAGGTTCTATATTGTACCTTTGAGGTTCCACAGTGAACCAGTAAAGGTTGTATATTGTATATGTAAGGTTTCATAATGAACCAGGAAAAGGTTGTATATTCTACCTGTATGATTCCATAATGGACCAGTAAAGGTTCTATATTGTACCTGTAAGGTTCTATGGTGAACCAGTAAAGGTTCTATATTGTACCTGCAAGGTTCCATAATGAAATAATAAAGGTTCTATTTTGTTCCTGTAAGATTCCAAATGAAAGAGTAAAGGTTCTGTATTGTATTTGTTAGGTTCAATAATGAACCAGTAAAGGTTCTATATTGTATATTCAAGGTTCCACAATGGACCAGTAAATGTTCTATACTGCAGCTGTAAGGTTCCATAATGAACCAGTAAAGGTTGTATATTGCACCTGTAAGGTTCCATAAAAACAGTAAAGGTTCTATATTGTACCTGTATGGTTCCATAAAAGCCAGTAAGAGTTCTATATTGTACCTGTAAGGTTCCATAATAAACCAGTAAAAGTCTATATTGTACCTGTAAGGTTCCATAATGAACCAGTGAAGGTTCTATATTGTACATGTAAGGTTCCATAATGAACTAGTAAAGGTTCTATATTGTACATGTAAGGTTGAATAATGAGCCAGTAAAGGTTCTATATTGTATTGTAATGTTCAATGATGAACTAGTGAAGGTCTATATTTAAGGTTCTATGTTGTACCTGTATTGTATCTGTAAAGGTTCCATAATGAACTATTAAAGGCTCTATATTGTATTTGTACGGTTCAATAATGAACCAGTAAAGGGTCTATATTGCACATGTAAGGTTCCATAATGAACCAGTAAAGGTCTATATCATACCTGTACGGTTCTAGAAAAAGGATCTAAATTTGTACCTGTAAGGTTCAATAATATACTAGTAAAGGTTCCATATTGTACTTGTACGGTTCAATAAAAACTAGTAAAGGTCTATATCATACCTATATGGTTCAATAATGAACCACGTAAGGTTCTATATTGTACCTGTAAGGTTCCATAATGGACCAGTAAAAGTTCTACATGCACCTGTGAGGTTCCATAATGGACCAGTAAAGGTTCTATATTGTACATGTAAGGTTCCATAATGAACCAGTAAAGGTTCTATATTGTACCTGTAAGGTTCCATAATGAACTAGAAAAGGTACCTGTAAGCTTCCATACTGAACCAGTGAAGGTTTTATATTGTAGCTGTAATGTTCCATACTGAACCAGTAAAGGTTCCCTAATGTATGTGCCTGTAAGGTTTATTAATGAGCCCTTTAAATGTTCTATATTGTACCTGTAAGGTTTCAGAATGAACCAGTAAGGGTTCCATGTTGTACCTGTAAGGTTCCATAATAACTAGTAAAGGTTATATATTGTCCACGTAAGGTTCCATAATGAACCAGTAAGGGTTCCATGTTGTACCTGCAAGGTTCCATAATGAACCAGTAAAGATTCTATATTGCACCTGTAAGGTTCCATAATGAACCAGTAAAGGCTCTATATTGTACCATTAAAGTTCCATAATGAACCAGTAGAGGTTCTATATTTTACTTGTAAGGGTCCATAATTAACCCTTTAAGGTTGTATATTGTACTTGCAAGGTTCCATATCGAACCAGAAAAGGTTGTATGTTGTACCTCTAAGGTTACATAATGAACCAGTGAAGGTTCTATATTGTACCTTTACGATTCCAAGGTGAACCAGTAAAGGTTCTATATTGCACATGCAAGGTTCCATATTGAACCGGTAAAGGATCTATATTGTACCTGTAAGGATCCATAGTGGACCTGGAAAGGTTCTATATTGCACTTGTAAGGTTCTATAAAGAACTGGTAAAGGTTCTATTTTGAATCTGCCTGTAAGATTCCATATTGAACCAGTAAAGGTTCCATATTGTACCTGTAAGGTTCAATAATGAACCACAAAAGGTTCTATATTGTACCTGTAAGGTTCCATAATGAACCAGTAAAGGTTATATATTGTACCTGTAAGGTTCCATAATGAACCAGTAAAGGTTGTATATTGTACCTGTAAGGTTCCATAATGAACCAGTAAAGGTTCTATATTGCACTTGTAAGGTTCCATAGTGAAACGGTAAAGGTTCTATAATGTATCTGAAAGGTTCCATAATGAACCAGTAAATTTTCTATATTGCACTTGTAAGGTTCCTTTTGAACCAGTAAAGGTTCTAAATTGTACATGTAAGGTTCTATAATGAACCCGTCAAGGTTCTATATTGCACTTGTAAGGTTCCATAATGAACCTGTCAAGGCTTTATATTGCACTTTAGGGTTCCATATTGAACCAGTAAAGGTTCTATAACGTACCTGTAAGGTTCCATAAAGAACTAGTAAAGGTTCTATAATGTATCTATAAGGTTCCATAATGAATCAGTCAAGGTTTTATATTGCACTTGTAAGGTTCCATAATGAACTAGTCAAGGTTCTATATTGGATTTGTAAGGTTCCACAAAGAACCAGTAAAGGTTCTATACTGTACCTGTAATGTTCCATAATGAACCAGTAAAGGTTCTACATGTATATTGTATCTGCATGTAAGAATTTATTATGAACCAGGAAAGATTATATGTTGTACCTAAGGTTCAATTTTGTTCCTGTAAGGTTCAGTAATGAACCAGTAAAGGTTGTACCTGTAAGGTTCTATAATGTACCAGTAAAGGTTCTCTATTGTACCTATAAGGTTCCATAAGGAATCAGTAAAGGTTCCATGTTGTACCTTTTAAGGTTCCATAATGAAACAGTAAAGGTTCTGTATTGTACCTCCAAGGTTCCATAAAGAATTAATGAGGGTTCTGGACTGTACTTTTTAACTGAGGTTTCATAAATAACCACTGAGGGTTTGCATATATATTGTACCTATTACGGTTCCAAAATGAACTGGTGAAGGTTCTATATTGTACCTTTGAAGGTTCCATAGTGAAGATTCTACAATGTACATTTTAGGCTCCATAATGAACTAATGAAAGTTTTCTATTGTTAGTTTCAAGATTCCATAATGAAGTGGTGAAGGCTCTATTTTGTACTTTCAAAGCTCCATAAAGAATTAATGAAGGTTCTATATCGTACCTTTCAAGGTTCAATAATTAGCTAATAAAGGTTCTATAGTGTATCATTTAAGGTTCCATGAAGAACTAGTGGAGGTTTAGTTTAAACATATTTATTTATACTGGATTACCCAATAGCTGTTGCTAATCGAGGGGTTCTCCAGATCGCAAAGTAAACTACTGATGAACAACAAAGAACAGTAAACTATGAACAGCCAGAGTTTGATGGTTCAACGAGTGTGTGTGAATCGTCCAGAAGATATGATAAATTTTTGGACAGCATGAGCCAATTTAACGTTAGTAGTCGGGGCCAAATCATCATCGCCGTACAAAAGCAAATCTCACAACATCTTGTTTTTCCTTGGCTGTCGTAATATCTAAATTTATATTACTCCCATGAGGGTCAGATTCCCGAATATCAGCGAACAAAGTCAGCCTACTGGAGGCATATAGGGGACAATCTATCAAATAATGAATGTTATTTTCATACCGATAGCCACATCGACAAGTGGGATCAGCGACGCACATTTTCCGAAACCGATCACCATTCAGCATACTATTATTTAATCGCATGCGTGTGAGTAATATATTTGGCAGTCTTTTATAGAACCAGACAGGACATTGATGCGGTCGAGTTTTCTCGGACACTAAGGAGCGGAAGCGGTAGTAGGATGAGACGTCTCGTACGTCAGAATTCAAGGAATTCCAAGATCTGATGGACGAGGGAACGAAAGACCGCTTAAACCGCTCAGTTTTGAATCTCGGCATCTTAAGATTAGCGGCCGAGCGTAGGGAATATGCAGATGCTTGATCAGCATAAGGAATGAATGGAGCATACAAGGCAGAAACGTAGTTTGGGGACATACGATTCAAACCTTTGTACATAGTGCTTAATCTCTGCTCATTACGTCTGGTTTTCAATTGAGACCAGCCCAATTCTTCTAAAAGACGAGAGCGGTCAGTTGAAAACAACGCACCGGTACAGATCAGTGCAACTTGATTCTGTATATGATCCAATTTCCGGTCGATTATATGTGAATGGTCACAAAAAAACAACTGACCCATACTCGAGAACAGGTCTGATGTAGGACATATATAGAAGTTCTAAGCTTCGTCAAGAAAGCTTTTGACTCAGTTTACGAAGGATATTTAATCTCATGCCAGCTGATTTAGTTATATTATCTACATGGGCATTCCAAGACATATCAGACGTGAAGGTAACACCAAGGTGTCTGTGAGAAGAGACACGACGAAGTTGAATCCCATCCATTACAATTTCGGGATATGTTGGCGTTGGACGCTTAGAAGAGATTGTCATAACCTCAGTTTTTTCGGCATTAAGTGACATGTGCCACTTGTTGGCCCAGTTTGAAACCTTCAATAAATTTTGATTGAGGGTCACAGAAGCTGACACTGCATCACGTCCTGACGTCCACAAGACTGTATCATCAGCAAATAGATTAATTTGGCAGGATACATTGTCAGGAAGGTCGTTGACATACACCAAGAAGAGCAAGAGCCCAAGTATGGAACCTTGGGGTACTTCTGCTCTAACTGGTTTTTCGTCAGACTGAACTCCGTCTATGACAACCCTCTGGGATCTGTCTGTTAAGTAACTGCCGAGCAGACCTAAAAGATGGCCTCCGATACCAAGATTCCGCAGTTTGAACAGCAATCCGTTGTGCCAGACTTTATCAAATGCCTTAGTTTGCCTTAATTTTATATTGTAACTATTAAGATACCAAATTGAACTGGTGAAGGATAAAGGTGAAATTTCCTATTGTACCTTTTACATTTCCATAAAACTAGTTAAGGTTTTATATTGTACCTTTTAAGGTCCCATAAAGAACTAAAGAAAGTTCTATATTGTACCTTTCAAGGTTACATAAAATTGGTGAAAGTTATCTATCGTACCTTTTAAGGTTCCATAAAGAACTAATGGAGGTTCTATATTATACCTTTCAAGGTCCCATATTGAACTAGTGGAGGTTCTATATTGTACCTTTTAAGGTTCCATAAAGAACTAATGAAGGTTCTATATTATACCTTTCTGTCCCCGAGGACACAAATCTGTCCCCGAGGATACCATCAACTCAGTAGCCTATTGGCTTGTGATTAGGTACTTATGTACTTGTCATATATCTATTGCATGGGGTTCGTATTGGATTTAAATATTTTTGTCATAGGTTGTTGGGCAGTTGTATACTAATTCCATCAGGTGTACAGTAGAAACAACTACATTTAACACACTGTCTGCCCCTGATGACGCCAGTGTGTCTTTGGATAAACTATTTGGTCGGGCTTTGTTCCTATTGCAAAATGTACTTTACGTTTGTTATTAACATCATCAAAATCTGGATGTATTGGTGGTAATAGATTGATACTTACATTCATACCACTGAGTCGGTGTCACTGCTGGCGGACGTTAAATCTGTCCCCGAGGATACCATCAACTCAGTAGCCTATTGGCTTGTGATTAGGTACTTATGTACTTGTCATATATCTATTGCATGGGGTTCGTATTGGATTTAAATATTTTTGTCATAGGTTGTTGGGCAGTTGTATACTAATTCCATCAGGTGTACAGTAGAAACAACTACATTTAACACACTGTCTGCCCCTGATGACGCCAGTGTGTCTTTGGATAAACTATTTGGTCGGGCTTTGTTCCTATTGCAAAATGTACTTTACGTTTGTTATTAACATCATCAAAATCTGGATGTATTGGTGGTAATAGATTGATACTTACATTTCAAGGTTGTATAACATTGGTGAAGGTTCTATATTGTACCTTTCAAGGTTCCATAAAACCAGTGAAGGTTTATTGTACCTTTCAAAGTTGCATAAAGAACTATTGAAGGGTCTATATTGTACCTTTCATCGGTTCTTTCGGTTCCACAAATGACTAGTGAAGGTTCTATATCTTTTAAGGTTCCATAAACATAACTAGGGAAGTATCTATATTGTACCTTTTAAGGTTGTCTGGTATCCAGAGTGGCAAAAAAAAAATATAATTGAAGAGCATTTTCACAGACTGAGATCAGGGCGAACATCGTGGTGGAAATTGAGGTCATATCTTCGACCTGTACGACCTGTTCCGGGGAACCGACCTCGACTGTCATCCCTTACTATTGAGATGCATGAGTCTCTCTCCAGTCCGAGACATACATTATACTCCTTCTACCAGCTACGGTCATGGCCAGTGATGAGGCCAACTGGACCTGGATCACACGTGACAAATCACTTCGATTGGAACCATTTCGACCTCCTGATCTCGGTTGGAACATTCTAACCTCAGTTGACTTCCCTGATGTGTTGAAAGCCATCTCGGTTGGAACATTCTAACCTCAGTTGACTTCCCTGATGTGTTGAAAGCCATCTCGGTTGGAACATTCTAACCTCAGTTGATTTCCCTGATGTGTTGAAAGCCATCCCGCTCCTGTTCATACTTCCTCAGTTGGAGGACACTTTCTCAACTTTGTTATTCATGAATTGACAGAAATCGTCTTACATCGGCTAAACCGTTATCAGCTAAGACTTTCGGACTGCGATATAAGCACCTTTTGAAATCTAACTTCAGTTCCAAGTTATCAAAAATCTTCTCAGCTTGGAAAAAAGGGAAACCGTACCTCTGTGAAAACTTCAACTCAGGAACACGACCATCTCAACTCTGATAAAGCCTTCTGAACTCATGAAAAATCTTGTAAACTCTTCAAAAGTCTTCTTACGAACATCTTGAATTCGGTACAAATCTTAGCAATCCGTTGATAACTGGTCGAGAACTTGCCAACTCGGTGAAAAGCATGTCATCACTGGGAACCCAATATTGGTAAAAAATTCCACGGCACAAAAATTTCGGTTGGAGGTGACAAACGTTCTGGACCCGGTGAAAACCTTTACAACGCAGCATTCTCATGTCGAAGTTTGCACAATTCTAGCCGGTGGATATCTCATTAAATATTCTTTTAGATTTAGATATCTCAAAATATTCTTAGCTCCGTTAACACTTGATTCATATCGGTGAGAATTTTCTCGTTTCGCTCACAGAAATCTCAACTTTGTGAAGATATTCTCACCTCGGTTATAATCTTTTCTCTCTTCTGGAAAAAAAGATTCTGAACTCGGTTGTAGCCTTGCCAACTTGTCGAAAACATTTTTAATTATTTTTGTCATATAATATCCTTCAACATGAACATGTCAGCTACGTGAAAACTGTCTCAGGTCAAGAACTTTCACCCAAAGAGATGATCTTCCCCAGTCTGTCAAAACCTCAATACTCACTCAGCTATTGAGAATTGAAAAAGAAGAAGAAGAAAACCTGTCCCAACTCGGTCAAATCTATCTGAATTTTATGAAAATCCTTTTCATCTGGATGAACACTTTATATTGAAAGCTTCCAAATCCGGTGAGAGGGCTCTCAAATATGAAGAACACCTATGGAAAAATGAACGAGTAACAACATTTTATAACTTCATTCATTACAAACGACTTTGTTACAAAGGGAGCTCTCTGTTTAATATTATGTCGTTGGGTATTTTACCATCAGTAATGCGCGTGACTCTTCCTTCTTATTGCTCACGCTTCACGCTCATTGGAACCTTGTAGTTTCCTTCAAAACTTGACATATATTTTTTTTATTTCAGTTCCTTCAGCAGATTAGGTCATCGTCAAAGATCTCTTGAATATCTTCTGGAATTGTGGGTGTTTAGTGATTTCAGAATGGCAATTTTCTACCAAGTTTCGGATTGCTATCTAAAATTTTCTCAAAAGTTGGCAATCTGCCCAAAGTTAAGAATCATCACGTTTTACGAGTTTGGTAAAGTTATTTGCCTCCGAATGTAATTTTTTTTTTTTTTTTTTTTGACCATCACTTGAGATCAATAGGGCCTATATGTTTGGCTAGAATAAATCCCATTTGCTGCTAAAACTCAACATTTTGGTGAATTGCTAACTTTTTCAAGTTTTGAGAGTAAATTCCTAAATTTCGTAAAAACAAAAATTGATTGACTCCAAAGTGAATCTTGATGTTATCATCGAATATTTATACCAATAGTATTTTTTTTTTTTCCGATTGAAACTTCACGTACAAGAAGTTCAAACATTATATTTATTTATATTTTTTTTTTTAAAACGTCATGATTTTAATTTGAGTCTTACATTAACTTTTGAAACGTTATGATATAACTCGCCCCTCCGTAGAGTGCTGCCACCTGGTTATGAAAAAAATCACCTTTTCCGATAAAATTATTCTGGAGCTACACAAACCACTTCCTGTTTTTGGTCGAGTCGAGAAAAACCGCAAAAGTGCAGGGATCTTGTTAGATTTTAGGGCGGGTTATGTAAAATCCACGCAACATCAACATAATTCGGATATTGCATGGTGAGTATCGATGCACGAGGTTTCTATTTATGAAGGTTTTATCGAATGTTCTTGTGTAATATCCGATGGACTGCTCGATGTTTGAAGCAGACAATGATGTCTGGCAAATTTTCACTCACTCAGACTAAGAGTCAGACAGTCTGACGCTGTTGAAGTTATTCATCTGTTAAATTCATTGACTGTTGTGCTGCAAAGTGAGTGTGTCAGGTTCTTTGCCTAGCATTCCCTAGATCTATTTTGATACTGGCTTCGTAGGAAGCTTTTTGTGCAGTCTTCAATTCGTGTACAATTTGTTCTAGACTCTACACTCTGGTTATCTAGTGTGATGGTCCAAATAACCAAATAAACACAGGTGCACGAAACCTACTGTAGCACTCGCTGAGTGGGACACCTGAAGCTAGCCTCGATTTGATTTCTTGACCCCACCATTGGCATTTTAGGATTACTAATTGTCCCAAATGATTCAATCCCGCACGGGACGTCGGGAAATCTCAAATTTGAATCAGCTATAATCAAGTATTCCTTTGGGATGTATCTCCTGCTATACGTATTGCAGAACTGTCCAGCTTGCCTGCGGGTAGCACCCCGCACTTAAATTACATACTGGACAATCAACAATATTACAAAGTTTGAAAGTTTGACAACTCCTCGAGTACTAAGTATTCCTCGCAGTAGTGAGTAGTCTTGCACGCGACCGTTTTTCGTAGTCATGAGTGTGTTTTCCTGTGCTGTGATTGGCCGAATCCAGTATCCTGGTTAAGTCAGGCGCAGAAAATGGCAGCAGGATGGCAACTAAAAATACATACTAGTTAGTAAGGAGCTGTCAAACTTTGTATTGTCGAATGTTGAAACATGTGACATATCAGATTTGCAGATCGTAACTGATCACTAAATTTAAATTAAGTCTTTACTGATACTTCAATACTCAAGTAGAAAATCTTCTACTCATCTGACTCGTAACTCTGCAATGATTCCTACTGATTCAATCAATCACATTTGCCGCAATAAACCTGATTTGCCTACCGGATTAGTACTCTAGGACTCCTTCGAGGGAGTTACCGTATTGAGCCAATTAGATCTATGCCGAGATGGAAGAACACGTTCAAAATGTCATATTTGGATGAATAATAATGTACAAACTCTTTGTTTCTCATGTCCCTTTCTCATGATCCCATCTCATGTATCATGATTGTTATACACAAATACTTTCTCATTAGGGCATTTCGGCCCGAAATGCCCTTATGGTTTTGTCTGGTTTTTTTTTTTTTTTCTTCTTTTTTTTTTACTTTCCGCCGTTTTGGTTTCCGATCAATAACTCGGGAACGCCTGAACGGATATTGTCCAAATTTACACCACTGGTCAGAAATATTACATGGAAGACCCCTATTGTTTTGGAGGCGGCTCCGGGGTCCGTGAGGATGAAATCAAGGTTGATTTTGAGACTTGGTTTCCGATCGATAACTCAAAAAGTATTCATGCAATGGCAAGTATTCTCTGCATGGGAGTTCATATACCACCAAGGAAGAACCCTATTGATTTTGGGATCACTCCGTCAAACGACCTTTGACCTAGAGCTCGGAAGAATTTTTGCTGATTCATCCTTGAGGCTTTCATGCATATCTCGGAAACGGTGTGTCGTAGAGCGAAACGGAGCTCAATTTCGGCCTCCTGGCACTAGACAAACTAGTCTAGGGGGTATCTTGGGTCGAAACGACCCCTGGTGTCGTTTTTTCTTTTCGCAGACTCGGCACTTCCTGTTTGGCCGTATCTCGGAAACGGTATGTCGTAGAGCGAAACGGAGCTCAATTTCGGCCTCCTGGCACTAGACAAACTAGTCTAGTGTGTATCTTCGGTCGAGACGTCCCCTGGTGTCGAATTTTTTTTTCGCCGACTCGGCACTTCCTGTTTGGCCGTATCTCGGAAACGGTGCATCGTAGAGCGAAACGGAGCTCAATTTCGGCCTCCTGGCATTAGACAAAGTAGTCTAGTGTGTATCTTGGGTCGAAACGACCCCTGGTGTCGAAATTTTTTTTCGTCGACTCGGCACTTCCTGTTTGGCCGTATCTCGGAAACGGTACGTCGTAGAGCGAAACGGAGCTCAATTTCGGCCTCCTGGCACTAGACACACTAGTCTAGGGGGTATTTTGGGTCGAAACGACCCCTGGTGTTGATTTTTTTTTTCGCCGACTCGGCACTTCCTGTTTGGCCGTATCTCGGAAACGGTGCGTCGTAGAGTGAAACGGAGCTCAATTTCGGCCTCCTGGCACTAGACAAACTAGTCTAGTGTGTATCTTCGGTCGAGACGACCCCTGGTGTCGAATTTTTTTTTCGCCGACTCGGCACTCCCTGTTTGGCCGTATCTCGGAAACGGTGCGTCGTAGAGCGAAGCGGAGCTCAATTTCGGCCTTTTGGCACTAGACAAACTAGTCTAGTGTGTATCTTGGGTCGAGACGACCCCTGGTGTCGAATTTTTTTTTCGCCGACTCGGCACTTCCTGTTTGGCCGTATCTTGGAAAAGGTGCGTCGTAGAGCGAAACGGAGCTCAATTCCGGCATCCTGGCACTAGACAAACTAGTCTAGTGTGTATCTTGGGTCGAGACGACCCTGGTGTCGAATTTTTTTTCGCCGACTCGGCACTTCCTGTTTGGCCGTATCTCGGAAAAGGTGCGTCGTAGAGCGAAACGGAGCTCAATTCCGGCATCCTGGCACTAGACAAACTAGTCTAGTGGGTATTTTGGGTCGAGACGACCCCTAGTGTCAAATTTATTTTCGCCGACTCGGCACTTCCTGTTTGGCCGTATCTCAGAAATGGTGCGTCGTAGAGCGAAACGGAGCTCAATTTCTTCCTCCAGGCATTACACAAACTAGTCTAGGGGTATCTTGGGTCGAAACGACCCCTAGTGTCAAATTTATTTTCGCCGACTCGGCACTTCCTGTGTGGCCGTATCTTGGAAATGGTGCGTCGTAGAGCGAAACGGAGCTCAATTTCGGCCTTCTGGCACTAGACAAATTAGTCTAGGGGGTATCTTGGGTCGAAACGACCCCTGGTGTTGATTTTTTTTTTCGCCGACTCGGCACTTCCTGTTTGGCCGTATCTCGGAAACGGTGCGTCGTAGAGCGAAACGGAGCTCAATTTCGGCCTCCTGGCACTAGACAAACTAATCTAGTGTGTATCTTGGGTCGAAACGACCCCTGGTGTCGAATTTTTTTTTCGCCGACTCGGCACTTCCTGTTTGGCCGTATCTCGGAAACGGTGCGTCGTAGAGAGAAACGGAGCTCAATTTCGGCCTACTGGCACTAGACAAACAAGTCTAGTGTGTATCTTGGGTCGAAACGACCCCTGGTGTCGATTTTTTTTTTCGCCGACTCGGCACTTCCTGTTTGGCCGTATCTCGGAAACGGTGCGTCGTAGAGAGAAACGGAGCTCAATTTCGGCCTACTGGCACTGGACAAACTACACATGTAGTCTAGTGTGTATCTTGGGTCGAAACGACCCCTGGTGTCGATTTTTTTTTTTCACCGACTCGGCACTTCCTGTTTGGCCGTATCTCGGAAACGGTGCGTCGTAGAGCGAAACGGAGCTCAATTCCGGCCTCCTGGCACTAGACAAACTAGTCTGGTGTGTATTTTGGGTCGAGACGACTCCTAGTGTCAAATTTATTTTCGCCGACTCGGCACTTCCTGTATCTCGGAAATGGTGCGTCGTAGAGCGAAACGGAGCTCAATTCCGGCCTTCTGGCACTAGACAAACTAGGCTTATGGGTATTTCGGGTCGAGACAACCCCTGGTGTCAATTTTTTTTTCGCTGAATCGGCACTTCCTGTTTGGCCGTATCTCGGAAACTGTGCATCATACAGGGATACGGAGCTCAATTCCGGCCTTCTGGCACTAGACAAACTAGTCTAGTGGGTATTTTGGGTCGAGACCACCCCTGGTGTCGAATTTATTTTCTCCGACTCGGCACTTCCTGTTTGGCCGTATCTCGGAAATGTCGTAGAGCGAAACGGAGCTCAATTTCGGCCTCCTGGCATTAGACAAACTAGTCTAGGGGTATCTTGGGTCGAAACAACCCCTGGTTTCGATTTTTTTTTTTTGCCGATTCGGCACTTCCTGTTTGGCCGTATCTCGGAAACGGTGCGTCGTAGAGCGAAACGGAGCTCAATTTCGGCCTCCTGGCACTAGACAAACTAGTGTAGTGTGTATCTTGGGTCGAGACGACCCCTGGTGTCAAATTTTTTTTCGCCGACTCGGCACTTCCTGTTTGGCCGTATCTCGGAAACGGTGCGTCGTAGAGCGAAACGGAGCTCAATTTCGGCCTCATGGCACTAGACAAACTAGTGTAGTGTGTATCTTGGGTCGAGACGACCCCTAGTGTCGAATTTATTTTCGCTGACTCCGCACTTCCTGTTTGGCCGTATCTCGGAAATGGTGCGTCGTAGAGCGAAACGGAGCTCAATTCCGGCCTCCTGGCACTAGACTAACTAGTCTAGAGGGTATCTTGCGTCGAGACGACTTCTGGTGTCGAATTTTTTTTCGCCGACTCAGCACTTCCTGTTTGCCATATCTCAGAAACGGTCCGTCGTAGAGCGAAACGCAAAGATGCCTAAGGACGGGGTATGTCACTTAAACTTTGACCATGGACAGATTCAGAGTCATTATGGTTCTAGACGCGGTCTCTTAGGTAAATGTTAGGTAGGAATAGAACTCACATGAAATGCCCCAAGGCATCTTCAGGCCTTGACGTCTAGTTACCTTCTTGTTACATGGACTTCCCCCATGTTTTGCCCAGGCAGTTGCATCATAATTGATGATGTAAGTTTGTTAGAGCCATGCCATGTTTACATAATATTGGCTAGTAATTATGTGCATTATTATGTTGCAAAACCTCCCTTCCCCCTCCCTTTCTCTTTTCTATAGCTCTAATACACAAATCTCCTAGAACTAGAAACTTCCCCATGAAGTTGAGAGATTACAATTGCAAAATTTCTTTCAATAGCGTTTTTGTGCCAGTCTGTTCATTTTCCATCTTTGGCACTTTACAAGTGGCTGAAAAATAATGTTCATTGTTTCTAGAAATTTTGCGTAGTGTGCGTATAAACAGGATAACAAACCCGAACATAAACATGGCATTTGTTTTTAGCAAATAGTTCTTTTGGCAAGTTTATGCATCATTTCTAGGAGGCAAAATTTGGCATCTGTTGAAACTCGAGATAAAGACAACGTTAATTGAGTTGGCATACGCCACCGTTCCAAGTCAGATAGTAAACTGTAAATTGAATTGTTTTCATGATACCAAAATCCTTAATATTCAGTGGATGTAGGCCTACTATACAAGTACATGTAGGTGTTTGAACAGATACTGACCACAAATATAATTGATTTCTGGAAAACATATTCTGTTAAATTTGTAGTTTTTACACATACGAAAAATTGAAACAAACTAGAACACTTCGACAACAATGATGTGATTTATTACTGCAAACACAAGGGACTTTAAATCTGTCAGTTTTACAGTCAGTGGCACATACTGGCAGGCAATATCAGCTCTCTGCTCAACCAGGTAGAAAAAAGGGAGGGTTAAGGACAGATTAGGTGGGCTAACTAGAACATTTGAAAGGAAATCCTGTTATTACCAGTAGATGGTCAGAAAATAAATTGAAATTTTTTGTTGATCATGCTGATTGTACATGTAATGGAAGGGTGATGATTTTTCATGCAGCACAACTTTTTCAATGTTTGTTATTGTTTTGAAAGTAACCAATAATTTATTTGAAATTATGATGATGTTTATCATAACATTTCATAACATTTTGTCGAGGAACTTTTCGATTTTCATGCAATGTCCAAGCAATACATTATATACATAAACTCAAATATCGTAAAATTTTATACTGTAACAACGGCTAATCCTTGCCCAATAAAAATTCTTGTGTGTGATATCACGCTGTGACACACAAGTTTCCCCGCATGAAAACAAACACGATTACACTCTGTGATTGAATGAAGTGGTGCTCAAACATGTTCAGCCTTCGCTTGTGTCGTTAGTACGCAATCATTGTTATAATCGAGGAAGTCCTGAACAAGAAAAAAATTAAAAATTGAAAAAAAACTGGTGACCCTTAGAGCTTAAAAGATGCAGAGCTGAGGATTGAGCCAGTCCTTTTGATCATTAATATCCATTCAGGTAAGGAGGAAATGTTTTGAAGTGTGCTAGGTAGATTTTTTCCCTCTGGCAGTTTCCTCTTAACAGCTGACAATGTTGAAACAAAAAGTCATTGTGCCAAAAATAAATTAAAGCTTAAAATGATGTAATTTTAGGAACATTCAATCTGCATTTGGCAGCGATTCAAGCTGAAAATTTATTACTTGGATGATAATATATTAACAGCTCGATTGTTGAAAGTAAAATATTATTTATTCCTGCATAAAACTGTAAGAGTTTGCGAAGTCACTAGTATAGATATCCTTCAGATGTCAGCGTTTGGTTTCATATACTAGTATTTGATACGCCTATGCATAAAACATGGGCACTTACTCATAACATTACCATCTACATGGACATTATACATGTTATATGGCCCGTGCATTTTATGTACTGCTGTGCCTGATACTATGATAGAGCCATGTATTGTGCACATAACCAGAAGGCTTCATATATCTTGATACGCCTTTTGTTTTTATCATCTGAGAAACCTGGTCAGTCAGTTTGGCAGACTCAGGAATGGCATATTGTTTTCTTGGGTTAGGAAAAATGTTCTCTCTCTTGTTGATAGAACGCCTTTGTACAGGCGGGGAAAGAGAATAACGCTGATAAATTTTGGTCGGACCTTTGTTGTGGCAAGTATGAATAGTTGGCGAATTCAGCCAGATTTTCACTGGGAAATTCTTTTTTTGGATGGCTGGCTGGAAGGATGGATAGACAACAAATCTTATGTGTTGATAACCCCAAATCCCGCTCCTGAAAGTACAATGCTGTGAAGTTTTCAGAACAGCTGCAAAATCCAACAATGGATTTCCTCGGCTCCAGTTGGATTTCTGCAGACGAAGAAACTGGGGTCTATTTTTCTTTTGTGATCCTTCCAAATCTTTCCGTCTGAATGTGCATCTGTTGAGTTTGTTTCACCGACAATTTTCACAGATTTTCCCCCTGATTCCCTTGGCTTCGCAACCTACGATCGACCAACTGTATGGAAAGCCTGTGAACCCATGGCGCTATGGAAAGCCTCTGGAAGTACTCTGTCAGCAGAGGTAACTCTGAAAACCTTGAGAATTTACGGACTGGTGTGAAATCTAGCTGCCACTTTTCTGCCTTGCGCTTAGGTTTTCCTGTGGAGATTACAAAATATGATCAGTTTTGGATAGTCTCTGGCATTATGCTGGTCTCTCCAGCCGCAAAGCGCTGCTTGAAGTGTTTGATACAAGGACTTATGATACAACAGGCAAAAGAGGAAGGTATGTAAAAATATGTGCATTGATTTGACAACTCAGACGCCTGTCATAGTGTATGATTTATTCATGGTTTTGCCGCTTGCATTTATGTACATGTAGCTGTGGTCCGAAAGCTGCCTCTATACAATACGCCACACGTAGTAAAGATCTTGCTACTGTTTTGAGCCAACTAAGTAGACATTTTGGTATTGTGGGGTGGCCTATTCAACCTGACAGATACAGATTTATAAGCCAATTTTGTGCTCTGAAAGTCATCCTTGTTGGCCTGATGTTGTTGCGGTTGGCGTACCTTTTTCTGTGGTTTTCCCGTCTTTCTGCTCTAACTACTCGCCAATTTTATCAAAGCAACCTGTGGTTTTCGTGGGAGCACTCAATGAAATTAAACCCAGCACCTCTAGAACGCTTGACACTGACAGGTCTAAAGGTTTACTCGAGTGGATAGCTTGATCCGATGCTAGAATAATTAACTTGAATGAATTAAAAAAAGACGGCTGCATGGGGCTTTTCGATTGTTAGCCTAGAGGGTCAGTTTGCCAAAGGGCTTGACCAGAAGTGACCTCTAAAGCTGTCGGTATCTATATACATGTACCTGAGCATGTAACGTAGTGGCCTGTACTTAGATCTATGTAGAGTTGTGTGTCACAATGTCATCATGTTAACTGCCGTGTAGCTCATTAAAATTCAACACTCACAAATTTGGATGGGTACATTTGAAATTTGAAACGGGTGTAAAACTTGTGAATGCTTCGCATTCCTTTGTGAACAAAATGTTTTACCATGATGCACATTGCAAGTATATACAAACTTGTCTGCATCTGCAGGGACTATGGTAGTCTATAAAATTGCTGACACTTAATAGCTTTGTGTGTGTATTAGTAGTCTCATCACTGTTTGCCAGTGCTAGTAGTCATGGTAACCATAGCAACAGCTCAACCTTGTCACAATGTGACAGATGTTTCTCTCACTAAATACCCACAGCATTAAAAAATCCTTGATCCTTCTGTTCTTTGCCTGGCGAATGGAAGACACCGACAGTTCCATCAGGCACTCGATGTGGATATTCACAATAATAATTCTCTAGATTTAACATGTTTAAAGATATTATGATTCTCAGAATAGAAAAAAAGTCTGGCAAAATAAGAAAGCTGTATTTAAAATTGGTTCATGAATACATTGTACTCAATTTGAAGAAAAAATCCTAAATTTTTATTTTTAAATCACATAAATACATTTATATCAGTTGTTGAATAAAAATGATTATCTTCACTGCATGATAATTATTTTTTTTTAAATATCTCATTCCCCCCCCCCCCCCCCCCATATCAGCCAATTTCTCACATTTCCTTACCACCCTTTCTGATGACAACCCCCCCCCCTCCCCCACCACCCCTCAACCTTAATCCCAATTCAATTTCCCAGATTTCTGTCCAGAAATCCTTTACCCCACACACCACACATTCACTGGTCAGTTCACTCATCTCCCTGTATCCCAAATCAACCAGATCCTTGACCACTGGCTGCAAAATGATCCTTACTCGGCTAAAACTGACACCTCAACGTTCCCGAAATCCTCCAACCCTCCAGCCTTGGTGCAGACTCGAAGGCAGCACGCCCAGAGCTAGACGCCTAAAACATGATTCCAAAACTGTTTACCTACTGGGCTACTCTAGCGCTGGGTTAAACTCTGAGACTGTCCAGTTGAAGGCCAGCCCAAGTGATTCTTTTCCACTGACCCGGGAAATATGTTTCGGTGTGTAAATATTGTCCATCCGTAGGACTACCGAACTTCAACCTTGACTGGTGGTATCTATACATCATCCTTGGCAATTGCTCTGCCATTTCTAGATCGGGTACTAAACTGATTCTGGATGACTGTTGATGATTGATTTCGCATGGCATGGTCGTTTGGTTGGAATGTTTCAAAAATATTTTTTGTTTTCATACTGCACACAGCGTTGTATATTTCTGCAAACATGAATATATCTTGCTTAGAATTTGGTGAAAATTGCTTTGAAGACAATACACACGTGCTCTCGTTAATCCTCACCAGCCGGCTCGCTAATCAATTTTGCGTTTTTTCGTCGGCTAGCAAAAGCTGGCTGACAATGGAGTCGGCGCGCTCCCGCTCGCTAGATATTTCTTGGCGAAGTCATAACGCGCACAAACCCGCGGACTCACAGGCCAGCGAGCTTAAACTCGCCAGTGATTTCAAAACTCTCTTCGGCCCGTTTTTATAAAGTGACACATTTGTAAGCGCGTTTGACTCGAAGAAAAGCATTTGGGCTCTGAATTTCCCGCAAGACACCAGTCTGTTTTATGCGCATATAAATGGCCTTGACCTTCAATTAGGCTGTGAAATACGTCACTTCCGGTTTCGAGTTTGCTTGATGTCATGGACTGACTGGTCACAAGAAGTTTTCTCAATAAAAAAAGTTGAAACTAATACGACTAAAACAGAATGAAGAATCCTATTTATCGATGGTCAAAAGACTGAATCATGAAGACGAGGTTTTGCGAACTGGCTTCGGCGCACTTACGCTCGCCGACAGATTTCATGCTAGCGAAAACGAGCTTTGAAAATGTTGGCTAGCAAAAACGCGCGGACATAATTGCAAACGGGTTTACGCGAGCGTAAACGAGTTAGGTAAAATTTGGAGGCGGGTTTATTGTGGCCGGTTCCCGTCAACTAGCTTCAGCCAGTTTTAGCCAGCTGACGCTCGCAAAACTAGTGAGGATTAACGAGAGCACGTGTGTAGTTAATTCTGTTGTGATAAAATCCTTCGTCCTGTCTGCCCAGTGGTCCCTGCAAATTTACAACCTGTACAATACTGTTATCATGGTCATGGGAGTGAGCTTTGTCTATGTACATTACTGTCATCATGGTCAAGGGAGTGAGTGTTGTCTATCCATGCTTGATATGAATTATTTGTCATGAATCGTGTAAATTCTGATAACAAAATTGGCAACAGATATCATGGATATGGAGTGGTATGTAGGGGATAAAAAAAATTGTGCACAACAAAATTAATGTTTGTTGGAAGCAACCATTCAAGTCAATAATATTTTGTACTATTCATCTTGCAAAATGTTATACAAAAAATAGTGTGTATATTGTTTTCCTCGGGTTTCCGGGAATCTGTTGAGTTGTCAGTCACAGTTGTATGCACATTTACAACTGCACATACTCTGTTTCCATCTTGTATCTTGTACGGTATTTTTCTGGAGGTTTCTTATAGAGATTTGCTCGCTCCTCATTAGTGACTTGTGGCAAACAGTGTTAAGGTTGTATTGCAGACTATCAAAATAACTCAGGGGAAAATGCGGGATGATTTTTTCCGCTCTTCCATGTTTCTGGGTTGTATGCGTTTGAGATTTGCATCTTCCATTGTAGTAAAAACCCAAGCTCAAAATAGCAGCTTTTTCCAATTTTCCAATCCAGAAAGTAGAATGAACTGATGATACATGTATGTTGCGAGCGCTATTTCCCATGGATGTGTGCGTATCCAGGCACTGCTTTTGAAGATGTATAGATAGCCCCAGAAGTTGTGAAGTGCCGCCTTCCTAGAATATTTTGACAGGCAGGGGCAGATGTGCTTCGAGAGGAAATACATCACAGATGTAGCGCCGTCGTTTTCATGCAAGCATGCATGCGTTAAGTCTACGACTCAGGTCAAAATACAGGCTGGGAAACCCATCTACCGGTAGGTTGGGATAGGCAGAGTACATGTAATGAGGAGACGAGGGACCTCGTTGTAGGACCAACATTATCTATCAGGTATAGACGTGATGCGATAACCAGGCCAGCCCCAAAACTTAGCCTAATTAATGGCCAAAGTTTCCAGTGGATGCCCCTAAACGATGATATCTGACTTGAGTTGTGAGGCAGTCTTGTCGCCTGGGGCAATATTGTTCAGTTGAGAGATGCATGTACTGTATAGTGAAGTGTAGTTGGGTGGAAGACCATCATAGATGTTAGGGGGCTGAAATTAAAAAGAAGTTCCACTGAAGTGTTACATCTGAGGACCAATCTGACGAATCTATGAGACACCCTCCACTTATAGTGTACCTGATCTGAATTTCTTGGGGTCCAGGGTTCAAAAGTCAGATCTTTTGGACAAATTGGCAGACATGTAAAAAGATACATATAATATATATGCTGAGTTTTACATCAAATGATGGTTGTAGTTCGTAAATCAATACATGTATCGCAAAATTTTTTGGTCACAAACATTGAGTATGCATATAACTATATCTATCACAGGACATCTGATACATGTACGCTGTACTCAAGTGTGTATGGCCCCAATACCTTAGCTGTTTATAGGACTATATGTATTGACCTGACGTTGCCTGGCATTCTGGGCTTTGTGGCCTCAGTCTGCATAATAATTCCTCGCCTTTATTTGCAGAAACACTGATAAATATCAGAGTTGCTGAAGCTATGTTGGGGGTACACAATTATTCAGGAATTTGTTGTATTTTACAAAATATAATCATGTACATGTAGATCGAAATCATTGCTGGGGGGTAACTTTTCTCTAGTGGCCTGATAGAAATCAGGAATTTTTGTGTGATCGTTTTCATCTGCCAATCGCTCTGAAAAAAACTGAAAAATTTTTGAGATGCCATTTCGTTTTGACGTCAAAAGGCACTTGTCAAATCGTGAAAAAAAATAAAACACAGATGATTGATGATATAAACATTTATTGACTAGTGCCGTGAGTACTAAGTCTTGTGCTACATTTACAGTAACTTGTGAACTGAAGCCCAAGAGTGAAACCTGCAAAGAATGTCATTCTTGAGCCTCAGATTATAATTCGGATATGGTGACATTTCATTTGATACACTTGATAAACGGGTACCGTTTTGTGAAAACTTGCTTCGTCTTTCTTTGTGCATGTTCGGCATAATTAACCAGTGTCAAATGTCATGTTTTGATATGCCGAGGTAACCTGACCACAATGTTTATGTGGCATTCTGCAAGTTTTGAGTGCTGTTGGTCACACGTTCCAGATGGAGTCCTTCCCATTTGTCGCCATTGTCCTTCAGTATTCTTTTATTTGAAGGTGACAAAATATTTCCAACATGCACCAGAGAAAACTGACAGGTGTTAGGCTTTACAGAATAGAGACACACTGTGCAATTACATGTCAAGTCGCTAGACGTCTTTATGACGTTTGAACTGAATGATAACTTTGAACAGTTCTGCCTGAGTGTGGTCTCAAGATGTTTGACTCCCGGTAAGATCAAAGCTAATAATCTGCTGGCTCGTGTTGCCATGGTTACTCAGTATATGTGGGATGCTGACCATATCTCATATTTTTCTCTCGGTGCATTAGCTTGATTTGAAAATATGAAATTATCCTCTGTACAGGACTCTCTCTCCTGGGTTCTGTATTTTGTTGGGTGGTCTGTATTTTCCACGGTTCATTTCACTAATGGCTCAGAAATTTCCCACTTCAAAGAACTTGGCAATGATGATAAATAAGTCACTTTATGTTGGATAATAGACCTCTGTTTATGCTAACTGCTGGTGCGGTTAAACGCCCACTGAACCGTTTTATTTTATGGCGATCTTTATCAGAAGAAGATCATTATTATTGTAAGTTTGCACAAAGCCTGAAATTTGTGTCCCATAATGAGGGCATATTACATTTACATTTATATAGAAATGTATAAACGAAGCAGAATATATTTCATGTTGAGTACTCATTTAATAAGATGAAATTGAAATTGATGTTTCTTAGGGTAACTCATTAAAATAACAGGTGCCCGGGGCTTCGCCTCTTGCTACCTTGCCAATGTAAACAGTGGTCTATTTATTTCTGCAACTTGCCAATGTGCGCTGAGATTTCCAGCTAGGGAGCAGCTATTTTCACTGGATCCTACGAGTGATACCCACAGGGAGGTACAAGTTTCCCATGTCAGTATTTTGGGTTTCTTGCCTTCCATGTTTCCCAAACAAAAGAGGAGAGCTCACTTCATTTATCGCTGCCTTGGCTTTGCCTTTCAGTTTGTGGATTATAAAGTGGCTATTTTGAGAGTTCATGTACAGTAAGTGTTGCTATAACAACCGTATGGGAACCAGCTCGTCTAGCATTCAACCGTTTTGTAAACATGGAAAAATTAAGTTTTTGTAGCAATACTCGCTTTGAAAAGTGAAGGATTTTTCTGAATCCGTCTAATGATTTCTGATGTGAAACAAATAATAAATGAACCTTTTAGATTCTACGTGTATAATAAATCTTGGTGTCGCATGTGCTGTTGTCTATCTCAGTAATCTAGTAAAACGGCATCTTTCTGCCGCTTCGCAAACATTTGCTGCTAGGGAAACCTCAGGTTCCCTGTTTACAAGAACATTAAACACATGTTACAAAAAATAATGTTGTTTGGGTGGAAAGCTCATGTTGCTTACACCTGTGAAAAGATGTACGGATAGTTTGCCGTAGCCAACTTTATCAATTTTATATCATATGCTTATATCTATAGTATACATGAGTGTAATTGGCGGCACAAGTGACGTGTTACAATGTAATATATGGCAATATTTTTTTTGACATCTATGATGTTAAGTGGGTCAGGCAATGTTTTAATGATAATATTGCCCACTTCGACCCAAAAAGTTCAATTTTGGCGGCTGTACTATTGTTTTGGGAGGAGTGTGCCACAAAAATTGTCCAATTATGCATAATGTTTAGACCGGGTTGCAAATTTCTACCCGTTTACTGTCAATCTGCGGGTCGTGTTTTCACCAAACATCGGCCATATGAATTGTGAATTGTTGTTTAGAATGCTTACATGCAGAACATAATATATTTTGTTGGTACACTGAAGCCAGATGTTGGGTTTGACGTTGAACTATATGTTTAGACTGGCAAAGGTTCATTTTGGTTCTTTAAAGTATACATCGTATGAAATTGTTCATTTCTATAGTACCTTGTTTTCACCAACACACTCATTAATCCATACTTCATAGTATAGAATTAAATATCAGACTTTCAGAGAAAAGTATACTTGGATGTGACACTGAAACAAAAATACATGAAGTCACTAAATTCTCCAAATGTTGCAAAAAATATGAAATGCATGTTACATCGTCTAGGCCCAACATGTATGTAAATGTTTGTGACACGAGAATTTGTCTTTCATACTCATCATGATCGAGCGAATATCAATGTAATATTCAGCCAGACTTGCACACAATTGACATGTCATCATATATTATATTAGCATCCAGAATGTTTGATTAATGGTTTTGCATGTTATTTAATTACCTACAAGTAGTGACGTGCAGTTTTGTATCTGCAGTGCAGTGATGAAATACACGAGAATACCCCTCTTTTCATGCATGAGTGCTTCCGATGTAAACTTCTTTCATGTGGAATAGCGTTGATGTATGTGAGGTGAAATTGTGAAAACATTGTCATTTCATTTTCTCCCAGAGTATGATGTTGAAAGCTTGACATATTTGGTCTAAAAATCATTCGTGGGTGTCAAAAAGTTAATGGTGCTGTCATAAACGGAGGAGGTGAATAGAAAACACATGTCACTCGTGTCAAATAGCATAAATATGGCCATAAATATAAGTATGAAATGTCTGTAAACTGGGGTACATGTATATGACATGTGTTCTCCTAATTTTGCACATTTCAATGTTTATCTAGCAACATAGTTTCACATACATACAAGTAATGAATGTAATGTAGTCCCAGGCTTACATTACACAAGTCTGGACAAGTTGAGATGATGTATTCTTTGCTGGGCAAAAAGCTGCCAAGTGTCCAAAGTCACAGTGTTATGTTTGATTGTGGGCGAATATTGATAAAATATTACAAAAAAATCCCGTCTTTGCAATGCCTGCATGAGTCATAACTCACAAATCTAGACGTCGGGGGCGGGAATGCAAACAGCTTGAAGAAATACTACCGGTAATGGTGCCTTGACAACACCCCCTCCTTCCGCGCCCAACCAGCCTCCCTACCCCTAACCATTTCAGATATTTCTCATGTTCCATGAACCCCCTACGTGTATACGTCCCACAAATGTGTCTACTAAAAGACTTCCCTGTCTCAGCATGCATTCCAGTAGTTGTACATGCTTGAAATGCTGCATACCAGTACTTTTCACATTGCTACACTACAAAGTTACATCACAATGCTGCCCTCGATCATACATGGCACCTAATTTACCATGGCTAAAACCATTGATGTCCCGTGCGAAACAAATCTCCGCTCATAATGAGCCATGCGGCTTTCAATGGCTATTGATCACCTTGATCTTCAGTCCTCATTAATTGCGACCGAGGCTTTTACATTTGGTGACATAACAATAGTCTTGAGTGCGGCATTCACAGCCCATCCTAAATACCCATTTAGCACTGAGATGTTTGGGGATATCGCAGTTGGAACGTGTCAAGTGGTTTGCTGGTATTGTTCACTGCTGGGGGTGGGGGGGGGGGGGGGTAGCAGGGGTTGCCATGGTGATGTCACTAGCCTCTGGGGTGAGGAAAGGGGAAGGGTCAATTTAGGAAAAGCGTGGAGTGACAGTTCGTGACAAGTTGGCGATTAATTGGGCACAGTTGTTGGCAGGAGGAAACAAATGGCATAATTCCGGTATTAATGGCTCGCTGATTATGCAATTACAAGTACATGTAGTTCTAACAGTGATGTACGTGTAATTGTGGGTTGTTCATAAGTTTCCGTTGATCTTTTGGTGTGAATGAACACATCAGCATGATCAGTCGGTGTACGACAGTTCATAACGTGAGAATCCAAGAAATTGTTTTATGTTCTGATGGCGAGATGAATGGGCATCTGGATGTTACATAGTTGTCTGAATGGAGAATGCACTGACACACGAAAGGACATCCTGTTGTGAAAGGTAGGAAAAACTTATGAGAGAATTTTTCCAAAATAAATTGAACCAACAATGCATATTACATGTATACCTCTACCAGTTTGCCCATGCGTAAAGCAGTGCATTTTACTCACACGGCTATCCTCAAAAACTGCTTAGTCTGGTAAACAGATGAAAATGTCAGAAAGCTCGGAACATCGCACAAACAAGCCAACCCAATTAATAAACCCAATATACACAACAATCTCTCATATTACCGCTGCCTAACCTTTTACTGGCGGTTTAGGATCAAATAATATTTCATCGGGAACGGATGCTACTTTTCCTCTGGCATGTTTTAGACGGACCTCGTTTTCTTTTCCTGTCTACGTATAAAACTCCATGAGTCCTCATTAATACATTGCCAGTACCCAGTGTTTATTGAAGGCAGCTTAATCATGGGAAAAAAAAACTACGATCTGCTGTGCTATTGGGAGGAACAAAAACCTTGACTACTGGAAGGCAGAAGCCAAGTCTGACAACATTTTGGCAATTGGCCGAATTTTTTCCTGCAGAGCAAAACTAATGAACTGGAATATTGGTAAATGTTTTTGCCACCGCTGTTGTTGAATCAGGTTGTGTCTGGTGGTTTTTAGTGCTGTTCTTTAGTTAATAATGACTAGAACTAGAAATAGTTGATGCTTTATTGATGCATTCTGAATCTTTGGGCAAAAATTGTCGAACATTTGTTTGCAACTTGGCATCTAAATTTGTTAAATTTGTGTAAATGTTTTACTTGATGAATGAGCTGTTTGCAATGTTTTGAGAAATATTTGAATAATAACAACATGATTATAAGTTTTAAATACCTTATTGGTCTTAATAGTAGCACGGCGAGCCAAAGCAGGACCTCCTGCAGCAGCGCGTTCAATAATGTAGTCAAACTTGAGGTCAAATTTAAGAAAATCACTGAATTTTATACCTATAGCCTTCGAATCCCTTTAAAATGATTCAAATAACAAAGATGTGGATTGGAACACTCCAATATATCTTATTAGATTGATATGAAGTGAATTACAAGGTTACAAAAATCGAACATTTTTGGGGAAAAGAGGGGGGCGCTCTACTATTAGGGCGCGTGCCACTATTAGGACCATTACGGTATCTTTTTTGTTTGTCATAATTAACAGTATTCAAAATGCACATCATGTACAGTACAAAATTTGCACGTGTTTTAGACAGTCAAATCCCAGTGGGTCAACTTGTCACTTGTGAACTTCACCTCGCACGTCACAGCAAAAAAAAAAAAACTTGATGCACATTAAACTTTAGATGTAGCAAGGTGGATCCGCCAAGTTGACAGATGTTTTTGCCAAAAATTTGACACGGTACATTTTGTACGTGTGAAGTAATAACAATGTTCTGCTCTTGCAGCTTTTTCCCTCCACACTCAGTCCCTTTACAAAGTTAACACATACTGTACAAAGTTGTATTCTTTCCCCCCACTACATTTAGGTGTGCTCTCCCAGCTCTTGCCAAATCTGACTGCTGATCTGGTCTTGTCAGACTGACAGCATACATGTACTCTGCATTCAGTCTGCTTTATCAATGAGCTGTGTTTCTAACAGCAGTTATCAATTGGATACTGTTAGGCATAAAGGTGGGGCTGCGAATTGTTCCGTTTCGTTTCGATACAGGTACGGTACATGAGCATAATACTGCATAATAACATTGTTACATCATAAATTCAGGACCAATACATTGTTTATCCGTATAAGATTTATTGGTGTTCAATGCTGAAACAGCATAAATTGCACTGCACCATCAATTCATGGAAATTTCTGATAAATTTTTGTTTGAAGTAAAGGTTTGTTAGATACTAGTATTCACTCGTGAATGGGAATATCTCGATGTTTAAAGGGTATTAGTACATGTTCAGCATCAAGGTACTTGTATTTATATTTTGCCCATTGTGTGCGTGACTTTCACCGATATAAAGACATGTTCTTGTATGTCTTATGACCTACATACATGTAAAAAATGAGCAATAATTTGCTCGTTATGAGTCCAGAGGCGGTGTTTATTCAGCGAGCGAGTTGTATGTGTCGTAACGCCAGGCCGACAACTGAACGTGGAAATAGCTGTCTATGTTTCGTGGTCGTCAAATAATTGGCAATCAGCAGATACAACGTAGGTCTAGGTACATAGTATGCTCAGTAAAGTCACTAAAGAATATATTCTCAGGTAATGTAAACCTATAAGGCGTTTTGTCTATGGCAAATTGTGTTTGTGTAATGCGCAATTGTCACTGGAATAATCGAGGATCCCCTTGCAAGTGGATTGAATGCACACTGTTAAACTGGTAATGTAAGTAAAGTTTAATTAATCAACAGCCAGGACAATTATAAAATGCTTCCAATCTCTCGTGTTTCTTGATTGCAGTCTGTGTATAATATGGCAAAATACTATAATAATCTCACATATGAGTGGAAAAAATTACCAGAACTGTATTCCGTTGTTCAAAATTGTAATAACTATCTAATGATATACATTACATACTGTATACTTACATGTACATGAAACATTAGCTTAAAAAACAGCCTCGGCAATAACAAATTCATCTTATATATCACATGTATTGTAAAACATAAGTATCATCACTGTTTGTTCGTGCATATTTATCAGTTCTTGCTATATCATTAAGTATTGTTGAGTCAGATACAAGAGCCTGTGAGAACCGTACTGACACTGACATTTCAGGCAACCCGCCGCTGATATCCATGATATTCGTGCCATGTAACATTTAGAAGGACTGATTGACATATTAATTCGGACAAGAGCAATTCACTGTCCACTGGAAAAGACTCGGAAAGAAGAGAGGAAAAAAATACAGACCACTTCGAGCACTATCAACGGCCGATATCGCTAAAAATATGCGGACATGGCCGCCCCCTCCCCAACCCCAACCTCCTCCACCGAGAAAAATACTCAATTATCCCAAATAATGGTGACAATGGCCCTCAAAAGATAAGGATTTACAGGCATAAAGACAGCAAGATCACTCTGTAAATATGAACGTACTTAGGGGCTAGATGACCCTTTACTAAATCATCACACTGTCTGTCCGCTTTCACTATCCGACGATTTTTATGAAGGCCAACAGTGAAGATTGGATTTCCTGTGTCTTTCTACAAAATTCTGGTTATATATACATGTATTTTTTTCTCCGCAATAGATACTCCCCCACATGATTTTGTGGTTTATTACATACACCGCCAGACCGGGTACAAATACACCTGACCTCCCGGCAAAAACTTTCGGAAATTCAGGATATTAGCTGGCAATACTGCGCAAACGTCACCGCGAAAAGCACAAAAATTGCTTTTGGATGAGAGGAGGGTCGACTTCTACACGTATAAAACATGAAATGTTGAGAGAACAAAACTACACTTGTAAAACATACATGTACATACATCGTGAACAAGGATTGGAAAAAATATCTAGGAAAAAAGCGATATATGTACATTACATAGCACCGCTGTTGATTTGCAGACAACTGCTACAGTGGGGGTCGAGGACCTTGTCACATTGGCTAACCGGTGGATAGCGAGCGGACAGTCTAATATTGGACCAATGGGATGTATTTACAACCCACTTCGGGTGACGGTTTTACATGATTTCGCATCACACTTGATTTATTCGCTTTCACATAGCTCCCTTCTCAAGAGAGATAGGGTAAGGGCGTATGTATCCCTCGGAGTCGGAGGTGTAATGTAACCATTTTTAGCTGGTGATAGTCCGCGTCATTGTTAAAAATGTGGGTGGACATGTTGACCAGGAGTGCAATAGTTCGTCAGGTTATAAGGTGTAGTGGGGCCGCGATGGTTGAAGTTACATACATGTAGCAATGGCCTGAGAGTCGGACGTAACTCGAGAAGCCAGCTTGGATATTTGACATTACTTGGTTTCTGGTGTTTGTCACTGTTTCAAAATGATTAACGGCTTAAACTATTTTGAATATTTTAGTCCCGATAAAACTGTAAATCCATCAGCGTTACTGCAAACAAATAATGTTTTGTTTTGAGTCATCATCAGCATATTCATGTGATAAATTCCTGTCTTTCTTATGTCTTTCAGGATAGTCTTGACTGGAGTGCACTGATCGACCGGCAGTCCGAGATGTGATGCGTCCAAAGGCCAGCGAGGACACAGACATGGCAGACAAGCCTAAGGGTGGCAAGCGCAGTCGCTTCAAGTTCGGCAAAGGGGGTGGCAACAAAAAAGAGAACGGCCTCATTCCAACGGCTTCCACTAATAAGTCACCTATCGAAGAGACCCCTGAGTTAGGAATAGCAGTCCCCATACAGGATATCAATTTGTTGTCATTGTCTCGGAAACCACCCACTGATGGATACACTTTGAGGAACTCGGATGTCATCAACGGTTCAGTTTCATCGAGTGACACCGTCGCGCACAATGATCAAGGTGAGGGGCCAGTTTGTACGTGCCCCCACCCATCCGACCCAGAGACCTCATCCGGGACGGCGAACCAGGACGGCCAGCCCGCATACACTCGTCCAGACAGTCCTGTGCGCTTAAACGGGAGAGTTAATGGTAACCATGGTAACCAGGTGTCTGTGGTGGCCGTCATTGAGGGCGGAGGAGCCTCTCCCTCTACGTCATCTCCCCCAGTTACAAGTCCTAATGATGGTGGTTCAAGCCCTTCTGTTGCCATGGTACGACCGAAGGTAGGCCCTCCAGTTTCCAGCTTTGAAGCGACCGTTGCCAGCATCGTGAGCAACAGTCCACAAGGGATGCTGTCGCGCGTCGGCAACAAGTCTCCAAGTTCGCAGTCCCTCGTGTCCGTGGCGTCTTCGACGGTTCCCATGGAAATGGCCCCCGACTCGCCATTCAGTCGGATCGGCAGTGATCGCCCAAAGTGGACTTTGGGTGACATCATCCAACAGATGGAAGAACGTGCAAAGAATCTACACTGCACAGAGGACTTCACGAGTCCTGCACTGTTCCCGGATCTTCAGTTCCTCGCGCACCAGTCACGATACAGCTCGGATATCCACGTCAAGCGAAGGCTGATCGCCAAGCTGGTAGACTGCAAAGTCGTGGATATATTCCTTCGGGTTTTCCGATCTGTTCACACTGTGGATTACCTAGGTGAAGACCTCGAGGCTCTGGGAGGTAACCGACCTCGGTCCAAGTCGGCGAGTGATCCGTCCGCGGATGATGTGAGGCCTTTGAATGGCCAGATGGAAAGTGTGTCGACATGTGCCTTAGCTTCGACGTCGGAAGAACTCACGGAGTCGACCACGGAGTTAGCTCGGTCGGAATCTAGTCACCAGATACAGTCTGAGAACAATGCCGACAGCAAGAGCCTGATGTCGGCGGACGACATTGACGTACACGGAGGCAACACGAGTGCCCTCGCTTACAACAAAAATGGTGCTACTACTAACAATAACAACGTCCCTGCGCCGTTGAAGAATCTTCGGGCGGCCGTCACGCTTCTCTGGAACACGACGGACAAATCGCCGATACTCTGCGAAGAGTGTATACGGCAGGGCGTGGTACCCCTTCTCCTGAAGGAACTCCAGGATTCACGGCTATCCTCGCCCGAACTCAAGGACCAGCAGCGTCTTTCCCTAGTCAAAGGCTACTTAGGAATCCTTAACAACATTGTTTGTTTCTTCAACGACACGAGGGACGTTTACCGAGATGCAGGAGCCATTAAGACCTTACAACCGTACCTCAAATCAACGCTGCTACTCATCAAAACCAAGACGATTATGCTCTTGTCGTACATCATCAACGAGAGCGAGAATGATCTGATAAACGCCTCAGATAAAAACATCGGCTTCGCGCTGAAGATGTTGGAAGCCTGTCTGGAGAAAGACAACCATTACTCCAAGAAGTTCGGCTTCTGGGCTGTTGAAGTCGCTGCAGGTAATAATCTCTTGCAGAAAGTATAGGAGTGGATCACACTAAATATTCATCATGTAAAAGATTTTCACCAAATTTGGCTAGAATATGAATAGATTTTACATCAATTGATTAGTCTTCGATATAATATCCTATTTTCTATCCATCCATGTACAAATTATAACCAAAATTTCCACTTGTTCTATAGATAGGGTTTAGAAATCATGCACAGCATGACAACCTCACACAATGTCATGGGAATTGATAGTCTTGTCTATGGCACATGTAAATACAGTGAGCTACCCATTGTGTTGCTAAAATTGTGACTAGTTTTTGCCCATTACATGCTAATGTTATTTTCGTGTTATGACTAAACTTAACAATTGCCACATTGAGATAATGTTTTTCAAGCTTTCATCGTCTGAAATGTTTTGCTTGCAGAAAATATTTGCCAAAATTGGAGCCAAGCGCTTGACAATGACCATGTTTATTTTTTTGGTCAATTTTTTCTCGCTTTAGAAATCCATCAAGTTTTTAACATGGATGACAAAGGGTTAAAATGCGCTGTTTTAACCCCTTGACTTCAGTGTTTGTCCAGCGTCGTCATGCTCATGAATGTGAGATTTGCCGTGTTTGCCAGTCACAGACCAGTGTTGGTTTGACCTACATGTAATTTCACAGCTGTGTTTCAAGAGAATGATCGGATGAACGTCAAATGTCGCTATTTGGTGGACAAAAAGATGTGGGAATTTGAAGACAAAGGGTGGACATGTTATACCTAACATGTTTACAGTTACATTGCAGTGACACTCATCATTGGCAATGTGTACGTGTTATACATCATCAGAAAGAAATTTTGCAGTACATTACATGTTCTTATAGATGTTAACCTATAGCATCATCATTTTTATAGTCAGTTATATTCAGGGTGCAACTTGTCTGTATGTCTATTCTCAAGCATTGGTCTATCATGGATATATACTTACATATATATAGAACATACTCGTTTGTACACAACATTCCTGATATTAGTTGTGCCCCCCCCCCCCACCCTCCCTCCTCTAGATATTCCCCATCCCTCCCTACCCACTATATGTCAGTGCAACAATGAGTTATAGAGTAAATCAGCTGTTAGTCCATGCAGCTTCATGTGTTCTGCTTCCATGTAATGTGTCTGATATATGGATAATCAGATCCGATTTGTTTGTCAGCTAGGGGGAATGCCAATTTGGTGTGGTCCGGGATAATTGAGAATTCCAGTTGGCATAATTTTGCAAGAATACACGCACACATCTGGCATGAGGCAGCAAGACTTGAGGCAGAAAATTGCCAGAAATTACAGACGTTGAACCAGATGATATAATTGAACCCGTAAAATTGTGATTTTGGGGTACAATATTTTTTTGGCAATATAAATGCTAGTAAATTGGTGGATAAACCCATGGCAGAAACGTTGTTACATGTATACTGTAAATCCAGATAATTTTGTGTCCTTTAATTTTTGCGTTTTGATCAAGTGGACTCATTCGCGCCCTTTTAAGTTTGCGTGTTTACTAGAAAACAGGTGTGGTGCAATGGCATTCAACACTTTCTTTTCAATTTGCATCCTCAAATTTTTGCGATTTGGTTCCATTAGCAAAATTAGCGAAAATAAAAGGACACAAATAATTTAGGGATTTACAGTATATGATAGTTTAGGATTTTAGTTTGGGAATTTTTGAAGGCATAAAACATAATTTAATTACTAAATATTAGCGTTTTGTCCAAATGCAAGTTTGCTGATTTAGTAAACACATTTGTTAATACACACATGCAATATTTTGTTTGTTTTAGGTTACAGCAATGAGTTATGTTTCTGTTTTGTTTTTTCATGAAGAAAAATTAAAGGCGAGTACTTGACCTTAATTGCATTAATATTTGTACATGTGTACTTATTGATGTTGTCAAGGTTTCAAGATTTTTTTCATATGTAGAAAATTTGTATTCTACTTCGACTGAAGCCAAATGAAATATTTAGCAGGAATATTTATGATATTGAAGAAATGGAAAATAAACTCGAAAGTTTATGCAATCTGGTCCCTTTCTGCCTCCCATTCAAAATTACGCAATCTTTGCTTTTGTTCTGAGGTCTAAAATTCTACTTTTAGTCCGAAAACACAAAAATCCTAGATTCACTGCAGACTTCACCAGTTTTTTCCGACAAAGCAAGTATTGGCACCAGAAGCTGTGTCTGAAGTGAGAGAAAGCTGGTAAGCACCAGACTGTTTGCCCAGTAAAAATTGGCCTTCCGAGTTGTCGAATCTGCAGATTGATTTATTGTTGTTGAGTCCCAACCAAAAGTGCCAAAACATGCATTTTCAAGTGGCCGGAGTGAAAAATGTTTTCTACTGCGGGAGTTAAAACTGACATGTTCAGGTGTAACATACGCATACGTGTGTGAAATATTGAAATTTTCGTGGCCTCAGGGTCATAGACAACTGTAAAACGATAAATTTTTCGCGAAGATTTATTTCGCGAATTTCGCGAAAGACCCAGATTTCGCGAAAATTAGTTGTCGCGAATATTTCTTGTTTTCCCCCTAAGTTCATTTTGGATTTAGAATGATCGCGCAAACTTTCGGAGCTCTCCAAAGAGAGGGGTAAAGTTGTACTTCCTGAGTCTAAGACAAAATGGCGCTCAGCAAGCAGCCAGGGAATTTTAGAAGCCAACAAATTACTTGTTTTTTCCAAAGAGTCGAACCTTCTGCATGCAGAAATTACCCAGTCCCAGAACAATATGAAGAAGCAAACAAGCTCGTGTCGGAGGTAGAGAACAAGTCAACTGGTGCCGGTAGGAAACGAGGTCGATACAATATTATCGACGAACAGACAAAACTTAAGATTGCGCGGTATGCATGTGACAATGGAAATACGAGGGCAGCTTCGAAATTTTCAGCAGAGCTTGGTACAAAAATTGCAGAGTCAACAGTTCGCCATATTAAAAAGTCCTACTTGAAGATTCTTCATGCTAACCCCTCTGGTTCTGTATCTCACTTACCCCACGCTAATCGGGGAAGACCCCTGCTGTTGGGAGACAAGCTGGACAAGGAGGTTCTCGAATACATCATGAATTTACGAATGTCCGGATGCCCAGTTAACAAAAAGATAACAGAAGCAGCAGCCATCGGCATTGTAAAAGCACATGACGCTTCGCTATTGCAGTCATCTGGTGGACCACTCGCACTAGGCCCAGCATGGGCAGAGAGCTTTTTGCGGCGGCACGGGTTAGTAGGAGCACATCTACTTGCCGATTGAAGAAAAAAAAGGATCTAAAAAAATTGAAGTGAAACAGATGTAATTACTGATACAATTTTGAAATAGTTGCAGATTTGCACATATACTGCCAACGATTACTGGTACCAACTGACACTAGTACAATTCTATACGGTAATTATTTTTACAGATTTGTCCGGAGAAAGGGCACCAAAAGCGTTCGAAATGTACCAACAAATATTGATGAAATTAGAAGAGAATTTTCTTCAAAGATAGTAGAAATCCTTACAACACACTGCATACAGGTTATTCACTTTTTTTATTGAAAAAAAAGTAAATAAAGAACTAGCATTAGTGCTAATAATAATGGCACAATGTTTGTGTGTATGGTCTACTGTAATTGGTGCCACTGTTACAAATTCATCATGATGATACCATGGTCATTTGCTACTACTGTTAATGTATTGAAATGCTTCAAGTATTCAGTAACTTGACAGTTGTTTGTACTGACATCTTTCATGTTTTAATATAGAAAGAGTCGCTCATTGTTAATATCGACCAGACGGGGGTCAAGTTTGTTCCGGTTGGGGAATGGACACTAGAGCAACAAGGTTTGTGCAGTTCCAAACTCATCAGCATCAGTACATTGTTTAGTATGGTACTATCAAGTGTCACTACTAATATGTTTCAGCATTAACTAGATCTACTAGTATATAAGTTTACTACCAGAAAACGAGAATTATATTTGAACTTCTTTTTACAGACACTTTCAACTGTGACTGTAACCAGAGTTACTAAGGTACTTAAGGATGGTTTGTTTCAGTTTATTGACAAACGTGGTCCACTAATACTAGTATCACATTTTCGTGGGGTCAGAGTTCAGCTCAAGTTACTAGTTATTAAAAATGAAAATGAAAACTACTAGTATCAGTATTTACCAGCAAAGCCTGTGGTCTGATGTAGAAGTACAGAGGGGCATTTGCATGTGCGCTTATACATGGTTATACAAATATACCAGTTATTCATGTTCATGTAGTTTTGACATGTTTGATACTATAACAATTACATAAAGAAACAGTTGCTAGTATGGAACATGTAGTGGCACTTTATAAAACATTTTATTGATAGGTCAGAAGCAGGTGTCCATCCGAGCTCTAGACGACAAACGTGAGATGACCGTACTGCTGGGAATATCCATGTCGGGCCATCTATTGTGCCCACAGTTGATTTATGCAGGCAAAACAAAACGATGCCATCCAAGTGGTGAGTATCACTGGATCCAATGACCCAAGTGTCATACCTTGGTTCGCCAGTCTTTGATAATTCAAATTACAAACTTAAAATTTCAACAACAACAACAAGAACAAAAACAATACAACAACAACAATAAAAAAATAATAGACAATGCTAATAGTATTACAACAACAACAAGAACAAAAACAATACAACAACAACAATAAAAAAATAATAGACAATGCTAATAGTATTACATTCATAATACCGGTACATATGATACAGTGTATGGTTGTGTATAGGTGATCTTTTTACACTGATGAATATTGTAAAAATATATTCCATTTACAGTATGTAATCATTTTTATCGTATTACTAGTATATCATAACATAAGCAACAACATGTACCAACAACAACAAAATCTTCCTGGCGGTTGGATGGTTTCAGCTGTAACATTGGAAACTGTTTTTCAGTTGACTTTCCGGAAGGATGGAATGTTACAAATACTGAGTCCCACTGGAGCACCACCAACTCCATGTTAGAGTTCGTGGACAGTGTGTTGGTACCATACTTCAAGAGCACAAGGAAAACTCTTGGCCTTCCTCCTGACAGCAAAGCAATTTTGTTGCTGGATATTTTTGCAGCACATAGGTAAGAGAAAATTAACCGTCATGGCTCTGTAAAGTGGTGTTAATATAACCTGATAACTGATCACTGCAAGTTAGGTGGTCATTTCACCACAAACATACCAGCCACTATTATAGTGAATCTGTTCTATAATGTGCTGTACTGTTCTGCTGTACAATGTTTTCTTCAATTTTTTTTTTTGAAAAACAGGACAGAAGTTTTTCTGGAAAAGTTGAAGACACAGAACATCATGCCATGCTTTATTCCGGCTGGATGCACAGGCGAGATGCAACCATTGGACGTGGCCGGTAACGACCAATTTAAAAAGTACCTTCGGGAGAGCTTCACTGATTGGTATGCTGATGAAATAAGTAAGCAGATCAAGCGAGGGATAACACCTGATGAGGTCACTGTTGACATGTCGACCTCCAAGATCAAACCAATCCACGCAAACTGGTTGATATCTGCACTTCAGAGGTTATCAAAAAATTCCCAGTTGATTCAGTCCGCCTTTACACGCTCGGGAATTCCCCACCCAGCCACTCCCACACATGACATCCCAGAGCAGACAGCCGCCCCTGCCCAGGACACCACAGGGCAGACAGCCGCCCCTGCCCAGGACACCACAGGGCAGACAGCCGCCCCTGCCCAGGACACCACAGGGCAGACAGCCGCCCCTGCCCAGGACACCACAGGGCAGACATCCGCCCCTGCCCAGGACACCACAGGGCTGACAGCCGCCCCTGCCCAGGAAACCACAGGGCAGACAGCGGCCCTTACCCAGGACACCACAGGGCAGACAGCCGCCACTGCCCAGGACACCACAGGGCAGACATTCGCCCCTGCCCAGGACACCACAGGGCAGACATCCACCCCTGCCCAGGACACCACAGGGCAGACAGCTGCCCCTGCCCAGGACACCACAGGGCAGACATCCGCCCCTGCCCAGGACACCACAGGGCAGACAGCTGCCCCTGCCCAGGACACCCCAGGGCAGACATCCGCCCCTGCCCAGGACACCACAGGGCAGACAGCTGCCCCTGCCCAGGACACCCCAGGGCAGACATCCGCCCCTGCCCAGGACACCACAGGGCAGACAGCTGCCCCTGCCCAGGACACCCCAGGGCAGACATCCGCCCCTGCCCAGGACACCACAGGGCAGACAGCTGACACCAACCAGGACATCAGTGAAGAGTCCGGAGCGAAGACAGCCTCCCCCGTACAGCACCTTGTGGAACAAGCACGAAGTCGTGGGTCAGGACGTACTTCCAATGCTGTTCAACGCTTCATGTCTCTAGTTGGAACCATGGGTTATATGGTTTCAGGCACATCTCCTACTGATGGGAATTGCTTGTTCTGGAGTGTTTCTGACCAGCTGCAACTGCTTAGAGGGCAACTCGTGGCTCCCCTGGAGTTACGTCGCATGACTTGTGATTACCTGGAAGCCTTGTCCAATGTTCGTGTACTAGTATACCGTGCTGCTCATGTACTAGAAACTTATGAACAGACATGATTTTTATTGATGAAAATTACATGCCTTATTCTTTTATTTATTTATTCGTTTATTTTCAGGCTG
This sequence comes from Terebella lapidaria, assembly GCA_949152475.1. Classification (NCBI taxonomy): domain Eukaryota; kingdom Metazoa; phylum Annelida; class Polychaeta; order Terebellida; family Terebellidae; genus Terebella; species Terebella lapidaria. The sequence goes on from OX424567.1 coordinate 6,394,980, forward strand.
AGAAAGATCATTATGCTGCCTTTCTGGAAGTGGAATTCGCAACTTACGTGCGCAAGCTTAGGAGGCCTGGAGTATATGCTGACCACATTGCGATTACAGCTTTGTCTTCCTCGCTGAAGCAGCCTGTGAAAGTTCTCACAGACATTTGTGGCTCTTGTATTACAGAGACAAACATAACACCCACTGGTGTTAATGATGATGCTGACAATGAAACAATAACATTGGGTCACATGCATAAGCAGTTGCACTATGTCAGTTTGATTAGACTGCACTAGGTATTCTAGTTGTCGTGTGTAAAATATGTTTCTGGGATCAAGTGTTTGTTGAGCCAATATCACAAAATATATGAGTGCATTCCATTGAATAAAGTTGATTGACCTTGGAGTTCTTTGACTTTAACATATTACTAGTAGTATACAAATACTAGTACAAGTATTGTATATAGTTTTCATTTATGTTGCTATCAATTCAACAAGTTTTTGCAGTGTTCCACATGCAGACCTGGTTCTCAATATAATTCAATATTACTAGTACCGGAGCCGATCAAATCCGCGAAAATAAATCTTAGCGAAACGATTTATTTCGTAAAATAGCGAACATTAATCGTAGCGAAAAATTATCGTTTTACAGAATTTGTAGTGGAGTAAGTTTGCGGCCAGACGCAGATCAATCATGAATATTTATAACTGTTTGCATCTTCAATGAACACTGAACAGTTTTCGAACTTGTGTCGCAATAGTCATGAAACATATCTTTGGGGTGTCCAACTGAATGGGAATTTGATAACGGTACAATCACATGATGTACTGGTATCATGCTAGCCTGAGTTTGTATCATTTCTATGTAATTGGACTATGTAGATCTAACTACATGTAACTGTAAAGTTCTGCAGATAAGTCACTATATCTATATCTGCATGAAATAGTATGCAGTACTCTGGATGGGGGGGGGGGGTACTAACACTAAATCACAGTTATAACGAATATAACGATGAGATATTGAGGATAACCCGCTAGTGTGAATATACCACCTGTGTAAACACACACAAGGATGTAGCTGGTGTTATCTGTGCCCCAATACTGAGCATTTATAGAGGTCAATGCAAGGTCATAATTCTGGCAGTTCTGGCCATATTTATAGTTCTGCATTTGGTGAGTGTCTAATGGATTTCTGGTTTTCAATGGGATACTGCTTGGATCATGGTCTTCATCATGTTCATGGATATGTCTGTTTCAATCAATAATTCAATATACATTGTATTTATGAATGGTATATTGTATATTGAAAAATGTATCTGGACATGTATCAGAATTGATCAGAGTATTTCAGCTGGATTATTACAGTAGTTTGTACATCTGTAGTTCTGTCTTGTATTTATGTACATGTAACTTTTCAGCGATTTCCAAAATCATTATCCCCAAACAAAAAGATTTGACCACAAAATATTTTGATAAGCTCACCATTTAAAGTTAGTCATAGAGCCGGCCGGCAGTGGCCGGGGGGTCATCCCTGTTATCAGCAGTGTCTGAGAGTGATATTTTATAATCAATGATGGGCAAAGGTTATCCAGTGCTCTAGAGGGTAGGGACACGACCTTGAAAATATTGAGACAGACATTTGTGAGTTGTTTAGGAGGATGATATCATCTCAATACTAGTAGTGTACGCTCAATGAAAAAGCAGCGAAATTGTCTCAAAGTGTGCAAGGCTGGTATTTCCAGTTACCATGGTTACTACAAGTGCTGAAGAATGTCTTGGAGTACTTTATGTAGTCGTTCATCAAATTAACAATTTTCCTGGACTTTTGTGGCTTCAATATTGACCGTCTACATCTGATGATTAGAAATTATCACTGAAGGGGGTTGGATTAATAGGAAATAAGAATTGGCTCAATATCAAATATAGCATTGCAAAGCCCCACGCTGAAGGAATATCGGCAACTAAAATTGGCCAATCCTTATTCCAGTCATAACCCACTAGCTGGCCGCTGGGTTCAACCAATCAAATCTACATATTGGTTGCCATGGTAACACAGATTTGGCAGCTGAAGCATCTGGGACGTTTTATTGTTCTTTTAGAATTTTTCCCTGGGTTTTTACGAGTGACCTGGGCATGCCTGGAATTATGTTTGGAAAGCTTTGGGGTGTTGTTTGCATTAATGGGAGACTTTGCCCCTTTAATTAGATTGGGGTCATTCCATTGGCCCGGGCTGGTGTGAATTCCAGAGACGATTCCGTCTTGAGTGAGATATGCTTGCTTTTTTTGGCTTTAATTACTTAAAAAAGTAATGTGAATAATACACTGTAGCTGCTTCATTGGTAAAAAAAGTGTAATCATAAAATAATATTTCAAAACCATATTGTTTGGTCTATAATCATGATAATATGGTCATCAGTTACAACAATTACATGGTATACAATGTTTTGGAAATAAGTTTTTTCGTGAAATATATCATTGCTGAATATGGTGTCAGTCATACAATCCCTATTTCGATTATTGAAACCAACATTGCCAGTAATTATGACCACCACCAAAACAATTTTTTTTTCGGACAGTCCTCCACTATTTTCGTCTGTGCAGGACAATTTACTGCCTTTGCACTCCACGACCTCTTGACTAGAAGAAAAAATCTACTGGGCAATTTCTTAACCACAAATATTGTCTCACTCCAGGCTATATAATTACAGCGTAACAAAACTGTCAACAAAGATTGTCAGTTCATCATAAAATTGATAAATTTGGGCGTTTGATGTTTACATAATAAACAGCAAGATTTGCATATTCTCGTGAACTTTCACAAATAATCTGGATGAAATTATTGTTATCTTTAGGATAATTTTGAAAAAAGAGGTAATTATTCCTAATCATGGGATAATGTAATGAATTCTGTCATGATTTGTATACTGTAAAACAACTAATTTTGCCGGACGATTTATTTGGTGGATTTGGCGGTAGGAGAAAACCGCCAAATTAAACCGTCCGCCAAATTAACTAGATATACATGTATGTTAAGAAATAAAAGTGGCTTGAAACCACCAAATTAAATCTCCGTCAAGTAACATGGGGCTCACAACCGCCAAATTTAGCAGCCGCCAAAACTAGTGTTTTTTACTTACACTTCTCACTTGTAAATAATCGTTTTTTGTCAATATATTCTATGTATGTATTTGTGCAGTGGCAAGGCATGATATATTTCTGGTGAATGTCCATGCATACATCATAATCACTGTGCTAGCCAGAGGCTGATTCTAAAGCCGACACTAATGTATTTTACTACTTTAATACTTGGAAGACCAAGACAGGAACATACTAAATTTCCAACCGGATGCACTGGTGTTGAAAATTTATATATTTGCACTCAGATACCAGCCCGAGTCGAGATGATTTGCAAACATGAATATATACCTCATTGTACATCAGAGACATGTCCTGAAGTCAGTTCATGTCCTTGTGGTTACATATCAATGAGTATAGAATCTGCTATGTACATGACACATGTAGGTGAATGCCCCACCTCTCGGTTGCTAAGAAACCACAAAAAGTTCTGAACTATGACAGATCTTGTGCAATCTTCAGTCTGTCCATATGATCGGGACTTTTTAACCGTAAGGTTAGAAAGTCTTGGATTTTATCTAAGATTAATTTGAAAGAAAGCACTTGAAGTTGTCTAGCTGCAGAGAACTCTCTGATGGATGAGCAGTGTTCTCGCTGAGGCTTTTGTTTCACTCTAAGACGACACACAATACTCATTATTTTTGTTCAGTTGAACATGTTGAATTACTTGGTAATACATGTATGTATTATTATAATTACTTGATAGTCAATAAACATGATAAAACATAATACTTAGCCAGAGTTCTGGCTTGTATTAGAATATGGTGATAAATTATCATATAAATACTAGTGAGCATTTTTTTTTTGCTATTGTTGACATGACCACAAATTCGCAAAACTTCAAAGCCCATTCCCAGCAATGGCCCTATGGATAATGTTATCTGTATTCAATGCTATACATTCAATGAGGATTAAGGGCTGTTGACCAGTCAAGGAACTGATAACTCTGACTCTAATCACATCAAAGTGGATGTATGCCGGCATATTTCACTGATCCCTATCGGTTTACATGATAAGAACGATAACATTTTGCAGGTGTGAATCTAGCTCAGTATTATTGAATATTCATGAATGTGTCTGAATTGCTTATGAATATGCATTATGTCTAATGTAGTTCTGCTAGACTATATACAGAATATTAGAATATGAATTAAATTAACAATACATGTATAAATTTTTCATTAGTTCAATCCACAATAGTGCTGCAGGGTTTGTATCTGAATGTACTGCCTCATGGTGAAAACATGGAACATTATGACAGATTTTCCTCAATGCTGATTTGGAACATCATGATGGAAGAATCATACCCCCTATTGGTCCTAATAGTAGCACGACGAGCCAAAGCAAGACCTCCTGCAGCAGCGCGCGCAAAAATGAGGTCAAACTTGAGGTCAAATTTAAGGATAACACTGAATAACATACCTATATCCTTCAATCCTCTTTATTATGATTCAAATAACATAAATGTGTGGATTGGAACATTCCAAGATCTTATTCGAAAGATATGAAGTGGATTACAAGGTCACAAAACTCAAATTTTTTGGGGGGGAAGAGGGGGGCGCTCTACTATTAGGGCATGTGCCACTATTTGGACCAATATGGTACAAATATATTGACAGATATTTTGACTTGAATGTTTTCATATCTGTGTTTCTGATGACATCTTTTACCTGTTTTTCCAGCAAAAACAGCAATCGAAGAATTTAAAAAATTGGCTTTTTCAGCAAATTAACTTGATCCAATCATATGTAAACGACTCCGTAAAAACTCCTTGGCTCAGACATGTATTTCTTACTATTTCCGACAGGTTTGAACCGGCTGGGTAACTTTGAGGCCAACAAGGAGCGCATTGTTCAGAAAGGTGTTCTACCTCTGTATCATCAGCTCATGTTACGCCCCTGCTCCGAGGACGAACAACTCATAGCTGCTCAGGGCATCTGGATCTTCGCATTCAGCGAAAAGGCGCAGAACACTATCAAGGAAGATGCAAGGATACTCGAAGGTACAGTCATATAGTGGCTACAGTTTACTCATAATTTGCAGTTTTGATTAAATATTGCCCAATATAATCTTTCAGATTTGAATAGATTTTGGCGATATTCTTTATCAGATTTATGAATATCTAAAAATTAAGTAAGAAAAAAATGAACACTTGTAAACATTAAGGTTGAACAGATCTCTTCAGACGGTTATGAACAATATATTGAATTCATTAAAAAAAAAACATCATGTATTTTATTTCAAGAAATTTACATGTGATCTTTTTGACAGCGCTTCACATTTTGCATCGCACTGCCGTTCGTGAGGAAATCAAACGTGCCGCCAGTGGGGCATTATGGGTAATCGAGGGGCGAGGATCCGGTGTAGGAGCTGTGCCTAAGTCGCCAAGGTTACCTGCAGGTTTGTCGCAAATTTATTGGTTCGACCAATTTTGTTCAGGTTTTGAAGTACCGTAGCTGAAAAACCATAAATGCAGTGAACTGTCTTCTGTTTTAAAGTTGGAATCAATTTTAAAATCAACCAAATTTAGCATTCTTGTTTGTCACACAAACTTGAAAGTACATATCGAGATAGTCGGGAATATATAGGAAATATGCACAGTTCGACAACAGATACTCAGAAAATTGCCGTTAATCGTGCATGAAAACAGTGGATAGAGAATGATCGGCCTGCCTACATCGTCGGTTGCCACAGTATCTACACAAATACCAATGACGTCACGAGACTGTGTGTAGAAATCGCCCGCAAGGCGGGCTGCTTTGAAGAAAAGATTGATGCCCCCGAATTTGAATCTTGATTTGGAAACTCAATTTGGGCACATAGAACAACTTTTTCAGACCCAAATATGTACGATTTCTCATTCTATAGACAAAATAAAGCTATTGCAGAATGAATAAATTTTGTCAATTCTAAAAGTGATTATAGCTTTAAAACTAGCATTTTCAAGGACTTATAAGTAACATAATAATGGGGGATATTACACGTATACCAAGCAAAATACACATTTTATGAACAATTACTATACCTCCATATTTCGCCAGGTGCGGGTCACATCTATGTGAGCTATCACTGGTCCTGTAAGACGTTTGTGCTACGGCTACGCGACAAACTCAAAACCTTCGGCTACAAGGTCTTTGTGGACACCGACAACATGGGGACTTGTGAGTATTGTTCTCACTCGGAGCAATTATCATGATGATGCAATTCAGAATTTCTTTGGGGAAAAATAGTAGAAGTATAACTGATAAGTTTAAGATAACAATACTTTTAAACGGAATTCATGAGATTACATTCTTGATATTATAATACCTACCCCGCAGCTGTTTTCAAAATTTTGTCATGTTTATTGACCATTGTTATCCTTGGTCTGATATTAAGCAGACAGTCAGGCACGTCTGTAGTTGGAAATTAGTGATTGCAAATTTGACTAGTATGGATTGTAGAATGTAGAATTAACAGATTTTCAGAGACCTGTACATTCGTAAGTTCACAGTACATGTATACATAACGAATATTGATAAAGCATTTTTGTAACCATGACAACCCGCAGGTGGTCTGCCGTTGGAGGTGATGTTTGAGGCGATGGAGAAGGCGTGCGTTGTGCTGCTCTGTATGACACAGAAATACAAGGACAGTCCCAGTTGTAGAAATGGTGGGTATTCGCAATTCCTCATGGTCTACTTGTAGCAGAATAGGAAATCTAAGATTATTACTTGAATTTCCACACAGTCATTTGAAGTGTGATAAATTGTTTAGAGAGTATTCTTTCAAGAATTGTTTTCCTTGGGAAAACAACAACAGGGGAGAAGCATTCAAGCCATTCAAGAAATTTTTTAAACCAATATCATTTTGTTCTCCAAGCCGATGACTTCATTCTCAGCACAACATTCATTCTTATAAATAATCTTGTCACACAGTAGCTATGTTTATATTCTAACATCTTGCCACATCCAGAGGTGGAGCACGGTGGTCGACTGCGTCGGGAAATGATCCCACTCCGACTACAGCAGCGGTACAACCCGGACGGCTGGCTGGCAACGGTTACCAACTCTCGACTCGTCTTCGACTTCAGCCGCGAGGAGAATCTAGAGAACGTCACGGCTGGGCTGGTGCGTGAGCTCGGGCCTAGGGGGCGCTCCAAGTCTGCTCTGGCAGCGGCGGCGGCCGCAGCTTCCGTCGGGCTTGGGGACCGAGACGGTGAGTGGTCATGTGATCATCAGGGTCAGTATGATTCCTTGAACTTATGGTCTAAAAAAATGGTCTGGAAATCTGAAGTGTTCATGAAATCATCATATTACTAAAAAATCCAGCAGAGTATCATAATTTGCTATTCGCTATTGACATATAAAGTAGCTGTTGGTTCTGGTGACTCCGTTCTGGATTGACTTTTAGAAGCATTCAAAAGAAAGTTAATATGCCATATCAGAAACTGTCAATTATGACTAACTTAACAACCCCTGCAGCATCACGGAGCCCCAGTAACCAATCTGTGGCGTCTGGTGCGACTGGCGGCACTCAGGGACTCCCGACCTCTAGCGCAGAGCTCGCTAACAGCAAGGCCGGACACTGGACGGAGGGGGAAGTCACAGAGTGGCTGCTGGACAACGGGCTGACCGGCACCATTGACAAGTGCGTAGTCCTCACCACGGGTGTTGTTTATTTTCATGTTTTCTCAACAAAAGAACTTCACTCTCAACAAAACTTTGATAAACATGATAACTGAATGGTTAGTTTTTCCGATGCTCAAAACATAAGTTTTGAAGCAAGTAACTTTCAGTGCCTATCCGAAAAACATTCTTCAGCTTAATGGCTGGTTGGTGTTGTGTCGTGACGTTATATGTGATGATAAAAATTCATTCGTATGTTTTTCAGTGAATATTTGTTAAATTATGGGAACTAACACTTCATGTTCAGCAAACATAGCAATAGAATTTATGATATCTGCTTGTGCTTTGTCTTTATATAACTTAATTTTGTTGATCATCGTGTTAATAAATTTTCCACCTTGCAGGTTTCAGTCGATAAACGGAGAGCTGCTCTGTGAGCTGAAGAAGATGCATCACATGGCCCCAGAATGCTACTACACGATGCTTCGTAATGAGCTGAATTTTGACTGGATCACACAGCTGCGCTTCACAAGGGCACTAGATCTGCTATGATGCTTGGTCGGGATATATGAAGAGGGAAAAAACTTAGCCACTACGCAGTGTCCTTCAAGGCTCTGTACTGCTGCATTTTCACTTTGATCGCGCGTGGTGACTATATCCGGCCAGTTTTTGTTAGAATCTTCGTGTTGAATATAGAGCTGTTTCTGTAGATGGCCGATATAAATGTACAGTTATATGCCTATATCTTACCTCCAAAACACATTACGGGTTATGGCTTATTAGCCTTACTGACATAGGAGTTCTCCATAGAGAGAACCCCATTTGGAAAATGGGCTAGACAATGAATTGTCCAAGCCACTAACCCACGTGACCGGATGGTGACGTCATTCTCGTCTCCTATGGCTGCTCTACCACATTGGATTTGCCTTGCTGACATAACTTTGCGAATTTTTTAGTTTTCATCGTCTTACGAACACTTTCTTTGCATGCCTTTTTGGATATTTCTTTTCCTCGCTCTTTTGGCGTGCTTCGCGTGGATAGTTTCCGCTCCTCGGACTTCGTTTTGTGTTTGGAGCGCGGACTCCCCTCTTGCCGTGATGCGCCGCTGTGCTCAGTGCGGGCAGCAGCTTCCGTCGTGGGAAGTACACTCAGAGTGTATTGCGTGCCAGGACCCGGTGCATACGGATCAACTTACGTGCGGTTTGTGTGCGGACCCTTCGCGGGAGGAGTGGGGGCAGGTTCTTGGAGCTGTTCTCGCACGGAGAGACAAGTTGTCCCGTCAAGTGTCTCCAGCCCCGTCCTCTTCATCTTCCGCGTCGTCGGCCAAGCGTCGCCGCCGTCAGGAGAGGAAGACTTCTGCCCTGCTGGGCAAGCTGGATCGTACCCTGGTTTGCCTAGAAGCTAAGTTTTCTTCCCCTTCCTCTTTGTTTTGTTCCGCGGGTGATCTGCTGGTGGGAGAGTCGCACTCGACCCACGGTGGCACGCCCCGGGAGTCAATTCACTGTGTATTTCATGTACCGTCAGCGGGGATCCTGTTTGCGCGTGTCACCTCCGCTGTTATCGGCGAACAGGTTCCTGCAGCTGCGCCCGCGCCTTTTCTGGCCAGTTCTCCCGCGTTTTTTGGTTCCCGGCCCTCGGGGTCCGGACCCCGTACGGGGTCCGGCCCCCGGACTTCGGTCCAGGGGCTTTGTGTGGCCCGTCGTAGCGGTGCTCTGGTTAGTGTGATGGCGCGGAGTCCGGACCCCGTACGGGGTCCGGACCCCGACCCTTCGGGTATTCTGCGCTTGGCACAGCCTCAGTCGCAGAGGCCGGCCCCCGTGCTTCGGGGGCCGGGCCCCGTGTCACGGGGGCCGGGCTCCGTCCGACGGGGCCCGGACCCCGTGCCACGGGGTCCGGGCCCCGGGGTGCGGATCCGGCACTCGACTCTCAGTGCTGTTTCTGCCCTGCCGTTGCCCGCTCGGGGCTCGGCCCCCGTCCTACGGGGTCCGAGCCTTGAGTGCATGCTGTTGACAGCTGCTTCTATAGAGAATTCTACCGCTTCTTTCTCTTTGCAGAGTTCATCGGCGTTGACTGCCTCTTCGGCCTCTCTCACCGTGACGACTAGCTCGGCGGCCCAGCCTTCCTTGCCAGGTCCTTCTTCGGTGGTCTCTCGGCCCCCCTCTCCGTCTGGAGTTCCCCCAGCGGCCCCAGCGATGGATGTGGCTAGCCTTGTTACGGCTGTTTTGGCAGCCCTGGACGCCCGCGCGGGTGTGTCCCTTCCCCCCACGTCAGATGCCTTACGGCGTACTCAGGCCTTGGAGCCTCCCCAGCAGTTGCCTGCGGAGATCTTCGGGGAGGAGTCTGATGAGGACTCTGAGGAGGAGTCGCTTGCGTGCGGGCAGGATGTGCCTACTCCTTCGGCGCCACTGGCTCCAGTTTCCAGGAAGCGCCCAGCTTCCGTCGTGGCTTCCGTGGCTCCCAGCGACAAGCGCTCTCGTCTTGACGCCGAGCCGGCCGACAGTGAGGAGGGAGAGGAGGACCTTTCCTTTGATCACAAGCTCGACCTCGTGCGTTCGACCTTGGAGCCCACCCTCTTTCCAGCTGAACCGAAGCCCACAGTGTCTAAGCGTCCGACGTCGCTGCTGGCATCCCAGCGCTCCCCGGAACGTCAGCCTCGACGGGGTCTCCCTATCCCGGACGGGCTCCGCGAGGAGTTTTCCCGGCGCCGCTGTGAGACACTGGACCAGGGGAAAACAGAGTTGGGGAAGTTTCCCCGTCGGCCTCCTTTCCACAAGAAGGACTACCTCCCGTCCAACCCGGACTACCTGGATAAGCCAGCGGTATTCCCCGAGGCGGCGGCCCAGTACCTTGGCGACAAGGCTCGCCCCGTGACCCTTCAGCCGGAGACCTTACTCTCCCTGAACCACGCCGTCCGCGCCGCCACCTGTGTGTCCTCCCTGGAGGACTGGTTCCGTACTGCGGCTTACCGCCAACTACAGTCTGCCTTGACAGCGCTGGAAGACCTGGAATCCCCACCGTCTCAGCTAGTGTCCCTGGGGGACCACCTCCGTTCGGCGTCCCAACTCCTGGAGTCTTGTGACTTGGCGTCAGCCCACCGGATGGAGCAGTCCACGTACGTGGAGTGGGTCCTCCACTTACTGAGGAGAGACGATTTTCTAGGCCAAGCTAGGTTCAAGCTTCCCCCGGCCTTGGTGACGGAGCTTCGCTGTGCCCCGCTCGTAGATCCAGAGGCAGGGGCTGCTCTTACCTCTCCTCCACCTCTCTTCGCCGGCCTAGAGTCTAAGCTGCCTGCAGCTCGTGAGCTGGCCCGTCAGGAGGAGTCGGTCTCGACCAGTAAGCGTCTCACGGAGACGATCGCCAAGCGTCTGGCCTCCCCTCTTCAGGCGTACGCCCCCTCTTCCTCCAAGCCTCCACCGACCAAGTCCAAGGAGAAGAAGGAGAAGAAGCCCTTTCAGAGGGCCCCTGCCGGCAGTAAAGCGACCAAGAAGTCAAAGCACAAGGGCAAGCCCAAGCCAGCAGGGGAGAAGAAGTCCTCCGCCCCCGCAGCAGGTGAGTACTTCACAGAATCAGCTCCCTGCGATGGACCCTGCGATACCTCGGGCTGTTCCACCCTCGTTCCAAAATTCAAGCGAGCCTGTGGGCGCCCGTCTAACAAATTATTGGCAAGAGTGGCAGACACTCGGAGCCAGCCCGTGGATCGTGTCGGTCCTTCGCAGGGGCTTTCGCATCCAGTTCAGTCAGCGTCCTGCACTGGCTACCGAGCCTATTCCCTTTTCACTTCCCGGAGCTCACGCCAAACGGTTAGCACTCTCGCTCGAGATCGCCGATATGCTGGCCAAAAACGCGCTCGAAAAAGTAGGAATTTCCTCTCCAGGTTACTACAGTATCCTGTTCTTGACTCCCAAGAGCTCAGGCGGGTGGCGCCCCGTGATCGACCTGTCCCCCAAACCGCCATGTCAAGACCCCCAAGTTCGCCATGGAGACGGCGGAATCGATCCGCTTGTCCCTTCCAAAGAACTCTTGGGTCGTCTCCCTGGATCTGGAGGACGCGTTCTTTCACATCCCGATTCATCCGGTCTCCCGCAAATATCTGCGCTTCGTGCACCGGGGCACCGTGTATCAGTTCCGTGCCCTGCCATTCGGACTGTCCCCGGCTCCATGGATCTTCACAATGGTGGTGAAAGAGTTACAGATACTCGCCCACAAGGAGGGCATCCTCCTCTACCAGTACCCAGACGACTGGATTGTCTATCACCAGTCTCCCGAGGTTCTGACTTGGCACTTACAGTGGGTCCTGGACTTGTGCAAACGCATGGGTTTGCTGGTCAATCTCCAGAAATCAGAGCTAACGCCGGCCCAGGACTTCGTGTTTGTCGGGTACCGGTACAAGACACAGCTGGGTATGGTTTTTCCCACGGAGGAGCGGCTGTCAAAGATACGGTCCTTACTCCGCAGATTCTTGGACGAGCCCAGTCAGTCAGCACAGGTCTGGCAGTCGATGCTCGGGTTGCTGGCAGCAACCGAGAAGTTAGTTCCTTACAGTCGACTCCACATGCGGGAGTTACAGATCGACCTTCGCTCCCAGTGGATCGCAGCCACGGATTGCCCTCAGCAACCGGTCGTCCTTTCTCCAGCAGGGAAGGCGTCCATACTGTGGTGGATGTCCGCTACCAACCTCACTCGGGGCTCACCCTTCCGTCAGCCTCCTCCCTCCAAGCATCTATTTACGGATGCCTCTACGGAGGGCTGGGGGGCACACCTGGACTTCAAGGAAGTGTCTGGGGTGTGGACAGAGCCCGAGAGCTCGTGGCACATCAACCGCTTAGAGTTGGAGGCGGTTTCCCTGGCCCTGGCCCACTGGGAGGAGGAGTGTGCTGGTCGTGCTGTCCTGGTGTCCACGGACAACTCCACTGTCGTGGCCTACATAAACAAACAGGGGGGTACAAAGTCCGTTACCCTGTGTCGGCAGGCCACGACGCTTCTTCTGTGGTGCCGGTCTCGGAACATTCACTTGCGTGCACGTCACATCCCGGGCCGGTTGAATGTGTTGGCGGACCAGCTGTCACGCAGGGGGCAGATCCAGCCAACAGAGTGGTCTCTCCATCCTCAGGTGTTCAGTTCCCTGTGCCTCAGGTGGGACCGCCCTACAGTGGATCTCTTCGCGACCAGGTGGAACAACAAGCTTCCAGTGTTTGTCTCTCCGCTTCCGGACCCCCTTGCGATGTCAATCGACGCGTTGTCCACGGATTGGGACGGCCTGTTCGGGTATGCATACCCTCCGGCGATTCTGCTGCCCAAGGTTTTGGCCAAGATCAGGTCCCACACATGCCGTATTCTCCTGGTCGCTCCATACCAGCCACAGCGGCCTTGGTTCCCAGAACTTCTGGGCCTGTTGGTAGATCAACCAGTGGCCCTACCCCCTCGGGACGACCTTCTCAAACAGCCCCGGGCGCAGCTGTTTCACAGCCGACCCGCGAGCCTGAACCTCCACGCGTGGCTTCTGTCCAGCGATCCCTTCGCGCAAAGGGATTTTCTTCAGAAGTGTCCAGTAGGATCGCCCGCCCTAATAGAAACTCATCCTTGGGAGTCTATGAGTCTAAATGGCGAGTCTTCGCTGCTTGGTGCGATGGCCGGCAGGTTGATCCATTCAACGCCTCTGCTCAGACAGTAGCTGATTTTCTCTTGGAGAAATTCCAAGCGGGTGCGGCCCCTTCGACATTAGCGGGTTATAGGACCGCTCTAGCCAAGACTATTTTGCCTCACACTGGCATCAATCTCGGCGAGGATCAAGATCTGAGCGCCTTGCTCAATAACTTTAAAGTTGAACGTCCGCTTACCCGTAACTCAGTTCCGGAGTGGGATCTATCCCTGGTTTTGAACCGTTTGGCGTCTGCTCCTTTTGAACCTATGTCTTCCGCCCCCCTAAAGTTCCTTACTTGGAAGACAGTCTTCCTGCTGGCTCTGGCTTCTGGACGCCGCAGGAGCGAAATCCACGCCTTGGATTTCTCAAAAGTTAGATGGCGAGAGGATGGCCTCCAGGTCTCCTTACAGGTCATCCCTTCTTTCCTGGCGAAAACCCAGCTGGCGTCGTCTCCCCCGCTGGCCTTCACGATTCCGGCTTTGTCGGCGTCTGTAGGCCCGAATCTCGAGGAAGACTGTCTCCTGTGCCCGTTGCGGGCTTTGCGCTTGTACCTTAAGCGGACAAAAGGTCTCCGGGCTGGCAAGCGACTGTTGTTCATTTCACATCAGTTGAAATTCCAACGGGACATACGTTCCGCTACCATCTCATCCTGGATTCAAAAATGTATCCACACCTGTTACGATTTGGCCGAGCAGGACTCCGCCTGTTCGTTCAAGGTACGCGCCCATGATGTTCGGGCCATGGCGGCCTCTCTTGCATATATGGGACGGGTACCACTTGATCAGGTCATGCAAGCATGTTCATGGCAATCCCATAACACCTTTGAGCCCGTGGTAGCACCTCGGGCCCGTGGTAGCTGCTCGGAGCGTCGTCACCCCTTGAGGATGACGTGGCCCATCTTGTACATACGTTCCTCTTGTACATATGTTGAAGTTCCGTGTTGCGTGTTCCGGTTCCGATTACCGTTAAATTGGTCTCCTATATCAGTACGGTCGTACTCCTTAGTTCGGTATGCATTGTGACTCAGTTGCGTCAGCAAGGCATATCCTCATGTACATACGTTACGTCACTTATGACCGGAAGCCAGTCACTCGACACTCGGAGGTAAGTGGGTTTTTCTACTTACCCTATTGTTAAACCATAAATGTTTTGGTGACCCTGAGGACACCCTCCTTTGGTTCCTCCAATCATTCAGGGGAAAAGCCCACCCTGTCCCTCACTGAGGCCCTAGGGTTGAGCTTTTGGTTATGTCAGAGTTCTTTTTGGAGCACCCCGCCTCCAATCTTTATTCTGATTTTACCCGTAATGTGTTTTGGAGGTAAGATATAGGCATATAACTGGCTGTTTTATGTTAATAAAACTAGTGTTATATACTATACTTACCTCCAAAACACATTCAGAGTGCCCACCCGGCCGGCCCCGCGTACTCCTCCTGGTTGGTTCCTAGAATCGACGAGAATGACGTCACCATCCGGTCACGTGGGTTAGTGGCTTGGACAATTCATTGTCTAGCCCATTTTCCAAATGGGGTTCTCTCTATGGAGAACTCCTATGTCAGTAAGGCTAATAAGCCATAACCCATAATGTGTTTTGGAGGTAAGTATAGTATATAACACTAGTTTTATTAACATAAAACAGCCATGTATTCGGGCCAAATTGTTGAGTGGAGTTTGTGCAAGACAGTGAAGAATAAAACGGTGTGTGATACGTTTTTCTTGGAGTATAAGGGATCACTTCATTGCTGTTGAGTGTCAATTTGTTGTTGATGACTTTTCTTGACTTGTCACTTGAGAACTGTTATAAATAATCAGAGCTTCTTTGTTACTTGGTAAACTGCTGTTACGCAATAATTGATGTACCACAAATCAACTTGAAATGACTTTTGTATATTCACCTAAACGTGTTATTGTTACCATTTGTGTTGATGGCAAGTAAGCTGTTATTCAGAAATAGGTGCTTCAAATGTAATTTTTGTTACCCGTACTAGATTACTTAAGTTGCTGACTTAGACGGCAAACACTTCTATGTCTTTTGAGTTTTCTGCATATCGTGACTTCGCATACATATATATCTGTCTTGCATTGTACTAATCTCACGAAAGAGTTATAAGTTTATTTGTTTCCATGAATTGCCCTTGAGTTATTGGTACGGCTTTGTCTCTTTTTAAAATGTACAAAATAATTAATCAGACAATTTTTCACCCTTTTCCATTTGCAAGTTTATGTTACCATTTTATTGTATGTTTGCTATCTTGTTAATCATATCAGTTCAAGCCGAGTATGCACACAAAGTAGTTGAAATAGTACATGTAGCCTGTGTTCTCTGTACAGTGATGACTTTCACAGTGTGATCAGGGTATCCGTGTCAAAACTTCGAATATTGACTACCGATAGAAAATATTTGCAATCAAAAATCTGCAAGTTGTACATTCACAGGCCAAGATAAACCACAATTGTTGCTAAATGTGTACAGTTTAGAAATGTTTTGTAGACTTTCTGCTATACATGTTTTGACTGGAAATAACTTTTGAAGAGTGAAAGTTTGAAGCATACACAAGTTAGAAAACAGGGTAGATATGAGGCAATACATGCACATATAAAAGCTTTACCAGTGCTGTTGAGAAATTTCTGACCAATTCTCATGCATCAAACATATATGTGGTTGCATGTGGAGCAAATGGTGTATAATCCTTTCACAAGCCTATATGAAAAAATGGGACATTTTTAACTAAGATTTACTCTGTTTACAATGTATTACATCTCTGAGTTTGGGATGAATAGGTAATATGTACACCATCATGAATATGATACCATTTGTAAAGAACTGTGTTCAACTTCTACACCAAATAATGTGAAACCAAAATCCATGGCAGTTGTTCCCACAGTTCACCAGGTTTGAGCTTTTGTATGATATTTTAGCATAAATGGGAACGTTATATATCTTTGTGATCATTCAGGTTGCCATTTAATCTGTTTTGAAACACCAAATGTGCCCAAAATATAAGCAATAAAAAAGCAGCAGCTATGCGTAGAGGTTGTAATCAGGTTTACAGCGCATCATTAATACTATGTATTTCATGAGCTTGTGCCTTGATGATATACGTTTAAAATACACCATGACTGATAGTTCACAAATTTGAATCGAGCTACATTGCGTGTTTGTTTTTTTTGTTAGATGGTTTGCTATTGTTTAAATTTTTATACAGATAAATATCTCAAAAAAAGGTGCTTAAACATACATCTGCTAAGAAAAACTATATTTTCTTTGTGTCATCATCTTGCGACACTGACTGTATTGCATATATATATACACAAACATGTTAGAACAGTTCACTTGTTATCATGTATCTGAAATTCACCTAAATAGTTTTGTCTATATTTACAGGTGCACGCATTCAGACCGTGTTAGAATTCTAATCTCACATCTATGAGTTAGGGACATGTATGTTTTGTTTTTTCAACCAAGCATTTCCATATTTTTTTCGTGTCTACCTTTAACTTTTTTGTTTGTGTATGCATCAATATGTCCTGTAATTCATGGTAAATGGTCCTTGAGTTTAAATGTTTTTCTGTACAGATGTATATTTTACAAGTCCTGTAGTCACTGTGCTTGAGCATGTTGAGTCACTTGTACATTTACATTTTGTGTAATCGCTTATTTATGAAATCATCTGTAAATACTTGTATTTTATGTAAACTAGTGCAGTGCTTTGTGCATTTTTCATGCAATGTACATGTACGTGTTTTTTTGTAATTCATGTATTAATTATGTGTTGGTAATTAAGCCAATGTAAACTGAAACAGGTTCTATTTTGAAACAATATTCATGGTAGATGGAAGTTTTGCAGATCCATGTTATTAAATATGTGGTGTGTTCTAATACATGACCGAAACCAGTACATGTGCGAAAAAATGCAAATCACTAGAGTTAGCCATGGATCACAATATCCCAATCGAAGTTTTCAATAACACTTGTGATTCATTCAGCTCATTTAGACATAGTTTGTCTAAGTGTAGTCAAGTTCACATCCAGTTACTTCAGTACGATTATGAGTTACTACTTTGTTCACTTGATGTAATTTTCATGTAGTTACCTACATCTACGCATCTCAAAATCTTGTAAGCTTTGATATACATCATGTCAGCCAAGTAACCCTATATTGTTTATTTCAGTAATACAATATGGAAATAATATATATGCACAAGGAAATGCAATACCACATAGTCTGTAGAAAAAAATGTTATAGCACTTTTTTTACATAGTGTCGTGCCTTCTAAACATTTGACACGCGCTATGTGTAAAGTTTTGTACAATTATGACCATAAATTAATAATTTATACTACAGATGTAGAAATTGAGTGTGTGTAATTTGGACTGATGTGCGACATTTGTAAATCATTCACTGAATGTAACTGATTATTTCTGACATGTAATGTCTGTCAAAAATAAATACATGTTGAAGAAATATTATGCACTTGATGGAACAATGTTACGTTAACACAATGGCACTGCAAGCTAACGGCAGGTCAGTTCCAGTGTATAGTATAGCAAGGAGAAATTTGTCACTTGAAAATTGACTCAAATCAGATCCGTAGTGAATTGCAAACATGAAAACTGTGAAAATTAATACCAACAGCCAAGTATCATATTTCTGTCTGAACTGTCTAAAAAATACTTGCACAAACTTTTGATATGTATTTTTTCACCTTGATTGCAATTGGACTGAAGCTTTCTACCATCTCTTCATAGTAAGAAAAGACAAAGTCAACAGTCACGAATCAACCTGGCAATAATTGACCATCAGTATGTGCCATTTCATATCCACAAATGTTTACCTGCCACACAGTGCCTTTCTGTGTCCTTCGGACATGATAAGGGAGGATAATATCCAAGTGGGACTCTGGAATTTCAGGCAACAGGCAGATTGACACACTGTGTAGTTTCCCTTATTTCGAACAAGTATATGCATACATGTATTTGCGAATATCTTTATGCTCTATTTCGAAACACACAAGACACTTGTGACATCACACTAAGTAGTAAGTTGGCACTCATGGCCTCAATAGAATCCTGGACTGGACTTCTGTTCTCCAGATTACTCGAGAACATAATTATGGCTGGATCGAGAATGCAAAGTAGCTATCAAAATCCCAATATCAGTGTCATTCCATGAACTGGTCTTCAGTGGAACACATCGTCCACTTTTGCGAGGTTTTATAATATATGATTTCACCATATACAGTACGGTGGCTCGTACTCAACAGATTGAATCATACAAAAAAAAAATTCAGCGTTATTACGCTGTAATTTACAGCATTATAATGCTCTAATACAATGTTATAACGCTCTTCACTTTTATCGATATCATCATAACACTAAATCTTTGATATTTTGTTTCCACTCATTAATGCTATAATAATGCTATATTATGATGTAATTACGCTCTAATTATGAACATAATAATGCTCTAATCTACAGCGTATTAACGCTTTAAATTACACTGAACGATGTACAGTATCATTGGACCTACTAGTTCATCAAATAAATCATCTGTAGGAAAGTCTCTAAAGCATTGTGGTAAAGATATGTCCATTAGATTGTCAACTTTTTCAATTTTTAGGTTACCGGACCTAAATTTTGCAAATTTTAGGTTACCGGACCTAAATTTTGCAAAAAAATGCCTAAAAATAATTCATGAGGGGGTTTTAGTTTTTTTTATTTTAGCATTTTTCTCAAAATGGAGGCCATTTTTGACAAAAAAAAAGACTGGCGGCCATTTTCTCAAAAACTGTCTGATCAGTTTTGTGATTTTTGTTTCAAAAGATTCCCCTTATGTACCTTTATGATGTGTATAATTTTCACCCTTTGAAAAAAATTTTGGACTTGGAAAATTTTCGGCACCTTTTTCCTTCATAATGGGAGCTGCCTGTACTGTACGCATAGAACGCTTGAAGATAGAGCTTAGATATTGACACTTTCAAATGAGAAGTCATATATGGCGATTTGGGAGGTGACCTTGAATTTGACCTTTGATGACCTTGAAAGGTCAAAACAGCCATTTTGGGGTAAAAAAAAGTGCCCAAATTTGCCTCTACTGATGAAGTGCATGTAGATAGAGCTTCAGTTTGCATTGTGAACATATAGGAAGTCATACATGGAACAATGATGACCTTGATTTTGACCTTGGATGACCTTGAGTGCTAAATGTCTGGCTTGAAATCTTGAAAGTGGCCTCTGAAGCTTAAGCTTTTGCACATGTACAGGTTAGGATTATGCATAAGCCTATAAAAAGTCATGTATAAATGGCACATTGTTATGCTAAGTGATACTTACCTCTGACTATGGGGTCGTGTAATTGGCGAGCTCTCATTCGCCAACCACACATGAAATATGGGTGAAAAAGCTAAAACGAAGTTAGCTGGTCCGTTTAGACACTGCGCTAGTAATGGTTACCTGAGCAGTTCACCCTCTGTGTGGTAGCATGATCGTGCCGGTCCACTGCCTCCCAGTTCACTTTTGTTTTTGGCGAGCTCCTGTCAACAACAACACTGCGTCCCTCGCGATTGCCCTTCGAAGTTTTGAAGTTGGAACTTTGCTGTTTCTACTATGGAGTCGTCGTCTGTTAGGAGATGTGCCAAGTGTGGACACTTTTTGGTTCTTTTGGATGTCGACCCACACGATCGTTGTCCTTCCTGCAGGCCGTTTGTTTGCTGTTCGTCTCAGCGTTGCAAGATCTGTGAATCTTGGTCTGCCGATAGGTTCGACTTGATCGATCAACGTAGGATCGACAGGGAGAAGAAGCAATCTGGTTCTGCTGATCGGAGATCAGTAGATTCTTCCTCCTCCTCTAGTCTCGATTCTCTGGAACAGACTGTCGGGAATCTTCAGATGTCTATCGCCTCCATGTCAGCGATGTTATCGTCTTTGGTGGGAAGAGGAGTTGCTACCCCGGCCACCCCCTCGGTGGATGAAGTACCGGAGCCGCTTATCCCCTGTGACCCGTTCGTCGGCCGCAACCCCCCGCGCAACAGCCCTGTTGAGCCTTCGTGTTCCTGGGGATTACCATCTCTCGACCCGATCTTCTCTGAGGCAGCTGACGCGTCGACGGTGGATTCCCGTTCCCAGGCTGCCGGGACCGGCGGGTCGGTCTCGGGTGATCAGTCTGGTGAAGGCAGGGGCCCCGTTGGTCGCGCTAAGTCTGGCCCCCCCCTGACTACGCCACCGTACAGCTCTCGGACGGCCCTGTCGATGTTGTTATTGTGGACAAATCTCTTGATGGTAGCCCGGGCCGTGTTCAGCACCGTGACGCCTCTACTGCCCAGGCTTCTTCTTCGGCCGCTGCGGTGCCTCGCGGTTGTTCACCCGGCCGTGACCGTGATCAGCAGCCAGCGGTGGCCAGCCCGCGGGTCTCTCAGCCCAGTGTTCCTCCCCGTGATCAGCCACCGGCCGACCATCAGTCTGCAGACCGCTGTTCGTCTGCCTCCAGCTCTGATTCTCACCGCGGGTCTTCAGCCACTACTGTTAGTGCACCTCCGGCGGTGAGCCGCCCGGCCTCTCCTGATCGTCGTCACCGTCCGGCTCGACCTGTGGACCAGCACCATTCCGGGGACTGGGACCGTCCTTCCTCCAGCCGTGCTGACCGTTTTCAAGATTGGGTGTATGATCAACGTCGTGATTATGACTTTGACCGTTACTACCTTGAAGAGTTGGAACACTATTACCGTTCTGGCCGTTCTTTCCGTGAGGGATTCTCGCAGTAGCCGTGGTGACAAGGGTTCGCGCTCGGATTACGACCGTGAGCGGGAGTCCAAGCGGGCTTCTTTGGACCACACCCCTAGGTCTGAACGGGAGCAGCACTCGTCTGTGTCTACCTCCGCTGTTGATCCGCAGCCTCCAGTCTCTCTGCCTCCCCTCCCCCCCCCCCCCCCCCATGCGGATCAGGCCCTGGACGAGCCTCCAGCCAAGAAAACCCAGGGTTTCTAGCCCAGCTAGGTCGGCGGATACCTCGGTTACGGCTTCTACCTCCAAGTCGGATGATGAGACGTTCTCCCAGGTGCGTCTTTGGGTCACGCAGGCCTTCTCCGACTTGATCGAGTTGCCGGCAGCTAAGGAGACCAACTTTACCTCTGTCGGGGATCGAGTTCTACACTCTCATCAGCAGCCGGAGCCGGATGTTCGTTTTCCTTGGTCCGAGGGCATCTTGTTCGTGCTTACTCTCGTGGAGAAGATCACCCCTGTGAACGGACAGCCCCTACGGGCCGGCAAGTTTGCCTCGTGTTTTCAAGGACAGTTGAAGCATTATCAGACCTCGGATACCGGTAGCACTCTGGAGGCAGCGGTGGTGAACGAGGACCTCTCGGTCATCGCCCCTGGGCTCAAGTCCTCGAGTGTTACCGCGACTCTGTCAGACTCGGATCTCAAGATTTGGGAGTCCTACCCGCGTCGGGTTCAGCTGGTGGCTAACTCCCTCGACTGGCTCTCGGGTCTTCTCAGCTACCAGTATGAGCGACTGGCACCCGGTTCGGCCCAGTGGATGCTGACCTCGACTCTGACGCCACCGTCCAAGTACCAGTTGCGGAGCTTATCCGGATGAAGAGGACTCTTTCCTTCGTGAACAAGTGTGTCGGCCAAATCACGAAGGAATCTCATGTGGAGTGGGCCAACGTGGTTCTGAGGCGCCGGGACGCTTACCTCAAGAGGTCGACTTTGAAGTTGTCAGATGCCTTCAAGTCCAAACTGTGCTTGCCTCGGTGTTTGGACCGCATCTGTTTGACCCGGACGTTTTGGCCAATGGTGGTCAGGCGGTTGCCCAGGAGGCGGACCTGCTCAGCAAGTTCAACCTCGTCAAACTGGTCGAGCGCCAGGAGCCGGCTGCGTCTTCCTCCTCCTCCTTCAAGATCCCGAAGGTCAAGCCTGCGGAGCTCAAGCAGCAGCAGTCTTCCCAGTACTCCAAGAAGTTCGACAAGAACAAGAAGGCGTCGAACTCTTCTCGTGGAGGTCGCGGCGGCAGTGGATCCTCGTCTTCTGCCAAGCCTCAACCCCGCTCCTGATGTGCTCCAGACGCTCCCACGGAACCAAGCTTTGGATGTATCCCCGTGGGAGCTCGTCTTCAGGCCTTCTGGCCAGCCTGGGATACGGAATTCGGGGACTCTCTAGTAGGGCTAAAACGATTAATACGATTAATCTAGAACGACACGATTACAGTGTGTAATCGATTACAGAATTTGAAAATCGGTAATCGTTTCTGTGTATCCTACTCCTTTATTCAGTACAAAAAGATACAAATCCCTAGATATTTGCAACAAAACTCATATCAACATCAAAAACTCGTTGTGTTTAGCCGGAAGTAAACATATGGACGCCGGTTGAAGAGTTCCAGAACGAAGTGTATTTGTGAACTGCAACGTGTTAGCGTGGTTACCATCGCAACTTGAATGTTCTTATTGTTATAAAACGTTAACAACGAACGTTTCACGTGCAATGTGTAGAATGTTTTGATGGATGATTTAGATTAAATGGAAGGTTCTAAAAACTGCTTATGGTTGTTTTTTGTGCAGGCTCAGACTTCGCAGTCCACATTTTACAACACCACGGAGCTGGCCAAGATGGCTACCGAATGTAAAATTTGTCAGTGTTCATGTGATGAAAGAAGTAACAAAACATTTGTTTTTCACTTGTTTATCATGATTATCATGATTATTCACGTCAAATAGTTCACTTTATTCGTCTAATATCGTTCGAACACCTGCCATATTCTCACTCCTTGTGCCTCCTGCAATAATCGATGTCAAACTCAGTGAACTAATTTACATCAGAAACATATACGATATACGTCATTCTAGTGTCTAATCTTCCAGTAACGATTAATTGGATTCGATACGATTACACACACACGATTAATCGATTACACATTTTCATAATCTTTTTAGCCCTACTCTCTAGTAACTGCCACACTGCGTCACGGGTACCGGATTCCCTTCAGTCAGCCGCCACCCCTCTCCTCTCTCCCGATCGCGTTCGCATCCTACGCTCCAGGGTCGGAGAAGTTTGCGGTCCTGGACATTCTTGTGTCCGAGATGCTCCTCAAGCAAGCCACGGAGGAAGTGACTCAGAACTCTCCGGGCTTCTACAGTCGCCTGTGTGTCGTCCCCAAGCTCACGGGCGGTTGGCGACCGATTATCGACCTCAGTCCTCTGAACAAGTTCGTCTCCAAGGAGAGTTTCTCCATGGAGTGTCCATGGATGGTCCTCCTGTCTCTCCGCAGCGGGGATTGGATGACCTCCATAGATCTGAAGGATGCCTATTTTCACATCCCGATTCATCCCTCATCAAGGCCCTACCTACGTTTTCAGTGGGGCAACGTGGTGTATCAGTTCCGCGCTCTGTGTTTCGGCCTCTCTACCGCCCCGTTCCTGTTCACCCGGGTTTTTCAGCCGGTGTCGGCCTGGGCTCATCGCAGGGGCATTCGCCTCACGAGGTATTTGGACGATTGGCTGATTACGGTCGCGGATCAGCAGACTGTGGCTTCGCACACAGGGATGATTGTTCTGCTTTGTCAGCGGGTCGGTCTCGTGATCAATTTCAAGAAGTCCGACTTGGTGCCCGCCCAGCATGTTACCTACCTCGGGATGGACATCGACACGCAGTCCTTCCTGACCCGACCGACGGCGGATCGTATTCAGCGTTTGAACAATGTTCTACGGTGTTTCTCCATTAGGGTCCCTGTCGCGGCGGTAGTTTTTCTACGGCTCCTGGGTCATATGGTATCGCTGGAGAAAATCGTCCCTGGTGCCCGGCTGCGCATGCGGATGATCCAGTTTCATCTCAGGGATCACTGGGACGCCGAGCAGGATCTGTTGACTCTAGTTCCGGTGGTTTCGACACTTCAGTCAGATCTCCTTTGGTGGTCCGATCCTGTCAATCTGCTGCAGGGTCATCCGATTCACGAGCTGGAGCCCGATTTTCTCCTGTTTTCCGATGCTTCTCAAGCCTCCAGTCTCTGGTCAGCAGCCGATCTTCGCCATCACATCAATTGGCTAGAACTTCGGGCGGTTTGGTTGGGCCTCCGCCATTTTCAACAGACGATTGCCGGGTCCACAGTCCTGGCCATGACCGACAACACAACGGTCGTCGGCTATATCAAGAACCAGGGGGGGGGGGGGGGGACACGGTCAAGGGAGCTAAGCAACTTGACTCGGAAGATTTTGGAGTGGGCAGAGTCGCAGGATGTCAGTCTTCTGGCCCGTCACATCCCGGGCTTCTGAACACCATCGCCGACGCCCTCGAAGGGGACCGGTCTCCTCGAACTGGTCTCTGAACCCCCAGATTTGCAGTCACCTGTGGCGCCTTTGGGGTCAACCTCACTTGGACCTGTTCGCCACGTTCCAGAACAATCGTCTGCCTCTCTATGTGTCCCCGTTCCCGGACCCTCATGCCTGGGCGGTCGACGCTCTCGCTCAGGATTGGTCCGTCCTCTGGGCGTACGCTTTTCCACCGTTCTCTCTGATTCCCGTGGTTCTGCAGAGGATTCGATCAAGCACGGCTCAAATCATCCTGGTAGCTCCCAATTGGCCAGCCAAGCCTTGGTTTCCGGAGCTTCTGGATCTGCTAGTGGATCTTCCGCGGTCGTTGCCACCGATCCCCAGTCTTCTGCGTCAGGGACGTCAGTTTCACGAGCATCTCGACGTCCTGCATCTTCACGCGTGGAGATTATCCGGCGTTCTTTCAGAAAGGCTGGTTTATCGAAGAACGTTGCCAGACGGATGTCCAGAACAGTTCGGTCATCCTCCGAATGCTTGTATCAAGCCAGGTGGAAAGTCTTCTATTCTTGGTGTAGTCGACAGTTGATCCACGCCGTCCCCCTCTCCCTACGGTAGCGGACTTTTTTGTCTGGTTGAGAGACAAACGCAAGCGCGCTCTTACTACTGTGAAGGGATATCGTGCTGCCTTGACTAATGTCCTGGCTTCTCACGGTTTGGACATTTCTTCTTCGCGGGAGATTTCTGCCCTGTTCAAGTCCTTCGCTCAGGATTTGCCTCCGGTCTCCCGTACACCAAAGTGGGACTTGTCTTTGGTCCTGTCCAGTTTTAATGAACCTCCATACGAACCTCTTGAGGAGGCGGAGCTTCGTTTTCTCGCGCATAAGACAGTGTTCCTGTTGGCCCTTGCTTCCGCAAAGCGGGTCAGTGAGCTTCAGGGGCTGTCTGCGGAGGTATTGCACCCGGAAGATTGGTCTTTCGTTACCCTTCAGTACCATCTGGGGTTTCTTGCCAAGACCGAAACTCCTTCTGCCCTGGCGGCTGGGATGCGAACGTTCTCCGTCCCTGCCTTGTCTCAATTGGCGACTGACTGTGGGGATCTGTCCCTGTGTCCGGTGCGTGCTCTACGTATATATCTGAAGAGGACTAGGCCTTCACGACCAAATGACTCACGTCTCTTCCTCCCGTTTTCGGCGTCACGTGGGCAAGTCTCCAAGAATACGATTTCCCTTTGGATCAAGTCTGTCGTAACCCGTGCCTATCGTCAGGATCACCGCGACCTCCATCAGCTTTACGGTTGTACGGCTCACGAGGTCCGTGCCATCTCCACGTCATGGTCTTTCGCCCACAACATGTCTCTGCCTGACCTCATGAAAGCAGCTACTTGGAAGTCGCACTCTACATTCTCCTCGTTTTATCTGGGGATGTGTCTCTCCTCGCTGATGATCTGTATCATCTAGGTCCCATCGTCGCCGCTCAAGTCATCGTGCAGCCCACTGCTTCGTCTGCCAAGAGTCTGGGGGAGGGGGGGGGGGGGAGCGCCGTGTCAACACCTAGCTACGGCTCATCGCCTCACAAGGGACTCGTGGTCAGGTATGTAATCTCAGACTTTTCTGGATTACAATGTATCTCGCAATATACTATTATCTTCCGAGCTACTCTATGGTTAATTAGTATCATAATTACTTTAGGAAAGGAGCAGGTTCCTTTTCTTTATAGAGTAATTATTGTCACTGGTATTATGCATAGTTCTCATCCTTCTACTTCCAGGGGATGATCTTGTGCAAGGCGTACTTTCTCTCTGAGGGGCTCACCACCGGCAGGCCACTCCCCATAGTCAGAGGTAAGTATTGCTTAGCATAACAAATCAAAAGTTTTAAATTAACTTTATTTTTATACTGTGCATACTTACCTCTGACGCTGGATGGTCCCTCCCTCCTCCCTACTGATTATCTTCTTCTCTTTTCAGAAGATAACCTTCAGGGATCAAGTTTGCAACTCACAAAAAGTGAACTGGGAGGCAGTGGACCGGCACGATCATGCTACCACACGGAGGGTGAACTGCTCAGGTAACTACCATTACTAGCGCAGGGTCTAAACGGACCAGCTAACTTCGTTTTAGCTTTTTCACCCATATTTCATGTGTGGTTGGCGAATGAGGGCTCGCCAATTACACGACCCCATAGTCAGAGGTAAGTATGCATAGTATAAAAATAAAAGTTAATTTAAAACTTTTGATTTTTTCGATGACCTTGAACTTGCCCTTTTAAAACGACCTTGAAGGGCAAATCTCAAAATCTTAACTTGGCCTTCACAAACGAAATACTTGTTGATAAAGCTTATTTGTTTGTATTATGAACATATATAAAGTCATATGCAGCATACCTAATGGAGACATTGAAATTCACAAAGATTACCTTGACTGGTAAATCTCAAAATCACATGTCACCTACAATGCTTGAAACCAAAATTGTCCGGTAACCTATCCTAGCCCTTGAACTAATTTTTTAGTTAGAATTCTGAAATTTGGTGAAAGAATACGGCATGATCCACAATTGAGACACACAAAATTTCAAGTCGAGACGTTTATCCACAACAAAACTACGGACAAAAAGCGTGTTTCACTGATGGATGAAGTTGACTTTATGTATTTTTACATTACAATTCTAATGTACGTTCTGGTAGAATCAGAAACTTATATCTAATAGTATTGAATTGAATTGAATTTATTTCACCAATATAGTAATTAGTAATATATAGTAATATCCAAGCTAAAGAGATAAATTTGAAGTACTACATACCGATATTATTGATTCTTTGGACTGATGGTAACCAGAGTATTGTACACACAGATGTTTGCACAAAATGGTAGGCTCTAGGCTCACATGCTGATTTTCAACCAGTGGTTTGGAGCTCTGGAGAAATACGCACCAATATATGCACCTTAGTACGGTACTAGTGGAACGCGTATTTATACACGAAGGTGTGATTAAAATTATATTTTTTTAATGTATGGGTTATTCATCGACCTGGATTTGAAAACAGGATGAATGCATGATTATGAGAAGAAAAATACCTGTAAATATCCTGAATGATATGGGTAGGGCAAAATATATTTGAATATGGGATCTATTTTGTTTATTTATCGGAAGAATGCTACGTGTAATGCGGTTTGACGTTCGAGCGACGATTTGCACCGAATGAACTCACATTACAACTTCCGCATTTTGCAGCCAATGAGAATGTGTGCTTTCAGCCATGTGATATCGCTTAGCCAATCAAAAAGTTGCTGATCATGCTGGATTTCTTTGTTGATTCGAGCGGTCGTCATTGCACAAGAAAGTTGTCATCGTGGAAGGTTGCTTCAAGAAGTTTGGGAGGATTTGTTCGTAAAATTAGCAGAAAACGGTGACATTTTTGATGACCAGTGGTGGACCAACTTCTGGTATGAAACGTGGCGCTGAAAAAGGTACATAATTCAAGACATAAACAGAGCTGAAACAATTTTCAGACAGAACTGAACGTGAATTCCCTTCTTGAAGTTGGAAGTTCTTCAACTTGCATGCGAGTTTGAGTCGTTTTCATTTGTGATCGATTAAAATTGTATATTCAGTGAACAGCTAAGAATACAATTTTTGATAGAATAATCTTTGACAACATTGATCATGGCTCTGAGTAAATATAACGAAGTCATGAAGTCTGACCCTGTCATGATCCTGCCACTTTCTGCTTACTCTGACTCAGACGAGCTCTGGGATTTGTACGAACTGCAACCAGAGCTTGACGACAACAACCTTGTGCCAGAGGGTGAGAAAAGGGACCTCGACGTTGTTCCACAAGGTTCCTACCCATCACCTAACTACGACTCAGAAACGAGTGACGCTATCAGCAGTCTGGATCCATATCTGTCACCACGTGGTGAAGAGCCGATGGATTTTAGTTCATCCGGAATCTCAAGTCCGCCCAGGGACATGAAGGATGCAGATGACCTCGGGCTCGGAAGCGTTTCATTCAACGACCTGTTAGATAATGACTTTGAAACTCACTTAGGCTTGCCTAAACTTGATGATCCAGTGAAAGACGACATTGATGCAGAGATTGAGAAGTACATAAACAATAAGTCAGGCACTTTAGAGGTCGATATCGACTCGCTTCTAGGAACAGATAGCTCGATCAAGGATGACGACATTGAAGTAGCTGAAGTTTCCAGTGCTGAAGACTCTAGCGATGAGTCGACAACCCTCAACCAAAGTGGCAGCACATACAACTTCAGAGAGAGGTCCACAAAAGACAATAACAACACCATGATTGTCAAAGGTGGATCAGTGCTCCCAACTGGAAGTAACCGGAAATCATCAAGTGTCATTGTTGTACGACCGACTGCTGACCAGGCTAAATCAACTCCAGTAAATGTTTCCCGACCCATGACAACACGAGAGTCGATTGTCAGACCCCAACTGCGTCCCCGGAACAATTCTCCAGTGCACTTCCCAGATGACATCAGCATTGATGACATCGACAAGAACGACAAAAGTCGAGGTGCGATTCAAGCCAGAATTAACCGACAGAAGAAGAAAGCCTACATCAATGGGCTAGAAAAGCAGGTCACTGACCTGTCCAAGGAAAACAAACACCTATCATCGCAGACATCCCATTTGAGAAAGACTGTTGATTCCCTGGAACAAGAGGTCAGCTACCTACGTCGAGTTCTGTGTAATGACAGTGTTCTAGCTAACATGCTGGAGGGACTTGGTGGTTCAACAAGTCTGTCCCTGACGAAGTCCTTTGAGAGCGACCGCAAGCGGAAGCCAGCAGACCACGACTATGGAAGGCCAGCGAAGCATGGGCGAAGATTCGAGAGACCCATGTCAGGTGGAGTTTGCCTACACGTCGAGCAGAATAACGTGTCTTTGGAGTTCTGCTCGAAATGTGCAAGAATGGCTTGTGGTGCGTCCCAGTCAGACGTCGCTTGAAGAACCAGGCTGAGTATAAAGTGGTTGTAATAGACAGTGAGCCTGCCATGTGTGTGGCTATGTAAACACAAACAGCGTCCCAAGGTGATGCATGTACAGTGCAGTTTCATACTAACTGAATTCGTGAGCTACAACTTATCATAGGGTATTGAGAGATGTGAAGTGACAAACTCTGGAGAAAAAAGAAAGAAAAAAAAAACCTGAAAAAAAGAATTTGTTAGCATATTATTGTGTATATTTGTGTAAAGCAGTAGGGTTCTTTTAATATATAGTCGTAACCACATTCAAGTATCCTGAACTCCAACAGTAGGTGGGCAGAATAATGGCGCTTTTATAGATTGCTTTGCAGCACGTGAGCCTTGAGGGGAACTACCTTGATGCCCCGCTAACACGCTCCTTCCCCACTAGGGGTCAGCAGTGAACCTCCGAGAAAGAATGGAGGTCAACATTGTAGTAAACTCCGGTAAGGTGTCTCCTGTGGTATTCATCCAGTATCATATTTGAAATTTTCAATGCTTAATTGTTTAATTTGTTGTATTTAAGGTCGTGAAATTTGGTTTTATATGGGACTGTTGAAGATTTCATTGATACTGGATGTAAAATTTCATTTGTTGATAGTTTGGCGTGAATGCTGTTTGCAGATTTGAGTTTGTTTTTCTTGTCGAATTTGTTGGCATAATGTTTGTATATTTATGTATGAGATTATTATGGGCATACGAAAAATGTCGCGCACAAAAAGGTTTATCAAGTTATGTAGTTTTGATATGTATGTATTTGAACTGTAATTCATGTTTTCTATCCAATCAATGACTGCAATGCTCTCAGCTTTGATCATCGTTTGACAATTCACAATGTCTTTGTACAAAATTGTGCATAACTTGTAGTACATGTTACATATTTGGAAAACTTACACCAAAAACAACCCAAAAGACAAAAGCATTGCACATTTCACAACTCGACAGCAGTTGCTGTTTTAAGTATATTTCGATCATGGCAGTTGAGCGTTGCAGTCAGAATTATCAATATTACGGGCACTGATGGCCACTTTCATTACTTTGAAGCTGTGAACACTGTTCGAGTCCATCTGTCCCGTGGGCCTGGGACCGCTGATCTGTAAAGATTAGAACTTAACGTTGGCTTGGCAGTGAATGGGCGAGGTGTAAAGTTGTGGGTAAGATGGTAATGATGGTTCAGTAAAGGAAACTTTGGTAAAATTTCTTGGCAGATTAAAGATTTTATCTTAAATTCTAGATAGTATTTATTTCAAAAAAGAGCAGCAAGCCTATAGGTCTCTATTTGGTTGGGAATTTTTTTTCTGACTGAAAATGTTTCTTGTACATTGCTTGATGACCTGTAATGATGGATGAATAAATACCTGTTGATTTCAATGAACTGTCTCAGTTGTGTCTATTTCAACAAATATTACTAATTTTAAGGGGTTCCCAAGGAGCCTTGTTATTTATATATTTGCAGGTTGCCATGGAAACAAGCTCCAGAGAGTGCAACATTCAGACAGAACAGAACTGGCAGCGCTCGGATGAAACAATTGTTGATAACATTGGAACCCCCAGACAAATTGCTGGGGGGGGTTCAGTTGCTAACAATTGTTTGTGGGTGATGTAATGTTCAAAAATAATGCTATGGATTTGTGACATAATGCACTACTACATTAAAAAATTATTGGTTTACAATTAGATATATTTAACATCTATGTAACATCACAATCTCTTCTGTGAGGACTTTTTCGAAAGCTTGCAACCGAGTGAAGCCTTTGGCTACCTGAAACTTCCACTAGAGTACAATTCCAGAGTACTAGAGTCGTCCACTAGAGTACAACGGATTCAAGCCTACAGTAAACCAATTAAGCCAATTAAAAAAAAAAAACTGGCATGGAACCGGCCAATTGAGACAATTTATCTAGTGAACCGTGTCGGTTCAGGCTAGCCTGGGTGGAACCTTGTCAATTCAGATCATTTGTGGAACCTTGCGAATCTAGAGTAGACCCATGCCAATTTTGCCAGTTCTGGTCATCTAGAGTAAACCATGCCATCTAGGTTGGAACCATGCCAATTTGGGCCAGGTAGGGTGAAAGCCTATCAAAGATGACTTCTAGACTAGGACCGTGCCAATCTAGGCTAGAACAATGCCAATTGGGGCCACCTAGGGTAAAAGCCAATCGAGACATCTAGTATACGACCATGCCATCTAGGTGGAACCGTGCCAATCTAGGGTGGAACCTTGCGAATTGGGGCCATCTAGGGTGAAAGCTAATCGAGGGGTCTATGGTGTGACCGTGCCAATTGAAGCCATCTAGGGTGGAATCGTGTTGATTCAGGCCATCTAAGGTGGAACGGTGCCAATCTAGGCCATATAGGGTAGAACCATGTCATCTAGGGTTCTACCATTGGAATCTGTGGTGAAAGCTAATTGAGGCGTCTAGGGTTAGACCGTGCCAATTGAAGCCATCTAGGGTGGAACCGTGTTGATTCAGGCCATCTAAGGTGGAACGGTGCCAATCTAGGCCATATAGGGTAGAACCATGTCATCTAGGGTTCTACCATTGGAATCTGTGGCGAAAGCTAATTGAGGCGTCTAGGGTGTGACCGTGCCAATTGAAGCCATCTAGGATGGAACCGTGTCGATTCAGGCCATCTAAGGTGGAACGGTGCCAGTCTAGGCCATAGGGTAGAACCATGTCATCTAGGGTTCAACCATTGGAATCTACGGCGAAAGCTATTTGAGGCGTCTAGGGTGGAACCATGCCAAATGAGGCCATCTAGGGTGGAAACGTGTCAATTCAGGCCATCTAGGATGGAACTGGTCGATTCAGGCCTTCTAGGGTATAACCATGCCAATCCAGGCCATCTAGGGTGGAACCTTGTCAATTGAGGCCATCTAGGGCGAAAGGTAATCAATGCGTCTAGGGTGGAACCATGCCAATTGAGACTATCTAGGGTGGAACTGTTTCAATTTGAAGGCCATCTAGAGTGGAACTGTGCCGATTCTGGTTATCTGGGGTTGAACCGTGTCAATTGAGGCCATCTAGGGTGGAACCAAGCCAAATGAGGCCATCTAGGGCAGAACCGTGTCAATTCAGACCATCTAGGGTGGAACCGGCCGATTCAGGCCATCTAGGGTAGACCGTGCCTATCCAGGCCATCTAATGTGGAACCTTGCGAATTGGAGCCATCTGGGGCAAATGCTAATTGAGGCGTCCTAAGTGGAACCATGCCAATTGAGACCATCTATGGTGGAATCGTTTCAATTCAGGCCATCGAGAGTGGAACTGTGCCAATTCTGGTTATATGGGGTTGAACCGTGTCAATTGAGGCCATCTAGGGTGAATCCGTGGCAAAAGAGGCCTTCTAGGGTGGAACTGTGTCAATTCAGGCCATCTAGGTTGGAACTGTGCCAATTTTGGTAATCTGGGGTTGAACTGTGCCAAATGAGGCCATCTGGGGTGGAAACATGGCGAATGAAGCCTTCTAGGGTGGAACCGTGTCAATTCAGACCATCTAGGGTGGAACTGTGCCAATTTTGGTTATCTGGGGTTGAACCGTGTCAATTCAGGCCATCGAGGGTGGAACATGTCAATTCAGGCCATCTAGGTTGGAACTGTGCCAATTCAGGCCGTCTCGGGTGAAACTGTGCCAAATGAGGCCATCTAGGGTGGAACAGTGTCAATTGGGCCAGCTAGGGTGGAACCATGACAATTCAGGCCATCTGGGGTGGAACTGTGCCAGATGAAGCCTTGAACAATGTCAATTCAGTCCATCTAGGTTGGAACTGTGCCAATTCAGGCTGACTGGGTTGAAATCGTGCCAAATGAGGCCATCTAGGGTGGAACCGTGTCAATTCAGGCCATCTAGGGTAATACAGTGTCAATTCAGGCCATCTAGGGTAGAACCAGGCCATCCAGAGTGGAACCAGAATTATGCCATCTAGGTTGGAACCATGACAGTTTGGGCCAGCTAGAGTGAAAGCCAGTCAAGGATGACTTCTGGACTAGGACCTTGCCATCTAGACTAGGACCATTCCAAATTTGGGCCGTCTAAGGTGGAACCTTGCCAATCGAGACATCTAGTATATGACCATGCCATCTAGGGTAGAACCGTGCCAGTCTAGGATGGAACCTTGCGAATTGGGGCCATCTAGGGCGAAAGGTAATCGAGGCGTCTAGGGTGAGACCGTGCCAATGGGGTTCCTGTTTGCCACCAGGATCGCCACCATGTAATTCGGGTATAGACAAACCATAGAAACATTCTACTTGCCAAATTCATACAAAAACGTAATAATATTACATTATTTTTTTGTCATGTTTGTTTTTGCATAATACAAACAATGGACATGACGTTTTTAGTACTTCTTGGGCATAATAGACTGTTTTAGAGCCCCAAAAGCACATGGCATCAGCAGGTACCCCATTGAGGCCATCTATGGTGGAACCGTGTTGATTCAGGAAATCTAAGGCGGATCGGTGCCAATCTAGGCCACCTAGGGTAGAACCATGTCATCTAGGGTTCTACCATTGGAATCTGCGGCGAAAGCTAATCGAGGCGTCTAGGATGGATCCATGCCAAATGAGGCGACCTGGAGTGGAACAGTGTCAATTCAGGTCATCTGGGATGGAACTGTGCCAAATGAGGCTGTCTGGGGTGAAACCGTGCCAAATGAGGCCATCTGGGGTGGAACATGTCGATTCAGGCCATCTAGGGTGGAACCGTGCCAATTCTGGTTATCTGGGGTGGAACAGTGTGAATTCAGGTCATCTAGGGTGGAACAGTGTCAATTCAGGCCATCTAGGGTGATACGGTGTCAATTCAGGCCATCTAGGGTGATATGGTGTCAATTTAGGCCATCTAGGGTGGAACCATGCCAATTCTGGTTATCTGGGTTGGAACAGTGTCAATTCAGGTCATCTAGGGTGGAACAGTGTCAATTCAGGCCATCTAGGGTGGAACGTGTCGATTCAGGCCATCTAGGAGAACGTGTTGATTCAGGCCATCTAGGATGGAACCGTGCCAATTCTGGTTATCTGGGGTTGAACTGTGTCAATTGAGGCCATCTAGGGGGAACCGTGTCAATTCAAGCCGACTAGGGTGGAATGTGTCGATTCAGGCCATCTAGGGTGGAACAGTGTCAATTCGGGCCATCTAGGGTGGAACGTGTCGATTCAGGCCATCTAGGGTGGAACAGTGTCAATTCAGGCCATCTAGGGTGGAACCGTGCCAATTCTGGTTATCTGGGGTGGAACAGTGTCAATTCAGGTCATCTAGGGTGGAACAGTGTCAATTCAGGTCATCTAGGGTGGAACCGTGCCAATTCTGGTTATCTAGGGTAGAACCGTACCAATTCTGGTTATCTGGGGTTGAACTGTGTCAATTGAGGCCATCCAGGGTGGAACAGTGTCAATTGGGCCATCTAGGGTGGAACAGTGTCAATTCAGGCCATCTAGGGTGGAACAGTGTCAATTCAGGCCATCTAGGGTGGAACCGTGCCAATTCTGGTTATCTGGGGTGGAACAGTGTCAATTCAGGTCATCCAGGGTGGAACAGTGTCAATTGGGCCATCTAGGGTGGAACAGTGTCAATTCAGGCCATCTAGGGTGGAACGTGTCGATTCAGGTCATCTAGGGTAGAACCGTGCCAATTCTGGTTATCTGGGGTTGAACTGTGTCAAATGAGGCCATCTAGGGTAGAACAGTGTCAATTCAGGTTATCTAGGATCGATGCCCATTCAGGGTACAGCCATGACAATCTACCTGGTAGTCCATCTAGGGTAGAACCTGGCCAATCCAGTCCATCTAGGGTAGAACCATGTCAATTTGGGCTATCTAGGCTTGAACCAGGGATCGACATTAGGCATATGACACCAGTGGCCCTATGGGGCCAGTAACATCTGGAAGTTACTGGCCCCATCCATAATCTACTGGCCCCACTTTCAAAGTTCACTAACAATCAGTGCACACTTGAATATCAAACACTGATGCTTTTTCATAAAGAAGCAACATGGAAAGTCTTTCAAAGGAAGTGAAATATTGTGAAGTAAAATTCAAAGAATGCAAGATTTTATACTGGCCCAGTGGGGCCAGTGACTTAGGGAATCTGGTGGCCCCTACTGGCCCCACAGGCTCAAAATATGGTGTGGGGCCAGTGTTAATGTCGATCCCTGCTTGAACCGTGTCATTTGAGACCATCTAGGGTAGAACAGTGTCGAGTCAGGTTATCTAGGGTGGAACCGTGCTCATTTAAGGTACAGCCATGCCAATTCGTCCATCTAGGGTACAACCTGGCCAATCCAGGCTATCTAGGGTAGAGCCATGTCAATTTGGGCTATCTAGGCTAGAACTGTGTCAATCTAGGGTAGAATCGTGTCAATTTGGGCTGTCTATGGCGGAATTGGTCATCTAGAGTAGATCCATGTCAATTTGGGCTATCTAGGCTTGAACCGTGTCAATTGGGCTATCTAGGATGGAATCGTGCCAATCAAGGCCATCTAGAAACCGTGTAAATTTGGGCTATCTAGGCTTGAACCGTGTCAATCTAGGGTAGAACCATGTCAATTTGGGCTGTCTTGGATGGAATCGTCCCAATCAAGGCCATCTAGAAACCGTGTAAATTTGGGCTATCTAGGCTTGAACTGTGTCAATCTAGTGTAGAACCGTGTCAATTTGGGCTATCCAGGATAGAATCGTGCCAATCGAGGCCATCTAGAAACCGTGTAAATTTGGGCTATCTAGGCTTAAACCGTGTCAATCTAGGGTAGAACTGTGTCAATTTGGGCGGTCTTGGATGGCATCAAGCCATTCAAGGCCATCTAGAAACCGTGTAAATTTGGGCTATCTAGGATGGAATCGTGCCAATCAAGGCCATCTAGAAACCGTGCAAATTTGGGCTATCTAGGCTTGAACTGTGTCAATCTATGGTAGAACCGTGTCAATTTAGGCTGTCTAGGATGGAATCGTGCTACACAAGGCCATCTAGAAACCGTGCAAATTCAGGCTATCTAGGCTTGAACTGTGTCAATCTAGGGTAGAACCGTGTCAATTTAGGCTGTCTAGGATGGAATCGTGCCAATCAAGGCCATCCAGAAACCGTGTAAATTTGGGCTATCTGGGTTTGAACCGTGTCAATCTAGGGTAGAACTGTGTCAATTTGGGCGGTCTAGGTTGGAATCGTGCCAATCCAGGCCATCTGGTGTAGAACCGTGTCAATTTGGGCTATCTAGGCTTGAACCGTGTCAATCTAGGGTGGAACCATGTCAATTTGGGCTATCAAGGGTGCAATATTTGGGCTATCAAGGATGAGGCCATATAGGGTGGAACTGTCTAATTCAGGCCCTCTAGAGCAGAAACTTGTCAGTTGAGACCATCTAGGGTAGAATCAGGCCCTCTGGGGCAGAACCGTGTCAGTTCAGTCCATTTAGGGTAGACCGGCCAATTCAGGCAATTTAGTGTCGAATTAATCAATCAGGTCATGTCTGATGTAACCTACCGATTCAACCTTCTAGAGTGTAACCGTGCTAATTGGCATATTATGCCAATGTTGTGTAATTGGGTTATGTAGAAGATCATAAGGTACTTTATGTGTGTACCACTAAAGTATGTGAAAGAGGGCCAGATATATTTTACGGAACATAGTATGTAGCCATGTACCGGTACCTTGGAAGTCTTCGGAATATTTTAGAAAAACGTTGCCTTGAAAGAAGCAATGTTTATGCTTCATTCCTGGATGCCTGCAGGGGCCCCGGGTTCTCCTGTGTTGCTTTGTTGAATAATTTTGCATTAGTAGTTTTCATACATTGTGAAACAGATGCCTTTGCAATTGATATAGTTGGAAGTTAATATCAAGTTGTACATAGAACATGTACATACATATATGTGAAAGGTTCAGCTGTTTGTACACAGAATTAATTCTTTGATAGTTGACTATTTTAT
Source organism: Terebella lapidaria (assembly GCA_949152475.1). Taxonomy (NCBI): domain Eukaryota; kingdom Metazoa; phylum Annelida; class Polychaeta; order Terebellida; family Terebellidae; genus Terebella; species Terebella lapidaria. The sequence continues at coordinate 6,432,508 of OX424567.1, forward strand.
GATTTTGTCTGGTGAAGTGAAAATGGAAAGTGCCCATTTACGCTTTTTGAAAATTCAATATTGGTTAATCTAAATATGCTGATGCTGTTGATTTTCATGCCAGTGTATCAATTTTAGCATTACTGAATACTAGAACTCCTGCAGAGTACTGATGTATTGCTCAAATTTTACCTCCTACTAATGTTCGAAACTAATCCCCCACAAATTTTGATTACTTGTGAATCGATATCGTAGCGTGAATCTGTCAATTTAGATTGTTTCACAATATCTTGCAGCATTTCAATGTAAACAAGCAGTGTTGTCTGTGATTTTGTGTTAAATCAGATGTGCAATAATCGTATGCCTCAAGTTCAGTGAATACCATGGATTTGCGTTATTCACGCCGTTTCTGTACTTATTTTTTTGTGAACGTTCTATAGATCAGATCTCGAACGGCAATTTTGACAGGGAATTTTAAAGTGACAAGAGCATGACGCCTGTTGATTTTGATTAACGCAGAAACTGAAGTGGCTGACTGCTGGTTCATTTTGACCTCGAATTAACATTTCTATGACACATGATTTGTTAATGCTGTACAGGTGGGAGACTTCAATGATTCCTGATGATTTTGCACAGGCTTGCCTGGAAAGGCAGTAACACAATACCTGTTTGCCAGACTATCATTGAACTCGACAAGGTGAAGCTTTTGTCTTGCAGAAATTTTGTGTGTAGTGATATTGATTGGCTGATATGGCTAAATTATTGAAGTGATTACCGGTAGGCATGCATTCAGTACAGTGTATTCAGTACAGTATTGTAAACTGCACATTTATTCAATTCATCAGTAATGGACGAGAATATTTCAGCACACGTTTGAACTACCGGTAAATTACTTGGTGACCAATGAGAAGAATGAATGAAGTACTTGTTAATACATTGCAAATTGTAAGAAAAAGTTTATTTTGCACGGTCATACACAATACATGTGTGAATATAATATAACAGTCAAATATGGACTGAAGAAGTTAGATCTATAGAACTCAGTAGTTGGATGACAGTGGCTGGGAACTAACAACGTTTTGTCAGTGTTAACATTACGTAAACATACTTTAACTGGGATTTCATTTAGCCGTTTCGTACTTCAGGATATTTTATCATCATAAGTTTTAGGGTTCATGCCCTTCCACTCTATATACTACAAACAACCATAATGCGGGAACTAAATTTTAGAAGATAGTATGTTTACAGTATTTTGGGCTATAGGGATGAGCATTAGGGGGCTACACCCACACGTCGTCATCGGCAACCAGAAAGTGTCGTTGCAAATGGCCGCACATTATACAGCCAAATACCTATCTATGAGCGTATCGATTTCAAACGAAAAAACTGCTTCTTTTTGTTTCCATACTGAAAATGTTCTATATATGTAGTACCCAAGAACTGTGAATCCTGAATATTTGTGAGTGCTGTTAAATTTTGACCAATGTATATAAGTAATTGGGTTAATTTGAATTACTGATGATAAAATTGCATTTAAATGCTAGCCACTTCAAATGATTCTGGTGACTTACTGACAAATGAGAAATATTTGTAGCATACTGTAAAATAGGAAATATTTGTGACTATAGATATTCGCCTTTTCAGTGTAACTCAATTTGAGAAGAATCCTTTCTGCAGTTTCTATGTGAATTGATTATAAATCTTTCTATATGAATCGATTTGCTCAGAAACAAAATCCCCAAAATGATTCCTGTGCAAATATTTATCGCTTCAGGGTAAACCAGTAATATTCAAATTTGAATTGTTGAGACACGTTCCACAAATGTTAATGCCATAAATATTAACATTTGTAATCCAGTTAAAGCCTTGATGTTGTTAAATTTTGAGGTACTGGCACAATTTGCTTTTTCTGATAAAAAATATTTCATTTTCACAGTAAATTCAAAAATTCAAGCTAAGAATAAACGACCCATTGGGCCTGAGCAGATTGAAATCTCCATTGACTTGATCAATTTCTAAAAATTTTAATTGTTTGCAATTTGTGAGAAATTACCCCCAAATTTCCAGTCTCCTTGTAGTTTTGTTGCAGTTCTGTTCTGTCTGAAAACCACACCGGGAGCCCGTCATTTCCATGGCAACTTGCAAAAGATACCGATGCTTTTGGTTCTACGGTGAACTGAATCTAGCAAGAATGTGTGGACAATTATATCAATAAAAATGTTAAATTTGAACAGGTGTTTGTTTTGAGTAATACGTCCGTAAGCATGAGATACCAGTACTGTAAAACGACTTTGGCAGAGGACTTGTATAGCGGAATAACGGTAGGGGAAAAAACGCCATATCAAATCATCTGCCAAATTAACTAGATATATGTTAAGATATACATTTGGTTTGGAACCTGCCAAATAACATGGGACTCACAACTGCTAAATTTATAAGCCGCCAAAATTAGTAATTTTACAGTATCTTGCACAGTTAGAATATTTCATTGAAGTTTAATACTTATGCCAATATATTACACACAAACATTATTATAGTACTGTCGGTGTTATGTTGAACGAGTTCTGTTACAAATAGCCTTTTTATCATGTAAATGAAGCCAACCAGAGACGTCTTTAGGCGTCCTAAATTTGAAACCTGCATAGGAACCACTGTTCTAGTATACCAAATCATAATGGAGACTATAACCGAACTTAAGATACTCCAAATCATAACGGCTAGTGATAGAAGTACAACAGCTAAACTTAGGAAGATAACCTACTACCAAACCTGCACTGCTGTTTGGATATACTGGTATCTTTGAGCCATTATGATAACACACTGTAATATGGACGACTAGTATGTGTAATGTGTAAACCGGTTGCCCCCACATCGACGGAGGTTCAATAAAAAAAATATTAAAATAAAAATAATTATAAAATAATTCCCTTAACATTTTTCCATTTAATTTTATGCAAGAATTTTTAAATACAGTTTGAAAATTGGTCGTTTTATAGTACTAAGGTTCAGTTGTCGTATCTTCATTGAACCAGTATGAATTTGGAATATCACAAGTTTGGTTATCTGCACGTAGCCATATGAGGAGGGAAAGGGGACACCACTTTTATTGGTAGACTTTTATTGAACTGATACAGGAAAAAATATATTTCGGATGCCTGATACGAATATCAATGATCCCCAATTTAATCCTTGTATACCGTATACATTAATAATCAATATGTGCATACACTTCAGGTAGGTCTATGACTTTGTTAGGTAGAACTTCGTGAAGTTATCGAAGGAAAGAGTAAGTTCTTCACGTACTTGAGTTAAAACTTAACAATGATATAAGGAATTGAATAAATTGATGATAAATTGATTTTCTTCGTGTACTGAACATAATAGCCTATTTATGATACATGTATATGCATTGAAAGGGATTTAATGTCTGTCAGGTGAAGCTTACGGAATATAATCATAATCTCCAGATGAGAAACAGTCCCTAAAATCGTTGTTTACATGTTTGAGAGCATTCTCGTGGTAACTGGACAGTCCGCAGAATGTGTTCAGGCCGAGATAACGAAGTAGGCAATTGTGCCCATGAGGCTGACAGTTACCAAGGCTACCTTCATTCGAGACCCTAGGGACTTCCCCTCGCATAGGTCATTACCGTAGTCGTATTCCCAGCCTTCTCCCGAATAGCAGTAGGCATAGAGGAGACGATTGGGGCAGGATCCGTATGCGATGGCTCCCTTCGTAGATGTATCCTCCAGCCAGTCACTGACGTCAGATGGAGACGGGCGGCTTGAGTGCGTAGACAAGTAGCGTGCGATGGCGCCTGCCACGTGAGGAGCTGCCTGAGATGTGCCTGAACCAGTGGCAAAGGAACCACCGATCATCGTCGACAATATGTCTTCTCCGGGAGCGAAGAGATCCACACATAATCCAATGTTGCTGAAGTCGGCGATGTAGTCATTTATCGTGGTGGCTCCAACAGTTACCGCTCGAGGGACACGTCCAGGGCTTAGGTTGCAAGCGTCATATCTGTAGTCATTGCCAGCAGCAGCTACCACTGGTATGCCGTTGTCAATGACGTTATCGACGGCATCATCCATGGTCTCTGAGATACCAGAAAGACCCAGGGATAAGTTGACAACGCTCTTTGGTCGGCCATTGGACAGGAAGTCCTGTATCAGCCACTGGAAGCCTTCCAAGATGCCACCCAGCGTCCCACTGCCATCGGCCCCGAGAACTTTGACTGCTACCAAGGAGACTTGCTTGGCCACTCCTGTCGTCGTTCCACCTATGATTCCAGCTACATGTGTTCCATGGCCGTTCTGGTCAGTGTCAGAGTAGAACTCACTAGCTGTGAAACCATGACGAACTCGGCCAGTGAAGTCAAAATGACTGGTTTCTATCCCACTGTCCACCACATAAGCTGTAACACCATCTCCGTCGTCTAAAGTGCCTATGCTATACTCATAGGTCCCGCTGAGACTCGCCCGCTGATCAATACGGGCCAAGCCCCAGAGAATACCACCAACTGCAGCGGAATAACAAACAGATGGCTCATCTGGCGAGTCATCCTCGTAGTCCCATCCATCCCCCGTGTAGCAGTGGGCATAGACGAGTCGGTTGGTGCAGGTGCTGCATACGATAGCGCCCTTTGTAGATGCACGTTCCAGCCAGTCACTGATGATATAAGTTGAAGGGCGGCTTGAGAGCGTAGACAAGTAGCGTGCAATGACGCCTGTCACGTGAGGAGTCGCCATTGAGGTCCCAGAATACGTGGCATAGGTACCACCGGTCATCGTGGAGTATATATCTTCACCGGGAGCGAAGAGATCCACACATGATCCAATGTTGCTGAAGTCGGCGATGTTGTCATTAATCGTGGTGGCTCCAACAGTTACCGCTCGAGGGACACGTCCAGGGCTTAGGTTGCAAGCGTCATATCTGTAGTCATTGCCAGCAGCAGCTACCACTGGTATGCCGTTGTCAATGACGTTATCGACGGCATCATCCAAGGTCTCTGAGATACCAGAAAGACCCAGGGATAAGTTGACAACGCTCTTTGGTCGGCCATTGGACAGGAAGTCCTGTATCAGCCACTGGAAGCCTTCCAAGATGCCACCCAGCGTCCCACTGCCATCGGCCCCGAGAACTTTGACTGCTACCAAGGAAACTTGCTTGGCCACTCCTGTCAATGTTCCACCTATGGTTCCAGCTACGTGTGTTCCGTGGCCGTTATAGTCAGTGTCCGAGGTGAACTCACTTGCAGTGAAGCCATGACGAACTCGGCCAGTGAAGTCAAAATGACTGATTTCTATCCCACTGTCCACCACATAAGCTGTCACACCCGATCCGTCGTCCAGATCGCCCGTTCTATACTCATAGGTCCAACTAAGACTCGCCCGCTGATCAATGCGAGCTAAGCCCCAGAGATCATTGCCAACGTTTGTGGAACTACAAACGGCTTGCATATAGTTCGCACGGACCAACTTGTTAGGTTCTGTGAAGCGTACGTCATGGCGTGTTGCTATCCTGGCGACGTCACTAGCTTTGCCAGAGACGATGAGGAACACAGAAGTTCCCAGACGAACTTCTTTCTTTACTTGTAAGGAGTAGATTTGTTCAGCAACCTCTTTCAAACTGGTGACTCCAGAAGCTTTGGAAAGTGACTCATCCACAGCAATGATGAACTCACCCGGAATGATGTCATTTTCCGGGTTGTCCGTCTTCTTACCTGGGGTTTCATTTCGTCCAAAGGACTGGGTATCAATCTTCTTTGAGACCGTTGCACGGACGACCTTGTTAGGTTCTGTAAAGCGTACGTCATGGCGTGTTGCTATCCTGGCGACGTCACTAGCATTGCCAGAGACGATGAGGTAAACGGATGATCCCAGACGAACTTCTTTCTTTACTTGTAAGGAATAGACTTGTTCAGCAACCTCTTTCAAATTGGTGACTCCAGAAGTTTTGGAAACTGACTCATCCACAGCAATGATGAACTCGCCCGGAATGATGTCATTTTCAACATTGTTCTTTCTCTCTCCTTGGGTTTTGTTTTGTTCAAGGGACTGAGCGATTGTCGTCGTCAACAGTAGAAGCCACACCGCTCTAAGAGGCATGGTTGCGTGGAGTGCCAATGCCGCCTTTATTCCGAAACTACAAGACAGTCCTGTCAGTTTTCAAGCTGTGGTCGTGTTCACTTCTCAAATCACAAATGAAACGGCATATGAAATGGCGAGTATTTCTAGTCTTTCGTGTTGCCGTTGCCAAGCGTACTTTCCCTTCCCCCACCGAGAATGTATCGCTTTAAAGTTTACGATCTCGTACTTAGACATATCACAAAAAGGTTGTGTCAGAAAGTAAGTTTCTCTTATCACCGAACTACTTAACCAATGCAATCACAATATTTCGGTTGTCGCCTTCACTACGTACTAATCAAATGAATCCTCCCCTATATGTAGGAAATGATGCTCCCATAAAAGATGTGTTGTAAAATGCGATAAGAACAGTTTTGCACGTAGGCCACTCGAGCTCGCATTCGGTGTTACCAGTTATAGGATTTGATTTGTGGCTTAGTCAATGTAGTCTGAAGGATAGGCTCCAAGAGAATTTGAGTGTACAATATTAAATAAGTTGGATTCGTCAATCAAAGTTTACTACCATATGGAACTACACTTCTTTTCACACATTATATATGTACCATAGAAATATAAGGGGGTTTATATTTTTATGAATGGGCTTTCAATTGCTATCAGTCTAAATGGCATAAGCAGCACCCGTAATCATTGTGACTATCAGTGAATGATTTTTTTGAATCAGGTAATAACTGAAGATGCATTCTGTTGCACTCAATGCCGATCATATGTTCAAAAGATGTATGGAATTTTGTTTCAAGAGACATATGCTATAAAAGATATTACAGTTACAAGGGTGTATGTCCACATTCTGTAAAAAAACAGTTCCGTTGCGATAAATTGATAACATTGTATACATGATTAGTGTGTCTAGGTACATGTATAATCTTTATTTGGTAAAATATTTGGTAAATATTTCGTCTGACAGCACAAAGACAAAGGAATAGATTCACAGGACGGTATAGTGTATGGTTTCGTTATGAGCGCGTATGAAGCAATATCTTTATTCGGGTGACATTGTGAGGTCAAATGACCGTGAGTGGGCCTGCTAACGTTAGTATATCAATTAGCCATTTATAAAATCGAAACTCTCGTATAGTGCTCAGGTTAATGTTATGACAATATATTGCAACTTTTAATTGCTTTACTAAAAATATCGACGGGTGATCTTGACATCAGATTACTCGTTACTTGCTTCAAGATGTGTTCAATGTAGATTGCCTTTCTGAGACTTTTGTAGATACGGTACATAACGTGTAACTTTGTATTGCACTATCAGAGTCCTACCACTCCCGTTTCGATTACCAAAGAGGCACCAAAAATTGTAATATCAACGAGAGGCCTCACTCTCTACACCTATGCTAGTACAGTGAGCTAGTATATAATCCCATGTGACAAGCAGGAAACACGAACAATAGAAAATATTTGGGCTAGGGAGCGGTGCACCAGGCCGCCCTCACTTCCTTGAGTTAGACATTACATCTTAGACATTAGTTAGACCTTAGTTAGACATTAGACCTTGAGAGCAAGTGACCTTTATTGCTAAAATAGGGTGATCGTGGTGTGACAAGCGTACAAATACCATCGGTAAGTCTACAGGACCCTTGGTCCTATTTTCAGTAATTTATCCTCTCTTTTAGGTTACCGAACCTTTGGTCTGATAACCTATTGGCATGGCGTTGCGTCCGTCCGTCCGTCCGTCCGTCCGTCCGGCGTTAACATTTTCATCTTTAAAGTTAACGATTGAATCTTTCTGAAATTTTGCACAAAAATGCCTAAAAATATTTTGAGAAGGAGGTATTTTTTTGTTTTTTGATTTTCGCATTTTTTTCGAAATGGCGGCCGTTTTTGTCGAAAAACGCTCAATTTTGGACTTTGACAGCCATTTTCTCAAAAACTGTCTGATCAGTTTTGAGTTTTTGGATTCAAAAGATTCCCCTCATATACCTCTGTGATATGTATAAGTTTGGTTGCCCTAAATTCGCCGGTTTCCGTGTGGCGGCCATTTTGAATTTTTGGCGGGTCGGCGAAAAAATTTTTTTTCGCCCCAAATCGCATTACTATCCATTTTGGGCCATTTCTAGGGCAAAAAAAAATTTTCACCCTTTGAAAAAAATTTTGGACTTAGAAAATTTTCGTCACTTTTTTCCTTCATAATGGGAGCTGTCCGGACTGTACTCATAGAACGCTTGAAGATAGAGCTTAGAAATTGGCACTTTCAAATGGGAAGTCATATATGGCGACTCGTGTGGTGACCTTGAATTTGACCTTGGATGACCTTGAAAGGTCAAAACAGCCATTTTTGGGTCGAAAAATGCTCAAATTTGCACCTGGTCTGTATTTTCTCAAAAACTGTCTGATCAGTTTTGAGATTTTTGCTTAAAAAGATTCCTCTTATATACCTCTGTGACGTGTATAAGTTTTGTTGCCCTTGAATCGCTGATCTTTGTGTGGCGGCCATTTTGAATTTTTGACGAGTCGGGGAAAAAAATTTTTTTTTGCCATTTCTAGGCAAAAAATTTTTTTCACTCTTTGAAAAAATTATGGCACTTTTTTCCTTCATAATGGGAGCTGTCAGGACTGTACTCATAGAACGCTTGAAGATAGAGCTTAGAAATTGGCACTTTCAAATGGGAAGTCATATATGGCGACTTGTGTGGTGACCTTGAATCTGACCTTCGATGACCTTGAAAGGTCAAAACAGCCATTTTGGGGTCAAAAAATGCCCAGATTTGCCTCTGTAGATGGAATGCTTGCAGAGAGAGCTCATGTTATGAACAGGAAGATATATATGGCACAACTAATGATGACCTTGAACTTGACGTCAGATGACCTTGAGTGCCAAATGTCTGACTTGGAATGTGTAAATTGACCTGAGCGGCCTAAACGATTCCACCCAACATATAGAATATCAAATGCCGCACACATACATGTAATGGTAACATCGAAGTTCATACGGATGACCTTGATTGGGATTTACACTGCGAACCTTGATTGGTAAATCTCAAGGTCTGTAACCTGCCAATGCTGCCATGGCCAAACCAAAATTGTCCGGTAACCTATCTTAGCCTTTGGGCTAATTTTTTTTTATATCTGAGTAAAATTTTAAGGAAATTGTATATCCCCAAATTGGAATATAGGCCTACGTATACCTGTCGTGTATATCTTCAAATGATTGCTGTGATAAATATTTCAGTTCGCTCGAATACATTTTATGCATGGAGTTCGATTAGAATATTGATTTATTGCTATCGATCGTTCAGGTGAAACTATCTAAATTCTTGTAACAACGATTAGGCCCCCCTACCACCCATATTGGACTGGTGCCAGTAAATAACAACACACAAGTTCGGAAATACACGTGAACAATCCGTGCCGGGTCTCATCATTCAGACACAATTTTGTTCAAAGACAATTTTATTATTTTATGCTGAATAAATTGACCTAACGAAGATACCTTAACTGTTTTGGAGCAATAAAATTGCTGTCAAATCGCGATAAAATCGAATTCGTACGTAACCACTTGAATGGATTTATTGGTTATGTTTGTTATTTCTACAAGTCCATGCAATTGTTAATAACCAATGCAACATCGTTTCAGTGGAAACTTATGGTCCTGTTTATATCGGTACCCAGTCAGTGTGCAAAAAAAAACCAACCAAAACCGCAACGGCGCGCACAACCGGGCCAGTTCGACAGGTATTCATTGGTCCAGTATTGGGCCGATACTCCCACGTTGACTGGGTGTGTGCGCTTGTGCGAAAGGATGCATTATCCGATTGACAACGGCTCCGTTGCGATCACTAGCAGCTGAATGATACCGCATTGACACATATATGTAAGATGTAACGAGGGATAGGATGGGATAGTAAGTTATACAATGATCAATAGAAAGCAGTACACAGTGTACAAAAACTCACTACAAATCACCATGTGGACGCTCGTGAAAATAATGGAGGCCTCGGCAATAATGCAGGTGTGATTTATCGACGAAATTTTGTTGATCGAAAAATGTTGATAGATGATTGAGTAAACATGTTTGATACATAACCGACTACTATATTGCACAATCGAAACAAAATACATCATATATCAGGTAAAATCAGTTAGAAGCCCAATGGTTATGAGTGTATGAAGAAGTTGATCATACAAACGCATAAAAGGTAAACATAATATTATGGATTCAGTATTCCAAGAATATGATGGTATACGAAAATTATAGCTGATTTTCATGGGTAGTACTCAATGCGTTGTCTGGTCTGTTCTTATATATAGATGCTGCAAGGATGACAACCAAGTTGAAAGAACGCAGCCCACTTTTAATTTTCGCTTTAATGATCATGTGTTTTGTTCTTTTCGCCTATTTGACGAAGGTGGATGAAGATATGAACATCCCGAACTTACGAATGCTAGTGAAGGGGATGCAAAAGGTAATGTCAATTGCTAGTACTGTTCACAACTTTACAGTAATGAATGTAAATTACAAAAAATGCAGTATTTTCAAACACAAAGTGTGTTACTAATTGTTGTTTACCCAAATATCTGTATATTTCATATATTTTCCAAAATAAAGAGGAACCATAATACCGAAAATACCCGTTTTGTCATGACCAAAGAGGTCATGACCACACAAGTACCAATACTTCAGCTCAATACACCTTTTGGAATAACACTAGTATCTCTAAGCAGCTAAGGAGTCTTTATCATACCTTACAGATTCAAGATTTGCACCATAACGCAAAGAATGCACTGCACGGCTACAAGGAACCAGAAGGACTGCAACCATGTGGCGAGATTTGCAGTTATGGTGGACACGTTATCGACTCCAAAAACACATTCTACCCTCAGCTAGAGAAAGACGTCAACTGTGCTAACATCATGCAGAGAATGTCCTTTCGAAACCATTCAATCGTATTCCCACCACCAGAGGATCCACCAAAAGAGATGGTTGACGAGTTCACGATGTTTGGCAAGATGCCAATTACCGAGAAATGGTATATCAAGGGTGAGATAAGCGAAGACAAACCTTCCGTCTTTGAGAAAGAACAACTTGACTCATTCGTAGAGAGAGTTAAAAAAGGGGAAAATGTCAACGTTTATTTCAATGGTGATTGCTACCAGGAAATCTTGAAGAAGCACGATAACTTCATTCGGGGAAAGAGCGGGGTAGTTATTGGAACGCAGCTACCTTGGTTGGAAGGTATTTTGTTGGCTTACGATGCAGATTCGGTGACGACGTTGGAATACAGGAATATAACATACAAGAACCTGCCAAAGTTACACGCATACACTCCCTATGATTTTGCGGATAGATACGCAAAGGAAAAGGGGGAAACTACTTTTGACTTTGCTGCCAGTTTCTCCTCACTGGAGCACTCTGGTCTCGGGCGGTATACTGACCCATTGAACCCTTATGGGGATTTGGAGGCGGCTGCCCAGGTTTTCTGCATGGTCAAACCTGGGGGCATGTTTGCTCTAGGTGTTCCTGGACAGAATAAAAGTTTCAATGCCATACATTGGAATGCTCACCGTTTGTATGGTATACTCAGACTTCAACACCTGACTACCAACTGGAAAGTGATTGACTATGCATATTGTGGCTATCACCATATTCTGATATTGGTAAAGCCGATTGAACGATAGTTTCAGATAACATCAGATCTTTCAAATGAACTGTACCATGTGATGAGGTAATAAACACTTCCAATGTTTCGCGTCTTTTCTTCAGCTCAATGACTTTAAAGTGACATTGGGAAAAGGTTATTAGATTTTTAAAAGATTCCCCTTTGTCGTTGATTTCACTGCGAGTTTCTGGTGGAGACCGTGTTGATTTGTTTACATTACTGCTATTCTCGTTGTTTTGTATTCAATGCCTGTAAGTCACGTGATATCATGGTGTGATTTCCGATGGCAAACGAACATAACCTTTTGTTCAATATGAGTAGAACTCCATTCAAAATTCAAATGGCCCAAGTATCATACACTGCGCCTTGATACTAATTGATCGTCCACTAATTGAATGCCATTTAATCCGTCTGTCCCCTTTTAATCCTTATTGAATATAGAAGAAGACGCAGCGGCAGTGTATGATACTTTGGCCACTCAAATCACTCAGGTAACACAAAAGGTGTATGTTTGTTTGCCACCAGAATCATACTGTGACAGCACGTGACTCACAGGCCCCAAATGTTTGATACGAGGGAAACACTAATATTTGGAATCATCTCTGTATGTACATGTAGAGAATTTTCCACTTCCCAAAGATGCAGGAGGAGCATTTCTCCAGACATTAAATTTCCCAGTCATGCCACATCCATATCTTGTTCTGTCATGCTTTATTGGAAAACAAAATATGGGTTAGTTCGCATTAGCATGGGGCAAGTCCTTTGTCACTAATTTGTTCTGACTGAAAATGGTGGAAATTGAAATTTGAGCGTAGAGATTTTGTGGATGCAGAGTGACAGAGAAAGCCAGATAATTTACGAGTAAACATTATATGTAGGTCAAATTTTCCCTAAGGTCTGCGACAATCTGCACCATTATGATGAACGTAAACTTGAGTTGAACATTCAAGGTCATCTCGACATTCTTCAAGTTCAAGGTTAACAAAAGATGCACATGGCATCACATTTGACTTCTCACGTGTTTATAATACAAACCTGAGCTCAAGTGTTCAGTTCAGATGTAGAACCTAAACAGTTGCACAAGGAACACTAATTGGTTATGTACATTCATATAAAAAAGGAGGAAGAGTGGAATAACATGGCCTTTAAGCTCGTAAAAGTTACGAAACCAAACTGATCTTCATGGTCACATGCCAAATATTGCTTTCTATCATTCGCAGTGAGCTAGAGTCACTACCAAGTACATGAAACTGTTAATAACTAATGTCGACATAATTTCAGTGGCAACTTGAGAGTTATTTATGTGTGCTTGTGGGAGCTGTGAATATCCGATTGGCAACTGTTTGGGTGCAATCACTGACAACTGCGTGGTATCACATTGACATAATGTACAATGTGACGAGGGGGAGGTTGAGGGATCAAATCATACAAAAAAAATTATGCAATGTATAAATCACCAGGTGGCTGATTGGGTGCTCGTGAAAACAATGTATGCATCGATCGTAATGCATGTAACAACTTATCAAAATGTTGATAGATGTTTTAACTAAACATGTTTGATTCATAACTGACAACTAGATCGTACTGTCAAAATAAAATACATCATATATCAAGGGAAATTAGTTGGAAACCAATGTGTTATGAATGTTTGAAGACTTAATATATGACCATGCAAACGCATAATAAGTAAACATAGTCTTATGGTGTAGTATTCCAAGCTAGCCATATACTAATATACAAAACCATTACCATTCAATATCTGACTATCCGTCTGATACAAAACTTGCAAGGATGACAGTCAAGTTGATAAGCCGCAACCAAATTTTAATTTTCGTCTTGATGGTCATGTGCTTTGTCGTTTTTGCCTATTTGACGAAGGTGGATAAAGAGATGGCCTTCCCAAAAAACTTACGAATGCTGATGAAGGAGATGCAAAAGGTAATGTCAATTACTGTTGACAGTAGTTAAGGTAAAATGTGTAGTATTTTCAACCACAAACGTGTGTTGCTCATTGCTGTTTACAATAATATATGTTTGTTATAATGTAAACTTCACTCTTTAATATATTTATATTGCCCATAATAAAGAGGAACCACAACACTTGGCTTATCTGTTTGCACTCGACCACACAAGTACCGATAATTCATGTCTGCTGCATTCAGCTCAAACTGTTATCTGAAATAACACTACTATGTCTAGTGAGGCTTTGTCATACCTTACAGATTCAAGGTTTGCACCATAACGCAAAGAATGCACTGCACGGCTACAAGGAACCAGAGGGGCTGCAACCATGTGGGGAGATTTGTAGTTACGGTGGACACGTTATCGACTCGAGAAACGAATTCTTTCCACAGCTTGGGAAAGACGTCGAATGTGCTAACATCATGCAGAGAATGTCCTTCCGAAACCATACAATCGTATACCCACCGCCAGAAGATCCACCAAAAGAGATGGTTGACGAGTTCACGATGTTTGGCAAGATGCCAATTACCAAGAAATGGTACGTCAAGGGTGAGATAAGCGAAGACAAACCTTCCGTCTTTGAGAAAGAACAACTTCAGACATTCGTTGCGAAAGTTAAAAAGGGGGAGAATGTCAACGTTTATCTTAATGGCGCTTGCTACCAGGAAATCTTGAAGAAGCACGATAAATTCATTCAGGGAAAGAGCGGGGTAGTTATTGGTACTTTGATACCCTGGTTGGAAGGTATTTTGTTGGCTTACGATGCAGACTCGGTGACGACGTTGGAATACAGGAATACAACATACAAGAACCTGCCAAAGTTACACGCATACACGCCCTATGATTTTGCGGATAAATATGCAAAGGAACAGGGGGAAATCAGATTTGACTTTGCTGCCAGTTTTTCATCGCTGGAGCACTCTGGTCTCGGGCGGTATACTGACCCATTAAACCCTTATGGGGATTTGGAGGCGGCTGCCCAGGTTTTCTGCATGGTCAAACCAGGTGGCATGTTTGCCCTAGGTGTGCCTGGGAGTCGGAACGAGTCTGATGGGAGCTCAAATGTCATACATTGGAATGCGCATCGTAGGTATGGTATACTCAGACTTCAACACCTGACTGCCAACTGGAAAGTGATTGACTACGCGTATTGTGCCCATCATCATATTCTGATATTGGTGAAGCCAATTGAGTGATAACTACAATTAACTTGATGATTCAAAGTAGCTGTACCATGTAATGGGACAATAAACTCTAGATAATTTTTCTTTTTCATTTCGTCTTTACTTTACCTCCACACCACCAAGAAGGTTTTCAAACATATAAATTCTCACCTCGTTATTTGCGACTCCGGTTAGCAAGTCTGAGTTATTGGGTCAATCATGAACAGAATAGTAATGGGTGCTTCATATGAACAGATTCACGGCATGCCAATTACTTGAAACACACTATTAACTGAAATCCTGTGTGCATGTAGAGGATATGTGTGTGTAGAGATATATATGTAAAGTGTGTGTAGAGATGTTTTGTCTATGGGTTCAAATTGTCAAAATAGCTTCAGATGCACGAATTGAGAAAAAAATTCTTATCAATAGTCTTACAGCAGAGCTTTTTAAAATGGGCATATATGAATCCATATATAGTGGATCTTTTTTCAGTGACCTTGAACTTGAACTCATACTCAAAAGAAATATCATGAAGTCGTCTCCGACATGGATTGTTTAAACTCGCCTATTCATACGATTGCGGGTAGATATAGCTTATGATTTGGGTATGAACATACCAGAACATATGATAGATAGTTCGGATACATTGAACTTGACCTTAGATGACCTTTAGTGGTAACTTCCACGATCACGTCTGACCCAAAATGTGCCTCTACAGACAAAGCGGTTGTAAGCGTAGAAACATAGAAAAAAACTAGCCCAAAGGCTAAGATAGGTTACCGGACAATTTTGGTTTGGCCATGGCAGCATTTGCAGGTAACAGACCTTGAGATTTACCAATCAAGGTTCGCAGTGTGAACATATGACCTTGAGATTTACCAATCAAGGTCATCCGTGTGAACTTCGATGTTACATGTATGTGTGCGGCATTTGATATTCTATATGTTCATAATACAAAGATTTATCTGGGTGGAATCGTTTAGTCCGCTCAGGTCAATATACACATTCCTAGTCAGACATTTGGCACTCAAGGCCATCTGACGTCAAGTTCAAGGTCATCATTAGTTGTGCCATATATGTCTTCCTATATGGTCATAATCCAAACATAAGCTCTATCTACAAGCATTTCATCTATAGAGGCAAATCTGGGCATTTTTTACCCCAAAATGACTGTTTTGACCTTTCAAGGTCATCGAAGGTCAAATTCAAGGTCACCACACAAGTCGCCATATATGACTTCCCATTTGAAAGTGCCAATTTCTAAGCTGTATCTTCAAGTGTTCTATGAGTACACTCCTGACAGCTCCCATTATGAAGGAAAAAAGTGCCGAAAATTGTCCAAGTCCAAAATTATTTTCAAAGGGTGAAATTTTTTTTTGTGCCTAGAAGTGGCCCAAAATGGATAATAATGCGATTTGGGGTGAAAAAATCTTTTTTCGCTGACTCATCAAAAATTCAAAATGGCCTCCACATTGAGACCGGTGATTCAAGGGCAACAAAACTTATACAAATCATGAAGGTACATAAGGGGAATTTTTTGAAACAAAAATCTCAAAACTGATCAGACAGTTTTCGAGAAAAGACAGACAAGGTGCAAATTTGGGCATTTTTCGACCAAAAAGTGGCTGTTTTGACCTTTCAAGGTCATCCAAGGTCAAATTCAAGGTCACCACACAAGTCGCCATATATGACTTCCCATTTGAAAGTGCCAATTTCTAAGCTCTATCTTCAGGCGTTCTAGGAGTACAGTTCTGGCAGCTCCCATTATGAAGGAATAAAGTGCCGAAAATGTTTCTAAGTCCAAAATTTTCTTTCGAAGGGTGAAAATTTTATCTTTTTTTTAGAAATGGCCCAAAATGGATAGTAATGTACGGAGCCCTGAGGTGACATACCAAAAATATTTATTAATCCGTGCACACGGTTTAACAAATACTAATTTGTGGCTACGAAATACTAATTCGTGACCACGAAATACTAATTCCTGCACACGAATTGTTAAATCGTGCACACAGATTACCAGAACTAATCCGTGGGCATAATTTAACAATTCGTGCGCACGATTTAACAATTGGTGGCCACGATTTAACAATTCGTGGGCACAATTTAACAATTCGTGCACACGAATTAGTATTTCGTTGCCATGGATTGGTATAACTAATCCGTGGGCACGATTTATCCATTCGTGGGCACGAATTAGTATATCGTGACCACAAATTAGTATTTTGTGCACACGAAATACTAAATTGTGCCCACGGATTGTTAATTCGTGGCCACGAATTGTTAAATTGTGCGCACGGTTTAATAATTTAATAATTTGTGTCCACGGAATAATAAATCTTTCACTTCAGGGGCTCCGTAGTAATGCGATTTGGGCCGAAAAAATTTTTTTTCGTCGACCCGTTGAAAATTCAAGATGCGATTTGGGGTTAAAAAAATGTTTTTCGCCGACTCGTCAAAAATTCAAAATGGCCGCCATACGCAGACCGGCGATTCAAGGGCAACCAAACTTATACACATCACAGAGGTACATAACGAGAATCTTTTGAAATAAAAATCTCAAATCTGATCAAACATTTTTTGAGAAAATGGCCGCCAAAGTTCAATTTTGACCGTTTTTCGACGAAAATGGCTGCCATTTTGAAAAAATTTAGAAAAAAAAAAAAAAACACCCTTCTCAAATTATTTCAAGGTATTTTTCCCAAATTTTCAGAAAGATTGGACTGTAAACTTTGAAGATAAAAATGTGGACGGACGACGACGACGACGACGGACGCAACGCCACGGCAATAGGTTATCTGACCATAGGTCCGGTAACCTAACTAGACGTCAAGGCCTAAAGATGTCGAAGTCTAAAGTGTTCAAGGCCGTGCAGGCATTTCGATGAAAGATTATTGTTTATAACAACTGACTCAAAACAAAAACTCGAAAAAAAATTCCTTAAGACATAACTCCAACTCAGCAAAAAAAAAAACTTTAGGGCAAGGTCGAAGATCTCCCAACATACCCATAAGTTTGTATAGGACAGTGAGTCTGAAAAAAGCCCTGTTTCGTTCGATGCAGCTCCCGAGATATCGACTGAGCCTAACACAAAAATTAGCTCAAGGACTAAGACAGGTACCGGATAATTTTGGATTCAAGAATGACAGGTGACATATGACCTTGAGATTTACCAATGAGAGTCATCTTCGTAAACTCCAATGTCACCATTAGGTATGCTACATACGACTTTATATAAACATGTATTCATAATACAAACATATAAGCTCTATCAACGAGTATTTTGTCTGTTTTCGTCAAAATCGTCTAAGGTCAAGTTCATGGTCACCAAAAGATGTGCCATATATATGTGACTTCTTATAACCTTATACATGTACACAATTCTAACTTGAATGTGCAAGTTGTTAAGCCTCAGAGGCCAATTTACACATTTCAGACATTCAACACTCAAGGTCATTCGAGGTCAAGCTCAAGGTCATTATCAGGTGTTCCATATATACGACTTCATGTATGTTCATGATGCAAACGCATGCTCTAGCTACAGGCATTTTATCAATAGAGGCAAATTTGGGCATTTTTTAACCCAAAAATCGCTGTTTTGACCTTTCAAGGTTATCGAAAGTCAAATTCAAAGTCACTTCACAAATCACCATACATGTGCATGACTTCCTATTTGAAAGTGCCAATATCTAAGCTTTATTTTCAGACATTCTATGAGTACAATGGTGGCAGCTGCCATTATGAAGAAAAACCATAGGTCCGGTAACCTAAATAGACGTCAAGGCCTAAAGATGTCGAGGTCTAAAGTGTTCAAGGCCTTGCAGGCATTTCGATGAAAGATTTTTTTTTATAACAACTGACTCAAAACAAAAACTCGAAAAAAAATTCCTTAAGACATAACTCCAACTCAGCAAAAAAAAAAACTTTAGGACAAGGTCGAAGATCTCCCAACATACCCATAAGTTTGTATAGGACAGTGAGTCTGAAAAAAGCCCTGTTTCGTTCGATGCAGCTTCCGAGATATCGACTGAGCCTAACACAAAAATTAGCTCAAGGGCTAAGACAGGTACCGGACAATTTTGGATTCAAGAATGACAGGTGACACATGACCTTGAGATTTACCAATGAGAGTCATCTTCGTAAACTCCAATGTCACCATTAGGTATGCTACATACGACTTTATATAAACATGTATTCATAATACAAACATATAAGCTCTATCAAGTCAAATTCAAAGTCACTTCACAAATCACCATACATGTGCATGACTTCCTATTTGAAAGTGCCAATATCTAAGCTTTATTTTCAGACATTCTATGAGTACAATGGTGGCAGCTGACATTATGAAAAAAAAAATCCAAACTTTTTTTCAAAGGCTGAAAACATTGTTTCCTCTAGAAATGGCCCAAAATGAATAGTGCTACAATCTGAACAAAAAATAAATTCCACCGACCTGGTATCAACTGAAAATGGCCGCCACATGGAGACCGGCGATTCAAGGGCAACAAAACTTATACACAGTCAAAGGTATAAAAGAGGATTTTTTAAAACAAAAATCTCAAAACTGATCAGAGAGTTTTTGAGAAAATGGCCGCCAAAGCTCAAAATTGAGCATTTTTCGACGAAAAAAAAATTGGGTCCGTAAACTTAAATAAATAAAAAATAAAATTGTGGACAGACGGACGGATGGACGACGGACGCAACTCGATGGCAAAAGGTTATCGGACTGTAGGTACGGTAACCTAAACATACTGACTCAGTGAAGAAGTTTCAGTTAAAGGCGCCTAAAAATGACGTCCGTTTCGTTCCACAACGCATCATTTCCCAGATATCAACTGAGAATGCTGACTCCGCAAAAAAAAAAAATCAGGTCAAGGTCAATGTTCATCCTGATATACCCCTTCGAAATGTTTGTTCAGTGTCACGAGTTTGAAAATAACGACCGTTTCGCTAACTATGTTGGCCCCGTCCAAGTCATCTCCCGGGAATTTCCACTGTTCCCCGGGCTATTTCCACTGTTCCCTGGGTCAGTGCAGACTCCTCACCGCCCAGACATTCATGTATATTCATGTATAACATTCTATACATACATGTAGCTCAATCTACACCAATCACGACACTGTACATACATGACATCAACACATGACCTTCACCTTACCTCCACCACAGAACATGTGTGCACTGTTCCCGCGCTTGGACCGAGTATATATAGTCTGTTGGATTCCATGGAGAGCGGGCATGTTTCTCTTTGCGTGATCACATAGGGCATTAATATATATGACAGTTATTGAGGGATATATTTGAGTATATTTGATCCCTATACAATACAAGGACTAGCGAGAGTGTGCCATCGACCTAGTGATTTCGTTCTTGAACTTCCTGCTTGAATAAACCGTCGGAGTCCGAGTACATGATTACACAGCGATTTCGTACTATCGATCATCATCAGGGTTAAGGAATCCCGTGAAAACCATCCACAATAATTTAGGACTAATCAATATTGATCGTTCCTTTAACCGCGTTTAGGTGGAATTGTGAATATAGCAGTACACACAAATCATCGCAATAATAACAATAAACGGGATATATTGATGGCTTCACTGCGTGGAAAATCGGCATATTTGTTTTTCACTCAAACAAAAATAACCAATATTCGGTGTTTTGTATGGCAATAAAGGAAAATAAACAATCATAAATACAGTGCTAGTTGAAAAAAAGAAGACGTGAACTCACGGTAAATATGCACAAATTAAAGGACAAATATTCACTATCGGAATTTGTTTTCAAGAGTGGCTATACGTGTATAATAATATAACCAGTACATTACATATTGATAAATTTTATCCGAGATACACGATAAAAGATTTTGGTATGGTTTTCATCACGAGAAATCGTGTCTACGTGAGTCTGGCAATAGTGTTACTTACTGTCATGTATGCAACATTCGTAGCACACGTGGAAGAGGAACTGAGCATTCCCGTACTTCAAAGCTTCCTTAAACAGGTGGGTCGTGTACTGTTCCTGGTACGTGTGCATGTACGAGATTGTGAGTGACGCCAAAGTAGATCATGTAGACCAAATAGACTATAAACAGCAATGTATGTACAGAAGTCAATCCTTGAGTTTTATTGCATACTCTAATTTTTGTTTGTGATGCTATAAATGATATCATGTTGTAACTGTGATAGTTTGAAATTTGGTAGAAGATAACTAAACACGATACCATTCAGCACCACAAAAATATCAGCCAAAGAACGATCATACTTGTACCACGGGTGTGTTAGCTACTAGTACAGATCACGTTCTAGCCTATTGTTAAAGGAGTGAACCGTGGTACAACCTAAATGAGAGAGTATATGGTGCAAACGTTTTGACTAAACATAGTTAAATATATGGTTGTTCATAGCTACCTTCATGTGTTAAGATCATTTAGATAAGGAATAGTATTTTTTTCTATGTTTTTCAGCCGTCAAGGCAGCAGCAACAGCAGCAGCAGCAACAACAACAACAACATGACTCCAGTGGAAATCCACCCGAAATACATCACAGCTACAGCGAACCAGACGGTTTGAAACCTTGCGGGGAAATCTGTAGCTACACGGAACACGTTGTACCCAACAGCAAGCAGGTCTATCCGTTACTGAGGAAAAACATAAACTGTGATAACATTATGCAGAGAATGTCTTTTGACAACTACACAATCCCATTTCCGCCTCCGGAGAAACCACCCAAAGACATGCTTGACGAGTTCACGATGTTTGGCAAGATGCCAATTGCGCAGCAATGGTATGTGAAAACAGAGGCGGGTCTCACTTCTGGAGAGATCGGAATCAAAGTCAATCAGACTGAGATGCAACGATACATCGATAAGATAGAAAACGACCAGAACGTGAATATTTACATCAATGGCAAATGCGTACAGGATATGTTGAGGAACTATACGCATGAAATCGAAGGTAAAAGAACTGTGGTCATCGGAACCCAGACTCCTTGGGTCGAGGCAATTCTTATGGCCTACGGCGCAGGGCTTATCACGACTTTAGAATACAGAGAAATAACTTATAAAGACATGCCCAGACTAGAAGCATACACCCCTTATGAGTTTGCTAGGAAGTATGCTGCTGGGGAAACAGTACAGTACGACTTGGCTGCCAGTTTTTCCTCCGTGGAACACTCCGGTCTTGGACGGTATACAGATCCCTTGAACCCTTATGGAGATTTGGAGGCGGTGGCTCAAGTTTGGTGCATGATGAAACCAGGGGGAATTTTCGTCCTGGGTGTCCCAGGATGGACTAATCAACCCGAAGAGAACTTTATCGCATGGAATGCCCATAGATGGTACGGCTATGAGAGACTTCAGCATCTGACTGCTAATTGGAAAGTACTGGACATTGTAGGATGTGCTCAACACCACTTGATCGCTCTGAGCAAACTAAGTGATTGACCATATCAGTGACACTAAATCTTATTAGGGGGTTGTAGAATAAATCATTTGATCTAATTTTAATTACAGTGATAACGTGCATTTGAACTGGACAACACAAAAAGTCGAATGAAAGATCGCATAATATAATATATATCGTAGGTCAATTTCAAGGTCATTCAAAGACCAAGCATATTGAATTATGACTCCTCAGATGTTCAGAATCTAAACCTAAGCTCTATATCCAGTAGTTGCGTCCCTAAAGACTAAGTCATACATTCTGTACTGAAGGTATCCTGGTACTGGAGTACTCGCGATCAGCTTAGATAAAGGCCGAGGTCACCAAAAGATGCTTCTTATATGACTTTTATGTGCTCATGATACAAATAAATGTTCTATCTTCAAGATCACCTCATATATTGTGTGGTTGACATAATCTTGGTAACGAGCACTCGGTTCAAGTCCAAGGTCACCTAGAGACCCACCTGATATGACTCCACACTCCATGAATGCTAAAGGTATGTGTGTACTGAAGGTTAGCTCCAGTCAAGTACATCCCCAAAAACACTGAATGTTTGTAATAATAATTTATTAGACTCTGTCTACAAACGTTTGTCTGCAGAGGCAAATTTACACAAATTTTAAGTCTATGTTTTAGGCCTTCAATAGAATGATTCAGAGCATTTGTTATATACAAATTAAACAGTCCGAAATGTCATCGGGCTTTTTGAGTGATTCAAGGCATTTTTTCTTCAAACATCTTGTAGATGGCCTGAAATTTCATGCTTGTGCGAAACTAGAGGAGAATTTGTCTTGTTTTCCAAAGCAATAAAAAACCTAAGCCCACGGGACCTGTACCTTACCGGCTAGCCAGTAGGTGATCCTACCGATCGTCTGGTAACTACAAGGTCACAAGTATATTCAGCAGAATCATTTCCTATATGTCCACAATTGATTCATGAGCTGTAAAGTTGACAAGTGAGATATGCGCCATTTTGTGCTCTGACCTCGAAAATGAGATCAAAGGTCATAGCGAGACATTAGCCATTTTGTGCTTTGACCTTGAAAATTGAATCAAAGGTCAAATTCAAGGTCATCAGAATATTCACCATATATCATTTCCTATATGTCCACAATTGATTCGAAGTCTCTAATCTCAATATTACGAGAGATATCAGGAACATTGTGACCCATTGTAAAGCATAGGAGAATTTAACATGGGGAAGTCCTATTTGAGCCCCGTGGAAAACATCAAAATGGCCGCCACACGCAGACCGGCGATTCAAGAGCATCGAAACTCATATACATTATAATGATATATGAGGGGAACATTTTGAGACCAAAATCTCAAAACTGATCACACAGTTTTTGAGAAAATAATTTTTGAAGTTGAAAACAAGCAAAAATAGCCATTCTCGGCATAACAATGGCCGCCAAAACTGCATAAACGATTCAATAAAAAAAATTTAAAAAAAGTCTGGGGGTATTGACCCATCACATATTCACACAAATTTATGGGCAAATTCATTAGCCTGAAAAAAAGATGAAAAATGTTAACAGATGATGCGGCAGACGACGATGAGGGACGAAAAACCACGACAATAGCTTATCAGCCCAACTGGGCCGGTAAGCTAAAAATATGAAAAATACCTCCCTCTTAAAATGATTTTTTTTAGTATTTATATACCAAAAAAACGCCATCATAAAAATTAGCCCAAGGGCTAAGAAAGGTTACTGGACAATGTATATTTTAGATATTAGCCTTTTGTCCCATGACCTTGAAAATAAGGTAGTTGGTCAATTCGAGGTCACGAGAACATTCTGCCCATATCATTTCTAGCATGTCCACAATTGATTCCTAAGCTGTAAAGTCGATATTTAGTGAGATATTAGCCATTCTGTGATCTGACCTTGAAAATGAGGTCAAAGGTCAAGTTCAAGGTCATGAAAATATTCAGCATATATCATTTCCAATATGTTCGCAATTGACTCCTAAGCTGTAAAGTCCCTAACAAATGAGATATTAACTTTGTTTGTTCTCTGCCCTTGAAAATGAGGTCAAAGTCAAATTCAAGGTCACCAAAATATTCAGTTTATATCATTCCCTATATGTCCACTATGGATTCCTGAACTGTAGAGTCGAAAATGAGCAGGATATTACTCATTTTGTTCTCTGACCTTGAAAATAAGGTCAAAGGTCAAATTCAAGGTCACCAGAATATTCAACATTATATCTTTTCCTATATGTTCACAATTGATTGCTAAGCTGTAAAGTCAATAATAGGCGAGATATTAGCCATTTAGTGCTCTGACCTTGAAAATGAGGTCTAAGGTCGAATTCAACGTCATGACAATATTCAGCATGTATCATTTCCTATGGGTCCACAATTGATTCCTAAGCTGTAAAGTCAATAATGAATGAGATATTAGCCATTTTGTGCTCTGACCTTGAAAATGAGGTCATAGGTCAAATTCAAGATCATGAGAATATTTCCTATATGCGCACAATTGATTCCTAAGCTGTGAAGTCGATAATAAGCGAGAGATTGGCCATTTTGTACTATGACCTTGAAAATAAGGTCAAAGGTCAAATTCAAGGTCATCAGAATATTCGGCGTAATTCATTTCCTATATGTCCACAATTGATTCCTAAGCTGTAAAGTCGATAATAAGCGAGATATTGGCCATTTTGTACGATGACCTTGAAAATAAGGTCAAAGGTCAAATTCAAGGCATCAGAATATTCGGTGTATATCATTTCCTATATGTCCACAATTGATTCCTAAGCTGTAAAATCAAAAAGAGGTCAAAGGTCAAGTGAGATGTTGGACATTTCGTCCTGTGACCTTGAAAATGGGGTCAAAGGTCAGATTCAAGGTCATCATAATATTCGGCATATATCATTTCCTATATGTCCACAATTGATTCCTGAGCTGTAAAGTCAATAATAAGTGAGATAATAGACATTTTGTGCTCTGACCTTGGAACCGAGGTCAGAGGTCAAATTCAAGGTCACGAGAATATTCGGCGTAAATCATTTCATATATGTCCACAATTGATTCCTAAGCTGTAAAGTCGATAATAAGTGAGATATTGGCCATTTTGTACTATGACCTTGAAAATTAGGTCAAAGGTCAAATTCAAGGCATCAGAATATTCGGTGTATATCATTTCCTATATGTCCACAATTGATTCCTAAGCTGTAAAATCAAAATGAGGTCAAAGGTCAAGTGAGATGTTAGACATTTTGTCCTGTGACCTTGAAAATTGGGTCAAAGGTCAGATACAAGGTCATCATAATATTCGGTGTATATCATTTCCTATATGTCCACAATTGATTCCTAAGCTGTAAAGTCAATAATAAGTGAGATAATAGACATTTTGTGCTCTGACCTTGGAACCGAGGTCAGAGGTCAAATTCAAGGTCACGAGAATATTCAGCATATATCATTCCCTATATGTCCACAATTGATTCCTAGTCTCTAATCTCAATATTAAGTGAGATATTAGGCCTAATGTGTCCCATTATAAAGCATAGGAGAATTTAACATGGGAAAGTCCCACTTGGGCCGAGTTTGGGCCCAAAATGGTCCACTTCGAGCGATTCAAGGGCAACGAAATTTATACATGTCACAGGGGTACATATGAGGAGTGTTATGCATCAATAAGAATAAAGTTACTGAACAGATTTTGAGAAAACGATCGTCAAAGTCCAAAATTGGCCATTTTTCGTCGAAAACGGCCGCCATTTCGAAAAAAATTAGAAAATCAGAAAACTAAAAAAAATTTTCTGGAAATATTTGTAGGTATTTTTGTGCAAAATTTCACAAAGATTCGACCATAAACTTTAAAGATAAAAATGTGAATGGACGACGGACGGATGGACGGCTAGACGGACGGACGGAGGGATGGACGGACGAACGGCGGACGCAACGCCACGCGAATAGGTTATCGGACCATAGGTCCGGTAACCTAATTAACGATAAGAACGTGGATGGACGATCACGATAGTCCCAATACCATACATTCCATTAATCACATAAAAACTATGAACTCTGGCTATGAAATCATATGGTATCAGATTTCATTCAAACAGCAAACTGTTTGCTCTACAATAGTTCCCAATACCGTAAAAGGGCGGAAAAAGAATTTGGCGGTCGTGAGCCTCGCATTATTTGGCGGAGATTTAACTTGGCGGTTTTCCCCCTACCGTCAAAACAGCCAAATAAATCATCCCCCAAAATTAATCTTCTTACAGTATATTAGGTGGTACGTGTATTTGGTCTGCATGCAAAGTTAGATAATCCTTATACCAAGTCCAGAAATTCATACTGAAACTTTCCCCGGGATAAATGCAAATTCAAGTTGTTATCTTCCAGAAACCAATATATATCCTTGAATAAAATTCTGCTGAAACCATAAACAAGCAAAAAAGACTACAACTCTACCAGTTTCTCATGCATAAATAACTTTATTGACCAGTATATAAAACAATATTCCCAAAAAAGAATACATGTACAAAAATTCATTATTTGTCACTAGAAATCTACATTTTCATGCACCATCAGATATTCTTTGTTCACACAAGAAATGCTACAGACAATCAACAAGCAAGAGCACTCTATACAATAGAATCCTAGTGTCTACTTTTCCATGAAATAAATAAATTACAACTCGTACACCAATGTCATCATTCATTATTTAATAATCTCTACGTTGGGCCAATGTGGTCTAATAAACATACATTTCAGACTCTATCATATCACATCAAGTATTCGCAGTTCAAATTATGCTCAAATGCGAATGTTTTATGGATGATGCAACTTTCTTCAAATGGTATCAACATAAAACATATCTGAGTATAAAACAATCATATCAACTTTGTTGGTTCAGAATGTTCAAATACCTATTAACATGAATTATCCACAATCAGAATTGTTACAGTTGTGTATTTAACCACGTAAGACTGACTTAACAAATTTTGATCTGATTTCAGTTACCTACATTAACTTCTTTCCTCTAACAAGAGCTAATTATTTGAAACAAAAAACTTAAATACAGAACTCAGCTTTGCCTTGAAGTGATAAAATGTGACAATGCACTGACCAGAGCCCATGTTAACATCTACATGATGTATATAATTACAATACAACCATGTGTCAAATCTCATGAAATTATCGCAATACCTCCACGGTACATACACCTACATGTTCCCAAGCTCCATCCATCTCCCGATGGTGGCTACTTCTCAATACCGTGACTAACAGACAGAAAAATCTTTGTTCAAGGGTGATTGGCTGTCACCGGTCGATGACATGGTCCCAAAATACGGTCCATGTATATGATGTAAGTACTGTAAAGCCCTTAAATTTTCGAGAACATCAACACATGATCAAATTTCGCTATTGAGAAAAATTCGCAAAAGTTAATGTCCGCAAAATAATGTAAATTACGTTACACTAAATCATTGGCAATATTTATTGTAGATCTTCATTTCGCCAAATTAAATGTCCGCGTATGAGTAGGAATGACAAATCTGTAAAATTAACTGTTCGCGAAAATTAAGTGCTTCACAGTATTTGATTTACATAAAATATCATGACAGAATGAAAATATTACAAAATTATTAATAATACAAAGAAAGACATCTACGGTAATTTCCCCAGCAGTTAAAGGGGAAAAACAAGTGAAAGAAACTGAGATTGCTGGGATTGAACGCATTATCCAAGATGCACCAATCTAAACTATTCACAGGAGTATCTAGAATGAACTTCACAACTGAAAGAATACTAAATCTTACAAATTACAAATTTACAGTGCACAATCACACATTAAGAATGCTGAATACACTTTTAATACCTAAATCAAGTTAACATTTTGAATACTACCAGTAGTGGTGGTTTGATAGTATATCGTATTTGTAACATTTTGAGCAGAAACATCCACAGTAATTATCAATATGAATAGCAGGTACTTTGGCAAGAACACAAAGGCACTTGAATACCCATGGATATCTGGTTGAACACATACACGTATAACCCACAGCAACTAGATCTATGTGGGTGCGAATATTTTCAATTTTAAAATAGCAAAATGTAGTGCTCATGACACACCAAAACAAACAATTTTTAATACCACATTGGTAAATAGAACACATTTGGATGGCAGTAACATCATTGGTATGACCTTGTGAGTTGAATAGTCTTGGTAGATTACAGACGAGATGAGCAAGTGACATCCAAGGTTATCGGTGGCGGAAGACGGTAGGTGGGTGATTCTACACTTGGACTTGACAGGCTTGCTGACTCGCTCAAATTCAGCGAAGAGTAATCACTAGATGAACTTGGCTTGTTGCTTGGCAGACTAGTCTTGTCCAGTTCAATACTTTCAACAGTAATCGGTGATGGTAAATGATAGGGCGGTGGACTTCTTCGGTTCTGCATTGTTCGAGGACGGACGGGGGTTTCAATGAATGCAGGATTGTCGAAAACGGCAAAGGTGGCATCTGAATCGAGGATAACAGGTCTCCCAGGCTTCCTCAGACGGTCTTTATAGTCCATCTCACCTTCCATGTAGACAGGTTTCCTTGGCAAGGTGTAAACTTGCTTATCTTCTTTTGCAGCGATATCTATGCTTCGCTTCTGTATGCAACACAAAATCACGGCCGCCATTTTATCATGCACATTTCTGAATTCCCAAAACTGCATGAGCGAAATCACTGACCAATAGAATTTATGGATATACTGGAATCATTGTTGAATAGATTCAGTTTAGTGCTGTGACTCCCTGTGCTATTGCTGATCAAGCGTATCATTTTTTTGTGATACACATTCCGGTTCCAAACAAATCCTCAATCTGAATAATTAAATGCGCAATTTGGTCTGCTTTTTTGCTAACTCAGCATAAGAGTTCAGGCTTCAGCATTTGTGGCATCCTGCATTGTTCGGGAATCGTCCATTCAGTGATTTTGAAGCAAGCTTTTGGTGTGGAGCACTGAAAAGAAAAAGAAGGTACATGTATTAGACCGCATGCACACTGAGACTAAACTGATTAATTAAGTTTTAATTATTGCTTTATTTGAGACGGAAGAAGTCCTAAGAATAACCAGACACAGAACCCTCTACTACCAGCCATCTGTCCTAACCTCGCCACAAAATTTGCCAATTCAATAAGAGCTCAGAAGCTTGTTTTGTAGAAAACAAACTACTGGAACAAAGATTTTATATCATTCTCGATTTAACCCTGCTAGATCTAGCTGAACATGTATTCCCGATCGAAATTTTGGATGGTTCCCTGCCTTTGGCAGCTTGGAATATGCTTACGAGAGTTAGTCTCAATTGATGATCGAACTGGAAGGTTCCATTTGCATTACAAGGTTTGAAAACACCATTTCACGAATTTTTTAATGTGGAGTCTGGAGAACTCAGGTCGGATGGCTCGCCTGATTATCCTAGTCGGCCTAGCCCTTGGTGCTGTACTCGTCCAAATCCGATATCTAGAGTAGGTGGAGCCACCGCCCAGGGCTATGTCTAGATCTTTCTATGGGAAAAGCTTTACATTTGAACTGTCACCCACTCTCATATACACCATTCAAATTTCCTGGTAATTTTTGCACAAGGATTTCATTGCCTATAGTGAATGTCAGTTTTAATAAGGTGCTACGAATGTACCCATGGAACCTCCCGAATGTACCCTTGACATGTACCCATGCACCTATACTCTGATTTTTTTAACTCGTTTACACCGTTTTTTGTCTTCAGTTCAGTCAAGTTAATTCGAGCGAACTATTTAACTGAATATTGGATATCTGTGATACAAACGGCAATTAATTTACACAAACCTGCCTTCCGGAACGCTATCTGTTTCTTTCAAAACACAAAAGTTATATTTAAGCGAGGATTTGCTTGAACCATGGGCGCCGACATATTGCTTGGTTCTCGACAACTGATGACGGAATCCAAATGGACAAGTTCAAACTAGACGCTTCCGGTCGCCTACGACCGCTTGGGTGTATCCCCCGTAGCCCTATCATCTCTGTTGGCCCAAATATATCACTGTCAAGTATGAAAAACTAGACATTAAAGCCTATAGGCTTTGTGGCATCCCCCATTTTGTTCTTATCATTTCAAATGGTCATACTGGACTGAGAAAAAAGGATACATAGGCCATTGTATGTGGGTAAGAGTGAGAGCTCATCAGACAGTTTCTTACCAGAACTGCTTTTTATCATCTTGACAACTTGGCCCACCAGACATTTGCCACCCCAAATGAATGGACAATTACCCAGCCAATATTATTCAGCGTACTAGTATATTTAATCAGAATGTTCGTGATATTTTTCAGGTGCTCCTGTCAAATATAAAATGATACGTGACTAAAAGAATGCTGTGTCATCTTGGCCAATTTTGTGATTTCAAAACTTGTACAATACTGCGGAATTTTCGCATTCATATTATAACCAAAGCCAAACATTTGCCAGCTAACTAAAACAATGATGATTTGGTCATTGCATGTGAAATAGAGTTGAATAACAAAACATTCAAACAATACATGTTTGTACAATATAAATGCAGACAGGGCAAATCATCCCCCAAGCATGTTGTGTCATGTGTGTTGGCTTATTAACCAACTATTGTATTCTGTGGGATGTAACTTCATTCTTTTACCATGTACACACACTAGTAAACCAGGCTTTGGAGGGGGGAGTGAGGGATAATGCATGGATATGAGCCTAGGGTCATGTTGGACATGCTAGCTGTATCACTTGTCAGGCATGACTGAGCAGGGCTGGCTGAGAGGGGTGGAGCCTATTTCTGAGCTGGACAGACTGGCTGATCTTGTAAGGCATGACCGAGCAGGGCTGGCTGAGAGGGGCAGAGCCCATTGCTGTGCTGGACAGACTGGCTGATCTCCTGCACTGGCTGAGAGGGCAGAGCCTAGCCTCATGCTGGACATGCAGGCTGCAGTCAGTGAATACAGTAGCATGGCTCAGTTACAGTATTACATCTGCATGGATGCAGGCGAGGGAAAAATTCTAAGTCCAAAAAAAAAAAAAATGCACCTACAAAATTTTTTTTCCTCTGAAAATTGCCTGAATCAAATTATGACATTGACAGGAATCGCCCGATTTTTTTTTCCAAAATGGCCGCTGGCGGCCATCTTGGATTTCGGATCTCGACGAAAAACAATAGGGGTTAGAAGCAAAGTATTTCGGATGAGCTGTGAAAATTTCGGAAAGATAGATCGAGGCGTTCAAGAGTTATGATCCGGAAACCAAACGGCGGAAGAAAAAAAAAAAAAAAAAAAGAAGAAGAAAAAAAAAAAAAAAAAACAGACAAAAACATAAGGCCTCCCGATTTTCAATCGGGATGCCTAACTAGAGCAAGGGCTAAAAAAGATTACCAGAGAAATGTTAAATCTCAAGTCACAACTGTTTTCTTTTCCCCACCAAAATTGCTGCACTGATTTTCCGAGGTTATTGAAGGTCAAATTCAAAATCACCACTAAAATCTCTTTATATGAATTTCCATTCGACATGTTTGATAAAATAACGAAAATACAGATAGATCAATCTTTTCACCTATTTATATTTCAACTCAGAATATTTTACAAACTTGGTTCCAAGTTGAAATTCAAAGTAAAATTTGACCAAAAATGCATTTCAAGATGACGAAATTGGAGCCAGATTGAACTTCTCACCATAAGTTATATTTCGATTCATAATACATGTATGTGCCAAACATGGTTTCAAGTTGAAATTCAAAGAAAAAGTTAATCAAAACTGCATTTCAAGATGACAAAATTGTAGCCAGATCAAACTTTTCGTCATGAGTTATATTTTAACTCATAATACCTGCCCAACTTGATTTCAAGTTGAAATTCCAACTAAAAGTTGACCAAAACTGCATTTCAAGATGATGAAATTAGAGCCAGATCAAACTTTTCGCCATAATATGTGCCAAACTTGGTATTAAGTTGAAATTCAATATAAAAGTTGACCAAAACTGCATTTCAAGATGACGAAATTGGAGCCAGATAGAACATTTCGTCATAAGTTATATTTTAACTCATAATATGTGCCAAACTTGGTATCAAGTTGAAATTCAAGCTAAAAGTTTACCAAAACTGCATTTCAAGATGAAGAAATTGGAGCCAGATCGAACTTTTCATCATAAATTATATTTTAACTCATAATATGTGCCGAACTTATATTGAAATTCAATATAAAAGTTGACCAAAACTGCATTTCAAGATGACGAAATTGGAGCCAGATAGAACATTTCGTCATAAGTTATATTTTAACTCATAATATGTGCCAAACTTGGTATCAAGTTGAAATTCAAGCTAAAAGTTTACCAAAACTGCATTTCAAGATGAAGAAATTGGAGCCAGATCGAACTTTTCATCATAAATTATATTTTAACTCATAATATGTGCCGAACTTGGTTTCAAGTTGAAAGCCAAACTAAAAATTGACCAAAACTGCATTTCAAGATGACGAAAATGGAGCCAGATCAAACTTTTCACCATAAGTTATATTTCGACTTATAATATGTGCCAAACATGCTTTCAAGTTGAAATTCAAAGTAAAAGTTGACCAAAACTGCATTTCAAGATGACGAAATTGAAGCCAGATCGAATTTTTCACCATAAGTTATATTTAAACTCATAATTTGTGCCAAACATGGTCTCAAGTTGAAATTCAAAGTAACAGTTGATCAATGTTTTCATAAAAAGCTATTGTGATCAATAATAGACTTAACTAGCAAAAAAATAATGTTAACTTATTTGGTCACAGCCATAAAATCTCTACTGGACAAAGCCTTCACCTTGTTGAGCCCAATAATAAATTTTTCTTGTCTTAACTATTTTCATTGTGGTCAATAATAGACTTAACATGTAAAAATAAAGTTAACTTATTCGGTTACACCCAGAAATTTCTACCGGACAAAACCTCAACCTTGTTGAGCTCAATAATAATTGTTTCTCATCTTAACTATTTTTATTGAGGTCAATAATAGACTTAACTAGCAAAAAAAATGTTAACTTATTCAGTACACCCATGAAATCTGTACTGGACATACTTTCACCTTGTTGAGCTTAATAAATATTTCTTGTCTTAACTATTTTTATTGTGGTCAATAATAGACTAAACTAGTAAAAATAATGTTAACTTATTCAGTACACCCATGAAATCTGTACTGGACATACTTTCACCTTGTTGAGCTTAATAATAAATATTTCTCATATTAACTATTTTTATTGTGGTCGATAATAGACTTAACTAATTTTATTGTGGTCAATAATAGACTTAACTAGTGAAAATAATGTTAACTTATTCGGTTACACCAATGAAATTTGTACTGGACAAAACCTTCACCTTGTTGAGCTTAATAATAATTGTTTCTCGTCTTAACTATTTTTATTGTGGACAATAATAGACTTAACTAGTAAAACTAATGTTAACTTATTCAGTAATATTGTCCTGTTTTCACTGAAAACTTCAGTTCTCCATTCTGAACAAGAAACCAGTGTCAATACCTTCCATTGTACAGGGTATTGGAATGATGGTACATGTCAAAATGGATATTTCAAAATTCTGTAATAAGTTAGGCTGTTAACATATTAATATTTACATGATCATTCTAAAAAATGATTGGTTTCGTGTGACAGCCCTTCCCAACAACACTTCCAAATATTATCGAGATTCGTCAAAAATTGCCATCTGTAGAGCGTTCACAAGCCATGTGTCTCAAACAGGCTGTTTTCAATGCAAAATGTGTCCCCAAACGACCAATTCAGTTGCCATGGCAACCAAAATCGATTGGTGTCGGGATCTTACCATAATATATGTGCCTGCAAAAAATAATGGTGATCGAGTGAGAATTGCGGCCTGTAGCGCGTTCACAAGCCATGTGTCTCAAACAGGCTGTTTTCAATGCAAAATGTGTCCCCAAACGACCAATTCAGTTGCCACGGCAACCAAAATCGATTGGTGTCGGGATCTTACCATTATATATGTGCCTGCAAAAAATAATGGTGATCGTGTGAGAATTGCAGCCTGTAGCGCGTTCACAAGAAAATCTCTGCGGACACGGACGACGAAGCCAAATCCATAGTATCCGCCGAACTTTGTTCGGGGGATACAATTAGTCATAATAGGGGGATCGGGTTGTCAGTTGTCGTCGAGGTGCCTGCACGTGCGAGTAATTTCGAATCAGTTTACCTGCGTGGGCGGTCCCGAATCCTAACCCTCGCCCCTATTCAAATAATCAGAACAGAATCGCCCATCACGTGCCAAAGGAAAACAATATTTGTTGACATGCAAACGACAGGATTTCAGGGGAAATTTATCATTGCAGTAGATTGCTAACTCTCACAGTTCCATGAGCAGATGTCTGTAAGTTTGCAGAAGAATACCGTTTGATCTCCAGGTGAAGTATGCCAAGTTACAATACGATACCATAAAACATCGCAAAAATATTGGCAAAAAACGGGGTAAACGAGTTAGAAAAATCAGAGTATAACTTTCAACATTGAATATATATTTATAAACTCCTATTATCGCCCGCCGAACTAGCATTGATGTTTTATTTACCTGTCTCAACAAAGACTACTCTCACATTGTAGTTTAAACATCGACACGATCAGCTCACTGGTTAGGGCACGGCAAACAACATCACTGAAGTCAAAAAGTAGTAATTTCTCCTTAAAAACTAAATTTAATTTCGAAAACGGCGACTTTGTGCGCCCTCAAACTTTTGACATCGCTGCTGCCACCTAGCGAATGGTTTTCGGCCAGAAAGTAGCATTAGAAACATTTCTGAGTTTGACGGCGGAGGACAAACATTACTATGGAACGGCGGTCACACCTCGGCTGCGCTTTTTGTGGACTGGCTGAAGTTCAGGTGAACGGTTGATTGATTAGACCTTAACTGTTTGTTTTAATACCGTCTGTTGACCTCATGATTTTGACACGCCAGTAAGCGTGACATGAAGATATTGATAACTGATAATTGATAACACAATGCTTTTTCAAGGATGAACATTTATTCATTGCCGCGAATTTCATAACCAAAAATATCAATTACAAAATGTACATATATATAAAATCCTCAGACAATAACATGCTGTAGCTTATAGAAATCATAAAATACTAATACCACTAAAACTACAAGTTAACCAGAGTCTTTCACTACAAGTTAACCAGAGTCTTTCACTACTCGGATTCCCAAGGGCGAGGGCGAACAGGGCGATTACAGACTACATTCGTGAGCCATGATGACTTGTCGTATGATTTGGTACGTTCAGGGGCTGCTTTATATACAGTCCGGCTCAGTGTGAATTCATCACGGTTACGAATCTAAATCTGCTACATGGTACTTTGATGAATGCAGTGTGACTTCTTTCGTGACATCCCCGCTTACAAATTGCATTTGTTGATAATTAATCCGCTCAGATCTATTTTATTAATTACTTTCATAAAGGCCTACAGTTTCACAGCTTTGGGATATTCTACACCACCGTACATGGTGGCTTCGCAGTTTATGCATGGTTAACCATTGGCGCGGGTGGCTTCCCAACAGTTGATGGATATAATGCTTTGTATGGGTGGCTTCTTCCCAGTTAATGGCAATTACCGTGTATTTCAATCTAAATTTCCATCAACATCTAATTTAAATATTCGAATGAATATACGTGGTGAATATGTCAGGTCTTGAAATTGACCGTATGTGTTTATGAACTTTTTTCTATGATATTAATTTTTATTCTAAATACGTGGTTGAATGCTCTTCCATTTTTCTTTAATCGATCGCAATGTTTTTCATTTTTGTTTCTTATAGATAGTTTAATATATTTTCTATGTTTTCTGTAGACGTCGTTAATATCTCAATTTGTGCCGAATTGTATAGCATGCACAAAATACTACATAAAGTATAACAACCTAGACTGACAAAAACACGACAAGTTGAATAATTCAAGAAGTTCTTTATTTCAATTAATGGCAACACAGTACTATTTTCATGCAATCAGCATTATTTGATACAGCTAATTTGAATGGTGGGTCGACGACATCGATACTAGCAACGATGGCGTCATGGTTTTCTGCAGTGTCCATCTGGTTAGATCCTGGTATTCTCTGTTTACGCTCCAACATCAACCAGGACAATCCACGCAGATCTGCAAATAAAATGGAGTATATCAGACTAAAGGCAATGAGGTTACAACACGCAAGCGATTATTTACTCTGGCTGCGTGTTAGTCTTTTATCTAGCTCACAGGCGGCCGCACCCCGGCTCCGACAGGCGGCCGCACCCCGGCTATAACACGGGGGCCGCAGCCCGGCGGCGGCCGGAGCCCGTATACCCCATGGAGGACACTTCTTAAAAACACATACAATGTTCTTATTCTTTATATATTTGCGATGCTGAATGACATCGTGTCATAACTTCGTATAGACCCTACTTCACTCCAAGGAGTGAAGCGGCAATTTTTCACCGAATTTCAATTTTTTTGCTAATTTTCTTGGGGGCTTTAACGTAGTCCGCTACAAACAGGGAGGTAATGAAAAGTCAAAAATCAAAAGTTATATCTTGAATATTATCTCTTCAAATTAAAATATTTTATAGAGTAACTGATCAGCATTCTAATACTGAAAATAAAATAGGGGGTCACCGTGCTGGTTTCTTCGACATATTTGATCAAAAATCATAAACATTTACTAAAATGACTTGATTCATGGTATTTTTACACATTTTTTTGCCCATATTCACATCTTGCATCTTGTTTTCCAAGAGAACGGATACGGTAACCCCATATTTTCTTTTCAGTTTTAGGATGCTGATCATTTACTCTATAAAATATGTCATTTTGGAGATCTAATTCTTGTTAATACAGTCATTTATTTCGAAAAACTCTTTGACCCCCTCCCCTCGCTGTTTGGAGCGGACTACCTTAAAGCCCATATTAACAGATTAACCTTATAAAATTGAGTTCATGTGCTTTGAAAATAGTTCGTAACATGTATTATGATGTACGTGCCTTTTCTGCCACATGTTTGTATTATAACTGAAATTGTAAAGCCAATTAGAAGCTATTAGAGCATACTTTTTATAAGAGGCTATGTCATGCACTGTTTTGCAAGTATGGTCATTCAACATCGAGATATAAATGGTTATGGACTTTATTAGAATTTGTTACTTTGTTTTGCAAACATATGTGTAATGTTTAAATATACAAGGTATATCCGATTTATAATTTATCGATTATATGTGGCGATTTTGCCCAAAGATCGCGGCAGGTGGTTCTTTGTTAAACACTCTTGTTTTACGACCTTTGTTTTGGATGCTTCTGTTCGAAGCACGCGCTGCCTAGCAACGCCCTCCAACTCTCTCTCTCAGTAAGTTATAACAATGGTCTTACGTCATCTCCTTCGTTTCTCATGCTCTGGGGTATAAATACTCTGCAGGCGTGTTGTTCTGTGAAGTTGTCTCATAGCAAGGTGAGAGAGACGACAGAGGGCTCGGCCATGAGCTCTACGTCCTCGCTCCGTGGCTAAGGCCCTCGTGGGCCCCTGGGGACAATTTCAATAGGGGGCCCGGGTGGGGAAGACCTTGATGACTCGGGGGTGTACGCCCTTTGGATCACCGGTCTCCCACCCTGGATGGTGCGACACAGGCTCTGGTGGACTGTCGGGCTGTCCGGGGTTCCATCCCCCGTGGCGGACCGCGGCGAGCCAGCCTTACAGTTAACACCGAGGTGATGATCCTGTATCTGAGTGGTGTCCGCATCTTTGGGCTTGCTGGGCGGGCTGCTACCTGGTTATCGTTCTGCTGATAGAGTAGGCACTGCGGTGACCCTCGGTGAGCGGACTATCCGCTAAGATTTGAGGATAGTGCGCGCGTCCGACGTGATCCGCGGTGAGAGGACTATCCTCGAGGATCCCGGATAGTGGACGACGTTGAAACTTTACATTGGTGCTGTGACCAGGATCAGTCTGACGGAGCTCCATCGCAGCCTAACGTCGCAGTGTTTTTTCTCCCATGTCCCTGTGGACCTCTTGCCTCCTCCGGGACACTTAGTGAAGCGAAATAATGAGTAAGAAAGAAACTGATAGAATTGCTGACCAGACCCGGTCGCATGACGGCCGTGAGTCGGCTATAGCCAGAGACGTCCGGACGACCCCCCAGACCAGACCCAGTGTGTGGAGTCAACTCCGGCGTCTTCGACTCCGTCTCTGGACGTGGGGTCGAGCCCTGAGGGGCCGCAACAGTCGTAGCCTTCGAGGCCGAGCCTCGAAGAGTTAGGTGCGGTGGGCGTAGCAGGAAACGGCTCTACTCCGTACATGCCCTTGCCCGGATGGCCTCCTCGGCCGGCGCTCTCCCGCGGGATGTCTCCGGACATCCGGAATCGAGTGCCGGTCACCGCGGTCGACTCCAGCCTGATGGACAGATTGTTCTGGCTACCAACGCCGGCAGGGCGGACTCCTTCGCGAGTCCCCGGCCCGGACGCCAGACGGTCTGTGCAGGGCGTGATGGACCATCTGACCAACACCTTGAATGAGTTGGCCCCCTTAGGGCGCTACGACCGCGCCCGGTTGCCTCACCAGGGGCGACCAGATCGACGGAACCGCTCCCCCTCACCGAGTCCACAGAGCCTTTCGGGGCCCTTATCGGAGAGGGAGCAGCGACTGATCTCCATCGCGCTTGACCAGTATAAGCGGAGTCAGCCTGCTATGTTGAGCGTGGATCCGACGATCCCATACAGTCCGGGGATGACTGGGCCAGTGGCTCCTCCCCCAGTCCTTCCAAGTCCGCAGACGTCGATGATCTCAACCATGGGACCCGCGCCTGCTCCGCGACTTGGGGGCACCACGCTGGTGACTGCTTCGACCGTTCCTACGGCCGGATTTGCTGCCGCGTGGTCAGCCTATCTTGGCAGTCATGGTGCTCCGGGAGCTAGCTGGCAACCGGCGGCTTCGGCCCCCAGCTATGCCAGTTATGCTGCCCCATCTGGATCCTATCCGTTGGGATCGGCGGGGGTCCCGACCGCACCAAGTCAGGTTGGGCTACCTGTGGGTATGTACCCGGCAGCGAGCATGAGCTTCCCGGCTCCCACATCTGCGGCATATGGGTCTGCACCTGCGGACTCCGCCGCGGGAGCTGGTAGTGCACGGACTTTGCCATCTTATACCACCGCCCCTGGAGCTGGATCACCTAACCGGGCATGCTCTCGCGCGACCGAAGGCCGGATCAGTCTTCCTTGCGGAAGAAGTTCAACGGGGACAACACCGATCTGGAGGATTACTTACTCAAGGTATGGCAGATGGCGGTATATGAAGGATGGACCCAGGAGGAGGCTGAGCATATCCTCTCGGGGATCCTGGAAGGGAAGGCCCTCCAAGTTATGCAGTGTCTGCCGGTGGGGACAGCTACGTTTGGCGAGGTTGCCCAGCAACTTCGCTTGCTGTTCACGCCGACGACAAATAGGCAGATGTTCGAGAGACAGTTCAAGGCTCGACTCCGCCTACCAACTGAGTCCGTGACCGAGTACGCATTTAATTTGCACGTACTTGGCCGGAGGGCCTATCCGGATGTGGAGGCCAGTCGGTTTGAGCCGATGCTGATTGATCAGTTCATCGAGGGGCAACCGTACCATATATCATATGGTCTTGCCACTCATGAGGAGCGATCAATGGAGGAGGCAATCAACTCCGCGCTTGCGATAGAGGTAGCTGTCTGCCCTAGACAGATGCCTCCGGCCTCGGTTTCGGTCCCGGCTGTTCCCTCGCAGGCGGCCGCACCTTCTCCTGCACAAACATCGCAGTTGGCCCCATGGCCTGCCCCGGCTCCCCGGATCGGTTGGTATGCCGGCGTCCCCCTCCGGGATGCCCGTGCAAGCGGCACCGGCTGTCGCGTCGTGCTCGTCCTCGCATGATGGAGATGGTCCTGAAAGGGTTCCTCTGGAAGCGATGTATGGTCTACATCGATGATGTCGTCGTGTATGGCCAGTCGTTCGCGGAAACTCTTACCAACATACAGATGGTACTCCATCGCATCCGCGGAGCAGGCCTTAAATTGAAGCCCAGCAAGTGTGAACTCTTCGCTGAGGAGATTCTATACTTGGGCTTCATGGTACCAGGCACCGGAGTTAGACCAGACCTTGCGAAGATCGAGGCCGTACAACACTGGCCCCGGCCTTGTAATGTGGCGGACGTGAGGTCCTTGGGCTTTGTGAGCTACCACCGCCGGTTTATTCGAGGGAAGCGGAGATCCCGCGCCCCCTTACTGTCCGCACGGAAAAGGGCGCTGATTTTGTCTGGGAAGCTGAGCAGGCAATTGCCTTCTTTGACCTCCGGCAAGCTTTAGTAGCGGCCCCGGTGCTGCGGCACCCTCGTCCGGACTGTGAGTTCATCCTGGACACTGACGTGATTAACTTTGCACTCGGCGGTGTCCTCTCGCAGATCGTGGATGGGCAGGAGCGTGTAGTAGCTTATGCGAGTGTGGCTCTGAGTCGCTCTCAAATGAACTACTGCATGACTCACCGCGAGCTTCTCGCGGTGGTAACCATGACCAAGCGGTTCCGGCATTACATGTTGGGGCGGCATTTCCGGCTGCGGACTGATCACAGTTCGCTCCGGTGGCTCCTCAATTACAGGAATGGCTCGCCTTGAGGGATGGCCTCTTGTACCGGCGCTAAGAGCCACCGAGCCCACTGCCCTCTATTTGGCAGTTGGTGCTTCCGGCGGAGCTGCGAAAAGATATGCTCCATCAGTTGCATGACCTCCGGGTAACCGGTCACTTGGGAATCCGGAGGACCGTCCATCGGCTACAATAGCGCTTTCACTGGCCTGGTAGCAGATTGGACGTGCAACGGTGGTGCGCAGCTTGCCCTCGGTGTCAGGCTCACAAAGGACTTCCGGCTCCTGGCCGCCATCCCTTAACCACGGTTAAGGCTGGCACGCCTTTCGACCGGATCACCTTGGACATACTGGATACTCATTGGGTCACTCCGCATGGGTTCCGGTACATCCTGGTGATCTCGGACTATTTTACCAAATATACCGACGCCTACCCGCTGCGGCGCCAAACCGCGGACGAGGTAGCTCGGTTGCTGGTGAATAGGTGGGTGGTTTACCATGGTGTACCTAAACAGGTACATTCGGATCAGGGCACGCAATTTGAGAGCAACCTGTTCCGGAACCTGGCACAGATGCTGGGCAGTACCAAGGTCCGGACCACCCCTTACAGGCCCCAGTCTGATGGACAGGTCGAACGTTTTAATCGATCTATCCTGAATATGCTGGCGGCCTGTGTAAATGATCGTGCGAATGATTGGGATGACCACTTCCCATATGTCTCAATGGCGTACCGGTCGTCGGTCTACTCTTCAACCGGAGTAACTCCGCACACGATGTTGTACGGCCGGTAACTCAATCTGCCCATGGATATTATGTATCCAATGGGGTACATTATCGAAAGGGACAAATTGTTTGTATCTTCCTGTAAATAGACCCACGTTGCCATATAAAGGCATTCCAATTTTCACAGTTTAATCATGCATGACAAAAATTAATCGATATTCATAGAACACGGTCAGTGCTGACCAGTAAGGCGACTAAAATTTGTCAACAATACTGACTTTGTTATGCATGGATGGTTTTCCCAGAAGAGGGCATTAAATGCAACGTGGGTCTTTACTGAAAGACTTCAATGAATTTGCAATTGGCGTAGGTACCCCATTGCGGCGGAAACTGGTCTGGTGCCCCAGTGCGGTCCGGAGTACGTGGAGTGGGTTCGCCGCGCCCTGGCGAACGCCCATGATTTCGCGCGAGCGCGCCTGGACAAGCATGCCATCCGGCAGAAGCGTGGCTATGACGCCCATGCTAAGGGTAGGCCCGCTTTTGCGGAGGGAGACAAGGTGCGCTACTACTATTTACCGGCTAAGCAAGGTAATAAATTTGCGAAGCTGTGGATTGGCCTGTTCACCGTACTGAAACAGGTGACAGTCGTGCTCGTCCTCGCATGATGGAGATGGTCCTAAAAGGGTTCCTCTGGAAGCGATGTATGGTCTACATCGACGATGTCGTCGTGTATGGCCAGTTGTTCACGGAAACTCTTACCAACCTACAGATGGTACTCCATCGCATCCGCGGAGCAGGCCGGATCACCTTGGACATACTGGATACCTAAACAGGTACATTCGGATCAGGGCACGCAATTTGAGAGCAACCTGTTCCGGAACCTGGCACAGATGCTGGGCAGTACCAAGGTCCGGACCACCCCTTACAGGCCCCAGTCTGATGGACAGGTCGAACGTTTTAATCGATCTATCCTGAATATGCTGGCGGCCTTTGTAAATGATCGTGCGAATGATTGGGATGACCACTTCCCATATGTCTCAATGGCGTACCGGTCGTCGGTCTACTCTTCGACTGGAGTAACTCCACACACGATGTTGTACGGCCGGTTGTACGGCGGTCCGGCCGGCATGACCGGAACCCCGACCTCCTTCTAAGAAGGGGGTCGTATTCTACATGCGTAGCATACTTTGTGGTTTCTAATCCCTATCATTACCATCAGATAAGGTCAATATGCCATGTTATGGTGATTGTCTGGATCTGGACTCCGTCTGCAGGTAGGTCCGGATGACCGCCGGCTTATGATTTCATCATGTTTGGGATTCTCTAGATTGGGCGCCGGCATGAAGGGTTCGCCCCCTAACCATTGAGGTTATGGACCTGTCGGCACCTCGTCTAAATCTATTGGATCCGCGCTCCGGTGGTCGTTGTATGGGCTCTGGGCTTGACCGGTGCATTGCTCCGTGGCCTTACTGTACGTTGGGGTTGCTAGTGGGCGCTCAATTGTCTTTAGGGCTACCATGGGCATGCTCGATCGCCTTGTAAGCGTACCAGCGGCTATGGGGAGTGTTTATATTTATTTATCCATCTCATGTTATTCTTTACTGAGTGGATTATTTAAACCACAAGTATGCATGTATTCCGTGGAAACGCTATTCTTACTCATTTGATCACACATTGAGATAAGTTTAGTGATATATCTCTTTCCTGGTGCAATAGAGATTTAGAAATCGGGAGATTTCTGCTTTCGAAAGAAGGGTGTAGGAGATTGTGTGCTGTGTGTCAGAAGCCATTAAGCCGTGATCTATGAAAAGTAGGCAAACGGTGGTGAATTTCTTTTGAGCGGTGGTGGACATATTCGTACTACCTGGTTAACGTTCTGATGATGGAGTAGACACTGCGCCCACAGTGACCCTCGGTGAGCGGACTATCCGCGAGGATCTGAGGATAGTGGGCGTGCGTCCGCCGTGACCCGCGGTGAGAGGACTATCTTCGAGGATCCCAGATAGCAAACGACGTGGAAACTTTACATATACTTTGTTATCAATTAGATTTATTTTGTTGGGGAGATACATTTATAAACTACAGCTTCCAGTATTCTCCCCTTCAACATTCATGTTTTTGTCAGTGTGTATATAGCATGTACCCAAATACAGTTGAATGTTGAATAAATATGTTTGAATTGAATTGATTTGAATCCGCTCATCTAACCCATAACTACGATACAGTTGAACCATATTTTGTACCAGAATGATTTATCTTTGGTGAAAATTAAAATGAAATATTGTTGATTCACTTATAATTATTAGTAAAGTAAAACTGGGGAAAAAGAGATATTGACAGAAAAATACAATACTTGATTTCATCCCAACAAATACACTTTATTTAGATGAAATTAATCACATTGAACGTATCACAATAATATTATATGTATTAGACATATCACAATCAAATTTGTGAAACAAAATTAAATGAACATATGGGCTAGATCTGGATCAATTTGCAATAAAATAGTACGACTGAAAGTTTCGTGCAACTTGGGCTGTAAGTGTCACTTGGATAAGTCGTATTTGCTAAACGTGTTGCAACAAAAAGATTGAAGTCACATTTGAGTAGGCCTAAGTTATACTTACAAAAGTACGACTTGGTTAATCCACGTTATTGAGTGTAAGTTTTCGCTTAACCCACACTTCATATTTTTATTGCAATTATTAACGCACGGTGTTAAGTTCTACCGGTATTTATAAATTGAAAACATCACACTTTTATATTGCAACAGGTTCAACTCATTTGTAACAATCAAGTCGCACTTAACGTTAAGTGCGACTTGTACATAGGCCTACATAGGACTTGTACTTGTACATAGGCCTACATACAAAACTACGATTGCATTCACACAGGAATGATTATGTTTCATAGAAACGGTAAGTGCTTTATCGAACTTATTAATTGTCAATATAATTTATACAACATATGCAAATTGTAACGACTATAGATTTTCAGACCAAGGCGCAAACCTAA
This sequence comes from Terebella lapidaria, assembly GCA_949152475.1. Taxonomy (NCBI): domain Eukaryota; kingdom Metazoa; phylum Annelida; class Polychaeta; order Terebellida; family Terebellidae; genus Terebella; species Terebella lapidaria. The sequence continues at coordinate 6,477,165 of OX424567.1, forward strand.
TTATTGCCTCCACAAAATGCTTAACTGGAATACAGGGAAAAATACAGTTCTAATGGTATCACACCAAGTCGAAAGAATACTTCCCTAGAGAGGCACCGCCTTTATGACATACACTCCTGTAGGATTCACACGGCACGTGAATACTTGGGGTTGTCTGAACAGCCCCAGCACAGTCCCATCAAATACTTCAGTTATGTTGTATCCTGTAGGTGCTACAAGCCCAATATCGACCATATTTACTTGTACCAACTGGGGAAAACCATGATCCCTCGTGTTTAGAAATGCTACAGCTCGGCTTCCAACTGGCATAACTGGTTTTACCCAAACGGAAATTCCTGTATCATTCTGAAAAAAAAAAATCCAATGAATTTTATATTTAGGAATCAAGCGCATTATTTTTTTTTTATAACTCACAACAGTCTTCATACAATAAGGCACCTATAAATCGTAAAGTGAATCATAAATAGGAGCATGAATGATATTTTTCTGGGTTAAAAAAAAAAATCTCACCCGGTACAACATGGTTGCCTGGATACCGAGTGGGTCTTGGTTTATTGCTATGAGACGAGGATTCTGCAGTAGCTGTTTTGCTCGTTCCGGAATAGTCCGGAAATCCACGGAAACCAGAAGAGGGGAAGCCATCATACACCACAGCGCCATCTGTGCCCGCTCCTGGTCATCACTCAAGCCGAAGTTACCGATAACCAACTAGACGATAAATACGAAATGATATATAGATACACATGTTGGAGCCACTTCAACTTTACAAACTCAACCAATCAGTAGTCCTCACCTGATCCGGGTCGTTCCAGGCGCCTGGTGCTGCCACCTGTCCAAAGGTGTGAGAATTATCTCCGAAGTAGTCAATCATCCCGAGTACACTGTCCCAGCTGTCGTAAATGTCCGTCAACTGTCTGGCGACGTTACACGTGGCGGCTATCTTCACATAGTCAGGCTACAACCGAAATCATGTAAATATCCCATTTTTGAAAAATAATTTGTTGCGGTCTATATTCATACTGTCCTGATGTTGCAAGTGGCACAAGAAATATTCAGCCCAGCGAATTCTCCAAACTGAGCAGTCATTGAATGGGATATTATACCTCAGTTCTGTTTTGCCAAGTTAGTCTTCATAAGTCTTCTTTTTTTCTAATGCTTGTACAATTTATACTGACCTTTCCCCCGTGGGCTGACTCGTACATTGGCCACTCACACGAGTACACAATATGACGACCAGTTTCATTCAGGTATCGACCCATGGCTGGATAATCTGCATGGGATAGACACGTCAATGTAACTATCATTTGAAGGTAAATTGCTCAATTTGAGCACACTCTGGTCGTTCAAAACACAATTACAGACTATTTTTAGCTACCATTTCATTCCAAACTACGACGGAAATGATGTTCGTGTCATTCATAGCTGGACCCAAAAATCTGTCCCATTGAATTGATGTGATAATTCTTTGTTTCATCCGCTCTCTCGATATCTCTCACCGTAATCGAACTGGCCCAAGTCGGCGTTACATCCGTCAAATTTCAGCATATCCACGCCCCAGTCGGCGAGGGTTTGAGCGTCAGTCTGCATGTGGTCCTCGGAACCTGGGAATCCGGCACATGTCTTCGTGCCCACATCCTCGTAAATACCCAGCTTCAACCCGCGGGCGTGCATCTGTTAGCGATGGGGGGGGGGGGGGGGGTATGGAATGGTGGAGAGTCCAGACATACGAGGAACACTGCATGGTAAAAGGAACATGGTTCCTTTTACCTCCCTACTATTATGTACTAATAGTTGGGAGGGGGGGGGGGGGCACTACTTAGCTCCCTACTACTTAGCTATGAAAATATGCCATGTTTTGATCTTATTCTAACAGTTCGGTCTTGTTTTATCACAAAAAGAGATATCTACAGCAAATGACATTGTCATAAACTTTGAACGCTAGAGTCAAGGTATCAATATAGTTGTTTTTTTGTGAAAGAGAAATTTATATGACAATCAAAATACTGAATTAAAGTTCAAAGGGCAGATGAAGTTTTTTTTCGAAGATTTTCTTTTAAAGTCTTCATAACAATACAGGGTCATTTTAGGTACATTTGGGGCTAAATCATATACTAATAAAATACACCATGTCTGTATTCTCACGTAGTCGGCTAGAGCCTTGATGCCGCTGGGGAAGCGAGTGGGGTCGGCCTGGAGTTTGCCCTGACTGTCTCTGTCCCTTGCTAGCCAACAGTCGTCTATACAGACGTATTGGTAGCCCGCAGCCAGGTACCCGCCCGACACCATCAGGTCAGCCATCCTCCGGTACAAGTGCTCGCTAGAAGGGGGTTTGATAGGTGTTTCTTTACTATTTATGTTATTAAATAATACACAAACATTGGGACCGTGGTTGTATGTATATTATTATAAAGAGGTAATTGTAAAATGTATTTTGAACAGGTCTCGGGTATTTCTCAATGATGGAACTATACACAAAATCATGTTTTGGAAATTAGATGGAATACACTCTATGCAATATTACATGTTTCGTTGTCATTCAGACTCAAGAGTCGCCTACCTACCTGATGCAATTGTCTGGATCTGTATCACAGTTAGTGTTACACTCAAACCGCTCCCACGAGAGGAAGCCCATTGGTGGGGTCAGGGCCACCCCGTTGTCCAGGCAATGTACATGTATGGTGCATCGCGCCACGGACAGGGCGAGTATCGCCACCTGTGCGAGACAGGAGAATAATAAAATAGCTGTTAGGCCCCTATGTATTTATAGCCAAAATCTAAAACAATATGATCAATCTGGATTGTATTGCAATGTTACTGTATGTGGAAGTATATATATATAAACCTTCAAAACCTATATACGTCTAGTGTTACCCCCCCCCCCCCCCCCTCCCCCCGAAATATGACGGCTCGTGCATATAAGTCTCAGTTCAAAAAGACCCACATACAACCCACCCCTAAGAAAATCACGTAGAACAAAGTATTCATGTAAATGTAGTAATTTTGTCGACCTGTGTATTTTTCACGCTACATTGCACGCAATAAACTTTTCAGCCCAGTGATCCGGGTTTGTTTTGCACGATAATTGTTACAATACATCACTATACTCGGATTTTTCTAACTCGTTTACACTGTTTTTCGCTAATATTTTTGTGATGCTAAACGCTATCGTTCTATTACTTGGCATACTCCACCCGGGAGTCAAACGGCAATTTTCTACGAAATTTCACACAGCTATCACGAAAATTGAAAAAGTTGGCAATCTACCCCAATGTTAAATTTAGCCCTATTATTTATTTCTGGACCCGCACACAATTTTTTGCATTTGCTCGGTTTTGTAGCGGAGCAATGTTTCAAAATCAACATGTTTGTGTAGAATACACCCCAGTGTATATCCTGGTTCAAAGTTACAAGAATATTTCGAATCCTGATGGATGTAAACAGGACCAATTCCTCGAATATGCTCAGATTCTCGAGATCCCGTTTTGGGCTGAAATTTAACATTGAGGTAGATTACCAACTTTTTCAATTTTCACGATAGCTGTTTGAAATTTGGTAGAAAATTTCCGTTTGCCTCCCAGGTGAAGTATGCCAAGTTATGGAACGATAGCATTTTGCATCACAGAAATATTAGCGAAAAACAGTGTAAACGAGTTAGAAAAATCCGAGTATATACATGTAGATTTATTTAGTATTTTGATGCTCATTTGTAGATGACAATAACAAACCGAGTTTACGCGTAAGTATTCGATTATGTCACATATACACGTGTTGGATCTACATATTATTTCCCAACATTATGTTCTATACTTACCAAGGTGTAATATTGCATCGTGAAATCCGAATCTCACAAATTATACCTGGAAATATATGTGATATTTATGATATCATCCTGTCGTACACTGAAATGTCTTGTTGTTCTCCTGTCACATGATTTACTGTCACTCAGCCACAACTAAACCCAGCGAAGCGTGGCGGTGTATACAACATAGGAGTTCATCCTGGGTTCAGTGTTATATACCGCTCTTCAAAATTCAGGACCAGTTCACTCTAAGTAGCCTACACTGTATGTGATTTCACAAATCAAACTTTCTAAATTTTCATACTGTTTCCATCGCGCATTCAAGACTCAAAGTGCGTTTTCTTTAATTGATTTTTAGGACCAGCTAGTTCGCTCGAATTACATAGTGTGTACATAGTATGTCTGTCTTTCTGTTTGTCTGTGAATTTTAGGACCAATTCACTCCAAGTACAAAGTACTCAGTATGTGATTCTAGAAAGCGAAGTTACTAAATTTTCATATCTATTATCATCGCGTACTCAAGAATGTTTATTCAAAATGCTTATTCTTTATAAAAGAGCGATCGGGAATTTGCAATGGCTCATTTCACGAATTTTTGAAACTTATATAATAAAAATATTATAATTAAACACATCACAAATGTTTGCTACGCGTAGTTTATCAACACAAAGTATTCCATCAACAAAACACATTAAAATGGAATGAAATAATTATGTGCAATGCGGCTTAACAATAATAATACTTTTTATTAGTTGATTCGTGTCAAAGACCATTGTTCATATAACGACGTAATATCGAAATACACAAGACTTTGTTTACACAGATTGTACAGGTCATTTTTGCATGATTCCACTCTGACGGAATAATCACTCTAACTTCCATAGATCACACCGCAATGTCTGTGAGTATGAAGGGGTGAGGTTGAGCGTCTCCGTGGTGACGGCTTGGCCCCAGGGGTGCGGTCGGGGGTCGGTAGGGGTAGAAGTTCTGACCTAGGGGTTGGTTAAATCCTCCTGTGAGCGGTGGGGTAGAAAGGGTGGTCGATCCCGTGTGGTGAATGCTCATGGATCTGGAATATAGGCACGTCTTTTCATAATTGACACTGTCGTAAAACAAATTTAAACTATGAATCAAGCATTTCGACTACAATTATCACAACTATGCTACATCATATACCAGGTTTGTTCTCCGTTGTTTGAAACATAATCAAACTCGGACATCTTCATCGAACATTTGCAACTAAGCATATATTACATGTGTATAAAGTACAATTGAATTCAATATTTTTTTTTTATATATTTACATGTGACGACAATATCATATTAAACTAACTCATAATTTTAATGTTCTACTTGATCACAGATAATACACGATATTTTCGTACGTTCATGTACATATGTACATCATCGTATCGAAATACATACTCATACGTATTCGATTATATTTCACCGGCTTTTGCATTGCTTATCTGTATATTTACCTTATTCAGAATGCAAAATGATTTCAAGAACTTTTCTTTTAATAAGCTCCATGACTGAATATTTAGGATGACTATATCATCGGCGTTGCATTGCTTATTTCATTTTACATAACGTATTCAGAATAAACGTAAAAAAATCAGATGTGAAATGAATTCCAGCACTTTTTTTCAATAATCTGTTTGACTAAATATTTGATTAGGATGATAAGCAAGAACTCCATAGTTGAGAAAAGGGAACTAATTTCCTCGCTGTGCTGAAGATCATGTCAGGATGTGTTACTATCAATAAAACACTGTTTAATTACTAAAAATAGAATAAGCAGAATTCAAAAAAAAATTCTTAACGCGAATGAGAAAAAAATGCCCCAAATTAGAAAACAAATCCTGGCATGTGGCTCACCGTATATGCTGGTCCATCTGAGCTTTTTCAATTCGCTTATCCTTGGCCCGCCTGTTCTGGAACCATATCTTGATCTGTGTCTCGGTGAGCCTCAGCAGCTCGGCCAGCTCAAAGCGCCGGGGGCGGGTGATGTACTCCGTCCTCTGGTATTCTACCTCCAGCTTTAGGGTCTGTTCGCTCGTGAACGTCGTCCGCTGTCGACGGTGTTGGCTGTCCCGGCGGCGTCGGCGCGGGACTATATGGGAGGAATTGTGGTGAAATTTCGTTAATTTACTGTCCGTTGCGATTTGAAAGTTTTGCAATAATTTGCGTATATTAAGTGGGAGTTTTTGTGTATGTAATGTCAAGTGTAAAATTGATGGCGAAAAATCATTTTACAATTTATCTGTATCCCATTAGTTTGAACACCTACACCTAAATAGACATAACTAAGTGAAAAAAAATAGCAAATACCGACAACTTACATAAACTAGGGAACCCAGATGCAAGAGGAAAATCCATAAAGTTATCGAATAATCGGGATCCTAAAAGTTGCGAATCCGGAAGTTTTTGTCTTTCTAAAACCACGCCATTTTGAGCAGGGAATGAAGAATGTGACATGACATCTGCCGATATTTGTCCTTTTCCCGTGATGACTTCGGGTCTTTCCGGAGACGCTCGGGAAACATCGTTAGCTGGTCGAAAAGCAGAATGACTTACATCGTGATTGAACGGAGTGATTTTCGGAGGTACAGCAGATAAACTGTCTTGGGTGTATGTCGTTTCTTTGCTTGAAAAGACATTCAGATCAAACATGCCCGCTCCGAACTGCCGAGGTACAGGATTGAAATTGTCCGGTGGAACTTCGGTGTCAGTTTTTGCTTCTGCTCCGGATTCTACACCAAATGTGACGTGCTCATGAGATGTTGTTCTCTGTAGGCCTATTCTATCGCCGAGAGACTTGCTATACGTGCTGGGCGGTTTGTATCCAATATTAGAGTGCGTGGTCTCCTTGGCTGACTCGGATACCTTTCGCGCGAATTCTTTTTGGTTTTCTTGTGAACAATCCACACCTGGTTTCCAACTCTTGCTCAGTAGTCTTTCGATATTCATGGTGATAGATCCAATTTTACATGAACGTTGCGATAGGGTTGCAGTTAGGATACCAATAAAAGATTCAAAACAAGATAATGCCTTCACATTGAATCTACGTGCTGATCCTATTGTTACTCAATTCGCAATCATAAGTGAGTCTGCCTCCTCATATTCTACATCTCCCATCACACGACTGAGAACGAGCCACGCCTCTTCTCGGGAATACAGTCCAACGATTGGTCAGGTAGTCCTTGTTTTGTCGGCGCGTCTTGCGACACCGACGAGTTTCCATGGCAACCGATATCACACCGCGCACCTGCTGGATAAATTGGTACCTAGCTGCTGACAAGTTTCCCGGACGGATGAATTGCAGGTTTCATTTACATGTACAGTACATGATTGTCGTTTGAGTGGTGGTTATTCAGATAATAATTTTAGTTTCTGGCAACAAACCTTACACCCAAGTAATAATACATTAGTTCAACGTCAATTACATGAGGGTGTATGTCCCAGAATAATAACTGGGGTGTAGATGCTTGGAAGGTTTTTCGACGAATATCTGAAATGAGGACATGCTATTCCATAAGCTATATTTTCAACCAAGGCCCGAGAGGTATCTAGACAATGTACCGTGCTATTAGCAAATATCGAAGTCACAACAACCGTTTGCCTCAAATTATGTTGTCGTCAGAAATAAAGATAGCACCATTACTCTAGTGGGAGAATGCTTCCGGTGTTGTTTTACTAAACACCTGCTCGTTCAGGTCACTGTGGGCGAATGTCGGCACCTCTTGCTGTGCAAAATAGTCATATTAATTTTCCTGTTGGATCGCTTGTGGAAAGAAAACATCGAACACGTGAATTGTGACCTGTTCCGACTACTAGGTAATCATTCGGCGCGAAAAACAATTAAGTCTTTTGAACTGTTGTGGTATTATTAAGCGACAGGTGTAAAATAGGAAAATCACAATGTTTCGACAATAATATTGGTTTTTAAATGTAGTTGTGTGAATAGTATAAGCATACAACATTTGGTAAATGACCAGGCACAGATAACATTTGTTGAGCAAGAATGGAAGTAAAAAAAATGGCATGGAGCATTTTGTTCAAACGGCCTTTGAATCAAACCCAGAGCATTAGATTCGTTTTAATCGGTAATGGGTTAATTGGCCATTCACTCAGACTGCACTTAGTCGCAATGAGAACGGTCCTTTAATAAGGGAGACAATCAATTGCTTGCGTCTTTCTGGGGAAGAACGGGACATCAAGGACACTTTTATTGTGTAAATGGTTCATTCAGAGGGACATCGCTATAGCTATCATCTAGACAGGTGGATGGCTCGTTTGGTGAATTGAAAGTAGTCGCTTATTGTAATCCATTGTCACGCCAAGTCTCAGTTCGTCACGCAATGACACATTTCCTTCTTCTCAACTTCGTTTTTCTTATGGACAAAAGCATTAATATTTATATGTAATAACGATATAGGCCTACTAATATGATCTTTAAGTGAATTCATACTGAGCTATTATTGTATATATGATTCCACTGGTCTCTAATGGGAAAAAAACTATTTCAAACGACAATTGATATCACGATATAGGGAAACCGATTATGAGTGATATTCCGGCTATAGGATGAATACATCTGCTCAGCAATGGATGTAAATAATGAATGTGCTAGGTTAATTAAGCACCATAATGCGGCAATCTGGAGTTAACGACATGAATATTTCTCACGACAATCGAGGGATAACGTAGATGGAGAGTGAGAGAAAATTGCAGGTGCTTTTGCGTCAATTTCCTTTAATTTTCGAGCCATCAGTCTCTCGTTTGGTGGTTGACGTACGAAAGCCGAGCGCCGCATTTCCTCTCAGCGACCTACATGTCCTTCCGACAAAAGAAATAGTCCTAGACGACGCGGAGGGAAAACCACCTGCCTCGAGCGCGACCTTGTCAAGTATTACCCCGCCAAGACAAAGCATGGACCTGGGCACTTCATAGAGACGACGGCAAACGAATCACCATTAAGTGTTCCTAGAAAATTTTTATGAAGATGACAAACACGCATTCTAGCCAAAAGGCTATTTCCGTCACTGCTTCCGACTATCGGATGCAATACGGTAGAGACGAAAGTGAGGCTCTAGCGAGCGGTGACTGGACCGGAAGTCGGCAGTTTCCTTCCGCTTAAGGCTCGCACGTAGAAAACTCTCGAGAAAAGCGACCCCTTAATTTGTAGTTAGTAGCCGGATTGGCACATGATTAAACACTGTCTGACAACAATTACTCTGAACAAACTGAAACTGCGACAACAAATCAATTCTCGCTGTGGAAATCCCTCATTATACTGTTTACATACTTTTTGTAGTAGGCATTTTGACTCGACATTTCTTGTTGCTCGCATACATTAGCTAAGGCCAGGTAAGGACCTACCTGAAAAAAACAACAACCCCAAATAAAACTGGTCACTCTATGTGATATAAGAATTAAAAATACCGGACCGGATAATAAATTCTCTAATCACTTGGTGCAGGTAACTTTCTTGCAAACATGTATAGGAAACGTAATTTCGAGGATAGAGATACTATTATTACACCATAATATGTGAGTAATAAGTAGTTTACGAACACAGTTGCAACTATATATATGGATTGAACAACGTATACATTACAAACACGGAAAAAGTTACTGGGAGACATTTGTTTATTATGTCAGATCACTCGTAGTGTCTTTACGGCATGAAACTGTTCCGGTACACGTTGGTCATGCAATGACTTGACAGTTAGAAGGTTGTGGCGAAGAGATCGAGCCATGTCACCTGCCAGGAAATTCACACTCTTGAGGAGACGTAGAATGAAAAGTCGACTTGATGCCTTGGATGTCATGTCCAAAATGTGGGCATTCCACAGATTCGAACTGAAAGTACACACAATCCCCAGAAATCTTCTTGGTTTTTGACGTATTGTCATTGGAGCATGTCATTGGAGTTTGACGCGTGAATGATGCTTGTATCGTCCATAGATATTCAACACAGGAGCATACTTCAAGCGCCTCCAGGTCGCTCACATTAGTAATGAACCAACGAACATTGTTACCTGGGTATTGCGAACATTGGTGGCTATAGTTCAGATGATTCTTTATTGCCCAGTTTAACACACTAACGACTCTCTAGGAGGAATGCTGCAGCCCACTGAAGAAGGACTTGAACTGCTGCTAAAAATTATACAGTATTAATGGTTCACTAAGTCAAAGGCCTCGGGAAAATCCACCAGGAAAAGTCTCACGTCACAATTTGATGTGATTTGATGTGATGATTCATATATCTAGCAGGACGTAAGTCCTGGAGCCATTCTTGAATGCACAACTCTAATTGGGGTCACATGCGAGCGATGCAAAGAGGAACCGGTGTCGAAGATTGTTTTGATGCTGGGTTAGAAAGCATCACACATATCCAAACACGATTCCATCTGATAAAGTGACTTCCATAATGTTGATCACAATTAAGCTGGTTGTGGCAGAAAAGACCTCTCGTATGATTCTGGGGTTCACGAGCCCCCTTCTGAAAGAACATGATTGCGTGTTGGAGGCTAAGCCCTGAAGCCTCTGGATCCACGGTACGGGTTTCGTGCTTGATCGCTAAGGATAGAACGACGGTGTGTCGTGTGATCCTAACGAGTGCTTCTAGTTACGTTCGTAATAATTCCGCTGGGTGTTCGTTGCGTAATCGTTAACGAAAACAATAGCGTACGAATTATGTAGTTACCGGCCCCTGAGTCGGACGCCAGGCAGCGAGTGTATCGTGGAGGTATGTTGGTGGGTCAACCAACCTTTGTAGATGCCACTCTCAGGCAAACCCCTGAAAAGAAGGGATCGGAGATTCTATAGGTAACTGGATGGTGGAAATATGTGTAGGGACAGTGCGCTTTGCAAACTTGATAGACGAACCAGTTGTGCTGCTAAATGGGAGCCGGATCGTGTGCTGGACGGAACAATGTCTGCACAGGTTAATTAACGCATTTCAGCTTAGACGTGACCTTGAGGTTTACCACTCGAGTTCATCTGCGGTCAAGTTCAAAGTCACCAAATGATCTATCATATATTACTTCCTATATATGCTCAAAATACAAACCTAAGCTCCAATGTTATTAGTATTTACAAGAGTTCTGTTCTCATTGGCCACCTTTTGCATTTCGGTCCATTTTTGGTCTTTCGGGGGTAATTTTTGGCGTTTTGGAGTCAACTTTCTTTATACTCTTTCAAATGGGCTGAAATAGCATGCTTGTACAGAATTAGAAGAAAAGTTATCACATCAACTTTCGAAATTGTGTGAAGTTGACTGGCACCGAAATGGCTGTCAAATGGCCAAAAAACGATTCAATAAAAAAGGCTAAAATAAAAAATCGCAAAAAGGTACACGCAGGTATGTTTCAGTAAATTTTCAGAGAAATTCATCGGTATATTTACACCCTTTCTGGGTTGGACACGTCCTTGTGTCCTTTGGTATGTGGGTACATCGGTACGCCGCCTCCTCCTCACTCCTTCATCCACACCTCTGAGGTGGAAACTCTGCATTTGCAAAAACCCTTTTCTCCACATTGGCAGAGCCAGTCCTCCCCAGGTGTAACATATGTCTCCGCAGCATCAAAAAACGGATTTACCAGTGGCATCATATTTCTGTGTCTTCGGATATTATCTATGGTTCACTGCTGAGATCTCTAACCAGCATACGAGCATGGTTACGACCCCTTCCAGGTAGAAAAGCCATGGAAGCCATATGGGAAGCCTCAGCGGAGCTAGCTGTTCGGCCACATCCTTCGAGACAGATGTTGCATCTGTCATGGCCAGGACTGGTGGAGGCTCTTCAGTGGCCAGGTACACCTAAGCCTCTGCAGCTTCTACAATGTCTCCAAGCCTCTGCAGCGACCTCCGACTCCTATTCCGCACTCAGCTCTGAACCGATCTCCTCCCCGGGCTCCTCCAATCCCTCCGCACTCGACTCTTCCTCCACAGCCGTCACCTTGACATACGTACTAGTACTCATGCGAGCACGGAGACCTCCTCTCTCCCCAAAGGGTCCGTCAGAAACATCAGATCGAGAGGTGTGGTTGCCTCCCTCATCGTCTAAAGGAATCATCATCTGATTTGACATGCATTATATACTGTCATTTACGTAATAACGTTAAACAGACCTCGCATGTGGCACCCAATCATCCCAGTCTTCGTGTTGGTCATTGACGACCGCAGATAACAACTGCAGGAGCGACCAGTCAGATTGCTTCACCATCCTTCCATGACATGGGCTAGCATGGATCTCTTCACTGCCCAATATCGATGCTATCTACCGGAAGAGGCCAGGCTCGAATTCTCGATCTATATCGTAAAAGATATGAGTAGGCACTCTACACACACACTCTTTGACGAACACGTCTGCTACCATCTGAGCCTTATGGTATGGCATCGTATAGGCTTCCTTCCATCAAGTAAAACAATCCGTGATGAAGATTTGCCTCTGCCCCCACCTGAGCCGGGGGAAAAGGAGTCCTTCCTTCACTACCAGCTTATCCCAGTGTTGCCAGTAGACCTTTACTGCTTGGCTCTTGGTCCTGACATCCGTTCACTCCGGTCTCTCATCAGAGAGTCTTTCTTGGTCAGACCTGAGCAGGTGGAGTCGTAGCTACACCACAAACTATGTCTCACTCCGGGCTGTAATCGGTGATACGTGCTGCCTAGAGGCTCGTCATGCCCTCCGCATCGCCATAATTAAGGAGCCATCTCAGGGAAGCATGGTCAGACCTGAGCAAGTGGAGTCGTGGGAACATCGGAAACATCAGTAACATCAGGCACATCATGAACATCAATATGAACGTCGATATCATCGCAGAGGTAGGAGTCGCCTCCGCGAATATATTTTCAAATGAGGTAGCTGAGACTATTCCTGTGGATACCACTATCTACCAGTACGATATGTACAGATCCTGCATCTTCACCATCCGTCTTGTCTTGTCACTTTTTACACCTGACCTGTACTTGCCAGGAATTGCCCATACCCTCGGCCCCTCTTATTAACAAAGGGTTTTCGTTCTCTGACTTTTCCTGTGTCTTCGTCCTTCAGCTGCCTCACCATGATCGCCAGGGACTTGACATCCCTTCACAAACGGGAAGCCAAGGCCCAGAACCACTCCAGATATCAACCCTATTCGGCAAAGGTCAATCCGCTTTGGTGAAGGCCATCACACCGCGTGATGCCTCTGCCGGGCTCTTGTCCTCCACCAGGGTACAGACTGCATGCACTGTCTCACAGTCGACACTTTCATACTGGGTGATGAAACTTAAGCTGCCACCTTTTTCAGGGCTCTCATGTCATTCATAACTGCCATGAGCTTCATATCGCCGACCCGTGACTCTTCAGGAAGTTTTCCAATGCGATGGACTCGAGTACGCCATCCCCGAGGTGTAGATAAGTCCTCTCGACCAGTTGCTGGATATGCTGGCTGACAATCTTCCGCGTCCCAATTCATGACGCCGCACAATAGGTCTCCTCTTGGATGGTCAGTTTTCGAGATCCTAGGTCATGAACTGGTCTGGGTCCATCTCCATGAGTCTGCCTCGTCTCTCCTGTCCAGTTGCTTGCCAGGTACAGTCCCTGTTCTGTCTCTCCCCATCGATTCACCTCGGCGACCACCAAAAAGTGCCTCAAATACTAATAATCTGGAGAATCCATAGACAGTGACACTGTCGGATTTATTTGGGAGCATCTGTCTGCACTGCTCCACAGGTGCTTGTTCAAATACGAAGGAGGATGAGGTACTGTTTTCAGAGTCACTGCTCGGACTCGCCGTCTCTGCGGACTCGGAGTCTCTCGGCGCCTTCGGTCAGAAAGAGTACTCTCGATGGTGGACCCGTCATCTTGTATCACGTCTTTTCGACTCCTTGGTGGTATTGGGGCAGTCATCTGTCCAAGTTGGACGGACATTGGCATTTGGTGGCAAAATACCACCGGTACTAGCTGTGGATGTGGTGCTCCCACCTGCCGAGCCATTTGTAGCATCTGTTGCGGAGCCACCTGCGGGGCCATCATGGGCTCGTACATTGGTGGAGCCTGCTGCACAACAGCAGCCAACCGCTGCAGCGTGTACACAGTGCCTCATCTCCAGCAGGGTTCCAGCCCCTTCAGGCTGCCGGCAGCTACCCTCGGTCACGCATCATCACCGGAAGGCCACGCTTGAGGCTGAGCATGGTCCATAACCTCCCGCCACCATCTCTGGACTGTAGGTCTCTCTCGAGTAAGAAACTGCAGAAAGGGCAGAGAAAGTGCCTGCTGCCTCTTCTCTGCCGATCGTTTGACATTGAGATTTAGCCTTCAAGGTCGTGGGGTGTCAACTTCAAGGTCACCGAAAAATGTGCTATATATAGGCTCCCTATATGCTCATATTAACATAGGCTCCATTTTCTGCAGAGGCAAATTCACACATTTCAGGTTCCTGTTACCTTAGATTTAGCCTTCAAGGCCGTCTGAGGTCAACCTCAAAGTCACCAAAACATTGGCCTTATACGACTTCATACATGTTTGTGATACAAACCTATTAAGCCCTATGTACAATCCCTTTCCACTCATACGACAATAAAACTCTATTGGTGGCTATCAAGTTTGGCGGTTGTGATCCCCACATTATTTGGCAGATTTTCTCAACATATCTAGTTAATTTGATTTAATTTGGTGGTTCATTCCCTAGCGCCAAATAAATTGTCCACCAAAATTGATATATTTTCAATATTGGGCCTTTTCAGTAATTTAAGGCACTCCTCTCCATACACAAACTCAGGGACCCCAATTAGCATGTTTTGAAACAAAAATTCTAAAAGTTTTTGAGAAAACAGCCAAACCCTGAGTTTTTCAGCCTATATTTCGGCCCTATCTTCATACACAATGTCAAGGACCCCATAAGGAGCATGTTTTGATACAAAAATCTCAAAACTGATCTGATTCAAAGTTTCCGAGAAAACAGCCGGAAACCGACTCTCTTCAGCCATTTTGGGCCTATATTTGAGCCTATAGGTCACCAACAAATCACCCAAACATCATCTTAGGTTTTTTGGTCTAAAAACATTCACATTTAGTATGTTTAACTTAAAATTCACCGGCATGTATAATTGCATGTTGAACAGAACCTTGAATTTGAGTAGGATACTCGTGTCAAACCAAGTATGTCAACTACTCGTATTTTCACTTTTAATTTTTAACTAGACGTCAAGGCCTAAAGATGCCTTGGAGGCATTTCGGTGTTAGGACTAATTCGTAATATTTAAAACGTTAGCCATGGGCTCTACGACACATCGTTTCCTAGATATGGATGAAAATGAAAAATGTCGACTCAGCAAAAAAACATTTCAGGTCAAGGTCAAAGTTCATCTGTAGTACCCCTTAGACATGTTTGTCTAGAGCCACGAGTCCGAAAACAACGTCCATTTCGCTCTACAATGCACAGTTTCCGAGATATCAACGAAAACGAAAAATGCTGACTCGGCAAAACACTTTAAGGTCAAGGTCAAAGTTCATCCATAATACCCCTTAGACATGTTTGTCTAGGTCGCCGAGTCCAAAAATGACGTCCGTTTCGCTCTACGACTCATCGTTTCCGAGATATGGACGAAAAGGAAAAATGCCGAGTCGGCAAAAAAATTTCGGGTCAAGGTCAAAGTTCATTCATAATACCCCTTAGACCTGTTTGACTTGGGCGGCGAGTCCAAAAATGACGTCCGTTTCGCTCTACGACTCACCGTTTCCGAGATATCGACGAAAACAGAAAATGCCGACTCGGCAAAAAAATTTCGGGTCAAGGTCAAAGTTCATCCATAATACCCTTTAGACATGTTTGTCTAGAGCAACAAGTCCGAAAATAACGTCCGTTTCGCTCTACGATGCACCGTTTCCGAGATATCGACGAAAACGAAAAATGCCGACTCCGCAAAAAAATTTCGGGTCAAGGTCAAAGTTCATCCATGATACCCATTAGACATGTTTGTCCACGGTGACGAGTCCGAAAATAACGTCCGTTTCGCTCTACGACGCACCGTTTCCGAGATATCGACGAAAACGAAAAATGCCGACTCGGCAAAAAAATTTCGGGTCAAGGTCAAAGTTCATCAATAATACCCATTAGACATGTTCGTCTAGGGCGACGAGTCCGAAAATAACGTCCGTTTCGCTCTATGACGCACCGTTTCCGAGATATCAACGAAAACGAAAAATGCCGACTCGGCAAAAAAATTTCGGGTCAAGGTCAAAGTTCATCAATAATGCCCTCAATAATACCCATTAGACATGTTTGTCTAGGGCGACGAGTCCGAAAATAACGTCCGTTTCGCTCTACGACGCACCGTTTCCGAGATATCGACGAAAACGAAAAATGCCGACTCGGCAAAAAAATTTCGGGTCAAGGTCAAAGTTCATCCATAATACCCTTTAGACATGTTTGTCTAGGGCGACGAGTCCGAAAATAACGTCCATTTCGCTCTACGACGCACCGTTTCCGAGATATCGACGAAAACGAAAAATGCCGACTCGGCAAAAAAATTTCGGGTCAAGGTCAAAGTTCATCCATAATACCCCTTAGACATGTTTGTCTAGGGCGACGAGTCCGAAAATAACGTCCGTTTCGCTCTACGACGCACCGTTTCCGAGATATGCAGGATGCCTCAAGGATGATTCAGCAAAAAATTATTTCGACCTCTAGGTCAAAGGTCGTTTGAGGTATCGATCCCAAAATCAATAGGGTTCTTCCCTGGTGATATATAAACCTCCGTGCAAAATTCTGCAACTATTGCCTGTATATTGTTCGAGTTATCGTCCGGAAACCAAGTTTCAAGATCAGCCTCGATTTCATCCTCACGGACCTCCGTGCAAAATTCTGCAACTATTGCCTGTATATTGTTCGAGTTATCGTCCGGAAACCAAGTTTCAAGATCAGCCTCGATTTCATCCTCACGGACCTCGGAGCCGGATCAAAAAAAAAAAATTCCCCTTAGAGATGTTTGTCTAGGGCGACGAGTCCGAAAATAACGTCCGTTTCGCTCTACGACGCACGGTTTCCGAGATATGCAGGAAGCCTCAAGGATGAACCAGCAAAAAATTATTTTGACCTCTAGGTCAAAGGCCGTTTGACGGATCGATCCCAAAATCAATAGGGTTCTTCCCTGGTGGCTGGTGAACCTCCATGCAGAGTTCTGCAACTATTGCACAAATATTTTTCCAGTTATCGTCCGGAAACCAAGTCTCAAAATTAGCCTTGATTTCATCCTCTTCTTCCACATATCATTTCTGACTTGTGGTGAAAATTTGACGAGGATCCGTCAAGGCAATCTAAAGTTATCGTCCGGAAACCAAAAGTGGCGGAAGAAAAAAAAAAAAAAAAAAAAAAAATTCTGCTAAAACCATTTCTGCCGAAATGCCTTAATTAATGTATAATTGTACAAGTATGTATGTTGGTTCACTGTCGCCGGTGTGAGCAGGATCAAACAAGTACGTTGGGCAACTGATCTCAGCTCAATATGAATAGCTGACAAATAATTTCCTATTCGTTCATAAAAAACTTTACTTTCATCAGCAATCATTCATGCCGCATAACATTCTATACCGAACTTTAAAAATACTTTAAAAGGATTTAATTTACTAAGTTCATGTTGGTTTTGTGCCATAAACTGTATTGCGAATATGTTCTTGCCCTATATATACATTAGACATCTTCAATTATTTTGTTGAATGTAACATAAAATACAAAACTTCAATGTTGAATTTCAGCAAAACCTACTCCTTGGAGAATTGGAGTCAAAACAAACATGCTTAAATTTTCTGCTCTAATCAGGGCATTACAATATAGGTATGGTTGTATCAGTCAAAGACCTCTACAGGGTGCATTGTTCATATTTAGTGAAGTCACAAGAACTCAAGTTTGTTGAGAAATATGTTCATGTGAAATTTGATATATAGTTTCATACATCAGTCGCAATTATCGTAACATTTTCCCAAAATGTCTTGCCAGTGACAAAACTTCTTTGACCTAGTATACTATGTTACAATACCTAATTTTAGAGTGATTTAATATTATGGTTTTCATATTAATTCTTTCATGTTAATGTCAGGAATTGGAAATTCTGAAGAATAAAAATTGGATTCAGTTTGTGGGAACTATTTCTACGAAGTCACGAAAGATATAATATTAAGTCGCGATATAGAGGACAGTTGAACAAGTTGCATATCAGTATCAAGTGTTCATTTAGATTTAACAACTTAAACAATATCTTATCTGTAATACCATCACTCAATTTTGAAAATACTGCAAACACAACAATACTGCAACTACGAAAGGTCATAATTGTGCACAAACAACTTGAGACCTAATTGAACTTGTCCGATAGCGCAATACAGTAAATGGATCGTTTCTTTTGGGGGAAATAGATTTTGCACATCAAGAGACTATATTGTACATCTGCAAAATTAATCCACCCCAAATATAAATCCATTTACAGTACATCAAGACACAAACAATGCAATAACTTTACGATCTTTTTTTTTTACTGGAATCTCTCACAGAACATAATTTTTCACAGAATTCTGATCTTTTCAAATCTGCACAAGCAAAACGTCCAGAATTAGTCGAGAGTTCCGAGCCTTGCGATGGATCTAGTAGGCCCTCTGTTCCTGCCTCTGGACGCCACCCCGAGTGTGCGCGCGAGCCAGGTAGTCGGTGAACTCCTGGTACGGCGACTTGGTGAAGACCGTCTCCTTCCACAGGTCGGGGGTCAGGTAGCTGTAGGTCTGGGCGATTGCTGCGTACGTGGCCTTGGCGAAGTTACCAAGCGTCGCAGTCTGTCCGCGGGCAGACGTGTAGCAATCGTCGATTCCAGCCATATGAAGTAGTTTCTTCGGCACGGGAGCGCTGACGATGCCTGTACCGCGGGGCGCTGGAATCAGACGTACGAGGACACTGCCGCACTTGCCAGTCACCTGGAAAATTGGAAATAAAAACCATGTTATTTCACTCATTTTTTCATTTCAGTATATCTATAGAAAAAAAATAGGAAAAAAAGATATTCCATATTTATTACAACAGTATCCTATTAGATTTCTACCACATTAGGACTGTAATTCGCCAGGGCTGATACAAATACTCAGTTATTTTGTGCCTAGAATTCGTTTGAAATATCACTAAATCTAAATTTAAAGGTATCATCTCGGGGTTCCAAATTCGAGGTATCTGGGATTGTCGATGCCATCACTCATAAATATGGATACTGACATGCCAGCATTCAAAGAATTTATATTGATCGGAACATTTATCATCGATATATCAATATATATTCAGAGATTTCCCTCTGCACTCACTTAGACATACATGAAAGGGATTTCCGTTGTGACGTAATAAGGTACGGCATGCTATATGTGTTGCTATTGCGGTCAGTCTCGTGAGCGGTCCATAGCCGGGAAAATTTACGTCATTTTACGTATTTCCAAGAAGCGATGGTTTTACCAGAGGTCTGGTTTTACCAAAGTTTACATGTAAACACAGGATTTTTGTACACTAACAGCTGTCACACTCACAGTTTCGGTGTACAATTACACCTGTAGGAGGAATTATTGTAGCTAGAACTTGTAGAATGCATTATGTTGGAGATGCTGGTGACAACTGACAACGTAACAAAGGTTTGTTTACATCAGGAAACCCCTATACGTCATTAGTACCTTATTACATCACACATATGACGTCACATTTAAACGTTTTCGGAACGGCAAAATGAATTTCCTGCAAGTTTCACAGATTTATTGGTGCGTTTTTTTATTCATATGCATAAATATCATATAAGTATATTTAATAAATATCACATGACTTGTGATTAGTATTATTTATCTGTTACATGACATGTCTATGCATATATTTCGGGCGTAGGCGGTTCTCTGTTTTCCTGGGGAGGGGGTGATTCTCCAGCTGTTGCCGTCACGGTGGGAAATATAGGGTGAGATGATCCCTTTAATGTAACCGAAACTACAGTTCGTTAGAAACTTGCAGAAATTAAAAAGTTTCCTCTGAATGAAATTAGTGAAATTTGTGTCAGCGGTTGACCGTTTACGATTCGATTACTGTAAAGGGGGTACCCGTTTATGGAAATCCGTACTTGTATCGGCCTATAATTCACTGATGGAAACAACATTCGCCATAGACTGATAGAGATGAGTAGAGAAGGAAAACCGATTCCACAATCTGCTTTTTTATTTTCACTATTTTTTTTAGAGATCAGCACAATCAGAACTACTTGCCTTGCAAGGTACGGTGTGGGGTTTTCCGATCTTGTTACCCCAGTAACCCCTGCGGACTGGCACGATTGACAGCTTTGCGAGGATGATCGCCCCACGGATGGCAGTGGCGACTTCCTTCGAGCACTTGACTCCCAGACCCACGTGGCCGTTGTAATCTCCGATGGCAACAAAGGCCTTGAATCGGGTTCTCTGTCCGGCACGAGTCTGCTTCTGTACGGGCATGATCTTCAGTACCTCGTCCTTGAGGCTGGCACCCAGGAAATGGTCGATGATCTCGCATTCTTTGATCGGCAGGGAGAAAAGGTAGATTTCTTCCAACGACTTGATTTTCAGATCTTTCACGAGGCGGCCAAGTTTGGTGACTGGGGTCCACTCTTTGTCTTCCTTGGCGCCACGGCCACGGCCTCGACCACGTCCGCGACCCCTTCCTCGGCCCCTCCCGCGGCCACCAAAACCGCCTCGAAAACCAGAAGAACCACCGGCTGGTGCTGCGTCCGCCATTGGTGAATTGAAATGGAAAGATGGAGGCGACCGCGTGGTTGGTATTTATACTGAAAGCGCGGACCTCACTGTGTGCCACGGGTACCTGCAAATGAGCGATATTAGCGGAATTTGAATGGTTTTCGCTGTTTTGAATGAAAACGCGACTTGTAATGTTAATATATTATGTAATGTTCAGATAGAATATTGATGAGGACATTTGGATACATTTTCAAGTTATGTGAATCTGAAGTGGTTATGACACAGTGAGTATCTGAATAGGTAATTAGGGAAAGCGCTTGTTGTTGCGTAGTAAAGACAACAGCGTTGTAAAAGCAACACATTCTACAGGCCGGGGACCTATTGTCGAGGTCTCGGAATGTAGTGATTCACATGCGAAAATCACATTGCTTGAAATCATCTATTTTAATTAACGACCCGAGCAATAAAGTGAATATACTATCGTGTTTTATGTTCAAGTTTAATCACACTGAAAGCTCGATTCATCGTTAAATTATTTGACTGGACCTACTGGTATTAGGGGCCTACATGTATTTCTCATAAGATTCATGTTAACTGACTTTATTCAGCGTTACCTCATATCATCAAAACATCATCAAATTTTTAGACATTCAAATGATTAAATGGGTTCGCAATACAAATATTTCCTCTGCCGCACAAATATTCCTCTTGCAGCTTAAATGGTCACTGCTGAAGCACAAATATTGCTGCTGCGTAAATTTAACTGGTATTACATATATTTCTCTTAAGATTTATGTTAACTCACATTATTCAACTGTGGCTCATATCATCAAAACATTATCAGATGTTTAGACATTGGATTAAATGGTCTTGCAACACAAATATTTCCGCTGCCGCACAAATATTCCTGGTGCAGCCTAAATGGTTCTTAGCTTCCAGATTTTTACTCATTTTAGTGGAACAGATTTTAGTGGATTTTGTGGACTGCATCTTACACTGTGAATAGTGGTGCCCCCAGCAGGGAGGAATTTAATTAACAACATCAACAACAACAATGGTTTCTGCTGAAGCGAAAATATTGCTGCTGCTTGTCTATTTGATTATTGACTTTTGTCTCTGTTCTGTTCAATAGATCAGACAAGACAATGTTGAATAAGACTATATAGTTAAATAATAATACCATATTATCTCCTTAACGTAGTCCGCTGCAAACAATGAGGTAACGAAAAGTCAAAATTTAAAAGTTATTTCTTGAATATTATCTCATCAAAATATTTTTATAGAGTAACTGATCAGTATCCTAATACTGAAAAGAAAATAGGGAGTCACCGTGCTGGGTTATTCGACATATTCAATTAAAATCACATACATTTACATAAAACCAATAGTTTTGATGTTGAGATGAATGAATGTGATTAATGTTTTTTTGTATATTGAAGTTGTAAATAACTACTACTACTACTACTACTACTACTACTACTACTACTACTACTACTACTACTACTACTACTAAAATGACAGAAATTATGGCATTTTTGCACATTTTTTTGTCCATATTCACATTTTGCATCGTGTTTTCCAAGCGAACGGATACGGTGACCCCCTATTTTCTTTTCAGTTTAATTTGCTGATCAGTTACTCTATAAAATATGTCATTTTGAAGCTCTAGAATATGTTGATACAATTATTCATTTTAAACAAACTCTTTGACCCCCTCCCTCACTGTTTGGAGCGGACTACCTTAAACACCTGCCCAAAAAAGTTATTGAAATTGCTGAAAATGGACTTGTTTGATACACTCTTTACTTCTGAGAAGGATGTATTCCACTGTTTCATCCTGGTATGATCAGAAAGTTGTTTGTAAAAGATGTACATGTCGATACCGTGAATGATCTGGCAAGCAACTATAGCATAGAACGAACTATATCAACTCATATTGAGTGGCATGCATCATGATTTTGTTTCTTGTCGAAAGTGCTGTATACCATACAGAACAGGCATGGTTCAATGAAAGCTTTTTTTGGTGTCTAATTCAAAGTTCCTCGTCTGGGCCAGGAGTATATGAATTTCAATTAGCCTAAACGTGTGATTAGCCTAAACTGATTTAGTTCAAACAAAACATTTTAAACTGCTGAGACAGAAGTAACCAGATTACATATTTTCTTTGAATGGCAGTTATGCTATCATCATGCACTCGTATGTGAAAAAATACCATGGTATATAGATCAGACACGATTCATGCAAAAAGCTACATTTCTGGGATCATTTATTTGTGTTTTGTGAACGATTACATGAATATCAGCCCATTCATGTTGGTCAAAAAGGTCTGTACTGTGTATGTGTATACATTGATGGGAGAAAATCTAATAAGTTTCTTGCACAGCATACCGGTACGGAGGATTCACGGGCCGAGCTGATACACGGCTGATACTTTTACGGCCTAATTTTGCTATGCTACATTTTTTACCATACCTTCGCGAGTATTTATGCCGTTCAATTTATCGAGCCCTCACAAATAAATGACAACAGCAACAACCAACAACATAATTCAAATATATTGAGGATTCCATCGATCTATATATAGCTCTCTATCCATCGTTTGGTCAGGGACGAGGCCTCTACCCCCCCCCCCCTCGCAACCCCATCCCGTCTCCTCAAATACAAGAGAATTCGGTGCTGCTCGTGTTTAGTTCACCAACATTATTATGGACAGATGAGCTATTGTCGTGGTTTTTTTTCTTCCGTCGCCCGACTGGATCTATGATATTGTTCATGTTCTGACATATTACCAATCAATAGTGTAACGATAATACTGCCGTACGTGCATGATAGTGTTAGTTGTGATTTGTTGTTCTCTCGTTGTGTTTAGTTTCAGTCAGGTTACCAGACCTTTGGTCTGATAACCTATTGGTACGGCGTTGCGTCCGTCGTCGGTCGTCCGACGCCATGCGTCCATATTTTGATCTTTAGTTTACTGTCAAATTTTCCTAAAATTTTGCACAAAAATACTAAAAAAATATTTCAAGAGGGAGCTATTTTTTATTTTTCTGATTTTCACATTATTCTCAAAGTGGCAGCCATTTTCATCGAAAAACGCCCCATTTTGGACTCTGCAATATTTAAACTTCTTCTCCTACAAAACCACTAGGAGATACACGTTGAAACGTTGTATATTGATTGTGTGGGATAATACCCAGAAACCGATCCTTTTAGAATTTATTTTATTTATCTTTATTTTTTTGCATTTGGCAAATTTTGTTAACTTTGAAAAAAAAAAACCAATTATTGATAATTGAAAAAAAAAAATCGCTAAAGTTTACAGTTGAATCTTTCTGATATTTTCTTTCTGGTGCGAACGCACCCCCCTTTCCAGCCCGAAGGCCTGTCATCTACTTATATATGGCCCTATAGGGGCCTACTCTAATTTTTCTAACTGGTTTACACTGTTTTTCGCTAATATTTTTGTGATGCTAAACGCTATCGTTCTATAACTTGTCATACGTCATCTGGGAGTAAAATGGCAATTCTCTACCGAATTTCAGACTTCTACCTCAAAAATTGAAAAAGTTGGCAATGTACCCCAATGTTAAATTTGCCCGCTCATTTAATTTCTGGGTCCGCACACAATATTGTGCATTTGCTCGATTTTGTAGTGGTGCAATCTTTCAAAATCAACAGTTTTGTGTAGAATACACCCCAATGTGTCATCTGGTCAAAAATTACAACAATACTTCGAATCCTGATGGATGTAAACAGGATCAAATCCTCGAATAAGCTCAGATTCTCGAGATCCCGTTTTTAGCTGAAATTTAACATTGGGGTAGATTGCCAACTTCTTCAATTATTGCGATAGAAGTCTGAAATTTGGTATAAAATTGCCGTTTGCCCCCAAAGTGGAGCAAGCCAAGTTATAGAACGATACCATTTAGCATCGCAAAGATATCGTCGAAAACCGGTGTAAACAAGTTAGAAAAATCAGAGTATACGTTGTATGAAAATCAGATTCATGAGCCACCTGATCAACCAGGCTTTGTGTGTTTTCACTCAATTCAGTACACCCAACTGTTCTGTAATTATATTTTATATTAAATATACATTACATTAAATTAGAACACATATGGCATAGCTATATCTATGAGGATGATGCACATGAGAAACTGTAACATGTCCCCGATTTCAGGCTAAATAATGTCATTATGCACTCGCTTTACAGACTGCATGTCCCCACTCTCTCCTGAAATAGAACCAAGTGTACACCCAAATACTGATAGGTGGGAGTGGGGGTCAAAATATGATCATTTGAAACTATTAAGAAAAAAGTTTAGGCCTACTGAGATTCATTTACCGAGCAATGTCCATTTTGCGTTTAGCCCTATTAATTAAGATGTATTAATTAGTGATTTGTGAAAAAAACTAGGTACATGTACACTCAACATGACTGTTAAGTTCTGAATGAGAACTTTAGATACCCAAAATAGTTCAAGATGGCCACAGGAATCGCCAAAAACCATTCAGCTTCCGAGGCTCTTCAGCGGGCCGCAGATTCCCCGCCGATGCGGTGCAAACTATGCCCATTAAAAAAAACAAAACACGCCGATTGAAACTCGCTCCGCTCCTGAACTTCTTCGAGCCATGAGTATTCACATATATGTGTGATCGAGCATCTGAGTATTCATACAGTCATAGATTCAGTCATAGAATCAGGAGTGTTCTCAGAGACTTGATTTTCAGAAAATTTTCTCGAGGGCTTACGGCGCCCCATGCACCCCCAGACCGAAGGATTCCAATCTCTATACCGCACCACCTTTTCACAAAGTTGGCCTGGTACAGTAACAGCCTTCCAAAGTTACAGTATACATAATAATACAAGCAATACTCTTGTTTGATTGTTAAAAAGAATGTGCGGCAAAAATGAAATACTCCAATGGACAACAGTTCTTGGATGACAGATAGCAAGTTACGATGAGAGCGTTATGATTTTTAATAAGGCTTGAATTTCGTCTTAGGCGCTCCATAGGTTTTCCCAAGTTTACACGACTTCCGGGCACAGATCAACGCCATGAACACTGAAACGTACTGTTCTCGAAAATATATGTAAAATACTAGTGGTTTTCCACACACATGAACACGTTCATGATATACTGACGTACATATGATAAATATTTTATATTCGTATTAATCATAACACGCTTATTAAATTTCCCCTCACATAGCACCACGATTACGATCGCTGTAAAACAGCGTGCATTCCGATTGCATTCGGTGCAACCACTGTCCGGAAGTGTAATTAACTGCGGTAAAGCGGAACTAGTGCGCCGTTCAGTGATACAATAGTACGGCCGGACCGGCCGCACAATTATGTAGCGTTATGACGTGGTGTGCGCGAGTAGTGACACCACGGTTATGATGCTGCAGTGTGGGCGGATTTATAAAACATTCGGCGACACTCCAGTAATTTTTTGTTCTTAGGATAGGATAGGATTTATTTAGTTTTCACATTATTTATATATGTATAATACAGTTGATTAGAATATTTGCGTATTGGTTTTGCTTTTTTAAAACAAAATAATAGGGAAAACTGAGGGACCAAATTAGCTTTAAGCTGTCTTCCATTTGGTCCCTTGAACAAAGGTCAAATTAATTCTTGTGAATATGTTTTACTTGAGACATTTTCTTAAATACAATTATGAATGGGAAAAAAGGCATAGAGAATTTAAAGTTAAATTTAAGACAAAATAAAACACTATACCGGTATACATAAATAGCAGTTGTCCAACTGAGGAAAATCTATTGCGCCCAAATTATATTATATTCTTTTATTCTTCTTATATTTTCGTCGTAATACAAGGGTCTTCATTATGTGTCCGAGCGCTATAGACAATTATTGGTGAGACGTTCGCAATTTGAGAAAAATGCTGGAAACATAATTTTTTTATTACTAATATACGAGCAAATATTCACTTACAAATCACCCACTTAAACAGTGACCAGGTTTAAACTAAGTTGCTGGGATATATACGGTGGCTTAGATTCGCCATCACGTTTAATTTACACCCCATTCAGTTTCAACCTCGGTGAGAACCTTCTCACCCCGGTGAAAACCTTCTAACCCCGGTGAAAACCTTCTCACCCTGGTGAATACCTTCTCATCCCGGTGAGAACCTTCTCACCTAGGTGAAAACCTTCTCACTCCGGTGAAAAACTTATCACCCCGGTGAGAACCTTCTCACCCCGGTGAAAACCTTCTCACTCCGGTGAAAAACTTATCACCCCGGTGAGAACCTTCTCACCCCGGTAAAAACCTTCTCACCCCGGTGAAAACCTTCTCACCTCGGTGAGAACCTTCTCACCCCGGTGAAAACCTTCCCACCCCGGTTAGAACCTTCTCACCCCGGTGAGAACCTTCTCACCCCGGTGAGAACCTTCTCACCCCGGTGAGAACCTAGAAGGTATTCACCAGGGTGAGAAGGTTTTCACCAGGGTGAGAAGGTTTTCACTGGGGTGAGAAGGTTTTCACCGAGGTGAGAAGGTTTTAACCAGGGTGAGAAGGTTTTCACCGGGGTGAGAAGGTTTTCACTGGGGTGAGAAGGTTCTCACTGGGGTGAGAAGGTTCTCACCGGGGTGAGAAGGTTTTCACTGGGGTGATAAGGTTTTCACCTAGGTGAGAAGGTTTTCACTGGGGTGAGAAGGTTTTCATCGGGGTGAGAAGGTTTTCACCGGGGTGAGAAGGTTTTCACCTTGGTGAGAAGGTTTTCACCGGGGTGAGAAGGTTTTCACCGGGGGGAGAAGGTTTTCACTGGGGTGATAAGGTTTTCACTTAGGTGATAAGGTTTTCACCGGGGTGAGGAGGTTTTCACCGGGGTGAGAAGGTTTACACCGAGGTGAGAAGGTTTTCAACGGGGTGAGAAGGTTTTCACCGGGGTGAGAAGGTTTTCACAGGGGTGAGGTTTTCACTGGGGTGAGAAGGTTCTCACCGGGGTGAGAAGGTTTTCACTGGGGTGATAAGGTTTTCACTGGGGTGAAAAGGTTTTCACCTAGGTGAGAAGGTTTTCACCAGGGTGAGAAGGTTTTCACTGGGGTGAGAAGGTTTTCACCGAGGTGAGAAGGTTTTCACCGGGGTGAGAAGGTTCTCACCGGGGTGAGAAGGTTCTCACCGGGGTGATAAGGTTTTCACCGGGGTGATAAGGTTTTCACCGGGGTGAGAAGGTTTTCACCTAGGTGAGAAGGTTTTCACCGGGATGAAAAGGTTTTCACCTAGGTGAGAAGGGTTCTCGCCGAGGTGGAAACTGAATGGGGTGTAAATTAAACGAGATGGCGAATCTAAGCCACCGGATAATACATCGATCTGCAAATGTCGCCTCTGTGGAAGGAATGTCTCTGGTGAAGTTTTCCGCACTCTTCCCCTCCGCCAGAGCAAGGCTCTGTGTCTCCGCCACCAGGGATCTGGCCGTCGTGGGCGCAAGGGGTGTGGCCGTCTCCGAAGACGTCCCTCTGCTCCGCAAGTGCGGTGTGTGTGCTACACACAGAGATCAGAGTCTCTGCACGTCTGCCGAGCCTTCCCTCTTCCACGGGTGCGGAGTACTTGAGTCGACTGTCAGTTGCGTAGGCAGACGCCTCCACACGTGAAAACATAAGAAAAGTGACACCATACTCTAAACTAAAATCAACACTCGGTCCAAGAACATATATACATACGGTGAACTTTTTCGGTAGCTTTTGTATGACACATACTGATTCAATGCGTTATTACTAATTGCTAAAGACTAAATTAATACCTAAAACGATACCAAAACTCACTGCGATACCATAATTATGGTTGGCATGGCGAAGCCCACTTTGAAGACATAATCTTTGATATTTTTCATCGGCTCAACGAAATTACAGACTTTTTCTTTCTTTCTTCACCATTAAGCAAAACTCAGAAAAGGTTAATTAGTGCATATTAATACACATTTATTGCCTCGTTTATTGCAAACTTCTATATTCTCATCTATTTTTGTTAATTTTCGCATCACTGCGTGGCAGCCGTTCGGTGCAAAACTATTTTCATAATCCGATTTTCAATGTCAAATTTAGACAAATGCGTGTGCGCATTGGAACTTTTGCACTGTACAGCTGCTCTGGGGACAGAGCACTTTCAACCGGAAAACCCCCAAAAAAAAAACAAAAAAAAAAAACAAAACAAAAAAAACCCCGATCCCTATGAACGTAACGGAGACCAGTAGGTGTATACGTATTGGTGTATGTAAATGCTCAGAATCATAAATTCAATAAGTGAAATCAGCACACAGAAAGAGAAATTACATACTACCCGGAACCCCGTAAATAAGCCCTCCCGATATTTGGCCCATGGGCGTATTAACGGAAGAGCTTTCCGAAAATACGCCCTGGGCGTATTTTTTGTATGTTTTCGTTCAATGATAAACCGAAAACGTTACTAATAGACTGGGGGCCAAATCCGGTTTTTGGGAATTTGGTTTGCACGGAAACACCCATTGGCGAATGTGGTATCGTTGGAAAGCTTAAGACCTAAAGGTCACATTTTGACATATCCCGTCTTTTGGGACAGGGGCGGTCACCATGGAAACGGGCTCGGAAGGTCAATGACCTCAAATTCAATCAAGCGTCCTGCTAGGCACCCGGAATGGCATAACATATCACTGAAAGTGCTCCTTCAAAAGAATGGTTCAACTGATTGGGTTTAATTTTGGAACATAGACAGATGCTGGTACTAGGTATGTGTTGGCGGAGTGACACCAATGAGGTGTCAAGAATGGAGGCCCCGGGGGTCTTGATCACCACCCCCTGGAGTTCGCCCCTTCTCCAAATAATGACAAAAGTGTGATTTGGGGTTCAAAAGTTTGTTTGTTGAAGAGACCATGCAATATAAGAGTTATTAAATAGCACCATTCAAGGGTAAGACCAGTTAGGATTGCAATGATACCAGCATCACTTGTGGGTGGGGCCGGTTGCCGTGGCAACAGACGTTACAAATGGTGGCGTTGGGACCATTTTTCACCCAAAAATGGCAAGAATATCGGGGTTTAGGCTGCATAAAAGTGTTAATGATCGAAGACATGGCTATAAGAGGCTACCATCATTGTCATAGATGAACATAATATAGGACACGGACATACTGATAGCACCGTGACCTCAGGCTGAGGCTCATTTCCATAGCAACAGGTCTATTTTCCCATGAAATATGGCAAAAATAATGAAGATGTGGTTGCTTTAAAGTGTTGATATTTAAAGACAGATCAACGATCTTGTCTCAGATAAAACACACGTGGACAGAGACGGAATGCTACCTCTGTGGCCCCTGGATGAGGCTCGTTGTCATGACAACAAACGTTTCTAATGGTAGGCGTCGGGTCTATTTTTCACCCGAAAATGGCAAGAATTACGGGGTTCAGGCTGTTTAAAAGTGTTAATGGTCTAAGACATGGCTATATGAGGTTACCATCTTTGTCATAGATGGACAAATTATGGGACACGGACGTGCTGATAGCACCGTGGCCTCAGGTGGGGCTTGTTTCCATGGCAACAGGTCTATTTTTCCCCACACAAATATGTCAAAAATATTGAAGATTGGGCTACTTCAAAGTGTTAATGATTGAAAACAGATCAACGATCTTGTCTCAGATACAACACGCGTGGGACAGGGACGGGATGCTACCACTGTTGCACCTGAGTGGAGCTCGTTGCCATGGCAACAGAGGTTTCTATTGGTAGGCGTCGGATCTTTTTTCACCCAAAAATGGCAAGAATTACGGGGTTCAGGCTGATTAAATTTATTGATGGTGGAAGACATGGCTATTTAGGGCTACTAACTTTGTCTTAAATGAACATAATATGGGACACGGGCATGCTGATAGCACCGTAGCCTGAGGGTGGGGCTACATGGCAATAGGTCTATTTTCCCATAAATCTTCGAAAATATTGAAGAGGGGGTGTTTAAAGTGCCAATGGTTAAAGACAGATCAACGACATGATTCAGATAAAACACACGTGCATGGGACAGGGACGGGATGCTACCACTGTGGCCCTCGTTTGGGCCTCGTTTCCAAGGCAACAGGGAGTATTACCCATCCGTGCCATTTCTATTTTTTGGCACAAAATGGCAAGAAAAATATGATGTTCGGGCTGTTTAAAATTGTTAGTGGCTAATAGGCCAATATAATCAGTTGGAATAAAATTTATTACATACAGTTGTAAACGATAAATTCACAAAGAACAATATTGTACATTCAGCGCAATTTCACTGCGATACGTTTTAATTATTTGTTTCTATTGTGAACCAGTTTTGTAAAGCTGATAGTCAGATCCAATTCATAAGACTAAATGGATTATTGAGTACAGAACCTATTTTACATTTCTAAACGATAAAGTTTATAGAACAAATAATCATACTCCGCTGCCCCTGATAGGACATGACGAAAAAAACTACTTCCTTTGCACAACCTATTTCCATGGCAATAGGTCTACATGTAGTTGTGCACACACTGTTGCACATCAATGCTGCAACCCTACTCTACGGACTTTGTAAATTTGCGATATAGGTCTGTGATGGAAGTTGTAGACTGGATGGTCTATATTATTGATACTATTTTTCCTTTATTTCCATGCATGTT
This sequence comes from Terebella lapidaria, assembly GCA_949152475.1. Classification (NCBI taxonomy): domain Eukaryota; kingdom Metazoa; phylum Annelida; class Polychaeta; order Terebellida; family Terebellidae; genus Terebella; species Terebella lapidaria. The sequence goes on from OX424567.1 coordinate 6,508,320, forward strand.
CGTTAATCTATCTGGCCATGGATTGGGCTACGGGTCAGAATAGTAGAATATATGAATGGGAAAGGGGTATGGGTACAATCAGCTCATGTATTATGCAATATATTTCTTGATGTAAATGAAATGTGTAAAAATGTAAATGTGTATAATGATAATGTGGGTAATTGGTCAGACTATTGGTCAGTGTTTTGCACCTTTGGCAACAGGTTCAAGTGACTCTTGCCAATATCGTAATAAAGAGAGTTGTTGATATCAAGCCTGCAGGTAACTAGAGAAAATGCAAATCTGCTTGCAGATTCCTGATATAATTCATCGCGAAGTGATCTATCTGCTTGCAGATTCCTGATATAATTCAGGTCTGATTTTGCCCAGATGACGCAGATGGATCATGGTCGATCGGCAAGTGGATTTGACCTGTGGAACCATAGTCATCTCACTGTCCATTAGCACACCAAGGTTCCCAACTTGGGGGGATTGCTGTATGATAGAGTCACCAACACGAATTTCAAAGGGAGCATCAGGCACACGTGCGATGGTTTACCTGGAGGCCAGCAAAACGATGTCCGTTTTAGACTGGTTCAGTTTAAACTGATTTGAGGACATCCAAGAAGATATCAGACTGACACAGTAATCCAAGGGATATCCTCATGATGACACGTGGTGTATAATTGCTAGTCATCCTTATAAAGATGATAGAATATTCCGCCGTTTCCGATCAACGTACCGAGTGAAATTCTGTACAATGTAAACAGACGAGGGCCTAACACTTATCCCTGTGGTACTCACCAAGTCGCTGCTAGTTCCGATCGTGCCGCTCATACATATTGTTTGTATACGGTTGGAAAGATAGGATTCAAACCATGTGAGAGTAGCTCCTCTGATGTTGTAGTCGGAGGAAGCCTTGACAGGAGCAGGATGTGATTAACAGTATCAAAGGCTGCTGATAAGTCGAGAAATATTAGCAGCCCCACCTGACGCTGGTCATCTGCCTGTAACAAATCGGTGTGTACATTGGCCAACGCAGTCTATGTGTTGTGGTGCCGCTGGTATGCTGAATAGAGTGCTTCCTCGAGACCAGACACTATGTACTGTCGTAACTGTTGGTCGGTTGCCTTTCAATGATTTTAGATGGCAATGGAAGGTTCGATACCGGTCTATAGTTTGACAGTTCTTCTGTGTCAGACCCATGTTTTTTTTCTCAAAATGGGTGCGATCAAGGCTCGCTTGAGTGAAGACGAAAATACACCACCGCAGAGCGAGCAGTTCACAATTGCAGTTATCAAGGACAGCAAAAGCTCCTGACATTTTTTTCACCGGCCAAGTTGGGATAGATCACTTCGCGATGATCTCGATGGTGAAGATTTGATGATGTTACTGACTTCGTCTGATGTTAGCCTTTTGAAGTTCTCGAGTTTGCATGTGATCAGATTGTCACTATTCTGCACTGGGAGATCATCAGAGAACGTTGATGTATTCTCATCAATTTTGTTGCTGAAGAAGTTCCCAAAACGATCACACAACTTAGCCTCCGAATCTGTGTCAGGAATTGTGCAAACGACTCAGTACTTCGTGCGAATAACTTGGTAATTTGTATGTGATCAGATTGTCACTATTCTGCACTGGGAGATCATCAGAGAACGTTGATGTATTCTCATCAATTTTGTTGCTGAAGAATCGACCTTAGTGACCAAAATGTGAAATTTGAAGAAAATTGACCGTTTGGTTCATGGAATATTATATTTTGAAATGACATGGTGAATTTTTAACCAGATTGTTGGACATTTACTGAAATCCTTTCCAACGACGTGTTCAACCGACTGCTGGATATTGAATGTGGATATGTTGCTTGAGTCTTGTATGTCTTGTATTTCTTTCCTATTTGAATAATAAAATATGTTATTAGCTTTCATCAAATATATTATGAAGATATCAGTTCCACCTATCATCGCAATGCATCCCACAGGATTCGAGTGATATGTACTCATCATTTTTTTGCAAAAAAAAATGATCGATTCCAAGGAACTTCCCAGAACTTCGATAATTACTCAAACATCTGTTTATTCGTAGTAGCCTCGAAAACAACTAGTCCAGTTGCCAAATGACTATTTTCTTGTGCCAAATGACTATTTTTTTTTATGTTTTGGCGTCATTATGAACTTTTTTTGTTGATTCATCATCTCTGAGCATTCCTGAGTCACAATCAGTCGGGTGTCACCTTGGCATCCTTGGGGAATTTTTTTCAGAGCCGAAAAACAAAATGGCTGCCACCGAATACCGCTGAATTTACTTCTTTGAAAATATCTCCGCTTCTAGGCCACTTAGAAGCACAAACTTGGTGTCTACTACTAGGTTTTCACGGTCAAGGAATCCAAATATAATACTACCGAACTTGTATATATAACAGCTTATCCGGTTTTTGAGATTGACGAGCCCGATTCTTAGAAAAAATTGGTTCTGTTCAAGTCATATGCATTTTCCACTTTAATCAACAATCTTGGTGTTCACTACTGAGTTAGTGAATCTATAGTACTGACCCAACAAAAGCTGTATGATTTTAACTCATTTACTGTTACATGTAACAACATTGTGAGTCAATTACAGATCATAACTTGATCAGTCATCACTATCGCCTTCCTGAACAGGTTCTTTTTTGTATATTCGTTGCAATAATCTTGGCTTAATACAGCCACGGAACTTTGAACAGCACATCTGTTGTTGAGCAGCGGATTTCCACAAAACTTGCATTCGAGCATGGTGTACATGCTGAGCAAAGGCATTTTGTGATGGGGCAATACCTTCAGGTTTGCAGCTGATGTGATCTTCGAGTTTGTCTTCTTCACCTTTCGTACAAATTCGGTGAACAGACATTGATCACTGTTCCCAGTCGAATATTTTGTGATGAATACCCTCAAAAATTGGCCAATTACATGGAATATCGTATATAAATGGAAACAATGTGTATTTGGTGTTGACTGGATAGTTTCAGAATGCCGTTTGAACAAATCAACCCCTATAGTTTGTGCGCTCACCAACCATTGGTTTCAACACCACGCTGCACAATGTTTTGATCGTTTTTTTTTTTCAAAACGGCTCCTGTTATTTGCTTATACAATTCCAATGCACTGATGACAAGTGATGACATGCTATATGATGAAGAAATATTCAATACATAGACCACATAACAAACCGTTATTTGCACAGTTTACTCACTAGGGGCGCCACCCATTCGTGCACCATGGCCATTCTTCCACCTTGGCCATTTTTGTGCAAAAAATAGAACTGTCACGGACGGTTAAGACTGTTGTCATGGCAACGGGCCCCACCCAGGGGCCAAAGTGGTAGCATATCATCCCTGTCCCATGTGTGATTTATCTGAGACAAGGTCGTTGATCTGTCTATAACCATTGGCACTTTAAACACCCAATCTTCAATATTTTCCATTTTTTATGGGAAAATAGACCTGTTGCCATAGAAACAAGCCCCACTCTGAGGCCACGGTGCTATCAACATGTATGTATCCCATATTGTGTATATATACGACAAAGATGGTAGCCTCATATAGCCTTGTCTTCGACCATTAATAAATTTAATCAGCCTGAACCCCTAAATTCTTGCCATTTTTGGGTGAAGAAAAAAAGACACGGTGCCTACCAATAGAAACCTCTGTTGCCATAGCAACGAGCTTCACTCAGGTGCAACAGTGGTAACTTCCCGTCCCTGTCCCACGTGTGTTGTATCTGAGGCAAGATCATTGATCTGTCTTTAACCACTAACACTTTAAAGCAGCACAATCTTCGATATTTCTGACATTTCTATCGGAAAAATAGACCTGTTGCCATGGACACAAGCCCCACCTGAGGCCATGGTGCTATCAGCATGTCCGTGTCCCATAATTTGTTCATCTATGACAAAGATGGTAACCTCATATAGCCATGTCTTAGACCATTAACACTTTTAAACAGCCTGAACCCCGTAATTCTTGCCATTTTCGGGTGAAAAATAGACCCGACGCCTACCATTACAAACGTCTGTTGTCATGGCAACGAGCCTCATCCAGGGGCCAGAGAGGTAGCATTCCGTCTCTGTCCCACGTGTGTTTCATTGGAGACAAGATCGTTGATCTGTCTTTAAATATCAACACTTTAAAGCAACCAAATCTTCATTATTTTCGCCATTTTTTTTATGGGAAAATAGACCTGTTGTCATGGAAACGAGCCTCAGCCTGAGGTCACGGTGCTATCAGTATGTCCGTGTCCCATATTATGTTCATCTATGACAATGATGGTAGCCTCATATAACCATGTTTTCGATCATTAACACTTTTATACAGCCTAAACCCCGATATTCTTGCCATTTTTGGGTGAAAAATGGTCCCAACCCCTACCATTTGTAACGTCTGTTGCCATGACAACTGGCCCCATCTACAAGTGATGCTGGTATCATTGCAATCCTAACTGGTCTTATCCTTGAATGGTGCCATTTAAAAACTCTTATATTGCTTGGTCTCTTCGACAAACAAACTTTTGAACCCCAAATCAAACTTTTGTCATTATTTGGAGAAGGGGCGAACTTCACGGGGTGGTGTTCCCGACCCCCGGGACCTCAATTCTTGAAAACTCATTGGGGTCACTCCGCCCACACATACCTAGTACCAGCATCTGTCTATGTTCCCAAATTAAACCCAATCGGTTGAACCATTCTTTTGAAGGAGCACTTTCAGTGATATGTTACGCCATTCCGGGTGCCTAGCAGGACACTTGATTAAATTTGAGGTCATTGACCTTCCGAGCCCGTTTCCATGGTGACCGCCCCTGTCCCAAAAGGCGGGATATGTCAAAATGTAACCCTTATGTCTTAAGCTTTCCAACGATACCACATTCGCCAATGGGTGTCTCCGTGCATACTAACTCTCAAAATAACGGCCTTTTGCAGGTTTGGCCTCCAGTCTATAATAGTTACTTCTGTGGACGTAGATGTACCTTATACCGTTTTGTATTTCCCATGCAGTGTACCAATAAATAATGTGAGTTAACCGTTTTGCCGAGGACTACATATAATATGTGAGTTTGACATCGTTCCATACCTACATTACGTATGATATTTAGCTGCTATAATATTCTCTCTTCAGTATAATATGCTAACATATTTTCTGAGAAACAAATTTCGCGATTTTCTTCTTTACCAAAGCTGTACCGACAGTAATATTTTCCACTATGTGAAGAATGTACATAACACATGTAAGTGCACAGTGCTAATATTAACGATATAATCAGAATTCGACAGCGCGGCCTAAAAGATCCATTGTATATTCACAAAAATGTTCATTGTATATTCCCAAAATACGCCCTCGGGCGTATTTTCAATTTCAACTTTATAGTTCTCTGAGGGCGATCTTCCGTAAATACGCCCGGGGCTTATTTACGGGGGTTCCCGGTAGTACTAAGTAAAATCTATAAACTTTCAGACTTTATCGCTGTCAAACGTAATTTGAACATATTGAACTTGCAGCAACATACAGCCATATCCAATATCAAGAAGATTAGTGTGGAACAACAACAGCAATACACTGATTATTCTTGACGCATTAGGGTCGCATTGATGTCAACATAGCTTGCGGCAAACATTTTCTTGAAAAGAATCTGGAAGGTAGACCTACACTGTACCCGACGCCGACACACACCCTGACGAGCCCAGCACTGTCTTCCGGTGATGGAGCCGAACTCATCATATTACTTCCTCACATAGAAAGGTGTTTATTGATAAAAAGAGGTGTACTTTAGCTGATTAATTAAATAGTTATTTGCAGGCATCTATAAGGCGGCCCCAATAATGGGAAACGTACTGATTAGTTCCTGACACCGGAAAATTCGTTCTCTGTAGCTGGGCTGGTTTGTTGTTGATACCGGAAAATTAATTCTCGGTAGCTGGGAGATATCAGCACGAGGTGTTTCTGACGGCTATAAAAGGCGCAGACTCTAACCTGAAACAGAAAACTAAAGCTTGACGAAAAAGAGACATCAAGAACAACAAAAGGTAAGATTTGTATAGTGTTTCAAGTCATCAAGCTTATAGTACACCAGTAAGTTGTGTGTGTTATTCATTTAGACAAACTTGGCCACCCCTGCATTATGATTAAAACCAAAATGCTTTTTGAACTCATTTGATTTGGGTCCAAAAATGGCACGAAATTAGTATATGTAGGCCCTATTCATACACATGGAATAATATCTGATATCGTTCGCTGAGAAAACCTGAATATCACTGAACATGCTCTTCAATGTTTTGTGATTATGTTCTGTTATCTACTTACTTTGCTAAAATACGGAGCCCCTGAGGTGACATACCGAAAATATTTATTAATACGTGCGCACGATTTAACAATTCGTGCGCACGAATTAACAATTCGTTCGCATGAAATCCTAATTCGTGGCCACGAAATACTAATTTTTGTGCACGAATTAGTAATTCGTGAGCACGAATTGTTAAATAATTCCGCACGAAATGCCCTTATGGTTTTGTCAAAATTCTTTTTTTTCACTTTTCGGTTTCCGGACGGTAACTCGAGAACGCCTCGAGGTATATTTCACCAGTTATCACTCATATTATGTATATGAACCCTATTGTTTTGGAGCCGGCTCTGGGGTCTGGTTAGTCCTTGAGGAGGAATTTTCTGTCAAATGGTTTCCGGATGATAACTCAAAAAGTACTTGCGGTACTGTAGCACTTATGAAACTTGACACATATGTTGAGATTGTGTCAGAGAGGAACCCTTTTGATTATGGGATCAATCAGTCGAATGACCTTTGACCCATGTATCAAAATAAATTTTGGTGAGTCATGCTTGAGGCCCTCTGAATATCTCGGAAACGATGCGTCGTAGGGTCAAATTATTTTCGCTGAGTCGGCATTTTTCATTTTCGGCCATATATCTCAGAAACGATGCGTCGCTGAGTAAACAGACGTATTTTTTTTTTACTCATGGCACTGGACAAACACGTCTTATGGTATAATGGGTGAACTTGGCCCTGGGCGAATATTTTTTTCGCTGAGTCGGCATTTTTCATTTTGGGCATATCTCGTGCGTTGTAAAAAAAAGATTTTATTCTCAAACTTGTTGAACTAAACAAACATTTCACAGAGTTATGTTGGGTGCAAATTTCCGCTGAGTCACCATCTTTTTTATATTGGTCAATCTTAGTGCAGTGAAACTAATGGTGGAGATACATACGAGTTTCAATCGAAATGCCTTAAGGCATCTTTTGGATTTGACGTCTAATTTTATTTCGGTATGTTTTCTTTGGAAAACCGCCACGCCAGATTAATAATATCAAAGAACAAACAAGAAATGTTGATAACAGTGGTATATTTTTTGTCAATTATTCTAAAAACAAATCAGGTTTTGAAATTCTTGCATTTCAGGTGGCTGAAGTTGTTCATCTTGAAGTTCTCCACATATATCGTGTACATGGATCTGACGGACTGGGCCGATACCACTATGTCCGTGATTGTGCGAAACTCCACCGCCTTGTCAAACGACACCGAATCAAATGCTTTCACATATGAGTCTGGTTCCGCACTCGCGCAACAACTGGCAAAAATTGGTGGAACAACACTGATAGTCTTGGCAACTATTGGCAACGTCCTCTCAATAGTTGTAATGCTGCGCCCATCGCTCCGAAGAACGACGACAAGTCTATATCTGGTAGTTCTCGCCATATTGGATCTGACCATCATATACTGGAATCTACTGCACTATGTAACCGCTTACTTCACGGGAGTCGCCTTGGCTTCGCTGTCGAAGACTGGCTGCAAGATCTTCATATTTGTTTTATATTGGACAGCACATTGTGAATCTTGGGTCCTTGTTTCGGTTGCAGTGGAGAGAACGGTAGCAACCTTCACGCCGATTTTCTACAAACAAAGTGTCACCAAGAAGGTGGCTGGCATTCAACTAGCCGTACTGGGCCTTGTTCTCCTCCTGTTTCCAATCGTCATGGCGTGCCTTAGTGACGTGACTGACAGGTTAGGGTGCTCGATTGCTCCTCAATACTTGGAGCTACAAGAGAGAGTCTTGAGATACGTCGATTCTGCGATCGGCGTGGTAGTCCCTTCCGCCATCATCCTTCTCTGTAACATCTCGATCGTATTGAAACTGATGCAGATGCGCAAGAAACGAGATCATTCTGGTACTACTACTGGAGGAAAACTGACATCGATGACCATAGTGCTAATGAGCGTAGGTCTTTTGTTCGCTCTCACGACACTTCCATTTGTTGTTATATACTACAATCTGCCCAAGTGGTACGCGGAAGCAAAGTCTTTGAAAGACGTACAGAGGCTGAGTACTATATATGCTGCTACTACATTGGTTTATTACATGAACTACACCATGAATTTCCTGTTATATTGTGTATCCAGTCGCAGATTTCGAGGTGAACTTATGCAGATGTTCGGTTACCATCGGGGTAGCATTCAGCCATCAAGCTCTTGAACATTTGGATTGTTGAACACTTATCTTTGCACGAATGAAAAAGACAGCAGAAGAAAATCAATATCGCTGGCCAAGCAGGGAAGCTGTTTGATTAGAATCGTTTATGCGTGTTCAGACGGGATGTTGTTTTTACCAGAAATCCAGGATTCATAAACTGTTCAAGTCCTGATGTTACCATGCGTGCGCAATGTACTGCATTGGTCCCTGTATGGGCCTGTATCAATTTGTATGTACCTTTATGTACACGTATGTGTATGTGATGGTTACTTGGATCTATTTTGTCATTATTAAGCGTTGTGTGTTAGTGTGTACATGTACATGGCGAGGTATCCCAGTAAGACGAGAGATAGGTTATGCGATACCTTGACAGTGAAGTCGTAAATACAAATATTCTATGTAATTTTCCTGTATGTGAGTGATGATAAATAAATTGATTAGTCGAATGAACAATTAGAGTTGATGTTGAAACTGTTCAGTGTCCGATGAAAAAACAAGTACTTGTCTTCATACTAATTGCGAAGAAATGCGTAATTAAGTATTTTAGCCGATCAAGCTGAAAAAATATATTCTCAGTGTACATGTACATGTATAAGTTTTACACATAACTTGTTTAGTATTGGAAATAGTAGAGAGAAATATACAGCAATACAATATACAGCACGATTAGCACAAATATACAGCACGATTATCCTTTATTGGCACTAATAATCCTTAGGCCTGAATGAAATAGTTACTCAAACTCATGGCCACGCAGTCATCGCTACTTGTTGTCCAAATATTCCCTGTCTGTGTTAGATAGTCCTTGCAATGAATTCTAGTCCTTCTATGTCTTCGTAATTTATTACTTGTCAGAGTTGTTCAAAATACGTACGTCTTCACTCTGAGAGCTTCCACTCAACTCACTGAATGGTGGGGCAAGTCTAGGCATGAAATGTATTTTCCCGCCTAAAGTAGCGGTGTCGTGACTGATTGGCTGTAGGTGACGTCATGTCGTGATGTCTGAGTGTAGGATGAAGGCCGTGTGGGTGCGTTAAGTCTGCAAGTGTACTGATTAGTGGTGAGTGATGTCATATAATGTACTGTACACGTGATGGAGGTGGGTGTGTGTGTTCCGTGAGTGTGTGAGTCTGTACATGTATATACGCGTGTGCTTTCTGTGTGCGAGTTATGGCGCGGCTGTACAAAGTTTCAAATTCTGAGGAGTGTTCAGCACCCCCGAGGTGGGGAGTTGTACATAGATGCTGATGTAAGTGTTTATGTGTATGCAAAAGTTAGTCCGTGTGGGGGAGGGTTTGGCACGTTATAGTCACAAAAATATGCTACACAATCAACAATTGTGTACACGAACATGTAGAGAGGTTGGTGTTAAAATCACGCGATGTGAATAGATCATAAAGATCATAAGATAACGTATTGCCGTGGCGTTGTGTCCGTCGTTGTTGTCTGTCTACAAGTTTATCTGTGGAGTTTACAGTCAAATTTCTGAAATTTTTCACAAATATACCAAATAATTTTTAAAGAGGGAGGTATTTAGAATTTTATTTTCAAAACATTTCATTTTGGCGGCCATTTTCATTGAAAAACGGCCAAATTGGACTTTGGTGTCCAGTCTAAAAAAAACTGTCTAATCAGTTTTAAGATTTTTGTTCAAAACAGTCTAACGGGGTCATTGACGTTGTGTATGAAGATGAAGCGCCTTGAATCGCTCAAAAGGCCCAAAATATAGGCTCAAAAGGTCTAAAATGACAAAATTCAGTTTTTGACTATACTCTCGGAAACCGTATGATCAGTGTTGAGATTTTTGTTTCAAAACATGCTAATCGGGGTCCTTGACAATGTGTATGAACATGGAATGCCTTGAATCCCTCGAAAGGTCGAGGAATCTAAACTCAAAAAGCCCCAAAAAGGCTTCAAAATGTAGTTTCCGGGTATTTTCTCGACAGCTATATGATCAGTTCTGAGAGTTTTGTTTCAAAACATGCCATTAGGCGTCCGTGACATTTTGTACAAAGATTGAGCGCCTGGGATTGCCAAATACATGGCCCAAAATGCACCTAAAGGACCAATATACACAAATCACATTATGAGGTGAAAACGCTTGTACATAGATCTTAGGTGTGTATTATAAGCATATAGGAAGTCATATATGGTGCATCTTTTTGTGACATTGAAGATGACCTTGAAGGCTAAATCTCAAGGTCACGCGGATCGGAAAGGTGTAATGTGGCCTCTACAGACAAACTGCTTGAAGGTAGGTTATGTTTATATTGTGACGTTTAGTAGGTATGACTTGTTATTTGTGTTTTTGTCTGCCCAAAAACCCTGCCTCTTGATCGTATAGACTTTGGTAACTCCCGCTCGTTGTGATTCGAGAGCCGTCACTAAAAGGTGCTTTTTATATGCTTCATCACTCAGTAGCTTACCGGCTTACTTCAGGCAAGAATCAACTCAGACGTAAATAAATGAAGATTTATCAGCATCTCATCATCAATGAAATTGTCGGTCACCAACGTGACGTACAGATATGAAGTTCAGACATGGAGCACTGTATGATCACGTTAAAAATAACTAGTGCACGAGGGCACAACTAAAAAGAGTTCTTCGCCGAGGCTTCTCTCCGTCCCTTCCCGTTGAAGTTTCCCGTCCTGTTTCGTCGAATGGTTTCTCCAGGTAGTCAGTCGTAAATCCCGTTGACCCAAAGGCCCTGAAGAAGGAGTCGTCTGCACGGAGGTCGTCGAGTCCCTTGGCTGTGGCGGTGACGATCTCCCCACGGTCGATGTCGCTGTTGCAGTGCTCTCAGAGCGGCCGTCCGCTCTCCCTTTTATAGCCAGGGTGGCTGCGCGCGCATCCTCGTCCGCGAACGTCTCTTCCGTGCTCGTCACCACGTGGAGAAGGCTGCATCCGCGAATGGTTCTTCCGTGAAAGGGTCCTCTTCCACGAACGATACTTCCGCGATCGTGCTTCCACAAACGGTACCTCCGCAAGTGGTGGTTCCGCGAACAGTTCTTCCGCGAACGGTTCTTCCGCGAACGGTGCCTCCGCCAGTAGTCTTCGGGGGTCACGTGCTCGTTCCTAACGAACGGTTTGCGCGGGCTGGTGTATGGTTTTTCGTTACAATATTATGAGCAGGAAGTCGTATTTAGCACATCTTTTGGTAACCTTGAACTTGACATCAAATGAGTGCTGAATCTCTATGTCACATCTGCTACGGAATGTGTAAAGTGGCTTCTGGGGGCATTTGCGCATAGATCTTAGGGTTGTATTAGGAACATATGGTAAGTCATATATCGTGCTTCTTCTAGTGATCTTGAGGTTGACCTCAGACGATCTTCAGTAGTAAATCCGAAGGTGAGATCTGACCTGAAATGTGTTAACTGGACTCTGCAGACAAAATGATGATAGATGTTATAGTTGTTTATGGGCATGTAGGGAACCAAAAATATATATGATGGATCTGTTGGTGATCTTGAACTTGACCTCCGACTACTTTTAGTTTCTATAATTACATGTATAGAATACATGTAGCATGTTTCTATACGATACATGTAGCATGTTTGTCGGTAAGCTATGTTTCTATATTATACATGTAGCATGTTTGTCGGTAAGCTACAGCACCCTTGGTGCTATATTTTTTTAATTTGTGTGTGTTGCGAATTATGTCATTTCCTCTCTTACAGGAGAATGGTTTGGTTTGAATTGCAAAAATGACTGATTCGTATGCCTAAACACACCGATGACGTGCATCATTATCAATGCACTGCTTTTTAAACATGTCGTTTACTGGAACTACCATCAAGGGAGATGAAACTTGTTTGGATGCTGAGTATTTTATTTTGTACATATACATACATTCAATAAGAAGTGTTTCGGGAAACTGACATCACTTGGATAAATGCAATGATGCATGTGACACATAAGCAGCTAGCATTTATTATAAATATAAATACAAGAAGTGGAATGTCATTATATGTTCGTGTTAGAGACACATAATTTCTCGAATCCGAGGAATCAGTGAAATCAAGCGATCGAACGTCTGGACAGTGAATAGGTGGTTAGTTGATCTCACAATGGTGGACAGCTCGTTCTTGTTATACCCATCAACACCGACTGCGATCATGGTGACGTCTCCGGGAAGCTGAGCCACGGCCGCTGCTAGATCACCGTTAGCTTTCCCGTCAGTGACTATCATACCGAATTTCGGGTTGCTTGACCTGTGTGAGGAAAAAATTAATCAGGTTTACCAGGTTATAACATTTCAACCTATTAAAACGATGTAATTATTTGATGCCTTCACTGCAAACCTAGTGCATAAAATGAAGGCTTAAAGGAGTAACCAGTTTTGTTACCAGATTTTATTTTGCAGATATGGATTGTCATGGATACACAATAAACATCTTGCGAAAGAAAATCAGTTATCATCGCACTTAATTCATGATGTACCTTATTCGTGCATATCACGGAAAATGGTGTCAGGCATGTATTTATCCATCAAAATTACGTGATTTGCTGAGTGTTACAGCCATACGGCCAGGATAATAAACGACAAAGACGAATCAACAACATACCCTTGGCTGTTGAATAGATACGTCATTTTCGTGAGTCCTGCGCCAGTATTGGTAGATCCCCCGGAATTAAAACTGTCGATAGCTGCCTGGACTTCTGCGGCCGTATTGTCGCCGTTCAATTGATTCCGGACATCGGCGGAGCTGCCAAAATCAACAACACCAACGCGTGTGTCACTGTCGCTAATACTGAATGAAGCAACCAGGTTGGTCAGGAATGTCTTTTGCTGTGCCATCTCATCAGCGCTGACACTTCCTGATCGGTCAGCAATGAGCACAACGTCCATGGCTTTGTTCTCGCATATTTCAGCTGGATGTTTGAAATACACATATTCGTTTTTTATTATTGAGAGGTTTACAAGATATAGCAACGCACTGGTGCAAATAACTTATCGTTGCGGTATACGCGGGTGACGTACCACAAACACCATTCTTGAAATTGAAGTCAAAGCGGCACCGGCAGGTTCCCTGAGCACACTCCGAGTTGGGATCCCTGCATTGTCTGACAGCGCCACAAGAGCCTCCAATTGGTATACCTAGTTCTGAGTTCAGATAAGCAGTGAGCAATGATATGAGAGCAATAGAAATGACACGCAGCAAAAATTATGATGACGAGTCTCTTTCGCTGCATTCATAATACAATATTTGTTAGTTTTTGGACAGATGTACGTACCACAGACGCCATTGTTGAAAGAATTGCCACTGCAAGAACAGACACCATTTGTACATTCTGCCAACGGGTCTACACATCCAGTACTGGGCTGACAGGCTTCTCCAAGTTCGGCTGAAGAAGATAATACCAAGTTAGAATGCGATACTAAACACTTAGCCAGATGAGATTGCTGTTGCAGCGTCCGAGTAGGTGTTTGGAAATGTATTTCCCAGCATTGTTGTGTAATGTCATGACTCCATACAAAACAAAATTGGTTACAAAACGGGAAAGGTGAGGGTCGAGTAAAAACTTAATAAAACTTTTACACAAAGTTCAAATTCGAAATGCTTAGTTTACAGACACGAACTACATGTACTATACTAGGAACAACAGGATTAAAGCTATTTAATCACTTTTAGAATTGACAAAATTTATTCATTCTGCCAATATCTGTTGTCGAACTGTGCACATTTCCTATACATTCCCGACTATCTCGAGATGTACTTTCAAGCTTACGTGACAAACAAGAATGCTGAATTTGGCGGATTTTAAAATTGATTCCAACTTTAGAATCGGTATGAATCAGAATGTATAAGATGTTTTAGAACCATAGCAGTAGACAGTAAGGCTACATAGACCTCTGCATCAATCCACTGTGTGGGGATTGGCCACAGACTTAGTGTAACTTTGCAGTGTTCAGCAGGACAGGACAACACAGTAAAATATGTCTTTGGAAAAACTATTTGGTCGTTCTTTGTTTCTATTGCAAAATGTTTTTTTTTACGTTGTTAGTGGCATCATCGAAATCTGACTGTATTGGAGGTAATAGATTGATACTTACATTTCAAACCTTCCAAATGTGATTGGCGGAAAAGCATTCAGTCTAATATAATTTAAACATTTTAACCTATATGTGGACACCACAATAAACTGTTTTTGTTGTCAAGAGATGAACACATGGATGGTGTTTACGACAAAAACAAACAAACAAACAAGGAAATTTGGCGACCATCTTGTGTAACTATTTGAAAATCAACAAATATGAAAAAATGAACATTCATCGTACTTCATCGTAAATTTTCTAAAGTAGCCAATTTCAGAGAGCCCCACAGAAATATCGTGGAAAAAATATTTTTGGAAAATCCAGTTTTAGTCTCTGCAGTGTCGATGATTTTGATATGTGGCCCATGGTGAAAATGTACGCGCTATGCAAAGGAATTGCGGATTGACCTCAATCAATAATGACATGACTCACCTGTCCTTGTTGATGTTGGTACAGCAGAAGTTGTAACACTGTCATGTGAACGTTCATATGTTATGGTCGTATGAATTTCTCGAGTTTTCACAGTTTCTCCAGATTCGGTTGTTGCAGTGTGGCCCTCGATACTGGGTGTTGTAGTCACGGGTGACGTCAATGTAGTGGAGCTGCTGTTGTCATCACTTATGCTTTCTGTGTCAAGCCCTGGAGATTCCGCAGTCCCTTCAGTTCCAGCTGTTGCCATGTTTTCTTCGTCTTTGCTATCGCTGTCCAGCTGAACAGTTTGCATCCTCAAGTTCTCGTTAGTATGTGTTGTGGAGCTGTTTTTTGTGTTGTCAGTGGCGTACTTCACTTCCAGGACAATTGCTGCAATGACCAATGCGACCAACAATACTATTCCGACCACATCGGATACCCAGAGTATGCGAGTTTCCCGTTCCTCTCTTCCTGGGTTCTGCGCTTTGCTGGTATCAAACTCACTGCCGGATCTTCTGACATCTATTCCATCACTCTCGTCATGAACGTCAGCCTCACTTTGGTCTTCCTCGGGGGAATCCTGAATGTCCAGTTCGATGTATTCTTCGTTCTCCGCCATCTTCTTACACCAAACAAGTAATAGAGCAATGTATTTCTGTGCTGTGATGTTCGAATGTTCGTTATCGGCTGGTTACACTATATATACTTACACATAAATATATGTGCCCCCATACTGGTGCAACCACTACAGTTGGGTTGTACATTCATGTTACTTGGGGGCTTGAGTAGGGTGAGTGGAGAACCATACATATTTGGTAGATAGGGTTACTGAAAATGTGGAATACGTTGGGGTTATGTATTAGTATCACATCCGTTATACAATGGAATAATCCTCCAAGATATCGCCTAAAAGGATGTGGGCATTTAAATTGATCAAACTAAAGCACACGACTTCTCTCCTCATGTGCACTTAGAAGTGTAACACAGTAGTCGACACTCGGTCATTTCAGCAGAAACCACATCCTACCAGGAAGCTCATTGCCAAATGAACGAGCGATATAATCCGAACTGACACATAGGACATGCGGATATTCTGATATCTTGTGTCGTTACGCAAGCATGTCGTTATACAAGGGTAACCATAAATATATGAAATTAAACCATAGAATTAACCCTGAATATTTGACGTCAATCTGTCGTATTGAGTACAGAGAATATCAATTTGCTACAAATAAACATACAGTAGCGATTTTTGTGTCGTTACGCAAGCATGTCGTTATACAAGGGTAACCATAAATATATGAAATTAAACCATAGAATTAACCCTGAATATTTGACGTCAATCTGTCGTATTGAGTACAGAGAATATCAATTTGCTACAAATAAAAATACAGTAGCGGATTTAGAGGGGTATTGAGTTCCTCGGATCTTGAGAGAATGTAAAATATCCCTATGTGAGCAGTGATGTCAATTAATAACATTTAACGTGTTTTCGTCCTGCTCAGTCCAATTCAAATTCTTAAGAGATTGACTTTTACTGAGATCATCATGTTGTTTTCAAGAGCCCGGAAATGTCAGAATGACCGAGGCAAAACTGAGGTCATTATGACATTTCTGGGGTGAGTGAAACAACATAGTGACCGACAGTAAAAGTCAACAAGCATCACAACAGCAGAACTTGAGGTTACGTGTGCGGCCACAGGGACAAAGGAGAGTAGAACCAGTACTCGAGGCTGAGTGAACACGAAAAAAAATCAAGGATAAGTAGACACGAAACCCATTTCTTGGTTAAACAACCAAACAAAATATTGTGGGTCTTGTTTCTATGTGATATGAAAATTCTAATTGTGAACCTGAACGTTATGACAACCTGTCGAATATTTTGATGTCCATGCGTAAATTGATTCTCACCTGCTCTTTTGTTGAGTTGCCCATTATTCTTGCCCAAATGTGTTTTGGTTGAACTTTCCACAAAGAACTATGGTGTGTGTTTCCCTTGCTCAATATTTGGAAATCAACTTAAAGCCTATTGATTAGTTTGATAACAACAAATATGTCCGCTTTGATAACAATATGAAACAATGAACTCGAATCGTATTGTAACTCGAACTCGTATTGTAATAACTCTCTACTTCCCTCTCACAGAGAACAATTCTCGTAGATGGTCTTACACTACCATAGTACCTCCAATACTGGTGCCGAGCTTGTCCATGCGAAAATTGATTGTTACTCGCATTTGTTTGTCGATTCGTCCATTATTCTTGCCAAAATGTGTTTTAGTTGCACTTTCCACAAATTACCAAGGTGTGTGTTTTCTTTGTTCAATATTTGCTACTTAACTTTGTTGTAATCTGAGAATATGACATAAAATATGGATAATGTCATCGCTGACTTAATTCGGTAGCAATAAGTCCACGCATGGACAAGCTCCTCACCAGTAGTACCATGGGGTCAAAATTACACTAACAGATATAGTACGGCTAACGCCGCACAATAACGGTTTTATGATATCATTCGATGTATGTTATAGAACTTGCCAAGTCCTAGAGGTCATTATATCTTCTACTCAGCGCTCGTTACCTCAAAGTACATTGAAGAAGCATAAATTTACGATTGATCTACTCACGCTCGCTTCAGCCCGATAGAAATGCGAAAAAAAAACCAACAACAACAACAAGACACAAATAAGATAATGTTTTGGTATCAGCTGCTTTGCTGTCGTTCTTCATTCTGACAGTTCTTGGGTGTCTGATCAGTACCAGAGTCAGGTGCCCCTTGACGTCACTTGGTGATCTTGAACATGAACTCATATGACCCATCAAATATAATTGTGTTCGATGATCAATGCAGTATCGTTTGAAATCTTTATTGTAGACAGTTTGGTGTATTGGTATGTGGTAGGTGTTCATCGACATCAAGTGTTGTTCAACATAATCATTGACCATTATTGGCACTCTCATTACCTAACGTTTACTTCTGTGGTTCACAATTGCGTATCTGAGACAATATCCTGTATATTATACTATATAGTACCCATTACTCCTCTTGGGAATTTTTAACGAATCATGTTTTGGTCAATGCAGTTGATATCTAACATTTACTTCTGTGGTTCACAATTGAGTATCTGAGACAATATCCTGATATATACTATATAGTTCCCATGTACTCTTGGGAATTTTTAACGAATCATTTTGGTTCGGATCTTAGTTCGAATATTACAGATGTTGCAGATGGTAATATCCTTCGAATATCAATGGAAGTCGTATTGAATATTATATAACGTCACTTTGACGAAAACCTGTTCAAAAATAAATTTAGGTATCATGTGTTACCTCATAAATGACTGTCAGCAAACACACTACGCAACTACAACGTTGTAAAGCGGTAGTCCATAGGTAGCCAGTACGACGTGACATTATTTACGTGATTATCCCGTTGTTGGCATGTGGTTTGGATACGTAATTTGCACCACGTCGTGATGTTGCGAACCATGCTACCGGAAGCTAAACCCCCAGCATGCATTGCGCACAGATCATGAGTGTTTTGCTGGAGAGCTTTTGTTCTTAGAATTGTGAGTATTTCAATCCCATTACATCGGCTAAGATTGGTAATACTTTGAGGTTTCAAGTATCAAATGTGATTTGTGATATTACAAGGCGCTATTTTACTTGCGATATTCAATGTGAACACATAGAATTTCTTTTCAGAAGCCATGTGGTAAATCTCTATTTGCCTTGATCATCGCTCAAACCAGAACGACACCAAAGCAGAGAGGTGACTCGAAATACAACGTATGTGGTTGGAACGGCACATTTATCTCGGATGCTGTTCTAATTATTTAATTTCAGAACCCGTGTGGTAAATTGCTCCTCGCCTTGATTATCCCTCAAAGCAGAAAGACAACACCAGAGCAGAAAGGTGACTCGAAATACAAGGTAGGTCTATATGGTTGGAATGGGACATATATTTCGGATGGTGTCTTCAACTAACGTCTTTATTGAATATACACTGACATTTAACATTTTTCAGCAACAGAAGACGAGAAAAAAAAAGAAAATGTCGTTTCAGCCAGCAACTAGCTGACATGGAATTTTGAAGACTTTGGGGCGGCATATTGCTGTGTTATGTAATGGATGGTTTTAATGTAAAAATAAACTCGTGCTCCGTGAAACTACCCGTGCGAAATAAATCCCAGTACAATGGAGTATTTGGTTATTATTCATCTTTTGTATACTTGCACAACCAATAAACTACACTGATTTCGTGTTCGATGCAATCTCTTCATTGTCATTGAACAGCGACAGGTGCATGGAATGTAATATTCGATGCAGGTATTAATTGAAAAACACTCCGGTGCCTGCACACTTAACTGGTCAAATATGAGTAGGATCAAAGATTGGCATAATTTCTCAAGGACATGAAAGTGTAACGAACGTGACTAGAATTCAGCAAACATTAGAAAATTTTATAGAATCACTTCAAAATGTATACTGGAAATGCATTGCCAGCTCATTCGATACATGCAGTGAAATACTAGTATGGACCGAACATGAAATGACTGCTTTTTAGGTTACCGGACCTATGGTCCGATAACCTATTGGCATGGCGTTGCGTCCGTCGTCCGTCGTCCTTCGTCCGTCGTCGTCGTCGTCGTCGTCGTCGTCGTCCACATTTTTATCTTTTTTGTTTACGGGCGAATTTTTCTGAAATTTTGCAGAGAAATACTTCAAAATAATTCAAGAAGGAGGTATTTTTTAGTTTTTTGATTTTCGCTTTTTCTTCAAAATGGCGGCCGTTTTCGACGAAAAAGGCCTGATTTTGGACTTTGGCGGCCATTTTCTCAAAATCTGTTCAGTAACTTTTTTTCTTTTTGATACATAAGACTCCTCATATGTACTTCTATGATGTCTATAAATTTCGTTGCACTTGAATCGCTCGAAGTGGGCCATATATGCTTCATCACTCAGTAGCTTACCGGCTTACTTCAGGCAAGAATCAACTCAGACGTAAATAAATGAAGATTTATCAACATCTCATCATCAATGAAATTGTCGGTCACCAACGTGACGTGCAGATATGAAGTTCAGCCATGGAGCACTGTATGATCACGTTAAAAATAACTAGTGCACGAGGGCACAACTAAAAAGAGTTCTTCGCCGAGACTTCTCTCCGTCCTTTCCCGTTGAAGTTTCCCGTCCTGTTTCGTCGAATGGTTTCTCCAGGTAGTCAGTCGTAAATCCCGTTGACCCAAAGGCCCTGAAGAAGGAGTCGTCTGCACGGAGGTCGTCGAGTCCCTTGGCTGTGGCGGTGACGATCTCCCCACGGTTGATGTCGCTGTTGCAGTGCTCTCAGAGCGGCCGTCCGCTCTCCCTTTTATAGCCAGGGTGGCTGCGCGCGCATCCTCGTCCGCGAACGTCTCTTCCGTGCTCGTCACCACGTGGAGAAGGCTGCATCCGCGAATGATTCTTCCGCGGAGGGTCCTCTTCCCCGAACGGTTCTTCCGCGAACGATACTTCCGCGATCGTGCTTCCACAAACGGTACCTCCGCAAGTGGTGCTTCCGCGAACGGTTCTTCCGCGAACGGTGCCTCCGCCAGTAGTCTTCGGGGGTAACGTGCTCGTTCCTAACGAACGGTTTGCGCGGGCTGTTGTATGGTTTTTCGTTACAATATTATGAGCAGGAAGTCGTATTTAGCACATCTTTTGGTGACCTTGAACTTGACATGAAATGAGTGTTGAATTTCTATGTCACATCTGCTACGGAATGTGTAAAGTGGCTTCTGGGGCATTTGCGCATAGATCTTAGGGTTGTATTAGGAACATATATGGTAAATCATATATCGTGCTTCTTCTAGTGATCTTGAGGTTGACCTCAGACGACTTTCAGTAGTAAATCCGAAGGTGAGATCTGACCTGAAATGTGTTAACTGGACTCTGCAGACAAAATGATGATAGATGTTATAGTTGTTTATGGGCATATAGGGAACCAAAAATATATATGATGGATCTGTTGGTGATCTTGAACTTGACCTCCGACTATACTTTTAGTTTCTATAATTACATGTATAGAATACATGTAGCATGTTTCTATACGATACATGTAGCATGTTTGTCGCTAAGCTATGTTTCTATATTATACATGTAGCATGTTTGTCGGTAAGCTACAGCACCCTTGGTGCTATATTTTTTTAATTTGTGTGTGTTGCGAATTATGTCATTTCCTCTCTTACAGGAGAATGGTTTGGTTTGAATTGCAAAAATGACTGATTTGTATGCCTAAACACACCGATGACGTGCATCATTATCAATGCACTGCTTTTTAAACATGTCGTTTACTGGAACTACCATCAAGGGAGATGAAACTTATATGGATGCTGAATATTTTATTGTGTACATATACATACATTCAATGAGAAAGGTTTCGGGAAACTGACATCACTTGGATAAATGCAATGATGCATGTGACACATAAGCAGCTAGCATTTATTATAAATATAAATACAAGAAGTGGAATGTCATTATATGTTCGTCTTAAAGACACATAACTTCTCGAATCCGAGGAATCAGGGAAATCAAGCGATCGAACGTCTGGACAGTGAATAGGTGGTTAGTTGATCTCACGATGGTGGCCAGCTCGTCCTTGTTATACCCATCAACACCGACTGCGATCATGGTGACGTCTCCGGGAAGCTGAGCCACGGCCGCTGCTAGATCACCGTCAGCTTTCCCGTCAGTGACTATCATACCGAATTTCGGGTTGCTTGACCTGTGCGTGGAAATAATTTAATCAGATTTACAAGCTTATAACAGTTCGACCTATTAAAATGGTGAATCAGTTGATGTATCCACTGCAAACCTAGTGATTACGACTTGGAGGATTTATCGGTGCTGTTACCAGGTATCATTTTGAAGATATGGCTCATGGATGTACAATAAACATCTTGCGAAAGAATATCCGTGATCATCGCACACAATTCCTGATGTACCCTGTTCACAAAATTATCTGAGTATAACGATATTTCATCATTAACTGCTGATGAAATTTGGGAATGGTGTCAGACATGTTATGTGTCCCAATCGTAATTAAGTGAATTGTTGCGTGTCATGTACCTTCCTAATACAGCCGGTAAATCCGTGGTATCCATGATAAGCAAACTCACGGCAGTCCGTGAGGTAACATCGCAGGATCTTTGCATAAGTGTTGGGCGTGGCCCTTTATGCAAATGAAGTCCCGACTACCGGCACACACTCACTTGCCGGCGACTATTACCATAGAACTACAGCAGTTCTACCCAGTCAACAATTTGGCCTCACATTTACCTCACAGTTACCTCAAATTTAGAGAACAGCAAGGTCACATTGTGACATCGTGGTGACCTCAAACTGTCACCCTTCATCAAACTCACACTGACCTCACAGGTGTGACGTCTCTAGCGGCGCAAAATAGAGAAACGTCATTTCATGTGATATGGATGCAGATTCGGAAAGAATAATAACAAATAATATTAGGTGCCTAATAACGCATATAGCGGCACAAAGTATTGCACAAATGGTATTTCATGGCTGATGTAAAAGTCATCCATAATGCATGCCCACCTCAAATTCCGACTTTTCCAATTAATTATTATATTAATTAAATATCGGCCATTATTATTATGTCACAGTGACATCATGGCAATATCATATTTGTAATGTCATATCTGAGATGTCATCGTGTTATCACATCGACCTCACACCTTTGAGGTCACAGAGGTCCCTGTGATATCACAACTATATCACCTTTGTGATGCCATTATGTCTGAGGTCATACTGCCATCACATCGACCTCACACGATAGAGGTTACAGTTGTGAGGTCACAGTGATATCCCTGTGGCATCACAAATGTGACATCAAAGGTGTGAGGTGTATGTGACATCACTGTGAGGTTGCGTGATGTCATGTGTTGACTGGGTATGCTATTACCACGGCAGCGGAATATGCAGACAGATCAGGCGTATGAACGCAAGACAACAAAGAATGTACCTACGACATTTCGTACTAATCCTACGTATTGTCGAGAAGAGCCACGTAAAAGCCACGCCCCTGGTTATTATTCCTGGCTACTGCACGTCTCAGCTATAAATTCAGATCTTAGGTATACACGCGATATTTTCGTTATAACAGGATAGTCGTGAGTACCATGAAAAAAAAAAAAAACACGTTTGATTTTTTTTCACGGTACTAAGCCACGACCTTCGGATCTCAAGGATGAAGCTCAAGGATAAATCGTCAGAAAGGGCAGTATTATCGACGGATCGCATATTTTTTTCTATCGGTGCCTTCCTTGAAGCATGCTCGGGACTGTGAGGAAGGGCTATAACAGCCATACGGCCACGATAACAAAAGACAGACATTTATAAAAAAAACATACCCCTGGCTGTTGAATAGATACGTCATTTTCGTGAGCCCTGCGCCAGTATTGGTAGATCCCCCGGAATAAAAACTGTCGATAGCTGCCTGGACTTCTGCGGCCGTATTGTCGCCGTTCAATTGATTCCGGACATCGGCGGAGCTGCCAAAATCAACAACACCAACCCGTGTGTCACTGTCGCTGATACTGAATGAAGCAACCAGGTTGGTCAGGAATGTCTTTTGCTGTGCCATCTCATCAGCGCTGACACTTCCTGATCGGTCAGCAACGAGCACAACGTCCATGGCTTTGTTCTCGCATATTTCAGCTGGATGTTTGAAATACACATATTCGTTTTTGATTATTGAGAGGTTTACAAGATATAGCAACGCACTGGTGCAAATAACTTATCGTTGCGGTATACGCGGGTGACGTACCACAAACACCATTCTTGAAATTGAAGTCAAAGCGGCACCGGCAGGTTCCCTGAGCACACTCCGAGTTGGGATCCCTGCATTGTCTGACAGCGCCACAAGAGCCTCCAATTGGTATACCTAGTTCTGAGTTCAGATAAGCAGTGAGCAATGATATGAGAGCAATAGAAATGACACGCAGCAAAAATTATGATGATGAGTCTCTTTCGCTGCATTCATAATACAATATTTGTTAGTTTTTGGACAGATGTACGTACCACAGACGCCATTGTTGTTGAAAGAATTGCCACTGCAAGAACAGACACCATTTGTACATTCTGCCAACGGGTCTACACATCCAGTACTGGGCTGACAGGCTTCTCCAAGTTCAGCTGAAGAAGATAATACCAAGTTAGAATGCGATACTAAACACTTAGCCAGATGAGATTGCTGTTGCAGCGTCCGAGTAGGTGTTTGAAAATGTATTTCCCAGCATTGTTGTGTAATGTCATGACTCCATACAAAACAAAATTGGTTACAAAACGGGAAAGGTGAGGGTCGAGTAAAAACTTAATAAAACTTTTACACAAAGTTCAAATTCGAAATACTTAGTTTACAGACACGAACTACATGTACTATACTAGGAACAACAGGATTAAAGCTATTTAATCACTTTTAGAATTGACAAAATTTATTCATTCTGCCAATATTTGTTGTCGAACTGTGCACATTTCCTATACATTCCCGACTATCTCGAGATGTACTTTCAAGCTTACGTGACAAACAAGAATGCTGAATTTGGCGGATTTTAAAATTGATTCCAACTTTAGAATCGGTATGAATCAGAATGTATAAGATGTTTTAGAACCATAGCAGTAGACAGTAAGGCTACATAGACCTCTGCATCAATCCACTGTGTGGGGATTGGCCACAGACTTAGTGTAACTTTGCAGTGTTCAGCAGGACAGGACAACACAGTAAAATATGTCTTTGGAAAAACTATTTGGTCGTTCTTTGTTTCTATTGCAAAATGTTTTTTTTTTTACGTTGTTAGTGGCATCATCGAAATCTGACTGTATTGGAGGTAATAGATTGATACTTACATTTCAAACCTTCCAAATGTGATTGGCGGAAAAGCATTCAGTCTAATATAATTTAAACATTTTAACCTATATGTGGACACCACAATAAACTGTTTTTGTTGTCAAGAGATGAACACATGGATGGTGTTTACGACAAAAACAAACAAACAAACAAACAAGGAAATTTGGCGACCATCTTGTGTAACTATTTGAAAATCAACAAATATGAAAAAATGAACATTCATCGTACTTCATCGTAAATTTTCTAAAGTAGCCAATTTCAGAGAGCCCCACAGAAATATCGTGGAAAAAATATTTTTGGAAAATCCAGTTTTAGTCTCTGCAGTGTCGATGATTTTGATATGTGGCCCATGGTGAAAATGTACGCGCTATGCAAAGGAATTGCGGATTGACCTCAATCAATAATGACATGACTCACCTGTCCTTGTTGATGTTGGTACAGCAGAAGTTGTAACACTGTCATGTGAACGTTCATATGTTATGGTCGTATGAATTTCTCGAGTTTTCACAGTTTCTCCAGATTCGGTTGTTGCAGTGTGGCCCTCGATACTGGGTGTTGTGGTCACGGGTGACGTCAATGCAGTGGAGCTGCTGTTGTCATCACTTTTGCTTTCTGTGTCAAGCCCTGGAGATTCCGCAGTCCCTTCAGTTCCAGCTGTTGCCATGTTTTCTTCGTCTTTGCTATCGCTGTCCAGCTGAACAGTTTGTATCCTCAAGTTCTCGTTAGTATGTGTTGTGGAGCTGCTTTTTGTGTTGTCAGTGGCGTACTTCACTTCCAGGACAATTGCTGCAATGACCAATGCGACCAACAATACTATTCCGACCACATCGGATACCCAGAGTATGCGAGTTTCCCGTCCCTCGCTTCCTGGGTTCTGCGCTTTGCTGGTATCAAACTCACTGCCGGATCTTCTGACATCTATTTCATCACTCTCGTCATGAACGTCAGCCTCACTTTGGTCTTCCTCGGGGGAATCCTGAATGTCCAGTTCGATGTATTCTTCGTTCTCCGCCATCTTCTTACACCAAACAAGTAATAGAGCAATGTATTTGTGTGCTGTGATGTTCGAATGTTCGTTATCGGCTGGTTACACTATATATACTTACACATAAATATATGTGCCCCCATACTGGTGCAACCACTACAGTTGGGTTGTACATTCATGTTACTTGGGGGCTTGAGTAGGGTGAGTGGAGAACCATACATATTTGGTAGATAGGGTTACTGAAAATGTGGAATACGTTGGGGTTATGTATTAGTATCACATCCGTTATACAATGGAATAATCCTCCAAGATATCGCCTAAAAAGATGTGGGCATTTAAATTGATCAAACTAAAGCACACGACTTCTCTCCTCATGTGCACTCAGAAGTGTAACACAGTAGTCGACACTCGGTCATTTCAGCAGAAACCACATCCTACCAGGAAGCTCATTGCCAAATGAACGAGCGATATAATCCGAACTGACACATAGGACATGCGGATATTCTGATATCTTGTGTCGTTACGCAAGCATGTCGTTATACAAGGGTAACCATAAATATATGAAATTAAACCATAGAATTAACCCTGAATATTTGACGTCAATCTGTCGTATTGAGTACAGAGAATATCAATTTGCTACAAGTAAACATACAGTAGCGGATTTAGAGGGGTATTGAGTTCCTCGGATCTTGAGAGAATGTAAAATATCCCTATGTGAGCAGTGATGTCAATTAATAACATTTAACGTGTTTTCGTCCTGCTCAGTCCAATTCAAATTCTTAAGAGATTGACTTTTACTGAGATCATCATGTTGTTTTCAAGAGCCCGGAAATGTCAGAATGACCGAGGCAAAACTGAGGTCATTATGACATTTCTGGGGTGAGTGAAACAACATAGTGACCGACAGTAAAAGTCAACAAGCATCACAACAGCAGAACTTGAGGTTACGTGTGCGGCCACAGGGACAAAGGAGAGTAGAACCAGTACTCGAGGCTGAGTGAGCACGAAAAAAAATCAAGGATAAGTAGACACGAAACCCATTTCTTGGTTAAACAACCAAACAAAATATTGTGGGTCTTGTTTCTATGTGATATGAAAATTCTAATTGTGAACCTGAACGTTATGACAACCTGTCGAATATTTTGATGTCCATGCGTAAATTGATTCTCACCTGCTCTTTTGTTGAGTTGCCCATTATTCTTGCCAAAATGTGTTTTGGTTGAACTTTCCACAAAGGACTATGGTGTGTGTTTCCCTTGCTCAATATTTGGAAATCAACTTAAAGCCTATTGATTAGTTTGATAACAACAAATATGTCCGCTTTGATAACAATATGAAACAATGAACTCGAATCGTATTGTAACTCGAACTCGTATTGTAATAACTCTCTACTTCCCTCTCACAGAGAACAATTCTCGTAGATGGTCTTACACTACCATAGTACCTTCAATACTGGTGCCGAGCTTGTCCATGCGAAAATTGATTGTTACTCGCATTTGTTTGTCGATTCGTCCATTATTCTTGCCAAAATGTGTTTTAGTTGCACTTTCCACAAATTACCAAGGTGTGTGTTTTCTTTGTTCAATATTTGCTACTTAACTTTGTTGTAATCTGAGATTATGACATAAAATATGGATAATGTCATCGCTGACTTAATTCGGTAGCAATAAGTCCACGCATGGACAAGCTCCTCACCAGTAGTACCATGGGGTCAAAATTACACTAACAGATATAGTACGGCTAACGCCGCACAATAACGGTTTTATGATATCATTCGATGTATGTTATAGAACTTGCCAAGTCCTAGAGGTCATTATATCTTCCACTCAGCGCTCGTTACCTCAAAGTACATTGAAGAAATGCGAAAAAAAAACCAACAATAACAACAACAAGATACAAATAAGATAATGTTTTGGTGTCAGCTGCTTTGCTGTCGTTCTTCATTCTGACAGTTCTTGGGTGTCTGATCAGTACCAGAGTCAGGTGTCCTTGACTTCACTTGGTGATCTTGAACATGAACTCAGACCCATCAAATATAATTGTGTTCGATGATCAATGCAGTATCGTTTGAAATCTTTATTGTTGACAGTTTGGTGTATTGGTATGTGGTAGGTGTTCATCGACATCAAGTGTTGTTCAACATAATCATTGACCATTATTGGCACTCTCATTACCTGACGTTTACTTCTGTGGTTCACAATTGAGTATCTGAGACAATATCCTGTATATTATACTATATAGTACCCATTACTCCTCTTGGGAATTTTTAACGAATCATGTTTTGGTCAATGCAGTTGATATCTAACATTTACTTCTGTGGTTCACAATTGAGTATCTGAGACAATATCCTGATATATACTATATAGTTTCCATGTACTCTTGGGAATTTTTAACGAATCATTTTGGTTCGGATCTTAGTTCGAATATTACAGATGTTGCAGATGGTAATATCCTTCGAATATCAATGGAAGTCGTATTGGAATTCTGCAAAACTACAAAAACTGCAAAACTTGTGATATATTAATTACAGATTCACAGTTCACAAGTTCACTTACCAAACGTACATATACTAGTAAAAGTTATGAAAACATCAATTGCAAGACCAGCAATATCGTATATGGAATTGAATGCACTATATGTGGTCTCGTATATATTGGAGAAACCAAAGGACAGCTTAACAAGAGAGTTAATGGTCATCGCTCCAACATCAATAATAATTCTAATCAACTACTTTATCAACATTTTAATCAGGATGACCATTTTATTTTGTCAATGAAAATTCGAGTCATAGAAAAAATATACCACCATACTAATAGTCCCTCATTAAGTACACCCACCCGCAGGAAACGAGAAGGACATTGGATACGTGAACTAGGCACAGCTACACCTTATGGCTGTAACGATAATATCAGTTCAGTGGGAAACCTGACAAGCCCAGGTTGCAGTTCAGTCAATGTAATGAATTTATTTACATCATTTAAACGTAGGAAACGAAGCCATGGACAACGACATTATAATCGACCATCTATTCATAATATTTCCTTTGATGGTCTACTCGAAATATTGAAACAACCACTTGGACTGCACTATGTTCGCACTAAATTATTTGCAATACCTCATGTTAAACTTAAAGAACTAGAGGACCAATGTCCTACCCACTATATCAGAAATACCAATAGCTTAAATTTCGTCTGTATTCTATTATCATGGATATTGTTTATCATCGGCTTTATAAGCCAACACAGAATTCCGAATATATACCACCCAAACGGTCTTTTCTGAAGATAAAATTTGCCAATAAAGGTATTGATGCAATTAACATCAGTAATATATTACATCATAAGTCTGTTCAGTCCCAGGTACCATCATACTTCACTGACACGGCCGCTCCA
Source organism: Terebella lapidaria (assembly GCA_949152475.1). NCBI lineage: Eukaryota > Metazoa > Annelida > Polychaeta > Terebellida > Terebellidae > Terebella > Terebella lapidaria. The sequence goes on from OX424567.1 coordinate 6,537,539, forward strand.
TCTGTATCCTGCTCATATACCAAATCTGTTGCTTCCAAGATTTTCAACTACAAACAAACATTGAATGATTTGGATATTGATGATCTCTTACATAACCCACCCTCCTGCACTTGCATTAACTCTCCGTTCATACACGATCCAGTTGGGCATGTTATTTCAGGCGACCTCAATATAGTGGAGAATGAATCATTGAAAGACATTTTGTCCAAAGGTCCCAAATATAGAGAGCCCACGTCGTTTTCATGGAGAGTTAATCATGGATGCAGTTGAGGAGCATGCCAGAAAATGGACAGAGCGAGAAAAAGCAGAAACTGATTCTCTGTCAGAATGGGTCAAACAGATTAGGTCATTGGTAAACAAACGCATTAATGTTTTGTCAAAGTCAGTTAGTACTAAATATAGCTCTATCTTCAATGATCCCGTGGTTACTAATAGTTTGTTGAATCTTCAAGAAATGTTCGTCATTGTCCCTGCAGATAAAGCTTCTAATAATGTTGTTTTTTGTTTGTAAAGCATACTATATACAGTGCCTGTTTGACGAACTGGGTATTGCCAACAATACTAATTCCAATAGTACATACCAAGCCATTACCGTGCCCAAACAGGATATCTTATCAAATCATGTGTCTGTATTGCATTCGTTTGGTATTACTACCTCATGTAAAGATTCTAATCTACCGAACTTATATTGGATCCCAAAGTTGCACAAAAATCCACACAAACAAAGATATATTTCAGGTTCAGCATCATGTTCTACCAAAGCCCTTTCTAAAATATTATCTATTATATTGTCTAAAATTAAACAGGGTCTCCAAAAGTACTCTGAAACCATCTATTCTAGAAGTGGTATAAACCAAATGTGGATATTAAAAAATTCCAAATCTTTATTGGAATATCTACATGCTCACACACTCTCAAAAGTAACGTCTATCAAAACGTTTGATTTCTCCACTTTGTACACAACTATACCTCATTCTGAACTGAAGTCTCAGCTTAAAAAACTAATCAATAATTCATTTTTCTCTAAAAAGGGACAACGTCGGTACCACTATATTGTAGTTAAATATAATACCGCTCATTTTGTTAAAGGCGACTCTGATGCCCCATACAAATATACTGAAATAGATGTGGTAAATATGGTTAATTTTCTGATTGATAATATTTTTGTGGAATTTGGTGGTCGAATATTTCAACAAACTATTGGTATTCCCATGGGTACAAACTGTGCACCATTATTGGCAGACCTGTTTTTATACTCATATGAATCAGATTTTATCCAACATTTACAAAGAGGAGGTTCTAAGAAACTAACATGTAATTTTAATTTCACTTTCCGATACATAGATGATGTATTGTCGCTAAATAATCCCAAGTTTGGTGATTATTTGGATGTCATATATCCTAAGGAACTTGAAATTAAGGATACTACAGAATCCGCTAATTTTTCCAACTATCTAGACCTGAGGTTGGAGATTGATAATGATTCTAAACTGTCAACTAGTTTATATGACAAACGTGATGATTTCAATTTTTCCATAGTCAATTTCCCTTTTCTAAGCAGCAACATTCCTATGTCACCGGCATATGGTGTGTTTGTTTCCTAACTTATACGCTATTCCAGAGCTAGTTACAAATATGAGGACTTTGTTCACTGAAGTTCCCAGCTAGCCTCTAAACTGCTACGACAAGGATATGTTTTACCAAGACTTATAGCTGCGTTTAAGAAATTCTATGGACGTCATCATGATCTGGTTGATAAATACAGCAAATCCATGTCTGCCATGCAACTAGATCTATTTTCATGTTAATTTTGGGGAATTCATGACGGGTGCCACTAGTGGGGCAGGAAATGCTCACTCTTTCCGGAACACCTGATTTCATCTCCTAATGGCCATTTACGGGGGTTCATGAGTTTCCCTGTCATTTTTGTTTTCTCTCACTTTGTATGCCTGATATGACTTTCTGTCCCCGGACTATGAGATTGGATAACGGACCCTGTTTTGTTTGCTCGGAATACTTAATACTGGGTATCGATTCCACGTCTATTGAATATTATATAATGTCACTTTGACGACAACCTGTTCAAAAATAAATTTGGGTATCATGTGTTACCTCATAAATGACTGTCAGCAAACACACTACACAACTACAACGTTGTAAAGCGGTAGTCCATAGGTAGCCAGTACGACGTGACATTATTTACGTGATTATCCCGTTGTTGGCATGTGGTTTGGATACGTAATTTGCACCACGTCGTGATGTTGCGAACCATGCTACCGGAAGCTAAACCCCCAGCATGCATTGCGCACAGATCATGAGTGTTTTGCTGGAGAGCTTTTGTTCTTAGAATTGTGAGTATTTCAATCCCATTACATCGGCTAAGATTGGTAATACTTTGAGGTTTCAAGTATCAAATGTGATTTGTGATATTACAAGGCGCTATTTTACTTGCGATATTCAATGTGAACACATAGAATTTCTTTTCAGAAGCCATGTGGTAAATTTCTATTTGCCTTGATCATCGCTCAAACCAGAACGACACCAAAGCAGAGAGGTGACTCGAAATACAACGTATGTGGTTGGAACGGCACATTTATCTCGGATGCTGTTTTAATTATTTAATTTCAGAACCCGTGTGGTAAATTGCTCCTCGCCTTGATTATCGCTCAAAGCAGAAAGACAACACCAAAGCAGAAAGGTGACTCGAAATACAAGGTAGGTCTATATGGTTGGAATGGGACATATATTTCGGATGGTGTCTTCAACTAACGTCTTTATTGAATATACACTGACATTTAACATTTTTCAGCAACAGAAGACGAGAGAAAAAAAAGAAAATGTTTTTTTCAGCCAGCAACTAGCTGACATGGAGTTTTGAAGACTTTGGGGCGGCATATTGCTGTGTTATGTAATGGATGGTTTTAATGTAAAAATAAACTCGTGCTCCGTGAAACTACCCGTGCGAAATAAATCCCAGTACAATGCAGTATTTGGTTATTATTCATCTTTTGTATACTTGCACAACCAATAAACTACACTGATTTCGTGTTCGATGCAATCTCTTCATTGTCATTGAACAGCGACAGGTGCATGGAATGTAATATTCGATGCAGGTATTAATTGAAAAACACTCCGGTGCCTGCACACTTAACTGGTCAAATATGAGTAGGATCAAAGATTGGCATAATTTCTCAAGGACATGAAAGTGTAACGAACGTGACTAGAATTCAGCAAACATTAGAAAATTTTATTGAATCACTTCAAAATGTATACTGGAAATGCATTGCCAGCTCATTCGATACATGCAGTGAAATACTAGTATGGACCGAACATGAAATGAGTGTTTTTTCTTTTATTATAAGTCATACCTAAGTGGTGTCGAGTGTCCTAAGGAGTCACGCATGTTCTGTCTACATCACATGCAATAAAAAACCGATGTTGCTCCTAGGGAACCCATCTTTCTCAAGCGTCTGCAGAGAATACCCTGATACGAAACAATGAGGTTATTCGTACAGTTTCTGTTGGTTTTGGTGTGTGTACTGCTGGCCACACAGACGGAGGCCCGCAAGGGACGAGGGAAGGGCCGTCATGGAGGCAGTGATAGCAGCAAGAGTAGCAAGACCAGTAAGAGTAGTAAGAGTAGTGGCAGCAGCGACTCGTCTGTGGAAGCCACCACTGCTCCGGTGAGTAGCATGGAATTCATCTAAAACGTTTACATGATATGGTAGTCTTGTTCCAGCCTGGAACAAAGGCAGAAAATATTGGCTACAAGTACATGCATAGACATTTATTCACTGCAACTATAAATAACATGTAACTTTCATATTACCATATGAATAAATAAATTCCTTTGTACTTACCATCTTCACAATAATTAGTTACTTCCATCACAATGTTCCTGGCACAGATGATCCGAACTCACCCTCTGACTTTTTTTTATTGCACTACTCTAAAGAAATATCATTTTGATAGTTATTGAGGCAACAATGCAACAATACACGTGATGATGTTGTTTTTCCGCGATCAGCCGGCACCAACTACAACACCGACCCTCCCCCCTCGGTAGAGGCTTCCAGGTGGATGGGCACTAGAGGAGCTAGCGACACTGGACACTTATGATGAATAAAATTCACGTTTAAACATTCAAAATGGAGTTTCGCAGTCTTGGGACAAACTATTTCTAAAAATGAATATATTGTGACGATTACTACTGTAACATAGCAAGGGACAGATGATTTTTTAGAGTTTATCTTGCGGAATCCCGCTCATGTGGTATACTCAGTCAATAGGCATGGCCAGTTAATAGGCATACTTTATTTAAAACCAGGGTGAGCGTTGAATAAATATTATAGATTGCTACAATTTGTTCATTTTATCATGGCAATTTGATTTTTCGCATGCAATTTACTCAGTGCTATGTATAAACAGTTGTTGATCGTCTTTCGGTAATTCAATATTAAGTATGCATGTTCCATGATAGGCACGCATATTCAACTTTAAGTGCGCATATTCAATATTCGATTTGTATATTTAATATTATGTACGCATATTCACCATATAGTGTGTGCGTATTTAATGATAAATATGTGCATTTAATTATTCCACAACACTTCAGGATTTACTTCTTGAAAAACGCTATAAAATTAAAACTTACAAATAACATTATGACATATGTCGGCCACCGTAAATATTAGATACAACAATGTGCATCCTAAAGTGCTGATTGAACCTCAAGATAATAATGATGAATATAATAATGGTAGAAGTTACCGTGCATTTTCACAAACATCACCATACCTAGAATTATTATTTCCATTCTGATATCAACAATGAACAGTGAGCATCATTTTTAAATCGATCATTCGAGTTATGAGGATGAATTTAGGACTGGTACCACCTCTGAGTAACGTTGACATCTGTATCGTGTTCAAGACCGCCTGTTTAAGCGATCGTTTGCTGAGTCATCCACGCTGGTTCTAGTCATAGATATCCCATACTTTGAAGTGATGTTGGTGGGAAAACTATTTCTTCTAAATCAATATATGTCTGTGGTCTCAGAAGAATATGATACAAAACAAACTATGCTTGATCAGATGGATATACCAAGCATATGACAGTACTAGCAGTCGCTTTTCTTTTGTTTTGTGCACCATGCACTCAGAGTTACTTCTGACTTAACCTATTTCACGCTCAATTGGCTCGAACATATACGAGTAAGCTGGAATCGCACTGCATCAAGGGGTACAAAGCACAGAGAATGGCGGTAATGTAAACAAACTCAAAATATCTCCACCAGAAACTCGCAGCGAAATCGATTAGAAAGGGACACTGTTTGAGCATACACGTGCAGATATATAACTGTTATGTTTTCTTCGTTCAATCAGAAAGTTATGGAGAATCCATAACTTACTGCTAATATCACTTGAACTAATATTCCAGAACGTTTTGCTGCGCTGAACGCGCCACGGGATACATCAATGTCCTTGCTTATTGAAATATTTACACAGTACACAATGTGCACAGTTCAAAAACAAGTGACACCACATGTCAACATCGCAAACTTGATTCCCATGAAACCATCTGTGCCGCTGTCATCCTGAATACAGGCCTGTCTGAGAGTGATGTTTTGTGATACACAGTTGTCAGCTTCTATAGAGGGCACAATGTATTGTTTCACTTGTAGGTATACGTGTATATATTTATATTATTATCAGATTTCCATATATAAGCTGCGCGGAAGAAATATAGATTGAAATTAATGATATCAATAGTTTAAATGCGAACGATCGGCGCGCAACTGAACTGGAATACCCCTCTTCGAGTTCCACGCGATATGATGTGCATGGGCGATGGCGAAACGACAGGTATTCATTTGTCAAGCTGACCTCGCACACTGAACACAATACATCGCTTTTCACATGTTGAGCGCTTGAAATAAAGATTGAAATAAAAGATACCAACAGTATAATTTTGAACTGTCGACTCGCCACTGAATTGAAATCCCTGACTAAACTGGATATACATGTATGTGGCAAAACAGTCGGTATTCCTTTGTCAAAGTTATCTGTTTTGGAATACATGCTGAGCTGTAGAAATGAAGATTCAAATTGCTGATTATTTCAATAGCATCGAACACAGCAACGAATTAAAATTCACCCCACGTTCTATGCCATACAATATCCACGAGCGATGCATTGACGTTCTGCCTGATCGGACTGTGTAGCAAGACGACAGCGTATTTGTCTATCACCATACACAACTATATTCCAGTGTCCTTGGATATTCCCGCACTCGGGAATAAAACGAGTGAGAAACAATGGAAAGTGTTGATGGCGTATCAACCACATCAATCTACCCGTCAATCACATATATTCGCCTGTGAGGATGCGACTGTTATAAAAAGACGACTTTGGGCTGAAGTCTCCATCACTGGATCGACATTCTCAACATGACGACAATGAAGCGATTCATCCTCTCTGCTGCTGCAATCTGCACTTTGACGGTGCTCGGTAAGTACTCTGTCTATATTCTCGTCAATACCCAGGTTCTGTTATGTAGCATAAAAGAAGAATACATACACTATTTTCATGGATTTTTTTTACAACGACGACCGAGGTCTCATGTTATACTGCCACTGTGTATTTCACTGACTATGTATTAGGCCGTACATATTTTTGTAGATTCGACATGTATAGACTCAAAAATTATGAAATAAATTTATAGCATGAATCGCAGCTGAGATAACGCGATCGGATCAAGTGACAGGTGTACGAGAGGTTCTACATTCATAGAGATGAAACAATTTTGGCGAGCAAATATTCCTATCTGTTTGACATTCGATTGATAAATCCAATAATAGTACAGGTTGAAGTGAATTGAACAAAACGCCATGTATAAAGGAATGGCAAATTGACCATCCAAAGTGATTTTTTACTGCAATATCTTCATTAATCTATTTTGCAGGAGCCTGGGGGCAGACCTGCAGTCCATCCTGTGCTACGGGCGAGTCTTGTATCTCGGGCACCTGCCAGGTTATCACAGGTGAGTCTCAACGAAAGGTTCAGTGGGGCCAGATATACTGAATGGTATTTTCCCCAGGAAAGTCCAATTTCCTTGGACAGACAGGAATCTGGTTGTAATATGACATTCTTACATGTATAATATGAATCGTGCAACTAGATATTGAAACCCAAGCTTTTCCTTCAAAAACTACTTTCGCATATAGAGTACTAGTAGTTCTTTAAAGAACTTCTTTTAAAATGTATAATCAATGAATATGTATTGAAAATGGACTTGTGGGGGGGGGGGGGGGGGGCTAATAGCTGCTTTCAGGAAATTCTATGGACGTCATCACAATCTGGTTGATAAGTACACAAAATCCGTGACAAGTATGCAGCAAGACCTTTTTGCATGTTAATGTATTGGATATCATGACGGGTGCCACGTGTGGGGCAGGAAATGCTCACTCTTTCCGGAACACCTGATTTCACCCCTTTATGGCCATATATGGGGGTTCATGAAGTTCCATTAAAATTTTCTCGATTTTGCCTGACACTGGACTTTGAGATCGGATAATGGACTCGGTTTTGTTTGCTCGGATACTATATACTTGGGTATTGTTTCCATGTTTATATAAGTGACCAAAATCGAGTCTGTCCTCCTGAGGTCCAGTGTCTGGAAAATTTGACCTGGAAATATTAGGGAACTTCATCAACCAACATAATAGGGCCATATTGAGGTGACGCCAAGAGTGTCCCGCACCTCATACCCCACGTGTGCCATTCGTTACGGATTCCGGAGGAAACCAATACTATGCAATCAAGTTTTGGAGCATATTTGTCATCGAATGTGGTGTATTTGGTAAACTTATCGTGATGGCGTCCATAAATTTCTTTGTATTCGAATTTTTGTCAGACGTTACTCACTTATGACCGAGTGGTGAGTAAGCATGTACACGATTTGGAAGTCTGTAGGTACCAACATTTGGTTCCTAATACTTCTATGATATAGGTAGATGATTTCATAATATTTCCAAAGATTCTAATTAATTTCGAATGATGTTCAACAGTTATGTATTACAGTAGGATGTGTTTTTATGGAACATGTTTGTAATTTGTTTGAATCATGCACTTACAGTATGGACTGGGTAGTTTTTAATGGTGGTACCATAAGAACATCATACAGACCTGTGAATTGATGCAGTCCTGCAAGTTGATAAGAACCAATCATTATCTTCCGATCCGTTATATCCTTGTGATAATCCCTTTATAGGGGTAGAACAGAAAATGTTTCGCTTGAGAATAATAAAATAACGATTATACAAACATACTTTAAAATCAACAGACATTGAATGGTTATCGTTCATCGCTAGCTACGATGTTTTATCGTTGATACCATAATGTACTACGATTTAGTTTCGAGCCATCATATCTGTACCAGAAATTTGATTTGTTTCCTTGATAACGGTTTATTTTACCCCCAAATTAAAATTCTCATGTCCGTGTCACAATAACTAGCAATAAAGTACACAAATGTCCCGTGCATTGGAATGGATTCATAAGATGCATAATGTATTGCAAGCAATAGTTTTATCATGAGTTTTATTAGCGGATGGACAACATTCTGGCTTGGTATAGATGATGCTCTATGTTTTAGGACTAGCAGCGTTGATGGAATATTTGGAAACATTTTAACAATTCTTGCAGACTGTGACTGTGTGGCGGACAAACGGAACCTTCCTCTCTGTGCGGCATACAGTGGTACTGATAAAGGGGACTGCAAGGCTGCTGGATGCTGCTGGAACAATGGAAGGACCACTTGCTACGAGAAGAATAGTATGTATACAGGGGTGGTAATATTACACCAATACTATTTCATGAATGTTTCTAATACTTGGTCATATAATTCCAACCACAATTTTATTTTTCAGCTAAATCGCCCGTGGAAGGTATGTACATGTGTAACTGACACATGTAAAACTATTTTTCTGGAATTACTTTCTGGAGTTTGTTTTATTTTCTTGTTATATTTGGTCCATATAAATACACGGTTCGCCTATCAACTTGTTAATCGTTAGAATACATTTCGAAACAGTAGGAAGTGTGAGTAAGTTTCTATTGTTGTTCGCAACACATGAAATTATTCGTTGTGCAAGCCTTTTGGTCTTATCGTCGTGTCTTAATAATGGATCGTTAGTAAATAAATAGTGAATTAATGTAGTATAGAATTAGTAAAATATGTGCTATACCAGGTCATGAAAAACTGACGATTTGCGCAAACATGCACACAAGTGAACATTATTCTATGTTCCCAGCATCATGAAACAGTGAAGTTATAACTTCGTCTTGGTTCTCCAGTCATACTGACATTATCATGACAAACTATGGTCGAGAGTTATCAAATTCATGGTTAATACCATTTATCTTTCTTGTGATATTGGCTGGTTTGTTTGCGAAGCGAGAACGCATGAAAAATGGCCGAGAATAAGTGGACACCAAAAATTCCCGGTCAAAGCTTTTTTTTTCGAGAGCACGACGAACTCCCTTTCATGGCCCATGCAACATCACTCACAAGACTCGGTATTGTGTTCTCCTGCTTCGACATATTTGTTCCTTGTTTTGCATGGAAATGAATGAATTTGGGGAATACTAGTAATTCACACACTCATTGGTGATATATTGAACGGAATCTTATTGTTATAAATTCACACTATATGTACTTTGGTTGATGTTATTAACAAGTTATGAGAAAACTCCGATAACAATATTTTCAAACTGCTATTGCTTTCAGCTTGTACACGTTTCGTAGACACTGCGGATAGAGTTAACCTGGGATGGGTCGGTATGAAAGAAAACCATTGCTACTGTGTCGGAGGCTGCTGGGACACCAGTGTAAAGGGTGCTAGCTGGTGTTACGAGCCCCGAGAGTTGGGTAAGTTTTGTACGTTACGGAATTTGGATGCTATGCCTGGTAGTGTGTGATGTGTTGTGCCATTCTAATTGCTAGCTGTATGACTATGATCTGTTTCAACAACACAATGCCATCACCTCCTCCACATATCAAATTCAATCTCATGATGAGATTTACTATTCCAGTTTCGGTTTCATTTTTTTATTCAGTCATATTTCAACAAGTGTTGTGAGCTCACTTGGCATTGTACATTCGATGGGATTTTGGTGTTGTTGTAGCCTGAAATTACACGTTCCCAGAAAAGATTACCCCGTATGCGGGTAGCACCTATCACGATATTTTCCCAAAACGTAATATGTACACAAATAGACCATAATCATATTTTATTTCATTATAGGACTATAGTCTTTACAGCACGCTGGTTAGAACTTTACCACATCAGCTTCCATAATTTGTGCATCACCCCCCCCCCCCCCTCCTTCCTTCTAGCAACCCAATATAACTTTACACGGCTCCGCTGCAACAGTGCCTTGTATTTATAAGCATTGACTGCTTTATATCGAAAAATCCCGAGTCTGATTCATACCGACAATTTTTGTGAATTTAAAAGAAAATATAGTAAAACAATTATGAACGCTGGATTTCGTACAATACATGTATCCATTTTTTCAGAACTTTCCGATAACGATAGCTCACTCAACCACGCCCCAAACTTGTATAATGTTATCCAGCTGGTCTTCGTACAATAAAATCATATCAAACAATAATAAGAATAGTACGATCGCATTCATTTTATGGAACTGAATTATTGCACGGCCATGTTTCTTCAGCTGAACTCGGAGAAGCCTGTCACCCCAGTGCTGGATGTGTCGACCCCTTGGCTGAATGTACAAGTGGTGTTTGTTCCTGTAGTGGCAATTCTTTCGACAACAATGGCGTCTGTGGTACGTATATGAACCCAGACTGAAAAAAAAACAACAAAAAACGACAATAGGACCCTCGACCCACTAATGTAATCTATACGAAGGTTAAACAGTTTTAGGGCCACTAGTACCGATGCTGCGTACATTATTTCTGATATTTGTTCGAGAATCTGCAGTAGTTTTGCAGCTACAAGTATATTGTAGCGTTATGACGTGGTGGCTACCGTGGCTACATAGTAGTGACACCAGGTCATAACGCTACAATATGATATAGAACAAAACCAGCTGATAACCCCTGAGTTCTTATACTTGATTTTAAAGGAGAATTCTGGTCATGCGTTCATGAATAATATACGAAATGAAGGGGAGGGAACTGGTCAATAAAGCCCCCAAATAAAGTTTGACAGAAGTCTTGCCATTGAAAACCGGTTTTGCGATGGACCTGCATTTTGTGAAACGATAAAAAAAACCATCGAACACATGACCAATGTCCAATCTCAGGCTATAATTGCAACCATCTGCCATAGCACAAAAGTCTTGATTGACCAAATTCGAGCAAATGTGTATTGTCTTCACTCAGAACAAGGTATACCAGTCGGAGGTTCATGTGACGCTGTCAAACAATGCAGGGATCCAAACTCGGAGTGTGTTCAGGGAACTTGCCAATGCAAACTTGCTTTCAACCTCAGGAATGATGTGTGTGGTAAGTCACTTGTGTGGTAGGTCCCCGGACTATGAGATTGGATAACGGACCCTGTTTTGTTTGCTCGGAATACTTAATACTGGGTATTGATTCCACGTCTATTGCGCATAATAAGCTGAAAATTTTCGTGTATTGATTAGTCATTTGCTTTATCGTGAAAAGCTCTCGAGAATCCCTGGAATCAAAAACCAATGTATGCAATTCAAACATCCAGCTGAAGTATGCAAGAACAAAATTCTGGACGTAGTGTTTGTTGTTGATCGATCTACGAGCGTCAACACTAATGAGATGGCACAGCAGAAGAACTTCCTGACCAACCTGGTTGCTTCATTCAGCATTAGCGACAGTGACACACGCGTGGGTGTAGTCGGTTTTGGTGATGTCTCAGATGTGCGGAATCCATTGAACAGTGGAAATACGGCTGCAGAAGTTCAGGCAGCTATCGACAGTTTTCAATCCATGTCCGGGCAATCTACCAATACTGGTGCAGGAATCACAGAAATGACAAATTTATTCAACAGCCAGGGGTATGTGATTGGATTGTCTGTTTATTTATTGCGGTTGTATACTGAAACAATTCATTGAAGTTCATACGAACATTACATTCTACTTACATATCCTGATTGAATATAACATCATACGCTCTTCGTACTAATGAAATGATAATATAATACAATGTAATGTATAAATGATAATTCAAATCAATGTATAATGTTTTACATATTACTAGTATCATGGTTAGTACGGTTAAACCTTTCCACGTGGGCACGTGGTTCATCATGCCCGAAGCTTGATGATCTGCATGTGTCTTAATCTGTAGGAGGACAATATTAACATCTCTGTCCATATATAACCAGGTTCAAAATTATACTGTTAGTGTGAACAACGTAGCAGAACAGGCGAATGCAGAAACCTCATCCCTTTATTACCCAGCCATACAAATGCTGGGTATAAAAAGTGTAATCGCCTCAAGGGCTATGAGCATGACACGCCAACCATAATGTCTTTGATTGGAGAATTAGTGAGGGATCATTTTTCCATAGAGGAAATTCACGACTGATGTTTTTTTTTGCCTCTTGCTGGCATGATACGCCAATTTATCATTCCGTGTTCAGTCTATCTTCGAAATTATATATTCAGTTATAATGAGGAAAACACCTTTGCATTTTTCCCCCCACAACTCTACAGTAAAGGTGTTGAATGATCGTTAAAACCCTCGTAACCAACTGCACATGAAGTATTTCTTCAAACAGGTCAAACAACCAGAAAATCGGTGTCGTACTCACTGATGGGGGATCCAACACGGGTGACTTTCCAGGGGCCGTGGCTCAGATTCCAAATGACGTCACCATGTTCGCAGTTGGTGTTGATGGATATAAGGAGGCCGAGCTGCTCAGCATTGTGGGGTCAAATGCTCAGCACGTATTCAAAGCACAGGATTTCGATCTCCTGATCCCATTGATTCCTCAGATTCGAGAAGTTATATGTCCTTGAGGCGAACAGTGGTAAGAGAAGTCATAATGACATTCCACTTAGTGCGTCATACTTATTTTAGTTTTCTGTGGATGCTAACTGATAATTGTATTCGGCATTGCAGGTACCACCATGACGTCAATTGACTCAATGCACTATTTGTTCCAAGCACGTACATGGACACAATAAATAAATTCAGCATTCAATCAAGTTTTTATTTATTTACTTGATGGTAATCTCGGCGAACTCGTTGGTTCACAACAAGCAAAGCACCAAGCATTGTGCTCCTTGATGGTAATTCGGCTATATCGGCAAGACTTTTTGGTGAAAACTGTAAGACAGGTCCAGCATAGGTCCAATCTTAGGATCTAATGGGCATTCTAATACAATAGATAATGCCATGGCAACCCCCTCATATTGATAACATTAAAAAATTATCATTCAGTTGAACAGTTAGACCTTTATGTCTATTGCTAATCAGAATTTCAGGTTGGAAACAAATATTATTCAACGTATCGTAAATAGTCATTAGTTGACATTTCTCGCTTATCACATAACTTTTTTTTTTTTAAATTGCTAGTTCCAACAAATATACTGATGATCATATGGCAAAAAGTGATAGTGGATTTCACACAACACACTCTGTTGATACAATTTACTATCGATGGCGAATAAGTTAAAATTCAAGTTACTAGTAAGTCTACAACTGCACACAATCACAGTGTGTAGGTAAAAGGCTTTAACTTCAACCTATGTGCCATTAATAACCTCCTTTGACCCTTATTGTCGAGAACTGGATGTCATGATACGGCAAGTTCGAAATCAGTAAATGATTTTCGATGTATCACTCCCTATGGTGTTCTCATAATACAATCCAAAGCCGGCATTACATGACCATTTGACACATCCTAGTGGGAACAGCAATTGGTACGGAGGATGTCTTTCATTAGCTTTCAAAATCAGACATGAGCACAGTTTGAAGACGTCTCGAAACCTCAGAAAAGTAACCATCTCGGAAGTATATTTCTCGTCTTGACGCCGTCTTCAAATTTTTGTTGGCAGGGTCTTGTCATAAAGTCCACCAAAAGAACATTCTGAAGCACATAACCACATCAACATAGCAAGAAGGGTAGTTGGTGGTTTTAATGCTATTACAATACGTCCTTAAGACGTTTTCAATACTACACCGTTAATAAGGAGGTTGATTACCAAACAAATATTAACGGGAAAAATGATATTCACACATGCAGCCTATATACATATACGTGATCACAAATATATTATCCAATGTTTTTTAAGTGGTCACATATCGAATTTCCAGAGGGTACATATCTTTGAGATGCGTCTTAAGACGTCTTCAAAACAAGACATATATGAATGGAAATTTATCCCGAACAACATTATCCTGTATTATCTGATTTGAAAGTGTACGTATGACAAGTCACCTGGTGTGGCAAGTCACATGTTTTATCAGTATGACTTGCTTGCTGAAATCGCAGGTTAGTGAGTCAAGCTCTCTCGCGGCGTCTTGAAGACTGCTTGAAAACTAACTCTGTACACGTGCAAAAAAAAAACATTCTGCGCATGCGTACACAAATCAGATAACGCCATCTTTGTTTTCTGTGTGTGCATGACTTTGTAGTCAAATTTACCCTACTTTAGAAGCAACGTAGATTAACTAACTAACATGCAGCTTATCTAAGATCATGTTGACGGGAGGACTTTTTTAGGTGTTCATGCAGTGCAAGTTGTTGTACGGTCTTTGCAATGTCTTTAGAGAGTCGTGAAAACGTTTTAGAATTGGTTAGTCACTCAATAAGAACCTGAACAAAGACCCTGGACAAACATCCATAACAACTCAATCAAGGAGATGACAAGCCATTCGCGAACAAATTTCTCACAGACCAGACTCACAAACTTGGTCAGCTTAAAGTGGTTCACCTTCTTGGTACACTGCAAGAATTCACAAGTTTCTGAACATTTGGATTTTCTGTGAGACTATCAGGCAAGTACATTTTTCTCTGGTTGGCATAGGCAGGACATACAGCAATATATAGTGATATTCCTAACTAATATTATTAAAGGAACAAGCATTACAGATTATATCCATCCTGGCTACATTATTTTGTCTACCAGCTCCAATTGGCAAATTATGGTTACTCCGAATTTCGACAATATTGATTTGAATGGATCATTTAGAAATTTTCCAAGACCAGCTCAGCCTAGAAGTTCTTATACCAGAGACATTTTGATAACAGATCAAGAGCTATTTGACATCTGTTATGATATACAATATACAGCTTCTTTTTATACAAAGCTTTAAGATTATGGTAGCTTAAGGAGCATACTTTGTTCTGGTCATTCCAGAAATCATCAAACCCACAAATATATAATATACTTTTTCAATCTTCATAAACCACTCATCCTGAAACTGGAACGGAGTATCTTGGTTTACCAGGGCTTTGTACAAAATACCGGAAATCTTATTGTGCATAAGAAAAAACGAGCATTCTACTGTTGTAATGTGCATATAATGTCTATAAGATGCGCACAATGGTATTGACGGCTCGTTGTTCTCGAGTGGTCCATATCAAATAAATATAATTGTCGGGGGTTATGTAACCAACAACAACAAGTATATATACCTGGGGCATTTGACCTTGATGAACCACACTCTAACGAGCTCTTCTTGACAAAATATAATAATTGACGGAACAGGGTGTCTTGGATGGATAACATTACAAACACAATGTTGACAGCGAAAACAGTTAAGAAACAACTACATAACCAATATCAGTACAGATGTGTTCATGTATTACAAAAACGGATAGACGTAGAATCAATACCCAGTATTAGGTATTCCGAGCAAACAAAACAGGGTCCTTTATCCAATCTCATAGTCCGGGGACAGAAAGTCTCATCAGGCATACGAAGTGAGAGAAAAGAAAAATGACAGGGAAACTCATGAACCCCCAAAAATGGCCATTAGGAGGTGAAATCAGGTGTTCCGGAAAGAGTGAGCATTTCCTGCCCCACTAGTGGCACCCGTCATGAATTCCCCAATATTAACATGAAAATAGATCTAGTTGCATGGCAGACATGGATTTGGTGTATTTATCAAACAAATCTTGACGACGTCCATAGAATTTCTTAAATGCAGCTATGAGTCGTAGTAAAACATATCCTTGTCGCAGCAGTTCAGAGACTAGCTGAGCACGTCGACCAATAAAGTCCTCATATTTGCAACTAGCTCTGGAATAGCGTATAAGTTGAGAAACAAACACACTATATGCTGGTGACATAGGAATGTTGCTGCTTAGAAAAGGGAGATTGACTATGGAAAAATTGAAATCATCACGTTTGTCATATAATCTAGTTGACAGGTTAGAATCATGGTCAATCTCCAACCTCAGGTCTAGATAGTTGGAAAAATTAGCGGAGTCTGTAGTATCTTTAATTTCAAGTTCCTTAGGATATATGACATCCAAATAATCACCAAACTTGGGATTATTTAGCGACAATACATCGTCTATGCATCGGAAAGTGAAATTAAAATTACATGTTAGTTTTTTAGAACCACCTTGTTGTAAATGTTGGATAAAATCTGATTCATATGAGTATAAAAACAGGTCTGCCAACAATGGTGCACAGTTTGTACCCATGGGAATACCAATAGTTTGTTGGAATATTCAACCACGAAATTCCAAAAAATTATTATCAATCAGAAAGTTAACCATATTTACCACATCGATTTCATTATATTTGTATGGGGCATCAGAGTCGCCTTTAACAAAATAAGCGGTATGATATTTAACTAATATATAGTGGTACCGACGTTGTCCCTTTTTAGAGAAAAATGAAATATTGATGAGTTTTTTTTAAGCTGAGACTTCAGTTCAGAATGAGGTATAGTTGTGTACAGAGTGGAAAAATCAAATGTTTTGATAGACGTTACTTTTGAAAGTGTGTGAGCATGTAGATATTCCAATAAAGATTTATAATTTCTTAATATCAACATTTGGTTTATACCACTTCTAGAATAGCTGGTTTCAGAGTGCTTTTAGAGACCCTGTTTAATTTTGGACAATCTAACCGTTACTATTTTAGAAAGGGCTTTGGTAGAACATGATGGTGAACCTGAAATATATCTTTGTTTGTGTGGATTTTTGTGTAATTTTGGGATCCAATATAAGTTTGGTAGATTAGAATCTTTACATGAGGTAGCAATACCAAACGAATACAATACAGACACATGATTTGATAAGATATCCTGTTTGGGCATTTTTTGAACTACAAATTCACAGACCTCCTAAGCTGCAACATAGCTTACTTAGTCATATTACACATAGTTTTACAACTATAACATCGTTGCAATTTAGTTTTTAAGGTTATACACTTCTATTTGTATTTCACAAGTTTATCATTACATAAAAGGGCGTGCTGTGAAGCATGAGGATATGTTTTCTTTGTAAAATATTTATGTTTTTAGGATTACACACGCCGATAATATGCAGAGTATGCTGGATAATACGTATTTTCCTCTGCGTTCGGATTGTTAGCTATTGTTGCAGAGTCCATGCGAAACAATGCAATGCAGGTGTGGCATAATAGATTAGAGAATGCGCTTCGTACATGATATACACGTCAGATTCTGGGTGAGACGTTCCAGGGACTTCGACTGGCTTAGGAGGGCGTTAGAAGTAGAGGACTTCGTGGCCTTCTCATCGGCCTCTTTCTTAACCTCCCTCAACTCCGCAGACCGATCAGAAAGTAGAAGAGAGATTGGAGCACCAGAGGTGGGAATCACGGGACGCAAAACCCGCATATCCGTCATTAGCTAGTCAGGCAAGTGACGACAGAAAAGCATACCCACAACGAGTGGGAATCCAGGGCAACCTTGTCACCGACGCCCTTGCTGATAGACTTGACCAGGGAAGCGCAGCTAAGCAGGGCCTCGGCTAGATCGTCACGATCCAAGTCCGGGTTGTTGAGAACCTGTTCATGGCACTGCATAATGGCACGCTTCGCCGCCATAGAAAGCCAATCCATGGCTGAGTCAGTGGCAAGGCCAACGCGAAAGGTGTGTTGAAGTTCCGACAACACCGCCCAGGGAACCTCCACTGACTTCGGCTCCTTGAAGAAGGAGAAGTGGGAGTGATGTCTCCTCAACATAGTGGGTTTGTCATCCAGCTCAGAAGACGTGTAATAGTCATTGACGGACGGACAGGCCGGATAAGAGCCGATCGCCGACTTGTTAGTCCTGACAGTCTCGTCCATATGCTCCTGCATGGAGCCACACACTCCCGCAGACAACGGAAACCGTAGGGCGTCCTTAGAGGGCCTGGGTTGCTCCATCTCCGACGCAATCATCGAACGAGCCACCTTCTTAACAGGAGGCAGGGCATGCTCTTCAGGCCACAAACCCGGGAGGACCCGCTTAACAAAGTCTAACTTTTCACCCCAAGAGAGGGCGTCATCAGACTCAGACTGAACCACCTCCAGGTCTGGCTCGGCCTTGCGCTTCAGCGGCAACGTAAGACCCGACGGCCCTGGCAAAGGCTGGCTAGCCAGCTGGGCATCCCGGCTGGACTCCTCATCCGAGGATAACTCATGCTCGGGGGGAGGAGGCGGCGGTGGCGTAGGCTCTGGAGGCGGAAACCTCGCGAAAAAACTGCTGCCACTGCCCCAAAATACCGGCCCGAAAAGACTCAAGCTCGCCCCTGAGCAGCTGTTCGGCCGGTAACGGAAAAGAAGAGCTCCCCTGGGAAGGGACACTCGGCGGCTCCGGTGAACGAGAAGACCCCTGGTCCGCCAACTGAGCGAAGGACATCATGCCCTGAAGGGCCATCAAAGGAGTATCGTCCTGGATATCCTCGGCGATCTGAAACACACAAGGCGAATCAATAATCGAGGAAATAGGTAACCATGGAGGAAACGAAATTCCAGGAACACGTGGGTCTGGACGACTCAAAGCCCTTGGCCCCCGGCACCCACCGGCCACGGTTATGGTAGCCACAGCCTGGGGTCCAGTTACCGACGGGAAATCGAGAACCGGCGGCCGTAACACTGGCGAAACGGACCCAGACCGAAATCCGCCCTGGCTCGAGGGTTGAGACCCAGCCCCGGGGGGCGGAGCCCGACCCGGAGGGGGAGTCAACGCTCTCTTTCCAGAGGGATTCCGGGTGCAAGGAACCGTCGTGCGCCCGACGGAACCGGCAAACCCTGAAACCACATTCGGAAACTGGAACCCAGGTCGTTCAGCCAGAGAAGCATGAGAACGTGGGGCCAGTAGAGAGGGAGCCAACAGTGAGCCACACAAAACCCGTAGGCTGTGGAAAAGCCAGGGTGCCGAACGAGCGGCTCCCGGAACCCGTGCAAATCAAATCAAATCATTATTTCGACAGCATGAAAATAAACAAACACACAAATACATGCTGTCGGGTCTCCACATAGCCAGTGGCTGTCTTACTGTGGAACCCTAAATAAAATAATTTTACAATATAACATAAAATGTGTGTATGTGGGGAAGTGTGTTCTGAGTTGCGGGTGTGTCGAGCGGGGCGGGGCGGTGAGCAAGACAGGCGATGGCAGCATGACGAGAGGAACGGGATGGAACCGAGCAAGTTTTTACCTTCTGCAATCCTTGCATAGTGGGTTTGAGCAGGTTACTGTATCTCTATATTTCGTAATCACGTGTTTTTTAATGTTGTTTTTAAAACATCTTTTACTACTTTGTCTATAGTCTGACAAAAAAGGGAGGTAATCATTCCAGATTCTCGGAAAAGTATGGTTGGGCAATTTGGAACTGAAATGCGTTCTGGGGCGAGGAATGTGATAGAGGTTCAGTTGTCGGGTTATTTTATTTGTCCATGATGAATTTAGTGTGGCGAAATATGTTAGGGGTTTTGGTACTTTAGAGTTTTCATAGTCATGCATAAATAGCAACACATTGGTATGATACAAATCTAGTATTTTCAACAATTTATTTTGTTTGAATAATGGATCGGTATGCGAACGATACGACTTATTATTGATGATTCTGATTGCTCTCTTCTGCAACATAAATAATTTATTAACGTGTGGTGAGTTGCCCCAGGCCAGAAGTCCATAGTTTATATAAGATTCAAACAATGTATGATAGAGTATTAGCAGTATATCATGTGTGAAAATATTTTTTAACCTATTCATGTTATAGAGCGATTTAGAAAGTTTTTTGGAGATGTAATCAACATGAGTTTTCCATGACAAGTCAGCATCCAAATATATACCTAAAAATTTGGCTTTGTTCATCTCATCGTTTTGTTTAATTTTTATTCCATTCATACGGATATTAATATCAATATATTTGTTTCTGACATTTGGACCAAAAGCATAAATGTTGTTTTTTCTTTGTTTAGAGCTAATTTATTGGCACATAGCCATTCAAATATATTCTGTAGTTCAGTGTTTACTAAGGCATTTAAATGTTTTATGTTGTTCCCAGATTTATATAGTGTTGTGTCGTCTGCAAAGCAGAGCACATTTAAGCTAGTGCTGGATTTAATGTCATTGATATACAAAAGGAATAGTACCTGTCCCAGAATTGAACCTTGTGGGACACCACAAATTATATTTTTCATATTGGATTTAGCACCCCTAATTTCACAATATTGTTTCCTGTTTGATAAATAACTTTGAAACCAATCACTACTCACTCCTCTAATACCGTAATTATACAATTTGCTTAATAGAATTTCGTGGTTAACAGTATCGAAAGCTTTTGAAAGGTCTACAAATATTGACATGGTAATGTCTTTACTGTCACTGGCTTCAGAGATATCAGTAAGCAATTTGATTATCGGGTGTATTGTCGAGTGCTTGGAGCGAAAACCATACTGGTTTTGATAGAAAGTATTAGAAGATTCGATAAAACTAACCAGTCGTTTGCACACGATTTTTTCTAATAATTTAGAGAATGATGGTAGAATACTAATTGGTCGATAGTTTTCTATAGTACGTCTTTCACCATTTTTAAATATTGGAATAACTTTTGCAATTTTGAAATCGTCTGGGAAAATACCTTGTTTCAGAGATTCATTAAAAATATGGGTAAGTGGAACCAACATTTCCGCTATGGTTTCTATCAGAAGTTTATTTGAGATGTCATCAAATCCCTTCGAATTCTTAGTTTTCATTTTCCTGGAAAGTTGCAGTATTTCTACGGGGTTAGTGGGTGTCATGAAGAAGGTATTATTGGATGAGTTACAGAGATATGACGAGAAATGTTTATTTGGAACAGGAATTCTTTCACAGGTTTTTGCCCCTACATTAATAAAATAATCATTGAAAGCGTTCACTATTTCTTGCACATTCGTTGTTTCAGTCCCATTTATCACAAAGTTGGTTGGTAATCTGGACTTATCATCAGTTTTATGGGTAGCAGTGCGTATCAGCTCCCATGTTTTTTCCACATCATTTTTGTATTCATGGAACATTTGCTTATAAAAGTGCCCTCTACGCACCCTCAAAAGTTTTCTGTATAGATCTTTATATATTTTATATCTTCGAATATTATCTTCCGATGCCTTCAGCATTTTTTTTCTTATATAGTTTATGTTTAGTTATGGATGATACTATAAGCCCTTTTGTCATCCATGATTCTCGTTCAATCAATCGTTTTGTTGTACGCAATTTTTTTCAATGGAAAACAATTATTTAGTTGTTCATTATATATTTCATAAAAATTAACTAATGCTTGGTTAGGGTCGGTGATATTTAGGACATCATCGAATTTGATTTCTCTTAGTTTATTTACAAACTCTCTTATTTTTAGTTCAGAAAAGACTCTCGTCCAGGTGTCTGCCGTTCTAAACTCATCATTATTTTTCTCAGGTTTATGAATTATTTGGAAAACTCCGAAGTGATCAGAAATATCGCTAATTATAATTCCAGATATGGTCTTGCTTTTGTTATCATTCACATAGATATGATCTATGAGTGTTACCGACTGGTGAGTGACCCTAGTTGGTCTATTAATTGTCGGGAGGCACCCAAGAGAGAACATGGTATCTACAAAATCAGTTGTTTTAGAATGGGTTGTGTATTTGAGGAGATCAATATTGAAGTCCCCCATTAGAATTAGTCTTTTTTTCTCTTTATCAATCAGCCTGACAATGTCATATAATGTATTCGTGAAAATATCAAGATCAGCCTTAGGTAGGGTGTTTGGTCTGTATATATTACCTAATATAAATGGCTTAGATGAGGTTTCGGGTTTAATTTCAACGAAAATTGATTAAAAAACATGGGGAATGAAAACTGAAAGATCATTTCTAACTGTATATGATATGGTATCCTTCACGAAAATACCCACCCCTCCCCTGCTATCGTCCTGTTCATCACGATTTCTAAAAATCAAGTTGTGATAACCATCTAACTCATAATTGGATGAAATCTGAAATATTTCCGAAAGTGCGATCACATCCAGACTATTATGACTCTGCATATTAATGAGTAGTTCTTTTAAATCGAACCAATGTGCATTTAGACTTTGACAATTTAATGAGAATAGGGCCAATTCTGGTTTTTTGGTTTCAGATATAAGTGTCTTAAATTCATGAGGCTCGTAATAATTGCATTCAGGTATATTCCACGTGTCTGGTTCATTATCTAATTCAAGGGAATGAAGGAAGTCATACTGAGAGTCAGTTCGCACCCGTTCCAATGACACGCTACCCGCCATGACCTGTCATGCACCCACCGCCGAGGACCGCCACAGCCAGCCTACAACAAAGAACACACATCAACAGATACACAAATCAACCATATAAACATTGAATATCACCGTCCGGTGACAGTGCATTGTTGTACAGGTGCATACAATTCAAGTGATTTCGGGACATAGTATTACCGTTAGACGAACATTCATATAATATTACACAGTCACTAATCGAAAGCAATTATATTTAATTAGTCTATATACGATATATACATAACTTAGGAGTATACAGTAGGAAACAACAACATTCCGCTCAATCAAGGTCAACAACATCATTATGCACAATCATGTTAATGGTATTCAAGACACACAATACAACGGAACCTTGGTATGATTTTGGCCACATTATAGGAGTGGCCACATTATAGGACTCCAGCCATATTTTGCACCGGCCATATTGTTTATCTAATGTTAACTCAAGCGAAACTCAACATGTATTATACATTTGTACATGTGTATGAGTTAGATTAAACATGTACGTGTAGTTTATATGTGAATAGCATTTTATTGAATCAAGTTATATCATAAATGTAATATTTGAAACACAAATACTAAAATGTCAATACAGTTTACTAACAGAATATTTTTTATTCAAAACAATGTGATTGAGTGAATTATATCTATTATAAACAGAAAAATGCGGGATATTTATACATTCGTTCCACATGATTAAACAGATATGTGAGGCAACATCTTTGCTGACAAATCTACCTGTGTGTGTTTATCAACGTTTGTGTAATCCAAGAGAAGAGAGGTGTGAAGAAGTGACACACAGACAGCCGGTCGGCCTGCTGCTCTTGGCTAATGTAGATGTTCAGCTGACCGCATCGGTGAATGAAGACATGCAGACGGGGGGGGGGGGGGTGAGGATGTTGGCTGCTTGGTGGCCGTATTGTGTGATTTTATGGGCTTTTGGGACCAGATACACTGACCGCATTGTGGATAAGGGGAGTGGCCACATTATAGGAGTAACCTTAACATGTAAATGCCTATGCTGGCATTCGGGACCAATGCATCTGACCACAATGCATGGGTTGACCACATTTCTGGAGTGACCGCAGGCTGGAGTTCTCCTGTATATGGTTGTGGTAAAAATTGAAGCCTGGGCGCAGGAGCACCGGGTACACAATGGAGAATAATCAAGGGATTTCCGTGTTATCCGAAATACAAGTCATTATTACTAATCATGCTACTATGTTTACGCTCCGATGACTGAACAGTCGAACTGGTGATCATTAGTGTACATTATTCTCCCTGAGGACTAAGAATTGAACTTTGGGCCTGAGTTTAACAGAAATAATAATAATATACTCACATGTCTGAGCAGTAATCATGTACTGGAGCTCCAGCACAATAAAGGGAACATGACTCTCGAGCGTAGGGCACTGTACTTTGGGCCTACATGTAAACAATAACAATAATATGTCACTGGTGCAAGCATCGCGCGAGCTCTCTCACTCAAGCTGATATACTATTTTGATAACATGGTTATAATCATGATATTCTGGAATTATAATATTTTGATATGTTTGGGTTGCCACATGACTGACTCGAAGAATCATTTATAAACTATATTTTCTCCAATATATTTATAATATATTATATATATATATATATATATTTATAATATATTTTTATTCAAACCACTGAGGCTCATAGTCATTCTAAAATGGTTGACTTGCCCTGTACACTTACCATAGGAAAATAAACGATTAGGGGTTGGAAATAGCATCTTCCGATGTCCAGTTTTAAAACAACACAGTGAAGTTGAACAATGGAGTAGTCTGGCCAGTTTGTTCCACTCAGGCATTGCAGAAGGAACAAAGGATTTCATCGAATAAGACGTCCTGGCAAGCGGGACAGATAAATTCGCCCTATTTCTCAAGTGATAATCTGTAACTCGTTTTGTGTCGTTCACGATATATGCACATAAGTCGGCACAATGGTGTTGATTATTCTATATGACATAGTAAATATATAGTTCACACTCCCGACATTTTATAGTTGGTCACCTCAGATCTGAAAGAAGTTCTAGGTGACTCACTGGCCGGTAGTCAACCGAAACTGAGAGTTCTCTGGGCTTTTTCATTTGTCTAAGCAAGGTGGTCGGGACAATTGAGATATATCAGACAGCCATGTTCCAGGACTGGACGAATAAACGTCATGTATTTTCTGTCTTTGATACCACAAAGCACAAACCGAGCAGCGCGTTGTAAAGTATTCAACATCAGGGATGCCTTTTTGATCCGGTCACGGATGTGTTTCATGACATATTGTTGGTCATGATTATACCTAAATGTGTGTTCCTCTACTTGAGTGAGACGACATTTGCGTAATATCACTCGCGGGCAGTGAACTTTGTTTGCTCTTAAAAGATGATCATGTAATCGCAGTTCGCATGGCTGAAGTCAACGCCCATTGATTTGCCCAGCTACTCAGTATTTCCAAATCAGCATTGACTTCAAGTATGCTTGGGATGGGACCTGTAATAACGTGGAATCATCAACAAAAGGCAGGCGCACTGTGGAGCAAACACCGAACCTTTCCGATGAAGGTCGAACAGTTGTTGGTCCTCGAAAACTAGCTACCACCATTGGAACACATGTGGCACAGCATTGTGATTCATTTTCAAAATAGAAACTCCTCTTTTGGTCAACACTGTCTCATTTCAAAGTACTAGTATAGTGCAAATATGATGTGAACTCATTTGGCAGATTTCATTGTTCTGAGCAAAATTGTATTCACGGCATGTAAATATCATAATCCGTTCAAAAGTTACAGCACTTTAAATACTGAAATCGGCAAATTTGCTTTTTTTCAAAACAATTTAGCTAATTAGTATGCAAATGAGATATTCATGACGTCATCGGGGGAAGCTGCTTTAATAAGGTACTTTGATATGTGTCATTTATTCATTTAATGTTATGCTTATTTACCAAAAATGATTCCATACAGTTTTCAATATGAATAACCAGTATTTTTTTCTGTTGTTGACAAGGTAACCAGTGACCTGGTAGGGCCTGTAGGGAACGACTAGTAACCATAGCAAAAGGATAGGCTGTGTGGATACGGACTATGTATGGTACATAATAGTATGCACTAATCAGATCGTCAGAAGCTTTAATAAGAACCATTATATCATGGCATAAAACATCCTAATTAAAATTTGTTCCCCTCATGACGTCATGTGTTCTCATTAACATCTAATTTGCATATTAATGAGCTGCTAAAACTTTTCAAGTGGTTTCTGTAATGTAGTTCCGGAATGGAAGTTTCAAATGGCTGTAACGTTTGAACGGATAGTGATATTGATATACCATAAAGACCATTTTTCAGATAACGCAAAATCATATTTGTACTTTACTAGTACTTCAATGTGCTTTCGGACGCCACATGCTTCAGGGTAATACACAAGATTGTATTGTGGACATATACGGCTTGGTGTGATTATGGTGAAAAACAAGAATACACCGTTCGTGAATAGAGCTCCACTCACAAGTCAACTAATGCAAAATCAAACAAACGTAGCTAATGCAAGAAAATGTATGTTTGTTTGTCACTAGAATCACAACGTAACGTCACTCGAAGCGGCTGTCTGTGGAGGTGTTTTGTGATAATTCCATAGTTAGCTTGTGGATACTAAATCCTTACAGATAGATCTTAGATTTGCAATATGATAATATGGACAGTAAAAGAATCCCATCTCAAGGTGATCTTGAACTTAACCTGAAATGACCTTAATTGTTCTCATTCAATATCTTCATAACATCTGTAAGTTGGTCATGTAATACGGACTTAGGATTGTATTGTGAGAATACCACAGGGAGTGATGCATGGGATATTATTCTGGATTAAAGATGAGGTCATTGGTGAATGTGGCCATTTTGGACACATAAGTTTAAAATATGTCTCATAACTCAACATTTCATCTGGTAGACTTATCAGTCACTTAAGCTGAAGCTTATTCACTACCATTATTAAGTTTGTATCAATCAAATGTGTTTGGTTTTCGATTTTTTTTTTATTTTGTATCTATTTGTTCTTTAACCAAGGAAACCTGGTCATTGAAAAATCACTGATCTTAACCACTAACCCACCCCCACCCCAACCTCCCCGGATCCTGGGTGTGGTGCATCGAAGTGACAAATTATACAAATAGTACACACACATGAATGATTGAACCTTGACATATTTGTACATTAAGACATACATACAAGTAAAATCAGACGCGTATTACTTCCCTATCACAAATGATTACTGATGATTTTAATCAGTGTATTTGTTGAAACTAGAACCCCACCCCACCTCAATGTCGTATTAATTAAGAAATGTTTACTGATTATTATGTAAAGGGTATAGTATTATTCGAGCTAATGAATAGATTCAATATTTGTGAATTGTCGAAGCCATTAATACGCTTTATGTATACACGTAATGATGTTAACAATAGACATAATTAGCCAAAATGAATAACTTATTCATCAACATTGGGTGCCATATGGCATGAGTGATATTGAAGTCTATTGTATTAAAACGCCAATTAGATTCAAAACTCCTTAACGATATGCGGTTAATCTGCAACAGGTTTGGTGCATTGTTCGCTCTGAACCATATACATGTACTTCATTGAGATTACCAACAAGGAAATATGAAATTTAGATGAATGCTGAATTTATTCTCTTACGTCCACGTACATGCATATATTGAGCATCGACTGGAATACTTGGCTTCATGGTGAAAGCTGCAATGAAGAATACATTATCAGTAAACATCCACAGAAAACTAGAATAAAAACAAAACACTAAACAGAATGCTAAACGGAACACTAAACAGAATTATTTGATTTTTTATTACCTCTGTTCGCCTCAGCGACATATAACTTCTCGAATCTGAGGAATCAATGGGATCAGGAGATCGAAATCCTGTGCTCTGAATATGTGCTGAGCATTTGACCCCACGGCCTCCTTATATCCATCAACACCGACTGCGAACATGGTGACGTCACTGGGAATCTGGGCCACGGCTCCTGATAAGTTACCCTCCTGATAAGATAAGGATTTCCCATCAGTGAGTACGATACCGATTTTCTGGTTGTTTGACCTGTGAGAGGAAATCATTCATATGGATCTGATTACGCGAGTTAGAAACGAGTTGAATTATAAATCAATCAATATCTTTACTGCATAGTTGAGGGAAAGAAAAAAAAGTGCTAATATGTTATAATCATGGGTATAGCATCTCAGACTGCACATACAATGAGAAAGTTGGCCTATCTCTCTGGTATATGAAAATCACAGCTGTCATTATGTTACCGGGTCTGAAATTGCCTTTATGCAAAATCATTCATCACTGATAGCTTCAAGCTATAAATCAGACACTTTATACAGTCCACAGACAGGGTGCTTCATAACATTGTCTAATATCATGAATATGTCCAAGTTGTTTTACATATTTGTGGTATATGTGTACGTTTTTTATACCCTTTTTTATATGTTTTATATGGACTTTCGTCTGAAATAAAGCACCTTTGAATTTGATTTGAACTAATTTTCTAATACAAAGATTTCGTTAGTGCATTATGCTCATAGTACTCGAAGCGTTCCTAAGCGTACCTAAGAAGAATACCTGAGTTAGGCACTAATATGCTTTGGTAATAAAGAATTGGTAAATTTTGTGCATTTGCCTGTTCTGTTATTCTGTTCATCTGAACAATATAAGTGTTAGCTACACTGTACAGCGACAGGTCTGTCGTATGATAGATCTCGTGTCCACACGGGAACCATGTTAACCATGTTACTAGCCTTCATGTATATTGATATTATTAGTATTTAGCTAGCATGGATTTGAACATACGGAGTTATATTCAATACGTAAGCAAGATGTTTCTTCACATGAACTTCGTGAAATGTAGAGTATATTGTGTTTCTGCTGTACAACTGCAACATACAAGTATACGGGTAATCCAACCACATACCCCTGGGTATTGAATAGATTTGTCATTTCCGAGAGTCCTGCAGGAGTGTTGGTCCTTTGCCAGGATATGGACTGAAAAGTGTCGATAGCTGCCTGGACTTCTGCGGCCGTATTTCCACTGTCCAATGGATTCCGCACATCAGAGAGAGTACCAAAACCGACCACACCCACGCGTGTGTCACTGTCGCTAATGCTGAATGAAGCAACCAGGTTGGTCAGGAAGTTCCTCTGCTGTTCCATCTCATTAGCGTTGACGCTCGATGATCGGTCAACAACAAACACTACATCCAGGATTTTGTTCTTGCATACTTCAGCTGGATGATGGAATTGCATTCATTTGCAAGTATACATCCCAGGAATTCTCGATAGATGTGCAATTTAATGCAAGTGACTGATCGATGAAAAAGAGCATATGTTGATTTTTGACAACTTACTTACCACAAACATCATTCCTGAGGTTGAAGGCAAGTTTGCATTGGCAAGTTCCCTGAACACACGACGTTGAGGAGACATCACCCCCACTTCTCCTTCTTCAAGGAGCCGAAGTCAGTGGAGGTTCCCTGGGCGGTGTTGTCGGAATTTCAGCACACCTTTCGCGTTGGCCTTGCCACTGACTCAGCCATGGATTGGCTTTCTATGGTGGCGAAGCGTGCCTAGGCCCTGCTTAGCTGCGCTTCCCTGGTCACGTCTATCAGCCAGGGCGTCGGTGACAAGGTTGCCCTGGATTCCCACTCGTTTTGGGTATCGAAGTTGTGGCGCCGAGATGCTTTTCTGTCGTCACTGAAGTTCGACGTGCCTGACCAGCTGATGACGGATATGCGTGTTTTGCATCCCGTCATTCCCACCTCTGGTGCTCCAATCTCTCTTCTACTTCCTGATCGGTCTGCGGAGTTGAGGGAGGTTAAGAAGGAGGCCGATGAGAAGGTCGCGAAGTCCTCTAATGCCCTCCTAAGCCAGTCGAAGTCCCTGGAACGTCTCACCCAGAATCTGACGTGTATACCATGTACAAAGCGTATTCTCTAATCTATTATGCCACACCTGCATTGCATTGTTTCGCATGGACTCTGAAACAATAGCTAACAATCTGAACGCAGAGGAAAATACGTATTATCCAGCATAATCCTAAAAACACTAACATAGATCTAATAGAAATAAATGTATATAATGTGTAATCTTAAAAACATAAATATTTCACAAAGAAAACATATCCCCATGCTTCACTGC
Source organism: Terebella lapidaria (assembly GCA_949152475.1). NCBI lineage: Eukaryota > Metazoa > Annelida > Polychaeta > Terebellida > Terebellidae > Terebella > Terebella lapidaria. The sequence continues at coordinate 6,567,501 of OX424567.1, forward strand.
ACGCCCTTTTATGTAATGATAAACTTGTGAACTACAAATACATGTGTATAACCTCAAAAACTAAATTGCAACGATGTTATAGTTGTAAAACTATGTTGTATAACCAAGTTGTATAACCAAGTAAGCTATGTTGCAGCTTAGGATGTCTGTGAATTTGTAGTTTTGTCCCGCTGAGGTCTTGAACTGTCATCAAAATGCCCAAACAGGATATCTTATCAAATCATGTGTCTGTATTGCATTCGTTCGGTATTGCTACCTCATGTAAAGATTCTAATCTACCAAACTTATATTGGATCCCAAAATTACACAAAAATCCACACAAACAAAGATATATTTCAGGTTCAGCATCATGTTCTTCCAAAGCCCTTTCTAAAATATTAACGGTTAGACTATCCAAGATTAAACAGGGTCTCTAAAAGTACTCTGAAACCAGCTATTCTAGAAGTGGTATAAACCAAATGTGGATATTAAAAAATTATAAATCTTTATTGGAATATCTACATGCTCACACACTTTCAAAAGTAACGTCTATCAAAACATTTGATTTTTCCACTCTGTACACAACTATACCTCATTCTGAACTGGACTCTCAGCTTAAAAAACTCATCAATAATTCATTTTTCTCTAAAAAGGGACAACGTCGGTACCACTATATTGTAGTTAAATATCATACCGCTTATTTTGTTAAAGGCGACTCTGATGCCCCATACAAATATACTGAAATCGATGTGGTAAGTATGGTTAAATTTCTGATTGATAATAATTTTGTGGAATTTCGTGGTTGAATATTCCAACAAACTATTGGTATTCCCATGGGTACAAACTGTGCACCATTATTGGCAGACCTGTTTTTATACTCATATGAATCAGATTTTATCCAACATTTACAACAAGGTGGTTCTAAAAAACTAACATGTAATTTTAATTTCACTTTCCGATACATAGACGATGTATTGTCGCTAAATAATCCCAAGTTTGGTGATTATTTGGATGTCATATATCCTAAGGAACTTGAAATTAAAGATACTACAGACTCCGCTAATTTTTCCAACTAGCTAGACCTGAGGTTGGAGATTGATCATGATTCTAACCTGTCAACTAGATTATATGACAAACGTGATGATTTAAATTTTTCCATAGTCAATCTCTCTTTTCTAAGCAGCAACATTCCTATGTCACCAGCATATAATGTGTTTGTTTCTCAACTTATACGCTATTCCAGAGCTAGTTGCAAATATGAGGACTTTGTTTATCGAAGTGCCCAGCTAGTTTCTGAACTGCTGCGACAAGGATATGTTTTACTACGACTTATAGCTGCATTTAAGAAATTCTATGGACGTCATCATGATTTGGTTGATAAATACACCAAATCCATGTCTGCCATTTAACTAGATCTATTTTCTTGTTAATATTGGGGAATTCATGACGGGTGCCACTAGTGGGACAGGAAATGCTCACTCTTTCCGGAACACCTGATTTCACCTCCTAACGGCCATTTTTGGGGGGTTCATGAGTTTCCCTGTGATTTTTGTGTTCTCTGACTTTTCGTATGCCTGACTTAATACTGGGTATTGATTCTACGTCTATCTGTTTTTGTAATACATGAACACATCTGTACTGATATTGCTTATGTAGTTGTGTCTTAACTTTTTTCGCTGTCAACATTGTATTTGTAATGTTATTCATCCAAGACACCCTGTTCCATCAATTATTATATTTTGTCAAGAAGAGCTCGTTAGAGTGTGGTTCATCAAGGTCAAATGCCCCAGGTATATATACTTGTTGTTGTTGGTTATATAACCCCCGACAATTATATTTATTTGATATGGACCACTCGAGAACAACGAGCCGTCAATACCATTGTGCGCATCTTATAGACATTATATGCACATTACAACAGTAGAATGCTCGTTTTTTCTTATGCACAATAGGATTTCCGGTATTTTGTACAAAGCCCTGGTAAACCTAGATACTCCGTTCCAGTTTCAGGATGAGTGGTTTATGAAGATTGAAAAAGCATATTATATATTTGTGGGTTTGATGATTTCTGGAATGACCAAAACAAAGTATGCTCCTTAAGCTACCAAAATTTAAAGCTTTGTATAAAAAGAAGCTGTATATTGTATATCATAACAGATGGCAAATAGCTCTTGATCTGTCATCAAAATGTCTCTGGTATAAGAACTTCTAGGCTGAGCTGGTCTTGGAAAATTTCTAAATGATCCGTTCAAATCAATATTGTCGAAATTCAGAATAACCATAATTTGCCAATTGGAGCTGGTAGACAAAATAATGTAGCTTGGATGGATATAATCTGTAATACTTGTTCCTTTAATAATATTAGTTATGAATATCACTATATATTGCTGTATGTCCTGCCTATGCCAACCAGAGAAAAATGTACTTGCCTGATAGTCTCACAGAAAATCCAAGTGTTCAGAAACTTGTGAATTCTTGCAGTGTACCAAGAAGGTGAACCACTTTAAGCTGACCAAGTTTGTGAGTCTGGTCTGTGAGAAATTTGTTCGCGAATGGCTTGTCATCTCCTTGATTGAGTTGTTATGGATGTTTGTCCAGGGTCTTTGTTCAGGTTCTTATTGAGTGACTAACCAATTCTAAAAGTTTTCACGACTCTCTAAAGACATTGCAAAGACCGTACAACAACTTGCACTGCATGAACACCTAAAAAAGTCCTCCCGTCAACATGATCTTAGATAAGCTGCATGTTAGTTAATCTACGTTGCTTCTAAAGTAGGGTAAATTTGACTACAAAGTCATGCACACACAGAAAACAAAGATGGCGTTATCTGATTTGTGTACGCATGCGCAGAATGTTTTTTTTTGCACGTGTACAGATAGTTAGTTTTCAAGCAGTCTTCAAGACGCCGCGAGAGAGCTTGACTCACTAACCTGCGATTTCAGCAAGCAAGTCATACTGATAAAACATGTGACTTGCCACACCAGGTGACTTGTCATACGTACACTTTCAAATCAGATAATACAGGATAATGTTGTTCGGGATAAATTCCCATTCATATATGTGTTGTTTTGAAGACGTCTTAAGACGCATCTCAAAGATATGTACCCTCTGGAAATTCGATATGTGACCATTTAAAAAAACATTGGATAATATATTTGTGATCACGTATATGTATATAGGCTGCATGTGTGAATATCATTTTTCCCGTTAATATTTGTTTGGTAATCAACCTCCTTATTAACGGTGTAGTATTGAAAACGTCTTAAGGACGTATTGTAATAGCAGTAAAATCACCAACTACCCTTCTTGCTATGTTGATGTGGTTATGTGCTTCGGAATGTTCTTTTGGTGGACTTTATGACAAGACCATTTTAACACCCTGCCAACAAAAATTTGAAGACGGCGTCAAGACGAGAAATATACTTCCGAGATGGTTACTTTTCTGAGGTTTTGAGACGTCTTCAAACTGTGCTCATATCTGATTTTGAAAGCTAATGAAAGACATCCTCCGTACCAATTGCTGTTCCCACTAGGATGTGTCAAATGGTCATGTAATGCCGGCTTTGGATTGTATTATGAGAACACCATAGGGAGTGATACATCGAAAATCATTACTGATTTATTCGCCATCGATAGTAAATTGTATCAACAGAGTGTGTTGTGTGAAATCCACTATCACTTTTTGCCATATGATCATCAGTATATTTGTTGGAACTAGCAATTTAAAAAATAAAGTTATGTGATAAGCGAGAAATGTCAACTAATGACTATTTACGATACGTTGAATAATATTTGTTTCCAACCTGAAATTCTGATTAGCAATAGACATAAAGGTCTAACTGTTCAACTGAATGATAATTTATTAATGTTTTCAATATGAGGGGGTTGCCATGGCATTATCTATTGTATTAGAATGCCCATTAGATCCTAAGATTGGACCTATGCTGGACCTGTCTTACAGTTTTCACCAAAAAGTCTTGCCGATATAGCCGAATTACCATCAAGGAGCACAATGCTTGGTGCTTTGCTTGTTGTGAACCAACTAGTTCGCCGAGATTACCATCAAGTAAATAAATAAAAACTTGATTGAATGCTGAATTTATTTATTGTGTCCATGTACGTGCTTGGAACAAATAGTGCATTGAGTCAATTGACGTCATGGTGGTACCTGCAATGCAGAATACAATTATCAGTTAGCATCCACAGAAAACTAAAATAAGTATGACGCACTAAGTGGAATGTCATTATGACTTCTCTTACCACTGTTCGCCTCAAGGACATATAACTTCTCGAATCTGAGGAATCAATGGGATCAGGAGATCGAAATCCTGTGCTCTGAATATGTGCTGAGCATTTGACCCCACAATGCTGAGCAGCTCGGCCTCCTTATATCCATCAACACCAACTGCAAACATGGTGACGTCATTTGGAATCTGAGCCACGGCCCCTGGAAAGTCACCGGTGTTGGATCCCCCATCAGTGAGTACGACACCGATTTTTTGGTTGTTTGACCTGTTTGAACAAATATTTCATGTGCAGTTGGTTACGAGAGTTTTAACGATCATTCAACACCTTTACTGTAAAGTTGTTGGGGAAAAATGCAAAGGTGTTTTCCTCATTATAACTGAATATATAATTTCGAAGATAGACTGAACACGGAATGATAAATTGGTGTATCATGCCAGCAAGAGGCAAAAAAAAAACATCAGTCGTGAATTTCCTCTATGGAAAAATGATCCCTCACTAATTCTCCAATCAAAGACATTATGGTTGGCGTGTCATGCTCATAGCCCTTGAGGCGATTACACTTTTTATACCCAGCATTTGTATGGCTGGGTAATAAAGGGATGAGGTTTCTGCATTCGCCTGTTCTGCTACGTTGTTCACACTAACAGTATAATTTTGAACCTGGTTATATATGGACAGAGATGTTACTATTGTCCTCCTACAGATTAAGACACATGCAGATCATCAAGCTTCGGGCATGATGAACCACGTGCCCACGTGGAAAGGTTTAACCATACTAACCATGATACTAGTAATATGTAAAACATTATACATTGATTTGAATTATCATTTATACATTACATTGTATTATATAATATTATTTCATTAGTACGAAGAGCGTATGATGTTATATTCAATCAGGATATGTAAGTAGAATGTAATGTTCGTATGAACTTCAATGAATTGTTTCAGTATACAACCGCAATAAATAAACAGACAATCCAATCACATACCCCTGGCTGTTGAATAAATTTGTCATTTCTGTGAGTCCTGCGCCAGTATTGGTAGATTGCCCGGACATGTACTGAAAAGTGTCGATAGCTGCCTGAACTTCTGCAGCCGTATTTCCACTGTTCAATGGATTCCGCACATCTGAGACATCACCAAAACCGACTACACCCACGCGTGTGTCACTGTCGCTAATGCTGAATGAAGCAACCAGGTTGGTCAGGAAGTTCTTCTGCTGTTCCATCTCATTAGCGTTGACGCTCGATGATCGGTCGACAACAAACACTACGTCCAGGATTTTGTTCTTGCATACTTCAGCTGGATGTTTGAATTGCATACATTGTTTTTTGATTCCAGGGATTCTCGAGAGCTTTTCACGATAAAGCAAATGACTAATCAATACACGAAAATTTTCAGTTTATTATGCGCAAGTGACCTACCACACACATCATTCCTGAGGTTGAAAGCAAGTTTGCATTGGCAAGTTCCCTGAACACACTCCGAGTTTGGATCCCTGCATTGTCTGACAGCATCACAAGAGCCCCCAACTGGTATACCTTGTTCTGAGTTCAGACAAACAACACACGTTCACATGAAACAACAGAACATGACGTGAAATCATTGTGATCAGTATATTCTCTCTTGCTGTATCAAAAGTCATCCTGGTCCTGACAGGGGGAATGGTATTGTTCATAGATATGGATGTTTACTTATTTGTTCGCCCAAGCATATGTATCGAGAAGAATGGCCTGAAAAAAAAAGAAATTTAAAAACAGCTGGAGCTTTGGCTGAATGTTGATAAAAATTGGACAGAATACTTTGCAATGTCATTTTTGTTTTTGGTGGGGGCGGGGCATGATTTCGGTGTTTTTCTCCCCTTCTTTTTACAAAATACAGGACCATATGTCACGAATCCGGTTTTATTCGCAATAGATGTCACTCATTGATAATTTATGGCCAAACTTCATTGTCAAGATCACTAAGGGTCGAAATCAAACGCTGCTTATATTCATGATCACGAGTTTCGATCTACTGATTCACCATCATTTCCTGTATGACTCTATTTTGTATTTCATATTTCATATTTTGCCATTTTATTTTGTTGTAGCTGCAAAACTAGCAGCTTGTCGGAAAAGAAATACTAATATTCCACAGCATAATTATAGGCACTAAACCTGTCCAACCTTCATAATATGGACAAAATATATGGTTCGAGGTTTTGCAGTCTTTGTCGTGTTTGGTATTTGGTCAGCCTGTGTTTATGTACATACCACAAATGCCATTGTTGTTGAAAGAATTGCCACTGCACGAACAAACACCGCTTGTACATTCAGCCAAGGGGTCTACACATCCAGTACTGGGCTGACAGGCTTCTCCGAGTTCAGCTGAAGAACAACGAGACAACTTGGTCATGCAATAGTTCAGTACCAATATCATCGTACTATTCTTGATATTGTTTGATAGGATTATATTGTACGGAGACCAGTTTGATAAAATCATACAAGTAATGGGCTTGGTTGAGTGAGTTTTCTCTTTCTGAGGTACTTCAGGAAATTGTATGGTACGAGGCGGAGCTGACTGCCATATAATTGCCATAAATTCTGCAACGTTTTATCGTACGAAATCTAGCCCCCATATTTGTTTTATTAATATATGCTTATGTTGGGTTGCTCGAAAGATCAATACATGATCTCGCTCGACATTTATGGAAGCTCGTAAATCATGGGAGCTCACGCTATAATGTTTTGATCAGCGTGCTGTAAAGACTATAGTCACTGATCGAAAATAAAATAAAACATGATCTGGCTATATTTGTTTACATTACCTTTTCTGTGTGTGTTCACTGTGTATGTTTGTATGATATTAATAGTATAGAGTACAATTTGACCCACTGGATTTGCGAGTGCAGCGTATTGAAATCAGTTCAAATTTGTAAATATCAACAATGCCAAATGAGGCCAAAACACAAATTGACTCCATGCAGAGACGGAGGCTGGGAAACATGAATCACTCAATACGAAACCGAAACTCGTATCATTTAAATAGCTCATAATGTGAGTTTAAACATGTGTGGGAGGTAATCATATTGCGTGGTGGACACTGGCAGCCTGATGAACAGTTCAGAGTCATATCCAAATTTCATAGCAAACAAAACTTACCCGGTTCACGGGGCTCGTAACACCAGGGAGCACCCCTTACATTGCTGTCCCAGCAACCCCCGATACAGTAGCAGTGGTTTTCTTTCATACCGGACCATCCCAGGTCCACCCTATCAGCAGGGTCTACGAAACTGGTGCAATCTGAAACAATAAACAGATGAAAAATGCTGTTTTCAGTTTGTCAAGTTTTGCATAGATTTTTAGAGGAAATATTAAATTACATATATATGTGTAAAGTTTTAACGTTTAATGAACGACCAATGAGTTTGGAAGATATTCCATTTAATTAATTGATTTCAATGCAACACATACAAAGTAGTACGCATCAGATGAAAGAAATAAAATAACAATAATATTGGAAAAACAGGATACAATTCCGTGCATAACGTCACATTGTTGTTAAATGGATGTCTTGCATTATTTATACATTGTGACACGTTTTGCTGTTGAATGCACGTTAACAGGTTGGGAAGATTTAATACTAAAAAAGGAACTAATTCACATGTACGTACCTTCCACAGGCGATTTAGCTGAAAAATAAAATTGTGTTTGGGATTATACGACAACCATGTGTTGAAACATTCATGAAATAGAATTGGTGTGATATGTCACCCCTGTATACATACTATTCTTTTCGTAGCAAGTGGTCTTTCCATTGTTCCAGCAGCATCCAGCAGCCTTGCAGTCCCTTTTATCAGTACCACTGTATGCCGCACAAGGAGGAAGATTCCGCCTGTCAGCCACACATTCACAGTCTGCAAGAATATAATTGAAAACATTTCCAAGTCCGCAGTTTATGTTACATGTCTCAAAATATAAAACTTCATCTACAAAGCCGGAATGTTTCCCATCCACAACGAGATTTCAACAAGCCAAATGTAAGGAGGACATACTCGATTTTGGTCATTCGTATACTTCATGATCAGTATTGATTCTATGACGAGTAATATCACCCAACCAATTTTGGTAGGAAACCTCATTTCTCGCATCTTATGTATACTCCCAGAATCCTTGACTAAAATAAACAAGTGACGAGTTCCTGAAGGAAGCGAAAGTGTCGTCAGAGAGAAAAGATAGTGAAATTTATGTTTCTTTATCGGGTTGCACGATTCATATATATGTTTGAAAAAATGTCACCTTCACAGGACATTTTGGGGGGATACAAGAGATATACATGGTTTTTGCTCGAGACTCACCTGTTATAACCTGGCAGGTGCCCGAGATACAAGACTCGCCAGTAGCACAGGATGGACTGCAGGTCTGGCCCCAGGCTCCTGAAAAAAATAGACTGTCGTTTAATAATGGATTGCAGTTTTTTTTTCAAATCTCAAGACTGTATTGATCCAATCTCGTGATAGTCTTTTACAATGTAAACGTAAAAGTAGCAAAATCAGTGGGGCTGTGTCCTCTCACGCCAAACAATTAAAAAGCCTGCTTCTGAAAAGATTGGATACGTGTAATGTACCTGTCGAACTATGATTAGCACAAAGTAATAGTACTAGATTTTGATGATGTCAATAGCTAACCTGAAATGCAACCTTTTTGGAATTCAAAATACAGCCCGACCAAGTATTCATCTCCAAAGTCATAATGATGACATCCGGGCTTACAGTGTAAGTGTTTCTTCTGTATATTTCATTGCACCAGTATGCAACTGCCCAATAACCAAATAACTGATTAAGAAATCCACCCGATCAAATAAACACCATACCTAATTACAAGTTAAAAGGCCACCGAGTTTGTCTTAGACCCAGATATATGTAGATACATAAACGGTATCGTTTGAGGCTTTGTTCAATTCACTCCAAAGTGCAATATTATATGTCAATCGAATGTCAAACAAATATGTACATATGACTCAAAATTGAATTGAGGATTCTTCAAAATGTCACGCCAATATTAAATACCTGACACTATATTCGGTCGCACAATCACAACTACAAGTCATACTAATATTGGTTATCATAATATTAACATTTTAATTTAGCAAAAGTGTGGCATTAAAAGCAAGTCATTAAAATAAAGTGGCAATACAGCATGAAAGTTTGATTGCCATTGTAAAACAATATTGTTGTTTGCCTGAAAAATATCTCATGAAATATTTTATTTATTGAACTCCAGTATACACTACATAACAGAACCTGGATGTTGACGAGAATATAGACAGAGTACTTACCGAGCACCGTCAAAGTGCAGACTGCAGCAGCAGACAGGATGAATCGCTTCATTGTCGTCAAGTTGAGAATTTCGATCCAGTGATGGAGACTTCAGCCCAAAGTCGTCTTTTTATAATAGTCGCAGGCGAGTATGTGTGACTGATGGGTAGATTGATGTGGTTGATAAGCCACCAATACTCTCAGTTTCGCAGCTGTTAATTCCATAGACATCCATGTGTGTGTAAGACCATGGTTTATTCCCGAGTGCGGGAATATTCAAGGACACTGAGATATGGATATTGTATGGTGATAGATATATATGTTTTTCTCTTGCTACACGAGCGGATCTGACAGAACATCCATGCAGCGCTCGTGGACATATGGCATAGAACGTGTGGTGAATTTTAATTTGCTGCGGTGTTGAATGCTTTTGAAATATTCATCAACTTGGAACAGCACATTGTGCATTCGAAAATCTGATAACACTTGGAAAGTGATGCGGTGGTCAGTGTGCAAGGTCAACTTTGACAAAATGAATACCTGTCGTTTTTCCGCATGTGTCCAGTGTGTCCGGATGATGGTAAATAGTGTATTGAATATATTGCCCACGTACATCATATCGCACAAACTCGAGGAGGGGCATTCCAGTTCAGTGGTGTGTTCGATTATTCACTATTATATTGTTGGTATCTTTGATATCAATCTTTATTACTTCAGCTCAGCATACATTTGAAAATCTGATAATAATATGAATATATACACATATATACAAGTGAAACAGAACATTGTCCTCAGGTTTCAAGGTGACAAACGTGTATCACAAAGCATTTCTTTTAGACAGAAGTAATTATGACAGTTGTTGCACAGATGGTACCCTGGGAATCACGTTTGCGATGGTGACAAATGTTGCCACTCGTTTTTGAACTGGGTACATTTGTAAACATTTGACTAAACGAGTACATCGTATTCATCCAGATAACACGATTTAGATAAACAAAAATGATGCTCACGGGACATTATTAATTTCAGAAAGGAGACAATAATTCTGGGTGTGATGATGATGATGCAGATGACGATGTAGAAAATACACAGTACCTTCTATCCTTTAGATTTGGGTACGCATAATTAATTTAGATTCCCAATGCTATTGTCCAACAGATGATTGAAGACAACTACGTTTAATGATGTTATGAGTACTGATTATAATACTTATTCAAATTTCACCCTGGTTCTACGCAATAGAACATGTTCTTTGGTATGTAGTAATCATCACGATATACTAATTTTTATACATAGTTTTTTCTACAAAATGTGAAGCTTGTTTTTGCCTGTTTAAACGTGAATTTTATTCATCATAAGTGTACAGTGTAGTTAGCTCCACCTGGAGGGGGGGGGGGGGGGGAGGGGGGGGGTCGCGGTTGAGTTGGTGCCGGCTTCTGGAGGAAAAAAACAATCTCACACGTATACTATATTGTTGCAGCGATATTTGATATTTGGAAGTCACGTTAAGTAGTGCAATTAGTCGGGTAATTTCAGGTCAACTCTGTCAGCAATATTGCAATGAAAGTCACCAAATGTGAAGAGGGGAATTACTTCATGATAATACAAATTGTACATATCTGTATGTGCAGTAAATAATTGTACATGCAAAAATTTGTGCATTTGTGCAGGCTCGAACAATATCATCCTACTAGGTACACGTATGTGCACTAGGTACATGTTTGATGGCTTCCATGCCACTCACCATGTAACTATAACACCCATTCGTTGATGGTATTGAAATTTATTGATGGTGTTCAAAATGCTGCTTATGTTTTGAACTAATGCTATTTAAGTAGTGCAATTAGTCGGGTAATTTCAGGTCAACTCTGTCAGCAATATTGCAATGAAAGTCACCAAATGTGAAGAGGGGAATTACTTCATGATTGTACAAATTGTACATATCTGTATGCGCAGTAAATAATTGTACATGCAAAAATTTGTGCATTTGTGCAGGCTCGAACAATATCATCCTACTAGGTACACGTATGTGCACTAGGTACATGTTTGATGGCTTCCATGCCACTCACCATGTAACTATAACACCCATTCGTTGATGGTATTGAAATTTATTGATGGTGTTCAAAATGCTGCTTATGTTTTGAACGAATGCTATTTCACGCTGTTTTCATGCTACTTCTACCGCTACTCCCCCTAGTCCTTGTGTGGGAGACGGACGCTAATGCTATTGCTACTGCTACTCCTCCAAGGTCTAGTCTGAGAGCAGTACGCTACTGCTACTCCCCCAGCCTGATCTGAAACTGGGACGCTACTGCTATTGTTACTGCTACTCCTCCAAGGTCTAGTCCAAGAACCGAACGCTACTGCTACTGTTCTTGCTACTGCTACTCCTCCAAGGTTTGGTCTGAGAGCTGGATGATACTGCTATTGCTACTTCTACTCCCGAGCCTGGTCTTGGAACCGAACGCTATTGCTATTGCTATGTCCAGCCTAATCTGAGTGGAACGCTACTGCTATTGCTACTGCTAGTCCGTCAAGGTCTGACCCGAGCTGAACTCTACTGCTATTGCTACTGCTACTACCCAGCTTGGTCTGGGAACCGGATGCTTTTGCTACTGCTACTCCCAGTCTGATCTGTAAGCGGGGCGCTCCTGCTACTCCTATTGCTACTGCTACTCCTCCAAGACATACAGTGACATCATAATGATGTCATAAAAATAACATTTCCTAAGTTTCAAAAAGTTACTAAAAATCCTGGCGCGAGCTAAAAAAAGTCTTGGAAACTATTTGACAAATCGAGGGCGGTTTGAATCCATCGTACACGCGTGTTCTACCAAGGCGGAATGTTATAAGTTATCATGGGCTTCAGACCCCAATACGGCGTGATATCTGCCTGAAGTCACCATATACCACGAGGCTGCAGGCCGAGTTGGATATGCTGACTGAAGGCAGATATCCTGCCGTATTGGGATCTGAAGTCCATGGTAACGATTTTATCTTCGGATTATATGGAACTCTCAAAAACGTCATTCACTCTTCTGCCTGTATATTACCCGCCTGAAGCCCACGACACAGAAAATATCGTGGGGTTGTGTCACAGCTCTACGAATACGGCGTGGTATTGTCGGAAAATTGACCGATCAGAATCGCACATTTGCAGCAATCCGATGATAAGGCGCCAACTTCCCCGCCTTATGTGCACTGTAAAGATACTGATATAACTTGTATGGTATCAAATGTGAAGCAAATTGGGTTAATGTTCAAATATTCACCCAAAAAGCAAAGGTATTTGGAGGAATGTATCAAGACATACAATGATGAAAACCCTTTTTAGATCAAAAAGCAAAAACTGAAACTCATGTGCGAAATTCGCTGGGTCGAAAAACATACAGCTTTATACGATTTTGACGACATGTATAAAGTGATAGTAACATGCCTGGAGGGCATATCATCCAATCTTGGTTCCAGGTGGGATAACAAATCCATCGTTGATGCCAGAGGCCTGCTGACATCTATACACAGTTCAGGTTTTATTATAGTGTTTAAAACAGCACTCTTCTGCTTTGGATTCACAAAAGCTCTGAGCGTACTGCTTCAAGGTTCCTCGCAGGATATCTCAACAGCATATGATGAAATTGATCTGATACGGGAGGAATTATTTTTGAGTTAGCTGAGGACATGGCACGCCAGGTGGGTCTGGAAAATATAGCAGTTCCCAGGCGGTGTGGGAGACCGACTCTTCGAGGTAATGTCCCCGCTGACACTACTGAGGATTATTGGAAAAGGACCATATTCATTCCCTTCGTCGACCACTTAAGCAAGAAATCAGAATGTGGATGAGACGCTGGAAATCTTCAGATCAACTGCAACGAAATTTGCAAGAGACATTGGCTTCCTTCAACAAAAATCAGTACTCGAACAGTTTCACCATACTCAATTTGTTGGCTGTTGTTCCGGCTACGTCTTCCAGTGTGGAGCATGGAAACTCGGCCTTTAAGTATATAAGGAATCCATTCCGCAGCACGATGGGCCAATCCCAGTTAAACTCTTTTCTTCTTATGTATATTCACAAAGACATTGTGGTAAACATTGATAAAGTAATTGACTTGAATGCAAAACAAAATCCTCGTCGAATCACGTTTATAGATCCACTGGAATGAACTACATGAAGGTTGTATATGAATACTGTTTGTATATGAATAAAGTGACTTCACCACTTTGTATGTGTATATCCTATTTCCTTAACCTTCATTTTTTCAGAATGTGATAGCAATGGTTGTTTCGTATTTCACTGAATCATTGTACCGCTCTTAGATTCAGTTATTTCAGATACTCTACTCAATTTTGAGGAAAACACAAAAGCACGTTTTAATATATTTATAGTGGACCATATACGTGTATGTTATGTATTACTAAAAAGAGAGTGCCACCATTATTGTCAAGTAATTGAAAATAAATATGCATCTCAGTATCTGTATTCATAAGGAACAGCATATTGTATCCTCTGACTTATGTTGGAAGAACTTCACATATACTCGCCCTTTGATCATTTATCTATGAAAATTAATTGAATTTTCACATGCATATTTTATGGTTTATGCCAAATTACAACTGAATGCATACTAGTCTATAAATATTTGATTGCAAAACTGGTTGTACTTGTAGTCATAACTGCTGAGTTGTCAAGGGTAATATGTACCCAAAATAGGGCTAGAATGCACCAGCAAACGCCAAAACGCGTTTGGCTTCTGGGGTTTTTGAGTGGGCCCCAGACCCCCGCTTCTTGGGACTCGCTGCGCTCGTGCCTTCGGACCATCCACTCAATTGAATTCTTGTGCCGCCCTTTCTGGGATTTCTAGATAAGCTCCTGCTTGCTTGTTATACTGACAGAATCTGACCTCAAACCGAGTTTGTAAAGTCGGTGGTGAATTCTCAAAAATTTGCATTTGCAGCTCTGCGGGCACGCAATACCGGCCGATGTGTACTTCTGGACCTGGCTCACAGGATCATTTGGGGCTTGTTTACCGACTGACGTGGGTCTCAGTTATGGATGGAATAAAATGTTCGGTGTCCCAAGAGTTGTAAAAACTTTGGTCTGATAATCATGACAATTAATGCCACATGAAAGAGTACTCTCTGAACCTGAACTTTGCCTTAATATACAAGAGACTGGTTGTAAACATATTATTGTACTAGCAGGGTGACAGCGGGAGGGGGGGGGGGGGTGGCCGGTGTGTTTTTTCAGGGTATATAGGGCCATGACTCCTATTGTCAAACTATATTGAACTAAAAAAAAAGATTGATGATATCATGCCATGTCGGTGATGATAGAATAGCCAATATTTATATTCATCCATTCAGTGCCTGATATGTCACTCAGGCTCATCCCGCGGCCCATTTATAATTACACCAGTATGAAAAACATCTGTCTATAGAAAAAACTCTGATTTTTAACCTTGTTTACACCTCTTTTGCTTATATTATTGTGACGCTAAATGGCATCCTATTATAATTTCACCTTGAAGTCATGCATCAATAATGTATTGGTGGTAATAGATTGATACTTACATCCCTACCAAATGTCAGGCTTCTATTCCAAAAATTGAAAATGGCGATCTACCCCTATATTAGATTTCAACCCCAAACGGCATCTCATGATTCTGAGCATATTGCCAACTTTTGAAATTTTTGTAATACAATGTAGAAGTTTGAAAATTGGCAGAAAAATGCTGTTTGACTCCCAGGTTTAGTACATGTATGCCAAGTTATAAATTTACAATAATATGAGTAAAAACATTGGAAAGAGTTTTAAAAAGCAGGTTATATGATAATGTAGATGTTACTGTACACATACAAGGAATCTAGTATACTTATAAGTACATATTATTCCTTATCATACCCGGCTAAGATTTTCATATGTACATTGTTCCCATTAAGGTTGCATTTAACCGGCGGTAAAAGTGGTGCGGGCCAGTTACCAGACATTTGGTCCAATCAAAAACTCCCGTCAGTGTGCCCAGAGAAGCACACCCTTTGCGCCCTAAGGTATATATTGTGAAGTGAGAAAGAAATATGTCCACTATCCAGTGACCACACTGCTGTAACTACTTTATCCAGTCATTGACCACACTCCAGTGGCTGCTTGATAATACCTCTCTTCTCGGGAGGCTGCTCTTGCTGACCATCAGTAACGATTAGGGCATTACATACATCTTCACCCTGTTATCATGGTTTTAGTCCATTTTGACACTTTTTTGGTTGTACGAGGAATTACACGTATTATGTTTGGTTTTTATTGTGTCCATACTAGACTTACATTATGCAGCATCCTTTTGGTCATAGTATGATTAACATTGGCATGATATTATTGAATGAAAAATGTTATGTTTTCATCGTTATGTCAGAAACAAAACTTCATTCGTTGAAATTAATTGATATACATCAATTCATCTCAGTAGCCCTCTGGCTTGTGATTGGGTACTTATGTTCTTGTCATATATCTGTTACATGAGGGTTTGTTTCGAATTTCTAAATTGTTTTCAAAGGTTGTTGGGCAGTTGTATACTAATGTCATCAGGTGTACAGTAGAAACAACTACATTACACACACTGTCTGCCCCTGATGACGCCAGTGTGTCTTTGGATAAACTATTTGGTCGGGCTGTGTTTCTGTTGCAAGATGTTGTATTTGACGTTTGTTAATGGCATCATCAAAACCTGAATGTATTGGTGGTGATAGATTGATACTTACATACATGTAAGTACGAAATATTTACGGTTATTACGGTTATTACGGTTTTCATACATTATTTACGAAACCGTAATTCCAATTTGAATATTTGATTTCGTTTATTATGGTGATGGGAAACTTCTTAGATGTTGTCGGGTTATACTATTTTATAGTGTTCATGAAAACGAATAAACCGACGTCTAGAATATTTGAACAATACCTTCTTACTCAGCTGATTAATGTGTTGGTCTATTTTTATCTCCATATCCAGTCAATTGTAAAAATTATTCAAGAAGACTTTGGATTTCGTATTTCCAATCAGAATAACGGATTTTGGTTATGGGAAATTTGTCACATGTTGCAGCGTTGGACAATGTTATGATGTTTATGAAAGTTAATAAACCGACATCTAAATTATTCAAACAATATTTTCTTGTATATCTGATAATTATCTAATTGTAATATAGCATATAATCATTGGAACTCAATTATCCATATTTTCTTGTATATCTGATAATTATCTAATTGTAATATAACATATAATCATTGGAACTCAATTATCCATGCATTAACTTAAATGTAACTCAGCCAATTCATGTGCACTGAATTTCACGAAAGCGTAATTCGAATTACTTTATGATATCGTACTTTGGTTATGGGTAATTTGTTAGATCTTGCACAATTCTTTGCTTCATGGTTTAAAATGGCTAGAATAGTCAGCATTTGTGGTCATATCTCTCCCGACGTGTGTGCATATCATGATGCGGAATATAATAATAAGTTAATCGACTGGATACAGTGTTTGAGGCCCTCGGTCGTGTCTGTGCCGCGGATGCACTCGCAAGCTCGTGCGTGCTACGGCCCAGACACGACCTCGGGCCTCAAACACTGTATCCAGTCAATTACCTATAATAATAACTCATGAGATTCACTCTACTTTCAAAAATGAGTATCCTGACTTTACTTGGACTGTGAGAGCTTTTCTCTCTATAAGTTAATCCTATTCAAATCATAGAACTAAACAAAACCCACACAAAAGCATGAAATGATGTTTCACAGTTCTGCATTACACAAACAGTACACTTTTATTTGTTCGTACAGCATGTCTTGCTGGGTGGATGCCTTTTCTCAGTTAACCATTGTTGACTTGCTGGCAATGTCCGAACATCATTCTGAAATGATAAATACATTTTTTTATTTAATACAATTATATACATATTACAAATGGACTTAATTTACCAGTACATGAATATTTCTCACATACCTACAATCTACCGTTTAGGTAGGTGGGTAATTTTTTCAGTAAACCTGCATTGTTAACCTGCTGACAATGGTCACGCATCACTCAGGAACGATGAATACTTAGAATTAGTTTACGTGAATATTTCTGTAATGTGTACTCAAATATTGCGATAATACTCCATGTGGTATAATACCGGGGCGTGTGCAGGATTTATTTCTAGAGAAGAGCTCAATGAAATATATCCCAGAAGCTTCAATGTTCACATAAGCCTGCGCTATTGTAATACATTTGTGTATGCAGGAATATTCATTGCAGGTACAATGAAACTTCAATAGGGTTGACAAGTCCACTGCCGACGACGGCGACGGACAGACGAGACCTAGTTAGGGGCCTTTCCCATGTTAAATTTCCTATCTCGACTGGTCCCTAAAATTGCAAACCTGGCCCCTAAAATCAAACTTTTGGCTTTTTCTCTGACCTTGACCTTGTCGATCAATATTGACCTTTAAAAATTCACAGTATTGTTTCCATCATCCAGGCACATCTCCTGAACGAAAATGGGTTAGAATGATTGAAAACTAGCTTCACAATATATGGCCACGAGTCTCAAAACACTCAAAATTCGTAAAATTGTGACCCCCAATTTTTCGACATCGGGCGATAATAGAGAATTTTCATCGTACGACCATCGGCCGTACACCGTACGATCCGGAATTGGCCAAAGAAAAATACAAAAATAGATTGAAAAATTAATATCAAGTAGAACCGGAGTTATAGCCAATTATGTGATTTTCACTTTTTCCGTTGCCATGACAACCATTTTCATTCGATTTGGACAAAATTTGAAAAAAAAGCCGAGCTATTACCATAGCGCTTCACACCTATAAATTTCAGATTGAAAGGACTGTTTGTCCTCGAGTTATAAGCGCAGACATTTGCACTGAAAAATCGCTGCCAAAAAATAACCGAAATCGTGAACCCCCAATTTTTCGACATCGGGCAATAATGGAGAATTTTCGTCGTACGACCATCGGCCGTACACCATACGATCCGGAATTGACCAAAGAAAAATACAAAAATAGTTTTGAAAACTAAACTCAAATAGAACCGGAGTTATAGCCAATTATGTGATTTTCACTTTTTCCGTTGCCATGGCAACCGTTTTTATCCAATTTCGACAAAATTTTATCTAATTTCGACAAAAAGCTGGGGTAAAATAAATGAACAGAGAATACAACTGGTATATATACCAATCAGATACATACATGGAGGAGGTGCGCCAATGACTTTCCTGCAGTAGGAGTGGGCTCCAGGCGCACATCCACTCTTTGAAGCAATCCACACACCGTTAGTCGGAGCTGGAGACACATTGGTGCCCCATGGGAACACTCCAAATGGTCCGAACTGAAAACAATATTGGTATTTTGTGGTTTGATCAAATTTACATGGTATGATGTATATTCTAACTCATATATTATCATTTGTAACTGGTTTTCTATAACCTCATCTGGTGCAGCCCACTGCGCATCATCAAAGATGGCCTTGGTCCAGTCAGTCTGGAGATGACCAGAACATTTCCAGCTGGAGTCTGTCTCAAATCCGTCATCCGAGGACACAATCAGTCCACAAGGTCCTCCAGCGTTCACACAGTCAATAGCGAGCACCTGTTAAATGAACAGGCGAATTGGTTTATCTTGTTATAAATCATGTGCTTCGGTGGTCATTTTGATAAACATAGCACCAAGGCATCCACACATTAACATTTTACACATCTTCAAACACATTATCTTGAGTCAAACTTGCCCATGGGATGAGCCATATGACTACGTAATTTCTATATGACCGATTGCCCATGATCACGATGATATGTTGTCTATATTTCATTTCAAAATATAAACGCATATAACTTTAACTTCGAACAATCAAGGTCACATGAGTTCAAATCCAAGGTCCCCAATCTATGCATGGTATATCTGAAATCATATACTCATAATGCAAATTATGCTTCTGTGGCCGAGTGGATGGGACTGGTGGCTTTTGAAGCGAGGAAGGTCAGAGGTGATAGGTTCGAATGTGCTTTCCAAATTCAAAATTGTCACTCGGCGGGGGATGGGGAAGACAGGCAGAATTGCCTATCATCATGGACCATCGTTAAATAAATCTGATTATTATTATATTATTATTAATCCTACCTGACCTTGCAATGGTTTGTCGCCAGTTACCGATTTACACAATACACATCTTCATATAAACTTGGCAGTTTGCGCAGTCAAGGTCATCTAGATTAAATTCAAAGTTACCAAAAGATGCACAATACTACATCATTTCCTATATGTCAGTAACACAAATATGAGCTATCTGCAGAAGCACGTGGTGTCCAAAAATTCCTGGTGCATTTTGTGCATATTTGACATGCACAAAACATACAAAACAATAAATGTCAGAATATACCATGCCTACACAAAACCAGAATGAAACATCTGTATCTACATATTATCGCTAAACCCACCAAAGTTTGAGGATGTCAATAAAAAACCACAGATTAAAAAAATTTGGGATGGAACAGAGGCGGACTCAGGAATTTTAAAAGAGAGGGTCCAACATTATACGGCGTGGGGTCTGGGGCCCGCTCAAGGGCCCAAAAAACCCAATCTTTTTTTATGTCCTGGGGTAGCTTCCTGGCATCCCCTAGGTATAAATCCCACTTCATACGCCTGGTATATAAACATTATGGAATGAAGCGAGCCTGTCACGGTGGGGGTCTGGGGCCGTTCAAGAGACCTTGAAGCAAGAATATTTCTTTATGTTATGTGGTAAGTAGATGGCATCTCATGAGTATGAATTCCACTTGAACACCCAATGGTCGCCATACTTTCATAGTTAATGCCAAAAATAGAAACGAATCGAGCTCGTCTCAGCTGGGGGTCTGGGGCCTGCTGAAGGGCCGTGAAGTCAGAACCTTTTTTATGTTCTGAATTAATTTTGTGGCCTTTCCTGGGTATAAATTGGACTTGAAAATTCATCGATGACCATGTTCTAAGAAGTTCGTAAAAAATGTAGAAGGAAAGCTGCAAATTCGGGCCAGGGGTCTGGGGCCCACTGAAAGTCCCCAGAAGTCAGAGCCATTTTTATGTTCTGAATTATTTTGTGGCCTATCCTGAAAATAAATTGCACTTAGAAATAATTGATTACCATGTTCTCACGAATTTCTAAAAGAAAAAATGTAGAAGAGGAGCTGCACATTTGGGCTGGAGGTCTGGGGCCCGCTGAAGGGCGCAAGAAGTCGGAGCCTTTTTTATGTTCAGAACTAATTTAGTGGCCTTTCCTGAATATTAATTGCACTTCATTAATTGCAATTCATTGATTACCATGTTCTGAAACGTTTAAAAAAAATGTAGAAGAGAAGCTGCACATTTGGGCCAGGGTTCTAAAACCGGCTGGTGGGCCCCGGAAGTCAGAGCCTTTTTTATATTCTGCATTAATTTAGTGGCCTTTTCTAGATAGAAATTGCACTTAAAAATTCATGATGACTATGTTATGAAAAGTTTGTAAAACGAATGTAGGAGCTAGGGAAGCTGCACATTTGGGCCCGGAGTTTGGGGGCCCGCTTAAGGGCCCCAGAAGCCAGAACCCTTTTTATGTTCTGTGGTAGCTTACTGGTCTCTCCTGAATATACATCTCAAACAAACTCACTACTATCAACCTGTTCTCAAACATGATATTTCGACATAATTTTTTTCGGGCAGGAGGCGTGAATCCGCCTATGGAAACTCTGATATATATATGTATTTTTTTTCCAAAAGGAGGGGGGGGGGGGTCCCGACCCCAGAACCCCCCCCCCCCCCCCTCTAAATCCGCTACTGTGGAAAGGTAACCCGACCAACTGTTCGAATCCAAAGACACTGGCGTAATCGAGGGCAGACAGTGTGCAGCATGTCATTGATTCTACTGTATACCTGATGAATATACTACTGCCCAACAACTCATCCGAACCATTCAGAAATCAAAAACGAACCCCACCAAATAGGTGCATAGTACCTACTAACAAGAAAAAAGATCACTGAGCTCATGAGAATTATCAGAAGGATTTCAGGGGAAAGTAGGAAAATTTTCAAATTTTTTTCATCTCTGGAGATCAAATGACCGTTGAATCGGCCAAAATCAAAATGAGAAAAAAAAATCACAGGGTACTGATGCCACAGGTTGACACCCCAAGTACAGTGTAGTAAATTTATCATTCTAGGCAAACATTATTGATTGGAAGGGCTACGGACGAACGGATGAGAGCCAGGCGGATGGCCATATGAACGGCCAAATGACCTTGAATGGTAAGCTAAAGCCACAGGCAGTATGGAATAAAATGTTCCAATCTATAAGAAATGTGGGCATGCCCAAAAAGTGACTAATAACAGGATCGCACGAGAAACCTAGACATGGAAGAACACACCAATGTTACTCGCACGTCCTATGTAATGAAATCGTCCCACAAAAGAAAAGTGAAGAGGCCCTTCAAAGCTAACCTTCGTGTCTACTGGAATGTCAAGTTCGATAGCTTTTTGCCAGTTGTTAGCCGCTCCAACTATCTGACCATCTGCATACACTTCCATTTGGGTGTCACATGACGTTGTTATACGCGAGGTTGGAAGAGCTGTACGAACAATGATCATGTTCTGTATCATATCCATACAGATATAACATTCATTCAGTGCACTAATTTTGTTTAATGTGTTTGCTGAATAATATGGATAATTACATTAAGCACTACTTATTATGTACATGTTGTTATAACAAAATACATAGACCGTGGTATATATACCAATTAGATACATACATGGAGGAGGTGCGCCAATGACTTTCCTGCAGTAGGAGTGGGCTCCAGGCGCACATCCACTCTTTGAAGCAATCCACACACCGTTAGTCGGAGCTGGAGACACATTGGTGCCCCATGGGCCCACTCCAAATTTTCCGAACTGAAAACAATATTGGTATTTTGTGGTATGATCAAATTTACATGGTATGATGTATATTCTAACTCATATATTATCATTTGTAACTGGTTTTCTATAACCTCATCTGGTGCAGCCCACTGCGCATCATCAAAGATGGCCTTGGTCCAGTCAATCTGGAGATCACCAGAACATTTCCAGCTGGAGTCTGTCTCAAATCCGTCATCCGAGGACACAATCAGTCCACAAGGTCCTCCAACGTTCATACAGTCAATAGCAAGCACCTGTTAAATGAACAGGCGAATTGGTTTATCTTGTTATAAATCATGTGCTTCGGCGGTCATTTTGATAAACATAGCACCAAGTTTTCTGTACCTCACTGACAATTTGTTTGGAATTTCATAAAATTTGTATTCATTTGTATATTACCATTATACACATCTTCAAACACATTATCTTGAATCAAACTTGCCCATGGGATGAGCCATATGACTACGTAATTTCTATATGACCGATTGCCCATGATCACGATGATATGTTGTCTATATTTCATTTCAAAATATAAACGCATATAACTTTAACTTCGAATAATCAAGGTCACATGAGTTCAAATCCAAGGTCCCCAATCTATACATGGTATATCTAAAATCATATACTCATAATGCAAATTATGCTTCTGTGGCCGAGTGGATGGGACTGGTGGCTTTTGAAGCGACGAAGGTCAGAGGCGATAGGTTCGAATGTGCTTTCCAAATTCAAAATTGTCACTCGGCGGGGGATGGGGAAGACAGGCAGAATTGCCTATCATCATGGACCATCGTTAAATAGATCTGATTATTATTATATTATTATTAATCCTACCTGACCTTGCAATGGTTTGTCGCCAGTTACCGATTTACACAATACACATCTTCATATAAACTTGGCAGTTTGCGCAGTCAAAGTCATCTAAATTAAATTCAAAGTTACCAAAAGATGCACAATACTACATCATTTCCTATATGTCAGTAACACAAATATGAGCTATCTGCAGAAGCACGTGGTGTCCAAAACTTCCTGGTGCATTTTGTGCATATTTGACATGCACAAAACATACAAAACAATAAATGTAAGAATATACCATGCCTACACAAAACCAGATTGAAATGTCTGCATCTACATATTATCGCTAAACCCACCAAAGTTTGAGGATGTCAATAAAAAACCAAAATAAAAAAACGCTCAAGGGCCCAAGAAACCCAATCTTTTTTTATGTCCTGGGGTAGCTTCCTGGCATCTCCTAGGTATAAATCCCACTTCATACGCCTGGTATATAAACATTATAGAGTGAAGTGAGCCTGTCACGGTGGGGGTCTGGGCCGTTCAAGAGACCTTGAAGCAAGAGTCTTTCTTTATGTTATGTGGTACGTAGATGGCATCTCACGTGTATGAATTCCACTTGAACACCCAATGGTCGCCATACTTTCATATTTAATGCCAAAAATAGAAACAAATCGAGCTCGTCTCAGCTGGGGGTCTGGGGCCTGCTGAAAGGCCCTGAAGTCAGAACCTTTTTTATGTTCTGAATTAATTTTGTGGCCTTTCCTGGGAATAAATTGGATTTGAAAATTCATCGATGACCATGTTCTAAGAAGTTCGTAATAAATGTAGAAGGAAAGCTGCAAATTCGGGCCAGGGGTCTGGGGCCCACCGAAGGTCCCCATAAGTCAGAGCCATTTTTATGTTCTGAATTATTTTGTGGCCTTTCTTGGAAATAAATTGCACCTAAAAATTATTGATTACCATGTCCTGACGAATTTGTAAAAAAAATATAGAAGAGGAGCTGCACATTTGGGCTGGGGGTCTGGGGCCCGCTGAAGGGCGCAAGAAGTCGGAGCCTTTTTTATGTTCAGAACTAATTTAGTGGCCTTTCCTGAATATTAATTGCACTACATTAATTGCAATTCATTGATTACCATGTTCTGAAAAGTTTGAAAAAAAATGTAGAAGAGAAGCTGCCCGCTGAAGGGCGCAAGAAGTCAGAGCCTTTTTTATGTTCAGAACTAATTTAGTGGCCTTTCCTGAATATTAATTGCACTTCATTAATTGCAATTCATTGATTACCATGTTCTGAAAAGTTTGAAAAAAAATGTAGAAGAGAAGCTGCACATTTGGGCCGGGTTTCTAAAACCGGCTGGTGGGCCCCGGAAGTCAGAGCCTTTTTTATATTCTGCATTAATTTAGTGGCCTTTTCTAGATATAAATTGCACTTAAAAATTCATGATGACTATGTTATGAAAAGTTTGTAAAACGAATGTAGGAGCTAGGGAAGCTGCACATTTGGGCCGGGAGTTTGGAGCCCGCTGAAGGGCCCCAGAAGCCAGAACGCTTTTTATGTTCTGTGGTAGCTTACTGGTCTCTCCTGAATATACATCTCAAACAAACTCACTACTATCAACCTGTTCTCAAACGTGATATTTCGACATAATTTTTTTCGGGCAGAAGCGTGAATCCGCCTATGGAAACTCTGATATATATGTATTTTTTCCGAAGGGGGGTGGGGGTCCTGACCCCAAACCCCCCCCCCCCCTTTAAATCCGCTACTGTGGATTGATAGCCCGACCAACTGTTCGAATCCAAAGACACTGGCGTAATCAAGGACAGACAGTGTGCAGCATGTCATTGATTCTACTGTATACCTGATGAATATACTACTGCCCAACAACTCATCAGAACCATTCAGAAATCAAAAACGAACCCCACCAAATAGGTGTATGACAAATACGCCAGTACCTACCTATTAACAAGAAAAAAGATCACCGAGCTCATGAAAGTTATCAGAAGGATTTCAGGGGAAAGTAGGAAAAATTTCAAAATTTGTCATCTCTGGATATCAAATGACCGTTAAATCGGCCAAAATCAAAATGAGAAAAAAAAACACAGGGTACTGACGCCACAGATTGACACCCCAAGTACAGTGTAGTAAATTTATTATTCTAGACAAACATTATTGATTGGAAGGGCTACGGACGAACGGATGAGAGCCAGGCGGATGGCCATATGAACGGCCAAATGACCTTGAATGGTAAGCTAAAACCACAGGCAGTATGGAATAAGATGTTCCAATCTATAAGAAATGTGGGCATGCCCAAAAAGTGACTGATAACAGGATCGCACGTGAAACCTAGACATGGAAGAACACTCCAATGTTACTCGCACGTCCTATGTAATGAAATCGTCCCACAAAAGAAACGTGAAGAGGCCCTTCAAAGCTAACCTTCGTGTCTACTGGAATGTCAAGTTCGATAGCTTTTTGCCAGTTGTTAGCCGCTCCAACTATCTGACCATCTGCATACACTTCCATTTGGGTGTCACATGACGTTGTTATACGCGAGGTTGGAAGAGCTGTACGAACAATGATCATGTTCTGTATCATATCCATACAGATATAACATTCATTCAGTGCACTAATTTTGTTTAATGTGTTCGCTGAATAATATGGATAATTACATTAAGCACTACTTATTATGTACATGTTGTTATAACAAAATACATAGACCGTGGTATATATACCAATCAGATACATACATGGAGGAGGTGCGCCAATGACTTTCCTGCAGTAGGAGTGGGCTCCAGGCGCACATCCACTCTTTGAAGCAATCCACACACCGTTAGTCGGAGCTGGAGACACATTGGTGCCCCATGGGAACACTCCAAATGGTCCGAACTGAAAACAATATTGGTATATTGTGGTATGATCAAATTTACATGGTATGATGTATATTCTAACTCATATATTATTATTATTTGTAACTGGTTTTCTATAACCTCATCTGGTGCAGCCCACTGCGCATCATCAAAGATGGCCTTGGTCCAGTCAATCTGGAGATCACCAGAACATTTCCAGCTGGAGTCTGTCTCAAATCCGTCATCCGAGGACACAATCAGTCCACAAGGTCCTCCAGCGTTCACACAGTCAATAGCAAGCACCTGTTAAATGAACAGGCGAATTGGTTTATCTTGTTATAAATCATGTGCTTCGGTGGTCATTTTGATAAACATAGCACCAAGGCATCCACCCATTAACATTTTACACATCTTCAAACACATTATCTTGAGTCAAACTTGCCCATGGGATGAGCCATATGACTACGTAATTTCTATATGACCGATTGCCCATGATCACGATGATATGTTGTCTATATTTCATTTCAAAATATAAACGCATATAACTTTAACTTCGAACAATCAAGGTCACATGAGTTCAAATCCAAGGTCCCCAATCTATGCATGGTATATCTGAAATCATAAACTCATAATGCAAATTATGCTTCTGTGGCAGAGTGGATGGGACTGGTGGCTTTTAAAGCGACGAAGGTCAGAGGTGATAAGTTCGAAAGTGCTTTCCAAATTCAAAATTGTCACTCGGCGGGGGATGGGGAAGACAGGCAGAATTGCCTATCATCATGGACCATCGTTAAATAAATCTGATTATTATTATATTATTATTAATCCTACCTGACCTTGCAATGGTTTGTCGCCAGTTACCGATTTACACAATACACATCTTCATATAAACTTGGCAGTTTGCGCAGTCAAGGTCATCTAGATTGAATTCAAAGTTACCAAAAGATGCACAATACTACATCATTTCCTATATGTCAGTAACACAAATATGAGCTACCTGCAGAAGCACGTGGTGTCCAAAAATTCCTGGTGCATTTTGTGCATATTTGACATGCACAAAACATACAAAACAATAAATGTCAGAATATACCATGCCTACACAAAACCAGAATGAAACGTCTGTATCTACATATTATCGCTAAACCCACCAAAGTTTGAGGATGTCAATAAAAAACCACAGATTAAAAAAATTTGGGATGGAACAGAGGCGGACTCAGGAATTTTAAAAGAGAGGGTCCAACATTATACGGCGTGGGGTCTGGGGCCCGCTCAAGGGCCCAAAAAACCCAATCTTTTTTATGTCCTGTGGTAGCTTCCTGGCATCTCCTAGGTATAAATCCCACTTCATACGCCTGGTATATAAACATTATGGAATGAAGCGAGCCTGTCACGGTTGGGGTCTGGGGCCGTTCAAGAGACCTTGAAGCAAGAGTATTTCTTTATGTTATGTGGTAAGTAGATGGCATCTCATGAGTATGAATTCCACTTGAACACCCAATGGTCGCCATACTTTCATATTTAATGCCAAAAATAGAAACGAATCGAGCTCGTCTCAGCTGGGGGTCTGGGGCCTGCTGAAGGGCCCTGAAGTCAGAACCTTTTTTATGTTCTGAATTAATTTTGTGGCCTTTCCTGGGTATAAATTGGACTTGAAAATTCATCGATGACCATGTTCTAAGAAGTTCGTAAAAAAATGTAGAAGGAAAGCTGCAAATTCGGGCCAGGGGTCTGGGGCCCACTGAAAGTCCCCAGAAGTCAGAGCCATTTTTATGTTCTGAATTATTTTGTGGCCTTTCCTGAAAATAAATTGCACTTAGAAATAATTGATCACCATATTCTGACGAATTTGTAAAAAAAAATGTAGAAGAGGAGCTGCACATTTGGGCTGGAGGTCTGGGGCCCGCTGAAGGGCGCAAGAAGTCGGAGCCTTTTTATGTTCAGAACTAATTTAGTGGCCTTTCCTGAATATTAATTGCACTTCATTAATTGCAATTCATTGATTACCATGTTCTGAAAAGTTTTTAAAAAATGTAGAAGAGAAGCTGCACATTTGGGCCAGGGTTCTAAAACCGGCTGGTGGGCCCCGGAAGTCAGAGCCTTTTTTTGTATTCTGCATTAATTTAGTGGCCTTTTCTAGATATAAATTGCACTTAAAAATTCATGATGACTATGTTATGAAAAGTTTGTAAAACGAATGTAGGAGCTAGGGAAGCTGCACATTTGGGCCGGGAGTTTGGAGCCCGCTGAAGGGCCCCAGAAGCCAGAACCCTTTTTATGTTCTGTGGTAGCTTACTGGTCTCTCCTGAATATACATCTCAAACAAACTCACTACTATCAACCTGTTCTCGAACGTGATATTTTGACATAATTTTTTTCGGGCAGAAGCGTGAATCCGCCTATGGAAACTCTGATATATATATGTATTTTTTTCCGAAAGGAGGGGGAGGGGGGGTCCTGACCCCAGAACCCCCCCCCCCCCCCTCTAAATCCGCTACTCTGGAAAGATAGCCCGACCAACTGTTCGAATCCAAAGACACTGGCGTAATCGAGGGCAGACAGTGTGCAGCATGTCATTGATTCTACTGTATACCTGATGAATATACTACTGCCCAACAACTCATCAGAACCATTCAGAAATCAAAAACGAACCCCACCAAATAGGTGCATAGTACCTACTAACAAGAAAAAAGATCACTGAGCTCATGACAATTATCAGAAGGATTTCAGGGGAAAGTAGGAAAATTTTCAAAATTTTTTCATCTCTGGAGATCAAATGACCATTGAATCGGCCAAAATCAAAATGAGAAAAAAAAATCACAGGGTACTGATGCCACAGGTTGACACCCCAAGTACAGTGTAGTAAATTTATCATTCTAGGCAAACATTATTGATTGGAAGGGCTACGGACGAACGGATGAGAGCCAGGCGGATGGCCATATGAACGGTCAAATGACCTTGAATGGTAAGCTAAAACCACAGGCAGTATGGAATAAAATGTTCCAATCTATAAGAAATGTGGGCATGCCCAAAAAGTGACTGATAACAGGATCGCACGAGAAACCTAGACATGGAAGAACACACCAATGTTACTCGCACGTCCTATGTAATGAAATCGTCCCACAGAAGAAACGTGGAGAGGCCCTTCAAAACTAACCTTCGTGTCTACTGGAATGTCAAGTTCGATAGCTGCTTGCCAGTTGTTAGCCGCTCCAACTATCTGACCATCTGCATACACTTCCATTTGGGTGTCACATGACGTTGTTATACGCGAGGTTGGAAGAGCTGTACAAACAATGATCATGTTCTGTATCATATCCATACAGATATAACATTCATTCAGTGTACTAATTTTGTTTAATGTGTTTGCTGAAAAATATGGATAATTACATTAAGCACTACTTATTATGTACATGTTGTTATAACATTCACTCATGCAATTATGTATATAATTCATAATAATACACATGTACTGAGTACTGTACTCAATAACTTCATAAGATGGGGATTATCACCCCAAAATATACATGAAAGTATTCATCGATACTTTAACACAGCACTAAGACCTGTTCAGATTATCACAGTTGATGACAAATTCACGCTTGTTCAGAGTTATTAGGAGTCAATAAGGACATTCTTGTATGTGACTGTTACACACTAGCATAGATGTTTCAACGGTGTTCATTAATTCACAATTCAATACATGAACAGACGAGACAATCAGAGATTGCAGACCCTCGCCCTTCAGATTTGGTCACTAAAATTAGAGCTGATGACCTTTACGTTTTCAACATGGGCGATAATTGGGGATTTTGGTCATACGACAATTGGTCATATATCAAATGGTCGGGAATTGGCCATAAAAAATACCAAAATCATGGGAGAAGTAATCATTAATAAAACTAGAGTTCTTGCGAAATCTCTATTTTGACCATATTCTCGACCACCACCTGAATTCCTAACACTGATCTTCCAAACTTCGCAAGCTCCAAGCTCACTCAGATGTATACTGCGTGATATTCTACTGAATATCTTCAGTGGATTCTGAATTATTACTACTTGAAATATCACGAATCGGTGATTTCAGCTGATGACCCTTACATACTCGACCTTGGGCGATAATGGGGAATTTTGATCGTACAACCATCGGTCATATAGCAAATGATGGAGAATTGACCACAGAAAAGTACATTATTTGGAAAAATTAATCATGAATTTATTACAACTTTTCGATTTTGACCTCTTCTGTTACCATGACCTTGCCGTTCAATATTGAGCTGTAAAATTTCACAGTAATGTTTCCATCATCAAGGCACATCTCCTGAACAATATGGTCTCGAATCTCAGAACACTCACAAGTCGTAAAATCGTGACCGTAAAATTTTCGACCTTGTGCGATAAATGGGTGTTTTGGTATTAAGACCATCGGTCGTACGCCATACGATCGGGATTGGCCTAGGAAAAATACAAAAATAGGTTGAAAATTTAATATTTATTATGTGATTTTCATTTTTTCCCGTTGCCATGGCAACTGTTTTTATCCAATTTTGACAAAATTTGACGGGGACTTAGAAACTACCATAGCACTCCAGCCCTATAAATTTCAAATTGATCGGACCGTTTGTCTTCGAGTTATGAGCGCAGACATTTGCACTGAAATGTCACTGGCAAAAATATAACCGGAATAGTAACCCCCAATTTTTCGACATCAGGCGATAATGGAGAGTTTTCGTCGTACGACCATCGGTCGTACACCATTCGATCGGGAATTGGCCGAAGACAAATACAAAAATAATTGGGAAAATTAATATCAAGTAGAACTGGAGATATAGCCAATTATGTGATTTTCACAAATTTGAGGAGGACCAAGCCACTGCCATACCGCTCCATCCTTATAAATTTCACATCGATCGGACCATCTGTTTCCGAGTTATGCGCGCGGACAGACAGAGAGACAGGGAGACAGGGAGACAGGGAGACAGACATACCCAAATGCAATACCCTCTCCCCCTATCGGGGCGTTGGTAACACACCTTCACGGGGCTCGTAACACCAGGGAGCACCCCTTACATTGCTGTCCCAGCAACCCCCGATACAGTAGCAGTGGTTTTCTTTCATACCGGACCATCCCAGGTTCACCCTATCAGCAGGGTCTACGAAACGGGTGCAAGCTGAAACAATAAACAGTTGAAAAAATGCTGTTGTCGGTTTATTAAGGTTTGCATAGCTTTTAGCGAGAACTATCGAACTACATATATGTGTAAGTTTGTAACAATAAGATTACCTAGTCATGTCGTTAAATACATGACCAATGAGTGTGAATGATCTTCCATTTCATTAATTGATTTCAATGCAATACATATAAAGAAGTATATATCAGATAAAAAAAATAAGAGAACAATAATGTTTAAACAAAAAAGTAACGTTGTTGTGAGATTGTCAATTAAGTATCTTGCATTATTTCTACATTGTGACACATTTTGTTGTGAAATGCACGTTAACACGTTGGTAAGATTTATTGCTATAACTCAAGCTAAAATGCCGTGCTGTGATTGGTCAATAGGCATTGAACAATTCTACATACTAAATTTAGTTCACGTTCCTGTACATCGATTACTCGCCTTGCAGTAATTTGATTTACTATACCTCAAGCGAAAACGCCGCATCATGATTGGTCAATCGCCATTGAACAAGTTTACGTACTCCGTAGACATTTCTGTATATGGATTACTCGTCGTGCAGTAATTTGATATACCTCAACGTTACTTAGCTTTTGAATTGATGATGCAATTTGCTTGATATCCACAAATTGCGGCCCAAGTAGCGCACCTTACTCTGTTACTACTACTCACCCACTGAATGTATACCATATTTAATCCATCGGGCACATTTTTAATCTTCATTTAATTTAGAAGAAATAGTAAGCTGTGCTACATGGACCCAAATTGCCATGCAGTATGTAAGAAATGTCGAAGAACAGCAAACAGTTTTCATCATTTAGCTTATGATTTAACGAAGATTGACAAACTTATTGATTATTTTTGTATAGTACATACCTTCAACGGGCGATTTAGCTGAAAAATAAAATTGTGTTTGGGATTATACGACAACCATGTGTTAAAACGTTCATGAAACAGTATTAATGTAATATGTCACCCCTGTACACATACTATTCTTTTCGTAGCAAGTGGTCTTTCCATTGTTCCAGCAGCATCCAGCAGCCTTGCAGTCCCTTTTATCAGTACCACTGTACGCCGCACAAGGAGGAAGATTCCGCCTGTCAGCCACACATTCACAGTCTGCAAGAATATAATCAAAAACATTTTCAAGTACGCAGTTTATGCTACAAGTCTCGAAATATAAAACTTCATCTACAAAGCCGGAATGTTTCCCATCCGCAACGAGATTGCAACAAGCCAGAACATATGCCACATCATATATAGTCACAAACACCACCGACGGTTTGGATACTAGTCACGTAGTTTCAAGGGAATGAGCTTTTTTCTCCCGTCAAGGTCATGACCTTGGAACATAGAAACATACGCTTTTCATCCTTTTTAAATGGAATGAAATGCTTATGAAAAATGCAAATTTAGATCGTTAGTGATCATACAAACGGGTCATGATCAAACTACGATCATGCGATAATTTTACGATAACTTCCGTGTAGGTTACAGGAGTTCGAATATGTAGAATTTTACGATTTGAGCCAAAAATTTGGCGGGAAAATCAAATTTCACCAAAAGGTCAAATCACGTAAAATAGCGTGACATTTCAAATCTCACTTACACGCCCTATTGGTCTGAACAGTGAGAGTATGTTTTTAGAATTTTGTGTCTGCCCAAGGGACCATGACAGGAACAGCAAATCGGAATATGATGAATTATTCTTATCAATTTGTCTTATCAATGTGCAAGACTTTATGGCGGTCTGGTACCAATATTCCGTGTTATAATTATAAATTACCCAGTTCATACTATTACTGTAAGTTTATTGGACAGACAAAATACATTGCAGGTTCAGAATTATGTTCCACAAAAAACCATTTCCTGAGTTATGATTCACCATCTACATGTATCGTAGAAGTGTCAGGAACCAAATGCGGATACGAACATAATTTCAAATCCTACATGCTTTATTAAGTGTGTAATGCCTGGCAAAAAATCGAACTAACAGAAATTTATGGACATCGTCGCGGTAAGGTTGACTACACACCACAGTCAAAGACAATTATTCAACAATAATTGCAGACGCTTCCAGACGCTGGACTATTGGAGTCGCTAGTATATACTCGATTTTGGTGGCTCGTATAGTTCATGATTAATATTGATTCTATGACGAGTAATATCACCCAACCGATTTTGGTAGGAAACCCCATTTCTGCCATCTTATGCATATTCCCAGAATCCTTGACTAAAATAATTAAGTGAGAAGTTCATGAAGGTAAGCGAAAGTGTCTTTAAGGAGAAAAGATACCTAAGTTGAGATATGCATGATGTTTGCTGAAAACTCACCTGTTATAACCTGGCAGGTGCCCGAGATACAAGACTCGCCAGTAGCACAGGATGGACTGCAGGTCTGGCCCCAGGCTCCTGACAAAAATAGACTATCGTTTAGGAATGGATCAATTGTCGTTTTTTTTTTAGAAAACTCAACACTGTATTGAGCCAATCTCTCAGTCATTTACAATGTGAACGTCAAAGTAGCAAAATCAGTAGGGCTTTGTCCTCGTACACCCAACAATTATAAAGTCTGCTTATGAAAAGATTGGATATGTATAATGTACGTCGAACTATTAGCACCAGGTAATAGTACCATATTTTGATGATGTCAATACCTAACCTGAAATGCAACATTTTTGGAATTCAAAATACAGCCCGACCAAGTATTTATCTCCAAAGTCATAAAAAATGATGACATACGGGCTTACAGTGTGAGTGTTTCTAATATATATTTCATTGAACCAGTATGCAACTGCCCAATAACCATAGAAAATAATTTGAAAATCCACCTGATAAAAAACCCCATACCTAATTACAATTTAAAATACCACCGAGTTTGTCTTAGACCCAGATATATGTAGATACATAGCGGTATCGTTTGAGGCTTTGTTCAATTCACTTCAAAGTGCGATATAATATGTCAATCGAATTTCAAAAAAATATGTACATATGACTCAAAATTGAATTGAGGATTCTCCAAAAAGTCACGCCAATATTAAATACCTGATAGTGTATTCGGTCGCACTATCACAACTACAAGTCATACTAAAATTTAATTATGGTCACATAATATTAACATATTAATTTGCAAAAGTGTGGCATTAACAGCGAGTCATTAAAATAAAGTGGCAATACAGCATGAAAGATTGATTGCCATTGTAAAAAATATTGTTGTTTGCCTGAAAATATTTCATGGAATATTCTATACATTTAACTCCAGTATCCACTATATAACAGAACCTGGGTATTGACGAGAATATAGACAGAGTACTTACCGAGCACCGTCAAAGTGCAGATTGCAGCAGCGGAGAAGATGAATCGTTTCATTGTCGTCATGTTGAGAATGTCGATCCAGTGATGGAAACTTCAACCAAAAGTCGTCTTTCTATAATAGTCGCAGGCGAGTATGCATGACTGATGGTTAGATTGATGTGGTTGATAAGCCACCAATACTCTCTACAGTTTCGCTAATGTTAATTCCATAGATATCCATATGTGTGTAAGTCTATGGTTTATTCCCGAGTGCGGGAATGTTCGAGGACACTGAGATATGGTTATTGTATGGTGATAAATATTATGTTTTTCTCTTGCTAGACGAGCGGATCTGACAGAACATCAATGCATCGCTCGTGGACACCATATGCATAGAACGTGGGTGAATTTTAATTCGTTGCTGTTTTCGATACTATTGAGGTAATCATCAATTTGAATCTCCATAATTACAGCAATATATGGGTTTGAAAATCTGATAACACAGGAAAAGCGATGCGTTGGCCAGTGTGCAAGACCAGCTTTGTAAAAGTGAATATCTCATTTTGCCACCTGTGTGGACATGATGGTAAATGGTGTACTGAATTCATCGCCCATGTATATCATATCGCACAAACTCGAGTAGGGGCATTTCTGTTGTATGCTGTGTTCGATTGTTCGCATTTATAGTGTATCTTTGTTTTCAATCTTTTTTTTTCAGTTCAGCGTATATTTGAAAATCTGATAATAATATAAATATATACACATATATACAAGTGAAACAAAACACTGCCATATTTCAAGGTGACAAACGTGTATCACAAAACATCGCTTTTAGACAGAAGTGATCATGACAATTGTTGCACAAATGGTACCCTGGGAAACACGTTTGAGATGGTGACAAATGATACCACTTGTTTTTAAACTGGGTACATTGGTAAACAATTGACTACACGGGTACATTGGTTCACCTGGAGGTTGAAGCAGCTGCCTTCGAAAACAGGCAATATTTTTTTAAAACTATATTTCATGATAAACATGTGAGATTAACTGAATGAGACGTACTCACATCAGATGTTATGGCTACAACCAGTCTTTTGGGGGGGGGGGGGGGAATTTTGCTCATTTTAGCCGGTGACTCACGTGTCAATACAGGAACTGTATCCATCACACGCAGATGTAAACAAAGCATAAGAGTGCAAAATGGACTGCAAATTCCACGCACACCATCGTATATCACTACATATTTTCTCATAACTACACTATATATACAGATACAAACTGGAAAATGTGCTCGATTTGGACTTTTAAAGGCAATTTGGACATTTGGTTACATCCGGGCTTGATGGAGATATTTCGTTTGTTTATATACAAACCTGGCATGAATTGTGTCTTAAAACGGATGGAAAAACGACTCGGGCGGGCTGTAATCGTCAAAATCAATGTACACATGCTTTTCTATATCGTATTAAATGATTTGAACTGAAATTTTGTTTTGAAAAAAATATATATTGCATACATTCGAAGGCAGCTGCTTTAACATTTCCCAGAGGTGGTATCAGTCCTACCCACCCACTAAACTCGATTTAGTGCATCAAACATGTTAATTTCAGAAAAGAAAACAATAATTCTGGGTGTTATGACGAGAGGGGGGGGGGGGGGGTTATGATGATGATGGTGAAAATACTCAATAACTTCTACTATTTACATTTGAGCATTCATGTTTAACTTAGATACCCAAGTTTAAAACTAAAGTACATGTAATTATCTTCTGCAAGATGTTTATCGTACATCCTCAATAACACATTTTATGCAATATGTATATAGTAGAGGCATTGGTTATTATATATTTTATTATTTTCTCATATAGGTCAAATAATCCGAATATCGGAGGATGACCTACCGATGACAGCGAATCAGCTTTCTAATGACGCCACCGTGATCGCAGTTGGTGTTAATAGCTATAACGAGGCCGAGCTGCTCACCATTGTGAAGACAAATAACCACCCACTCACTGTCTAGACGTTCGATCTCTTGATTTCACTGATTCCTCGAATTCAAGAAGTTATGTGTCTCTAAGTTGAACATGACACTCTACTTCCTGTATTATTATTCCATTTTTTCTGTCGATGCTAGCTGGTAATGTTCCCCATCACTGCTTTTATCACCTTGATCTCAGTGCCATGAAGCATTTCTCACTACATGTATGCATATGGAAGCAATAGATAAATTCGGCATTCAGTCAGGTTTCATTGTTTTTATGCAGTTGTAATTCATAATAAAATTAATAAGTACTGTATTAGGAATGCTGATTTTTTTCGGTATTTTATCCATATGGTTGAATCGCAGATGTACAAGCGGTCACACAGATCGCAAATCCTGTTTTCTGAACAATGGCCGTTCCGCATATTTTGAGACAGACGAAAACTTTTGATTGGGCACTCAATTTCATCTGAGGTCGAATCCAATGTTGTAAACTGATGCAGAAAACAGGAGTTCCTATGGTCTCATAGCACAAATCTAAGCCCACATCACGTGACCAATTTGAATATGTGCATGCAGACACTGAATTTAATTATCAACCTATTACCATTAAGACAACTAGATTTTGATTATGCCACTAGCACAACAAAGACGCAACATTTTGGAATAGAAACAAAGCCCGGCGAAATATTTTATATGAAAACACACTAGTGTCATATGAATCATATGAATGTCCATATGTTTGTAACGCAAACCTGAGCTTCAATCGGAAGTATTCAGGAACCATTTTAGTTGGCTTTTCGTATTTTGGGACATCTTAGAGTGATTTGTACCGAGTTATATTAGCGTGAATAATACTCATACGTGTATATTATGTCATAAACTCGTAATACGAAACAGTTATAGTTGCAGTTATTGGACAAGGAAAACACATTCAATGATCCTTCCTAAAAAGTGCAACTAAAACCATATGTTGTCGAAATTAATGGACAACTCTACATAAATATCGAGTAAGAATGGCTGCTAGTATATGTGTCGGTGCGTTTGTTGCTTCAAAAATCCCTAATCTTTTCCAGTTGATCTGTGTATAGCCATCATGCATAGTTCATACAAGTTAGGGGTTCATTTAGCACCAATGCCGTGGTTGTGATCAGCCATCCTCTAGTATTAGTTTCATTATCACTCGATCTCCATGGCAGTGAACAAAACATTTAGTTTTTGTTGTTGTTATGCTTGTACATGTACTTGTAGTGGTAGCGATTCATTTTACCATCACATTTACCGGTGTATTGTTGGATGCCACAAATTTACATTTTGAATGTACTGTTTCAGCTTGCGTGACACCGCTAGCAGTGACATAAAGTTTTACTGTGAGAAGCACCATGAAAGAAAATTTCATTTGACTATCGTGAAAGGAATGATAGATGCACATAGTTGGTTTTATTGTATGGTCTTATTGTAAAACCACCCCATTTTGGCCATTAGAAATTGCAGTGACTTAAAGTTTTACTGTGAGAAGCACCATGAAAGAAAATTTCATTTGACTATCGTGAAAGGAAGGATAGATGCACATAGTTGGTTTTATTGTATGGTCTTATTGTAAAACCACCCCATTTTGGCCATTAGAAATGATTCATATTTGTATATTTATGTATATTAAATGTATTAAATAGAGTGATGTGCCTTCAAAAACTAGGCACCATAATTTGTATCGACACCTAGTATAATACTATTGATGGTTACACATGATTGAATAATATGATGAAAATCATGGAGTGTATTAAAAATGTAGTTTAATGTTATCCAATTTCATGATGTCACAGACAAGCTGATATATATTGGGAAGAATGTGTGCTGAAAAGCATATACAGTGTGGCCCCAAAAAAAACCCAACCGAACCAAAAGCTCACTCCTGTGGTATGTCATACCAGCCTGGTGTGTCAAACTCATTCAACATGGAATAAATTAATAAATAAGTAAATACACACCGTCTCTGATATAACACTTGGCTTCCAATGATCGTAAAGTTCAGTAAACAATGTCTCCGAAATGCCCGCCTTTGGCCACAATCTCGCCGCCTGATGTTCTCCGTCAAATTGCTCAGAGATCGTTATCGAGTACAGAAACGATGACTTGCTGATATTATTCTTCAGTTCCTGGATGATTCTTGATACTAGGTGTCCATTTGATGCTGGGACTATTACTTCTCCCAAAGGGGGCACTCTTATGATATTTTTAAACAACAAAAACTGTATCTCCAACCCTGAGTTGAGGCATTTCTGCTGATTCAGCATTTCTGAACTGTACGACTCAAAACCTATATAGAATGATACAAACTTACATATAACCCTAAGTTTTCATGAGAACTTTTTGTGCAACATCATAATGGGGGAGTATATTTATGGATAGACCACTTTTTGTTGATCAAGATCCATATGAATGAAACCCGCCGGGCTGGCAGCAAAAGTAATGTAGAGTTGCTCTGAACTTCTGAACTTTTCTTTGGAACACCCGCCGAAGAGAGCTGACACTTGTGTGTGTTCCGGGTGCAAGAGTGACATTGGATGGAAGCACCCCCCTCCCCCGAGCTCTGCTGCGAGAGAGCTGACACTTGCGTGTGTCCCTGGTGCCCCCCCCCCCCCCAAATACCTATTCCAAAGTGATTGGGTACTCATGACTAATACATCAATGTACACATAAAAAGTAAAGTAAAGTGTTTTTTATTATAGTGTCACCCCTATTGAAAGGGCCAGCCTCAATTGGGCTTATGGGACACTTTGTTCTCTTGTACAGCTTTACCCCGATTCCTATCCTATATGCCAGGCGCCCGGCAGGGAGGCAATCGGTAACCATCCTTTAACTAGCTGGCGGCTCACCAACCGGCCACATCAGAACAAGCCCCTGGCGAGGCTCGAACCTTCGACCTCCCGCACCAGTGGCGGACGCCTTACCCCTAGACCACTGGTTCCTAGACCACATATGTATGACATGCATTACGTATTTCGTACGAAAACATCAAACATGTTGTGCAAATTATGCTTTATGTCGTTCACGATGTTACAATGCTGCTCTTGGGTTGCCACGGTGTTGTCGTTGCTGTGGTTACGTTATCATCCCCGAGGTGGTATAGTTGGTGTTGTTGGTTGTGTTGCAGGCTGGAATAAAGACAATGTAAGAGAATAAAAGTATCATCTAGCTGAGCGGTCTATATAATTCTGAAGTTAATAACCTCTTGACCTTTAATTACTGTAAGGGCAATACCTATCAGTCAGTTTCTGTAAGAATTGACTATTTGTTAAAGCGATAACAAATATTGCTCTCCGGACTAAACAGCCTTTGTGTTGAAGGATTGGCAAGAGTAAAAAATATTGTGTCTCTCTTGTGATTCACAAATTAAGCTGTTTCACCACTTGATAACTCCAGTCCTAGTGTAGGATTGTGAGGCTGGGGGCTTTGATAACCCTAGCCAAGTTGATGAATTTCACAGGAAATTGCTGAAGAGTCTATTACATCTGAAAAGTGCAAACCCGTGGCGAAATCTGCAGTTTGTTATATTAGGAGATGAATATATCTTGAGGTAGTCCGCTCCTAACAGTAAGGTAAGGAGGAATGAGGGCTTTTCAAAATAAATAACTGTATTAATAATCTTTTGCCGTAAGGACCATTTTGCTCAGATCAATGAGATCTTTCATATAGGTTCACATTATGTATGCCTGTTACTAGTACTTTAACATAAGTTAGAGCCTAAAAATGACATAGTATATAGAGTAACTGATCGGCATCCTAAAACTGAATAGAAAATGCGGGGTCGGTATCCGTTCGCATGTAAAACATGATGCAAAATGGACAAAAATATGTGCAAAAATCCAACAAGAAAAATTGTCATTTTAGGTATATGTTTGTGATTTTGATCGAATATGTTGAAAAAATCAGTAAGGTGACCCCCTATTTACTTTGCAGTATTAGAATGCTGATCATTTACTCTACAAAATAGGCCATTTTGAAGAGATCATATTCAAGAAATAACTTTTGAATTTTAACACTTCAAGTGTATATTTTGGAAACATCTTGTTTTGTATCATTTTGAACTGGTTCATGCTACTTTGAAAAGATCACAGTTATAAGTGCTATGATTATAAATGCGGACCTTTGACAGATCTATAGGCGCCCAGGCGGGTATTAGGAGATGGGCTACTCACGGTTGTTGGCTCCGGTGTTGTATCAGGCTCAGGTGTTGTTTCAGGTTCAGGGTTGTTACAGCCACACCTGTGCCGATGGTGACGACGGTGGTAACGGCGGTGACCCCAGCCCTGGCACAGCTCCGTGACGAGCAGGATGCATCCCACGACTAGCAGGACCTGTGTTAGAAGCTTCATCTTCAGCAGCTGTTTCACTCCTGAGGATCGCTCTGTAAGTTTTGTTGAGTTGACGGTCAAGTGTGTGGCTCATTTTTATAAATGGCAGAACTTTGCAGGCATCGAATTTGGAACACCTGCAAAGGAAATTCAATTACTACGTCAAATTCGAATTTTCCCGTGAACTTGATAGTCCTGTGAGGGTTGTTTCCCTGTGTAGGCGGCATACTGATCTTACATACTTTCGCGTGTTCAATGTACTGCGCATCACAGCTTTAACTGATTTGGGAGACTGATTTGTACGTGGTATTTTGTTGAAATAGACTCATGTAGTTGGCATACATGGGTCCGGTCGAAGTGTCGAATTGCACCTGCCGGAGCGAGCATTGGTCAACTCGAGATGGACGACCGGGATGGTTAATCAGAGAGGAAGGTTAAATTCTTCAAAAATGTTCGATATTTAATGAGCTCTAATAAATCATTTGTTTGCTGGGCTCTGAGGTTACATTCTGATGCCACACTTATCAATCAGGTGGGACTAGACATGTAGAGGTAATCGATGGACATGTCAGCATGACACACTTTTCTGATATCTAGTATATTCGTTTGTCAGTTGGGATCATTTGTCATCACACACGGTGGTGTCTTTGCAGCACTTGGCCCGTCGTGGGACACTTGTAAATTCCCCAAATAAGTTCAATTGTACCGATTCAGTTTTTTCAGCTTATATCCCCATGGGCGTCATATAGCGCTCTAAGTTGCCTATACCGGCAAAATTTGCAAAATTGTTTTCATTTTTAAATTATATGTTTCCGAGTTCTCAGATATAAAATATTGCTAAATACAACATTCTGATATCAATGTGAAACATTAGACTTATGGATTGTTATATATTATATATTTTAATGTGTAACTTTAGACTGTTCTTTGTTATAAATATATTTTAATGTGAAACATTAGACTAATTTTTGTTTACATGTTTTTTAAAAAAATGTAAATATAGGTATCCAGGAAGAGGTCCGGGGGAGGTGGTCCCGAAAACCGACCTCGGAAGTTGAAAGGTCAGATGGTTGTATGGCATATGTACACTAAATGATAGTTGATATTTTGTATGCTCTAGATGGCGTTACAGTTTGAGTTACATGATCTGAATATATATTTCATTTCAGGTTTTTTTTTATTTCTTCAAAAATCTTGGGTTTCGTTGTCTTTTAGTGTTGGTAACACACATTGGTTTTGCAGAAGATCAGATGGAATGAACATATGTTTCGACTCTTCTGATGTAGGTCTCGAGTGGAAGCTTTAACCATAGACAGGACGGGAGGATTTAGGGTTCATAGATCAATGTATAACATGTGTCGCATCAAAGTTGATACGCATTTATTGCATCGAGATTATTACACTGTCTTCATTGCCGTTGCCATGGTG
This sequence comes from Terebella lapidaria, assembly GCA_949152475.1. NCBI lineage: Eukaryota > Metazoa > Annelida > Polychaeta > Terebellida > Terebellidae > Terebella > Terebella lapidaria. Next base: position 6,609,849 of record OX424567.1, read on the forward strand.
TTGATGTTGCTCTGGATACATCAGCCACCTCGGGGTGGTATTGTGGGTGTTGTTGGTTGTGGTGCCGGCTGAGATAAGCACAACGAGAATATCGAAATAAAAACATTCACATGATTTGTCAGTATTAAAATCACAAGTCATGGGATGTGAATAAAAGTCGATTTACGAAGTCAAGAAGAGATGTACCGTAGTACTTGGCTCAGGCGTGGTACATGTGTCTTCCGGACAGCCACAGCAGCATCTGTTACCAAGGTGATGAAGATGATGGTGGTGGCCATGGTGATGATGGTGGCCTCGGTGTCCATGACACTGCTGCGCCACAAGGAGAACACACCCCACCGTCAGCAATACTTGTGCTAGAATCTTCATCTTGGTTTCTTTCTGGAGTTGCTTCTCGCCTGTTCTGTAGTATATTTGCTCGTCCAGTAGTGTGTCACCTCCTAATCCATTATTTATAGTCGGACACTGTGATGCAACATGTTGTGGGCACCTGCAAGGGAAATTAACTTATTGCGGGGAACTCTGACATATTTGGAATAAAAAGTAGTCTTCAAAATCATGGTTAATATGAACTAGGGGGCAGCTTTTTTTGTATGCGTATTTTTCTCAAGATTATATTCTGGTTGGAAGCTTTTGCAATAATCGAATCGATCCGAAAATATTGGATCAGTTTTCGTGCCTTCTGTGAGTTTATTAATCTAAATTGAAGTTCACATGGAAAAATCGACGCCACATAATTGTATCATTTTTCATGTGTGTCGGGGATTTATGTACCACATTGACGGACGAGTCACGTCCACATGGGAAGCTTTAATTTGAAGAGAAATTTTCTCTCCCAAGAACCAAAATGCAGTTGCATGCGGATGAGTGAGATTCAAAGCATATCAATGACGTCTGGCGAATACTTTCGGAATATATAACTAATATGGCGCACTTTCTAGGTTTTATTGAATTATGCATGCTAAGTATATGTTAATTCTTAACTGCTAAGTATATGTTAATTCTTAACACAGGGCTGTTCATACTCTTTAGTCTCTTATGACTTCCAACATGAAAAAAAATTACATACCTGGTATATATGTCTTAGATACATGTACTCATTAGATTAGATGTTCATTAGACCGAATGGACCCAACTCACAACTCAAAACATAGATACTTTCTGTATAATTTATAAGTATAACTCAAAGTATAATTTCACTTGATGGTAAAACACGACCGCTTTTATTTAGCCGTCATTGATCTTACAATCTCACGTTGTTCGATCATGAGCGAAAATTGAATCTCGGGAATTTGGCGGTAAGTGTTAGAGGAGATAAAATATTTTGGATAATTGGCAACCTATAATTACTAATAATATTGTTAACGTAACTCTCTGACATATCACTCGCAGACTGTGGCAGGTGGAGGAGGGAGTAATTATTAATGACCTATGCTGTGTTGTCATAGGTGGGAACTCAAGTCATCACATACAACTAGTGTCCATGGCTGGAGAAATACCTCTCTCTATCGACAACCTCGAGATGGATGAACCTCGCTGTAGCCAGCGACAGCTCGGGCAGACAAGATGCAATAGCTGGTTGTGGTCTGTGCTCTCATCGTTGTACAATATATTCCAAACGCAGTCACCTACGTCACCTGCGAATCCCTTTTTTTACCACATCTCAAACCCATGGCGTCTGCTCGAGTCTAATAGTGTCGACAGAACTGGATGGCCTTCAGATTGTCTTCAGTTCAGGAGCTGACCGACAGAGGTCACTACTGCATGTGGGGACATCCCCACGCCAGGTATTTTGCCATGTGCTTTGCTTGTGAATGACAAGTCACTGTATGCATTGTGGCCAGGGAGGCAGGGACGTATGCACACTACAGATCCTTTTACGAGAGGCAGCGGAGGAGGGTACTGGAGAAAAATTGATATTTGTATTGTTTTACAGAGGTCATTATTTTTGTCGAATGAACCTCAACAGAGGTCATTATTCGTAATAATAACCTAATAAACATAGAAACAAAACATAATAATAAACATAGAAACAAAACCAAATCCATTATCAAATCTCAAAGTCCGGTGTCATGCAAAATTAAGAAAATTTTTAGGAACTTCATGAACCCCCATATATGGCCATTAGGAGGTGACATCAGGTGTTCCGGAAGGAGTGAGCATTTCCTGCCCCACATGTGGCACCCGTCAGGAATTCCAAAACATTAACATGAAAAGAGATCTTGTTGCATACTTGTGACAGATTTTGTGTACTTATCAACCAGATTGTGATGACGTCCATAGAATTTCTTGAAAGCAGCTAGTAGTCTTGGTAAAACATATCCTTGTCGAAGCAGTTTAGAGGCTAGCTGGGAACTTCAGTGAACAAAGTCCTCATATCTGCAACTAGCTCTGGAATAGCGTATGAGTCGTGAGACAAACACGCCATGTGCTGGCGACATAGGAATGTTGCTGCTTAGAAAGGGGAAATTGACTATGGTAAAATTGAAATCATCACGTTTGTCATACAACCTAGTTGACAGGTTTTTTTCAGGAATTTATTTTTCAGGAATTTTGATCAATCTTCAACCTTAGATCTAAATAGTTGGAAAAATTTGAGGAGTCTGTAATATCTTTAATTTCAAGTTCCATAGGATATACACATGTAGCAGACAAATTATCACCAAACTGAGGATTATTTAGTGACAATACATCAAGTACGTATCAGAAAGTGAAATTAAAGCTAATAGTTTGCTCCTTTGATACTCCTCTTTGTAGATGTTGGATGAAATCTGATTCATATGAGTATAAAAACAGGTCTGCCAATAATAATAGCAAGCATCCATTAAGTCAGATAACTTGATTCAACGGCAAGCATGGCGGCCATCTTGAATTTTTCGTCATAATTTCGGAATAATGAAAAATCCAGCACGGCCCTAAATCCAAAATGAACGATTTCACGCCCTTATACTATATGAAAGCTCAATATGTAACCATTGATACCGAGGCATGAAATAAATTATCCTGGTGTTTTATTTTATTATTGCAACAAAAAAAATCACCCAAAGCATCATTTTAAAAATGGCCCCCCACTATTTTCATGAACTACAGACTCAGGGTTTTCAGAAAATATAGGTCCCCCTTGGTCCCTAAAAATGGTATGAAATGTTGATTTGGCCGACGGACTAAGCCTGGATACCAGCTCGGGTTCAGAAGTTGCCCATACGATTACATGTACCGGTAGACTATGACAATATTGTAACATACTGGTTACTCTACAGGACGAGTAATTTCACGACACAATATACTAGTAGGGGGCATACTCAATACTCATGGTCACTGAGGTTTGCGAGGCATATCGCGCATGCGCCACGATATTTAACCAGAGCTAGGACTTTCACAAAAAGCGTGATATTCAATACAATCGTCAAACTCTAGATTGATTGATGTCATTCAATGACCATGGGCATTATATGGACTAGTTCTGACAGGTGGTACTTGTATAGAGTTGGTTGATCTGAAAGCGTCCACCATGACACAGAGAAGTGAGAGACAAACAAACAGATCCAACCAGGAATTTTCATTCATCGCCCTTGCACGTTTACATTAGTTCACTACGAGTACTATGTATTTGCCCAAATCTAACTCCGATATTTACCCACAACATATAGTGACAAACGTTACCACACAAAGATATTTTTTATTGGTTTTATTGGTTTCAGTGCAAGTTGTGTCAGATAACGAATTTGTCAAACTAAAGTTACAGTCCCATAGGTGCCGATGGAGCGAGGTGCACCCCGGATGAATACATGAGTTGAACGGCCTATGCACCGTGTTGATGCCGTGTTGACCCCCGAATGAGTCGAGATAAGACGTGATGCTCCGGGATTGAGATTGCCGGACACCGCAGGTGACTGTCAGTCAAACCCGGAGGTTTTGGACTATCACCGGCTCTATATGTATGGCTGTTTTCGGTTGTATGGCTCTTTCCGGATATGAACGTAGCTGCGCCAGTGAGTTTCGACTGGCGTCGTGGTGGACCGGGGTCCCATAGATATTATTTGAGATACGCAGTAGGTCCCGTTTGTCACCGTAGGCAGCAAACGGTTCAATGTTTGACACAGCATGGCAGCATACGGTTCAATGCGGTGAAACACGGCGGGCCTCACACGATAGGGCCTGGTGTTAACACGGCATAGGTCCGTGGAAGACACGGTGACCTCTGGAGTACATCGGTATTTGCTGCATTGACATCGTATTGATGCCGGCTACCAGAGGGGCTCCACTTTGATCTGCAATGATGTGCCGTGCTACCGTCGGCTTCAGTATACACACCGGGGTTGAACGGGATAATTGTTGCGGAAAACACATGCTGGTCAGTGTCGGATTTTGGAGGCCCAGCTGCTGTGCTTCACCGCGTATGGCCGCAGTGCACCGGCCTCATATGGGACTGGGACATAACGTATTTGAAATTTTGGCCTCAGACATACGCAAATAATTATACAAAGTTACACAAATCAAAAAAAAAAATGAAGATCAACGTATAAATCAAGCACTTGAATCAAGGATCATCAAAACAAAATATGGGGCAGTAGAATAATGATAAGTTTCCGAACCTGAGAAAGCATACGTTTACTCATTCACTTGCATTCATTTGCAGCCGTCTCAGCGGCTGTATAATCAAACGCCCCCAGGAAAGTGCTTTGACCGCTGCCATTTCGGAAGCTAAACTCAAGTTCATCCATCAGTGAAACATGCTTTTTGGCCGTAGTTTTGTTTTAAATAATCGGATCGACTTGAAATTTTGTGTGTATTAATTGAGCATCATGCCGTAATTTGTCACTGAATTTCAGAGTTATATCTCAAAAATTGAGAAAGTTGGCAATCTAACCCAATGTTAAATTATTTCGGCCCAACATGAAATTTCAGAGTCTGCACAAAAACAACAACTTTTATTTGATGTACGAGTTATATATTGCTTCAGAATAAACATATTTACTTAATATACACCGACTATGCCTTCCGACTCTAAACAACGCAATAAGTTCTTTCTGTATGGGCATAAACACGATAAAAGACCTGAATTCATTGAAATTTACTTGATCCCATTTCCGACTGAAATTTAACATTGGGTTAGATTGCCAACTTATTCAATTTTTTAGGTAGAGTTCTGAAATTTTGTGAAAAATTACGGTATGATACCCGATTGAGAAACACAAAATTTCAAGTTGATCTGATTATCCAAAACAAAACTACGGCCAAAAAGCGTGTTTCACTGGTGCAAGAATTTTAGTTTAACCAGTAGTACAGGTACTAGCATGCATATACTTGTAATAATAATCAGTTCATGGCGCCTACTAATAATAATCAGTTCATGGCGCCTATAGGCACTGGTGGATATCCGCAATGTGTGGTCGCTGAGGCGGCGGGTGGCGGCTTATTGCATACCGCGGTCTGCATTGCCTGAATGATGTTACCGCCGATGGTTGTCCATCCAGCGGTATCACAGGCTTCTCCCAGCTTCTCTTGCAGGAAGGGTAGCAGGGCCTCGAACAGGTCCTAGCCACATAAAAAGAAAGAAAAAAAACACATCACCAATAAATAAAAAAAATAGTCCAAGGGGTAAGATAGGTCGAACAATTTCGTGTTTGTTTTTTCTTGCTTTGATCAAAGGTTGGGCCCTCTGAGCCTAGGTGTCGGGCCATTCGAGCCGAGGACCAGTCTAGCATGTCTTGAAATAGAAAAAAAACAACATATACACAGACCAGATAGTAGTCGAACGCTTAGGAAGAAGGGACTCGTTAAGATGTTTGAGCCTGGATTTCAGGCCTTCCGAGCGCTTCAAGGCACTCCATGTTTTCATACAAAAATCTCAAAACTGATCGGATAATTTTCGAGAAAGTCGGGAATTGGCCCTCCTTTGTCGAAGACAGCCGCAATTTTGAAAAAAAAATGGAAATAAAAAATACTGAAACAAATATCCCATTTCGATCTATTTCTTTTTAGGCATTTTGTGCACAATTTCAGAAAGAGTAACCCGTAAACACCAAAGACAAAAATTTGGGCGGACGACGACGGACGCACGCAATGCCATGACAAAATATTATCGGACTAAAAGTCCCTTAATCTTGAGACACAGATTACTTGATACAGGAATTTTATGTCAAAACGTTCTAGAAGTACCATATTTATCCGAATTTGATTTCAAAGGACACGGGATTGATTCAGAGTCTACTGTGTACATTGTAGGTCGTAGGTGGCTGAATTGACCTTGAACTGCTGGAGGGCCAAGTCTTTGTGCTGGGACATCTTCGCGAGCTGATCGGCGTCTCCAGCGATGGCACCCGGGCTGGTGGCTTTCTCTGCGAGAAGAAGTAGGGCTTTCACGACCATTTCAGCATGTGTTGCGAACTTGGGCACGCTCGGCAGGGACTCGACGGCCTTTCCCTTGAATTGAGGGAAGTACTGGATGTCTCCCGGGAACTTCTTGAAGAATCTGCGTGATAATGAGGACGCACTTCATCGTCAAAGATAATACGGTTTGAATCTGAACCTCAGTTCAGTAGTTAGTACGGACGTCTAGAAACACCATTAGTATATTTGGATATTGTTAAAAACACCTCTATCAAATTATGATTATTCATAGCGTCAACAGTCTTGTGTAGCTAGTTTCGTTTAAAATACTCACACGATGAAAAACTGCTGAGACAGATTACTGAGATCTCCGCGAATGATAGTAATGTTTCTTTCTACACCCATGGTTCTGATTTTCAATGAAAATCTGAAATAAATTTTTTATTGGTTCAAATATCTTGTGAACAAATTAATAGAAGCCACCGTAGAACTGGACTGTATTTTGTAATTTCTTCTTCGAGTCTTTCTTCTAGAGTATTTTCGATGCGCATGCATCGAAGATATTTTAGACGAACCGGAAAATGTTTTACATGCATCCAAAACATTTCATAACCACTGGAAAATGTTTGGTCATTTCTCCTTCGAATCTTTGCTCGGGAGTGAAACTAATGTGGCGATTTTGCCCTAAGCACGCGGCAGGTGATTGTAAACATAAAAGCCATTTATGTGGCCTTTCTGTACTTGGCCTTGTTTTGACATGCTCCGTTCGAGCGTGCGTTGCCACGGCGACGTATTGTAATTTACGTTCCAGTAAACTATAACAATGGATCGATTTAACCTCGCGTGCGCCCTGCAGTTTCTGGTGTATTATATATACACTGGAAGCGACTCGTTCGAGGAGATTGTCCAAGATCGAGACTAGGACGCACACGAGGCTCGCCATGAGCTTTGTGTTCCCTGGGTCTGAGTAGTGGGCTCCTAGAGCCCTGGGGACGATTTCCGTGGGGAGGCCCGGGCTGGGAGAGACGAGTTGCTGACTCGGGGGCCTTCGGCCCTGTGGATCGCCAGCTCTCTCCCTTCCCGGGACATGTGACAGAGGCTCTGGCCAGCATGTCGGACTGTACGGGGTTCCGTCCCCGAGGCAGACCGCGGCTCGCCAGGCCCCGCCAGTTAACACCGTGGTGATGAACCAGTTTCTGAACGGTGTCCGTAGGCCTGGGAGTGTCGGGTGGGCTGTTACCTGGTTACCGTTAATGATGAAGTAGTTACCGCGTCCGCCGCAACCTCCGGTGAGCGGCCCTGCCGCGAGGATCCGGAATAGCGGATGCGCGTCCGCAAGGACTCGGATGAGAGAGGACTATCCTTGAGGATCCCGAAGAGCGGACGGTAGTCAATAACTTTACATTGGTGCCGTGACCAGGATCAGTCCGACAGTGTTCCATCGCAGCCTACCGTCACAGTGTTATAGCCTCCTTAGTCCCTGGGGATCGCCCGCTCCTCAAGGACGTCTCGAAAAATGACAAGAGCGAAAGAGAAGGCCAAAGATAAGGCCGATGAATCCAAGGGGAGGGATAAGGGTGGAAATGTCGCGGACCACACCCGGTCGCGCGACAGCCCCCGTGAGACGTCTCCGGACGACTCCGGCGGCCGGAAGGAACGCGCGGAAACCTCCGTGGACAAGACCCCGTCCGCGGAGACGACTCCGGCGTCCCTGGCTCCGTCTTCGGACGTAGAGTCGGGCCCCGCGGGGCCGCAGCAGGAGTTGCCGTCAAGGCCGGACCTTGACGTGTTAGGCGCGGTGGGTGGAGCTGGCAACGGCTCTACGCCGCGCCCGCCCGTGCCCAGAACAGATCCGTGGCAAATGGCACCCTTCCCTAAGACGCCTTCTAGCGTCCGGAATCGAGCGCCAATGCATGCGGGTCCTTCTGGACGAGCGGACCAGTCCTACCAGATGCCGCACCCGGCCGGGTGGGCTCCCTCGCGAGCCTCCGGCATGGGTCCTGGTCGGTCCGCACCGGGCAGTGTGGTGGATCAGCTCACCGACGCACTTGGCGAGCTGGCCCCCCTCGGGCGCTATGACCGCGCCCGGTCGCCCCATCAGGGACGATCAGACCGGCGGAACCGCTCCCCTTCTCCGCTGTCACAAGGCAACTCGGGGCCTTTGACGGAGAGGGAGAGGTGGCTGATATCCGAGGCGCTTGTACTGTTCAAGCGGAATCAGCTGCATTCGAGCGTTGACCCGTCGGTCACCCTAAGTCCGGGGATGTCTGGGCCAGTAGCCCCTCCCCAAGTCCTGCCGAGTCCGCAGGCGCCAGTGGCCCCCGCAATGGGACCCGCGCCTGCCCCGCGGCTCGGAGGCACCACGTTGGCGACCGCGTCGACCGTTCCGACGGTTGGAGCGCAAGCCGCGTGGTCGACTTACCCTGGCACGTACAGTGTGTCGGACGGGCAGTGGCAACAGGCGGCTTCGGCCCCAAGCTTTGCCGCCCCTTCTGGAGCCTACCCAGTAGGTTCGATGGGAGCCCCGCCCGCACCTAGCCAGAGTGGGTTTTCAGCGGGAATGATCCCGGCGGCAAACGTGAGCTTCCCTGCTCCTATGTCCGCGGCGTCGATGTTTGCTCCGGCAGACTCCGCCGCAGGCGCGGGAAGCGCGCGGAACTTGCCGCAGTACACGGACGACCCCGGAGCCGGGACCGCACGTCGGGCGCGTAACAAACGCGATGACGGGCCCGACCACTCTTCGTGGCGGAAACGGTTCAACGGGGATAACGCCGACTTGGAGGACTACTTGCTCCAGGTATGGCGTACCGCCGTGTACGAAGGATGGTCCCAGCCTGAGGCTGGACACGTCCTCGCGGGGAGCCTGGAAGGGAAAGCTCTCCGCGTGATGCCGTGTCTGCCGGTAGGAACAGTGACGTTCGGCGAGGTTGCTCGTCAACTTCGCCTGCTGTTCCCGCCGACGACCAATCGGCGGCAGTCTGAACGAGAGTTCAAGGCGCGTATCCGCCAGCCGACTGAGTCCGTGACAGACTATGCGTACAGCTTACGCATACTCGGCCGGAGAGCTTTTCCGGACATGGACTCCAGACGGTTTGAGACGATGCTGATCGATCAGTTCATCGATGGCCAGCCTTACCACCTAACGTACGGGCTGGCCACCCATGAAAAGCGATCGATGGAGGAGGCGATAGATTCCGCGCTTGCGCTTGAGATGGCTGTCCGTCCTAGACAGTTGCCTCCAGCCTCGGCTCCGGCCCCGGCTGTACCCGCGCAGGTGGCGACTCCTCCTCCGGTCAAGGCATCGCAGGTAACCCCGTGGCAGGACCCGGTCGTCCGGGAACCCGCCAGGGAACCTACCCAGCAGTGGGTTAGTGCGCCGGCACCCTCTACAGGGGCGCCCGCACATGCGGCACCGGTCGCCGCGCCGCGCTCGCCTTCGGACGAGTGCGACATGGAGGAATACGACCTCGGCGCCGCGCAGATGATTGCGCACTGCGCCGGGCTCGAAGCTCCGGGAGCCGCAGAATGTTGCGCGTTCACCTCCGGACCAGCTCAGAACCGTCCCTGCTACTTCTGCGGAAAGCAGGGACACTTTTGGCTGAAGTGTCCGGAGTTGTTGGAACGCCTGCGGTCGCGCGGATACCAGGGAGCTCTCCCTGGCCCGCAACGGCGGAATTCCTTCCGGTCTGGTCCTCCGGGACAGCAGAATCGGAACCCGCGACAGGGAAACTAGATCCGGACGTGGTGGCGACCAACACTGCGTCCGGGGATAGTTGTTCGGTGGCAAACGATGCCGCCCCACCCGCTGATGAGCAGGACGGACCCCAAGTGGATATGACTTCTCCGGAAGTAGTCCTTGGAGACCAGTCTAGCTCCTCCGCGGCTGAGGCGGATGGCGAGGACTCCGTAGATGAGCCCAGCGCGTGCGAAAGGTATCGCCCGACCTGCGCGCTGGTGAGGGACCCCTGCTGGTACCTGCCCCTGTCCTTCGGACGGGAGCCGGTCCGGTTCCTCATAGACTCAGGCTCGGAGGTGACCCTCGTGGCCGCCGGAACGTTTAGGAAGGAGCCCGCACTCCGCAACCTTGAGTTGCGAGATCCCGGACCGTACAAGCTCTACGGAGCGGGAGACAACCGCATCCGTATCCATGGCATCATCGATCTGCCTATTACCCTTGGGGACAAGGTGTATCTGACAGAGGCGATCGTGGCGGATATCGGAGCGGCCGGGATAATTGGGATGAATTTCCTACGGGTCCACCGGGTGATTGCCAACTTTAGCGCTGGCGAGTTCCGGATGGGAGAGGACACACACTTCCTCTTCCGCTCGGGCCCGATGCATTCATTCCAGATGCGGACATCGCGCACTGTAGTAGTGCCGCCGATGAGTGAGATGATCATCGAGACGAGGCCGCGGCGTCCCCGCATGCCCCTCGATGGTCGTCCGTGTATAGTGCAACCCGTGAGCAGTTTCGCCGCAGGAACTGGGCTCGTGCTGGGTGGGGCTCTGGTCATGTCCAACCCCCGCGCGATGCCCATCCTCGTGGTGAATCCTACGGATGCTCTGATTGTACTGAAGCGCGGATGCATAGCAGCTACTGCTATTCCCGCGGCTTCGAGTCGTGTCATCCCCGACGATCCGGTCTGCCGCGCTGCGTGCGCGACGGCGGCCGCCGGAGATGATCCGTTCACCCTACCGGACCATTTGGAATCTCGGGTTCCGAAGGACCGGTTGGATGAAGAGCAGCGCCAAGCGCTCCGCAGACTGCTGCGGCAGTATGCGGATGTGTTCATGGGTCCTGATGGTGCGGTTGGCAAGACTGACGTCGCCAAGCACCGCATCGACCTCGTGGACGAGCGTCCTCTCAAGCAGCGTCTTCGTCGGGCAGCAATAGTGCACCAAGAGGTCATAGACCAGGAGGTGCAAAAGATGCTCAACTTGGACATCATCGAACCCAGTGACAGCCCTTGGGCCAGTCCGGTGGTTATGGTGAAGAAGAAGGACGGCTCGTGGAGGTTCTGCGTGGACTATCGGAAACTCAACGATGCCACGCGGAAGGACTCATATCCTCTCCCGCACATTGAGGATACCTTCGATGCCCTGGCCGGGTCGCACTATTTCTGTGCTCTGGATCTGGCCTCCGGGTATTGGCAGGTGGAGATGGAGGAGAGTGATCGGGCGAAGACTGCCTTCGTTACCAAGAACGGGCTCTACCAATTCAAGGTAATGCCGTTCGGGCTCTGTAACGCACCAGCGACGTTCGAGCGCCTCATGGAGATGGTACTCAAAGGGTTCCTCTGGAAGCGATGTATGGTCTACATCGACGATGTCGTCGTGTATGGCCGGTCGTTCGAGGAAACCCTCACCAACCTCCAGATGGTGCTCCATCGCATCCGCGGAGCAGGGCTTAAATTGAAGCCAAGTAAGTGCGAGCTATTCGCGCAGGAAATCCTGTACTTGGGCTTCATGGTAACGGGCACCGGAGTGAGACCAGACCCCGCAAAGGTGGCGGCCGTGCAGAAATGGCCTCCGCCATGTAACGTGGCGGACGTGAGGTCCTTCTTGGGCTTCGCGAGCTACCACCGCAGGTTTATTCGCGGCTTTGCGGAGATCGCGCGTCCCCTTACTATCCTCACGGAAAAGGGCGCCGATTTTGTTTGGTCCGCCGAGCAGGCTAACGCCTTCTCGGGACTCCGGCAGGCCTTGGTAGTGGCCCCGGTGCTGCGGCACCCTCGTCCGGACTGCGAGTTCATCTTGGACACCGACGCGAGTAACTTCGCGCTCGGCGGTGTCCTCTCGCAGATCGTGGACGGGCAAGAGCGGGTAGTAGCTTATGCGAGTGTGGCCTTGAGCCGCTCTCAAATGAACTACTGTACCACTCATCGCGAGTTGCTCGCGGTGGTTACGATGACCAAGCGTTTCCGGCACTATTTGTTGGGACGCCATTTCCGCTTGCGGACTGATCATAGTTCGCTGAGATGGCTCCTCAACTATAGTGAGGCCGATGGCTTGGTGGCGCGGTGGCTCGTCAAACTCCAAGAGTATGACATGCAGATAGAGCACCGCGCTGGTAAGTTGCACGGCAACGCGGACGGCCTGTCCCGTTGTCATAAGTGCAAGAATCCGGGTTGTGCAGGGATGGCACCATTCCAGCAAGCCGCGGATTCGTCCTCAGACTCGGAATTGGACGTTCCGGGGAGACCGCAGGCCGCCGCCCCCTCTAACAACACGGCGGCCGGAGCGTCTAGGGCTCATCTCCGCGCACGGACCCGCCGATATCGGCGAGGGCGTCCCGCATATGAAGCGGAGGTGCGGCTCAGCTCCAGCGAGTCTTCCTCGAGTCCGGCGGTGTACTCCTCGTGGGTACCCTCGTCCTCTGGAGAGTCTGAGTATGAGCGGTCCTTGCCCCCTGTGGTGATGGCCGCTGCGGCGCAGCCGGACGCGACGGATGAGGAGCCTAATTACTTGGGTGGCTACTCTCCGGCGCAGATAGCTGCGGCGCAGAGAGCTGACAGAGCTCTGGCACCGGTAATCACAGCCCTTGAGGCCGGCCAGAAGCCCTCGAAGGATGAGCGAAAGACCTACAGGGAGGAGACCTTGTCTCTAGTATCTCAGTGGGAACGACTCTCCTTGAGGGATGGCCTCCTGTACCGGCGCTATGAGCCACCGACCCCACTGCCTCCAATATGGCAGTTGGTGCTTCCGGCGGAGCTGCGGAAAGAAGTACTCCACCAGTTGCATGACCTCCGGGTGACCGGTCACTTGGGAATCCGGAGGACCGTCCATAGGCTACAACAGCGCTTTCATTGGCCTGGTAGCGGCTTGGACGTGCAACGGTGGTGCGCAGCCTGCCCTCGGTGTCAAGCTCGCAAAGGAGTCCCGACTCCTGGCCGCCACCCCTTAACCACGGTTAAGGCGGGCGCGCCGTTTGATCGGATAGCTCTGGATATACTGGATACCCACCGGGTCACCCCGCGCGGTTTCCGGTACATCCTGGTGATATCCGACTATTTTACCAAGTATACCGACGCCTACCCACTGCGCCGCCAGACTGCGGACGAGGTAGCTCGGTTATTGGTGAATAGATGGGTGGTGTACCATGGGGTACCTAAACAGGTACATTCGGATCAGGGCACGCAATTTGAGAGCAACCTGTTCCGGAACCTAGCACAGATGCTAGGGAGTACCAAGGTGCGGACCACCCCCTACAGGCCCCAGTCTGATGGCCAGGTCGAACGCTTTAATCGATCGGTCCTCAACATGCTGGCGGCCTTTGTAAATGATCGTGCGAATGATTGGGATGACCACCTCCCGTATGTCTTAATGGCGTACAGGTCGTCGGTCCACTCTTCGACCGGAGTTACTCCGCACGCGATGTTGTACGGCCGGGAGTTAAATTTGCCCGTGGATATTATGTATCCAACTGCGGCAGAGACCGGCGCGGTACCCCAGTGCGGTCCGGAGTACGTGGAGTGGATTCGCCGCGCCCTGGCGAACGCCCATGATTTCGCGCGCGCGCGCCTGGACAAGTCTGCCCTCCGGCAGAAGCGAGGCTATGACGCCCATGCTAAGGGTAGGCCAGCTTTTGCGGAAGGCGACAAGGTGCGCTACTATTATCCGCCGCTTAAGCAAGGCAATAAATTTGCTAAGCCGTGGATAGGCCCGTTTACCGTACTGAAACAGGTGACAGATGTGGACTACCGGATCCGGAGGGATTCCGATCCGGACAGGGTTCTGGTTGTCCATATCGATAATCTGAAGAAGTACGAGGGCCCGCTGGTCATGGATCCGCTAATTCAAGATGCGGAACCGGATGATGCTCCCGTATGGGATCCGTCCGGTCAGCATCCGCGGACTCCGGACGAGCGTGTGCGCCGTATGGTGGGCCTCCCGGACCTCTCTGACCCGTCAGATGATGGACTGGGTGGCTATCAGCCAGATGACGGCGATCCGCGGGTACCCCCACTCCCTCCAGTACCTGCGGATGACGGGCGGCCACGCCGGAAACCACGTGCGCCAGCCCGGTATGGGTGGGAATAACCTTCCGCCCATGCGGATGTGTCTGCGGTACCCGTCTATCATACTACGGACGGGTTTTAGGTCGTTCCGTGAGAGTCCGCACGACTTACCTCCGCGGGTGGCTACTTTGTGGCCATCTTCGGAGTTGAGGGCCGCGGAGACTTTCATGTCGTAACGCCGCCGCTCCGCATCCGCCCTCCTGTAGTTTCTAGCGCCAGGGACGTGCGGATGGCCGGTCCGCACCTTGTGGACGGCTGTCCGGCGTAATCCGTACAACGGTTACGCTGGCCGGACGAATTTACTGATTCGGCCGGACGCCCCTGGTCCCGGGACAACCTCTTATATGGCCAGACTGAGGTTGGGATTTACGTCCGCTACGGGAGAAGCGTCTTCCCACGGATTTGGGGAACTGGCTCTGGACGCGGGGATAGTGTCCGCAGATGAGGACTGATGTCCGCGGTTCGTCCGCGTGACTCGTCCGGCGTCCGCGGCGCTTTAAGATGACGCACTTCGGTGTAGTTATCCCCCGTGAGCCACTACTGTAATTGCGGTTATAGTAGATTAAGGTTTCTTACGGCAGGAAACCGACTATCCATTATGATAATGGAGCGGTTGTTAAGTCCGCGTGTGCGGACCAGCCGCGGCAGCGGGTGACGCTCGTTCTCGTCCGGATCGTACCTTACAATACGCGGTCCGGCCGGAATGACCGGAACCCCGGCCTCCTTCTAAGAAGGGGGTCGTATATTACATGCGCAACACTTGTGGTGGCTTCTAATTCCAATTTCATCTTCATTGGATAAGGGCAATACGCCGTACAATGGTAGACGTCCGGCCTGGACTCCGTCCGCGGGCAGCCCCGGACGTCCGCCGGCTATTGCTTTCACCATCTTTGGGCGCCTCTAGATTGGGCGCCGGTATGAAGGGTTCGCCCCCTAACCAGTGCGGTTATGGACCATGCCGGCTCCGCGTCTAAATCTATTGGCTCCGCGCTCCGGTAGTCGTTTGAGGAGGCTCTGGGCTGGACCGGGCACCGCTCCGCGGCCGGGCAGTACGTCGGGGATGCTAGTGGGCGCTTTGCAAACGCCCATAGGGCGCCCGATTGTCTGTCCGGACGTCATGGGTATGTCCGATCGCCCTGTAAGCGTGCCAGCGGCTATGGGGAGTGATTTTGTTTATTTTCCATCTCATTTATTATTTATGGGAGGATTATAAGCCACAAGTGTGTGCGTGTTTCCCGTGGAAATGCTATTCTTACTCATTTATCCCATATATGAGAAAGTTTAGTGATATATCTTTTCCCTGGTGCAATAGAGAGTAAGAAATCAGGAGATTTCTGCTTTCGCGAGAGGGGTGTAGGAGATTGTGTACATTGTATCGAAGGCTGTATGCCGTGATCTATGAAAAGCATGCAAGCGGTGGTGGATTTATTTTCATTGCTGCTTGAGCGGTGTTAAATTTTTATTTATCGCTGCTGATAGGGTGACATAATCGTAACACCCACAAGTAGTTTGGCTTTTTGATACATTGTATACAATCTTTAACCTGCGAGGGTGATTAACTTCACGTCATTGATCGCCAGTGCGAAAGCTATTGCTAATGACTGCTGTTAATTACTGTAGTATTTTAGCGGGTTCCCCCGGGATGGCTTGTGTACACAAGCCACCCGTATACATGGCATGAAAGGAGTCACCGGGGGGAGATGCGTGTATGGGAATGCGGGAATGTAAAACGTCCTTTTGTCTGTCGATCGGGTAGATGCAGTGAATAGACGTTTCCACGGGAACGCGTCATACGATGCGTGTGCAGTATAACTGCCAACACTTGATGCCTATAATCGATGTAATTCGACACCTTCTCGTCATTCAAGCGCTCGGCACTGGTGGAGACGGATCTGCGGATCTGACTCCCAGTGTTTAGAGCGATTAGAGCGCTTGACATGTCGGAAAGTAGCGACGGCTGGGGAGGTGATGAAGGGAGGGAAGAGGGGTCTCTTGAGCGCGGTAATTCGTACTCGAGACCCCAGTCTAGGCCCGAGGAGGATGACCGCGAGGACATCCCTCGGGGAGCCTATGTGGGTTCTGAGGAATCCAGCTCCAGCTCCGGTTCTTACTCAGGAACCGAGTCTGAGAGCGAGGTCGCGGAGGACCGCCCCGCAGAGAGTGACTCGGCCACGGCAGGCGCCGAGTTACTCCTAGATCCGTCGCCTTTTTCTCGTATGGAAGAGGTGATGGACTGCGGTGGTGCGGGACTTGCTAGTGTGGACATTGAGTTGCACCCGTCCTCGGAGATGCTTGCGTCTCTGGGCCCGGATGAGAGTACTCGTGCGGAAACCCGTCCGGATGGCCGTAGCCGTCCGGTCACCGGTTCCGCCGAGAACTCCTCGGTGTCCGCACCTGCGGAGTCTGGTCCGCACGACCAGAAGGCCCCTGGGACTTGGGCGGAGCAGGTTGACGCGGCTGAGGAAGCCGCATCCCAAGCGCCGCCTCAGGAACAGGAGTCTGGCTCGAAGGAGACCGAGAACCGAGATGACGGGTTTACATCGCCCGTCTCTAGGCGTACTCGCCGTCGAGCCCGGGAGATTGCTCAAAAGCAGTGGAGAGCCCAGCAAGAGCTGGAAGCCGCTGAGCATGGGCAATCTGAGGCCGGATCCGACCCGGACCCGGCCTCCTCGCCTCCAAAGAAGAAGAAGAAGAAGCGGCCGCACCGGAAAAAGAAGTCCGGCGGCCCCTCGCCTCAAGCAGGATCGAAGTCCGGAGGACCTCAGCCACTGGCGCCTAAGCCGGGCGGCCAGAAAGGGTCCTCCGCCAAACCCGGAGTCGCCAAGACGCCTAATCCCTCGGGATCTGGTGCGGGCGGCGCCTCCGCGGGATCCGGCCCAGGCGCGGGAGGTTCCTGTAAGCGGGTGCCTATCAAGGCACCGAAAGGAACCTCCTCTTCTTCTTCCTCCGGTACCAAGAAACCTACCGGAGCTGCGGAGGTGGGGTCAAGTCCAGTGGACAGAGGGCGTCCCGTGCCGAAGGAGGGAGATCTTCGTTTAGAACTCCTCCGGAAGCGCGCGGAGCAAGACGGGGTTCACCTGTCTGACGCCGCACTGGAAGCGGGAGCGCGGGCCTTCGTTGCGCAGCAACGGAGGGCCGCGCCCCCACGCGGGAAGAGTGTGCCCCGACAAACCAGGTCGGAGAATCGTTCGGGGGCGGCCAAAAAGAAGAAACGGTCGTCCTCGGAGCAGCCCTCTATCCAGAGGCTGCGGGCCGAAATGGGCCCCGAACTCCCTGGAGTCCGTCAGGGACACATGTTCCTCCCGCGCTACGGCAGGGATCCGCAGGGACGCCGCACCGCGGCGGCCGGCGCGGCGGCCGACACGCCTTTCACACGGCCTCGTCCACTCACGGACGAGGAGCGTGTCGGGTTGCCGCCCGAGACAGAGGAGGGTGTAATATGCCAACTCTGTCCGAAATCCCTGGACGGGTATGAGGACCCGCACCGTGCGCTCAACCGGGATCGTAGGTATCCTACCTACGACCACTTGAGTCGACACATTGCGGGGTACCACTACCCCTGGATGCAAATGTTCGTTTGCAAGAGGTGCTACTCCGGCACCCCTCAGCAACGATATTTCGCCAGTTTAGAGGCCCTAAATGATCACCGCTCGGGTGCACACCGCGGTGAGGGACTTCATCTCGTTGGAAATGAAGTGGGGCCTGTATTCAATTATGGATACATACCACCGAGGGTGGCGTCGTTCATGACTACGTCAGGGACGGCGAATCACCGGTTCTTTCACTGGGGTCCATGGCGCTTTGCACAGCGCATCATGGACGATGCCCGGAGGCAGTCTGGCGTTGTGTCCGCGGGCTCGAGCTACACCGCTCGCCTGACGGCTACAATGGGCCAGACCCCGGCGGAGTTCCAGGAGGCGGAAGCCGCCCGGACAGCAGCAGAGGCTGTCCGTGAACCGCCGGTGATCCAGGCCGGTGAAGAACGGCACCGGGTGACCATGATCGTGTCGGAGATGCCGCAGATCGCGGCCAAGACACGAGTGGCTACTCCTAAGCCGCGCCCCCAGCCAAAGACTCAGGGGAAGAGTTCGTCCGCCGGAAAGACTCCGGCCGGGACGACGCCCTTGCAGTCTCCGGGTGCGCTGACTCAGGAGGACTACCCGGGCTTGCTCGAGGTGACGGTACCCGCGGGTCCGTCTGAGGGACGGGTGGTGGCAGACACCTCCGCCTCCTCGAGTACCGCGTCGGCGGTCCCGCCAAGGACTCCACGCGTGACTCCCTCGGTAGCGAGCAGTAGCGGACGTGCGGTACCTCTCACGAGGTCGGCGTCCGCGTCCTCGTTGGTAGTTGAGGGGCCGTCCGCAGGGTGGCAAAGCACTGCCTCCCTGGACTTGGACCCCCTCGACGCCACGGCGGACGTACGCCGGAGGCTCGGTCCCACGACCGCCAGCGTCTACGAGACTTTCCGCGAGTCTGTGGGCCAGGCGGTCGGCCATCGTCGCGATGGTATGGACCGGATCCCCGGTGATCCGGCGTTGGTGAACCTGCCGGTGCCTCGAGCCATTCGTGACTTGGGGTCCGCAGGTGTAGCCGCGTTGGTCCGCGCTCGGGAGGAGCACCCCTGGGATCACCCCCAGCGTGGTCGACTCACCCGAGCGGCGGAGTACCTTGTGGCGGAGATGGACAGCTCTCTGGATCGGTTCAGCCGGTGCCGCGCCGAGGCCTCCCGTGTCGCATGCGATCTCGCATACGACCAGGGCCTCATGGAAGGCACCCGGCGGAGCCTAGAGAGCTACCGGACTTTGTCGGCCGTCATTGAGCGGCGCGCGTTCGACCAGGGTCGGACCGCCGCTCTTGCCGAGCAGTCCGGGGCGTCCGCCCCCGCCCCAGAGGTGGCCGCACGGATGGAGCACCTGGAGGCTGAGAATGAGCAGCTACGGCGTCGTCTTGACGAAGCCGAGGCCGCTCGGACTCGCCTAATCCAGGGCGTCGATGACCCCGAGTCGTCCGCCCTGAACCAGGCGGCTCTCCGGCGCGCGGATGCTGCTTTGGAGCTGGCCATCTACCCATACCTAGTCCAGGTGTGGGGAGAACGGACGGCCGGTCCACAGCGCACCCGCGATACGGTGGAGATGTTCCGCGCCATAGCAGATCTCGGCGCGACATCTCTACCGGCCTCCGTTGTGATGGCTCCGTCAGGACCCGGATTGCAGGGCTCACCACAAAAGCCCGTGCAAGCTCCACCGGGCCTGCCTCATCCGCCCGTGCAGCCGGCTTTCAATATGCCGGCTCCGCTGCTTCCGCGGCGTAGGGACCCGTCACCGCCGCCAGACCCCAAGACAGGCGGCACGGATGAGGAGCCGATGACGACGGAGGAAGGCTAGGGTGCTAGCCTCGTCGCTGCACGTGTGCGGCGGCGTGCCGGAGTCGCTCCCGCGGCTCCGCCCTGCCTCAGACCCGTTCTGCGGATCTGAGGAGCCGGCCGGCAGGGCGGTCGGCAACATTTTAGAGGTACTATCACTTTTGATCACTCGGTGTGTCGTTTTACAAAATTTCTAAATTTAAAGTCTAACCTTAAAGATATTCCAAAGACTCGACACACCGTCCTTTTATAATGGATGGCCTTTCAAGGTCATCACACGGTTTTGGACCACCTCGGTCAAAATTTTAGCTTGTTTATTAGGATTTATTCAAAATTGCAAAGCGCGTTATAGTTTACTCCATAAGTCCGGGGGTAGTTCCCCATTCTTCCAAAAGGGACTCTTAAAGTCCTAGTGTTTGCGCCGTGACTTCCGGGCGTTGCCATCGTGCCTTCTTCCGGCCCCCGCCATGCGAAGCCTTCGTCGGGTTTCGAGCATTTTGGGCGCGGGCGGAACATGTTGGGGACCAACATTGTAAGAAGGGGGTAATGTGGCGATTTTGCCCTAAGCACGCGGCAGGTGATTGTAAACATAAAAGCCATTTATGTGGCCTTTCTGTACTTGGCCTTGTTTTGACATGCTCCGTTCGAGCGTGCGTTGCCACGGCGACGTATTGTAATTTACGTTCCAGTAAACTATAACAATGGATCGATTTAACCTCGCGTGCGCCCTGCAGTTTCTGGTGTATTATATATACACTGGAAGCGACTCGTTCGAGGAGATTGTCCAAGATCGAGACTAGGACGCACACGAGGCTCGCCATGAGCTTTGTGTTCCCTGGGTCTGAGTAGTGGGCTCCTAGAGCCCTGGGGACGATTTCCGTGGGGAGGCCCGGGCTGGGAGAGACGAGTTGCTGACTCGGGGGCCTTCGGCCCTGTGGATCGCCAGCTCTCTCCCTTCCCGGGACATGTGACAGAGGCTCTGGCCAGCATGTCGGACTGTACGGGGTTCCGTCCCCGAGGCAGACCGCGGCTCGCCAGGCCCCGCCAGTTAACACCGTGGTGATGAACCAGTTTCTGAACGGTGTCCGTAGGCCTGGGAGTGTCGGGTGGGCTGTTACCTGGTTACCGTTAATGATGAAGTAGTTACCGCGTCCGCCGCGACCTCCGGTGAGCGGCCCTGCCGCGAGGATCCGGAATAGCGGATGCGCGTCCGCAAGGACTCGGATGAGAGAGGACTATCCTCGAGGATCCCGAAGAGCGGACGGTAGTCAATAACTTTACACTAAAATTATGGCAGATTTCAGCTACCATCTGTACAGTGGCTTCTTTCTGCCATGTATTCTTTTCAAGGTGGGTCTATTGTTTATGCATAAAGAATAACTAGTAAATGATGTAGTAAAATTGTATTGTTTGCGTGCGACCAAATATCCTTTACGCGCAAACAAAAGGTATTCTTCACGCGAAAAAAAAAATTACCCTTACACAATGGACCCTTTTAGGAAAGAATACATGATAGATAGAAGCCACCGTAGATATGTACCGACACATTTCAAGGATATCGTGGGTGCGATTTAAAGTTCGACACCTTTTAATGCACAAGTTTAATAATGTGATATTTTTGTACACGTGTCTCACAAGACCAGATGAATACTTATACACGTCATCACATACCGACACACATCGGAGATATTCCAGTTATCAAGGCTATGAACAATGCGGGCCATTTACTAGATCAGCTATATATACTAGTAGGTTTGCTGTCCCACAATACCCATCCGTTGAAAACGGGTCACCCAATCGGTCTTGCCGCCATTTAATGCCACAGTCACATTCGCACCGGTCGCCCACCGATGTGAGGACACATCATGTCTTCTCGCGCATGTGCACTAGGCGTTTGATGGTTATAACCCATTTTGCGGCTACTTTGAGGGATTAAACTTACGGATAATCTAGCATCTCAAATTTCTGTTTTCGCATGTCATGCAAATGTCATACTGATGATTGCTTGAAAGTTTGAAAAATCATAGGAGGAATGTTAAAATCAGCATCATTAACACAAGCCACTGGCGGATTCAGGGGGGGGGGTGCACCCGGCGCGCACCCCCCCTATTGGGCCGTGAAAAAAAGAGAAAAAGAAAAGAAAAAAGAGAGAGCAAGAAGAAAAGAAACAAGAAAATGCAGCAAACTGCGGAAGACGACATTAGAGCTCGAGCACATCATCAGCACCACGACAGCTGAATATATCTTACAAAAAGAAAAAAGAAAGAAGAAGCCATAATTTCATCCCCTATGTGATTCCAATTCATTTCCGTATACTAAGATGAAAAACATGGCCTACTTCATTCATATTACTAATAAGTAAACATTTATTTTAAAATCGATCATCGGAACAGATATGCCTGCTAAAATGATATGGAACCTCATTAAAATATCCTCAAAACATTGGAAACTATGAGGAATATCTGCATCTGATAACATCAGATATAGCCTAACACATGCCTTTACTGGGCAAATTAAAATACCAGTTAAGAATAAAAAGACTTCGCAATCCAGCACAGAACACCAGCTTAATTGTCATGTTATAAAATACGTCAAATTACGGTAAATGTAGCCGTGGCATCGCAGACGAATCGCTGTGTTTACTTCATAACGCCAAAAAAGTCCACACGCAGATGCCCACAATAAACACATGCATGTATGCATACACGAATTGCTGAACAGAAAATGTGTTTCAAAATACGCGTCATTGTGGTAAAATTTGCTTTGCATTCTGGGAACGTCAATTTCCATCGGCTCCGCCATTTTGGGACGTTTCTAGATAATTTGAACATTTACGTTATTTTCTCAAACCTAGCACATCGATTCATGCCTCATATATCTGTGGAATAGTCAAAGTTTCCCATCAATTCGAGAGATTTTATGTCAAGGACAAAGAAAATCCTCATTTGAAGTAGGTATCTAAACGTTTACATGTCAAAACGTGCGTCGATAGGTTGGCATGAAACCTCCATGAAAAAGTCAGCACATAGACATGTAGAGGGTTGGGGGCTTCGCCCCCAACGCTCTAATGTCAAAAAGAGAGAGTAAAAAGCTATAGAAAATGTGGGTATGCACCTATGTAACGAAATATGAGTGTAATTTTCCTCGTTTGATATTCTTGACGGGGGGGGGGGGGGGGCTGAGTGAGGGGGGTAGAGCCCCATAATATATTTTCAACAAAAAAATCTGTGACTCAGAAATTTGTTAAGGTGCATTACAGCGTTACATAGGCCTAACATTCGTTGGTCAATAATTATGCAGTTGAGTGTCATTAATCATGAGTTCTTCAAGTTATAATATAATGCTTTATTTGCATATTCAGGCCTCGGGCCCATGTACAATTAAACATTTTCATACAGGTCATACAACAACAAAAACGAAACATAAAACTACAGCAAATCTTCATGCTTTTTAAAGGAATGATATACAAATGCTGCAATATCCTTGATGGTTTCCACTCTTGTGCTTGACATTAGGTTAGCAGAAACAATAGTATTCGAATAAGTATAATATTGGTTTTTCCCGCTCCGCTTGATACAGTGGACACCTAAACATGAAATGCAATTCATCCTCAATTTCAGTTACCCCCCGGTTTTTACAAAACATACAGAAACGTTCTTCTTTCGGGTGTGTTGGTCTTAATCGTTCAACTGCTAATTTATGACACGAACAACGAAATTTATATGACATATGATATGTAAAGTAACAATGAGTAGTTTTGGGATAAATAAATTTAAATACCAGCAATATTTACATGCATGTGTGGAATGAAAAATACTCAATACAGCGTTACATAGGCCTAACATTCGTTGGTCAAAAATTATGCAATTGAGTGTCATTAATCATGAGTTCTTCAAGTTATATGACATATGATATGTAAAGTGACAATGAGTAGTTTTGGGATAAATAAATTTAAATACCAGCAATATTTACATGCATGTGTGGAATGAAAAATACTCAATCAGAGCCAGAGAGAGCTCAGAATCAACCACAGAACATAAACAAAGCTCTGGCTTCTGGGGCCCTTGAGCGGGCCCCAGACCCCACGCCGAGTGTGAGCTACCACCTATCCACCTCACTTCGTTCGGTCGCTTGACTCCTCTAACCATCTTGCCACCCCCCCCCCCCCCCCACACACACACACTCTCCAATAATAAATCTAGTTCGATACACTTGACTTCATACTGAAACTGTCATTGAATACACACAGGGGATATTTTTATTTGTTTGTTTCAGACAGAGTTCTGTATAACTCTGGATATAACTCTTGATGTGGGCATAACTTTGAATATAATTATATCTCATCTTTATTATTAAACGACTGACCATCACCATGTCTGGTGCATAAGAACCTTAGAACAGCTTAGAATGGTAGGACTATTAGACCTTCCTTATTTTGAAAATCTATCCTTCATTTACCATTTACAACAGAACTAAGCAGACTTCTAAAGTAAAATTCTACTTATGGCTTTCACAAGGTACAGTTGTAAAATACACCTTAGAAACCATCTCAGAGACACTCAATTCCAAAAAAATCTCGGGGGCGCCCCCCGAACCCCCAGACCGCATAAGGCTTAGCTCGCTACGCTCGCTCACACTAATTCAAGATTATGTACATTTCAGAAGAGCACCCCCCCTATTAAAAAATCCTGGATCCGCCCCTGCAAGCAATATATATGATACAGGGATATCTATAATTATTAGCAAATATCACATAGGCCTACTACTGACTGTGTTTTTGTTCAAGTGACTGAGTTACTAACAATAGTAATGGGTGATAGATCGCTACTATTGAACTAAACAGTAGACACATGGATTTCTCAACTCTTCAATATGTCTGAATGCATTTGTAATATATTTGTCAATATATTTGGCAAAACAATGAAAAAAAACATTGTCTGCATACATACAATTAACTCAGAAGTATTTGTAGGTCATCGATGCATAACAGAAAATTGCTCTATATTCAGAAAATACATTATTGTGTACAACATACATTGAGTGTTTGTTTTCGACAAATGAGATATATCACAGGACGATAATATTGGAAAAGTTTGAATGTAATGGATATTTACTAATTTGAGAACTGTTTTTGTTTTGATCAGCACTTTTATAAAACAGAAATTAGGCCAAGGGCCAAAGATAGGTTACCGGACAATGTATGTTTAATATTTCAGATGTTAGCCAGGTCATTGGTTAAATTCAAGGTCAAGAGAATATTCAGCATATATAATATTAAACATATCATGTCCACAGTTGATTGCTGAGCTGTAAATTCAATAAACAGAGAGGTATTAGCAATTTTGTCCTGTGGCCACGAAAATGAAAGCAAAGGTCAAATTCAAGGTCATCAGAATATTTGGCTATAACAGTTCCTGACCTTGAATATGAGGTCAAAAATCAAGTTCAAGGTCATGAGAATATTCAGCATATATCATTTCCTGTTCTTAGTTGATTCCTGAGCTGTAAAGTCGATAATAAGCGAGATATTAGCCATTTTATGCTCTTGATCTTGAAAATGAGGTCAGAGGTCAAATTCAAGGTAACGAGAATATTCAGCATATATCATTTTCCTATATGTCCACAATTAATTGAATCGTTTTCTATATGTCCACAATTGGTTCCTAAGTTGTAAAATCGATAATAATTGAGATATTAGCCATTTTGTCCTGTGACCTTGCCAGAGTCTGTGTCGCACCACCCCAGGGCGAGGGACAGGTGATCCAGGGACGAGCCCCGAGTCAGCAACCGTTCCCCCTCCTGGGCCCCAATCGGGCCCCAATTGGAAATCGTCCCCGGGGCCTTACTGGTCCACTTCTAGCCAGACAAACTAAGAGACGTGGAGCTCATGGCCGAGCCCTCCGTCGTCCTCTGCCCTCGCCAGCTCTGAGACAACTTCGAGTAAGCAAAACAGCTGGGAGTATTTATACTCCAGCGCACGAAAGACAAGGGAAATGACGTAAGAACATTGTTTCAGTATAGTGAAGCAGCCGCCGAAACTCAAAATCGCCACACGCCTCCAAAAAACATCCCTGAAATTGTATTCAGTGTGAGCATGAAGAGCTAATGAGGCATTTGCTAACTTTTGAAATTGATGGATACTCGGTGTTTGTAATAATCATTATTTAACCAGTAAAATGTCCTCGCTCAAATACACGAAAATATCAAATACGTTCAGTATCTGTTCAGTTGTTGTGTTTATTTGACATAATTCTCCCATTTTACAATATTTGCTGATATAAGCTCTCTGCCTACATGTGTTGAAACCTGTTCTATGGAATTCTTTATCAATATTTTCTTTCGCGTCAACAGCCGTCAACTACGTGTACAAGCTCTAGATGAACTCGGGGTGATATTTTTAGTTTACAGGACACATAGTCGGATAAACTATTGGTTTGGCGTTGGTCCTGTGGAGCGCTGTTTTCTAATGACTACGAGCTACATATGCACATGCCGAGATGTCCTGCCCATGATGATGATTCCTGGGAAGATGAGTTCCCCCAGAAAATGGATGAAAGCACGTTGCCATTCAAATATATACTTGTTGAGTTTGTTTAGGACGGAATGATTAGGAAAGAAGTGTAAGAAGACGTAAAATTAACAAAACATAATACAAATTTAAGGCAAATTTACTAATAAATTAATCCTTTAAAATGTAAAGTTATTGACTACCATCCGCTCTTCGGGATCCTCGAGGATAGTCCTCTCTCATCCGAGTCCTTGCGGACGCGCATCCGCTATTCCAGATCCTCGCGGCAGGGCCGCTCACCGGAGGTCGCTGCGGACACGGTAACTACTTCAGCATTAACGGTAACCAGGTAACAGCCCACCCGACACTCCCAGGCCTACGGACACCGTTCAGAAACTAGTTCATCCCTACGGTGTTAACTGGCGGGGCCTGGCGAGCCGCGGTCTGCCTCGGGGACGGAACCCCGTACAGTCCGACATGCTGGCCAGAGCCTCTGTCACACGTCCCGGGAAGGGAGAGAGCTGGCGATCCACAGGGCCGAAGGCCCCCGAGTCAGCAACTTGTCTCTCCCAGCCCGGGCCTCCCCATGGAAATCGTCCCCAGGGCTCTAGGAGCCCACTACTCACAAACAGGGAACACAAAGCTCATGGCGAGCCTTGCGTGCGTCCTGTCTCTCGATCTTGGACAATCTCCTCGATCGAGTCGCTTCCAGTGTATATCTAATACACCAGAAACTGTAGGGCGCACGCGAGGTTTAATCGATCCATTGTTATAGTTCACTGGAGCGTAAATTACAATACGTCGCCGTGGCAACGCACGCTCGAACGGAGCATGTCAAAACAAGGCCAAGTACAAAAAGGCCACATAAATGGCATTTATGTTTACAATCACCTGCCGCGTGCTTAGGGCAAAATCGCCACAAAAATATAAGATAATTTCATAAATATTCTGAAAATAATAATAAAATATGAACAGATTATAAAAATTATCATAACTTTCAAAACATTCGTGGGCGCGTTATGATTTTAAGGAAAATCATGGGTGCATTGTGATTTTTAGACATATATGGGTTCGTTATGATTTTACCAACAATTATGGGTACCATAAAGTCTAGATACATACATACATACATACATTGGAAACTTAATATAACGCCCTTAGAATGTTAGACATTATCAAAAGCGCTGAACAAGAAACATGAATTGATACATTGGTATATGATTACTCATAAGCACGTTGAAATAACATAGTTTTAAGTTTTCTTTTAAAGGTAGAGAATGTCATTTCTTTTCTGATGTCCGCTGGAAGGTTGTTCCATAACCTAGGGCCCGCAACGCCAAACGAGCGGTCAGCAAACGTCCTACGGGTTGTAGTGGGGACTTCTAGAATTTGAGAGTCCTGACCTGATCTCATGCCAGACCTTTTAGGTATTTTGGCGACGATCAATTCCTGCAAGTACTCAGGGGCGTCTCCGCTCAGACATTTGTGGACTAGTGTCAGAATCTTGAACTCGACCCGCTGGCGTATTGGTAGCCAGTGCAGTTCTTTCATACACTCAGTAACACTGTCAAATTTCCGTTTGTTCAGGATGAGTTTACAACTTATATTCTGAATTCTCTGGAGGTGTTTGATGCTAGATTCTGGTAGGCCTATGAATAGAATATTTGCATAATCAAGATGAGAGATTATGAGTCCTTGCACTCGGGTTTTGCATGCTGCTATGGACAGGAGATGTCGTATCGATTTGATCCGCTGGAAGCTGATCATAGCTGACCGACACTTTCTGCGAATGTGTTCCTTGAATGTAAGCCTGTCGTCGATGTCCGCACCTAGGTATTTGATGCACTTGCTGCGAGAAACCACTTCGCCCGTCACGTCAATTTCATGGACTTGACATTTTGCGAGCTGCTGTCTGGATCCACAATACAGAAACTCTGTTTTGGCGCTGTTCATTTTAAGACGATTTCCATCCATCCAGCCTTTGACGTCTTGCAGGCATTCCCGCAGGTCACTAATTGTAGAGGCTTCTTGCGCGCCAGGCTTGAAACAGAGTTTCAGTGCGTGGTCATCAGCATAGCCATGAACCGCGATCGGTTCTGCGATTTTGTCTTTGAGCGTACTCGCATAGGCGGAGTAGAGGACCGGTCCAGCACAAGATCCTTGTTGCACCGAGAAAGATATAGGCTTGTATTCGGAGTAACTGCTGCCGATATTAACTTTGAGACCTCGAGGACGCAGGTAATAAAGTCTAGATTAGTGGATTCTGGAGTCATTTGAAGCAACAAACACAACACCACAACAGTCACAGTGACCAAGGCTGTCTAATGCCTTGGCCTTGGTCACTGACGATATTGCTCACAAGATTCTATGAAGGGTAAATTTTTACCTTGATACAAACAATTATTCTTAGGATCTGTTTGAAGAGGATTCTTATCTGCAACAAACCTTGAGATAAAAAATAATAAGTAACAATTACATGTTATTGTAAGAATGAGTATAAGAATAAAAATAGATGTCTACATTTATTGAATTTGTTCTTCACCAACATCCAGGCATGTGCCTGGGTTTATTAGGGCATTTCGGCCCGAAATGCCTTTATGGTTTTGTCTGGGTTTTTTTTTTTTTTTTCTTTCTTTTTTTTTTTTTTTTTTTTTTTTTTCTTCTTTTTTTTTTACTTTCCGTCGTTTTGGTTTCCGATCAATAACTCGGGAACGCCTGAACGGATCTTGTCCAAATTTACACCACTGGTCAGAAATATTACATGGAAGACCCCTATTGTTTTGGAGGCGGCTCCGGGGTCCGTGAGGTCCGTGAGGATGAAATCAAGGTTGATTTTGAGACTTGGTTTCCGATCGATAACTCAAAAAGTATTCATGCAATGGCAAGTATTCTCTGCATGGGAGTTCATATACCACCAAGGAAGAACCCTATTGATTTTGGGATCACTCCGTCGAACGACCTTTGACCTAGAGCTCGGAAGAATTTTTGCTGATTCATCCTTGAGGCTTTCTTGCATATCTCGGAAACGGTGTGTCGTAGAGCGAAACGGAGCTCAATTTCGGCCTCCTGGCACTAGACAAACTAGTCTAGGGGGTATCTTGGGTCGAAACGACCCCTGGTGTCGATTTTTTTTTTCGCCGACTCGGCACTTCCTGTTTGGCCGTGTCTCGGAAACGGTATGTCGTAGAGCGAAACGGAGCTCAATTTCGGCCTCCTGGCACTAGACAAACCAGTCTAGTGTGTATCTTGGGTCAAAACGACCCCTGGTGTCGATTTTTTTTTTCGCCGACTCGGCACTTCCTGTTTGGCCGTATCTCGGAAACGGTATGTCGTAGAGCGAAACGGAGCTCAATTTCGGCCTCCTGGCACTAGACAAACTAGTCTAGTGTGTATCTTGGGTCGAAAGGACCCCTGGTGTCGATTTTTTTTTTCGCCGACTCGGCACTTCCTGTTTGGCCGTATCTCGGAAACGGTATGTCGTAGAGCGAAACGGAGCTCAATTTCGGCCTCCTGGCACTAGACAAACTTGTCTAGTGTGTATCTTCGGTCGAGACGACCCCTGGTGTCGATTTTTTTTTCGCCGACTCGGCACTTCCTGTTTGGCCGTATCTCGGAAACGGTATGTCGTAGAGCGAAACGGAGCTCAATTTCGGCCTCCTGGCACTAGACAAACTAGTCTAGTGTTTATCTTCGGTCGAGACGTCCCCTGGTGTGAAATTTTTTTTTCGCCGACTCGGCACTTCCTGTTTGGCCGTATCTCGGAAACGGTGCGTCGTAGAGCGAAACGGAGCTCAATTTCGGCCTTTTGGCACTAGACAAACTAGTCTAGTGTGTATCTTGGGTCGAAACGACCCCTGGTGTCAATTTTTTTTTTCGCCGACTCGGCACTTCCTGTTTGGCCGTATCTCGGAAACGGTGCGTCGTAGAGCGAAACGGAGCTCAATTTCTGCCTTCTGGCACCAGACAAACTAGTCTAGGGGGTATCTTGGGTCGAAACGACCCCTGGTGTCGATTTTTTTTTTCGCCGACTCGGCACTTCCTGTTTGGCCGTATCTCGGAAACGGTGCGTTGTAGAGCGAAACGGATCTCAATTTCGGCCTCCTGGCACTAGACAAACTAGTCTAGTGTGTATCTTCGGTCGAGACGACCCCTGGTGTCAAATTTTTTTTTCGCCGACTCGGCACTTCCTGTTTGGCCGTATCTCGGAAACGGTGTGTCGTAGAGTGAAACGGAGCTCAATTTCGGCCTTTTGGCACTAGACAAACTAGTCTCCTGGTGTCGAATTTTTTTTTCGCCGACTCGGCACTTCCTGTTTGCCATATCTCAGAAACGGTACGTCGTAGAGCGAAACGGAGCTCAATTTCGGCCTTCTGGCACTAGACAAACTAGTCTAGGGGGTATCTTGGGTCGAAACGACCCCTGGTGTCGATTTTTTTTTTCGTCGACTCGGCACTTCCTGTTTGGCCGTATCTCGGAAACGGTGCGTCGTAGAGCGAAACGGAGCTCAATTTCGGTCTCCGGGCACTAGACAAACTAATCTAGTGTGTATCTTCGGTCGAGACGACCCCTGGTGTCGAATTTTTTTTTCGCCGACTCGGCACTTCCTGTTTGGCCGTATCTCGGAAACGGTGCATCGTAGAGCGAAACGGAGCTCAATTTCGGCCTTTTGGCACTAGACAAACTAGTCTAGTGTGTATCTTGGGTCGAGACGACCCCTGGTGTCGAATTTTTTTTTCGCCGACTCGGCACTTCCTGTTTGGCCGTATCTCGGAAATGGTGCGACGTAGAGCGAAACGGAGCTCAATTCCGGCCTCCTGGCACTAGACTAACTAGTCTAGAGGGTATCTTGCGTCGAGACGACTTCTGGTGTCGAATTTTTATTTGCCGACTCAGCACTTCCTGTTTGCCATATATCAGAAACGGTCCGTCGTAGAGCGAAACGCAAAAATGCCTAAGGACGGGGTATGTCACTTAAACTTTGACCACGGACAGATTCAGAGTCATTATGGTTCTACGCGGTCTCTTAGGTAAATGTTAGGTAGGAATAGAACTCACACGAAATACCCCAAGGCATCTTCAGGCCTTGACGTCTAGTTTGTATTAAAGCCCGCGACCATGTTATCTATCATCTGGCAATATGATTCATGCTGTCGTTGATAAGATGTGTTTCATGCAGCAACAGATAATGTCATAAAATGTTTAATTTTCTCGAATTCCTGCCCATGTGCTACATCAGTAATCATTCAATAGTCATAATATCAAAAAAAAAATACTACTATTTTCAAGGGTCAGTATATTCGTGATACCTTATTTTGTAGGAGATATTATCATTTACTCCGCTACAAATGTACACAATTATGAAGTATGCCATGTAGTTATTTATACTGTTGGAAATACAATTTCCATCATGTTATCAAGTACAAATATATTACCAGCATTGAAATTGTTTTTTTTTGCATACAAATGGAGTTTTTGTCGAGTCTGATTTTATCATGCTATGGCCACAAATAATACGTATATAAATAAGGAAAGAGTTACAATTAGCCTATACGGATAGCATTTTAAAACAACGTTGCCATTACAAAACGAGTTGGAAATTGTTTGGGACACTTTGCTCTAGAATATGACGAAGATTGAAATGATTTATATTTGATATCAGAATAATCAGATTTATATATGTTTTTTTTTCAACTTTTGAAATACGACCTATTCGATTGTGTTAATGTTTGGATGTATCGCTAGCCACATACAAGGATTATGAAGAACTTTCATTAGTTTTTTCTCTCATAAATTTCGCTGCACACCATGGTCACTCACATCTGCATAGTTTGAAAGTTATTTCCATTATTGAAATTTACCATATATTAATGCACAAATTGCATACATCGTTTCATTCGCTTGACAGATAGGCCTGCTAATAAAAATAAAATGTGGTATTTTCATTCAATCTACATGTACCTGTAATATTTACTTAGTATAACTCTTTACTGAACTACATTGCCGTCGAATCGTTTCTGTCCCTGATCAGTCTCAATGGTTCGACCCAACTTCAAATTGTTTTTTCTATTTCTCATCAAGACAATATAATATTTCTTTCTATATATATTTCGTATGTATGGCAAATGCAAGCATTAGAAGCACATATCAGAGTCGAACAAACACATTCAGCCAGTAAATTTTATTCAATTCACTCTCCATAAATGATATTTAGTCCCTTTCCATGTAGCATTAACAAAATAACTACGACTATTCACTCAGATCTGTTCCCAACGTTTTCTTCCTTTATCTTTTCATAGACAAAAGTACCAGCTAAGATATATTTACGCCTAATATACTTAACATTACACATGATTTTACACAAATAGAAAAGAAATATAAAATGGAAATCTACACCGCAATCACTCGAACACAAGGCGCACCATAACACAATTCCTGACTGCAATCAATGTTGACAGCAAACAGTGGACATCCGTTTTAATTGATAATCAGTTCTTGACGCGTTTGTACCAGTAGATATCCGCGGTGTGTTCAGAGTGAGCGGTGAGGTACGAGGTGGTGGATTATCGCATGCCGGCGTCCTTGAGGGCCTGGACGATATTGGCGCCGACGGCTTTCCATCCAGCGGCATCACAGGCTCCCCCAAGCTTCTCTTGCAGGAAGGGAACCAGGGCATCAAACAGGTTCTAGTAACACAAATAAAACACCATTAAATACTAGTTAATACTTATTCTGGAGTTTTCACGGCAATGCAAACGTGCCAACGTATGAAAAAGTCTTACCCCGTTCCCCAGAAGCACTATATGGCTCGTTTCAACGTCTAAAGAATTCCAGGATATGGGACATATTTAACTCTGGGTCTATCACTAGGTAAGGTTTGAGTAGGGGGAGCAAAAACTGACCTTGAACTGCTGAAGGCCCAGCTCTTTGTGCTGGGACATCTTAACGAGCTTGTCAGCTTCCCCGGCGATGGCACCCGCGCTGGAAGTTTTCTCGGCAATTCGAAGCAGCTCCGTCACGACCTTCTCCACGTGTCCCGGGAACTTGGGAACGCTCGGCAGGGAGTCGGGGGCCTTTCCTTTATAGTCAGGGAAATACTGCAAGTCTCCTGGAAACTTCTTGAAGAATCTGTGTTAATGAACGGTCGAGGTCTTCATAAACGCTATTTCAAACTAATGTGTTAACTGGTGTTATTTTATCCACGTCCAGGTGAGTTTCATGATCACTGGAAAGGTTCTCTATGTAAGCCTGCCCAATTAATACATGACGTTACTTACGCGATGAAAAACTGCTGGGACAGGTTGCTGATATCCCCTCGGACGGTAGCGATGTTTTCGTTCACACCCATGATTCTGCAGTAATTTATTGAATTTTTGAAATAGCATATACAAGTTGAGATATATTGTGAACTCATTGATCGGATACAAAAAAAAGAAAACACCTTGGCATAATCAATTCGGTTTGGGAATCATTGAATTACTATGCATTTTGTATCGCATACATGTATTCATCACAGAGGAAAACGTTAACAAATACAGTCTTGAACTTTCAGGATCAACAGTTCAAAAGCGGTTCAACCATTTGTCAGTACTTTCGTTATCACAAATATATTTGAACATTCCACCAGTAGTTTTAGGGACATGATAACAATGTGCCATAATTTAGGATATAATCCCACGTGAAATTTGTTCCAACGATAAGAAACGTTTATCATATTTCTAAATAGACGCGATAATTCTACTCTTTTTTGTGTTGAACGGAAACTTAAAAAATATAGAACTAGAATCCGGACATAAAATGTGAAGAAAGGTTGAGGATAGTGAAGCTGGTGTGCCTGACTCGACTTACAACAGAAACACGAAAGAACTGCCTTCTCCCTATGCCCAAGAGAGTGGGTGGATATTTGTAATCTCTGGCAAAGATCCGACAAAAATGGTATGTTCTAGTTTTTTCATCTGTTTGAAGACATAAACAGTTGGGGTTCCTGACGTACAGTGTTATGAATGGGAGCTCTATGATAAAACTGAAAACTTTATCCACTTCCACGCAAAACATTATATGTATTTTTTGTCATGTATATTCTCCGTCTATCTCCGTTTAAACAGCAAAAGTCACGATTTCTGTCTGTCTACTGGGCGGAAACATATTTGCACCCGATAAAATTTAAACGTTAGAATAATTTCAGTCCGGTGGCAGATGGTCAAAACAATCGAGAAACAATCCACTGCACGCTCGATGGCTGAATGCACATTACGTTGCAAGAGTACGTCATTTTTAGAAAACAAGTTTGCGATCTTTATATCTTCTATGGTACCTTTAAATCGGAGCCGCTGGGATATTTGTTTCAAGTTTATTGTGCCCATTAGAGTAAGACATGTATGTTTATTGTACCTATTTGGAAACTCAATTATATACAAATATATACAATTATATACGTGTATAAATCAATGCAATGGGGGGGGGGGGGGGAACAGGCTTATGGAAAGTTTTGTTGAAAAAGGAACGTTTTCTAACTCTTACATGTTTTGGGTTTCGTGTCTTCCCATAGCCTCATTAATACTGACCTTTTGAGTGATTGAAGAAGCCACTTCCACAGATTCATAGCCTTCCTAATTCATTTGGAACTAAGGCTAATATTATTTAAGTAAAAGTATTGTTTATCTCAAACTGATGTGCCGATATATCAATTCTTATTCAATAGCAGATATTAATAAATTATTTTCATTTGAATATATACATATCCTGCAAACGATTGAGTCTCCATGAAATTGATTATGAGAATACTTTCAGAATAATAAATTATTGATGAGGTCCACAAAAAGGCAGTATATGCGAAATTGAATCCAGTAAAACTAGGCAATTCTAATAAACCACATAATTAAATAGAGTTGTCAGTACTGACTTATTCTCAAAACGGCGACAAAAGGTTTCAACTCATTTTCGATTGTAATATTTACTCATAGTATTCACTCATATTTACTCTAGTACCAGTGAAACCAACCAGATTGAATGGACATACAAGCTTAGCATTGCATGTATCTGTAATCGTTGAGCAACCTTTATGTGATTTTCATTGAAAATTCGCTTAAAGTTTATGAACGAACTAATTTATCGTACTATCAGTAATGATTATTGAATGATTGAAGAGTTTATATATAAAAAGATGAAACTGCATATTTCACAACTTGTCAATATATGTTTTCTTCCAAATTAATGGACTCGTATATGAAATTATTGATCCGTACAAGGGCGCAAACCCGGCGCAAACTGTTGCTAACCGAATAGATTTAAATGCAATAATCAAAGCAAATTATTGATATATCCAGTTTGTGCAGCTTTTGTCACGCCGTGCAGTATACTATTTAGCGAAATCTTCATTAAAAAACACACACACAAATGGCTATTCAATTCTGTGCATTCACTTTTGCCAGCCTATTTTGAAGAAAAATTGTCAAAAGACTTGATTTTCAACTGACCTTGAGCAAGGATTCCTCCAAGAAAGATTTTGAAGCGAAGAGAAACTGTGAGGTTTGAGCTGAGACTTGCTTTCCTGCAGAGCCAGAAGCCGCATGACGAATTGTCCCGTGGGGTCGGGATTTTATAGTCTGGGGTGAGGGACCTGACCTCCGGGGCTAGTCACGTAGGCAACACGCTACCCTCGTACCTCCGCTTCCGTAGCCCCCCCCCCCCCCCTCCCCCCGCTTCAATCCGAGTCCCACGCCCCCCCCCCCCTTCCCTCAACAGACATTTCCCCGGGGCCCCCTGAATTCTCACGTTTCCCTTGCAAATGAGACTCTATTGCAAGAATGAACGTATATATAATATATTTTTCATTTCAATTCTGCGGCTGGAACTCACGTACTCCCGTCGCTATGCGATGGGTCGGTAAGGTGCGTGAGCGGGCGGGCGGACGACAAGAGGCCCCGGACCATTGATACTGGGCCGTAGGTGGAGTCGGGGGGAGGGTGTGTGGGTAAAGGGCGGACACCCTGGTAACTTTCCACGTTTTCCGGAGGCCGCTGCACTCGGAGTGAAAGTTTTATTCGGCGGGGCCGGAAAGAATTGCTGTGAGTACCATGACATTTGTTCCATATAGTTATACATACACAAAATTTATTATGGAGCAACTGACGAAACATAGCATAATTTCATCTTTTTGTCTTTTAGCTACACAATACTCACCACGATCAATTCAGAATATTTGCAAGTACGTTGTAACAAAATCAGCACATATATTATATATATCTTTTTACGAAAAAATTATATTATTATTCAGGAGCCAGACCCTTGGCCTTGACCACCTCGCTTCGCGACATTTCTTATCTTGGCCCTCCTTCAGAACCCTGGATCCGCCCCCAGAGAAAGCATTCATAAGCTCTCCGTGACCATGGTAATTGGACCAAAGACAGCCCTAAAACACTCCATTGGGAATGCATAAGCCTTCAGCTTCTGGGGCCCTTCAGCGTGCCCGAGACCTTCGGCCGATAGGGGCTTGCTTCAGCTCGCTTAGCAAAATTTCACAACTGGGCCTTCCCTCAAAATTCTAGATCTGCCTCGAATCAGCCATGCAAAAACTCTCTAGAGGAATGGAAAAAGGGCCACAGAGAACCTCTAAAACACACCACTGGGCATGCATATCCCTTCGCAACCTCGCTTCGCGACATTTAACATCTTGACCCTCCTTCAGAACCCTGGAACTGTCCCAGATCAGACATTCATAAAATTCTCTAAGGCCATGGAAATTGGAGCTTCTGGAGCCGACAGGGGCTCGCTTCGCCGCTATATCTATCAAAGGGTTTGGACCCCAACTCATAAACCCTATACCCGTCCCTGATTATATTATACCCGTCACTATATTATATTATATTATATTATATTATATTATATTACATTTTATTATATTATATCATATTTTATTATATATTATGTTGTGCGGTGCTATATTATATTATATTATAATATATTATATTATATTATATTATATTATATTATATTATATTATATTATATTATATTATATTATATTATATTATATTATATTATATTATATTATATTATATTATATTTGACATAATGTGGCTCCCGTTGCAAAATTTTGATGGAATTATAATTAGTAGTAGATTTCAAGTAAAAATGCCCTAATTTATTACTTTGTGGCGTAAGTTTTGTCTTCTAAGTGACAAAAATATTACCAGTAGAGCAAAGACCACATCGGAACTCACAATAACAGAATAGTTTTCTAAATAAACGTCCCGAAACCAGAACGCGATTTTTTTCTCATCCAAGTGGCTAAACTTTTTCTCTCGGGTGTAGAAATAATATAAGATGGGCAGTATGCATACGATATATGCCAGCAGACTAATGAGTTCATTGTGATGTATATGGGAGGCTTAGCAAAAGGAAATCAGCAGATAAACAGCTTTTCATCATTATGATCTATGAGATGTTCTGGGGTGAATACGAAGGTTCTTGTGGACAAAAAGAAGGGAAAAAGTCGCTGAACGAAAACAGTAAATGCGGTGTATCATTCATTGTGCCTTAGAAACAGCTGCTTACTTTACATTATCGTCGCAGACAATTGCATCTCAACACAATATATGCAATTTTGCGATTTTAAAAATCGTGTATGGTTCCTACAAGTTTGTGAGCCGTACGGAACCCACAAGCATATCACGAGCTGAGAGATGATTTTATTCTGTAACCTTTCCCATGTGAGATACCGACCAACCAGCACCTATTGCAGATTATGCCTACCCACTGTACCCAAATTATGTGTTCCATTTATGTCTACCGCATTTTTCAAGATGCGAGAAAGTAGATAAAATGATTCTGGACACATATAAAATCTGTAAAAATAACGCATGTATGATATATCCGACATAACAAAAGCAAGGGATTTGATACGCTGTCAGTGCGTTCAACATTCGAAATGATACATGTATACATACATAACCGTATTGTATACATGTATAATCCAACCAATTTCTGCTGAATTTCAGACTTCTGAAAAAATCACAGGTCTGTGTATGGCGGCCACTTTGAATGTTCGTCCCAAATCGAACTTAACCATCAATGAGCTTGAACGGTCAAAACAGCTATTTTTGTCGAAAAAAAAAATTTTTGGACTTCGGCGGCAATTTTCTCCAAATATATTCAGTAACTCTTTTTCTAGTTCATGCAAAGGATTCTTCATATGTACCCCTGTGGTGTATTAGTTCTATTACCTTGGCGTGGCGGCCAATTTGATTTTTCGATGGGTCTGACAAAAAAAATTTTTTTTTCCCAAATCGAGTCACTATTCGTTTTGAGCCATTTGGGGGAAAAAAAAATTTCGCCATAGAAATTTTTTCCATTTAAAATATTTCATCCACCTTTTCCTTCATAATGGAAGTTGTGTGGAGTAAACTTCTAGAATACTTCATGATAGAGCTTAAATATCGACACATTCAAATGGGATATCATGCATGACGGTTTCAGTGCTGACCTTGAATTTGGCTTTCAATGACCTTGAAAGGTGGAAATAGCAATTTTGATGGGGGGGGGGGGGGGGGACATTTGTGGCTTAACACTATACATTTCTTCGGTAACCATTCTTAACCGTTTGGATAATTTTTAGCATGAATGACCTTTGATGTGCAAGAAAACCACACTAAATCTCTCGATATTGCTATTGGGCATTATTGTATAGTATTAAATATTAAATTACACATATTAT
Organism: Terebella lapidaria; assembly: GCA_949152475.1. Lineage (NCBI taxonomy): Eukaryota > Metazoa > Annelida > Polychaeta > Terebellida > Terebellidae > Terebella > Terebella lapidaria. Next base: position 6,648,781 of record OX424567.1, read on the forward strand.
GGAGGTTTTTTTTTCAAATTCTTGCAGAGTGGTATTCATTCAGCCGATTGATATTGTATGGCATGAGAGAATATTACAATATTCGACAAACTCGGGAATAGTCAGAACGCAAAATTATATATTGAAACTAATAATTATAGTGCACGCGATATATGTCCCATTTAGTTCTTCAAAAGCAGAATTATCAACAACAACAACAACAACAACAACAACGAAATGCACGTACATGCACGTACAGACACATATACAACATATTAAACTTGTATAATCAGAAATACATAAGACCCATTGGTCTTATGTATTTCTGATATAATTTAAACCATAGGAATGTAAGCTTTGGTGTACATGATGTAATATGTAATTGCAATCATATGTACACGAGGTTTCGTAACTGTTCATGTGATAGGTATCTGGGTTTAGACGGGTGAACGTGCTTATTTTTTTCAATTCTAAATTTATATGTTGTTGCTGAGTTACCAACGACGAGAGATCTTATCAAAGACGCGAGGCACATCCGCCAATACAGACTACACCCTAGTATAAAACATAAAATTATTTATCAAGTAGCGTTTGGGAATATCAGAGTTTTCTCACAGTAGTTTACATAACCGCAGATTGCTTCAGGCGTGATCCGGTGATATTCATATTGGCTAGGAGAGATCTACATGATATCAAATTCATAGTATACCACATCCACATTTCTCAGAGAAAAATTGCGATATCTCTGGAAAATTTGTGGTCCATGATAATGATAATAGAATGTGTGGTGAATGTTTGTTTCTTTGTAAAAGTTTCATCAGTTTTGTTTCCAGCTATTTGGCATTAATATCGCACAGGAGCTCGTCAATAGACATTCACGTCCAAATATTGAGATCTGCACATATTTATTTCAGCTGGACACTCGACATAATAACTCCGCATTCCAACTTAGTCAATCAACATTATTTCTCCCAAATAATGGGATTAGTTGATAATAGTAACTATAGATAACAAATATATATATGTAATCTTGTGATACAAGGGTAGAGGGTTAGCTGGCTCTGTCGCATTTTATGATATCGCTGAATCACTTTGCGTAAGGGAAAATTTTTCACTGGAAAGTGACAGTGATACACCGAAACATTCAAAATGTGTATAGAGTTGAAAAACAAAACATTAGCCCGGTCTCAAAAGATTACCGGAGAAATACACAGCGTTGAACTAAACAGTCATAACATTGGACCAAGGGTTATGTAGCTCACCGGCAGGTTTTTTCATGCCCTCGTCAATCATAGTTCTGAACAAGCATCAATACTAGTATTTAATCATCAATTGTCGACAATAGATACTTGCAGTTGTACCATACATGACATAAAATCATGACTACAAGTATATCATCCGTATATAGCAAAAATATAGTATAGTCCCCAAATACCCTTCACACATTTTGTAATGGCCTAGCTTCGAGTCTTGGTGGGTTCTTGTTGGGTCTTGTTGGGTCAAGTTCACGGTCACCGAAAGATGCACCATTATAAAAATTAGCCCAAGGGCTAAGATAGGTTACCGGACAATATTGGTTTTAAGCATTGTAGGTGACATATGATTTTGAGATTTACCAGTCAAGGTCATCTTTGTGAATTTCAATGTCTCCATTACGTATGCTGCATATGACTTCATATGTTCATAATACAAACATATAAGCTTTATCAACAAGTATTTCGTGTATAGAGGCTAATTTCAGATTTTGAGATTTGCCCTTCAAGGTCTTTAAGGTCAAGTTCAAGGTCACCAAAAAATGTGCCATTTATACATGACTTTTTTATAGGCTTATACACAATCCTAACCTGTATGTGCAGAAGTTTATGCTTCAGAGACCACTTTCAAGATTTCAAGCCAGACATTTAGCACTCAAGGTCATCCAGGTCAAAATCAAGGTCATCATTAGTTGTTCCATATATGACTTCCTATATGTTCATAATGCAAACTGAAGCTCTATCTACATGCATTTCATCTGTAGAGGCAAATTTGGGCATTTTTTTTACCCCAAAATGACTGTTTTGACCTTTCAAGGTCATCAAAGGTCAAATTCAAGGTCACCTCCCGAATCGCCATATATGACTTCCTATTTGAAAGTGCCAATATCTAAGCTCTATCTTCAAGCGTACTATGAGTAGAGTCCTGGCAGCTCCCATTATGAAGGAAAGAAGTGCCGAAAATTTTCCAAGTCCAATATATTTTTCAAAGGGTGAAAAAAATTTTTGCCTAGAAATGACCCAAAATGTAAATTCAAAATGGCCGGTACACGGAAACCGGCGATTCAAGGGCAACAAAACTTATAAACATCATAAAGGTACATAAGGGGAATCTTTTGAAACAATAATATCAAAACTGATCAGACAGTTTTCGAGAAAAGACAGACCAGGTGCAAACTTGAGCATTTTTCGTCCCAAAAATGCCTGTTTTGACCTTTCAAGGTAATCAAAGGTCAAATTCAAGGTCACCACACAAGTCGCCATATATGACTTCCCATTTGAAAGTGCCAATATCTAAGCTCTATCTTCAAGCGTTCTATGAGTACAGTCCGGGCAGCTCCCATTATGAAGGGAAAAAGTAGAAAAAATTTTTTTGCCTAGAAATGACCCAAAATGGATAGTAATGCGATTTGGGGCAAAATTTTTTTTTCTCCGACCCGTCAAAAATTCAAAATGGCCGCCACACGGAGACCAGCGATTCCAGGGCAACAAAACTTATACACATCATAAAGGTACATAAGGGGAATCTTTTGATACAAAAATCTCACAACTGATCACAGTTTTTGAGAAAATGGCCACCAAAGTCCAAAATTGGCCATTTTTCGTCAAAAATGGCTGCCATTTTGAGAAAAGTGCGAGAATCAAGAAAAAATAACCCCCTCTTGAAATATTTTTAGGCAGCTTTGTGCAAAATTTCAGGAAAATCCGCCAGTAATCTTTAAAGATAAAAATAGAGCCGTAGGGCTCTGCGCTTACCGGACCCTAGATATATGTTTCAGTTATATGTAAGCTGAAAGTGATGTCATGAAGTCATGAGAATTATTGCACATCATTCATGCCTAAAACTTGCTCTACGTAAGTCGATCGTGTTAGAGCCTAATATACAATGATATGAAACTAGAATGGAACTGACTAGTACTGTCAAAGATATTCTTTGCTTTTGTATCGGTTTCAGTTTATTGAGGTCAAAGGTCAAATTTAAGCTCACAAGAATACTCGGCATATATAATTTCCTATATATCCTCAATTGAAGCCTAAGCTGTAAAGTTGATAATAAGCAAGATATTAGCGATTTTGTGCTCTGACCTTGAAAACGAGGTCAAGTGTCAGGTTCAAGGTCATCGAAATGTTCGGCATACACCATTTCCTATATGTTCACAATTGATTCCCAAGCTGTAAAGTCGATAATAAGCGAGACATTAGTCATGTTGTCCTGTGACCTTGAAAATTAGGTCAAAGGTCAAATTCAAGGTCACGATAATATTCAGAATATATCATTTCCTATATGCTGACAATTGATTCCTAAGCTGTAAAGTGGATTATAAGCGAGATATTAGCCATTTTGTGCTGTGATCTTGAAAATTAGGTCTAAGGTCAAATTCAAGGTCACGAGAATAATCGGCGTATATAATTTCCTATATGTGCACAATTGATTCCTAATGTCTAATCCCAATATTAAGTGAGATATTAGAAGAAATTTGTCCCCATTATAAAGCATAGGCTAATTTAACATGGGAAAGTCCTATCTGAGACCGGTCGAAAAAATCAAAATGGCTGCCACACGCAGACTGACGATTCAAGGGCAACTAAACTTATACACAGCACAAAGATGTATCAGGGGAATCTTTTGAAACAAAAATCTCAAAACTGATCAGACAGTTTTTGAGAAAATGGCCACCAAAGTCCAAAATTGGCCCCTTTTCCGACAAAAATGGTCGCCATTTTGGGAAAAAACGATTCAATCGACGAAAAAAAAAATGGTCCGGAGATATGGGCCCATAGAACATATTTTGTGAATTACAGCAATATTCATCGAACAGATTTTTCCCAGCGTTTGACAACGCTGACACCGACACCGACGCCGACGGACGGACGCAACCTGACGGCAATAGCTTATCGGACCATAGGTCCGGTAACCTAATATACTTCATCCTGGACCATTCCTGTACTACAACTCCTAACCCAGAGCGTGTTGACGTCGAGATCCACCTCATCCCTGATGCCAAGGCCGATGGACGTAAGGAGCGACGATCGTTCTAGAATACCTTTGGCCAGCTACTTGCTGTTTAACTCCCAAGCTACTCAGGAGATGTTCCCGACAGGCGGGGAGAGAAGTCGTGGCACACATGGATAACCAGTCCAGAACAGACTTGAGGCGTCCAAACGAGACCAAGGCGTCTTAATTGCAGATACTCAGACAGCTCCTCCCACAACACGAAAACCAACTTGGGCTTCTATTCTTCCAACTGATACTCCTCGTCCCTAGAAGATCCCTATCCGTAAAAAGATTGATACCCTCCTGGACGATTGCGGACATTTCCATACCCAACAACCATTAGACTGGAGGAACCGGAAGATGTTGAATCTTCCACAAACTAAGCTGGGACGACAGACTGGGGCACTGGACTGGGTGAAAAGCAACACCACCATCAAAGAGCGAGTTGTGGAACCACATTTAATAGCCTGACCGCAGCGACCAGGGATTTGATTTGTGTTGAATAGCAAATGCAGGAATAATCAGCATAGACCAGCAATATGGTGCCTGTACTCAGGCTTTTTGGTGTAATATATGCTGAACACTATGGTAGACTGTATTCACACAAAATTTGAGAGCATAAAAATTATTTGACACCGGTGGGAATGTGAATTTATTGGACGAATTTCATCACAAATGTACACTGACAACTATTACTAAAGCAACAGTCACACAATTTGAATTCTACTTTCGGAAAAAAAATCTGGTGGCTTGCCATTTATTACTACTTTACAAATTTAGCAAAATATCATACAGCCCCATTCATCGAAGAGCACAGGTATGATATAATTTGTGAAAAAATTACCAAACAGATTTGAGTGAACACTGAACCAATAACTACTAGTTTTTGTTGTGCGTACTGCAGACACCATGACAATACCGAATAGATTATACACAACTATATGTAATTCTACATCATGTGTGTTATGTAACACTACGTTGAATGGAATTTTTAAACAACACTAATAGAACTGTACTCGATTAGGTATTCAAATAAACAACAGCATGTTTTACTAATACAATCACTGCAGGTTTAAATGCAGGAAACATCCATGGGAAATGTATACAGTAGACCTATCATAAACTAGACAACACAACACATATTTGAGTAGATATCTCTAAATTTTGCTTTTGAGCTGCTCTCAATTTCTTTGTACAACAACTACAACAGAATATTATATGCAAATATCGCATTCAGGTGAAAGCTCAGAATAGTGACAATATTGCACACGAAGCAGATAGAAGCAAAATTGAAGAGATCAAAACTCTGAACATAAGAGTTAAGACATATTGTGGAACTCATAAATTGCAAAAAGGTACACGGAATTCATACATGATGTCAAAAACAAATTTTCAGTAGTTTTCCTAAGTAAAAGTCCAAGTTTTCCATAAATTTCCGACATGCAGATCTCTTAACTCCTGGAACCAAAACATGTGATTAGGCAATGATTTTTCAATGACCTCTTATTCACCAGCAACCTGACATGAATCATGAATTTTTAATTTATTTCTTTCAATCATTTATTGGACAAATTCAGTGAATATGATATTTTGTTCATATTCAACAAACTTTTGGTTTTCAAAAACTGTTGGAATTCCAGGGGAGAGAAACCGGATACGTACATCACAAAACCATAATGCATAGTAAATAAATATCAACAATGCGCTAGAAAAAAGTTTAAAGCACCAAATAATTTTCGAAAAAGCTCGGAATCCTTGCTGAATCCCCACCATCACTGATGATTTCAGTATCTGCAGTTGCCAATACTAATATTTGTTATTGTTGCAAATTGTGAGTGATACTTATTAATGAATAGTACAATGTATTACTAATGACACAAAAATTATAGGGCGTGTAAGTCACGTGATGTCATGGTGTAATTTCCGGTGGCAAACAAACATACACCTTTTGTTTATTATGAGTAGAACTCCATTCAAAACTCAAATCACTCAGGTAACACAAAAGGTGTATGTTTGTTTGCCACCAGAATCACACCTTAACGGCACGTGACATACAGGCCCTATTGTCACAAAAAATTATTAAAATCTCTGAACGCAAATCCTTGGTTTCTGCTGAACTTGATATTTTCGGGTGATACAACACCATGTTGGTAGTTTTTTAAGAAACTTTGGAAGAAATCGAGTACATGATGTTGACAAGTCTTTCTACATTTTGTTGCACACTCACCAGAATTTTAATCCTTGGAAATATTTTGTACATCATTATATACTCACAGATGCTCTAAATTCATGTTTACAATACGTATGATACAGACTTACACATAAGACATTGCTTTCAGTGAACAACAGCAAGGTCAAATACAAGTATACAAAATTTCACATAATTAGATCTTTTAAAACATAATTATATTCCAATTAAATGAAACAGTGACAAATTTGCCACATGAATCCGATATACCAATCTGAGAACATTCCCTACTGTAAACAGTCATCCCCAAAGTAATAAAACTAATTTTTGCTGCCTTGTTTATATCCTTCCAGAACAGGCAGTGAATAACTAAATGGAATAACAGTTGAGGTCGGTAAAATACTGCAAAATGAAAAAAAATGTATATACCTGGTATGTTCTTTTTGTGAATTCAAAAATCCTACACATGTATATAAAGTATAAAATAAAATTATGATTACAAAACTACGTAAGTTCTCAAAACAGTAAATTGAAATTCATTGTACAATGTATATTTAATAGGATAATATAAAGTTCATCCATCATAAAATCAATGAATTGAAGTCCCTAAATGAATAGTGAATGAAATGATACAAATGCCGCATGATTTGAGAAAAATTTCCTAACAAAATAGGGATACACATCTCAACAAACAATTCTCACAAACAACAACTTCTATGGTGTTATGTCTGTAAATTATTTCTATAAAATCTGATTTAGTTCAGAATATCAATATTCCATGTTTTTCAGCCAGATATTTCAAAAATTTCGCACAAGTCACAATAATTATGGTCTCCACATTTCAAAATAAACCCAACTTCAAAAGCTTAACAAACAAACGATAACAATCTGTAAGAGGGCACCCCACAATAGTGTATGGGAGTGACCCCCTGGGCTCTCTGAACAGGGAGACCTAATATCTCCAGTCACACTCCTCTGTGGGGGGGTCACATCCGCAGGGCATGTCACACCTTCAGCCTGTAAATATAAAACACAACATACCAGAATACATTACTGTATTTAATTTACTTTGGATGAATTGCGAAAACATGTACAGTCTATAATAAATCAGATGTACGATAGCTACAGTTTGAGATTAGAAGAAGTCAATTCCACATGCAATATAACAGTTACAGTTTGAGATTAATTTAGTTTATATCAAATAAATTTGTTACCACTTAATGGGCACTAATTACTTCAATCCCATGCCTGCACATACAAATATGAAAACTATCCTCATTCAGAGATCACAACAGTACCACATGGTTGCTTCAACTATAATATATATAATTTTCTATTCAAACTTCATTTGTTCCTCAACAATTTATGAACAAGCGCTTATGTTCATATTACAACCTCGTTTTGACTTGAATCTCAGTGTAAGGCAGTTATTCTTGTTGAATGACACACGAGAACCTGGCAAAAACCACATGCCATTTTTGCCATAAATCCTCACTAAACATACCTCACAGACTTCCTGACAGGACGGACAGGCAATGTTCCCTAGGTGGAGCCACATGCCCGAGATGACCTTGAGATCAATGATGTGACCTTCATGGTAGCACTGGTACTCCTCCCCGTCCACGATCAGCACCAAACCGACAGAGTCCCGACAGGCATACTGAAATGAGGATCTTGTACATTGTAACGTATTTTTCGAGAAAAAAATGTGCAGGGCGCATTGGGTCATGCTCCATCTATTCGTTTTAATAGTAGAACTTTCAACTTTCCTTTTTTAAAAACGAGTCTATTGTTCATTGCCAATACAGCTCGTCATGTTAGTATGAACAACATCATAACCAGAAATTTTATGAGTCTCTCTGTGACAAGTTCTATGGAACAATATGACACAAAAAGAAATACCATGGCCCTATAAATCTATAAAAGACTTAAGTCTAAAAACACTTTTTTGTATTTCCCAAAGATCAATTTACATGTAAATAAACCTGTAAGATAGGACTCCCTGTTAGATAAGACCTCAATTTATCTGCAAAAGGTGAAGTCTTATATTACAAGGACCACTGTAGATCAACACTGGGCGAACTGACACGTGACACCCAATTCAGTACCAACTAGTCCATCACCATGTAAACACCTCCTCCACCCCGTACACCCCCTGCTACCTTGTAGCAGCCACTCCCCCAGTGGCTGAGTTCCTTGTCTGTCTCACACTGCCGCAGCGTCCATGGATCCACATGATCAAAACACTTACCTTGTAGCAGCCACTCCCCCAGTGGCTGAGTTCCTTGTCTGTCTCACACTGCCGCAGCGTCCATGGATCCACATGATCAAAACACTTACCTTGTAGCAGCCACTCCCCCAGTGGCTGAGTTCCTTGTCTGTCTCACACTGCCGCAGCGTCCATGGATCCACATGATCAAAACACTTACCTTGTAGCAGCCACTCCCCCAGTGGCTGAGTTCCTTGTCTGTCTCACACTGCCGCAGCGTCCATGGATCCACATGATCAAAACACTTACCTTGTAGCAGCCACTCCCCCAGTGGCTGAGTTCCTTGTCTGTCTCACACTGCCGCAGCGTCCATGGATCCACATGATCAAAACACTTACCTTGTAGCAGCCACTCCCCCAGTGGCTGAGTTCCTTGTCTGTCTCACACTGCCGCAGCGTCCATGGATCCACATGATCAAAACACTTACCTTGTAGCAGCCACTCCCCCAGTGGCTGAGTTCCTTGTCTGTCTCACACTGCCGCAGCGTCCATGGATCCACATGATCAAAACACTTACCTTGTAGCAGCCACTCCCCCAGTGGCTGAGTTCCTTGTCTGTCTCACACTGCCGCAGCGTCCATGGATCCACATGGTCAAAACACTTGGTAGACTCCCCAAAAGTCTCCAACATGTAGTTCACATCGGTGCCTGGCCAGCAAAATTTTGAAACATTTTAAAAGATAATGTGGCTGACTGAAATGTGATTAAGCACACTGCATGACACTTGTAAACAGATATTATGGTAATCATCACACTTTTTACCAGAATCAGTATAGCACATACATGTACGTGTAACAGTAGTGAGTTGAAGCAATTGATATTATTGAATCACTGCATCAAATTACAAATTGGTTGACTGTAAAGAAAACAAACCTTGGAATCCTTGCTCAATGTCGCACCGTGAGCCTCGAACAATATCATCTCCCTTCCTCCAGTTGAACTCCTGGAAATTCACATTTCAAACATATCTAGCCACATTGATATTCAAGCAGAAAATATTCCACATATTTTGTATGTCAAAGATATCTTTTAGCATATTGAGTGTAGCCTAATTGTTACACATACAAGCAAATCCAAAAATGTAATGACTGGTTTCATCCACAGTGGTCCCCTGGAGATAAGATTTATATATTTGTATCCTTCTCCCACAAAATCAAGGTCTTTTCTGAAAGGTGGTCTTCATAGGTAAACTGATCTTAATGCCTCAGAAAAATGCCAATAGAGAGGGTGGGGGGGGGGGGTCTTTATTGGATGGGTAGGAGGGGGAGATATCTCAAGGTGGCCACTGTATACACACCTGTATGTATGGGCAATAGTCGGCTAACACCACCGCGCCACCGTACCGGGAGACATCATCGTTTTCAACACCGGGAATGTACTCAAAATACTGCGGAGACATGGATAGCAGAGGATAAATGAGAGCTGAGAAGAGCTGAGAACGTTTCTTAGAACAACTGTCAAATGAGATCACTCCAAAATTTAATCATTTACTCAATTATTATTCTATGTAGCTGGTGGAGATACGTTTTTTTGTATTCTTGTCATTTTATGGATATATTGACATCAGCGAATATGGTAACAGTCAAAGCATTGAGTACAGTCAAGTACCTGGTACGCCTGCGGAAGTGGAGCACTGTACTCTAGCAGGTTACACAGGGCCACCGCCTCTCTGTCCTCGGTACACTCTGTCTGAAGTGTACCGCTTTTTGGTCGGTCACAGTACGGGTGAATGTGCTGCTTGCTTTCATGAAAATTGTGTGGAAAAAAACATGATTACATTGTATTGCAAAGATCATTTGGTTTTTTTCTACAATATCAAAGTTTACACAGGAATACAATCTCAAAGTTTACACAGGAATAAACAAGATTTTTGTGCCTATACTAATAATGATAATGTTCAATTTTCTAAGATATGCAAAGATTTTTTCTTCAGTTTTGAGAAATGTGTGTACTTTTTCCTCTTTGTTGCTATCCAGTCCATGCAGCTTTTCTGGACAAAGTCACAGCCGAGATTCTTGCCCCACTTGAGCGGACTGGCCATGGAGTAGTCCACGCGATACCAGCTGAAGAATACAAGTAAGATCTACATCAAACAACAAGGTCTGGACAGTTGTACGACTGACCATATTATAGCTCGGTCAATCAATGTAGTGGATACCGAGTAACCGCAGGCTATTATTTATACCATTTGCATTCACATGTCCTTAGGGTGTCTGACTAATACTGAAGTAATTCACCTTACGACGGTGTATGCTTCGAGTTGTTTGTCCGAGGGGATTACTATTGTTCGGCAATATTTGTCGGAGGTGTACGCTTCACAGAGAAGGGGTTCAACCATGACAGTCGTAAGGTCAATTTCAAGTGCAAATGTCAGTATTTTGAATTTTTCCAAGCTGCAAAACTTTCCCAAATAATGTTTGTGAGTGCCACTGGAACGATCTTGTCTATGAAGCTCTCAGTGTTCTTTGATGCCCAAATAAATTGATGCCCAAAATTGAACATCGTTTTTGCTGAATAACAAAATGTTTCCTCAGAACTTGCCCTGTGTCCTCCATGAGAGCGAGAGTGATTTTTGAGATCAGCGGGTTCTGTGTGTACGTTCCGGTCATCACTTCATTCTGACAAAAAATAAAAATATCTTCAACTAAATATCCACTACAATACATTTACACATAGATGTACAACAGGAAATACAAATGACCATTTCAGTCAAATACAAATGAACTGACACTCTGAACTGATTGCATCAGAAAGCCTTTTCATTTTCGCGATAATTCATCATGTTCATAGTTCCGACGACATAGCAACAGGACAAACCCCTAGGAAACTGCATAAAAAGTCCCACAAAATACCACAATTCTGTCCCATGGGATGGTTTGTTTGCGAGACTTGGTCAGCGTCTCTACATTTTTGAGCAATATTTGACATTCTTTGATTAGAAAGTGAACATGGAAGTGGTAGGATTCATGAATCATCGAAACTATGAATAAACTGAGGAAGAGACCTGGCCCACATCAATAAAATCACCACAGGAAAAAAAATTCATTTCCAATATAAACCGACAACAGGAAGCAAGCTAACCTCAAAGACTCGTTTCTCCCAGTGCGTGAGGTTGGTTCCCATGACTCCTTGGTCCTCGAGCTCTGCGCCTTCCAGGGTCAAACAGTTGAAGTGACTCCGCACTTGCTCCTGTCAGCCAACATTTGTATTAAATGTAAATTCAAACTTTAAAACTTGCATGCAATACAGTGATGCCCCTCAGATAAGACCTCCACCCCACCCCTTAATAAAGACTTCCGCCTCTGAACAGACATTTTTGTGTGGTGTTAGGCTAGGTTTATCATGTGAATGAACTCTTCTAATAAAACTTCCATTCAGACAAGACCTGAATTTTGTGGCAGACGAGTACCGTATTGGTCCTAATAGTAGCACGGCGAGCCATAGCAAGACCCCTGCAGCAGCGCGCGCAAAAATGAGGTCAAATTTATGAAAATCACAGAATAATATACCTATAGCCTTTAATCCCCTTATGATTCAAATAACATGAATGTGTGGACTGGAACACTCCAAGATCTTATTAGAAAGATATGAAGTGAATTATAAGGTCACAAAAATCGAACATTTTTGGGAAAAAGAGGGGGGTGCTCTACTATTAGGGCACGTGCCACTATTAGGACCAATACGGTAGGTCACCAAATAGTCAGGTATATTTTACTCTAGATTCGACAATCAATTCAAAATTGCACAAAAAGCATGGATCACAGTCATCAATAAGGCATCAGTCATGTTTATCTACAGTCCTGTATCATGTGTATTGGTGCAAATATACAATGCATACCACAACGTTGGGTGTGACGACCATGTTGACAGTTTTACGCATGTTCCCGCTGAGAGTGGCCCAGGAATCCCGGGTTACCGACTTGATGACTTTATCACTCCACTGGTACAGCTGAATGCTGCAGAGAGTAGAAATAAATATTTGTGAAGTATTGGGGTTGCTAAGTACATTCTATTTCATTTCAGTTCAGTAATTTTTTTGATGCAATAATAATTTTGACTCGAATGGGGGTAATATGAAATCTCAGTACTTCCAATTCGCATTCATTCGATTTCTACCTGTATAAAAGTTTCATATATTGTCTGACACAACAGAATTGAGCATTAGTGAGTTATAGACCTGTCATTGAAGAAAGGTTTCCCAGTTGACGGAATCCTGGGTGTCAGAGGGTCTCCATGTTCATCTCGATAGAAAGCGTACAAACCCGCAGAAAAACCCTGGAAGTCAAGCGCCGTAAAACATCGATTAACATCATTGAATCAAACAGGTCAAATACTTCTATGTATTTGAATAAAACTGGCTTGCAGTGGGAATATAGATATTTTACAAATGCAAAGATTTGACACTTGCCAAGGCATGCAGGATTTCATGTTTTATCGTGGAATGCATCTGGTCGATGTCATGATTGAGTGTTGAGATCGTGGAGGGACAAAGGTTGACGTAGCCAGCCACCGGTCTGTGGGTAAAAGTCAGAAACAGTTTATGAATAAATGATAAATATAAGTCTTATAGATTTGTTCTTCTCCAGCTATAACAGAGAGAGAAGATACTGCAATAGAATTAATATTAAGCAGTTTTTATGATCATATCAGTCTCATAGATTTGTGCTTTTCCAGCTAGAACAGAGTTAGGAGAAATTACATACATCATAATTTATTCCAGAAGCACACTTGATATTGAAAAGTCTTCATGAGCATACATCATGTAGATAATAATTGTAATACTCTTAGTTCCTGGGTACATGACAATAGATATACATGTACATAGAAGTATTCATGAACACATACCGAATATGGGAATGAGATGCCATTACAATTGATATTTCCATTAGACTTGGATGTCAATATGAGTACTATTTCAATTTTCCCCTCTGCCCCTAATGATCAAGGACAAACCTGTCCATTGCCCCCTCGAGCTGGCAGTATGCCGAGTAGGCGACAGTTGTACCAATTCCACATCGTTCTGTCGCCACGGCGGATATGTAGAGAATGAAATCTGCGTTAGGGACTCCTGAGCCGCCATAACCAACTTGCTGGAAGTTTTGCCCCTCGGGGGCCTGACGACAAGTCTGTCAGAACATGAAGAACATTGTCAGATTCATTCAATAACAATGATAACTGGTTTTGAATGAGATGTATTGGTGGTATGGGATACATTACAAGATTGCAAGAGGAAAAGCAACAACGGAATATGGCCAAGAAACAATCCTTTTTTGAAAAATTTCAATGAAGTAGTTTAACATATAAACATTGAGAAATGTTTCGTGTTGCATAATGTCATCACTGTGCTGATAGAAAAGGACTGGTCATGACACACATCCTGTGTACTAAAATTTGTAAAAAAAAATCAAGTGAAAAATATCCGAACAGCTGTTTTCTTAGGTACGGGTACATAAAAGCAATTCACTACAATAAACCAGACACTGAATTTACAAGTAAAACACAGGCGCAGACCTCGAGATGTTGCTCAGGAACCACGGACTCCCCACATTTGGTGGTAGACGCACATCCGTCGACACAGTACGGGTAGGGATCACTATCTCTGTACCGCACTCGTACTGAGTTACACTGTCTGTAAAATACATGTACTTAATATATAAGTCATAGCAATCTATATTTGGCTGTCAAATCAGCATGTATGGCTGGCAAGATATATTTTGAATGGATCTGTCATCATTATACAGTAATAGTTTATAAACCTACTACATTTATACACACTTGTAAGCATAGTAATATTTACCATGCTTTTCTCATAAAAGACTGTTCTAAAGATGTTGATACAGGGATTCTCGTTTGGATTTTTATATGAGAAGAACACTGACCTGAGTAGATGGATTGGACCGGTTGTGTTTCTGACTTTCAGTGTGGCTTCCCAATACGCGACCGCACTTGGTATGAGATCAGTCTTGAGAGAGGAGAGAGAGGGGTGGGGGTTATATCATATATGTAGATAGACCGGTTATCAAAACATATCAATCAAAAGGCTCCTTACATTTGACGCCCAAATACGATATACTCTGACATAGAAATCCTACCCAAATCATACATCGATTAGAACTTTTAAAAAGACTGAGTATCTTTCTTTGGTAAATATGCTTTTTTGAGACGTACATGCATGTGTTCTAGTATAGAATACATACTTTGACTAGAGTTTGTTTGTCTTCAGGTAGAGCCAAGACACTGCGGTCGTAGTCCAGGTGAATCCTGAGACGTTGGTCTATGCTCCGCTTCCGCATCACATGGTGGGGCTCAATGTGAACATCATGGATAACCTGAAACAAAAACATCAGTTTAAAGGCAATATGGTAGAAAAGACATGTTTATATATTTGACTCAACGGTCGCTGTTCTTGCCTGCTTTTATCATTTTATGAACTTGTGTCACTCAATTAGAATTAAGTGTGATAAACAATATAACCTAGAGTGAATGCCACCTTCTAATGAGAGTGACTGCTACACTCGGTGCATATATCGCAAAAACAAAAGGTCAGAGCACAGGCACTTAAACATGCATGGTACAATGTGGAAATATATTTAAAACAAAACATCCACTGTGTGCTTCTCCGGGCATGTTGGGTGAAAGGCACATGACATTTACTTTGTACTCTGTCGATTTCCTATGACAGGCCTGATCAGCTGAGTACTACTGCTACGACTATCTCTCCAAGCTCAACCCACAGCACAGATATGGTGTGTGCATTTCCTTCGATAGTTTACGAGGTCTGAGCACTGAAGAAATCGCTCATGAACGAAATAAGCCTCATTATCTAATTGCAATCAACAGGTCGAGGGGCAGGGTCGATCGACTACAAACGAAAATCGTCGGAATGCTCGGATGTCTGACAAATGATGCACTTTTCCGACGATTGTTGTATGTACGATGATAAGTCAATCGAATCTACCCTCGCCCTGATCAACAAGCAGCCATTGCCCAGCAGCGACCATCCCCCATATTGCAATACCAGTGATACATGTGCATGCAATGATGAACAGATGCTGAATGCTGTCCAAGTGTATGTGGGTCAGAGTTGAATAGATTTGTGCATTTCCCAGCTGAATAAGCCAGTTCGGAAATGTTTCTAGGTCAGGCCAAGAGGTATAAACAAATTGTTTGTACGCACCATGTTCAATCTCGAGTTACGCAGTAAACTCGAATGACTCAACACTTGACAGCTGGTAACGTGACAACACCGGGTGGCTTTGTTTTCATCACTGACTGAAAACAGATCCGAGATTGTGATTGGCCAATCACAACGGTGATATAAACCTGTATCCTGAATATCTAATTTGGCACATGCCACTTGCGATAGGAGTTCCCGTATCCCTTGGGAGTCTCGTTTTCAGTCAGTGATAAATTTGTCACCCCACGTCTGTTCACGGAATTATATCTACGTCTAGCTGTCCGTATCCCACTTCGGCCTCATGGGATACGGACAGCTAGACGTAGACATAGTCTAATTCCGTTTTCTGTGAACAATTATGCGATAACTAATAATACCACTTGACCTAAAGACATTTTCAAACTAAGGTATACTGAGCTAATGAACAAAGATTCTATGATGGTGTAGTAAGGGCCTGTGTGACTGTAGGGGATGGGGGGGGGGGGGGGTATTACATGGGGTTAGAGCAATGAACACTGTCAGCATCGATAGAGACTGTGCTGGCCTGCTGCTGTGCTGTTCACCTGGTGAGGCTGTGGTGCTACATGACTGCACGAGTGTTCTCGAGAATATCCTGTGTTAATGATCAACCAAAATAAACTTGAGTATGCCAGATAAAAAGTCATAATTAATCCTTAACTAAACCATTGTGCTGGATGTAATTAACCAGCTATTTGTCATCACAAATTTATGGAATAAATTTCCTCCATTGGAGCTCTTCTTTTGAGGTGAAATTGTTCAATAACCATTAATAGGATAGTCTCCCATTTAGAGTGCAGGACGTACGGGAGCCTAGAAGGGCCACCCCAAATATTTTATTTTTAAATTCCCGACTTAGTAACGCGATAATAACGAATTAATATCTGGATAATATCGACTTATAACTCGATAATATCGAGTTAGTAACTCGATAATATCGACTTAAACGTGGAACAGGCGCAGGAAGTTTTTTTTTTAAATTCCCGAGTTAGTAATTCGATAATATCGACTTAGTATCTCGATAATATCGAGTTAGTATCTCGATAATATCGACTTATTAACTCGATAATATCGACTTATATATTAGGGTTGTCCAGCCCATGTGTACATGTATGTATTATGTATGTGGGTAACCAATAACGACTGTGTCAATTGGCATATATGTCCACGTGTGAACATTGAAATAAACAATATCTAAAATGAAAACTTTCCCCTCTGATGTAAATATCAATTACATTAAACAGTATTTGACCCTTATATAAAATCAGTAATGTTTATTTGTTTTCTCATTATGTATATGCACATGCAGACTATACATCATGTGCTGTGATTTAAGTCGAGATACTAAGTGAGTATTATCGAGTTACTAAGTCAATATTATGGAGTTACTAAGTCGATATTATTGAGATACTTACTCGATATTATCGAGTTACTAAGTCAATATTATCGAGTTACTAACTCGATATTATCGAGATACTTACTCGATATTATCGAGATACTAACTCGGGAATTTGAAGAAATAAATCTTCTTCCTGTGCCTGATCCATTCTTATGTCAATATTATGGAGATATACTAAGTCGATGTTATCGATTTACTAAGTCGATATTATCGAGTTACTAAGTCGGGAATTTAAAAAAAATATATTTCCTGGGTGGCCCTTCTACGCTTCCGTACAGGACGTGATCGGGTTTAAATGAATCACGTTTAACCCCTCATTTAAGTCATTCATAACAGTCATCAGAAGAAGCTTAAGCAAATATAATATTTTCCATGCATGCTGTAGGCCACTGCTCATCATAGAATACACGAGCTTGCGAGACATGTACACCCATTCTGATACAAATTATGACATTCTCCAGCCATAATCTCCCCTTAAAAGCATGTAATTTCATGGACATTTTCATGCACTACACAAAACAAAAAACATAATTTGATCAGCGCATGAACACAGAACGAAAAAAGCCCACCGGTCGCTATGCGTTACACTGTTCAATAACAACTTGATCTATATGTTCCGATAACACAATGATAACACAATTAATCAGCACGTACTGTACATTGAAAATAAAGGGAAGTTTCAAAGAAATATATAATAAATATAGGTAATTGACTGGATCCGCGGCCCAGACAAGACCGAGGGCCTCGAACACTGTATCCAGTTGATTAACTTATCATTACATGCTGCATTATGATATGCACACACTCGAGAGACATGATTACAAATGCTGACATTTTCTAGCCATTTTAGACCCTGAAAACAAAGAAATTTATGGACCTTTTCATTCACTTCAAAACCAAAAACGCCATTTCACCAGCACATTTCACCAGCACATAGATACATAAATGTCAATAGGCCGTCGGTTGCTATGCACGACGCAGGTCAATATGACAGAGGTCAATGCGCTTATACGTGAACGAGTGCTTATACTCGAGTATGAGCGCATGTGCTCATATGCGGGAAAATTGTACATTCACCTGAACGTCAACAATAATCCAAGGATAAAAGCAGGTAACCACAATATCAAGGTTGCAAATCACGTTAGTGCAAATCAAATGCCCTTGTGTGTCTCGACTGTCAAATTGTGTCAAATAAGTGTACCCACACTGCACTATTCAAGACAGCAGCAGATATAGACGTTGCACAGCCATCATTAGGGACCTTTAGTTACCCGTACAGGTAAATGTGTAGAGCCCTCCTCAATCAGTTATCATGACAAAACGTTATTTGATTGCGTGATGTAATTTCTTTCTACCGGTATGACGTTTTCTCTACAGGATTAGAACGGGTAAGTTGTGTTTTACCACTACATGTAGCAGCAAATGGGTACATGTACACCGTAGGTGTTTAGTATGAAGCTACATTAGGGACATTTGCCTTTGTGTGTTTTCGCCCTCGCCTTCGCGTAATTTCCCTGTACTACGGGGCACTATCCGTTCCCGTACAGCCGTATAGAATGGTTTACGGCGGTTTGGTTCCGATTTACGTGTATTTGCCGACAGTCAAAAGAAAAGTGATCTGTGCGATCTTGCTTCGAGTACTACCTCAATATTTATCCATTTATCACCGAATGTATACATATTATGTCTCTCAGGCATATTCTTGATATAAGCAACTACTTTCATCGCAACACGCACAATTTTGCTGGAAAACTACAAGTCTTTATGTCGCATCACAAGTTCTGATTTACCGTGGTTATTCCGCTGTACGTTGCTTTACATGTTTTGATGTTCCGATTTACCGACACTTATATGTCTAGATATTAGTGAAGAATATCATTTGTTGCAATGAAAACAAATATGAACGCTTACATGGCAAATTTCTCACCTTCATACTTTGTGTCTGCACATGAAATGTGTATGCAAATCAGGTCAATTTCAGCACACAACCTCGAATGATTTTTGCCCGTAATTTTGGACCGCCGGATCAATTTGAAATTCTATCTTTTCATCTGACATGAAACATATTTTTTCACCAAATTTCAGATATTCAAAACTGGAAAAATTGACAATCTACCCCAAGGTTGAATTTCAGCCCAAATTTCCATGAACAATTTACCAATTGTGATGTTTTTTTTTTTAGTTTGAAGACATACAAGTGTATTTTTATCAAATAATCTCTTTCCAAAGCAATGTGTGATTCAAACATCGAATAAGTTGTGTTCAAACTCGCAAATATCTTGTTTGAGGTGAAATTGAAGAAATAGATTGCCGACTTTTCGAGTCTTTTTTAATGCCAAATGGAAAGATAAAAAATTCAATTAGATCCGACGAACCAAAATAAATTTATGTTAAAAAACCTTTTCAAGTTTTCTGTTGAACTCGATTTACATGTCACTCGATTTTTCATGTTTGAAAGTACACACATTTCCATGACGTGGCACCATAATCTTCTATGCGTGGTACGGTAATCACTGGCCGCTCAGCTCTGCGTGGTACCGTAATCAAGCCGATTTCTTCTCCCTCAGATTACTCGCGACTGCCACTATAACATCTCTTGTAACTTATCCACAGTGTTCATGGTGTAACTCCCTCTTAGAAACCACAAAAATATACGCGCATTTCTCATGTATATGCTAGAAATCGCCGATAAAAGGTCGAAGCATAACCTACCTTCCGCCATCTTTGATTAAGGTACCGCGCGGTACCTTATTATAAGCACTGTGGTGCTAGGCCCGACCTATCTACGACGACAAAGTCATGCAACTTGTATAGGTATTACTTCCCAACACTTCTCTAGCTAAGCCCACAGCGAGCCTGGCCCGCCCAGCCAGCCGTCGGTGAATCACTGAAATCGGGGCTATAAACTGTCGGTGAATCGTCTCGAGAAAAGCGTCGGTGAATCGACCCGTCGGTGAACCGTCCTGTTACCTGTCTATTGTCTGAATGATGGTCATGTCTCATCTAGTGTTAATATGGGATATCTATGAATGTCACATGCTTTTGTTTATCCACCACATTTACGTTTTTACGCATGCGCCCTTGTAATGCTGAATTAGCTCATTCAACAAATACCGTGTTTCAAATTATAACATGGCTGGCCACTGTCGTCTTATACACACTAGTTTGCAGAGGATGACGTTTGTCAGACAACAATGGCCGGGAAACGACTTTTTTCCCGGGCTTTGCGGTCCTACAATGGCCCGTCGTCAAGATGTAAATTTCATCAACGTAATTTGACGTTTTTGTAGAATCGCCGGTCTTCGTTCGTTTGTCCAGAGAGTGTATGCTCTCTGGTTTGTCTCGACAAAAAAATCGTGTTTGATCCTAGGTATTTTGGGCATTGCCTGCGGCTTCAGGCATTGCATGAGACTTCCCTCGGTCGTGTGTCTGACAGCAATGCCCGCACACCCAGGATCAAACCCTTAAACTCAAATTGGATGGGATATGCTTATACTCGAAACAATGTGGTGCGCCTATACTCGAGTATGAGCGCATGCACTCATACCGTAAAAATTTAAATGCGATATTTCGCTAATATAAGCGCCTAAAAGTGCATAAATACGGTATGGCAACAGTTCAATGTTAATGGTAGACTATCCTTTCAAGTGTTACCTTGGTGGAAAAATATCACGTGACTCAAGTCATGTGACATAAAAAAATATAAAACTGTAAAAAGTAAAAAAGAAAGTTCCATTTGATTCCTAACAACTGTTATTCATCTGTCATGTGAAGGCATATATCGTATTAGCACTGTTAAACTGTGTGAAAGACCGTAGCACTGTCCGGAATCCGTTTCGGCAGAGGATATTGGGAAACGATATTTTTCGGTTGGGAAACGATATGTTCGATTGGGAAACGCCAAGCTGCAAGGGGGTATGTGTTGTTTTCCTCAATAAAGTATAAAAAAATAGGTGTAATCGTTAATCAGAAGAGAGACAAACATGCGCTGATGTTGTATAAAGCCTCCAGTGTCGACCAAACCTGCTATACTTGATGTAATATCATTTTTGTGACATGAAATGCGATGAAAATCACTCCGTTTTGAACAAATGACTACTGATAATTAAATATGTGTCTGATGCACACAAAAAGTAAAACGAGTCAAGAGAAAGGTATATTACATGATCCCCAACAAAAATAAACATTTTACTTCGTCTCATTAATAAATGTTTGCTGATTTTCTGAACCATTGATGTTTCGGTGGGTAAACGATACGTATAGAGAAGGCGCCGGTTGGTAAACCATGCTGTTTCGATTGGGAAACGGAAAGTTTTGTACATACGAAATACGAGATCAACTGTTATACACAAGCAATACTGTGTGGTCTTTAGTGAAAGGTTACCTCGAGTGAATTATTAATTATATGACTGTATGCACAACATTTTGGGTGTGAAATAAGGTGAATCATTGTGCCCGGCTCGACATAATAGAAAAAGTTTCGAGATTTTTGTTTCAAAACATGCTAATTTGGGTCCTTGACAATGTGTATTAAGATGGAGTGCCTTGACGATCGATAGGCCCAATATTTAGGCTCAAAAGGCCCAAAATTCAGTTTTTAGCTGTGTTCTCAAAAACTGTCCGATCAGTTTTGAGATTTTTGTTTAAAAAGATTCCTCTTATGTACCTATCTGAAGTGTGTAAGTTTTGTTGCCCTTGAACCGCCGGTCTGCATGTGGCGGCCATTTTGAATTTTCGACAGATTGGTGAAAAAAAAAACTTTTTCGTCCCAAATCAAGTCACAATGGTATCCAACCAAAAAAATTTCCCCATTTGAAAACTTTTTTGGATTTCACGCAATTTTTCCTTCACAATGGGAGCTATATGGAGTAAACTCCTAGAACACTTAAAGATGGAGCTTACATATTGGCACATTCAAATAGGAAATCATATATTGTGGTTTCGGTGGTGATCTTAAATCTGACCTTCAATGACCTCGAAAGGTCAAAGCGCCCTTTTTTGTCAGAAAATTGATCAATTTTGGTCTTTGGCGGCCATTTTTTCAAAAACTGTTCAGACGGTTTCAGATTATCGTTTGAAAAGATCACCCTTATGTACCTTTGCGATATGTCTGAGTTTCTTTGCCCTTGAATCGCTCAAAGTGGGCCATTTTGGCCCAAACTTGGCCCAAATGGGACTTTCCCATGTTAAATTCTCTTGTGCTTTATAATGGAACATATTATTGCTAATATCTCACTCAATATTGAGATTAGAGATTAGGAATCAATTGTGGACATGAAGGAAATGATATAAATGAATATTCTCATAACCTTGAATTTCACATTCGACCTAATTTTCAAGGTCACAGGACAAAATGGCTAATATCTCGCTCCCTATCGACTTTATAGCGTGGGAATCAATTGTGGACATACAGGAAATGATATACGTCAAATTTCTTGATGACCTTGAATTTGGCCTTGATCTCATTTTTCAAGGTCAGAGCACAAAATGGCCAATATATCGCTTATTATCGACTTTACAGCTGAGGAATCAATTGTGGAGTTTTCGTGACCTTTGATCTTATCTCAAGGTCAGACAACAAAGTGGCTAATATCTCGCTTATTATCAACTTTACAGCTTAGGAATCAATTGTGGACATATAGGAAATGACATATGCCGAATATTCTCATAAGCTTGAAGTTGACCTTTGACATTATTTTTTTTGTCAGAGCACGAAATGGCTAATATCTCGCTCATTATCGACTTTCCAACTTAAGAATCAATTGTAAGCATATAGAAAATAATGTCCCCTTTGGACAGACATTGTTGAAAAATTACCATTGCAGACTTTGAGACCTTAACATTGTACAGTTCTCCGGTAATATTTCTAAGCTAATTTTTCCCTGTTTCCTTGTCCACAGCGGGTCTCAGTGTTGAAAAGGTTTTTTTCTTGGTGTTTGTCAAATGAGTGCTTCACAATGTGGTTAGAGTCCTCAAACTTGGAATGACAGTTATAACACCTGGCGTTTAGGCCACAAGACGCCATCTGTTGGAAGAAATAATAAGTATGAATGAATAATAGCCAAAAACGAGCCTTAACGGGCCATACATTTCCAATAAAATATCGTTTACTAATCGAAACATCTATATCAGAACTGTTGTCCAATCGGAACAGTATCGTTTACCCACCGAAACATCAATGGTTCAGAAAATCAGCAAACATTTATTAATGAGACGATGTAAAATGTTTCTTTTCGGTGGGGATCATGTAATACACCTTTCTCTTGACTCGTTTTACTTTTTGTGTCCATCAGACACATATTTAATCATCAGTGTTCATTTGTTGATTTTCGGTGTGATTTTCATCGCATTTCACGTCACAAAAACGATATTACTTCAAGTATAGCAGGTTTGGTCGACACTGAAGACTTTATACAACATCAGCGCATGTTTGTCTTTCTTCTGGTCAACGATTATACCTATTTTTTCATACTTTATTGAGGAAAACAACACATACCCCAGTGCAGCTTGGCGTTTCCCAATCGAACATATCGTTTCCCAACCGAAAAATATCGTTTCCCAATATCCTCTGCCGAAACGGATTCCGGACAGTGCGTAGGTCTAATAAGCAAACCGTGTGGCTTTTGATGTGGTCGCCGAGTGGATGGCCGTGGCTGAGTGCACCGTGACACCCCCCCCTCCCCCCCACCCCTCTCCCTCCCCCTTCAGGCTCTTGGCAAAAACCGTTGTTCGCTTCTTTATGCAAAATGGAATTCAGTACAATTTTCAATTGGGCTTTATCGGTGGCCTACTTAATTGTGTCAACAAATCACAACAACCAATTTTGATTGACAGTCTTGTTTTTGGTCACACTCCATGTGGTCACTTTAGACTTCAGTCCATTGCTTTTTGCTTTACCTGGCATATTGACATTTTAATGAATGAAGTGCGCAAATAAAACCGTGTTGGATCACCTGCTGGCGAGTCATCTGTGTCAGTTTGCACCATTTGGATGTGATTGCCATTGGGGCGTGATTTGAGCCTTATTTACGCTTTTACCTAACAGCAACTTTCAAAATATATTCCAAAATATATGGAACATTGACCAATCAAAGGCCAGTACAATATTCTGTGCGAGAACCATAGCCGCCTCAAGTCTGCAAATCTCGGAAACACCTGCAGGATACATGTCACAGTAGATCAGTAGAAATTAAACGAACTATGTCGTTCTCGGGCACCAAATTGTTTGTTTAAGTAGAAATTTGCCTTCTGGTTTGAAAAGATGTTGCTTAATCATGTGGAAACAGCATTTAATTCGCGCATTTCAGTGATTGAAATGCTGAAAGGACAGGTCATAGCAGACAGCGATAGACTAGAGTGATGTCATTGAGTGTCACTGAAAACAATATGCTTAATAACAGATTGTCATTTCGTTGTTTTCGCTCTGTGTCGTTATCTGCACCCATTTAGATCAATCCAATTCCAAAATTCAGTATTTGACCTTTTGTGGTCATCCAAGGTCAAATTCAAGGCCATCCTTTTGAAGCCCATATATAGGACTTCCTGTGAGTGTTCAATACTAACATGGGCCCTATCTGCAATCATCATCATGGTCATAAAATCTCGATAAATATCTGACCTCCATGATAATCATGAGGCATTGGCAATGCCAACACAAAATTGGAAAACAATTCGAGCGAAAATGTGACCTGTAGAGGGACTGCGAGAAAAGTTCTAAGTACGCAGACGATGATATGGGCACAGCCAACATGACCAAAAATATTATCTCTGACTCTGAATCTCTGACTCATTATATACAATAATGACCAATATGTTCCTCTTTATGTGTTTTTCTGCTCCACAGGAGGTCCTGTGTACGCCATGTGACCATGGGGTCTGCTGTATGCCCGCTGCTGGTGATCTGTCTTTGTCATGTGATATGTGTTGGACTGTGTATGTGCAGCAAGGATCAGGGATCCGATTCTGTCGTGAAATTGGCCGGCAGCCATTGGACTGTGACCAACAGTAATGGCAGTAAGTCCTAGGTCAGGGAAATTATGTAATGGAGTAGGAAACTATGGAATAAAATTATTCAGCAGTGCGGAAATGGCAGAATAAAAAGTGTGTTTATCCATAACTAAGACATGAAAATTAAATTGTTCCAGTTGATACTATCATGCGATTAAGCTGTATGTCTGATACTAATTACAAAAAACATCATACCTATGACAGGCCTGAATAATGACTCTTGCTGGGAGAACTTTTTAAAGTTGTTTACATACCACTAATCATATAGAAATGGTAGAATAAGTGTACTCTGCTCCAGGTGTCAAAAATATTATAATCAAAGACACACTTTTCCAATTGGATGTTACCAGTATGTTTTTGTTTTTTTTCACCAAAATGTAAAAATTCCACAATGATCTGTCTCCTGCAGGCATCAGCTCACCAGCTACAGTCCCGGGTAGTGTGTACACGGATCTTGTGAGGAACGGACGTCTTGGTGATCCGTACTACAGGTTCAATGACATTGCCTATCGCTGGGTGGCCTTGGATAACTGGACCTACTCCAGGGAGTTCCAAGGTATATTTGGGGATTTTTGTTGAGGATGAGTAGATCGATGAATTGCCATACAACATTATACAATGACATGCAATTTTTGCATGTCATGAATGAATATTATGTTATATATCCACAATAGAACACTGGTTGGCTTGGTTGCGTACATGTACAAGTATTTATTCTTTTTGAAACTCGTAATTTTAATTGATGAGAATCGATTATTGAGAATCGATAAAAAAATCAAATGCTTGTAATTTATTTGCCCACTATTTTATCCGTTGCAGTGTCCTCCACACTGTTAGACAGACAGGTAGTAAATCTAGTGGCCGATGGCCTGGATACCATAGCAACCATCTATGTCAACAAACACCAAGTCGCTCAGACAGAAAACATGCACAGACGATATACTTTGAACATAAAATCTTTATTAAAGGTGAGTGAGCTAATCATGTATGCATGTATTATTACCATCTATATGTGAAAGGAGGAAATTCCAGTTAGAAAATACAGTCACTTGCAATACATATGAAAAATGTTCATTTTTAATTTCAGCAAGGCACAAATTCAATCCAAATAAACTTCACATCACCCGTGACGTATGCGCGCTCCAAGGCGAAATCTTACCCATACGATGTACCGCCGGACTGCCCACCAGACGCACAACATGGCGAATGCCACTTCAACTTCATCCGCAAGGAAGCTAGCTCTTTCTCGTGGGACTGGGGCCCATCCTTCCCGACTGTCGGGATATGGTATGTAGGATTTGAGGATGAGGGTGATGGGTTTATCTAAGAATACTGCTTACTGGTGATATACAAGTAAATAGTGCTATACAAGTAAAATTGTGGAGTAAACAGCATGACGTGTTGTGAATATTAAATGTATTTAGGTATCATCACATTTTACAAATTTGAGGTTTCTTAAGTTGTATTTTTGTGTTTAAAATCATTTCATTTTCATATTTACATGTGTGATAAATCTACTCTCTTGTGTGTTTGAGTTCTGTGTATGTGATAACAGCCGAATTGTTTTTTCAGGAAGAATTTGACGATTCATGGTTTTGATGAGGTTTCCATAGAAACCATCACCGTGGAAACCATTGCCATGGGTACATAAACAGTGCCATTAATCGTTATCTTTGTGATAAAATTTAACGTTTTCGGTGATTTTTGCATATTGAAGGTAGATAATGTATGATATTATACTCATGAGACATTACCACTCGGCTAACATCTAGGTCAGTAATCTCTCCCTAGGGGAATAATCTGCTGTACGAATATACAGACAGGGTTGTATTTATATATTATTAAAAAATACACTCAATTTCTTTTCAGACACGGGTGACTGGTTATTAGATGTTGGTGTGTTGTTTGATGCACATCCAACCAAAAAGAAGCTGATGGCTGAAATAAACTTGACCTTCCTAGAGCTGAATTTGACCTTCAATCAAAAAGCTGTGATTTTCCAAGGGTACGCACAACCGAGTGTCATAATAAACAAGGTAATAATACCTGGTATTTCTGTCCAGTTTTTGAAATCAGTACTAAATTCGATATTCAAATATCACTTGATGGTTTTTATGATTTCTGTATATTTATCAAAATGCATTTGATCAAATTTTTCACTGGCAAATGGATGGTTTCAAAGCGAGAAATAAGTTGATCATTATTAGTTGTGAAACCTTACCGGTATATACAGTTTTGCTGCAGTTAATGTGTTAAAAATTTCTTTCATGTGTCATTGCAGTCAGTGAATGTATCATTATGGTGGCCGAACGGACACGGAGAGTCTCGTCTTTATGACATGATCGTGTCCTACGAGACCCTGGGCGGCACTGACAGGGGAAGTAAGCTTGTTCGTGTCGGTTTCCGGACGGTCGAACTCGTACAGGAAACTATCGCTGGCTCACAGGGTAAATTGGTATCTGGAGATGTTTGATCTTTGCGTGTGTTTTGGATGTTGCTTCGAATGGATCAATCAGAGATTTTCTACAGCTGTTTACATGTATATTGTATTTATGTGCTAAATAACAGATTTTCCTTGAAACCGGTACAGGCAAGAGTTTTTACTTCAAAATCAACGGTGTGCCAATATTCATGAAGGGGTCAAACTGGATACCTGCGGATGCCTTCCAAGAGCGAATCACTCCCGACTACCTCAGAAAACTCCTCACATCCGCAAAACTGGCAAACATGAATATGCTCAGAGTTTGGGGAGGAGGGGTGAGTAAGGGGAAAATGAGTTTGTCATCATAATCTGAGTAATATGTGTATATTGTTTGAGTTATATTATACTGGCTAAAGTCCATATCTAAGTGGCAACACTTTTGTAGGATACATTCATGTCCATTGAGAACAGTTTCACATGTCATGAGTGACAGTAAATTGGCCAGGTAGATATCATTAGGACAATAAAAATAATAATGAATGTAATAATCCATAATTATTGGTCATTATGTGCAGGCCTGTTTATGTTTTACAAAGTACAGAGTATACATGTAGCACAGGTTGTATAGTTTTTGGGAAAGAACAGTTTCTGGGTTGCATAAAAACATACTGAGAAATTAGCATTCACTGAACCGAGAACATCAGTTAAGGACAGCCTGTATTTATCCTATGTACACTTTTATTTACAGGTCTATGAGTCCGACATATTTTACGACTTGGCGGATGAGCTCGGAATCACAATCTGGCAGGATATGATGTTCGCTTGTGCTTCTTACCCTTCAAATGAAGAGTTCCTTGACAATGTCGGACAGGAAGTGGTGTATCAGGTAAATAGTTGTTCATGCCTCGATTGCTGATACTAACTGTAAAGATAAGGATGAAGAAAATTAATGAAAAATTTATGATTTAGCCATTTAGATAAAGTGGATGTTATGTATTGTTTTTACTTTACTGTGAATATTATCCCAATGTTACAAAATTGATGACAATATTTTGCCAAAGCTCATACATGTACATGTAATATGCTGTGAAAAGTTGTTTTGAATTTTCTCACTTCATGGAACGGAACAGATTCGAAGGCTAAAAAGTCATCCATCTATTGTGATCTGGGCTGGAAACAACGAGAATGAGTGGGGTCTGGCACCGTAAGTGTCTTTTTGCCATTTACATATGACAGTCATGGTCCCTCAGTAGTTCTTGAACTAGGAAGAAAAATATACATTTATCAAGTACAATATGTGATAAAACTTTGCATTTTAAGATTAATTTTTTTAAGAAAAACAAAGATTTTTTCATGCATCCAAGTACATGTACTGAGAAGAAACATCCCCGTTTCAGTTTCAAGAACAACGAATCCTACCCTTTATACTACAAGGACTATCTGAAGCTGTACAAAGACACTGTGTATGCTGCGTACTTGCAGAGTGACAACACACGGCCGTTTGTTCCATCTAGTCCCTCCAACGGCGTGGACACCTATCGACAGGGCTGGGTCGCGGACAACCCAGACTCCAACATCTTTGGAGACAGTGAGTGAAATGGTCAATGTTCCACAAATACGCTATAGGCTTATTCAAAATACAGAAGTTTAAAGGATACATTGTAAATACATGTAAAATAAGCGTAGGTAGTTAACTATATATATATGTATCTTTTTTCCAATACAATTGTTTATCATGTTTATTGAATACATGTACATCACATATCACACACATAAACACATATACGTGCAGTTCAATATACATTACTCGGGTTGTGAGCCAGTTGATATTAATTTTAAAGTCGTCTTATCTAGATTCTCTATAACTTAACTATATTTAGTTGAAAGTTTTGCAAATAAAATAAATGTCAAATACAAATACATGCAAATAATGTCAAATACATGCAAAGCCTAGAATAGTGTCTAAGCTAATGGAAAGTTTGAAAAGGCTAGAAAATGATCTGCGCTTGCTTTTTTTGAAAAAAAAAAAAGTTATGAAAAAGAATATATTCTTTGTCCATAATCTCTTCATATTGGTCAAGATTACAGATACGATTTCTCCCCGATTCAGTCCACCACTATGACTACGCCGCTGACAGCTGGAATTGGAGAAGCTTCCCGGTCCCGCGGTTTGCCTCAGAGTTTGGTCTCCAGTCCTGGTGCTCGATGGAAAGTCTGCAAGCTGTTTCCATACCTAGTGACTTGACACCAACCAGCGAATTCATCCAACATCGACAGCATCATCCTGATGGTATCTGTATATTCCATAACAAAATTTAATAAAAGAGAAGTGAATTGTATACATGTAATAGTTATAACAGCTATACCTTCACAATATTTATACATAGTTATGTTACGATGTATTGCTGTATGTGTACATAACCTTAAAATGCATAATCTTTGACTTCTGATGTGTATTGCCAATGTTTTGGCAAACAGTGCTGTCCCCTCCGAATGAATCTATAACTGATATTTCTGAAATGTTATCATTTCTTCAACTAGGTAACAAGCAGATGCTGCAAGGACTCAGTATTCACTTGAACTACAGCCAAACAGTTGGCAGCCTGGGAGATCTCATTTACCTTACCCAAGTAAGAATCACAAGCCCCTTTGTACATCTCGAACCAATGAGTCACATCCGAGAAGATTCAAATTCTTGCGGTCTCGAAACGTCTGTTGGTGCATATTTAATGGTAGTGCACACCATTTATAAGATTTTGGCATTTGTACTTGTAGTTGATGCATGTCTGTGTGTTTTCTAGTTACATTGTTTCTAAGAAAATAATATTTTATATAACATTTCTGTTAGATTTGTATAACAGTTAATTTTGCACTGATATTCCGTAAAAAAAACCCAGCTACATTGTTCTTTTTAGCATGGTTGATTAAAGACAAATATAACCCTGCAGATAAACCAAGCAGAGGGAATTCGTACAGAGACAGAGTTATACCGGCGGAGTCAGAGCGATGTTGTCAACGGTTACGGCAGGACAATGGGCGCCCTCTACTGGCAGCTGAATGACATCTGGCAGGGCCCAACGTGGGCCTCCATTGGTGCGAGGTTCATAATGTTTGATATGCTACATATATAAACAATATGAACAGAAAATATCACATTTTTGGCATATGACAGTATTTTGAAATGGAGTGTCATTCAATGAGCGAAATGTTTAGGAATTATTTTTATTAGGCATTATTGAAGTAATGTATTTATTAGGCTTCATTCACAGCATAACCTCAAGTTATCTTGTTCCATCCTGAGTTACATTTGCCTTCCAATAAATTCTAAGTAGTAAATATTCTATAATACTCTAAGTCTTTCCATCATATGTTATGCTTAACAAATTGATATATTAGCGTCCGTTAATATCAGTGTTTCATAGAAAAGCCTGAAAAAGCTAAATAGACTGAAACTGATAATTTGCGGGCTTAGAGTAATTAACTGTCTGTATTACAACAATTTTATTTTTCAGAATATGGTGGAAAATGGAAAATGTTACATTATTATGCAAGAAGATTCTTTGCCCATCAAACAATCTCTGCTTATTTGGACAATGACACAATCAATGTGTACTACATCGATGACCAGTTCCACTCAAAACAAGCAACTTTCAACGGCATGAGCAAGGGCAATAACTTAGATACCACTTTGAAATTTGAACCAAGAATGGGTGATGCAAAAGTTTTGTACATTTGGTGTTTCAAGTGGAGCTCATTGATTCCTGCCAAATCTTGGAAGATCTCATTCAATAATGTAAGTATTTTACGCATTACCGATAGTTACCCGTTATAATATTTCCTTGCAACATTATCTATATTGCAAGTTTTCATAAAAAAAATTGTCAAATAAACAACAGCATGAATAAATTAGACTTTGATCTTGATTCTTGACATGATTTCATTCCGCCAGCCAACCAAGGCTTCTACTAAAGTGTTCCAAGCTGATCTGTTGCCCATGCTGAAGGAGGCTGGATGTCCAAGCCGTGACCACTGCTTCTTCCGCTTCTCAACCAATCCCGACCTCTTAGCCAGTCCGTACACTTGGTTACTCCTCAGTAACTTCACCACCGTGCAGGGGCTAAAAACTCCCAAGTTACAGGTGAGAATCTGTGCAGAATACACTGAATGTATATCTACGTAATCATTGAATCTTTGTGAAACCATTCATGGTGTTATTATGTCAATATTACATGTAAAAACACATGGTTAATATGTTATAATATTTTTTAATAATGTTTCGAGTATCCTTGTTCTGCATAAAAAAAAAACATCTTAATGGTGACTGAGCTGTACTTGCATACTTCTAAAGAAATTACTCTGTTTCTGATTGCAGGCAGTTGACTTCAAAAAAATTGATGAAAACACCATAAATTTCACACTTGTAACCGACCAAATTGCGCCGTACGTTTGGATGGAGATGCAAGGAGCGAACGGTTACTTCAGTGATAATGGATTCATTATGACTAGGAAACAAATGATCATAACGTTTACATCTTGGACAGAAATCACTGTGGATTTTAAGAAAGCATTCCGTGTTCGTTCTCTGAAGGAGGAGTAGGTTGTCGCTATGGATTGAAAGACTTAGTGAAGATTTTTAGGTTACCGGACCTTTGGTCCGATAATCTATTGGCATGGCGTTGTGTCCGTCATCCGTCCGTCCGTCCGTCCGGCGTTAACATTTTTATCTTTAAAGTTAACGATCGTATCTTTCTGAAATTTTGCACAAAAATGCCTAAAAATATTTTGAGAAGGAGGTATTTTTTTGTTTTTTGATTTTCGCATTTTTTTCAAAATGGCGGCCGTTTTTGTCGAAAAACGCTAAATTTTGGACTTTGACGGCCATTTTCTCAAAAACTGTCTGATCAGTTTTGAGTTTTTGGTTTCAAAAGATTCCCCTCATATACCTCTGTGATATGTAAAAGTTTGGTTGCCCTAAATCTGCCGGTTTCCGTGTGGCGGCCATTTTGAATTTTTGGCGGGTAGGCGAAAAATTTTCACCCTTTGAAAAAAATTTTGGACTTAGAAAATTTTCGGCACTTTTTTCCTTCATAATGGGAGCTGTCAGGACTGTACTCATAGAACGCTTGAAGATAGAGCTTAGAAATTGGCACTTTCAAATGGGAAGTCATATATGACGACTTGTGTGGTGACCTTGAATTTGACCTTCGATGACCTTGAAAGGTCAAAACAGCCATTTTGGGGTCAAAAAATGCCCAGATTTGCCTTTGTAGATGAAATGCTTGCAGATAGAGCTCATGTTTGCATTATGAACATATAGGAAGACATATATGGCACAACTAATGATGACCTTGAACTTGACGTCAGATGACCTTGAGTGCCAAATGTCTGACTTGGAATGTGTAAATTGACCTGAGCGGCCTAAACGATTCCACCCAACATATAGAATATCAAATGCGGCACACATACATGTAATGGTTACATCGAAGTTCATACGGTTGACCTTGATTGGTAAATCCCAAGGTCATATGTTTACACTGCGAACCTTGATTGGTAAATCTCAAGGTCTGTTACATGCCAATGCTGCCATGGCCAAACCAAAATTGTCCGGTAACCTATCTTAGCCTTTGGGCTAATTTTTACATTATTAGTGGCCATGTTGATTTGATCTGCTTGAATACATAATGAAAGAAATAAGTATTAGTACTACGTTTGCAAATGACATTGATCCCAGGGTCATTCTTGAATGACCAACAAATAGTGTTATGCTGATGTACATGTATGCAACTATGTAGAGATTGAACTAACCAAGACTTTTTGTACACAATTCCATGTGATATCAAATACTGATATTTGTATTGTTAATGTCTATTATAAATTTTGTGATATTTTGGGTATTTTGTCTCATTTATCTAGAGTAAACTTGCCCCCACCCCCCTCCCTCCCTCTCCAAACAAGTTGTCTCGTTGAAATCAAAATATGCTAATGGCAGATAAATGTTGATCAAACATTGAATACAAAATATGAATTACTATTTCTGCTAACTAGCCAAAATGGAGGAGTAAAATAAAGTTTCTCTGACCGTTATGACACCGTCATAATGTTCGTCATAAGGCTCGCCCCATGTCGCCAGCAATGCATATTGATGTCAATGACATTTCAATGACTATCCCCTGTTCCCAAGTACCCAAAGTTTTTGTGATATAGAGGTTATTAGGCATCGAATACTGGTACTGATAAATTTACAAATTTAGTCAAACTGAATACCCCCTCTTCCCATTGAATCATTATATATCAGCATGCCCGGAATATACAAATAGGTCTCTGGAGACTAAAAAAAACTCGCCCATGTATCTTGAGTATCAATTATGAACACAGGATGTTGAAAACTAATGGTTGATATTATATGACGCTTTGGATTTTAGACGAGTTTGATCTCTCAGTCCCAAAGTTATCAGGTTAAATGGCCCAAGTAATGTGTGCTGCTTGATCCTTGTGTATATATATATATATATATATATATATATATATATCCGGTCCATCGGTTGAGTGTATTGCATGTTAAGAGGGGGTTATTCAGTGAGATCTATAAGGACCTGTATTGTGGGGTAACGATATGGCGCCAACATGACCTGGGCGCGTCTGTTGTTACTCGAGTGGATTGCACGTGGGTCGCCTGTTGAACCCACAAATGTTAAAACGCCCACAAATGTGAAAACCCACAAATGTGAAAACAAATTTTGTAAATCACCCACAAATGTGAAAATATCATTACCCACAAATGTGAAAAAAAATCCACCCACAAATGTGAAAAAAAAAATTTAACCACAAATGTGAAAACGGTTTTTGTCATTTGCCCACAAATGTGAAAATCAAACACAGCATTAGGTTCCACATGAGGAATGTCTTTTATTGTTATGTCTTTTTACCGAACCTTGTTCTGATAACCCATTGCATGGCATTGCGTCCTTCATCCGTCGTCGTCCGTCATACGTCTTACATTTTTATTTTTATCTCGAATTTACGGTCGAATCTTTTCGAAATTTGCGCTAAAATGCCTAAGAATACAGGGAAGCACTTTTCTGAAAGTTTTTTTCGGCTACCGGACCTTTGGTCCGATAACCTATTGGCATCGCGTTGCGTCCGTCGTCCGTCGTCCGTCCATCCGTCGTCCGTCGTCCGTAAACAATTTTATCTTTAAATTTTTGTAACGAATGTGACTTCGTTAAGTAGCAACCAGGTTAGTACCGTCATAGCATGGTTAGTAGACAAACATCACATCACATATCACACATCATATAATGAATAGTTATAGTAATGTCGCCGTTGCCGGAGGCCCGAGTACACCATAACTTGGGTGCCCGGAGCCAACAGCGTGGACTTGTTGTTCGTCCGGCCTTGCTGACGGTCCTGACACGGAGATGGAACTCCGGACAGTCCGAGAGACTACCAGAGCCTGTACGCACAAGATCCCCGGTCATGATCCATGACCGGGGCCTCCATATATATTTGGTCATGGGGCCGCAGCCCACTTGTTACAGACGGGACATGAGCTATGCGCCGCTCTGCAGTTACCCCCAAGGCGTCAGGGAACAGACTGCCAAGAATCTGGGCAAGCTGTTGACTATATTGCCCAGGCTGCAAGTGCACAGCGTATACACAATTGTTATAATGTAGAGAGGAGAATCACTAGCGCGTGACGTTCTAATCCCTAGCAACGTCCACCGGCCTCTACTCAGACCGATCAATATTACAGTGGCGTAGCCAGAACACCTGTCGCAAACTACGGTTACCAAATAATCGCCACATTACCCCTTTTTTACAATGCTGGTTCCCAGCGTGCTCCACCTTGGCCCAAAACCTCCCGAAACACGAACAAAGTATTGCATAGGAACCAAAGGAAAGTAATGAAAGCCGTATCCGCAGTTGCGACGCAATAGAACCAGACCAGAAGGGTCTGTTTTGGAAGATGGGGAACTACCCTGGGGCTTGACGGTCTCTACGTTATAACGCGCTCATAATTTTGAGTAAACCTAATAAATAAGCTAAAATTTTGACCGAGGTGGTCCAGAAGGGATGATGACCTCAAAGAGAAGTCATCCGCCGAAAGGGATGGTATGCCGAGTAATTTGGAAGATCTTTAAATTAAGGTATTTAAGAATTTCGTAAAACAACACACCGGTGAACGAAAACAGTGATAAAGCCTCTAATTTAGAAGCCGACTGCCCTCGCCAGCCGGCGCCATGGATCCGGAAAGGACCTGCAGCAGGGTGGAGCCGCCTATTAGCGAGCCTCCGGCGAAGCCACTGACTTATTCAGCCAGCGGCAGGCTAAATTAGATTTAGCCTGAGTCTTCCATCGACTGCTCACCGTCCTTGCCTGGTGTTGATGGCTGGGACGGGAGCAGTCTAAAGACTCCCGTCACGGGACGAACCTGCAGGCCTGGAGGTGGTGGCGGCATTGGTGTAGGCGCTGAGGCCTGCGACTGTGGACTCTGTACCATGTGGACTCGGGGCCTGGTTGATGGAAGCCGGAAGACTAGATGCGCCGCTAGGTTGTAGCGCGGTGAACATAGTGATCTGGTCCTGGATGCGCTGGTCACCCATTGTCCGTTCTCCTCAGAAGCGTAGGAGAATCGGAAACAGGATGAGTTCCTCAGCTGCATCCGAGCGGAAAATTGTGGGGTCCCTAGCGAACTCCGACATTACGCAGGCTAGCGTTGGCAGACTCTGCTTCGTCAAGACGTTGCCGCAGATCCGCATTTTCGGCCTGCAACCTTGCATTTTCCGCTCGTATCTCCTGGGATGGACCAGTAGACTCGGCCTGGGCGGCCTGCATACCGGCTTGGTATGCGAGCCGTTCCCTATCGGGCACGAGTCGTTGGTGGCTCTCCCAACAGAGGCGGGTACCTTCCGCGAGCCCCTGGTCGTGTGCAAGATCGCACGCCAACCGGGAAGCTCTAGCTCGGTACCGTAGCAGTCTGTCGACAGAGCCGTCCATCTTAGCTATGAGATACTCAGTGGCACGGGTGAGGTTTGCCCGCTGAGGGTGATCCCAGGGGTACTCTTCCCGTGCTCACGTCAGCACCTGAAGGCCACCGGTCCCAAACTCCGAGATTGCTCGGGGAACCGGCAGGTTCACTAACGCTGAATCCTAGGGCACTCGGTCCACTCTGTCCCTATGACGGTCCACCGTGGTACCCACCTGCCCGCGGAAGGCATGGAAGGTACTCGCGGCTTCGGAACCGTGCCGAGCGAGGATGTCCGCACTCGGCTCGTAGGGATCCAGGGCCAGGTCGGCAGTGCTCTGCCAACCAATGGCCCCGCCCTCCGAGAAGAGTGCGGACGCGGAACCCGACCTCGAGAGAGGAGGGGGTACCCGCGACGAATCTCTTTTGGTAGCCACCGGGGGAACCTTAGGCCTGGTCCCGCTCCAGGTGCTAGTGGACGGGGTGGGTTCGGATGGCCCCGAACTCACCTCCCGCGGTCCGGACGTCCCCGGAGGGCGCGTCTCTACCAAAAGAGGAGGAAACGACTCCTCCGTCACCAAGCCCGGCGCAGCCGGGGGAGGCATCATCGTCACCGGAGCGAATCCGGAAGACGGGCTCTTCCCCTGGGGCCTTGATGGGCGTGGTTTCGGAGGCGGGGTACGTGTCCGGCTCACTATCTGCGGCATCTCGGATACTACCACCGTCGTTATCCTCTCCCGAGTCTGTCCGTCAGCTGATACAGGGGCTTGGCGAACGGCTTCTGCTGTCGTCGCACTATACTCCCCTGGAGTCTGGGACATTGTCGCCGACAGATGAGCTGCGTAGCTCGAACCCATCGAGACCTGTCCGGACTCTTTCCAGCTGTCGTCCATGACGCGCTGTGCGAAGCGCCATGGCCCGAAGTGGAAGACCGGGTTTTTCTTCGAGCCTGCTAATTGCATGCCCGAAGCCACCTGAGGTGGAATGCACCCGTGATGAAACACGAGAGCTGAATGGCTACTATCCGCAGCCCCTTCACCGCGGTGTGCCTTCGCGCGGTGAACATTCAGCTTTGATAAGATGGAGAAGTATTTGTCGGCCGGGGCCCTAGCTATGCACCGGCGGCAGACAAACACTTGAATCCAGGGGTAGTGGTAGGCCCCCACGTGCCGGCTCAGATGGTGGGTGGTCGGATACCACCCACTCCTACTGAGGGCTTCATGAGGGTCTGCATACCCGTCCAGGGAGGGTGGACATAAGGGACAACGGATTCCCCTTGATGTCAGCGCCGGAAGCATAGACTCCTCTTCCGCCGTTAATGGGCGGGGGTCCGTAAAAGGAGTCTCAGCTTGCATTCCCAGTTCCGCAGTGCGGCGGAAGTGGGAATCCCTGGCATAATGCACCCTAAACAATTCGCCTTGTCGAACTCCGGGCAGCGTGGGGCCCTCGGGCCGCAACCTTTGATGTGGCGGTTGCTCCGAAGTCTGTCGCGAAGACCGCTTCGGACCAGGCTGCTTCTTCCGGCCGACCGGAGGCGCACTGCTAGAACGCTGGGTGGGCGCGCCCTCAGATCGTGATCTGGCAGCGTGGCGACGCAATGCATCCGCCCAACCGGCATTCACTGCCGTGTCCGACATCTCGACGCCCTGTTCCCGGGCGTGCTGGCGAATCAGCTGCTCCCTCAGGTCTGTGAGGATGGGCTGAGGCAGCTCGCCAGCTGTCGAGAGTCGGGACGACGAGCCCGTGGACTCGTCTCCACCCGTTCTACTACCGGATTTTAGAGGGATCCAGTAGGAACCATCGGACGAAGGTCCCGGAGGCGCCCGAATAGGCGACCGATCTCCGGAAGGCTTCATAGGAGGTGCCACTGATGCGGAAGCTCCGTCCGCACCTCTACCTTGGCTGGGAGGCGCTGCGAAGGTTCGGGCATTGGACCCGAGCCGTTGTCTCGTCTGTCTGCAGGGACAGACGGTTTGGCTGGGTCCCGCCGGATACTAGCACCCGGGGGCAGAGGTTGGTTCCGGACGTTTTGGCCACGTCCGGAGGCCGTGCTATGGCGTCGGCGCTTCCTCCGCTTCTTCCCGACGGGGTGGGAATCGCTTCCGGAGCTGTCCGCTCCGGAGCCGGCAACGCGCTTGGCACCAAAGGCTGCTTTTTCCTCACCCTCCAAGATGTCCAACGCGATCCGCGTGACAGTCCGGCGGGCGTTGCGAGAGACTTTTACTTGAAAAGTGCTATTGTCTCGATCGCTGCCGCCGGGCTGCGCCACAGTATCCGGATCCGGCGCTATGGCCTGGGAGGCTTTATCGGCCTCAACCCGGTCATGCCACGAATCCGGATCGCCCTGCGTGGGCGGACCCGAAGCCACAGTTGCGGACGTGGACGGGGTCTCTCCGGACGGACCCGCCGGACGGCCTCAGCCATCCGGACGCACATCCGGAAGAGACTCCACCTCCTGCAGAGACTGTTGCATCTTCGCAGTAGGGTGTAGCTCCACGAGCACAACAGTGGCCCCCACATCGCCCGTCTCCATCGCCTCTTCCACCTGAGCCGGCGGAGGAGGGACGGAGGACTGAGACTGATGAACAGCTGGTTCATCAGTCAAGGCGAGGCCCTGCACACTGGGTAACTCTCCGTTGTCACCGGAGATAGGATTCTCAGACCCTGAATTTTCAGCGTTACTGGAAGTTGCCGGACGTGCCGGACGATCAACTTTTGCGCTGAACGGATCCCGAACGCAGTCTCCTGCGCGCCAGGGAGCCGTCATCGGATGGGACCTTGCGGTCACCACCCGAGGGAACACCACCCCGACCTTCCCCGTCACTTGATTCTGACATATTCTCACGCTCTGTGTCGAAAACACTGGGAGACGAGATCCGCAGATCTTGCCTCCACCAGTGCCGAGCGAGTGAATGACCAGGGAGCGCTGGCCGCTTACATATATACAGCGATTACAGGCAGCATCAATTCTACACAGGCCAGCAAAACACGCGCTCCCCCCCCCCCCTCCCCCCCCCCCATGGAAACGTCGGTTCTATTGTCATACGACAATACATCCTGCTACACACGAAAACGTTATGTGGCGATTTTGCCCTAAGCACGCGGCAGGTGATTGTAAACATAAATGCCATTTATGTGGCCTTTTCGTACTTGGCCTTGTTTTGACACGCTCGGTTCGAGCGTGCGTTGCCACGGCGACGCATTGTAATTTACGCTCCAGTAAACTATAACAATGGATCGATTAGACCTCGCGTGCGCCCTAC
The DNA here is from genome assembly GCA_949152475.1 of Terebella lapidaria. Classification (NCBI taxonomy): domain Eukaryota; kingdom Metazoa; phylum Annelida; class Polychaeta; order Terebellida; family Terebellidae; genus Terebella; species Terebella lapidaria. The sequence continues at coordinate 6,688,715 of OX424567.1, forward strand.
AGCTTGTGGTGTATTATATATACACTGGAAGCGACTCGATCGAGGAGATTGTCCGAGAGATCGAGACTAGGACGCACACGAGGCTCGCCATGAGCTTTGTGTTCCCTGGGTCTGAGTAGAGGGCTCCTAGAGCCCTGGGGACGATTTCCATGGGGAGGCCCGGGCTGGGAGAGACAAGTTGCTGACTCGGGGGCGTACGCCCTGTGGATCGCCAGTTCTCTCCCTTCCCGGGACGGGTGACAGAGGCTCTGGCCAGCATGTCGGACTGTACGGGGTTCCGTTCCCGAGGCAGACCGCAGCTCGTCAGGCCCCGCCAGTTAACACCGTAGGGATGAACTAGTTTCTGAACGGTGTCCGTAGGCCTGGGAGTGTCGGGTGGGCTGTTACCTGGTTACCGTTAATGCTGAAGTAGTTACCGTGTCCGCAGCGACCTAAGGTGAGCGGCCGTGCCGCAAGGATCCGGAATAGTGGATGCGCGTCCGCAAGGACTCGGATGAGAGAGAACTATCCTCGAGGATCCCGAAGAACGGACGGTAGTCAATAACTTTACACGTTATTACGTAATTTTGATAAACCCGGTCAATACAATCTCTCTCTCTCCGTGACTCCTTTCACACCTTGTATACGAGTGACCAAATACATTGGTCATCCCGGGGAGGAACCTGCATTAATTAATTACCGGCAATTAGCCCAGTTCATTTGCTTTGCATTCCCGCAATAAGCGGACAATGAAATGAGATAATCGCCGCCGCAGGGGAAGATTGTAAACAAGTGGACAGCAACCGTGTACTTGTGGCTAGAACAAATATACTCAACCACTTACAAGCGGCGATAATCTAACCGAAAACGAAAACAAAAATTTGTTTCTGCATTCCCAACTTTTTTCAGTAAGCACATCAATCCGTCGCTGTCTACGAGTTAACAATCCTCCACCCCCCTCTTTCGAAAGGAAACACCCACCGGGTTTTATCACTTTCATTTTGTACAGGGAGAGAGATTCTCAAAACATTTGACTAGCGTGTATCGTTCGAAACAGAACAGAGTTTCCACGGGACATTGTTAGCATGCGGGTGATTCCAATAAGCCATAAATAATAAAATGTGATGATAAATAAATATAAGCATTCCCATAGCCGGGCTCCGCTTACAGAGAGAGTGCCTATGCCCCTTGGCTATCCCACGACAGCAGTAGACCCTATGAGCGTTAGCTACTCGCCCACTAGCAATCACCGTGTCTATGAGATATCCGGACAACTAAACACTCAACCCCGAGCCTAATTCTCCGACCACAGGAATGAGATTTAATAGATTAAACGATAAGCGACAGGGACATTAACCTCACTGGTTAAGATGGATATACCACATCATATGCCGGCGCTCAATCTAGAAAATCTAATACCATGAATGAAATCAATAGCTGGTGTAACGTCCGGAACTGCTCGCGGACGAAGTCCAGGTCCGTAACGCCACCATAGCTGGCATATTGACCTTATAAATAATGATTGATTCATTCAGGCTTAGAAACCACCAGATATATATGCCACACAATGTAGAATTCGACCCCCTTCTTAGAATGAGGGTCAGGGTTCCAGTCATCCCTCCGGATCACGTGTATAACGTATGTAATCCGGACAAGATAAGTGTCACCCTTCTGCCCCGACTGGTCCACACTGTGGACTTACCAGCCGGATCATTAAATATTGAAATAAATCAATAGATAACGATATTCGGTTTCATGCTGCTTAGAAACCTATAACACAATGTCCTTAAGCTATTGTATGGCCCACGGGCGGCAAGGTACCTGAGTACGTCGCCTAAAAGGACGTCCGGACGTCCGGACGCGTCTCACGGACGAACCGCGGACATCGACCATCACGTCCGGAGACCTATCCCGCGTCCACAGCCAATTTCCTGTTATCGTGGGAACGACGCTTCCCCCTACCCGGACGTAAATCCCAATCTCTGTCTGGCCTGTCACAGAGACTGTCCCGGCACTTACGGGCGTCCGGACCAACCACAAAAACCGTCTGGCCGGTGTAGGCGTTGGGTTAAATACGCCGGGCAGCAGTCCGGAAGATGCGGATGATCCGTCCGAATGTCCGGAGTACTAGAAAGGTAGCGAGGGCGGATGCGGAAAGGCGGCGTCACGACGCAAAGGTGCAGGCGGCTCACACCAGCTGGTTACCACATAGTGGCTTCCGCGGCATAAAGTCGTCCGGACGTTCGCGGAACGGCCGTTAATCGGTCCTTGGAGTGATGGGCCGAATCCTATACCACATCTGCACGGGCGGAGGTTATTCCCACCCGTAACGTTGCGGCGCACGTCTCGTCCGACGAGGGCGTCCGTCCGCACCACCCGGAGGCTCCGGAGGTAAGTGCGGAACGGCATGCGCCGATGGAAGATCGTCCGGATCGACAACTGACATGGTTCCGGAAGACCAAACATATGACGTAACCAATCGTCCACACAATGCGTGTATGCGCGGATCCATGACGATTGGCCCTCCATATTGCTTCAGGCTATCGATATGGACTACTAAAACTCTGTTGGGGTCCGAATCCCTGCGGATCCGATAGTCCACATCGGTAACCCTCTGCAAGATAGTGAAGGGTCCTATCCACGGCCTTGCAAACTTGTTGCCCTGTTTAGCCGGTGGATAGTAATAACGCACCTTGTCCCCAACCTCAAAAGCAGGCCTGCTCTTAGCATGAGCGTCATAGCCACGCTTCTGCCGGATGGCGGACTTATCCAGGCGCGCTCGCGCAAAATCATGGGCATTCGCCATGGCGCGGCGAACCCACTCCACGTACTCGGGTCCACACTGGGGCACCGGACCGGTTTCTGTCGCCGTGGGATACATAATGTCCACGGGCAGATTTAATTCCCGGCCGTACAACATGGCGTGCGGCGTCACCCCATCAAGGCCTTTCATTACCCTCTCGCTAAAGTCTTATGACTTAGACCCAGCTTTGGATGTAATTGCCTGCTTTAGAACCTTTATTCAGAAATCCGAAGGTTTGCGTGTCCTGGATGTTCAGAAATCCACACTTTTCTTGGCAATAGTAGCCCCACATAAACCAGTTAAACCATGTACAATTGCCCGGTGGCTTCGTAATGTTATGACAAAGGCAGGGGTTGACACAACAATATTCAAAGCTCATTCAACCAGGGCAGCCTGACATTTGTGTCCGCTCGGACCTCCCTGTTCCACCCTCTTTCCAAGCAGCACTGAACTGAAGCTGGATTTTCCAGAAAATGTCTTATTCTATATGTACATCAGGAACTAAAGCTGGGTTCCCCAGAGTCACAAATGAACTTAAAAGTTTCCTCCTTGTCCGAAAATGATGAACCAAAGCTTCTGTTGAAGTTATAACGAACTAAAGCGGCTTCCTCCGTCCACCCCCGACTCCCTAGGCTCTGGCTCTCTTATCTGTAAGATATAAACAAGATAAATTGAGTACATTGCCATGCTCCATAAATAATACCTCTAACATTGCACCAATACATTGGACAATTTGCATGGGTTGTGGTGGGTGGGAAATTTCCCATCTACTTAGACTTCCTCATGAAATTATAATTTCATGAGCATTGGTAATTGATAAAATTACCAATTTCAATATCGTCAGTCTAAGTAGATGGGAAAACGAATGTTTAAAGCTATGTGAGCATGAGCACACTATCCTGAAATTGATCTTTTTGAACAGAAGTTTTGTTGTAGAATTTGAAGAAAGTAGATTCTTTGGACCAATTAGCCAAGGCCAGGATCTGTTGGGTTGAAACCCCCAAAGCCTTAGCTTTTGATGTGGAGGCAGCCTCAATATTTACCTGTTAAGACACCTCATTAAAAGGTAATCTGTTAATGACGTCACAGGTATCATTTACATACTAATTAGCTGATTGATTGTTTCAAGACCTTCAGGAGCAATGTGCTGGATTTGACTTTTTAAATAGCTGTAACTTTTGAACAAATCATGATATCGACATTCTGTGAGGAATATTCTATTCAGCTCATTGAGTGGCTTCAAATGAGCTGACATCATATTTTCGTGATATATACCCTTTAATATAAATGAAAATGGTGTGTTATAATCAACAATTTTGTCATTCCGGATCCTAACTAAGAGAAATTAGCTTGGAATAATATTGCCCACCAACTTGAACAGGTAACTCAAATATGGTTAGTGCCACTTACGTAGAGGGTATAGGTAGATCTACATAGGGGTAGATTGCCAACTTTTTTCTGTTTTCAAGATAGAAGTCTGAAATTTGGTGAAAAAATACGGTTTTATGCCAAATGGAAACAAACAAAATTTCAGATTGATCCAGCCATCCTAAACGAAGTTATGGCCAAAAATCACATGAGGTTTTGTGTTGAACTTGACTTTACCCTCGAATGTACATTCAGGCATTTTCGAGTAACTTTTTGGAAAAAGGTCTGAATCTCTGTGTTGCTAATCGCACTTTCTATCCTTTATGCATTGATGGACAGCAAATATTGTCCCCTCTCAAGCAACTGAAAATCTTGCGGAATGTATACAGTGTTTCCACAGATATGGAAAAGAATGTCAGGAACAGAATTTGGGTAGTTCCGTGACAGTTCCGGCAGTTCCGTGAAACAGTCCTTTGCGTACATTTTGAGAGCTACTGGGCTGTCTCATTGCCAATTAAGGGTCTTATCGCGAACATCGGAATTCTTAACTTCATAATTATATTGAAGTAAGAGCAGATATATCGCACCAATGACCGAAAACGATATCCCATGGTCGTGCAATTCGTAAACTATTTAACGTTTCGTGTTGAAAATTGTTACACACAAAGATCGTGTGTCCGTTCTCTGGCGTTCCGACCGATGCAGAAAACTATCTCGATATTGGTCGAGGTGTTTATGAAAAAACAAACGATTCCAACAACCTTTTACTTTAATATAAAATGCTCTCCTCAAGAAGTGGAAATATGTTATGTTTGATATACAAATTTCACGGCCACCACCAAATGTTGTTGATCGAATGAAAATTATCGTAAAATCGCTTCCCATGAGGTGTCAACATAGATTTATTGTCGTGTTCTGAACCTATAATATTCATGATACAGGGGGTATTATTATATTCCATGTGCAAAGATTGCATGAGCATCCATTCTCAGGAGTAGCCTTGGCCCAGTACAGATAATCGTTGTTATCTTTAATGCCTTTAATGTTGAATTATATTGACTTTGAATGATAATCAGTGAATCAGTTTGTAACAATTAATACTAGTCCAATATAACGTTTCACGCAACTGGCTGAATGAGTGCAAATAATTAACTACTCATCGTCAGCTGACAATATATCGTAATACTCTCAAAATTTCCTATTTTAATCTAGATACATGTCCCGTGTCTTTATAGCAAAATATATTGTCAACTAACCAGTATGGTGAAGTTATGAGACACCTAATATATCACGAGCGAATTTCGGGCGTTCACGCGGGTAAAACGGAATGCTACTATTATATGCTTATCTTGAAATCCCGTGAAAGGGAAATCGGGCGGGGATATTTTTTCCGTTCCAATATAGAGGCGAGTGATAATACTTCGACGTAATATAGTGTAACCAAGGATCTTCTATAATAGGATATCCAACTCTGCCCAAAAAGGCGTGATATACGTAATATGACGTAAATCTGATTTGAGCGTGTTGAAACGGTGTCGGGCGCTAATAATCAGAATGTGTACATCGACTTGTAATAAACATGAGCAGAGTTGTGAACCATATATCGAAACCAATTATAGGTGATTGCATTGAGTGGGGGTATGGCCTAAATTTCTTCAGCAATATTCAGCATTCGCGTTGCCGATGATGTGGTATTAGGGTCGGGATTTGTAAGTGTCCGCTTTTATGTTTGTATGTGAATCGAAGGCTATAAATAGACGATCCTTGGTGTAACGTATTAACTCGACCAGGTTCACGCTGGCTAGGCGTTACGCGTTATTCAGGGAGTGCCGCGTAAAATCGTGAGTATGACGCGTTATTTGTGAGGAAATGGCATATGAAACGACCCAGGTTCGTACTTAAAATTGGGAAACTGAATGGAAAGGTTCAGTTTCTTCCTAAAATTCTGTTTCCACGGAACATCCAAATAAGCAAACATCAGGTTTGCTCCCATGAATTACATGCAAACGTCGTTATATTTACGAGAATGGACACACAGTTCATGACAACACCCGCATGTTTGCGACTCGTTCGTGGAATATCATCGGTTATCAATTGAAACTAACGAAGTGTATTTCGGTAAAACATAGAATGCTCGGAGAAATCTTTCTGTATTGTTACACCATTAAACCAGCTGTTTTAATCGAGTATTTCACTACATAGTAGGTTTTTTGTGGTTTTTGCATATCAGCCTGAGGGAGAAAACCTGCACACGCGTTGAATCATGAGGAACTATGTGAGCGTTGTCGGGGATGGTGGCGCTGGAAGTGTGTATATGGAGATTTTTAAAGAATGATTTGAGGCTGCACTTGCTGCAAGAACTGACGATACTCTTCATTTATCATTATCATCAATATATTCCTCCCAATCTTAATAACTCTGAAATTGGCAATACTGAGAACTTCATATGTCTTTTACAGAGAAGTTCACCAAGTGAACACAGTATCTCTTCAACATAAATTCATTTCATCAATTGAGCATTGAAACTGGTGCAAGATTCGCATTTAAAAATGAAATAACCCAACTTCAACAAAATATTTACTCATGCACATACGCGTAAAGCCCTCACGCACATCGCCTAAAATATAGTAAATAAACAAATGATACATTGAACCTAAATTTGTGCCACCTGCGACGATGTGAAACATTTTGAAGACAGGCACATGTGAAACCCATACTATCACTATCATAGAGCTCGCATTTCAACTACATTCCTGCCGATACATAACAATTTCAACCGCAAACCCGAGGAGAGTGGCTGTCGAAGTAATATTGACAGATATTTTGCAGCCAAAGGTATCGCTACACTGGCTTATTTCTTTAATTTAAACTATGTACAACAACCATGAATATGTGTAATGTTCCGTGCAGACCCCAATACGACATTTCAAAACGGTAAAAATAGCGAAATTGTATGTATTTCCATCTCACGGTCACTCTGAGGCTGCCATTTCCTCTCGAATAGCGCGTAAAACTCACGATTTTACGCGGCACTCCGTGAATAACGCGAAACGCTTAGCCACCATGAGGTTAGTACCGTCAAGGCATGGTTAGTAGACAAACATCACATCACATATCACATATCATATAATGAATAATAATAGTAATGTTGCCGTTACGTGTAATCTGATACCAAACCACACCTAGTATAATGCCAATTAGCCCTATGGGTTCGAAAATAATGTCCTTTTTGCTCTACGATCAATATTTACTGAGATATGGAGGTTTTTGTGGTAAAGTGGGTGATAATAGGGGAAAGTATCAATTTTTGTCCTTCAAACACACCAAAACGGCCTAATAACTGATCCTTGGGCATCCTGAGCCCATTTCCTTGAAAAATAATTCTACTTCCGGTTTGGTGTAATTTGACACCACAGGTGTAATCTGATACCAAACCACATCTAGTACAATGCCAATTAGCCCTATGGGTTCGAAAATAATGTCCTTTTTGCTCTACGATCAATATTTACTGAGATATGAAGGTTTTTATGGAAAAGTGGGTGATAATAGGGGAAAGTATCAATTTTTGGCCTTCAAACACACCAAAACGGCCTAATAACTGATCCTTGGGCATCCTGAGCCCATTTCCTTGAAAAATAATTCTACTTCCGGTTTGGTGTAATTTGACACCACAGTGGTAATCTGATACCAAACCACACCTAGTATATTGCCAATTAGCCCTATGGGTTCGAAAATAATGTCCTTTTTGCTCTACGATCAATATTTACTGAGATATGAAGGTTTTTATGGAAAAGTGGGTGATAATAGGGGAAAGTATCAATTTTTGGTCTTCAAACACACCAAAACGGCCTAATAACTGATCCTTGGGCATCCTGAGCCCATTTCCTTGAAAAATAATTCTACTTCCGGTTTGGTGTAATTTGACACCACAGGTGTAACTCGATACCAAACCACACCTAGTATATTGCCAATTAGCCCTTTGGGTTCGAAAATAATGTCCTTTTTGCTCTACGATCAATCTTTACTGAGATATGAAGGTTTTTATGGAAAAGTGGGTGATAATAGGGGAAAGTGTAAATTTTGGCCTTCAAACACACCAAAACAGCATAATAACTGATCCTTGGGCATCCTGAGCCCATTTCCTTGAAAAATAATTCTACTTCCGGTTTGGTGTAATTTGACATCACAGGTGTAATCTTATACTAAACCACACCAGTATATGGCCAATTTGTGCTACGGGTCCGAAAATAACGTCCTTTTTGCTCTACGATCAATATTTACTGAGATATGAAGGTTTTTATGGAAAAATGATGATAATAGGGGAAAGTATTAATTGTGCAATAGGTTTTCAGAGCAAAGGTCGGTAACCTAAAAACATTCCTCATGTTGAAGTTAATGTTGTGTCAGATTTTCACATTTGTGGGCAATTGACAAAAATCGTTTTCACATTTGTGGTTGATTTTTTTTTTCACATTTGTGGGTGAAGTTTTTTTCACATTTGTGGGTGAAGATTTTCACATTTGTGGGTAGTTGACAAAAAACGTTTTCACATTTGTGGTTGATTTTTTTTACATTTGTGGGTGATTTACAAAATTTGTTTTCACATTTGTGGGTTTTCACATTTGTGGGCGTTTTCACATTTGTGGGTTCAACAGTCGCCCGCGAAGTAGATCTTTTGTCTGAAGATTTCGCGTATATTGTAGAAAGTCCTTGAGTGGTAGTTGAGTGTCACTTGAAGAATTGTGTGAGTCATAGAAATTATGTCACTCGGAAAGCCCCTAAAAATTTAGTAAAAAGAAAAACAAGCATACATATCGCTGTAGTAGATTTATTCTATAGGCCTACAAGTTTTAAAAGAATATTTAGCTGTATCTATATTTAGGGCATTTGTCACGGTGGTTATTCGATTTTTCTACAATATAAGTACGCTATCGTCGTGAATTTCTAGAGTTGTGTAATGGCAAGAGTCGGATACATAGGATAAGCTATATATATCTCAACAAATTGAAACTGACATTTCGGAGTGGTAGCCTTAGAACGCAAGCGGAAGTATATATAATTATCACATATTAGTTGTGTAATTAGGGCGTACATTTGGTCATGTGATGAATGCAGTCATAAATAACAGTGCAGCGACAGAGATTCTATCACGAAGCAGCAGATATATCACCGGCCACATACATTCACCATGCGTGTGATATTTGGCGTTCTGCTGCTCGCAATTGGTAAGTACAAGGTGATCAATATAACTTTTCGGTAAATGTTTAACTGCTTTATAGGGAGATGAATCTATGAATTGATTGATTCATTGATTTTTATTCGTATAACCAATGTAGAAATCTATTTAAAAAAATACGAATAGTTGTATAAGATACAAATAAATACATTCAATATACACACACACAAAAAACACAGAGCATTTGTTTCCATTGTGGCCCAATGAACGTGGATGTCAACTTCCTCGTGAATCAAAACTTTCACATGATTCTTTCATATACGATAGAAGTTGATTCTGACAGAAGGTGAATGGCAACGAATTCTCGTGTACGTTCCGTAGATGAATGCATAATGTATTCAGTCACCGGAACGTTGACGATGGCATGTCTGTACAAGTATAATTATTGTGGAGTATATGAGTAGGGCAGCGTTTCGAGAACCATGTTAGGATTTTATATTGGGTTATTTTCTTGACATTGCCAACAAATTCTGGGATGGAATACTGGTAAAAGACAATGCTGACAGTAAGGAAGAAACCGTCAAAATAAATAGGTAAACTTATGTGTAGGCTAGGTGATTCTGAAGCCGTCAAATCGAATCCCCGCCAAATAATGTGGGTGTCATAACAGCCAAATTTAATAACCTTCCATATTTGTACAGAATGTGAGTAATTTCAAAAATGTCCATGAATCATCAATAAGTTCATTTATATACGTGTACAATTATTTGAGAATCATAGTCAGACTTCATATAAGGCCATGTTGTTTTTTCCTTTGTTTCCCGTCAACTTTTTTTTCGCAAAGTACCAGCCAGCCAGGAAAAAAAAACAGGGAAAAAAAAGTAACTCGTGTCAGAAATGTAAAATAAATGTTATTTGCTCATTTGCTAAGCTATTAAGGGGAAAACAGCAAAATGGAAATCAGTCACAATCGTTTTCAATGTTCAGTGTTTTGGGGGGATAAAAAAAACACTGATTTTTGGGAGAAAAACGACTAAAAAGTTTTTTTTGTTTTCAAAATAATTGTTATTTTCACCCGCCCGCTGACGGGAAACAAATAAAAAAAAATCAACACAGCCTAAGCCTTGTTGTAGTTTCGATCTCACCATCACATGATTCGTGACAGGAAGTAATTAAATGTACTTGTATCAGAATGAGTCATGGTCCAGTGTGCTATTGAATGGGCATTAACGAGTACACGTATTCCCTAGTATAATGTTTGATATTAGCCGGCGTTTACAGATGATTTCACTAGAGTATCTTTTGACAAGAAGACACCTCCAGTATAAGAAGGCGAATAATATACCGCGAACTGTCGATGCATTCACGAATATGTATGTATGAATGGAGGGGTGGGGGGGGGGGGGCAGGGCAACCTAGTCATATTCTACAGACGAAGCTGACATCGATTTCACAAGCATAGATCCCTGCGTCTGATACGTGACGATATGTATGAGGCGAATTGTTGAACAATCATCAACAAACTGGACAAGGGAAATATCGACGGTTAATGTTTGGTATGCCGGTTATTACAACGATTAGAAATAGGAAGGATTGTCTTCAATCCATCAGGTCTTGATTGTTTGAAATTATTTGATTGAGAATGGTTAATAAATATGTCACATGTTTGGGTCATTGCAGCACACAATAAAATAATCCTGCAACATCTACTGATACTGATCATTTCAGTACATTTCATCTACATTCGCATGTTTTGGGTGATGGGCGTGATGTGGACATCGGGAGATAACCCCACGCGGTCCTGTGAGATCTGGTTTACACTCATACTCTGATTATCCTCATATAAAACTATTTATGTTTCTCATTCCTTAAGGTTCAGAGGCGGGGATCAGTTCTGGATGCCTCGACTGCATATGTCATGTAGGTGCAGATATATTCAAGGAGACGTGTACTTCGATAAAAGTGTATCGAAATATACGTTTAAATGTTTTTGTGAATCGAGACATGGAATCCCCAGCCGCAATTAAAAAAATGATATCACATAGACCTACGTTTTATTCGTAATTCTTAAATCTATTGACATATAATTTGATAATTATTTAATTTGTATGATCTAGATTACATGATTGCGTGTGCATTCACAATACATGTATATGACGCACACTATTTATTCACCTATTAACATTCACTGTGCAGGTGGAGGGATGCAAGGCTCAGGCTGGCAAGTGTAGAATGGACCGCGGCTCCCTCAGCTGCGGACCCTTCCAGATCAAGAGGAATTACTGGTGTGATGCCAACAGGATCTTCCCATGTGGACCTGAATATGAACAACGTAATTATTACCCCGCCATACTCGCATAAACACTTCCCGCCAATTTGCATTTGGATGCCCCTATATACGCCCAGTCGCTCAGTGGTCCATACAAATTACGGCAAGTTACGAGTATTCATGACCTGGCTTGAGGTTCTATGAATAGGTCCATTGACCTATTAAATGTAAGTTATGACGTACATTTGTATACTTTGCAAGTTTTGAACTTGGACTAAAACCGTTCTGGTGGTAAGCTGCCAACTATAATAGACTATGTTGTCAAGCATAATTCATACCAACAAATAACATGTTCGCCAGCTATAGAATTGATTTGAACTGGTATATATCCTCGGATCATTTTTTTTTCCGAAAAAAAATAAATAAATTGGAAGAAAAAAACTGGTTTACTTCCTCATCAAAACGCTCCACAGATGATGTACAAACTGAAGAGTACATACTTCAACTAAAATGAGAACAGTACACATATGTTCTAAAAACGGGCTGACCCGTACTACATGTTTATATACGGGCTGACCATGAGGAATACTATTGAATACTAGAGGAACATTAAGAAGACCAGACGCACATCGAAATTATACCAAAAACATTCTGTAAGTATATCACTCGCTTTTTATACTCTCCAGGCTGGAAGAAATGTGCTATTCAGATGTCTTGCTCTGTCGAGGTCGTGAAGAAGTACATGGCACGTTATGGGACGCACTGTACGGGCGGACGGACACCCACCTGTGAAGATTACGCCCGTATCCATAACGGCGGTCCCCATGGCTGTACGCGGGCTAGTACCCTCGGCTATTGGCATCAGGTCCAAGCATGTTGCCGACTGATACCGTGCGAGAATTGGTTCCATGCTCTGGTCGCTCGTCTTCGCGTTGACAAGATGTGAGACTGCCGTTCCCAACTATAGAAAAACGCAGATAATTCATACCATGCAATATGATTTAAACGGGACTTAAATGAAAAGTTATGATAGAATGAAACACGTGAATAGTAAACCAAATAGGTAAAATGAAAATTCGAGGTTTTTCACATAAAATTTGATGTATCGATATCATAACCATTTTGCAAATAAAACCATATAATGTGAATTTTGTTAGTTACCCTGTGACAGTTGTGTAAATATGTAGAATTCTGTAATGACCGAGTTCCCCGATGGGTAGTGAGTGAATGCTTACGCTGTAAGTTTTAGCTTACCGACCCAAACGGGTCGTACGTCCAGCAAGTCATTATTTGGCATGATGAAATTTTCTGAAAAATCTACAAAACATACCTTGGTCTGATACCCTGAGACGCATTTTTTCCGCTTTTTTCATTGAACCGTTTCTGGTCTGTTGGCAGCCAATTTGACACAATTTCAAACTTGAAACAAAGCTGGCGTGATGAAGTGTGTCTAATTTAATAAACCCATGTTATTTTAGGCAATTTCTAACGTGTGTATAGCGATAGTGGACCTTGAAACGCTCCAAAATCCCAAATGTAGCCCCGAGATGCACGAGTTGGCTTCTAGATACAAAATAGAGCTATATGCTTGTAGTATGGACAAATAAGAAGTCGTATATGACGGATATCTTTGGTATCTTTGGTATCTTGAGGATGAGTGATCAACTTCAATTTGACCTAAGATATGTGAATTGGCCTCTGTAGACAAAATGCATGTAGCATATAAATACATATCAATGCCATTGTATTATACAATATCATTTACAAAAATTTGAAAAATGGGAAGGGCCCTAAATTTGATCCCAGGGGCACAACAGCTCTTATTACCAACCATTCAGAATGTTGTGTATTAATTAACACACGCTGCTTAACAAATACCATGTATTTCAAAGGTGAACAACGCCGTAACAAGCCGTCTGTTAAACGCCTTAGAGATATCAAGATATACCATACAAATATCTAGATCATTGTCCAGTGCTTGGTATTTTTTGTGTAATATAAACCATTTGATTTATAGCAGAATCCCATGGTTTGAAACCTATATTTCTCCAGGATCTGTTTGGAGTCGCTTTGGTCCTTGCTCTGCAGTACCTACATCTACCAGTTTAACAGACGACACATGGGAGGAAGGGAAGGCAGCTGTAGAGACGGTGTGGGCTCTCGATTTCCTCATATATTTGATATTTTGATATATATTTGATATATTGATATTTCGGTCAGAAATGAAGGCACTTGCTCAGGGCGCAAACGTTTTCATTCTGTTCTTGACAAAGAGGTCCTTGAAACAAATATTTCACCCAGTGATGGCTCGGCCTATAGAAGATGCACTTCATGGCCTGTTATGGAAATGATGGAGGTAGAGACTTATGCTGCGTTCAAACCAACTTGTGAACACGGTGTCTCCCAGTTCACCATCAGTGATTGCATTCAAGCCATGTTACCAATGGTGTTCACCAGCGGTGAAGTGGGAATTTTTTAGCGCCTCCAGTTTCACCGGCAGTGAAATTGCTGGCGGTGGTTAATGATGCTGCGTTCAAACCAACACTCACCGCCTGTGACAGTCGACGTCACCGGCGGTGTGCACCGTCTTCACAACTTGGTTTGAACGCAGCATTAGAGTAGCCACTGGAACTGGTGTCAATATGGTATATTATCAAAAGGTGCAAAGGTTTCTGTCTTTCTACATTTTGACCCACCTTCCTATTTAAAGATATTCAAATTTTAACAGTTTAATCATGGATGACTAAAATTAATCGATCTTCATAGGACATGGTCGGTGCTGACCAGTAAAGGCGACTGAAATTTGTCAACAATGCTGACTTCGCTATGCATGAAAAGTTTTCCCAGAAGAAGGTATGAAATGCAAGGTGGGACTTTACCAGTATGACTTCAATGAATTTGCAATTGGCGCAGATACCTTATTCGGCGTTCAGGTCGAGGGTGTTCGCGCTGGACATGATGGTGGCGACTCTCCACCTAGAATATAACGGTAAAGGCGTCGCCATAAGAGTCACCTCTCATGGCGCGATTGAGCTTACTTTCACGAACTGTGTAGTGACTGTCGAGATAAAGATTTGTCCAACGAGGGCGTGTAGCTTTTCTAGCAAATATTTGACATCCTCACGATACTCTCTGCATGTGAACTTTCTTCTCACGATGTAGGTTCCCAGCTCTCTGGTAGTCGTTGTTGGAACTCCTCCCAGTCCTCCCATGTCCGCGGGGCGTGCTGTATAAATCGGTCATCTTGATATCCATGTAGATAAAGGCGGACGTGAATTGTTTATTGGTTCGGATATACTGCAACAGATTCTTTGAAATCGACTGCCACTGAACTGCTTTTCCTGGTGTGAGCTTCTTGTTTTCAGTCGTGGGCATCTTTGTTGTGAGCGTAATCTTAGTTGAAACTGTAACGGGATTCGGCGGTGGGGCTTGCATGGCAACGATCAGGGGTTGGTGACAAAACAAGATGTTCTCGATTGCAGAAGGCATATGAGTGACTGTTGCTAGTTACACAACGCACTCAATAGGATCGGTATACCGAAGAAATACGGTGCATATACCAGTTGCACATGGTCAACTGGGAGTACGCGATGGGCACTTGAGGTTCGCGTGTTCTTCCGGAGGTCAGAGGCACCGTCGGCAGTCCCATGGGCTGGTTCAGGACGTGTTGAGAGATCTGTACATTAATGTCAGGAGCAGTGTATCTCATGGAAACGGTCGGGCAACTTGGACCTTGGGATGTTGTGTATTGGGTCCTTGTGCAAAATTTCAATTAGACATCTTCGACCACGGTTGTTTATTCAGTTTGATGACGCAAGCGTAATCTTTCTCAGGCTTCTATAGTTCATGAGATTGTCCAATTCATACTGTTAATAGCCAATTTATCATAGACCCTTAACTGTTCACAATTTGTCCAACAATCTACCAGGCCTCCATTCCATATGATAATTGTCATCAAACTGAGACCGGAAATGGAGGAAAGTTCCATGTGTGAGTCTGTGGATGTGGTGTAAAATATGTCGAGATTTAGCTTCGACAGATTCAGCCATAGTTGATTGTCATACAGCACTCCTCTTTGAGTACAAACTTGTCAATATTAGTGAAATTTTACACGAATTTTTCAGTGAGAGATCATGCCAAATCCGTAGTGCTAACCCGGGATTGAGGTTCATAATGAGGTTCTGGCCATTTGGTTTACTGATTATTGTTACGTGTGTATGTTCTTCAGTTCGAAACCTTTTAATAAGAGATAAAAAAATGTACAATTATTTCATGATCAAGTGTTTCATCCTGCGAACAATTTGAGAAATACGATAATACGTTACACTTGTTGCATCATGTGTACCTGATTCGTACCAAATGATATATGTCAGCCATTTGAAAATTTGAGCAGTAATGCTATATCCGGTGGTATGCTCTAAACCAAACTAAATGCGTGTTTAAGTCATTACGATGTGCATTTCGATGGGAGGCATATGGTCTTTACCGAGTTCCCACGCCATTCTAATCCAAAATAAATGCGTACAAAGCTATTAGAAAATGCCATTAAATTGATTAAGATCAGTATTACCACGTATGCTTCAATGGTGTGGGAGGCGGCCAAAAGACAGTTGTTAGGTTGCCGACCATTTGGGGATAATAAAGCTATTCTTGATACATGTATGAGTAAATTTATTGAGCTGCTACTGGTACCTTCGCCCCCTATCGGGGGTTTGTCTGTCTGTTCGATCAAAGTTCGATTGATCTAGAAGTTTCAGCACCATACTCGAATAAACGGGTGTCATGGCAACAAAATATATGAAAGTTATATAATTATCAATAACATCGGTTCTAATCAGCATAGATACCTCATATTTGATTCATATTTTAGATGTTCCCATCTCATGTTACCTTGAACGTGATCTTTGACTTTAACCTTAACCTTCAAGATCAAAATTTTGTGAAATCAATATTTTTTCTGCAACGTTCGATTTCGTGCTTGGATACTATACATGTATGAACAGTCGCTTATGCTCTATGCCAATTTTTAGCCTAACCCAATTATTCAACCGTTGTATCCATGGCAGCGAGGTCAGTCCCGTGATGAGTGAAATTGCTTATTTCTATCTATAAAATGATACTGGGAAGTGGGGTATCAAAATCTTGTAGTAAGCCCTGTAAAAAGCACAAATACGTCTTTTCAGCTCAGATTGATTCCAGGTCTAGCGTCCAATGTCAAACTCAATATATTACATTTGTTACTTTTGTTTCGCCTGCCATAATTTCTAATTACACCTAAGGCATGACTGTGTCCTTTAACTTTCCCAATAGCCTGAAATTGACTTTTAAAATGACCTTGTACTTGACCTTTCTGCATATCTATAATATGGAGTAGTAGCTAATTTCCAAAATACTGTCTGTATTGTGATAAATTTAAGTGCTTGTCAAATGTAAGAACAACCAATCTCGTTGAATGTAAATCAAGGCACTGGTACATTGCCGGTAAACTGTTTGTCCTTTGATCCTTCATTGTATTTTTGTTATCATGTGTTACACATGTGTATATGAAGGGGGTTTGTGAGCTCTGACAATGCAATATTCGTGTTTGGCACCTGATTGGACACAGCTTCTCTTGAAACCTACAAGCTTCGTTTATCATCTGATTACTGTAGCAAGCGAGGTAAGGCAGATAGTAGATCCAACTGTTATTTGATCCTACTTGATTTGATCCTACTAACATATTGTCTTAGTTTTACATGTTCAATTCCTCCAGAAATGTACTGCGCTTGTTGTTTAGGATTCTGAATAAGTCTGACATTACTTTTCCAATGTGATGTTACTATTACTGAAACGGTGTCATTCATGTTTAAGGAAAAGCAAATCGGAAGATAAGTAAATTTGTCTAAATATATGCAGCAATGGTAACAGATATTAAGAGTAGTTACTTTTTCAAAAATAATTAATAGGAAATTTTGAGGGAAAGGATCACGTGGATTGATGACAAATAAGACAACCGTACCATAGCCTCTGGTTAACTAGACACCAAGTCTTCGTGGATAACTAATATTCCGAGCCCCAGATTCATGAATTGTGAGCAACCAATTTGTATTTGGACACTGCTGCTATGTGCCATCCCAGCCCAGGGTCCTTGCCTCCGCCATTTTGCACAATATTCATTGGCACTCATGTTAGCACAATCTCTATCAGAGCCTTGAGGGAGAACAAGAAAAGGTCAGAGATACCTCCCACTAGGGCAGGCATCACATTTTTTTCAGCTTTTGGATTCAGGACCAAGTTACTGGAGGAACACAGTTTCTCAAAGAGACGACTGGTCCTTTGACTCAATTTAGCATGCTTTGAACACATTCTCAATCAATTTGCCCAAATGTGGTTAATTTTGGATATAGATTTAACTGGAAAAATAATTGAAGTCATTGAATATTTCTGGATACAGATCCCCCTGGATTCAATAAATATATTTCTTCAGTGTATGAAAAGCTGTAATCACTTGATATTATATTTTTATATTTCAGCCATGCAGCTCTTCCTGACGGTAGGGTGTTTTCTGAGCCTTTGTTGTTTGGTTTTGGGCGACCGTGGTTGTGATGAAGTCGCAGACAATAACAGGATAGAGTGCGGATACCCAGGAATCAGCAAGAACGATTGTGAAAAACGATTCCATGGGTACTGTTGCTATAACAACGTCCCAGCTACTGGCGTCAATTGGTGCTTCTTCCCGAGTAAGAACAGTACTCCTGGTTAGGTCAAAAGTGTGATCACTCTGATAAGAGAGTTAAAAACAGTATATATTTCTCCAACATTCTTAACATTTCAATACAATTCCAGTCATCCGTAACATGTAACGTATCATTGGCCTGGCCTTATTCAACATACAAAATTCGACATTCATTTAGCATGTGAAACAGTGCAATTTCATTTCATACGAATATGTATGTCTGTAGATTTCTAATTTTACATTCATTTATTCAGTTTTCGTGTGCAGTATAATAGATCCGTATGAAAGGATTGACTGTGGATGGCCAGGAATTGACGCCAAGACCTGTACCGAGCGAGGGTGTTGCTGGGACGATAGTATTATTCCTCTCAACTGGTGCTTCCTTCCGGTTGAGTAGCATTTCTCTCCCAATCTAATTTAGAGTAATTTTAGAGTAGCCTACCACATAAGACAACGAACTGAATATAGATATCGCCATTTTTCATCAACAGCCCATTATCAAGTACCAGTTGAAAGTAGTATTATGTGATAGATCTTTTGATCACGTGTTACTTGAATTGAAATTGTATACTAAATAAATTGTACATCTTGCAGGATTTCTATGGCTACAAATACGGCCGTTGAGCTGATACTACACCAGTGATTGACTATTCTCTCAAATAAAATCGTGCACGAGCAACTGTCTAATGCCTGAAGTGTTACACCTCCAACCACACAGTCCACTGAAAGCAACACTGACTTCCCCAGATGGAAATCTCGTGTGTTTAAAAAGCTATTATAGTGGTGAGCCAAACGATAAATTGCTCAGGTCTACTCCGACATATGTATATATCAAACAAAAGAAAACTTTCTAGACACTGAGCAGGATACCAGCAATAATTACATGCGAGTCAACTGACAAAAGGACGTTATGAACCCTTACAAAAACCTCACGTAGCAGATATAGAAGGGTACATTCATGACAGAAAATACAAATTTCAACTTTTAGGCCCAATATTCCATTTCCAATTGTTCAAAACATTCATGTTTGTGAACAAGCTTACCAGGATCAAGATTACAAATATATTACCCATATATACTAACATATCTCCAAGTCATGTTATTCATATCCTTTCACACTCTTTAAGCCAACAAACCTCATTTGACACCACCTGAAAGAAAAAATATACAACAAGTGAACTTGGTCTTTGAAATGTTTCATTACCTGATAGAAAAATATACGGCAAGTGAACTTGTTCTTTGAAACATAAAACCCTCTGATAGAAAAAAATTACGGCAAGTGAAATTGGTCTTTGAAATGTATCATCACCTGGTAGAAAAATTTACGGCAAGTGAACTTGGTCTTTGAAACATAAAACCATCTGATAGAAAAAAATTACCGCAAGTGTACTTGGTCTTTGACATGTATGATCACCTGATAGAAAACATTGATACATTGAGAGAGAGTTTGTTCGTATAGAACCAGTCACTCACAGTATTCAACTCGCCGCTTATAGTTTGATAAATTCCTTCACATACATTATATACATTAGTATCATCTGTGAACTGTGTGCATTTTGCACTCTCCAAACAACGAGATAAGGCAGTCACCTTATTCATGAACAGTAACGTTCCCAGCACAGACCCCCGCGGGACACCGCATACCATTTGATTTTGTATGTACGAGCTATTTTATTATTTTACAAATTGGTTTCGGTTTGCTAAATAGCTTTGGAACCAATTTAGGGCTATCCACGTATGCCATAGGGGGGCATAATATTCAAGTTTTCGCAAAAACATATTTTGTGATCGATAGTATCGAATGCTTCACTAAGATCCTAAAAACGCTCAGGGTATAATTCTGATTGTACGATGATATTCCTGTACCAATAATGAGCTCACTAACTGCAATAATGACGCTCACGGAGAAAAGAAGCGCCACCTGGTGAATGAAGTAGCTACAACCAGTTTAAATTGCTCAGGTTTACTTCGACCTATGTAATTATCAAACAAAGAAAACTTTCTACGTGACACTAAACAGGAGTCCACTTACCAAAAGATATCATGAAACATTACAAACACCTCGAAGAGCAGATATAGATGACACAAAATATTTATGACACAAAATATAAATGATCATAAAATTCAACTTTAACGCCAATTCCAATTCCAATAGTTCATAAACATTTACATATGCCAACAAGTCTATCAGCATCAGTTACATATATACATGTACAGTATTACTCCTACATATTAACATATCTCTGAGTCATCATGAGAATCATGGCACAATATGTTCTGGCACAATGTGATCATTCACGAGTTGCGTAATGACAGTATTCTAGTGAGACATCTTCAGAATTTCCAGGTAAATATATGCTTGTAGGTATATATATGGCTGGATTACTGACGTGTTTGAGAATCAATTTTTATTTTATGTTGTATGTTATCATGTAGAAGATTGACAAGTATAGAACACATGAGGCTGTGTATGTTTCTATCTAGGGGCTCAAATTTGAAATTAGTCCAACGAAAATATCCCCAAAACATCAATAGTTTTGAGTTGATAGCAAAAAGTACCACATGTGATTATTGAACATTTTCGGTTCAGAATTACACTACTCATTATGGTTATTGCATCCTGCTTTGTGACAATATCATTATGCTTTATTTGTCTTGTATTTCACCTTGTGACAATCCAACTAGGCTAATAAAACATTATGTATTTTGGCCATATTCTGACATTTTTGTTACACAACGCACTGAATGTAGTAATACATTTTGGTTAAATACATTCAGATCTAATGCATTTCTGTCCAGCATTTATTGGTTTACTAGATTTTGGTCCAATGCATTTCAGTGATACGTCTTGGCTCAACGCACTTCGGTCCAGCGCATTTCGTACTGTACCATTTGGTATGAAATGCGAGTCCATACTATACCTTCTAATATTCCCCTCTTTGAAATCATGTTACCGAGGACATTATATGAACAATAAGTGCTAATTCGTGCAATTTGTGCTAATTATATGTCTAGTCAAAATAAAAAGGTATAGAGAGCGTAAACAGGGACACAGGATTCACGCATTCAATTGAACGCACCTGAACCGAACTCATTCATATAATAACACTATCTCTTTTTCATTCAATGAACAGACATGAAGCTGCAGCTATGATTAGCAGCAGAGGATTGCACCACAATGACAGCTGTTTGCTTATGATAAAAGGATTCCAGACATTGTTCAGGTTTATTGATTCTACTGAGTGTAATAAAAATATTTTATAGATAGTGATTATGTGGTTATTCTATTGATTTTCTCTTTCATTCAATATTGACGTTTTTATGTTTTTTTTCAAATGTTTTTTGCTGTCCGGCCGTGTCTCCTATTCAAGGAACAGAAGCAACGTAACGTGATTTGATCGAACCCAATTCAAAACAATTAAATGTTGAATCGATCAAATGTAGGTTTCCTGTCTATCACAGAGTCAACATCATTAACGTATTTACTGAAAAAGCCTAATGCTTTTGAAGCTTGACAAATTAAAACGAATAGCGGTCGACACAGATCCATGTAAATTTGATCAAGCGAGTTGGTTGAGAATGGGGATATAACAATTGAGTGGCAAATAACAGCGAAAGTATGGACATTCAAGATGACTATCCCCGGTTGAATTAAGTCTTCTGTAAATGCAGCATCATCACTCAATTATTTGATTGATTCAGTTTGTTGTCCTCGTCATGAACATTTTATTTTGGTGATGACAGATTGAATGAAGTCAGGAGTGCATTTAAATGCGGCTGGTAATTGAAGCTAATTATTGCTACTGAAGCTGTGACAATTCCTACCTATAAAAAACACTACCATTAGTCCATTAGTGTTTTCTGTGAAGGAGCTTGGTGTTCTACTAAAACAAATACATATTTGTAGATCAACCATAAAGTTGTGCGTTTGTGTAAATTATGGCATCTTGACAATCAAGGTATTTCAATCAATAATTCTAATCATATCATATCATATAACAAAGTAATACATGCTTGGTGTTTGATGGAACCTTCTGTGCAAATGAGTGTACATGCATGTAAATGTATATTCGAAACATACATAACCAAACCATCATTTCTATGTTGTGTATTAAAGTTCCAAATACATAGTTTTAGTATAAATTGTTACTTTCATTATATAGGATATAGGATATTTTGAAATATCAGTCATTATGTTTTGTATTAAATATATCTTGTGCACAATACAGGCCAGAAGGAAGACAGTTCCATTTTTACTATTTTGGTCTGCCCAATTTTTTTCTAATTTTTGTAAATGGTATTTGTGTGACAATGTGTTCTTCAAATTAAGGAAATGAAGTCATTCAAAGTCATTCACACTAATGTTAATATATTGTGACGTTTGGTAATGACTTGTTTTCGGTGTGGCCCAAAAAACCTGGTTTCTCTGATCGTATAGACTTTATGTAACTCCCGCTCGTTGTGATTCGAGAGCCGTCACTAAATTGGTGTCCCCCAACGCTGGTGTATCATCACTCCGTAGCTCACCGGCTTCACTTAGGCAAGAAGCAACTCAGATGTAAATAAATTGAAGATTTATATACATCAAATCAACTTACAATTGTATGGCTGGTCACCCACGTGACGTACAAATATGAAGTTCAGACATGGAGCACTGTATGATCACATTTCAAAAATAAATAGTGCACGAGGGCACAACTAAAAAGAGTTCTTAGCCGGCGGCGTCTCTCTGTCCCTTCCCGTTGAAGTTTCCCGTCCCGCTTAGTCGAATGGTTTCTCCAGGTAGTCGGTCTAAATCCCGGTTGACTCTAAGGCCCTGAAGAAGGAGTCGTCCGCACGGAGTTCGTCGAGTCCCTTGGCTGTGGCGGTGACGATCTCCCCACGGTCGATGTCGCTGTTGCAGTGCTCTCAGAGCGGCCGTCCGCTCTCCCTTATATAGCCAGGGTGGCTGCGCGCGCATCTTCGTCCGCGAACGTATCTTCCGCACTCTTCTCCACGTGGTGAAGACTGCGTCCGCGAACGGTTCTTCCGCGAAGGCTCCTCTTCCGCGAACGGTGCTTCCGCGACTGATGCTTCCGCTGACGATGCTTCCGCAATCGTGCTTCCGCGAACGGTTCTTCCGCGAACGATGCTTCCGCTGATGATGCTTCCGCAATCGTGCTTCCGCGAACGGTTCTTCCGCGAACGGTGTCTTCGCAAGTGGACTTTGTAGATCACGTGACCGTTCCTAACGAACGTTTCAGCGCGGCAGTTGCATGGTTTTGTTACAACTCCACCCTTTCTGGAGATCAACGTCCCCGTTGATCCTTTCTCTCTCTTCTTTTCTCTTCTTCCTCCTTCTTCGTCTTTTCCTGCCTGTCTGATGTTTACAGGGCTCTCTCCCTCCACTTCACTGGCGATCCACCTCGCTTTCGGACGTCTCCGCCAGCCTGTCTCGAGTGTCTGTATATGCTCGGAGCTGTTCCCGGAGCAGCTTGGTCTCTCGGACGTGGGCTCGCAGCTCCTTCCGGTGGCTCTTCTCTCGTTGAGAGGCCTCCCCTCGCAGCTGCAGCACCTCGGCCTCGAGCTGTCTCTGCTCCTCCTTGGCTTGGAGCCGAGCCTCCGCTTGGGTGAGGTGGCGTCGTCCCATGGCTATCGTGGACGCCAGGTCCTCCAGGGCCTTCTCTCCGGCAGTGACCGCTCTGCCCAGGCCCTCCACATACGGTCGCAGTTGGTCCTCCTCCTCCGGAACGGGCTTGAGGTACCAACTCAGGTCTAGGGGCTTGTAGGTAGGGGCCGAGTCTCTGGGAACGGGGGGTCCGTCGTCCTCGGGGGTGGGGGCCTCCGGGGATTCCGCCTCTCTCCGCTCCTGCTGAGACTCCGGTTCCTCTTCGCTATTCGGGGGGTCGTCCTCGGGGTCTGGGGCGTCCTCTGACCTGGGGGCGTCCTCCCGGGGGCTTGACGGCGTGGAGCTGGTCGTCCCGCTGGCCGCAAAGCTGACAGTCTTCAGCTCAGGGGCAGACACAGTAGTCGGACCATCTCGGGGGTCGGACACGGGCGTGTCGGTCGTCGTCCTCCTCCGTCCTGGCTTGAGGGTGTTGCCGCTGGCATGCGACGTCTCATGCCGGTCTCTGTCAGCTCGGCGGGCGAATCGCTGGCTGCACATCTTGCAGAGGTGCCGCCCCTCCTTCTGCGTGTGTTTGGTCGCCACGTGTCGGCTAAAGTTGGATGCCGTCACGTGGATCCGGCAGGGGCTGCACCAGCGTCGCCCTCTCTCGGTGGACAACTTCCGGGCAGGGGACCGTCGACCTCCTCGGGGCTCCTCACGACGCTCCCGGCTCCTCGAGCGCTCCCGCTTCCGGTCAGGCTTGGTAGGTGGGTCGCTCATCTTGTCGACTTCAAGGGGCAGAAAGTCAGCCAAGTCGAAATCTGGAACGTCCCCGAAATCTTCGTCTGCAAATGCGGGTATCTCAATGATCTGCAGAGTTGGTGTGTTCATGGTTGAAGTGATGACGGAATCGTAGGCCGGCCTGCTTATATAGAAAAGGCGCGGACCAGGGATCTGGGGGAAAAAGCATTGTCGTGGAACGAAATAACGTTTTTCGCTTGCTTCCGCGAACGGTTCTTCCGCGAACGCTGCTTCCGCGAACGTGCTTCCGCGAACGGTACTTCCGCGAACGCTGCTTCCGCGAACGCTGCTTCCGCGAACGGTTCTTCCGCGAACGCTCCCGTCATCGTTTACATCGTTTGGACTGCATTCCCGCTGTTTTCCACTCGTCCCTCGTCATCACTGGGGGTCCGGACTGGGGTCACATCGTCCGGATTGGGTATCCAGGCGTCGGTTTCAGGGGTGAACCAGCACCTTTTTATATTGTCAATGTGGACATCTTTAATCTTGCCACCGGGTCGATCTTGTATGGACACCATCCATCCGAGATGAGACTTCACAACGAGATAAGGTCCCGTCCACCCTAGTCCTAGTTTTGGTCTAGCCTTTGGAGGGTACCAATACATCACCCAGGTGCCCACCGGAAAATGTCGAGCGGCTGATTTTATGTCATGATGGCGCTTTTGTCGCACCGTAGCCGTCTTCAGGCACTCTCGGGCAGTCTCGTGAGCTTGTATGGTGGCTTCCTTCACCCATTCGACGTATTCGGACGCACACTCGGGGACTGGTCCTCCCAAATCGTCCGGTTTCGTCCGGTACCTCAGGTCCAATGGGGTGGTTGCCTCCCGTCCCATCATCATTCGAAATGGTGTACACCCGGTGCTTTCGTGTACTGATGTTCTATAAGTCGCCATCACGTAGGGCAGATGGTCGTCCCAGTCGTCATGGTTCTCGTCCACGACCACGGCCAGAAGGTTCAGCAGGGTCCGGTTGAATCGCTCGACCATCCCGTCTGATTTGGCGTGATAAGGGGTCGTCCGAGTCTTCTCCCCTCCTAGGATCTTGATCATCTCAAGGAAAAGCTTACTCTCGAACTCTCGTCCCTGGTCGGTGTGTATCTTGGCTGGCATTCCCAGGCGGCACACGAACTCAGTCACAAAGACGTCCGCCACCGTCTGAGCCTCATGGTTGGGTAGAGCGTAGGCCTCAGTCCACTTGGTGAAATAATCACCCACGACCAGTATATACCGGTTCCCAGAATTGGTGATCGTTCCAGGCTCCAAAATGTCCATGGCCACCCTTTCTAGCCGATCGCCTACCGGTAGATTTCCCATGGGGTGGTACTTGGGCCCCGGTCGCGGCTTTCTCCCACTACACTTCAGGCACTCCCGGCACCAACGCTCCACGTCCTTCGTCATACCCGGCCAGTACATTCTCGCTTTTAGTCGGTGGACTGTTTTGGTGATTCCCTGGTGGCTCATCAGCTTGCCGGTGTGGACCTCCTTCATGACGGCGCGTCTCAGGACCTGTGGAACGACCAGTTGATGGATTGGTGCGTTCTGGCAAGCCGCTTGGTACCGCCGGTACAGAAGCCCATCACGTAGCTCCAGCTGGTCCCACTGTTGCCACAGAGTCTTCATTTGCTGACTTTTTGTTCTGACTTCGGGCCATGCAGGTCTCTC
Source organism: Terebella lapidaria (assembly GCA_949152475.1). Classification (NCBI taxonomy): domain Eukaryota; kingdom Metazoa; phylum Annelida; class Polychaeta; order Terebellida; family Terebellidae; genus Terebella; species Terebella lapidaria. The sequence continues at coordinate 6,715,074 of OX424567.1, forward strand.
AGTGAAAATATTCTTCCACCCGAGGATGCCTCCAACTTCAGGGTCGGCTCGTTGAAGGGTCACTAGGTCCTCCTGGGAATAACCATTCAGGACCTGGGCCTCCGGGGCTCCCTCCATCGGATTCCGGCGTCCTCTCGTAGCCATAGCCCGCGTGACAGCTAGCATTTGTTTGTCTGGATCTCGGAGCACAGGGTTGGGGCATGGGTCCAGGAAGGGCTCCTCTCGGCAGCGCATCCACACGTCGGCCGTCGCGCCGATCGCTGCTCCGGCCACAACCTCCGGTCCCAAACCATGCAGTGCGAGGAGCATCATCAGGAGAAACCAAACCCAGGCAGAGGGGCGGAGCTGATGCAGGGTTCTGCAGACGCTCCTGGCTCCTTCCTCCGTCTGTGGGGGGCTCCGGTCAGGCAGGCATTCCTCGGCCGGCTGGGTAGTCGTCCTCGGGTCCTCCTGGCAGCGCACCTCCCAGATCTGGAATATCCCGACTCCATCTCCGCAATAGTAGTCCTCCGTCCAGGGCTCCACAGGGACCTCCCGCAAGATGTTAACTTGAGGTCCTCCGGGGCTCCATCCTTCTCCGCTGATCGGTGGAAGCAGATCCTCGTCAGAGAGGTCCTCCAGGGGTAGGGGACACTCCTCCTGAGTCGGACAGGCCTCCTCTTCTCCTTCGGGTCTTGTGGTGTGGCGAGGGGCGGGACAATCCGGTCTCCGGCACTGTCGGCATCTGGACATCCCGTCTGCATTCCCGTGTTGTACTCCCGGTCGGACCTCACACCTGAAGGCGTAGCTGGCGATGCGAGCTGCCCATCTAGCGATCATTCCTTCCGCATCCCGAAAGTTCAGTAGCCACTTGAGAGAGGCGTGGTCGGTTCGTAGTAAGAACGGTCTCCCCCACAAGAAATGTCTGAAATGGTGTATCATACTGACGACGGCCAGGAGCTCCCGCTTGGTGGTGCAGTAATTCCGCTGGGTGTCCCTCAGGGTTCTGGAAGCATAGGCGATCACCCGCTCTCGTCCGTCCTGCACTTGGGATAAGACGCCTCCCACTCCGTAGCCGCTAGCATCAGTATCTAAAATAAATTCTTGGTCCATGTCAGGGTACACCAGCAGGGGGTGCTCGGTCAGGGGTTGACGCAGCGCCTCGAACGCCTGCTGATGAGCCTCGCTCCAATGGTAGTTGACTTCCTTCTTTAACAGGTGGTTGAGGGGTCCCGCTCGGGTGGCAAAGTCAGGGATGAATCTGCGGTAGTACCCCACGAACCCAAGGAAGCTCCTTAGTTCTGTCAAGGTGGTCGGAGGAACCATTTTTGTTACAGCTTCGACCTTGGCAGGGTCGCACTGGATGCCTCGGTCGGACACGACATGGCCCAGGAAGTTGACCTGTTGTCGAAACAGCTCACACTTGGCGGGTTTCAGCTTCAGCCCGGCAGCCTGCAGTCTCCGGAACACGTCCTCGAGGTTGTCCACGGCTTCTTGGAAAGTCTTTCCAAGACAGACGACATCGTCCAAATAAATTAGACAACGCTTCCATTGGAGTCCCCTCAGTGCCAGCTCCATTAGACGTTCAAAAGTAGCCGGGGCCGTCGCCAATCCAAACGGCATCACTTTAAATTGATAGAGTCCACTACGGGTAGTGAACGCCGTCTTCTCCTTGTCCCTGTCGTCCATCTCGACCTGCCAGTAACCACTAGCCAAGTCTAGCGTCGAAAAATATCGTCCTCCTGACAAGGTATCAAAACTCTCGTCGACTCGAGGCAGGGGGTACGCATCCTTCCGGGTGACATCATTTAGACGGCGGTAGTCGACGCAAAATCTCAGTGCACCATCCTTCTTTTTCACTAGCACGATGGGAGACGACCATGGACTGTCACTTGGCTCCACAACGTCAGCTTTCAACATCTTGTCGACCTCGTCCTCGATCAGCTCTTGTTGGTAGTACGGGGCTCTCCTCAGAGGCTGCTTGATCGGGGGGTGATCTCCCGTGTCGATGACGTGTTTCGCCAGGGACGTCCGGCCCAACCTCCCATCTGGTCCCATAAAGACCTGCTGGTGGCGTCGAAGGAGATCGCTGACGACCTCCACCTCCTTTTCCGTCAAGTTCGGATGCATTCCCTCCAGGAGCGGTTCTAAATGCTCCGGGCACTCTGGTGTCTTCGTCGACGATTCTGCGTGCATGGCGTGCACTCTGGTTTCGGGCTGCTCAGGCGTCCGGTTCCGCCACTTGGTGGAGTTTGGTGTAAGGGGCTCATGCTCCCTCCCGCTCTCCTCCCGGTACCACTGTTCCCTTTTAGGTTCATTCTGGGTTGTTTTCCCTCCATCGGGACGAAATCCCAGGTCGATCACGGCCTCTATTCCGTGAAGCTCGGCTAGGATGGTCCCCATCAGCACAGTGCAAGCTCCAGCGCCGGCGTTCAGAAGTACCACCGGTACCAGGCGTCCTCGGGGTCGTACCAGGGCTCGTCCCACTACGAGGGGGTCGTCCTCCAACGGCTCTCTTGCGGACTGCACGAGGCCGGCCTTCGGAACTCCTCCCTCACTTCCTGTCAGCTTGAGGTCCACCATCATCTCTGAAAAGGGTGGCAAGACGACCGTCTCCTCCGTCACCAGTGTGTAGACGGCGCCCTCGTGGCCCGCGCTCATCACTACGGTAGTGTCGCCCACCTGCCACTCGCCCTTACGCAGATCCAGCTGTCCCCCAATCTGTTGAAGTACATCAAGCCCCAACACTCCCGGGATCCCTAGTTTGGCTACCAGTACATCTGCCGACACGAGTCGTGTGCCCAGTAGAAGTTGAACTGTCATCTCTCCTTGAACCTGTAAGTAGTCTCCGGTTGCTGCCCGTAACCTTATTCTCGTCTGCCTTATCATTGCTTTATGTTCGTCATCCATTTGGTCGAAGAGACACTCGTCCAGAACGGTGGAAGAGGCACCCGTGTCCACCAACATACGAGTCGCCTTCCCCATAACGTGGCACGCCGCATACCACGCCAATGTGCCTCGGGCACCGGCTGACAGCGACACCACCTGGCCATTTCTGTCAATCTTAAGAGAGCTGCCACTCTCCTCAGGGACGCCGCCCTGGATAAGTACTGAGTCGTCCACCCACAGTGATGCACCACCCTGGTCCTCTCTGTCAGTCTTAAGGGAATCACTCCCCTCGGAACCGCCGCTCCGGATAAGTAATGAGTCGTCCACCAGCAATAGCTGCTGCGCTGGCCCCTTGGTCATTCCGCTCCACCGGCCCTCCGTCTCCTCTTTCACGGCCGCTTGTGGTTCAGTTGCATAGGGGGGTCCCTGCTGTTTCGCAGCCTCCAGCCTCAAGGTTGTAACCTGTTGGTTCTCCTTGCTGCTAGCAGAAACCTCGTTGATGTCTCCGTGGGTCCCCAGACGCTCCACGGCTCCATCGGTCTGCATTTCGTCGACGTCTCCGCGGGTCATTAGACGCTCCACGGCTCCATCGGTCTGCATTTCCTTGACGTCTCCGCGGGGCATTAGACGCTCCACGGCTCCATCGGTTTGCTGTACATTGGCACTCCCGTCTGTGTTGACAGGCTTGCCCTCCAAATAGTCGAGAATTCGATCCTCGAGCTCCTCCTGCGCCCATCCAGTTACTTCGGATGCACACCGGAAAAACCTATTAAAAATCTGTGAAACTAAAAATTCCCCCCTGGCAATGTGTTCTTCACGTCTTCGTCGAGCTTCTCGCCTGTGAAGCCGTGCACACACCTGCCAATGGCCCATACGGTTGGGGGCTGGTATGAGCCCTACTGGTTTTCCGACACCTCGTCTGTCAAACTGTTCCGCTCACCAATCTCCTCGATTAGTCGACTCAAGCGCTCCTCCTTGGTCCGAGGTGGCGGCCGATCTGGACACTGGTACTTCCGATGACCCGGCTTCCCACAGTACCAACAGTCATCTGGTCCCGGCCTAGCGCTTGGTCCCTTGTTCTCAGCAGTGGCGGCCCTCGGCTTGATGGATAGCACCTGCTCACACAGCTCGATTAGTCGATCCAGCTTCCTGTCTTGGCTCTCAAAGAGCCCCTTGAAGTAGGGAAGTCTGGGTAGACCCGCTACGTTCGGCTGGTTGCTCTGCTGCCCACTGGTGGTAATCTCGCCTCCCTGCTGGTTCTTCAACAGCTGTAGGACCCGTCCTAGAGCTGGCTCGGAGTCCTCCGACTCTATGGACATCACCGGCTTCCCAGGCTTGGGTTTGACACATTCGTACTGGGTCACGAACGCTATGGCCTCCTCCATGGTCTTCATCTTCCTCATGAGCGCCATCACCTTCATGTCCCCATCTGGATGGCCCTTCCAGAAGTGGTCTAAGGCGATAGCCTCCTGAGCTGCGGAGTTCAGATCCGGATAACCACGGCCGGCCAGTCGCTGCAACTCATAGCCGTACTGCTGGGGTGTCTCTGCCTTCCTGCGGGTTCTCTGTCCCAAGGTCGCCTTGTAGGACTCCTCCTGACAGTCAGGGTCGAATCGTAGGGTCAGCTTGTCGGTCAGAACGTCGATGTCCCTCCGGTCTGCAGGACTCAGGCTGGTCAGCATTCGTCGCGCCTCTCCTGTCAAGCTCCCGGCTAAGTAGACGCCCTGTTCCCGCTTGCTCCATCCGTTGACCTCTGCGATGACGTCAAAGTGGGCCCGGTACACCGGCCACTCTATGGAAGTCCCATCGAACTTGTCAGGGGTCAGCATCTTCCGGTTCCTTCTGCCGTTCTGATTCCAGACTGTGCTGTCCTCGGACGACGAGTCCTCCTGCCTCCGTCTCGGCCTAGGGCTTCGTCGGTGCAGCGGCGGTCCCCGCCTCGGTGGTCTCCTCCCCCGTCCTGGGTAACCATGGCTGCTGTCGGTCCCTCCATCAGATGAAGGCCCCTCATCGCCCGATGATGAGAAAGGGTGCTGTCTCCGGCCTCCCTGGGTGACTGAAATAGAAGCTGGATTTCTCCAGGAGGCTGGCTGTCTCGGTTGTCGACTGGGTGAAGACCTCCCTCTTCCGCGAACGCTGTCTTCCGCGAACCCTCCGCGAACACTGTCTTCCGCGAACCTTCCGCGAACGGACTCTTCCGCCAACAGCTCCCGAAGAAGTTCTTCCGCGAACAGGCCTCTTCCGCGAACGCCGTCTTCCGCGAGTCTTCCGCGAACGGGCTCGTCCGCCAAGATGTCTCGGAGACGTCCCTCCACAAAAGATGCACGTCCGCGAACGCCATCTTCCGCGAGTCTTCCGCGAACCGGCTCATCCGCGAATGGTCTTCCCCGTCTATTCTGAAAAACTGGAAAGGAAGATTGGTCGCCTGGATCACTCCTTTCGTCGAGCCGCCGTCTGGGTGAAGACTCCTCTCTTCCGCGAACACTCTCTTCCGCGAGTCGTCCTCGTCCGCGAACGTGGTCGTCCGCGAAGGGCCCTCCCCGGTCACAAGCGTCCTCGTCACCAAAGACTCCCCCTCGCCCACGAGCCCGTTCATCCACGAAGGATCCCCGGCTGCAAGCGTCCCTGTCGCCGAAGAATGCCTCTCGTCCGCGAATGTTCTCTTCCGCGAAAAGTCCTCTCCCTCTCGAGCTGCTCTCTTGGGTCGGAGCCCAAGTAACCCGTCCTCCAGTCACTCCCGTTTGTCGACTCGTCACACCCGACCGCTGCCCTGTTGCACCAGACTGCTGCTCTGTTGCACCAGACTGCTGCTGGGACTGGTCCCAAAGCCGTCTCAATGCTGCATTCTCTGGAGGTGCCACACTTGGACTCTGCTCCGGTAGCTGTAGCCGATCCCTCCTCGCCCAGATTTCGCCGTCCTCCCCGTCCAGATTGACGTACTCCGGTCCCAGCACTCGTCGGAACTCGGGGCCCCTCCTAACGCTCTCAAGGTAGGTTGACCTCTCCCTGTCTCGATCGTGCTGCCACCCAGAGTCGTGTCTGAAAAGAAAACGGTTGTCGGGTGTCTGGCTCCGGGGTCTCTGTTGACTAGTCGACTGGCCCATGGAAGGTCTCGACCTCCCTGGTTGCTCCTCACTCGTCGAAACGTCCCGTCTACCCCTGGCTGTGAAGCTGCTCTTCCGCGAACGGTCGTCTTCCGCGAACGTTGTCTTCCGCGAACGGTCGTCGGCCTCTTCCGCCAAGGTCGTCTTCCGCGAACGGTTGTCGTCCGCGAACGTCTTCCGCGAACGGTCGTCTTCCGCGAACGTCTTCCGCGAACGGTCGTCTCCCTCTTCCGCAAAGGTCGGCTTCCGCGAACCGCTGTCTTCCTCGTCCGCAAGTGAGGCCGTCCGCGAAGAGTCTTCCTCTTCACCTCCTGTCTTCCCTGGGGCAGTTTCGTCGTTTTCGCCGGACATGAGTGATGCTGAGGTTCGTTCCCTGGCAGTAGACCCTCGGGGATCCTGGTCACGGCACCAAGTTGTGACGTTTGGTAATGACTTGTTTTCGGTGTGGCCCAAAAAACCTGGTTTCTCTGATCGTATAGACTTTATGTAACTCCCGCTCGTTGTGATTCGAGAGCCGTCACTAAATTGGTGTCCCCCAACGCTGGTGTATCATCACTCCGTAGCTCACCGGCTTCACTTAGGCAAGAAGCAACTCAGATGTAAATAAATTGAAGATTTATATACATCAAATCAACTTACAATTGTATGGCTGGTCACCCACGTGACGTACAAATATGAAGTTCAGACATGGAGCACTGTATGATCACATTTCAAAAATAAATAGTGCACGAGGGCACAACTAAAAAGAGTTCTTAGCCGGCGGCGTCTCTCTGTCCCTTCCCGTTGAAGTTTCCCGTCCCGCTTAGTCGAATGGTTTCTCCAGGTAGTCGGTCTAAATCCCGGTTGACTCTAAGGCCCTGAAGAAGGAGTCGTCCGCACGGAGTTCGTCGAGTCCCTTGGCTGTGGCGGTGACGATCTCCCCACGGTCGATGTCGCTGTTGCAGTGCTCTCAGAGCGGCCGTCCGCTCTCCCTTATATAGCCAGGGTGGCTGCGCGCGCATCTTCGTCCGCGAACGTATCTTCCGCACTCTTCTCCACGTGGTGAAGACTGCGTCCGCGAACGGTTCTTCCGCGAAGGCTCCTCTTCCGCGAACGGTGCTTCCGCGACTGATGCTTCCGCTGACGATGCTTCCGCAATCGTGCTTCCGCGAACGGTTCTTCCGCGAACGATGCTTCCGCTGATGATGCTTCCGCAATCGTGCTTCCGCGAACGGTTCTTCCGCGAACGGTGTCTTCGCAAGTGGACTTTGTAGATCACGTGACCGTTCCTAACGAACGTTTCAGCGCGGCAGTTGCATGGTTTTGTTACAATATTATGCTGATGGTTGAAATACGTTAATATCAGATTGAATATGGCCATGTTTTAGGTCTTGGAAAAGGATTTGGAGTAAAATTCAATGGACAGAATGTTGTCCCCATTTTAGACAACTGAGTTGATTCTGTTTTGGTTTGATTACCTAATGTGAGGAACGATTTTCAACACACCTGACAGAATACGATGTTAATATTACATTGTTTTTATTAAAATTCATAATATATCACATTTTATGATGATGGAATTAATTGGTAGATTCGATGAGAACCAATGGTTCCCTACGTACCATTCCATAAACGTCTCTATAATAGGTTTCCACTGAGCCAATAAAATATAATATCGGCATTTTCATTTGCTATATTTATTATTGCTAGCTGGATTTACAGAAGACTTAATTCAACCGGGGATAGTCATCTTGAATGTCCATACTTTCGCTGTTATTTGCCACTCAATTGTTCATTGTGGTATGTCATTTGAGTGTATGGACTAGTTATTTCGTCGTATATTGGTGTATTAATATATACCTAGATGACATTTCCTCGTCACGTTTGTTTACACGTTGTTCATCCCTGTGAATATATAACATACACCATATGTCGGAAACAAACATATCCCAATCGTCCATTCAAGATAATATATGGGATAGATAAAAATATCCAAACCATGTAAAATCTCGCATAGTAGCATTTCCGTGAAAGATCTCCATTCTGCGGGAAATTAATATGTGACAGAGAGCACTCTGACAGTAAAATACATTAGCAGGACACAGTAAAAAGAGCTGATCTGGTGCCATCGTAATAAGCTGTAATCCCCCTCTCGTGCTCGCAGGCAGGTTCTGGTGTTGAGAGTAATTGGTTTAGAGCCGGCAGCCACTTACCAGATTTTATATCGCTTTTGCTTCCGCACAGCACAGTAGTTACCACCGGTAGTTTTACCAGATTTGGTCAATGAAAGGCAAGACGGGATTGTTGCGATTAATGCTATAAAATGACTGAAACATGGATGTTTTTTTTAATTGCGGTATTCAGGAAGTAAGATGTTGGATCCAGTTACAGTTTCCTTGTGGGGTAAGGTTGTCCACTTGTCTGTGTAAGGGTTTGCATGAACTGGATAAAAGGAGGGGGGGGGGAGGGGTACTGCATACTCTCAAAACATTTGGTAACACAAATGAATACTAAGGCTAAACACTGTTATTCATGTGTTGGATCATTTTATGTACACCGATGTCAATGAATTACCCTGGTGCATCACTTACACGAACTACGAAAAAATTCCAACTTTCGGGCATACCTTTTGGTCCTGCCACCTTTGGGGACAAAAGTGGACGTGGTCTACACGAACGGAGATAGGACAGATGGATAGTTCATACATATTTGGAGGCCTTGGTCCTAAGTACAGACAATAATCCTTCACAAAATCTGACGAATGCACATTCCAAAGAGTGCTGATGGTTAAGGAAAGCTAATTATCATTTACTCAAGATTACATGGACAAAGTCGTCCATGATTATTGCATATGCCATCGATATTCAACCAGTTTATAGGCAATAATTTAGCGTATTTAGCAAAGGTGTTTTGTAACTCGATGGTGTTTTGTGAGCATACAACAGCTCGTGTGAAATAGCATGTATAATTTACACTACTAGAACGTAATAAAATATGATAATAACTCAATGATTCGAGTAGCATGTTTCGAGCAGCTTGAAAGGACTACATATCATGTGAAAAGCATCGAGACGGTACGTGAGGAGAGGTGCTAGTCAATAATGTCACCATGGACGGGTGGGCCATGGGTCAGACAGCCAGACATGAAGTCCGGGACCGGTTTTCGCATGTAAAATCTTGATTCGCTCTCGTATCACATATATTACATCTCACATCTTTATATTTGTGAACTTTTTCAGCTGCAAAACGTCACCCAAATTGTTGTCACAAGAATATTTACAATGCAGGGCAAAACATCAAAAGTTGTTCGTTGCCAAGCAACATGAGATATGCGTGACGGCCTATCATATCTACAAGGGAATTATCGTCCATATTCAAATGCATTGTGCATCCCTCTCAGGAATGGCTTGCACCCAAACATCGATGTGAATGCCGGAATATTAGTCCCTAATGGAAGCTAGATGATCATTCCATACTATTGCACATCTTTAAAACTGAGTGAGTAACAATAATGGTCGATACATGATTCAAATGTAAGTATCGATCTATTACCACCAATACAGCCACCAATACAGCCAATTTCAGTTCAGTTTAGTTGTATGAAAAAAAGGTAACTCAAAATTTGTTGAGTTTAATGAAAATCTTAAAAAAGTTAAATCCATAAATCAAGTCGCAAAAAAGTAATGAAAATGCAAGTCGCAGATAGGAAAGTTGAAGGAACCATAGGTTTGATCTGGATAAACTAAGCAATACTTTTACCCACCGTAAAAGGCACCTAAACTCTCACCAACTAAATCGCTCTATACTCTTCAGTACAAACATCGTTCCAACCGGATTCATGATATAATTGGAGAGCTGTTGTGCTCTTGGCTGACAACAATTTTTGTGCTATCTAAACGGAATTGAACACGATGCGATGGGTTAGAATATGGGTACAAACATTTTCCATTACTGAGTACTGCATTTGTGAATATGGCAAACTGTATATTATGCGAAACTAAAACAAATTCTGGGAGTATTCTCTCAAGTGTTCAGGTCGAATAAAACAAATAATATTACGATAAATGTGTGATGGAAAAAAAACTGCGCTTCAAGTATAGGTTTTGTCTGACGCAAAAAGCCCATCCCAACACCCACTATACTCCCCCAGTATAGTGATTTTTAATACATGATATTTTTTGTTCGTTTTAAACGGGCACCAATTTGCTGTTCTATGAAGTTCTTGTAAGGTAATGATGCCTGACTGTATCATAAATTCTTTCATACTACCTGGGATATTGGCGTCTATTGTGATGAGTACAGTTATTCTTTGTCCACTTCCTGGGTTATTCATCTTCCTTTCCCACATCACACTCTTAAAACGATGCAAATGGGCAATCTGACTGCCATCCCAGAACACATCATTCTCTCAAACCACTCGTGAATGAATATAGGGTAACATTACATAGGCACATGCTCAGAATAATAAATTAGAAAGCCCGGCATAAATTTTGTTAACGTCAGGCGCATGGATGTGTACAAGTGTCGTTTTCAACAGCTAAATAATTGTCAATATAGAACTCAAACCTCTATACCCGGCATTGAAAGAAAGGGTTAATGATATTTTATAATAAGTCTAACAGATAATTTTCCAAAGGTCAAAAAAGTTTTGTCTCAGGAAGATAAGATATGTCTATATCTTGTTTGGATGATATATATCCTACAGTATTATCCCCAAAGATGACACTTCGCGTATAGAAACACCCAGAACGCGCCAGCGCATAAAAAGCCTCTCCATCACCAACGTGCTGAGATCTTTGTCGCTAATGGACGCCATATAGTACATTGTACTTCAGTATGTCATCTTACGGAAACAAGGTGACGAAAACAGAATGATGGCAAATGATGCCTGAAGATATGGCCCCACTCTATTACTATCAATTCAATATAGTTGGGTGAAAACGTACAATTATATTTTCACCTGCATTCATAGGAATTAGATGAATATGCCAATTGGAAATCAAATTTTCATCTAACGACTATGGTGAAGACAGTATTACTCACATGTGCTATAATTATATTCATTAACTATGGCATCACAAAAATCACAGGCGTAACACATATTCACAGAATTATTGCATATGCATGTTGCAAAAATTCAAACGAAATAGCCGTCTATATACTTCCTGATAACGAGTATGATATATCTAAAATAGTTATAGATAATAGAATATTGAAGATCATATTTGCTCTTGAATGGCGAATACTTTTCTGCTTTGCAATTTTAATTAAGCACATAAATTTGGACTTGGAGTATCAATACAAAACATCATCCAATATTGTGTATTAAATTATGTCCTTTGAATGTAGTCACCCATATTAATATAAAATTGTGGGCGATCATAGCAAGGAACACAACTTCACCGAGAATAGTGGTCTTTTTTCATTTTGCTACCGATAACAGGACTAATTTTTTTCTCGTACCCACGTTTAGTTGATCAGATCCAAATAAAATCATCAATTCAATATGTTAGTTTTGCTTGAACTATATTGGAAGTTAACAACGCATAACTTGCTGTGAGAATACATGTACACAGGATTTGCAGATTCGTAGAAACTTAAACATGAGTCACATAAAGTCTGGTGTTATCTGAAAATATGCTCCCGTCATCCGGTCAAAGAACGTTGGTTTAATGTATACTTAGTTTGTCATTCATGCCACTCTCGGCCACGGTATCTGATGTGCCATGAAATCTTGTGATTTGTGCCTTATATATTTCGATCAGGACCTGTTTCATTACAGAGCAATAAGTCAAAATGACCAAGATTATGACCGGGGCATATGTTTGTAATAAATATCTACTGATCCATTTCCAGGTACAAATTTCTGACACTTCGTCCAGAGCATGACTATATTTCATTCACTCCGAGAATATCTTTTGATACTTCATCATCAAAATTCCATATACAACAATCCCCTTAGCATCTATAATGCCATTAAGTTTTGCTTATATGTACCATTATGTGTTTTCTGTACAAACACAATATGAGTTCAAACATTTCGAATAACGTGATTGTAAAGAATAAATGTCCCCAGACGTCGGGAACATAGGTCTGCGAAATTGTGAAAATATACTGTATGATTACGGCGGACAACATTGTACAACCTTATGTGACAATTTTTGTGTGTTTGGGGAGTTGGTGAAGATGTGCACATTTTTTTCACTTTGATAATTATGAGTCTTTCCAATTTTTGTCAAGATACATGTTTATTTATTTCAGGAACACTGATGTCACGAATTTAATAAGACAAGTCGTATATATTTTTGATCAGCGTAGCTCAAAGGAGAAGGAATAATTCGAAAGAATATAATCTACAATTGAGATACTGTGAAGTGTTTTTTTTCTCGTGTTTTTTTCCGCTTTCGTTTCACTACAGAAAAGGCATATAACCATCCGACGGCGAAAGTTTCGAACTTTTCACCAAACAAATAACCTACAGTGGAGAGAATTATTTTGTGGCCAGCGGAAATATGTTGGGATGGGAAAGTGTGAGTGATTAGTAACCTTAATTTAATAGATTCAACTGCTTATTATTCTCAGTATAATAAACAAAGAAGAACGTATGTATAATGACAAAATAGGTGTGTTTTCCAGCACGCGGGAAAGATCGAGTTTGAACTGGCGGAAGAATACAAGAGAGCACGAGACTGAAGGTCGAGTGCTTTCTGATGTTCTTCCGCCAGTTCAATTTCCCGTGTGCTGGAAAACACACGAAACAGGTTTGTTTTTATCACATGCTATGAATTTACGTTTTGTCCACCAGACGGCACTCCGAAGCACCCGTCTTTGTAATAACCGATTCTCTGGTCCCCTGAATCAGGGGACAGTGTCAATACGCGGCAACAAATAGTCCGTATTAATGCGCGTTTTGTAAACACGAGCACGTGCTTTCTTGTTTTGCACGGATCGACCAGGCAGTCATGCCTCTGCCATGGATTTTTTCAGAGGCACTAAAGATTGCCACGGACACCGCTACTGGAGATATTCTATCACAATCTCTTAAAATTTTTCATAGTTTTCGACGATGTGTCCTGTCTGTAACAAAATATCACAAACATTCAAACTTACTTCGATTCATAGAGGCATCCATGTTGGAACTATTTTCGGTATCCCAGAATGCAAAAGACGAATTGTGTGAAAGACGGGTGCTGGAGCGCCGCCTTTCGTGAAAATGATGAATTTATGATTCTTAAAACATTTGAAAACCCAACGCATGTAATTAAAAGTAAAGGGAAATTGTACCAAAGAGTGGAAGAACAATTTTTGATTGCACTCAAGGACCCCTTCTACTCATGAATGGAAGACCCGTGAACATGTGCGTTGCTAGGAAACAGTATAAACAATGCAGATCACCGGGTCGTCAAATACTTTGTATTATGACGTCACAGTGGTTGTGCGTTTTCTGCATGGTTATATGCTACTATAAGGCTGAATCGCGTGGAGTTTCATTGTCACGTCATAATAATAATAATAATGTCAAGTTTTTATATAGCGGTTTTTCAGGAACCTGCTCAAAGCGCTTGACAATTATTACCCCCGATATATGGCCAGGAACCACTTTCCGACTCCCTGGGGTCCATAGACAATCACCTATTTGTCAGAGACTTATTGCTGCCATATTGGCGCAAGGTGACTAGGACACACGTACAATTTGCCAACACTGCCAATCGGGTACTCAATTATACGACTGAGTGAACCGAGACACATTGTGGTACACACCTTGCCCAAGGGTGTTAGACAGCCAACACAGCAGCGCCAGCGCCGCGGCTCGAACCAGCAACCTACTGGTCACGAGACGAGCGCCTTAACTGACTGCGCCAAATGCCCCCACGTCATAGAACCCTCGTGCTTTCATTGTTGTTTCACATCAAGAAAAGTGCGTGTGAATATGTGAAATGTGAAGCAAAAATGTGAAGAAAAAATAGTGCAAACATGATGTTTCCGGCAAAGGTTATCACACTGTCGGAAATCACTGTGTGTTCCTACTGTTTGTTGGGATCTTTCGTAAATGTTCTGGCAACATCGGAAATTTAGCTCAATATTTTTGTTGCGCTACTGTATGCTTATGTATTACGGTAAACCAATATCGTCGAATTTTTGCATGTAATTTATGCTTATGATTCCCGGGAATTTTGACAGTGCTTTGCCTGTACACACATCGTATAGTCCAGAGGCCAAATCTCAGAAAGGCCATTATTTATAGATTTCGCTTGCACAGCTCACATATTTTTACATGTGGTATCAATGGAAAGCTAATTGTCTCAGGATGTCATTTCTACCACATGTAAAATTTTAAAGTGACTCCGTCACCATGGAAACGGCGCTTGAAGTTACCCCTCTCGTACGCTTTCTGCCGCCAGAAATTCTGGCCACGAAAATCATTCACCATGAGAATGTTCATTAATACTGTATGATTCAATTTCTATTCCGTACAATAAGTTGAAACTATTCACATATGTAGAGTTGATTACCCTAGTCATGCCAATGGGGTCAGTGATTAGCTGGTGATCCATGCGGGAAATATCTTCGGGGTCCATTTCCTTCGAATTTGAATGGCACAGTGTTATGATAAAAACTCTCCAATTTTTATAGTTTATACTTGCGATATATTCCAGTATCCATATAAAATAAAACTTATGAGCAAAAATGTATTTCCAGGATACAACACCTACATGTCTATATTATTCACCATGAATTTCATATGGCCAGCCCACGCGCTGTTACCATGGAAACACTAATTGTGATGTGATGTGCAAATGAAAAATTTGTGATTGTGAGTGTTTATTCCACACATTGCGAGTGTTTATTTGTGAGTGTTAATTCCTTACATCATGTCATGTTCTCATAACCATGCCATTAAAAGTTAAAAATCATTTGTTGAAGTAACACAGTCATCAGGGATCATAGATTATGGAGAGAATGACTAGCACACTTACATTTTCCAAGCACAATATCCAAGGCACATTTTTTTCTCATGGAATAACATAGTACACAACATATAAATTCATACATTCAAATGAGTTTGACATATAGAGTCAAAATCATGTGGTTGTCAGACTTTAGGTATGTTTGAAAGAATATTATCAAGGAGCTAATAAAAATTAGGTCAAACGGTATAATTTGGAGTGCTCGTACTGTAAATATCAACGTCAAAATTATAGAGCTTCTCCATATTCATCTCTATGGGACTGAAAAAGGTTTGACATTGTTAATATTATGAAACTATTCACTGAGAGATTACGTACATTATAAATATACTGCTATGACGAATAAAAAAAATAATTATTTATTCATACCTTTTGAGTCAGTCGCTATCGTCATCTTCATTGTCATTCGCTGTATTGTGTGGATTGAGGCAATTCACAGCAGTGCATACCCAGGCGGTCGTGCAGGGGAGGTTGTTCTTTCTGCAGACACATCTCAAGGATCCACAAGCTGTCTTGCATCCACAGATGATCAGCTGGAGACAGGCAATCTGTCGGATGCAGTAGGGCAGGATCTGCTTCCAGTGAGTTCAGCCAAATAATCGTTTGGTAGTGAGACCGTTTAATGTGCAGCTTCAAGGCATCATATGATGGCGGAAGTTTATCTGGTATTTTGAATGAAGCTGTCGCACCCGCAGTTCGTTAATGGATGACAGGGTGCTGCCAGTAGAGTACAGCTGTTCCACAAATGCTTCAACTTCGGCTTCTGGGCTCAGATTTGAATCGCACATCTTAGCGAGTAGCTCTGGCCTCTGAGTATATTTTCCATGCTCGTCGTTTTTCATGTCCAGCAAATTGGCCAGTGGTGGCACTCCCGATGAAAAGCATGGAAGGCTGGGAGGAATTTGACGACCGCTTCTGGTAGGCTCTGCATCACTGGAGCTAATTTAGCATCTCAACAAAAGTAGAAGGTGTGAAGGATGATCTCATGAGTGTATACACCTGTTGTAATCAATACTTGCACGATTACATAAGTGAGCCAGACCTCAGGGTTTATGAACCTTTAACAAAACAAAAGCGCAAGACATTTGACGAATTGTACATAGTTAACTTCACCACATCCATGGAAAACAACAAGATGAGCAAACCAGACCATGATCTATTCTGCTGGTTTTTTGTTGAGTAACTAGCTGGCATCAATGTGCATTCGGATAAAATTGTCAAACACGAATTGGTGCACGCACCTGCAGGTACTTTCTGATACAGATGGTAGTATGATTGCCACTGAAAAGGCTCAGATATTCCGCGTATTGGAATGATATGGAACTTGTATTGAACTATTCTCGATAGTTGAGTTGGTCTGATACATTGTAGATGCCATGGCACTAGTTCAAACTATTGGGAAGCCTAAATTATTCCACCTTCTTTTAGACATTCAGCATTCACAACCAGTATCCTGGGCCACTCCATAGCATCATGTCGTCGCTTTGACGTGGGCTTCGACAGTTACTCTCATGTTGATGTCTATAGTCAAACATGACGTGCGACAAAGGCAAACAAGGACAACCTCACGAAATTCCTCAGCAATGAACGTGTCGCCAAGAAGCTGCCAGAGGGGTGTGAATTGGTTGTAGCTGGCGGGTTTTCACACCGGGAAGCCGTGCTCTCCTCTGCCAATGAACCCACTAGAGTCCTGATGTCAAATCGAAAAGAAGCAGAAACTTACATGCAGAACATGATGCTAAATGTGGGTACCAGCATACAGTGATAGACCAAGAAAGACACCGATGTTCTTGTGCTACTTATTCCTTTTGCTCAATAACTCAATAAGGAAATTGGGACATCCCAGTACATATCATTGCCCAGGACTAAAGTGAATATGTTCACTGAGCCTGCTTGTTGAAGCGTCTGGGACTGGGTGTTGGCGTTATGTCCCCTGACATTGAAGAAGCATTGGGCAATTAACAGTCTAGTATAAATACTGTGGCCGCACTTTGTGTGGCCGGCGTTGTCACAGAGCGAGAGCACGACAGGTGAGCTCAATCATGAGCTCAAGACAGGTGAGCTCTTGTCCCTGTTCGGCTAGGGAGGTATATAAGGCCTCAGGGACGACTTCCAATAGGGGCCCAGTAGGGGGACCGTCGCTGACTCGGGTCTCATTCCTGGATCCCCGTTCTCTCGCCTTGAGTTGGTGTAACACAGGCTCTGGCAGACCGTCGGACATAACAGTGTGTGAGACACCAGTATTTTTTTTTTGCAGCCTATTCTTATACTTCATATGACACCGCCATGACGTTTATATCAAATAACACAACCTCTAATTCCCAATAATTCAGGAGCGTCAATGTTCCTGTGAATACTACAGGTACGCATGACCCCCGTGGAGCCGGGTCCAGAAATATTGCAATGCTCTCATATTATTGCGTTCATACACAAGATTAAAATGTAAAACCTCATTGAAACAATCGGGAATATTATTTTTGAAAGTGCCGTGATCCATTTGTTGAGATTACTATATTTAAAACGAATGATTGCACTACCGGGCCCGTCCATGTCTACCCTCCGTAGATCTGTTTTTACCAAAACATAGAAGACCAGCGCGCCAATAAAAGGCATGTGACTATCCGACGGCGCCCAGTGATGAAAGATGAACTGCAAAACTAGCAAAATATACATTTATATATTTATGTGAAACTTTAGGAAAATGTTCAAGGATAACAAACATTATTATCATGATTATATGCCTACGAAAATGCTACAATGGATTACACAGAGTGCAATCGGTCCGATATATTGCGGTATTGACCGCATTCATATTGACCTGCGTCGCGAATAGCAACCGACGGTCTTTTGAAGTTTACGTATTCATGCGCTGGTGAAATGACGTTTTTTGGTGTTGTAGTACATGAAAATGTCCATAAAATTATTTGCTTTCTGGATGTAAAATGGCTAGAAAATGTCAGCATTAGTAATCACATCTCTCCCGAGGGGTATGCATATCATGATGCGGCATATAATAATAAGTTAATCGACTGGATACAGTGTATGAGGCCCTCGGTCGTGTCTGTGCCGCGGACGCACTCGCAAGCTCGTGTGTGCTACGGCCCAGACACGACCTCGGGCCTCAAACACTGTATCCAGTCAATTACCTATAAATACCCCTTTTGTGAAAATGATGGATGAATGAACTCTCATCAAAAATTCCATTATACTTCCCAGTACATATATCTCCAGCAGCCGGAATTACAATACATTTGGAGAGCTATTGCTACCTAATGGCGACCACTTTGCTGCTCTGTAATGTTCGTTGAATACGAAAGGGAGGACTACAATTCAACTGTAGTCATTACCTGATCTGTGTTCTCGGTTGTGCACATCAGTTTGTGGCCCACGCAGCGCACTATACTCTAAAAATACTACGCACCCAATGAATGCAATTATTTTCACTGTTCTTTTACTGCATCATACTGTCGCCAACATGAACACGAATATCGGTCACTTCTGTGAGGAAGCCAACTACACCTGGTTCAGTTTCTGGTTCTCCCCTCCATGTCACAGACATAAAAGTGGCAAACCTGCAAGCCACCACAGAAAAACATCGATTCATTTTCTCGGACCACAGGGCACGTGAAACGAGACTAGAATGCCCACATAAAGACTACATAACACCACACACCAGTAACATATACCCAGCCCCATCCTCCGGAGCTGAGCTATCCTTTGTCAGATTTCTTTGTCAGACTGAGTCTCTCCCTTTTCATATCGCAACCATAAAAGTATACAAATGGGCAAAACTGACAGCCACCACAGAAAATATCATATTCTTAAACCCTTCTCGAAGAGATATAACGTCGCAATATGCTCACAGGCCCAGATTCTTATCTTCACGTGCCCCGGATGAATTTATGTTCATAGCTGGCATAAGGCCAAGCATCGTTTCATCAAGATTGTATGGAGGAAGAAGTCTATGATAATAAATTCTTCTATTTTAGCAAGTAGCATTCCTGAAACAGAACGCTATACATGTATAAAAAATGGTTAATAATAATTATAAAATAATAATGTGATCCATATTCAACCAGTGTGATGGTGGAAAAAAAAACATCTTGTCAAAACTAACTGTGTATCTGTCTTACTAGGAACATTTTCCGGCTGGAATTCGGAAATTATTTAGTTCAGAACCAATAGTCGTAATATCACAACTCAAGAGGCAGAATGTAACAGCTCATTAAGAACAGCTCATTGACACTGCGGTAGCCATTCACGAATATTCAAAATCAATAATATGTGGAAGACTTGAGTGAATTGTTATTCCATATTGGATTTATGAAAAGAGCTGGGAATAATTATAATATGTAGAATCCAATAATATATGCACACGAATTGCCGCTCCAATTTATCACTTGGCATGTGTCCCAAGTTCTCACCAATGATGTTCTGCCTTTGATTGACACCGACGTCATTCGATAAATATATAGTCTCATGTTTGATCGAGCACATGAGTTATTGTGAATTATAGCCCATCAGAGGAGTGGCATGAAGTTTCCAAAATTTACTTGCTGTAGGAATAGCATGGCTATCAGCGAAGAAAGCCTGTAAAAGAATACTCGTCTGATCGACTTAATAACTCATGTTGTAAATGTAACCTTAGATTACATGAACTACATTCCATGTTACTAATGGAGATGGAATGTATACGAATATGTAACCATTATGCTCTCAGGTGCATAGAATAATAGGTGGGTGGTTTCCATAACGATATCAGTTCACCACACGTGTGCACGTTGAATACACACATCAATACCCAAAAATATCCAATGATCAAAGAAAAGGAGGGTATTCCACAATTACATGTATGTAGTTTTGAGATCGTTCTAATTTCTTGTTTTGGGTATTAGGTGACCACCGGCGTTTTTTCTGATGGCCAATTCTCTTATATTTTTCCGCCGTTTCAAGTCCAGTTTTTTTCTATGGATTATCTGAACAATCAATGTTTCATGGACTGGAAAATTTTCCCATTTCGAATGATTCCACTTCAATTCGTAGGAGTGTTGGTCCAGCCACGTATTCATGAGCTGTCCATTTGTCCTATTTTGGTGTAGGACGAATCCACTTTTGTCCGCAGGGGTGGTCGGACCACCAGTGAAGCACCACTCATTGAGGTGTCTGAGTTACGTTTCCTAAACGTTGACATCATTGACGTCCGTCTCAAGGTCTCCTTGTTGGAACCCCTCCTGTAATACAAATAACGATCACATACTAAATATTTTGCCAAATATATCCCATTTTACAGCTTTGTAAATAATGTACTTACAGTATCATATAAAGTGCCACGACCACGAATATGACAAACGAGACACCGGCCGCAATCACAGCGTACATCCAGAAGTTAGTGACGTCATCTTCTAAAATGAATAATTAATTGATAACACAAAATTAGCGACGGTACTGGTAGATTCAATCCTGTGGTAGTTGAATTGGGGTGTCCACAAACGGACGATGGACATCGGAATGTTGATTCTTGTGATCATCAACTGCTTCCAAACAGTGAATGTAAGTGACAACCTATTACCACCATACAACCAGATATTTGTTATTCCATTTATGAATGACTTATATGCTGACACTTCCACAATTCACGGCAAAACTCCAATCAACATTTTTAGTGATATATAGACTCATTTGTGATCCAACGGATGAACAGAAGTAAAAAATTATTGGAAATTGTGGCGATTAGAGATGGCGATGCAATTTGTGCTCACCTGGCAAATAGCGTTCATTGTGTGAAAGTCGTGCAGCAGTTGAATTCATGATTGCTGTTGTTTACTGCAACACATCTTTGAGGTTGCAAAATAGGAAAGATACAATAGTCATTGTTTTGCTATCCGTAACTCTTCTGATTGAAACAACACAATACTTAAATACCAGTTCTTCTGCTATTACATGCGGTACCCAACTTTCTGTTCTAGCAGAATACAACATCCTGCTTTTATGCAGTCCATATAAACACTTACCGTCGGTTCGACCGCATTACTCTGTAACAAATTTGCAATAAAAATTCTACGTCTGTTTATCTACCCTTCATAATCTCATGCTCTCATATCCGTAGCATCTTCTCTTCCTCAATACAACTAGTCTTTTAAGAACGTCCATTATTCCGTCCTTTTTATCGCACTGATCTCGGAAATCTCCAATTTGTTTACTCTCTCCCACTCTGATATATCTACTGGTGGTAAACGTGAAGCGAAGGCATCGGTATATTGCAGAATCTTCTGAACGGCGGCTGGCGGCTCTAAACGAGATACTCTCAACCCGCTGGCGAGTGTGCGGATGCAACTCGTTGCCACAGCACGAGGCTCATGGTAGCTTTCTAATGTATTCGTACTATCTGTGTGTGCTTACTGCCACCTGTTAATTCCATGTAATATTAATAGCCCAATAGGAATCAACGTGGCGCGTGATTTTACATGCAATACTGTCCAATAATCGAATTAGAACATCGCCTGGATGGTTAGGGAGTATTCATTCGGATAATTATATGAATGGGCTGATTAACTTCACCCGATACTGTTTTATATGTGTTTGTCTCCCCGTTTGTATGAAGAGGATGGTCCGATCGAATTTGAATTTTGTGTTTCAATGAAGCGATGCCCCGTGGCTCGGTTCTTCAAGACTTTAGTCAAAATCCGATAAAAAACAAACAGTTGACCTGGCAACGAGGAACGTGGAAGTCACACAATTGACTATAACTCCGGTTGTAATAGAGAGTACTTTTTCCTACTTTTTAAACCCACTGAAGATTTTCAAAAGAAAAATTGAAGATAATATATACAGCATAGTACAGTGGCTGATAAGTGATATTGTAAAAAAACTTTTATATTTCTCGAAGTAATCCTGATTGATACATAATCAACATAATTTCCGCGTAAATAATGTTATTTACTTGTAAGTAAGGTTTTTTCCGGGTAAATAAAGTATTTCACGTGGAAATAACTTTATTTATGCAGAAATAACGTTATTTACACGGAAAAAAACATTATTTACTTTTGCCGTTTGTGAGATACTAACCAAACACTGCCTACACGTGCTTATATCTTTCTCATGGTCGATGGGTTTTAACAACGTTATTTCCGTGTAAATAACATTAGTTGCATGTAAATAATGTTATTTACGTGTGAATAATGTTAATTTCGCCTACATAATAAATTTATGTACGCATAAGTAACGTTTTTTCGCGGAAGTAACATCATTTACTTCTGTTGTGTGTGATATACTAACCAAATACTGCCTGCACGTGCATTATCTTTCCCTTGGTCGATGAGGTAAGCTGTGGTAGAAGTAGAATGTACTATATATTTTTTGTTGATTTCACGAATAATTTGGCTCATCCATCCAGTGGTTTTCCTGATGGGAAATCATCCACATGACAACGTACATGAATGCATGTACTACATCTCACACCTTCGATGACTAGGACTAAAATGGACCATTTGGACTGTCGATCCATATTGCAATATGTTCCGAAAGATCTCTTTGAGACACGAAAGTATCAGAATATCTAAATTTGCTTTATGCAGCAGTATTGGATATAATATTTGCGTATATACTTGACCTTTCACAGACCACATATGATTTCACCATGAATGCTCGATATGCAGTTTTAGTGAGTACAGAGCACTCACGATCAATGGTTCAATATGAATGTGGTAAACTAATCATAGTATCTTCACATTTTACAGCCACGGAACTGAAACACAGAATGTTAATGGGATTATGTTTTGACGATGAGCTTGTTACTTACATCGGGATTTGTTTCTTAGGTTTACTATATCCATCATAAAAACCTAGTTTTATTGATGCTGGTGGTGGACGTTAAATCTGTCCCCGGGAATACCATCAACCCAGTAGCCTTCTGGCTTGTGATTAGGTAATTATGTACTTGTCATACATCTAAATTATTTATTGAGGTTTGTTTCGGAGGTCTGAATTGTTTTAATACGTTGTTAGGCCGTAAACTAATAACGTTTGAGTGTGCAGTAGAAAGAACTATATTTTACGAACTGTCTGTCCCTGAGGACACCTATGTGTCTTCAGATAATATATTTGGTCCGGCTACCCTACATGGATGTGGATGTCTTCAGGTTTTGAGCTGTGAGGAACCGTACTGTCATCACACGTAAAGTCTAAAACTTTTGAAAATGGTTACCAGGCTAAGATTTCTGGAGAGCTTGTAATTTTCTCAGAACCAAACGAGAATCTAAAATCGTGAGATAGATTGATGCTGCATTGTCATAAGAGAATTAAGTGCTTGAGAAAACTAGTGTTGGTATGTATTTTATCCATGAGTGGCAGAAGACAAATCTTCGAGATAGATCTGTGTGACATCCAGTGAATAAAACAATTAATATAATGTGAGAATAGTGAAGACAACATGAACATGGTGAGAACCAGATATGCAAAAATGTATTCATATTACAGGAACACCTGCTGGGGTGATCCCCCTGTGGACAAAAGTGGCTTTTCCCCAACCTAAAACAACAAAGTTGCAATATCCATGAATTTTTGGTTGTCTGACCCCCTTAAAGATCAAGGTGAATTGTTCCAGCCTACTATAACCATTGCTTGATCGTGGATACCTTAGTCATATAATGTGTGCTTTCATTACTTCTGTAGATTCTGCTATTGATATCGTTCCCCGTACACACCGCTGATAACAATGTCGTTTAACCATACTTGCATTGTTCTCGCATGTGTTCATTTAATGTTGTATGTTGGCTAAACCACAACAGGTCACGGTCCAGAAGTTTTCTGTATGTTTTAAACAGATAAACCCTTCGAGTAGCAGGAGGTTATTCAACAAGTATCGGACTGCCTCCCTCGACCATGTTGAATAACCCCCAGTTCCTCTTGGTTTCTCTATTTCTTGCAGAATGTCAACAAGATATTGACATAAATTGATACTGATATACATCAAAGGTAAACGGTCGATATATCCACGTTTGTGTATTTGCTTATTCCTTACTGTGAGTATGCACCATGATTATAAAAATGCAATGGAATATATTATGTGAACTATTTGCTGTTTACCGGTGACTGAAATCTTCTGAACTCGGACCTGAATAAGCTGCGTTTTTTTCCTCCAAGAGTTTGCCTAGTGACAAAGAAAGATTGAATCCAATGTGGTAAATTCACTGATTGAATTGTACTAATTGGGATTCTATTTAAAGAAAGAGGGCAACGTGACGAGATTCGACAGAACCCAATTGACACCAATTAACAAGATGAATTGGTCTACTGCAGAATCAACATCATTAGGGTATCATTTCGTAAACTCGGCATCTCAAACTATTAACAATGGACATAAATCAATCAAATTAATTTTCATTAATGAGAGTTTGTTGAGGACATTTCATCACATAACTATATCGTTCATTCAATTACTGGTGTTCTTGTCACAAATATTTCAAATTGAGTTTGAAAACAGTGTGTTTGGTTCACAGCATATAGTTTATTCGTGTATGTATGAGGGTCCCTTTGCACTGCTCAGCTCCATTATCTCGCCATGACACACCTAAACCAAGTCATTTCTCAACGCTTTTCTTTCAGTAACTGTTTCCAGGACATAAATCCACAGAAGTGCATGAAGGTGGACCTAGAGAACATACAGTTAGACACACACACCTGAACCAGACTGGAATTCGTTATTATCTCTCCATCCGTAAATGGAACAGAGCTGGAGAAATAAAAGAGAGCGGCTGCTTGTTTATGATAAAAAGATTCTACATAGAACCACAACATTTTTTAATACAATGAATGTTCGGGATATACCAGATATTAGGTATTGCAGATGGTGTTTTTTTTTATAATGAATGAATGCGTGGGATATACCAGATTAAAATATTGCAGAAGGTGTTTCTGTAATATGAATACATTTTTGCGTATCTGGTTCTCACCATGTTCATGTTGTCTTCACTATTCTCACATTATATTAATTGTTTCATTCACTGGATGTAACAAGGATCTATCTCGAAGATCTGTCTTCTGCCTGTCATGGATAAAATACATACCATCACTAGATTTCTCATTCACTTAATTTTCTTATGACAATGCAGCATCAATCTATCTCACGATTTTAGATTCTCGTTTGGTTCTGAGAAAATTACAAGCTCTCCTGAAATCTTAGTCTGGTAATCGTGTTTTAGACTTTACGTGTAATGACAGTACGGTTCCTCACAGCTCATAACCTGAAGACATCCACTGTTAATGTAGTGTGGCTGGACCAAATATTTTATAAGACATATTGGTGTCCTCAAGGACAGACAGTGCGTAAAATATAGTTCTTTCTACTGCACACTCAAACAGTATTAGTTTACTGCCTAACAACGTATTAAAACAATTCAGACCTCCGAAACAAACCTTAATAAATACATGTAGGTGTATGACAAGTACATATCAAGTACAAGTACAAATCCTATTATTATTATGTGTTTCAGTTCCTTGGCTGTGAAATGTTATGATACTATGATTAGTTTACCACTTTCATATCGAACCATTCATCTGCTCTGTACTCACTAAAATTGCATCTCGAGCATTCATGGTGAAATCATATGTGGTCTGTGAAAGGTCAAATATATATGCAAATAGTCCAATAATGCTGCATGAAGCAAATTTAGATATTCTGATACTTTCGTGTCATAAACAGAACTTTCGGAGCAAATTGCATAAAGGATCAACAGTCCATTATAGTACTAGTCCTCGAAGGTGTAAAATGTAGTACATGCATTCATGAACGTTATCATGTGGATGATTTCCCATCAGGAAATCCCACTGGATCGATGAACCAATTTATTCATGAAATCAACAAAAAGTTATATAGTATATTCTACTTCTACCACAGCTGCTCAAGTGTTCGATGCAACATTTATTTGAGTACCGTATGTGGGTCACGTATATGGTGATATATTGATGTATTCCGGTGGTACGCTGGAGGGGCGTGTATGTACCACAGTGAACAGAATGAACAAGAGAAGCCACAATGGTTGCTCTAACAACGTTAGAATAAAAGTAAGGTTATTGCGAGTTTCCAATTTTGACCTTATTCGCGACCGTGACATGAACTTCACAACATTTTTTGAGACCTATCTACAATGGCTGATAAGTGACAATTCTTCGGAGTGATCTTGACTTGTTCATAATTGACAAAATTTGACAAAATGTTACTTATCCGTAAATAATGTTATTTATGAATGAATAATGTTTTTTACGCATAAATAAAGTTTTTCAGGAGTAAGTAACGTTTTTTCCGTGTAAATAATATTTTTTCTGCGGAAAAAACGGTATTCACTTGTAAATAACGTTATTTAAGTGGAAATAAAGTTCTTTACCTAGTCAACCAAGGGAATGATAAATGCACGTGCAGGCAGTATTTGGTTAGTATATCACACACGGCAGAAGAAAATGATGTCATTTCAGCGTAATGACGTTTTTTCCGCGAAAAAAAACTTTATTTACACGGAAAAAAACTGTACATATGCGTAAATAATTTTATTTATGCATAAATAACATTATTTGCACATAAATAACCTTATTTATGCAGAAATAACGTCGTTTACCCCCATCGACCAAGAGAAAGATAAAAGCACGTGTAGGCAGTGTCTGGTTAGTACCTCGCACACGGCAGAAGTAAGTATTGTTTTCTCCGTGTAAATAATGTAATTTACGCGTGAAAAACTTTATTTACGCGAAAAACGTTACTCATGCGTAAATAATGTTATTTACGCTTAAAAAATAACATTATTTACACAGAAATTATGTTGATTATGTATCAGTCAGGATTATTTCGAGAAATAAATAAGTTTTTTTCTACAATGTCACTTATCAGCCACTGTACTAAGCTGTATATATTATCTTCAATTTTCTTTTGAAGATCTTCAGTGGGTTTAAAAAGTAGGAAAAAGTACCCTTGATTACAACCTGAATTATAGTCAATTGTTTGATTTTCACGTTTCCCGTTGCCAGGTCAACTGTTTTTTCTTTATCGGATTTTGACTTGAAGTCTTGAAGAACCGAGCCACGGGGCATCGCTTCATTGAAACACAAAATTCAAAATCGATCGAACCATCCTCTTTATACAAACGGGGAGACAAACACATATAAAACAGTATCGGGTGAAGTTAATCAGCCCGTTCATATAATTATCCCAATTAATACTCCCTAACCATCCAGGCGATATTCTAATTCGATTATTGGACAGTATTGCATGAAAAATTACGCGCCACGTTGATTCCTATGGGGCTATTAATATTACATGGAATTAACAGGTGGCAGTAAGCACACAGATAGTACGAATACATTAGGAAGCTACCATGAGCCTCGTGCTGTGGCCACGAGTTGCATCCGCACACTCGCCAGCGGGTTGAGAGTACATGTATCTCGTTCAGAGCCGCCAGCCGTTCAGAAGATTCTGCTATAAACCATTGCCTTCGCCTCACGTTTACCACCAGTAGATATATCAGATTGGGACAGAGTAAACCCATTGGAGATTTCCGAGATCAGTACGATAAAACGATGGAATAATGGACGTTTATAAATAATACTGGTTTTATTGAGGAAACGAAGATGCTACGGATATAAGAGCATGGAATTATGAAGGGGAGATAAACAGGCGTAGAATTTTTATTGCAATTTTGTTGTAATTTTTACTGAGGGGGTGATTCCCCAGCTGTTGCCGTCATGGTGGGAAATATAGGATATGATCCCTTCAAGCAAGCAATGCGAGTGCATGGTACAACACCGGCACTCACGGTGCCATATTAACCAAATACTGCATTGTACTGTGATTTATTTCGCACGGGTCTTTTCACGGAGCACGAGTTTACCTCGTAAACTACCATAGCACACTCAGGCCAAAAACTGTAAAAAAAAAATATGCACGGACCAATATGGATATTTATTGCACACGCTAAATTACATTAAATAAGATAGGAACGCACTGATGAGACATATAATAAAAATATATGCAATGGCATGAAAAACACGCAAAATTTTCAGCATCCAACACGGGGGCCACATATGGGGCACGAAATGCTCAAACTTCACTAATGGTTTGTTAATGACAAGAATGAAGTATATCAATCATTAATACGCACAACAAACGCATAATTTTATCATGACACGCGGCAACTGCACAAGTGACATCCCCGACGGACATACAAAAGGCCCAAAACTATGCCTCAAGAATCGTGTCAATTTCCCACGTTGTTATAACATCATCCAAGTACTACAAGAAAATGCATTGGGTGCCCACTAAAGCTCGATTGGAGTATAAAATTATCCTTTAAGTGAAACGTGTACTGCTCAACATGGCAGTACAGGGATATAACATCTGCAAAATGACCCTATGTTCCTCGCAAATATATATGAAAAAACATATCTGCACATCAGAAGCCTATCCATTTAGCCTGGCAATAGTTGATAGAGGATATTACATTTTTATTTCTGACTAGAAATCACGAGAATGACTGCATTAGCTTGAATCTGGGTGTACATTGTAATGAACACAATTACCTTTTCTTCAAGGCATTCCTATTTGGTCCTCTTCTCCATAACGCGTCCACAATACTCTGCTGATGGCCAAACCCGACAAACACTACAGAAAACAGTATCGTTTTGAATCACACATAAATAGACACTGAGTTTCACTGAAGTTCACATTCTGTATATTCACAACTATACTTTCTCTGATGGAGAGAAGTGCCTGGATGTTTATCAGCATTGGAATGGATAGACACGTGTATGCATGACTAATTCAGCAAATAATGTTTAAAAACCCACTCTAATGACGTTGCGGAATTACCGTGGAGCGTTTCTTCATTCTCTGATATTTATGACTGCTGATGCGATATAAATATTGCGAACAAATCTATGGTTATTCTTTTGGGTGAAGCAAGTGTAAATTCCAATGTTTTCCCAGAATTTACAATATGTATGATCTTGTCTTGGATAAATGACAGTGCCGAGTGCAAAGGACACCTGAATCTGGTCTTAGCGCCCATGCCTTTTTCTGAGTGATCATTTGTGTGATGTTTTCCTTCGACCATTGGATAGTAATGCATGTACAACCACACACACTGGCTTTATAAGGAAAGCTATCAATATTACAAGGGAATTCATACATGACAGTAATCACACGGACAGTACAAATTCATCAAGTAGGCTACCATTAATATAATAAGTTGCAATTCTTCATTCGTTTGCAATCAATATTGTATAGGAATGGATCCATGGCAGTAAGCACGCGGACAGTACAAGTACATCCAGTAGGCTACTGCTAATCTCTGGCAATCCCTCACTCGTGCAATCCTTCGTTCGTGCTCGCAAGCAGGTTTCGGTGCTGAGAATATCTGGTTGAAAGCCGGCAGCCATTTAGCAGATTTTTCGTCATCGTTGCTCCAGCACAGCAGTTGCTAACAGGAGAACTACCAGAGCTAGCCGATATGAGGCCGGTGGGAATTGTTGCGATTAGAGCAATGAATCAGCATAAATGCGAAGGGTTTTAAAGGATTACCAGTTTTCAGTAAGGAAAGGCCTGGAAGATGTTAAAGATATAGACACATGGATTTTTGAGGGGAAGATCAACAGAGGCAGGAATTTGATTGCAGTTTTGTTGCGGAGTTATGCGGTCAAACTGACAGCAAGTGTATATATGGGCTACATAAAAGCTGGGTGTTGCATAATCTCAAAACAAAAAGTTGGATATCACACGTAAGCTCCAGGAGTATTTAGTATTCAAGTATTCTCTCATGTCAATCAAAGGAGGTACCAATTATATACATGTGTATAACTACATCCCAATATTATGCAAATCTGTATCGACATTCAATGATTCAGAAGCAAATGACTCAATCATGAATTCCACTGCTGCAAGACTTACGCAAAAGGCGCGATATTTGCCAGGTAAGCACAAACTACATATTATTCATATATGTCATGAATATTTATCACACGATATCACAAGGATCAACATTATACATTGATATTTCGAAGTTCAGTTCTGAGTAGAGTGATAATGGATTGGTTGAATCAGTACCATCGTAAATTGAAACATCATGTATTTCAGAAGATGACATCACTAACTATTGGATGTATGCTGTGATAGCAGCCGGTGTTTCATTTGTCATATTCGTGATCGTGGGACTCTACATGATACTGTAAGTGAATTATGATGTTGTCAAACTAACATCATACATTTTTGTATGATTCCCATATGTAATTGCTATTTGTAATTCAGGAGAGGTTCACACAAAGATACATTGAGACGGACGTCAACGACGTCAACATTCAAGACACGCACCTCCATGAGTCCGTCCATAAGTAGTACATCCCTGGTAGTCCGGCCACCCCTACGGACAAAAGTGGAATCGTCTTACACTAAGATAGGACAAAATGACAGTTCATAACTTTCTGTAGACCGCCCATGGAGACGAAGTGGACAATTCATTGACCAAAATATGGCAATGACAATTATACATTCCATGAAACGCTGCTGGGGTGATCCCCCTGTGGACAAAAGTGGCTTTTCCCAAACTTAAAACAAGGAAGTTGCAATATCCATGAATTTTTGGTTGTCTGACGACCTTAAGGGTCAAAGTGAATTGTTCCAGCCTACTATAACCATTGCTTGATCGTGGATACCTTAGTCATATAATGTGTGCTTTCATTACTTCTGTAGATTCTGCTGTTGATATCGTTCCCCGTACACACCGCTAATAACAATGTCGTTAAACCATACTTGCATTGTTCTCGCATGTGTTTAATCAATGTTGTATGTTGGTTAAACCACAACAGGTCAGGGCTGAGAAGTTTTCTGTATGTTTTAAACAGATGAACCCTTCAAGTAACAGGGGGTTATTCAACAAGTCTCGGACTGCCGCCCTCGACCATGTTGAATAACCCCCAGTTCCTCTTGGTTTTTCTATTTCTTGCACAATGTCAACAAGATATTGACATAAATTGATATAGATATACATTAAAGGTAAACGGTCGATATATCCACGAGTGTGTGTATTTGGTTATTCGTTACTGTGAGTATGCACCATGATTATAAAATTGCAATGGAATATATTATGTGAACTATTTGCTGTTTACCGGTGACTGAAATCTCCTGAACTCGGACCTGAATAAGCTACGTTTTTTTCCTCCAAGAGTTTGCCTAGTGACAAAGAAAGATTGAATCCAATGTGGTAAATTCACTGATTGAATTGTACAAATTGGGATTCTATTTAAAGAAAGAGGGCAACGTGACGAGATTCGACAGAACCCAATTGACACCAATTAACAAGATGAATTGGTCTACATCATTAGGGTATCATTTCGTAAACTCGGCACCTCAAACTATTAACAATGGACATAAATCAATCAATTTAATTTTCATTAATGAGAGTTTGTTGAGAACATTTCATCACACAATTATATCGTTCATTCAATTAGTAGTGTTCTTGTCACAAATATTTCAAATTGAGTTTGAAAACAGTGTGTTTGGTTCACAGCATATAGTTTATTCATGTATGTATGAGGGTCCCTTTGCACCCCAGCCCCATCCCCTCACCATGACACACCAAAACCAAGTCATTTCTCAACGTTTTTCTTTCAGTAACTGTTTCCAGGACATAAATCCAGAGAAGTGTATGAAAATGGACCTAGAAATCATACATTCAGACGCACACACCTGAGCCAGACTGGAATTCGTTATTATCTCTCCATCCGTAAATGGAACAGAGCTGGAGAAATAAAAGAGAGCGGCTGCTTGTTTATGATAAAAATATTCTGCACAGAAACCACAACATTTTTAATAGAATGAATGCTTGGGATATACCAGATTAAAATATTGCAGAAGGTGTTTCTGTAATATGAATACATTGTTGCACATCTGGTTCTCACCAT
Organism: Terebella lapidaria; assembly: GCA_949152475.1. Taxonomy (NCBI): domain Eukaryota; kingdom Metazoa; phylum Annelida; class Polychaeta; order Terebellida; family Terebellidae; genus Terebella; species Terebella lapidaria. Next base: position 6,746,932 of record OX424567.1, read on the forward strand.
GTTCATGTTGTCTTCACTATTCTCACATTATATTAATTGTTTTATTCACTGGATGTCACAAGGATCTATCTCGAAGATTTGTCTTCTGCCTCTCATGGATAAAATAAATACCATCACTAGTTTTCTCAAGCACTTAATTTTCTTATGACAATGCAGCATCAATCTATCTCACGATTTTAGATTCTCGTTTGGTTCTGAGAAAATTACAAGCTCTCCTGAAATCTTAGTCTGGTAATCATGTTTTAGACTTTACGTGTAATGGCAGTACGGTTCCTCACAGCTCAAAACCTGAAGACATCCACTGTTAATGTAGTGTGGCTGAACCAAATATTTTATAAGACACACGGGTGTCCTCAGGGACAGAAGTGCGTAAAATATAGTTCTTTCTACTGCACACTCAAACGTTATTAGTTTACTGCCAAACAACGTATTAAAACAATTCAGACCTCCGAAACAAACCTCAATAAATACATGTAGGTGTATGACAAGTACATATCAAGTACAAGTACAAATCCTATTATTATTATTATTATTATTATTATTATTATTATTATTATTATTATTATTATTCTACCACAGCTGCTCGAAGTGTTCGATGTGACATTTATTTGAGTACCGTATGTGGGTCACGTATATGGTGATATATTGATGTATTCCGGTGGTACGCTGGCGGCGTGTGTATACCACAGTGAACAGGATGAACAAGAGAAGCCACAATGGTTGCTCTAACAACGTTAGAATAAAAGTAAGGTTATTGCGAGTTTCCGATTTTGACCTTATTCGCGACCGTGACCTGAACTTCACAACATTTTCTGAGACCTATCTACAATGGCTGATAAGTGACAATTTTTCGGAGGAATCTTGACTTGTTCATAATTGACAAAATTTGACAAAATGTTACTTATGCGTAACTAATGTTTTTTTATGCATGAATAATGTTATTTACGCATAAATAAAATATTTTAGGAGTAAGTAACGTTTTTTCCGTGTAAATAATATTTTTTCTGCGGAAAAAACGTTATTCACTTGTAAATAACGTTATTTAAGCAGAAATAAAGTTCTTTACCCAATCAACCAAGGGAAAGATAATGCACGTGCAGGCAGTATTTTGTTAGTATATCATCCACGGCAGAAGAATATGATGTCATTTCAGCGTAAATAACGTTTCTTTCTGCGAAAAAAAACTTTATTCACACGAAAAAAACTGTACCTACGCGTAAATAACTTTATTCATGCCTACATAACATTATTTGCATGTAAATAACCTTATTTACGCGGAAATAACGTCATTTACCCCCATCGACCAAGAGAAAGATAAAAGCACGTGTAGGCAGTGTCTGGTTAGTACCTCACACACGGCAGAAGTAAGTAATGTTTTCTCCATGTAAATAGCGTAATTTCCACGTGAAAAACTTTATTTACGCGGAAAGACGTTACTTATGCGTAAATAATGTTATTGACGCTTAAAAAATAACATTATTTACACAGAAATTATGTTGATTATGTATCAGTCAGGATTATTTCGAGAAATAAATGAGTTTTTTTCTACAATGTCACTTATCAGCCACTGTACTAAGCTGTATATATTATCTTCAATTTTCTTTTGAAAATCTTCAGTGGGTTTAAAAAGTAGGAAAAAGTACCCTTGATTACAACCTGAATTATAGTCAATTGTTTGATTTTCACGTTTCCCGTTGCCAGGTCAACTGTTTTTTTTTTTTTATCGGATTTTGACTTGAAGTCTTGAAGAACCGAGCCACGGGGCATCGCTTCATTGAAACACAAAATTCAAAATCGATCGGACCATCCTCTTCATACAAACGGGGAGACAAACACATATAAAACAGTATCGGGTGAAGTTAATCAGCCTGTTCATATAATTATCCCAATTAATACTCCCTAACCATCCAGGCGATATTCTAATTCGATTATTGGACAGTATTGCATGTAAAATCACGCGCCACGTTGATTCCTATTGGGCTATTAATATTACATGGAATTAACAGGTGGCAGTAAGCACACAGATAGTACGAATACATTAGAAAGCTACCATGAGCCTCATGCTGTGGCAACGAGTTGCATCCGCACACTCGCCAGCGGGCTGAGAGTATCTCGTTCAGAGCCGCCAGCCGTTCAGAAGATTCTGCTATATACCATTGCCTTCGCTTCACGTTTACCAGCAGTAGATATATCAGATTGGGACAGAGTAAACTCATTGGAGATTTCCGAGATCAGTACGATAAAACGACGGAATAATGTACGTTTATAAAAAAAGACTAGTTTTATTGAGGAAACGAAGATGCTATGGATATGACAGCATGGAATTATGAAGGGAAGATAAACAGGCGAAGAATTTTTATTGCTATTTTGTTACAGAGTAATGTGGTCGAACCGACGGTAAGTGTTTATATGGACTGCATAAAAGCAGGATGTTGCATGCTGCTAGAACATAAAGTTGGTAATATTCAATTATTGCGTTGTTTCAATCAGAGGAGTTACGGATAGCATACTAATTATTATTGTATTTTTTCTATTTTGCAACCTCAAAGAAGTGTTGCAGTAAACAACAGCAATCATGAATTCAACTGCTGCACGACTTTCACACAAGCAACAATATTTGCCAGGTGAGCACAAATTGCATAGCCATCTCTAATCACCACAATTTCCATTAAGTTTTGATTTTCTGTTCATAGGCTACATCACAAATGAATCTATATATGATTATTAATGTTGATTGGTGTTTGCCTTGAATTGCGGACGTGTCAGCATATAAGTCATTCATATATGGAATAACAAAAATCTGGCAGTATCGGTGGTAATAGGTTGATACTGTTTGGAAGCAGTTGATGATCACAAGAATCAACATTCCAATGTCCATCGTCCGTTTGTGGACACCCCAATTCCAACTACCACTGGATTGAATCTACCAGTACCGTCGCTAATTTTGTGTTATCAATAAACTATTCATTTTAGAAGATGACGTCACTAACTTCTGGATGTACGCTGTGATTGCGGCCGGTGTCTCGTTTGTCATATTCGTTGTCGTAGCACTCTATATGATACTGTGAGTACATTATTTACAATTAATTAATTTGTATGATGAGATATATTCGGGCAAATGCTTAGTATTTGATTGTTATTTGTATTACAGGAGGGGTTCCAACAAGGAGACATTGAGACGGACGTCAATGATGTCAACGTTTATGAAACGTAATTCAGACACCTCAATGAGTGGGGCTTCACTGGTGGTCCGACCACCCCTGCGGACAAAAGTGGATTCGTCCTACACCAAAATAGGACAAATGGACAGCTCATGAATACGTGGCTGGACCAACACTCCTACGAATTGAAGTGGACTCATCCTAAATGGGAAAAAATTCGAGTCCATGAAGCATTGTATGTTTAGATAATTCATAGGATAAAACTGGACTTGAAACGGCGGAGAAATATAAGAAAATTGGCCATCAGATAAAACACTGGTGGTCCCCTAATACCCAAGACAAGATATTAGAACGATCTCAAAACTAAATATTTGTGGAATACCCTCCTTTTCTTTGATCATTGATTATTTTTGGGTATTGCAGTGATGTGTGTATGCAACGTGAACACGTGTGGTGAACTGATGTCATTATGGAAACCACACACCTGTTATTCTATGCACCTGAGAGCATAATGGTTACATATTTGCATACATTCCATCTCCGATGGTAACATGGAATGTAGTTCATGTAATCTAAGGTTACATTTACAACATGAGTTATTAAATCGATCAGACGAGCATTCTTTTCTAGGCTTCTTATGCTGATAGCCATGCTATTCCTACATCAAGTAAATTTTGGAAACTTTATGCCACTCCTCTGATGGGCAATAATTCACAAAATGTTCTCCAAAACTTAATTCTACATCGTAGACTGCTCGATCAAACATGAGACTATGTAGTTATCGAATGACGTCGGTGTCATTCAAAGGCAGAACATCATTGGTGAGAACTTGGGACACATTCCAAGTGTAAATTGGAGCAACAATTCGTGTGCATTTAATTTTGGATTCTACATATTAAAATTATTCCCAGCTCTTTTCATAAATCCAATATTGAATGATCAGAAAATGACCTCATTTTTAAGGTCAGAGCACAAAATGGCCAAAATCCCGCTTATTATTTACTTTACTGCTTAGGAATCAATTGTGGACATATAGGAAGTGATATATGCTGAATATTCTCTGGATTTTGAATTTGATCTTTGACCTCAATTTCAAAGGCAGAGCACAAATGGCTGATATCTCGCTTATTATCGGCTTTACAGCTTAGAAATCAATTGTGGACATATAGAAAATGATATGTGATGAATATTCTGATTGCCTTGAATTTGACCTTTGACTTCATTTTCAAGGTCAGAGAACAAAATTGCTAATATCTCGTTTATTATTTACTTTTCAGCTTGGGAATCAATTGTGGACATATAAGAAATAATATATACTGAATATTATCGTGACTATGAATATGACGTTTGACCTCATTTTCAAGGTCACAGCACGAAATGGCGCATATCTCACTTGTTCTCAACTTCACAGCTTACGAATCAATTGTGGACATATAGGAAATGATATATGCTGAATATACTTGTAACCTTGAAGTTACCAGACCATCGGTCCGATCACCTATTGGCTAGTCGGTAAGCTATAGGTCCCTTGGGCCTATGTTTTATACATGTATAGCGTTCTGTTTCAGGAATTCTACTTGCTAAAATAGATGGATTTATTATCATAGACTTCTTCCTCCATGCAATCTTGATTAAACGATGCTTGGCCCATCAATACATCCTTATATACCAGCTATGAACATAAAATCATCCGGGGTACGAGAAGATAAAAATCTGGGCCTGCGAGCATAATGCGACGTTATATCCCTTCGAGAAGGGTCTAAGAAGATGGTATTTTCTGTGGTGGCTGTCAGTTTTGCCCATTTGCATAGTTTTATGGCTGCGATATGAACAGAGAGAGAGAGAGAGAGAGAGAGAGAGAGAGACTCAGTCTGACAAAGAAACCTGACAAAGGATAGCTCAGCTCCGGAGGATGGGGCTGGGTATATGTTACTGGTGTGTGGTGTTATGTAGTCTTTATGTGGGCATTCTAGTCTCGTCTCACGTGCAATGTTGTCTGAGAAAATGTATCGATGTTTTTCTGTGGTGGCTTGCAGGTTTGCCACTTTTATGTCTGTGACATTGAGGAAAGAACCAGAAATTGAACCATATGTAATTGGCTTTCTCACAGAAGTGACCGATATTCGTGTTCATGTTGGCGACAGTATGATGCAGTAAAAGAACTGGAATCATGTATTACAGGTTAAAATCCTTGTTCTAAATTAAATCGAGCTTAAAAATGTGCCAAACAGATTGAATGGCATCCATTCATTGGGTGAGTATTATTATTAGAGTATATTGCGCTGCATGGGCCAAATACTGATGCGCACAACCGAGAACACAGATCAGGTAATGCCTACAGTTGTATTGTAATCCTCTCTCTATTCAACGAACAATACAGAGCAGCAAAGTGGTCGCCATTAGGTAGCAATAGCTCTCCAAATGTATTGTAATTCCGACTGCTGGAGATATATGTACTGGGAAGTATAATAGAAGTTTTGATGAGAGTTCATTCATCCATTATTTTCACAAAAACGGGTATTTTTAGGTTACCGTACCTGTGGTCCGATAACCTATTGGCATGGAGTTGCGTCCGTCATCCGGTGTCAGCGTCGGCGTTGGCGTCCGTCCATATTTTTATCTTTAAAGTTTACTATCGGATCTTTCTGAAATTTTGCACAAAAACACCTAAAAATATTTCGAGAGGGGGGTATATTTTAGTGTTTTTATTTTTGCATTTTTTTTTTCAAAATGGCGGCCATTTTCTGCGTAAAACGGTCAATTTCTGACTTTGGCATCCATTTTCTCGAAAACTGTTCAGACAGTTTTAAGAGTTTTGTTTCAAAAGATTCCCCTCATATACCTCTGTCATGTGTATAAGTTTCGTTGGCCTTGAATCGACGGTCTGCGTGTGGTGGCCATTTTGATTTTTTCGACAGATGCCAAATGGCACTTTCCCATGGTAAATTTTCCTATGCTTTCTAATGGGACACAATATTGCTAATATCTCACTTAGTATTGAGATTAGGAATCAATTGGTGACATATAGGAAATGATATATGCAGGATATTCTCACGACTTTGAATTTGACCTTAAAAAAAAATATATATAGCTAAAAAAAAAATAATCTTGATTGTTTCTCGAATTTGACCTTTGACCCAATTTTCAAGGTCACAGGACAAAATGGCTAATATCTCATTTATTATCGACTTTACATCTTCAGAATCAGTTGTGGACATATAGGAAATGATATATTCTGAATATTGTCGTGACCTTGAATTTGACCTTTGACCTGATTTTCAAGGTCACATGACAAAATGGCTAATATCTCGCTTATTATCGACTCTACAGCCTAGGTGTCCATAGGGAACTTATAGGAAATGATATATGCTGAATATTCTGGTGACCTTGAATTTGACCTTTGACCTCATTTTCAAGGTCAGATAACAAAATGGTTAATATCTCGGTTATTATCGACTTTACAGCTTAGGAGTCAATAGTGAACATATAGGAAATGATATATGCTGAATATTCTGGTGACCTTGAATTTGACCTTTGACCTCATTTTCAAGATCAAAGAACAAAATGGTTAATATCTCGCTTATTATCGACTTTACAGCTTAGTAATCCATAGTGAACATATAGGGAATGATATATGCTGAATATTCTGATGATCTTGAATTTGACATTTGAACATGTTTCCGGGTCAGATCACAAAATGGCTAATATCTGGCTTATTATCGATTTTTCAGCTTAGGAATCAGTTGTGGACATACTATAAATGATATATGCTGGATATCCTTGTGATCTTGAATTTACCAATGAGCTTATTTTTGAGGTCATGGTACAAAAGCTAATATCTGAAATAGATATTGTCCGGTAACCTTTCTTAGCCCTTGGGCTAATTTTCTTTATCCTTGAACATTTCCCTCAAGTTTCACATAAATATATAAATGTATATTATCATGTGACTAGCACGTTACATTACTAGTTTTGCAGTTCATCTTTCATCACTGGGCGCCGTCGGATAGTCACATGCCTTTTCTTGGCGCGCTGGTCTTCTAAGTTCTGGTAAAAACAGACCCACGGAGGGTAGCCATGGACGGCCCCGGTAGTGCAATCATTCGTTTTAAATATAGTAATCTCAACAAATGGATCACAACACTTTCGAAAATAATATTCTCGATTGTTTCAATGAGGTTTTACATTTTAATCTTGTGAATGAACGCCATAATGTGAGAGCTTTGCAATATTTCTGGACCCGACTCCACGGGGGTCAAGCGTACCTGAAATATTCGTAGGAACATTGACGCTCCTGAATTATTGTGAGTGAGAGGTTGTGTTATTTGATATGAACGTGATGGCGGTGTCGTATGAAGTATAAGAATAGGTTGCAAAAAAACCATAAGGAACTTGCCTACGATGTGTGTACAGGCAAAGCGCTGTCAAAATTCCCGGGATTCATAAGCATAAATTACATGCACAAATCCGACGATGTTGGTTTACCGTAATACATAAGCATACAGTAGCACAACAAAAATATTGAGCTAAATTTCTGATGTTGGCAGAACAATTGCGAAAGATCACCAACATTTATGATTTCCGACATAAAAATGATAAAATGTTATGAAAAGATATGGTTTTAGCACCAAAATATGATCCAAAACTTTGGGCAACATCAAAGCCATTGAATGTCTGAACTCGGATATACATCTATACATACATTCTTCTTTGCTTATTATACTGAGAATATTAAACAGTTTAATCAATTAACTTGAGGTTATTAATCACTCAAACTTTCCCATCCCAACATATTTCTGCTGGCCACAAAAATAATTCCCTCCACTGTAGGTTACTTCTTTGGTGAAAGTTCGAAAGCAATACTTTATGGCACTATAGATGCTAAGGGGATTGCTGTATATGGAATTTTGATGACGAAGTATCAAATGATATTCTCGGAGTGAATGAAATATAGTCATGCTCTGGACGGAGTGTCAGAAATGTGTACTTGGAAATGGATCAGTATTTATTTATTACAAGCACATGCCCTGGTCATTATATTGGTCATTTTCACTGCTTGCTCTGTAATGGAACAGGCTCTGATCGAAATATATAAGGCATAAATCACAAGATTTCATGGCACATCAAATACCGTGGCCGAGAGTGGCATGAATGACAAACTGAGTATAAATTCCAAGGTTGTGAAGTCTCCTGACAAACAATCAGGGCTGCACCCATAAACCAACATTCTTTGATCGGGAGACAGGAGCATATTTTCAGATAACACCAGACTTTATGTGACTCATGTTTAAGTTTCCACGAATCTGCAAATCCTGTGTACATGTATTCACATAGCAAGTTATGCGTTGTTATCTTCCAATATATTTCAATCACAAAATATATTTTGAATTAATGATTTTATTTGGATCTGATGAACTAAACGAGGGTACGAGGAATAAATTAGTCTTGATATCGGTAGCAAATGAAAAAAAAAACTATTCTCGTTGAAGTTGTGTTCCTTACCATTAACGCGAACATTTTTATATCGATGCGGGTGACTCCATTCAAAAGGACACAATTTAATACACAATATTGGATGATGTTTTGTATTGGTACTCAAGTCCAAATTTATGTGCTTAATTAAATTTGCAGAGCAGAAAATTATTCGCCATTCAAATATGATCAAATATGATCTTCATTATTCTATTATCCATAACTATTATATATATACAATACTATTTTTTAGGAAGTATATAGACGGCTATTTCTTTTGAATGATTTTTGTAATGCCATAGTTAATGAATAAATAATTATAGCACATGTGAGTAATACTGTCTTCACCATAGTCGTAAGATGATAATCTGGTTTCCATTTGGCATATTCATCTAATTCCTGTGACTGCTACTGAAAATATAATTTCAGCTATGCTGAATTGATAGTTTTAAGAGTGGGGCCATATCTTCAAACATCATTTGCCATCACTCTGTTGTCGTCACCTTGTTTCCGTGAGGTGACATATTGTGGAACAATGTACTATATGGCGTCCATTAGCGACAAAGATCTCGGCACGTTGGTAATGGAGAGGCTTTTTATGTGCTGACGCATTCTGGGTGTTTCTATAATATTAATATTTATTTCTTATAATGCGCAACCATGGTAAACCATATCAATGCGCCATACACATAAAAATATAAATAAACCATGTAAACATGTAAAAAAATTGTTTTGTTTTTTTTTAAACAAAAACTAGACAAAGAGATAAATGGAGATGTAACAATATGAAAAGATAAGATCTTCTGGTCGTAAAACATAGTGAATAAATTAGTCTTGACAGAACGTTTGAAGGTACTGACATTGTGTGCATTACGGATTGCATGAGGTAGATTGTTCCAGGTATGTGCTGCTGCATGACTGAAGGCACGTGCACCGTAAGTCATAGTTCGGTTTGCAGGAGTCACCAGTGCTCTGGAGGCAGAGCTTCGAAGAGTTCGGGAAGGTACCTGGGGAGTGACGAGCTCTGCCAGGTATGTAGGTGCCAGTCCATTCAAGCACTTGTAGAAAAGCATGTGTACGCGAAGTGCCATCTTTGGGGATGATACTGTAGGATATATATCATCCAAACAAGATATAGACGCATATCTTATATTCCTAAGACATAATTTTTTTGACCTTTGTAAAATTATCTGTTAGACTTATTATGAATGAATGAATGTTTATTTTCTGTATTATGTACAATACAAGTACGCCTAAAAAAATTAGTAATACATGCACTAAAAGTATACAGGTATTAAATAATTAAACAGAAGAACATGCTGAACTTAATGCAAAAATAAATCTCGAGAAACTTTACGCGTGCATAAACATCACCAAAAAGTACACAACACAAAGACACAAAGTGAAAACTATAGACTGTAGGGCTTCATGAAATATAATAACCAGGTCTTAAAAATATTCGAAGTGAAGCTACTTTGTGACTTTACATGTAGGGAAATTAAATTAAGGAAAGAATTTTGAAGAGAACAGAAAGCTCAAGGGCTGAGAAAGGTTACCAGAAAAAAATGCAGTATTAGGCTCTTATGGTGCGAAACGTTCATTTGACAAGATAACTATTATAAGGTCTCCACTGAAATCATTATATTGGACTTCCTATCATATGTACATAAAAAAATCAAGTCCGAAATTGAGCATCTTTGGAAGAAACAAAAAAAAAAAAAAATAAATGACCCCATTTGGGAAAAAATCATAAAGTGAAAAAGAAAATAATAATTTATTTTTGATTTTCAGTATTTCAGTATGAACGGAAACACCACGGCAATATGTGATTGGTTCTAAGTTCCGGTAACCTGGTAGTAGACTACCAGTGTAGTCGCGTGTGCACGCCCATGCACCCAGGCCCCAAGACAGACGAACCGACCCCCAACACACGGACCCAAAGCCGCCCCCACCACAGGAGTCACTCGTAACCAGCAACGATCTGGGATTTGTACCTTTTAGAAAATGATGCAATGGATACCAATCGTTCATTATGTTGATACAGTGTTGCCGAGATGCCATTCCACATTTTTGGACCCATATTCATGATACCCTGTGTAGCCGTCAATGTTCTGGGTTTGGATACTTTAAGTTTATAATTTGTGCTTTGTCTGGTGGTGTGCGTGTGGTAGTCCAGTGACAACTGAAAAATATGCGAGATCGACTGAGGTAATAATCCTCGTATAAATTTATAGATATATTTGCATACTTGAAGCCGATATATGTCTTCCAGTTTTAGTAAATTCATTGTTTTTAATAGCGGTGCGGTATGTGCATTGTAATTTGCGCCATGAACTATTCTAATTATCTTTTTGTGCATTATATCAATTTGGGAAAGATGAATTTTCGACGCTGCCCCCCAGAGAGTAATTCCGTAGGTAAGGTATGGATAAACAAGGGAATAATATAATGTTGTAAGATGCTTTCGGTTAATGCAATGTTTGGCTTTGTTAATTGCGAAATATGCTTTGGACATTTTTTTCTTTACCGTCTGTATATGTTCATCCCATTTCAATTTGTCATCAATATATATACCCAAAAATTTAGCACACGTCGTTTTTGATAAAGATGTATTGGCTAATGTCAATGCGTATGAATCTGTGTCCCAGTTTTGATTCGAAAAGAGCATGTAATTGGTTTTCAGTGCATTCAGAGAGAGCTTATTGGCGCGGAACCAGTCTGTTAAAGAAGAAAGATCGTCATTCATTAGATTGTAGAGATTTCTTTGGTTATCGGAGGACAAATATAAGGTAGTGTCATCAGCAAATAGTATAGATTTGGCGTGTTTAAGACATGATGGGAGGTCATTTGTGTATATGATAAATAACAACGGTCCGAGTACGGAACCTTGTGGCACACCACATGAAACTGAGCGTACATTTGAATTATGACTATTATATGAAACATATTGTTTTCGGTCTTGTAAATAACTAGTAAACCAGTTCAATGCCAAACCCCTTATGCCATAAAATTCTAGTTTTTGAAGTAGTATTGAGTGATCTATCGTATCGAACGCCTTTGATGAATCACAATAAACTTAGCGTCAATTGATTTTAATACATCGGTAGTAAAGGTCGTGATCGCATCAACTGTGCTGTGGTGTTCCCTGAAGCCAAATTGGTTATTATAAAACAAGTTTTTCGATTGGAAAAATGAATAGAGTCTTCTATGAATGACATTTTCCAGTATTTTCGATAATGACGATAAAAGAGATATGGGACGATAAAATGACAAAACTAGGTGAGTGTGTTTTCCAGCACGCGGGAAAGATCGAGTTTGAACTGGCGGAAGAATACAAGAGAGCACGAGGTCGAGTGCTTTCTGGTGTTCTTCCGCCAGTTCAAACGAGATCTTTCCAGCGTGCTGGAAAACACACGAAACAGGTTTTGTTTTTATCACATGCTATGAATTTATGATTCTGAAATATTTAACAACCCAACGCATGTAAGTAATGTGAATTTGTACCAAAGATTGCAAGAACTTCTTACAATCTTTGATTGTACCCAAGGACCCGTTCTACTGAGCAGAAAACCATCATGAAAATGTGTGTTGCTAGGAAACAGTATAAACAATGCAGATCATCTGGTCGTCAAGTACTTTGTATTATGACGTCATAGTGGTTGTACGTTTGTTCACATGGTTATAAGTTACAAGGACTGAGTCGCGCGATGTTTCATTGTGACGTCATAGAACACTCGTGCTTTCATTGTTGTTTCACATCAAGACGAGTGCATGTGAATATGTGACATGTGAAGCAAAAATGTGAAGAAAAAAATAGTGCAAACATGATGTTTCCGGCAAAGGTTATCACACTGTCGGAAATCACTGTGTGTTCCTACTGTTTGTAGTTTAAGACAAATTCATAGCATGTGATAATTTGAGATATTACATTTATCTTTATTTTTATAGATTGGGATGACTTTTGCTAATTTCAAGGTGTCTGGAAATTCTCCAGATACTATCGACATGTTCACTAGCTTAGTGATTGGTGGAAAAACAGACTGGTTCAGCGCTTTGAGCAGGTTAATTGATATTTCATCATGGCCGGAACGCTTTTTAGGTTTAAGACTACTCAAAATATCTGCGATTTCAAGTTCATCTGCTGGGGCAAGAAAAATTGTTATTAAATTTCAGTAACCCTTTCTTTCAATGCAGGATATAGAGGTTTGAGTTCTATATTGACAATTATTTAGCTGTTGAAAACGACACTCTAAAAATCCATGTGCCTGTCGTTAACAAATTTTATGCAGGGCCTTCCAACTTATTGTTCTGAGCATGTGCCTATGTAATGTTACCCTATATTCATTCACGAGTGGTTTGAGATAATGTGTTCTGGGATGGCAGTCAGATTGCCCATTTGCATCGTTTTAAGAGTGTGATGTGGAAAAGGGAAATGATTAACCCAGGAAGTGGACAAAGAATAACTGTACTCATCACAATAGACGCCAATATCCAAAGTAATATGAAAGAATTTATGATACAGTCAGGAACTGGTACATGCTCTAATCTTTATGCGGGTAAGTCAGTGAAAGATACACGTATAGTTCTTCGGCATGATGATCTGAATGAACTCAGTGTGCATATTCTGTGTCAATGTAAATAATACCAGACGTGATATGAGCAAGGTTGGTTGATCATTTGGAAGCTGCGTGTACGTAACACTTCATTTGATATTGTTTTGTCACTGTGGAATTATCTATTCACGTCATTAACCCCAGTGTCTGTACTTTTTCACGAGAGTATTTATATCTTTGCAAAGCCCCTGATAATACCAAGGTCCTTTTGAGAGCCTACCCTCCAAAAGACCCGGTTCTGAACAGGAGATCGAGCATATAAGTCATGACATTTCGTTGCATCTCCATAAGACATCTTTCCTAGTCGAGATTGACTTGAAATAGCATATTAAGTATATACGGTGATCTAATTATGTCATTTCTCCAGTGAACAAACCTATATCCCGTACACCAGATATCCACGATACAGTCACCAAGACAACCCCTTAATAAATATGTGTCTCACCTCCTTGTAAACTAGAATATCCAATCGAACGCCGGTTTTTTAGCGAAGAATTTCGATTGACTGTCTTTTAATTCAATTACAAGCATTTTTATTCATGGTATCTGAAGTACTAAGCGACGAAACCAGTATTGCGCGTGTATGACCGGCGTGTTTTTCACTATTCATCGTGGAATCATTTGTGACGTGTTTCAGGTCCTCCTCCCCCTTTTTACTGCTCAATCAACAATACTGATTGAACATCTATGCATGCTGTTTTGGTTTTTGTTATCCATGATATCGCGATAAAGCATATCTGGTTGTGCGATGCAGCACTGATAAGCACTCAGACTCATCCAAGAAACACAAAATTATGCTTGGGAGTATCCGATGAACATAAAGAGTAACCAACTGTTCTTTTATGTGTAGCTCAAGATGTTGTTGTTTTCTGTGTTGGCTGTCTGGTTTGGCCTTCCGTATAAATTTATGACTACGTATGGAGAATATGGCCGAATGGAACTACCCTGTCCTGAATCTGAACGAAAAATACTAGTAATTGTCTTCCTCGTGATGGACACCCTTATTGGTAAAGTGGGTGACAGTTTGCTATATTCACCAATGCAGTTCTCAGTAATGGGAAATGTTTGCACCCATATTCGCATCCTGTTCAATTCTGTTTGGATAGCACAAAAGTAGTTGTCAGCCAATAAGACAACAGCTCTCCAATTATATCATGAATCCGGTTGAAAAGAGTAAAGAGCGATTTAGTTGGTGTGAGTTTAGGTGTCTTTTACAGTGGATAAAAGTAGTGCTTAGTTGGTCCATATTAAGCTTATTGTTTCTTCAACTTTCCTAACATATACTGCGACTTGCTTTGTTATTACTTTATTGCGACTTGATTTATGGATTTCACTTTTTAAAGATTTTCATTAAACTCCTCAACAAATTTTGAGTTACAATTTTTCATACAACTAAACTGAACTGAAAGTGGCTGTTTTGGTGGTAAAAGATTGATACTTACATTTGAATGATGTATCGACCATTATCGTTACTCACTCAGTTTTAATGATGTGCAATAGTATGGAATGATCACCTAGCTTCCATTAGCGACGAATATTCCGGCATTCACATCGATGTTTGGCTGCAAGCAATTCCTGAGAGAGATGCACAATGCATCTTAATGTGGACGATTATCCTTGTAGATATGATAGGCCTTCATACATATCTCATGCTGCTTGGCAACGAACAACTTTTGATGTGTTGTCCTGCATTTGCATCTGTACAAATATATATTATGAATGGGATCAATAGAAATGAAAGAGGAAGAAGCATTCGGTGTAAATATTGTGATTACCAAACCTGACAACAATTTGGGTGACGTTTTGCAGCTGAAAAAGTTCACAAATATAAAGATGTGAGATGTAATATAGGTGACACGAAAACGAATCAAGATTTGACATGCGAAAACCAGTCCCGGACTTCATGTCTGGCTGTCTGACCCATGGCCCACCCGTCCATGGTGACATTATTGAATATCACCTCTCCTCACTCAACGTCTCGATGTTTTTCACACAATATGTAGTCCTTTCAAGCTGCTCGAAACATGCTACTCGAATTCTTGAGTTGTTATCATATTTTATTACGTTCTAGTAGTGTAAATTACACATGCTATTTCACATGAGCTGTTGTATGTTTACAAAACACCATCGAGTTACAAAACAACTTTGCTGAATACGCTTAATTATTGCCTATAAACTGGTTGAATATCGATGGCATATGCAATAATCATGAACGACTTTGTCCATGTGATCTTGAATGAATTATGTTTAACTTTCCTTTATCATCAGCACGTTTTGGAATGTGCATTCGTCAGTCTTTGTGAAGGATTCTTGTCTGCACTTAGGATCAGGCCACCAAATATGTATGAACTGTCCATCTGTCCTATCTTCGTTCGTGTAGACCACGTCCGCTTTTGTCCCCAAACGTGGTAGGACCAAAAGGTATGCCCGAGAATTGGAAATATTGTGTAGTTTGTGTCAGTGATGCACCAGGGTGATTCATTGACATCGGTGCACATAAAATGATCCAACACATGAATAACTGTGTTCAGCCTTAGTAGTGTTCATATGTGTTATCGCATGTTCTGCGAGTATGCAGTACCCCACTTTTATCCATTTCATACAAACACCTGTACAGACAAGTGGACAACCTATCCCCACAAGGAAACTGTAACTGGATCCAACATCTTCCTTTCCTGAATACTGCTATTTAAAAAAAGAACATCCATGTTTCAGTCATTTTATAGCATTAATCGCAACAATCCCGTCTGGCATTTCATTGGCCAAATCTGGTATAACTACCGATGGTAACTACTGTGCGGAAGCAAAAGCGATATAAAATCCGATTAGTGGCTTCAGGCTCCAAACCAGTTACTCTCAACACCGGAACCTGCCTGCGAGCACGAGTAAGGGATGACAGCTTATTACGATGGCACGAGATCCGCTCCTATTACTGTGTCCCGCTGATGTATTTTACTGTCAGAGTGCTCTGTCACATATTAATTCTTTCGCAAAATGGATAGCTTTCACGGAAATGCTACTTTGCGAGATTTTGCATGCACTACTTCCAATGGTCTAACACCACGCAAAATGGTTGGGAATTTTTTTTATCTATCCCATATATAATCTTGAATGGACGATTGGGATTTGTTAGTTTCAGACATATGGTGTATGTTATATGTTCATAGGGATAAACAACTTGTAATCAAAAGTCACCAGCGAATGTTATCGAGGTATGAAATAATACATCAATAGCCGACAACAACTATAACTAGTCTATATACTCAAATGACATATCACGATGAACAATTGAGTGGAGAATAACAGCAAAAGTATGAACATTCGAGATGACTATCCCCAGTGAAATAGGTCTTTTGTAACTATAAATAGCAATAATAAATATTGAAAATGAAAATGCCAATATTATATTTTTGGGGCTCGGTGGAAACCAATTTTAGAGACGTTATGGAATAGTGATTTAGGGAATATACTCAACGTTTGGTTTTTCCATTCAATCTACCAGTTAATTCAGTGACATGGTAAAATTGTATTTAGGCACCCATCATCATAAAATGTGATATGTCATGAATTTCAATAAAACAAATGTAATATCAACATCGTATTCTGTCATGTGCGTTGAAAATCGTTCCTTACATTAGGTAGTCAAACCAAAACAGAATCAGCTTAGTTGTCTAAAATGGGGACAGCATTCTATCCATTAAGTTTTACCCTACAATTCTTTTCCAAGACACAAATCGCAACCATATTCAATCTAATATAAATGTATTTCAACCATCTGCATAATATATTAACAATAATATGAATGACTTTGAATGACTTCAGCTCCCCAACCTGAAGAACACATAGTCACACAAATACCATACACATAAATTAGAGAAGAACTGGGCAGACCAAAATAGTATATAATGGTACTGTATTCCTTCTGGCCTGTATTGTGCACAAGATATATTTAATACAAAACATACTGACCGATATTTCACAATATTACTCAAACTATATTCCATATATTAATCCGGTTTAATAACTCCTATATAATGAAAATTACAACTTATACTAAACCTATGTATTTGGAACTATAATACACAACATAACAATGATGATTTGGTTATGTATGTTTCGAATATACATTTACATGCATGTACACTCATTTGCACAGAAGGTTCCATCAAACACCAAGCATGTATTACTTTGTTATATGATATGATATGATTAAAATTATTCACTGAAAGACCGTGATTGTCAAGATGCCATAAAATCACACAAAGGCACAACTTTATAGTTGAAATATCTACAAATATCTATTTGTTTTAGTAGAACACCAAGCTCCTTCACAGAATACACTAATGGATTAATGGTAGTGTTTTTCCTAAAGTAGGGATTGTCATAGATTCTGCAGCAACAATTAGCTTCAATTACCAGCCACATTTAAATGCACTTCTGACCAGTCAAACTCTGGACACCAAAATAAAATGTTCATGGCGAGGACAACAATAATCGAATCAAGCAAATAATTGAGTGATGAAATGTTCTCAACCAACATGCTTGATCAAATTTACATGGATTTGTGTCTACTTATTTGTTTTAATTCGTCAAGCTTCAAAAGCATTAGGCCTTTTTCGTAAATACGCTATTGATGTTGACTCTGTGAGAGACAAAAACTCTGCAATTGGTCGATTCAACAAATCAGTTATCCAGCCATATATACCTACCAGCATATATTTCTGAAGATGGAAATTCTGAAGATGATAACTGATTATATTGCATAGATACCATGCAAAACAGCAAAACATGTCGATGGATTTAGACTTTAGGGGGAGCTATAACAAGCTATGAAGTGTTGTTTCCTTTCTTGATATACAAAGACATACTGGCTTGATGCATTATATCTTCAACGATATCACGTATTTGTCGATTTAAATGAATCAACTAATCATTCGAGCGATGCGTTGTTTTCAACAAACTCTCAGTGATGGAAATCACATAAAACTGTGTCGACTATTGGTGGTTTAAAATCTTGGAAATACAAGATATTTTTTATATATATTCTATGATTTTGATTCTCTGAAAAATATATTTTTTGATGACTCAACCAATTAATTATTGTAAATTAATTAATTGTGTAAATTTGTGTTCTGACATGTCATCGTGCCTACGTTCCTCAAATACAAACTCCATTAAATCAGGGAATTTTATGTAAATAGAATTTTCCACAGGGATTATCGAAACCTAAACAAGCCCGACTTATGTAAATTTCAGTCAGATTTGAAAATCAAGAGTGAATGTGATATCTACATTCCAGATTCACTTCCAAATCTCATAGAGTCATTCACTTCCCATGACAATTATACATTTACATATACCAGTGGGTAATCAACTTAAAAGTGATATTGGGAGAAAAACTATTTCTTCCAAATCATTTACAAATACATGTATGCCTGTGGACCCTGTGGTCTCAGAAAAATAGCTTACAAAAAAAACTATGCTTCATCAGATGGATGTATCAAGCATATGACAGTACAAGCAGCCACTCTTATTTTCTTTTGTGGTCCACTCAGAGTTACCGCTGACCTGACCTAGTTTGCGCTCGATTGGCTCGAACATATACGAGTAAGCTGGAATCGCATCGCGTCAAGAGTACAAAATACCGAGAATAGGAGTAATGCCAACAAACGCAAACTATTGCCACCGAAAACTAACGAAATCAATTAGAAAGGGACATTTGCTTGGGCATACTAGTACATAGATCACTTTCAGCTGATTTTGATAATCTTCAAAAAACGGAGTGGTATGCAATAATAAACTTATTCTGTCAATTATGCGAGGATATGAATATGTTCATTACATGAATGAGTCGTATTAGATTGACTTGGTGTAAAACTTGTGCATTACTCCTCTTACCCCAGTTCTCAACCGAAAAAATAAAAATTCTGACACAAATATATTTTGTCAAGATAATATATAATAACAAGGTAAAACATGGCACTCCGTTGAATGAAATACATTCAGAAAAGATGTAGACATCAAAATACTGTCGAGTTGTATAAGTTGAATCCATCCAGTGGCTGGGATCGCCCAGATGCAGTCCTCGATTCACTGTACGACTGAGGTATCCACAACAAGCCGTTGGTTTAAATGAATCGACGTGGTTTATCCTGGGGTTCAGAAAACCAATAATTTATTAATGGCCCAACTTCCTTTTTGGGGGGCAATCGTCTTCTGTCCAAAAAGGTATAGACTGGTCAGACCACCATGAAGTCATGAACTGTCAATTTGTCCTATTTTGGAGTAGGACGAGTCCATTTTCTTTCGTGGTGGTGGTCGAACCGCTATTGAAGCACCACTCATGAACGTGTCTGAGGTAGGTGTCCTGAATATTGACGTTATCGACGCCCGTCTCAATGGGTTTTCGTGTGAACCTCTCCTGTAATGAGAATAACAAATAGGCAATATATACTAAATTATAAAAAAAAATATTTATATGAATAACCAAACTACTTACAGTATTATATAGAGTCCAATGAACACGAATATTACAAAAGAGACACCGGCTGCAATCACAGCGTGCATCCAGAAGTTAGTGATGTCGTCTTCTGGAATAAACAATGTATCAATTTACATGACAAAAATGTGACCATAGTTATACATTCTATCCAATATTAATGACAAATATCTTGTAAAGTCCACCAGCGTATGGTATAAAACTAAAAACATACATAGTTGACTCTCATGGCAATAACTGCTTTGTGCCAGTGAATAGCATTATGCATGTGATTTATACGCAATTTAAGATGTATTGCAATTTCTATGATTCAAGACAAGCCTCTATCCAATTTTGGTTAAGACGGAGATGGCAATTCAGATCAACGTATGTAGAAACAGAGATCCAATGTGTGCTTACCCGGCAAATATCGTGTCTTCTGTGTAAATCGTAAAGCAGTGGAATTCATGACTGCTGTCGTGTATTTACCTTACAATTGTTCCCACAGCAGGTATAATTATTTAGGTTTGTAGTGGCACTTCTGAATGAAATAAAACAACATTTGAAAACTGTTGGTTTTCCCTCCCAGTTCTTGCGCGTGGTATCCAATCGCCTGTTCTGAGAGTATGCAGTATCCACCTTTCTTGCAGCTCGGATAAACACTTCAATAAGCAATCGCATCTGTGCAACAAAGCTGCAATTAAATTTCCACTTTCATCGTATAATTCCATGCTCCTATATCTGTAGGGTTTTTTCCTTCCTCACCCTGACTAATATCGCCATGTTCTCCATGTTCCCATCGCTTTATGGCACTAATCTTAGTTCACTGGCCCATTTTGATATAACTACTGATGGTAACCACCAAGGGGGTGTAACAGTATAGCAGAATCTGCTAATGGCTGACGGCTTCTGAGGAGATATCATCAACACTCCAAAACTGGCTGGCCAGTGAGCGATTGCCTCTCGTTGTCGCAGACCGAGATTATTCTCAGACGTAAAATGCATTCATTCTCTCAGTGTGCTAACCACCACCTGTTCTTTGTATACAATATTGCTAGACCCCATCAAACCGAAGCTGTACCTGATTTCACATGCATTTCTCTCCAATGAGCAAATGAGCAAACGTTGCCTAACTTGCAAGAACAATTTTCCCAGAGCATAAACTACCTGTATAAAATGTTAGCCGCTTGGTGTATTCATTGCTTTATATTGGGTGAACCATGACATGTCACACGTTGATGGCTCTCGGCCGTATTGTATAAAATAATATCTTTCTGTGTGTCTATATTTCTTAATGTTTGCACTGGTACAAAGCAAGTAATGAAAAGTACTTACCAGCGTAACGCATGAATATAGCACGAAATCCATCCGCTTAAAAGACATGTTATTTTGAACAATTGAGGGGTTATGATGAAAGATAAATAGGGACGGGTTTCCACATTCGAAATGACAACCCCAGCGGAATTAGTTCTTATTTTATTTCCGAAAGAAATAAAGACCGAACAATGTCAATATGATATACAACAGATCTGGTGAGAACTGAATATGCAGTAGTTGAAGTATTTGTAATGATGGTGATATGTTGCAAAAATGATAAAAAAAAAAAAATTATATAGATACATTCATTGCATTATTGTAATGTTTGATCAACGAATTGCCATCAACCCAACCAGATTGTGATGATGTAGGTTATTCACACATGTAATATGAGACATTTCATCTTTACAGTATCCCAAACGCCAATTTGATTAAATCGATGAATGTTCATGATGACCAGGAAAACAAAAGATAGGGCCAAGGTGTTTGAAAACGGGTCAAAAGGCCCAATTGATTTGTGATGATCAACTTCGATAATATGGGTAATTAAGTATTTAACTAGATAACTACTGTTCCGCTGATGTTTGTTACTCTTTGACACGATTTAGTTTTATACACAGTGTATTTTCCCGAAATGAACCAATCCACAGGACAACAATCCTAATTGAAAGTTTTATCAAATCTAGCAATCGACAGCCATCACAATAGAGAACTATCGATCCATATTGCAATATCTTTCTCAAGCACTGGTACTGTTGGTACAAAGAATATGTCAAGATATCTAAATTGGTTTCATATAGCGATATTATCTTATATCAATGTTTTCCATATAGTTGACCTTTCACTGATTACCCACGATTGGATTTACGACAGAGCAGGGAAAGCTAATAATGGTATGATGCAATGAAATATGAAACCAAGCAAAACACCACAAACCCGCATTGTAACAGTAGAAGAGATAATTCAGAATAAAAATTACGCCCCTTGGGACCATCTATATACTATTGTATATCTGGCCTATCCAGTCACATAATATATGAGTTATTATACGCGATTGAAACAATCAGAGTCCAGTGCCATCGAGCCAGATCTACCCCCAATGGCGTTGGTGTAATATCACGCCTCCTACTCATTATATGGTTTTATTCGACATCGGATGAGAATTCAGAAAAGCAATACATCCACTTACATGGTAGCAAGTATGGTCCAAGACAACTTTCATGATGATAACATACAAATGTAACACTGGATGCTGACTGGATTTACATAGTCTAGATGCTGGCTGGAATGACTGGAGTGGCATAGTCTGCAGATGAGCATACTGGTTGACAATCTCGCTAGTGGACATGCCATATTGGTCATAGGATCAATTTGACCCATATTCGAATGGTGAAAGGTCTAACGGTTTGTTTTCAGACGGTTGACCTCCACATTTATGAAAATTACTTGAACCTGGTTCGACAGATTTTTGTTCGCCAAGTTTTTTTAAAAAAATGATGTAGCTGTAAAAGATCCCCATGAAGTAAATTTTCTAGTAGACAGGAAATTTGGATTGGAACGATTTAGCTATTCATTGGCTGTGAATTGGGATCCTTCAAACCATGAGAATCAAATGTGAATATCAATGTCATATATTGATAATTTATTGAGGATTGGAATGACTATATTAGAGAATGGACTAGTAGACGTGGAATCGATACCCAGTATTAAGTATTCTGAGCAAACAAAACAGGGTCCGTTATCCTATCTCATAGTCCGGGGACAGAAAGTCATATCAGGCATACAAAGTGAGAAAAAACAAAAATGTGGATTATTATAATGTGGATTATTATTAAACATAAGGATTATTATTAAACATAATTATAATCTAGAATATTCAGCTTACCTGAAATGTTACTACTTGAAGTATTTTGCGATCAAAAGGACCTTGTCCACGACCATGAAAATGATCATAACTAATCTGACACAAATATAACATGAACATACTCACAATATAAAATATCAGCATACAGCACAACAATGATTCCTTTGATTATGCATGACAATTGTTTGGAACATTTATTTACACAAATGCACTCTTGAATATGTACTGGATACCATCACATGAAATATATGTTTTATAACTATGCTATATGATACATGTGGATTTTTACCAGGATCGTGATTTTCATGTGATGACATGAACGCACAATCTTCTGTGAACTATGTGCTGGTCAGGTATCCAATAATGACTGGTTGGTCCAACTTTTTCATGTGAAGCGAACTTAGTTTTCCCTGCGGAGGTGATCAAATCATTAGTCATTTACTGAAGGAGTAGTCTACATTTGTATGTACGGTTGGTCAGACCAGCAGAAATTCATGAACTGTCCATTTGTCCTATTTTGGTGTAGGACGAGTCCACTTTTGTCCGTAGGTGTGGTCGGACCACCAGTGAAGCATCACTCATTGACGTGACTGAGTTACGTTTCCGGATCGTTGACATCATTGACGTTCGTCTCAATGTCTCCTTTTCAGAACCTCTCCTGTTATATAAATATCAGTCACACACTAATCTTCACATATTTACTGTCTGGACAAAGCCTTGCAACTCCGTAACTACTTACAGTATCATGTAGAGTGCAACCACCACGAATATGACGAATGAGACGCCGGCTGCAATCACAGCATACATCCAGAAGTTAGTGACGTCATCTTCTAAAATAAAGAATTCTTTAACTTACATACCATTTGAACAACCAATCCAGTATCACTACTGGAAGTTCATAAGTCTAGCAATGTATTATGCACTTCGGAGAATAAGCAACGTTGACTTATAGCCAATGAATAAACATCGATAATCATGAAAAAAAATCGTGCTTACCCGGCAAATATCGTGTCTTGTGTATGGGTCTGTCTGTAGTGGAATTCATAGCTGGTGTCGTTATTAATTATATATATTAGATACAATTATAAAGGTTATTTGTAACTCCTCAGTTAGATACAATACGATACTTGAAAAAATGTTCTTGATCCTGATGCTTGCATATGGTATCCAATTTTCTGTTTTGAGAGTATGTAACATCTAAATCTTATGCAGCCCATAGATAAACTTGCATTTGGTTGGACTCTACATCGATTACTCCATATTAACAAATCTGCAATTGAAATTCTCTATGTGTTATCTCCCCCTCATAATTCCATGCTCCTATATCCGTAGCATCTTTTCTTCTACAATTCAACTAATCTTTTAAAATCGGCCATGTTTCTGTCACGTTATCGCTGTAATCTCAACAATATCCACTGGTTTC
Organism: Terebella lapidaria; assembly: GCA_949152475.1. Classification (NCBI taxonomy): domain Eukaryota; kingdom Metazoa; phylum Annelida; class Polychaeta; order Terebellida; family Terebellidae; genus Terebella; species Terebella lapidaria. Next base: position 6,771,260 of record OX424567.1, read on the forward strand.
ACAATGATCCTCTCTAATATATCTCCTGGGCGTAACTGCCAAGCGGAGGCGACAGTGTGGCAGAATCTGTTAAATGGCTAGCGGCTTTTAAACGAGACATTCAGTTCCACTACCCGCTGGCGAGTAAGCGCTTGTCAAGGCACGAGATTGACTGGAGCCCTCTCAATGTATTCGTACTCCTAAGTGTGGTTACTGTTACCTTCTAATTCCGGACAATATTGATAACCACCATGAAACGATGTCGTACAGAATTTCACATGCACAATTGTTAAATCATATGCTAAATCATCCCCCGTGTGGTTAGAAAGATTCTACCCAAATAGTTCAATGAACAGGCATAAAACAATTCATGTTACTTTTTTCACGTCTCGAGTTTTAATTTAGGTTATTTGGTACAAACGAATTCATTGTAAATAGGATTTGTGGACGCGTTATGGAGAAGAGGACCGAATAGGAATGACTTAGCGTGGAGGAAAAGGTAATTGTGTTCATTACAATGCACGTCCAGATTCAAGCTAATGTAGTCACTGATTAAGGGATAAAACTGTGTTTGGTTCGATGTCTGTGACTAACAAAAATCCAGAGGGATCTCTGTTGTGATCTGAGACAAGAGAGGCGAAGCCATAACGCATCCACAATACTCTGCTGATGGCCAAACCCGACAAACACTACAGAAAACAGTATCATTTTGAATCACACATGAATAGACATGGAGTTTCATTGAACATTCTGTATATTAACAACTATACTTTCTCTGATGGAGAGAAGTGCCTAGATGTTTATAAGCATTCGACAGCCAGGCACAGTTAATCAATACTGCACGGATGAAGAGGACCAGGCTACTGGATACATACGTGTATGATTGACTAATCAGTATATATTCAGCGAACAGTGTTAAAAAAAACACTCGAATGATGTTGCGGAATTACTGTGGAGTGTTGCTTCATTCTCTGATATTTTGCAAACAAATCTATGCTTATTGTTTTGGGTGAGGCAAGTGTAAATTCCAATGTTTTCTCAAAATTTACCATGTGTATGGTCTTGTCTTGGATAAATGACAGTGTCAGGTGCAAAGGACACCTGAATCCCGTCTTAACGCCCATGCCTTTTTTTCTGAGTGATCATTTGTGTGTTGTTTTCATTCGACCATTGGATAGTAAATGCCAGTCACACTGAGTTGTACGATTTTATGGTCGCACGATCAGGTTTAAATGTGCTGAGTTACGACTGATCACTAGTGATCGCCACTGTAATCGCAGGTAGGGATTGTTCATTCTATTGGTGGTATGCTTGGTAGCACGATCACTGAAAGAATGGAATAGATTGATAGCAAACAGTCATACGACCACGTGACAGCGGCCACCGACCTGTCCTGCCTTCAGTCATAGCGACCACCGACCTATCGTACCTTCAGTCGTAGCAATCACCGACCTGTCGTACAACCATTCATTGCAATCAATGACCAGTCGTACGATAAATCGCGAGCTGACACACGACCATTCGTCTGCTTAGACAGAAGGGCAAAAAAATTGAACAGAACCCATATGTTGCAGTTTTATAGTTCAGAAAAAAGCTGAGAAATTTTGTTGTGTTGGGTAAAATATTTTTCACTGCACGTTTATCCTCCTTTCGGGAAGCTTCAAATGGGTGGTACCACCAATCGTAAGGTCGTACTACCAGTCCGCACAGGTCGTGATTAATCACAACACTGATCATGAAGTTGTACGACTGATTGCACCACTAGTCGCCAGGTTGTACGACTAGTAGCATGACCATTTTGGCTAGTCAAGAATGTGCGACCATGATTGGTGGTGCTACCTTTCCCGACTGGTGGCACGATTGTGCAAAACCAACGTACCACCAGAGATCGTAAGTTGGACGTTTTGAACATGTCCATCGACCTTGCTCATAGATACTACTACGCTCATAGATATTATATGTCTACATATGATACAAGGTACGGGTATTTTGGCTCATCTGTTAAGGAATATAGGCATACGTGCTGTACGTTGAAAATATACTATCAGGAACGAAAGTTTGCTTGAATGATCGACAGAGCAATCAAGCACAATTGTTTTACATTTTTCTGAAATCTGTTCCATAGCTTCTTTGAGACAGTCCCCTAACTAAAACTGAGCTGAGCTCAGAGGATTTTAATTGGACTCAAAGGCCAGAGCAACGTGAGCATAGCCGGGCACGATACAAAGCTGGTAAAAAATTAGACACCCTAAATCCTCAATTCATATATGGATGAAAACTGGATATGTTCGTCTGTTTAGCGATAAGAATGTACTACAGTCAAATATATATAATTTTTGTCCTGTTCAGCCTGACATACAGTTTCACACCCCAATATAAACCAACATTCTCATTCTTTCAGAGACATCAGAATATGACCACTATCTGTTTTTGAACAGCATGAGCCATCACATGTTACTTTTCAGACCGTTGCACACCACTGGTCAGACCAATGATTTTCCTTTGCATTAATGAGCTATTGGATTGGCATTCACCACTGTTTTAGCTTTCCGCTTTCCAGTTCATTGTTACAATGTTAAAATCCCATTTAAAATCGTATTTATTGAAATAATTGTTTTCTGTGTGAAGAACAAACTTCGAATTCACGTCAGCAACTTTGGTCACAGTCTTGTTCAAACGTTGCCTGAATTTCATATAATACAAGTCAGTAAGTTCCGAGATTTCATGAGATATGTTTGCGCCAATAAATTATGCACCGACTTTAGTCCTTCACCAGAATATGGCAATGACAATTATAGATTGCATGAAGCGCTGCTGGGGTGACCACCCCTGTGGACAAAAGTGGATTTATTCAAACCTAAAACAAATTTCAAACAAAGTTACACCATCCATGCAATTCTGGTTGTCTGACCACTTCGAGGATAAAAAAATCTTGAAGGATCGAAAATGTTCCAGGCTACTATAACCACTGCAGAATGGTGGATACCTTAGCCATATAATGTTTGCTTTCATTACTTCTGGGTTGATATCGCTCCCCGTACACAACCCTGATGACAATTTCTTTTGAACCATACTTGCAATGTTTTGGCATCACATCTTGGATTGCAAACCTCGACCATGTTGAATAAACCCCCAATTACACAGGGTTTTTTTTTCTAATTCTTGCACAATGTCAAATAGGATATTGATGTTCACCTAGTCTTTAAAGAATCCCGTATAATAGAATTACTTATCTGAAAGTGTATATGTAAATACAAGTAAGAAATATATGTTGATACAGAGTCAGTTTTTGATAACTCTTTTTTTTCGGTAGAAAACTGTGGAATGGCAGGTGACTGAAATATTCTAAACTCGGAACTGATAAGGCGTGTTTTGTCCTCTCAAGAGTTTGCCGAGTGAAGCAGAAAAATTGAAATGTATGTGGTAATTCCCCAATGGAATTGTTCTATTGGGGATTCTATTTAAAGATCCATGTCAACGTGGCGAGATTCGACAGAACCCGATTGACACCAATTAAAAAGATGAATTTGATCAACATCCTTAGGGTATAATTTTGTGAACTCGACACCTCAAGCTATTAACAATGGACATCAATCAATTTAATTTTCATTAATGAGAGTTTGTTGGGATCATGTCATCACACAATTATACATTTCATTCAATTACTTTTGTTCTTGTCTAAAATATTTCAAATTAAGTTTGAAAACACTGTTATTGGTTCACAGCCTATAGTTTATTCATATACATGTATGTATGAGGGTCCCTTTGCACCCCCCCCCCCCCGCGACCGTTCAGCAACCGTTCAGTAAATATTTCCAGGACCTCAACCAGACGGAAATTCGTTATTATCTCTCCATCCGTAAATGGGACACAGCTGGAGATATAAAAACAAAATAGAGAGCGGCTGTTTGTTTATGATAAAAAGATTCTACACAGAAACCACAACATTTTTTATAAAAGATTTAATGCTTGGGATATACCAGATATGAAGTATTGCAGAAGGTGTTTTTTATAATGAATGAACGCTTGGGATATACCAGATTGAAGTATGACAGTACGGTTCCTCACAGCTCAAAACCTGAAGACATCCACTGTTATTGTAGTGTGGATATCCAAAAACAAAGCCTGATCAGTAACAAAGTCCGACCAGATATTTTATCTGAAGACACACGGGCGTCATCGGGGACAGACAGTGAGTAAAATATAGTTGTTTCTACCGCAAAACTATTGTTATTAGTATAGTGCCTAACAACATATTAAAACAATTCAGACCTCCGAAACGAACCTCATGAAATAGGTGTATGACAAGGACCCTAATCACAAGCCAAAAGGCTACTGAGTTGATGGTATCCCCGGGGACAGATTTAACGTCCACCACCAGCATCAATACAACTAGATTCTGATGATGGCAATAGTGAAACCTAGGATACAACATTTTGGAACAGAAACAAATCCCGGTGTAAGTAACAAGCACATCACAAACACATAATCCTATTACTATTATTATTATTATTGTTATTATGTGTTTCAGTTCCTTGGCTGTAAAATGTTATGATATGATTAGTTTACCACTTTCATATCGAACCATTGATCTGCTCTGTACTCACTAAAATTGCATTCCGAGCATCCATGGTGAAATCCTATGTGGTCTGTGAAAGGTCAAGTATATACGCAAATAGTATATCCAATATTGCTGCATGAGGCAAATTTAGATATTCTGAAGAGAACTTTCGGAACATATTGCAATATGGATCGACAGTTCATTTTAGTACTAGTCATCGAAGGTGTGAGATGTACTACATGCATCATGAACGTTGTCATGTGGATGACTTCCCATTACGAAATCCCACTGGATCGATGAGCCAATTTATTCATGAAATCAACAGAAAATTATATAGTATATTCTACTTTTACCACATCTGCTCAAGTGTTCGATGCGACATTTATTTGAGTACCGTATGTGGGTCACGTATATGGTGATATATTGATGTATTCCGGTGGTACGCTGGCGGCGTGTGTGTACAACAATGAACAGGATGAACAAGAGAAGCCACAATGGTTGCTCTAACAACGTTAGAATAAAAATAACTTAAAGGTTGATGCGAGTTTCCAATTTTGACCTTATTCGCGACCGTGACCTGAACTTCACAACATTTTCTGAGACCTATCTACAATGGCTGATAAGTGACAATTTTTCGGAGTAATCTTGACTTGTTCATAATTGACAAAATTTTACAAAATGTTACTTATGCATAAATAATGTTATTTATGCATGAATAATGTTATTTACGCATAAATAAAGTTTTTTTTAGGAATAAGTACCGTTTTTTCCGTGTAAATAAAATTTTTTATGCGGAAAAAATGTTATTGACTTTTAAATAACGTTATTTAGGCGGAAATAAAGTTCTTTACCCAATCAACCAAGGGGAAGATAAATGCACGTGCAGGCAGTGTTTGGTTAGTATATCACACATGGCAGAAGAAAATGATGTCATTTCAGCGTAAATAACGAAAAAAACTGTACCTAAGCATATATAACTTTATTTATGTGTAAATAACATGATTTGCACGTAAATAACCTTATTTAAGCGGAAATAACGTCGTTTACCCCCATCGACCAAGAGAAAGATAAAAGCACGTGTAGGCAGTGTCTGGTTAGTACCTCACACACGGCAGAAGTAAGTAATGTTTTCTCCGTGTAAATAACGTAATTTCCGCGTGAAAAACTTTATTTACGCGGAAAGACGTTACTTATGCGTAAATAATGTAATTTACGCTTAAAAAATAACATTATTTACACAGAAATTATGTTGATTATGTATCAATCAGGATTAGTTCGAGAAATAAATAAGTTTTTTTCTACAATGTCACTTATCAGCCACTGTACTAAGCTGTATATATTATCTTCAATTTTCTTTTGAGAATCTTCAGTGGTTTAAAAAGTAGGAAAAAGTACCCTTGATTACAACCTGAATTATAGTCAATTGTTTGATTTTCACGTTTCCCGTTGCCAGGTCAACTGTTTTTTTTATCGGATTTTGACTTGAAGTCATGAAGAACCGAGCCACGGGGCATCGCTTCATTGATACACAAAATTCAAAATCGATCGGACCATCCTCTTCATACACACGGGGAGACAAACACATATAAAACAGTATCGGGTGAAGTTAATCAGCCCGTTCATATAATTATCCCAATTAATACTCCCTAACCATCCAGGCGATGTTCTAATTCGATTATTGGACAGTATTGCATGTAAAATTACGCGCCACGTTGATTCCTATGGGGCTATTAATATTACATGGAATTAACAGGTGGCAGTAAGCACACACAGATAGTACGAATACATTAGGAAGCTACCATGAGCCTCGTGCTGTGACAACGAGTTGCATCCGCACACTCGCCAGCGGGTTGAGAGTATCTCGTTCAGAGCCGCCAGCCGTTCAGAAGATTCTGCTATATACCATTGCCTTCGCTTCACGTTTACCACCAGTAGATATATCAGATTGGGACATAGTAAACCCATTGCAGATTTTCGAGATCAGTACGATAAAACGACGGAATAATGGACGTTTATAAAAAAGACTAGTTTTATTGAGGAAACGAAGATGCTACGGATATAAGAGCATGGAATTATGGAGGGAAGATAAACAGGCGTAGAATTTTTATTGCAATTTTGTTACAGAGTTATGCGGTCGAACCGACGTTAAGTGTTTATATGGACTGCATGAAAGCAGGATGTTGTATTCTGCTAGAACAGAAATATTCAATTATTGCGTTGTTTCAATCAGAGGAGTAACGGATAGCATACTAATTATTATTGTATTTTTTTCTATTTTGCAACCTCAAAGAAGGATAGCAGTGAACAACAGCAATCATGAATTCAACTGCTGCACGACTTTCACACAAGCAACGCTATTTGCCAGGTGAGCACAAATTGCATCGCCATCTCTAATCACCACAATTTCCATTAAGTTTTGATTTTCTGTTCATAGGCTACATCACAAATGAATCTATATATGATTATTAATGTTGATTTGTGTGTTGCCTTGAATTGTGGACGTGTCAGCATATAAGTCATTCATATGTGGAATAACAAAAATCTGGTTGTATGGTGGTAATAGGTTGATACTTACATATATGTCTGTGGTGTTCATAATGAACCCATATCCATTTGATGATAGGTGTCAAAGCAACGACCAAACAGTAGGTTTGTCGATATAAGTATAATTTTCAATGATACGGATGTATGACTGGAATGACCAAATCAATGATCAGTCTAGATTCAATCTATAAATTGCATGTAGAAAGCGCACCACAAATTTAAAGTTTATAGCCTTGTATGGCTTTATCAGGAGTTGTGCCAACGAAGGAAATTCATTCCCTTATCATAGCCAGGATATAGAACATAACAATGGTGTCAATACTAGGTAACACTGGCGCCACCTAGTTCAGGTTATGTATTGCTCTACGCTCGGCATGACATCGTGTATATCGCCTCAGTAACAGTGTATTATTTCACACTCACTGTTTGGAAGCAGTTGATGATCACAAGAATCAACATTCCAATGTCCATCGTCCGTTTGTGGACACCCCAATTCCAACTACCACTGTATTGAATCTACCAGTACCGTCGCTAATTTTGTGTTATCAATTAATTATTCATTTTAGAAGATGACGTCACTAACTTCTGGATGTATGCTGTGATTGCAGCCGGTGTCTCGTTTGTCATATTCGTGGTCATGGCACTCTACATGATACTGTGAGTACATTATTTACAAATAAATAATTTTTATGATTGGATATATTTGGGCGGATACTTAGTATGTCATTGTCATTGTATTACAGGAGGGGTTACAACAAGGAGACATTGAGACGGACGTCAATGATGTCAACGTTTAGGAAACGTAACTCAGACACCTCAATGAGTGGTGCTTCACTGGTGGTCCGACCACCCCTGCGGACAAAAGTGGATTCGTCCTACACCAAAATTGGACAAATGGACAGCTCATGAATACGTGGCTGGACCAACACTCCTACAAATTGAAGTGGAATCATCCTAAATGGGAAAATTTCCAGTCCATGAAACATTAGATAATCCTCAGGATAAAACTGGACTTGAAACGGCGGAGAAATATAAGAAAATTGGCCATCAGATAAAACACTGGTGGTCACCTAATACCCAAAACAAGATATCAGAACGAACTCAAAACTAAATATTTGTGGAATACCCTCCTTTTCTTTGATCATTGAATATTTGTGGGTATTGCAGTGATGTGTGTATGCAACGTGCACACGTGTGGTGAACTGATGTCATTATGGAAACCACACACCTATTATTATATGCACCTGAGAGCATAATGGTTACATCTTTGCATACATTCCATCTCCATTGGTAACATGGAATGTAGTTCATGTAATCTAAGGTTACATTTACAACATGAGTTATTAAATCGCTCAGCCGAGCATTCTTTTCTAGGCTTTCTTCGCTGATAGCCATGCTATTCCTACATCAAGTAAATTTTGTAAACTTTATGCCACTCCTCTGATGGACTCTAATTCACAAAATGTTCTCCAAAACTTAATTCTACATCGTAGACTGCTCGATCAAACATGAGACTATGTATTTATCGAATGACGTCGGTGTCATTCAAAGGCAGAACATCATTGGTGAGAACTTGGGACACATTCCAAGTGTAAATTGGAGCAACAATTCGTGTGCATTTAATTTTGGATTCTACATATTAAAATTATTCCCAGCTCTTTTCATAAATCCAATATTGAATGATCAGAAAATGACCTCATTTTTAAGGTCAGAGCACAAAATGGCCAATATCCCGCTTATTATTTACTTTACTGCTTAGGAATCAATTGTGGACATATAGGAAGTGATATATGCTGAATATTATCGTGACTTTGAATATGACGTTTGACCTCATTTTCAAGGTCACAGCACGAAATGGCGCATATCTCACTTGTTCTCAACTTCACAGCTTACGAATCAATTGTGGACATATAGGAAATGATATATGCTGAATATACTTGTAACCTTGAAGTTACCAGACCATCGGTCCGATCACCTATTGGCTAGTCGGTAAGCTATAGGTCCCTTGGGCCTATGTTTTATACATGTATAGCGTTCTGTTTCAGGAATTCTACTTGCTAAAATAGATGAATTTATTATCATAGACTTCTTCCTCCATGCAATCTTGATTAAACGATGCTTGGCCCATCAATACATCCTTATATACCAGCTATGAACATAAAATCATCCGGGGTACGAGAAGATAAAAATCTGGGCCTGCGAGCATAATGCGACGTTATATCCCTTCGAGAAGGGTTTAAGAAGATGGTATTTTCTGTGGTGGCTGTCAGTTTTGCCCATTTGCATAGTTTTATGGTTGCGATATGAACAGAGAGAGAGAGAGAGAGAGAGAGAGAGAGAGACTCAGTCTGACAAAGAAACCTGACAAAGGATAGCTCAGCTCCGGAGGATGGGGCTGGGTATATGTTACTGGTGTGTGGTGTTATGTAGTCTTTATGTGGGCATTCTAGTCTCGTCTCACGTGCAATGTTGTCTGAGAAAATGTATCGATGTTTTTCTGTGGTGGCTTGCAGGTTTGCCACTTTTATGTCTGTGACATGGAGGAAAGAACCAGAATTTGAACCAGATGTAATTGGCTTTCTCACAGAAGTGACCGATATTCGTGTTCATGTTGGCGACAGTATGATGCAGTAAAAGAACTGGAATCATGTATTACAGGTTAAAATCCTTGTTCTAAATTAAATCGAGCTTAAAAATGTGCCAAACAGATTGAGTGGCATCCATTCATTGGGTGAGTATTATTATTAGAGTATATTGCGCTGCATGGGCCAAATACTGATGCGCACAACCGAGAACACAGATCAGGTAATGCCTACAGTTGTATTGTAATCCTCTCTCTATTCAACGAACAATACAGAGCAGCAAAGTGGTCCCCATTAGGTAGCAATAGCTCTCCAAATGTATTGTAATTCCGACTGCTGGAGATATATGTACTGGGAAGTATAATAGAAGTTTTGATGAGAGTTCATTCATCCATTATTTTCACAAAAACGGGTATTTTTAGGTTACCGTACCTGTGGTCCGATAACCTATTGGCATGGAGTTGCGTCCGTCATCCGGTGTCAGCGTCGGCGTTGGCGTCCGTCCATATTTTTATCTTTAAAGTTTACAATCGGATCTTTCTGAAATTTTGCACAAAAACACCTAAAAATATTTCGAGAGGGGGGTATATTTTAGTGTTTTTATTTTTGCATTTTTTTTTCAAAATGGCGGCCATTTTCTGCGTAAAACGGTCAATTTCTGACTTTGGCATCCATTTTCTCGAAAACTGTTCAGACAGTTTTAAGAGTTTTGTTTCAAAAGATTCCCCTCATATACCTCTGTCATGTGTATAAGTTTCATTGGCCTTGAATCGACGGTCTGCGTGTGGTGGCCATTTTGATTTTTTCGACGGATGCCAAATGGCACTTTCCCATGGTAAATTTTCCTATGCTTTTTAATGGGACACAATATTGCTAATATCTCACTTAATATTGAGATTAGGAATCAATTGGTGACATATAGGAAATGATATATGCAGGATATTCTCACGACTTTGAATTTGACCTTAAAAAAAAATATATATAGCTAAAAAAAAAATAATCTCGATTGTTTCTCGAATTTGACCTTTGACCCAATTTTCAAGGTCACAGGACAAAATGGCTAATATCTCATTTATTATCGACTTTACATCTTCAGAATCAGTTGTGGACATATAGGAAATGATATATTCTGAATATTGTCGTGACCTTGAATTTGACCTTTGACCTGATTTTCAAGGTCACATGACAAAATGGCTAATATCTCGCTTATTATCGACTCTACAGCCTAGGTGTCCATAGGGAACTTATAGGAAATGATATATGCTGAATATTCTGGTGACCTTGAATTTGACCTTTGACCTCATTTTCAATGTCAGATAACAAAATGGTTAATATCTCGGTTATTATCGACTTTACAGCTTAGGAGTCAATAGTGAACATATAGGAAATGATATATGCTGAATATTCTGGTGACCTTGAATTTGACCTTTGACCTCATTTTCAAGATCAAAGAACAAAATGGTTAATATCTCGCTTATTATCGACTTTACAGCTTAGTAATCCATAGTGAACATATAGGGAATGATATATGCTGAATATTCTGATGATCTTGAATTTGACATTTGAACATGTTTTCCGGGTCAGATCACAAAATGGCTAATATCTGGCTTATTATCGATTTTTCAGCTTAGGAATCAGTTGTGGACATACTATAAATGATATATGCTGGATATCCTTGTGATCTTGAATTTACCAATGAGCTTATTTTTGAGGTCATGGTACAAAAGCTAATATCTGAAATAGATATTGTCCGGTAACCTTTCTTAGCCCTTGGGCTAATTTTCTTTATCCTTGAACATTTCCCTCAAGTTTCACATAAATTTATAAATGTATATTATCATGTGACTAGCACGTTACATTACTAGTTTTGCAGTTCATCTTTCATCACTGGGCGCCGTCGGATAGTCACATGCCTTTTCTTGGCGCGCTGGTCTTCTAAGTTCTGGTAAAAACAGACCCACGGAGGGTAGCCATGGACGGCCCCGGTAGTGCAATCATTCGTTTTAAATATAGTAATCTCAACAAATGGATCACAGCACTTTCGAAAATAATATTCTCGATTGTTTCAATGAGGTTTTACATTTTAATCTTGTGAATGAACGCCATAATGTGAGAGCTTTGCAATATTTCTGGACCCGACTCCACGGGGGTCAAGCGTACCTGAAATATTCGTAGGAACATTGACGCTCCTGAATTATTGTGAGTGAGAGGTTGTGTTATTTGATATGAACGTGATGGCGGTGTCATATGAAGTATAAGAATAGGCTGCAAAAAAACCATAAGGAACTTGCCTACGATGTGTGTACAGGCAAAGCGCTGTCAAAATTCCCGGGATTCATAAGCATAAATTACATGCAAAAATCCGACGATGTTGGTTTACCGTAATACATAAGCATACAGTAGCACAACAAAAATATTGAGCTAAATTTCTGATGTTGGCAGAACAATTGCGAAAGATCACCAACATTTATGATTTCCGACATAAAAATGATAAAATGTTATGAAAAGATATTGTTTTAGCACCAAAATATGATCCAAAACTTTGGGCAACATCAAAGCCATTGAATGTCTGAACTCGGATATACATCTATACATACATTCTTCTTTGCTTATTATACTGAGAATATTAAACAGTTTAATCAATTGACTTGAGGTTATTAATCACTCAAACTTTCCCATCCCAACATATTTCCGCTGGCCACACAAATAATTCCCTCCACTGTAGGTTACTTCTTTGGTGAAAGTTCGAAAGCAATACTTTATGGCACTATAGATGCTAGGGGGATTGTTGTATATGGAATTTTGATGACGAAGTATCAAATGATATTCTCGGAGTGAATGAAATATAGTCATGCTCTGGACGGAGTGTCAGAAATGTGTACTTGGTAATGGATCAGTATTTATTTATTACAAGCACATGCCCTGGTCATTATATTGGTCATTTTCACTGCTTGCTCTGTAATGGAACAGGCTCTGATCGAAATATATAAGGCATAAATCACAAGATTTCATGGCACATCAAATACCGTGGCCGAGAGTGGCATGAATGACAAACTGAGTATAAATTCCAAGGTTGTGAAGTCTCCTGACAAACAATCAGGGCTGCACCCATAAACCAACATTCTTTGATCGGGAGACAGGAGCATATTTTCAGATAACACCAGACTTTATGTGACTCATGTTTAAGTTTCCACGAATCTGCAAATCCTGTGTACATGTATTCACACAGCAAGTTATGCGTTGTTATCTTCCAATATATTTCAATCACAAAATATATTTTGAATTAATGATTTTATTTGGATCTGATGAACTAAACGAGGGTACGAGGAATAAATTAGTCTTGATATCGGTAGCAAATGAAAAAAAAAAACTATTCTCGTTGAAGTTGTGTTCCTTACCATTAACGCGAACATTTTTATATCGATGCGGGTGACTCCATTCAAAAGGACACAATTTAATACACAATATTGGATGATGTTTTGTATTGGTACTCAAGTCCAAATTTATGTGCTTAATTAAATTTGCAGAGCAGAAAATTATTCGCCATTCAAAAGCAAATATGATCTTCATTATTCTATTATCCATAACTATTATAGATATACAATTCTATTTTTCAGGAAGTATATAGACGGCTATTTCTTTTGATTTTTTGCAACATGCATGTGCAATCCTGTGAATATGCCTGTGATTTTTGTAATGCCATAGTTAATGAATAAATAATTATAACACATGTGAATAATACTGTCTTCACCATAGTCGTAGGATGATAATCTGGTTTCCATTTGGATTATTCATCTAATTCCTGTGACTGCTAGTGAAAATATAATTTCAGCTATGCTGAATTGATAGTGTTAAGAGTGGGGCCATATCTTCAAACATCATTTGCCATCACTCTGTTGTCGTCACCTTGTTTCCGTGAGGTGACATATTGTGGAACAATGTACTATATGGCGTCCATTAGCGACAAAGATCTCGGCACGTTGGTAATGGAGAGGCTTTTTATGTGCTGGCGCGTTCTGGCTGTTTCTATACGCGAAGTGTCATCTTTGGGGATGATACTGTAGGATATATATCATCCAAACAAGATATAGACGCATATCTTATCTTCCTGAGACATAATTTTTTTGACCTTTGTAAAATTATCTGTTAGACTTTTTATTAAATTTTAGTAACCCTTTCTTTCAATGCCGGATATAGGTTTGAGTTCTATATTGACAATTATTTAGCTGTTGAAAACGACACTCATAAAAATCCATGTGCCTGGCGTTAACAAATTTTATGCAGGGCCTTCCAACTTATTGTTCTGAGCATGTGCCTATGTAATGTTACCCAATATTCATTCACGAGTGGTTTGAGATAGTGATGTGTTCTGGGATGGCAGTCAGATTGCCCAATTGCATCGTTTTAAGAGTGTGATGTGGGAAAGGGAAATGATTAACCCAGGAAGTGGACAAAGAATAACTGTACTAATCACAATAGACGCCAATATCCAAGGTAATATGAAAGAATTTATGATACAGTCAGGAACTGGTACATGCTCTAATCTTTATGCGGGTAAGTCAGTGAACGATACACGTATAGTTCTTCGGCATGATGATCTGAATGAACTCAGTGTGCATATTCTGTGTCAATGTAAATAATATCAGACGTGATATGAACAAGGTTGGTTGATCATTTTGAAGCTGCGTGTACGTAACACTTCATTTGATATTGTTTTGTCTCTGTGGAATTCTCTATTCACGTCACTCACTCCAGTGTCTGTACTTTTTCACGAGAGTATTTATATCTTTTCAAAGTCCCTGATAATACCAAGGTCCTTCTGAGAGACTACCCTCCAAAAGACCCGGTTCTGAACAGAAGATCGAAGTCAAGACATTTCGTTGCATCTCCATAAGACATCTTTCCTGGTCGAGATTGAGTTGAAAAAGCATATTAAGTACATACGGTGATCTAATTATGTCTTTTTGCCAATGAACAAGCCTAGATCCCGTAAACCGGATTTCCACGATAGGGTCACCAAGACATCCCCTTAATAAATATGTGTCTCACCTCCTTGTAAACTAGAATCTCCAATCAAACGCCGGTTATGTTTAATGGCGAAATATATCGAGTGACTGTCTTTTAATTCAATTACATGCATTTTTATTCGTGGTATCTGAAGTACTAAGCAAAGAAAATAAATTGTGCATGTATGACAGGCGTGTTTCTCAATATCCATCCTGGAAGAAGGATACATCATTTGTGACGTATTTCAGGTCCTCCTCCCCCTTTTAACTGCTCAATCAACAATACTGATTGAACATCTATGCATGCTGTTTTTGTTTTTGTTATCCATGATATCGCGATTAAGCATATCTGGTTGTGAGATGCAGTACTGATAAACACTCAGACTCATCCAAGAAACACAAAATTATGCTTGGGAGTATCCGATCAACATAAAGAGTAACCAACTGTTTGTGTAGCTCGAGATGTTGTTGATTTCTGTGTTGGTTGTCCGGTTTTGCCTTCCGTATAGATTTATGACTACGTATGGAGAAGATGGCCGAATGGAAACTACCCAGTCCTGAATCTGAACGAAAAGTACTAGTAATTGTCTTCCTCGTGATGGACACCCTTATTGGTAAAGTGGGTGACAGTTCGCTGTATTCACAAATGCAGTACCCAGTAATGGGAAATGTTTGCACCCATATTCGCTTCCTGTTCAATTCCGTTTGAATAGCACAAAAGTAGTTGTCAGCCAAGAACACAAGATCTCTCCAATTATATCATGAATCCGGTTGGAAAGAGTAAAGAACGATTTAGTTGGTGTGAGTTTAGGTGTCTTTTACAGTGGGTAAAAGTAGTGCTTAGTTGGTCCATATTAAGCCTATTGTTTCTTCAACTTTCCTATCATATACTTCGACTTGCTTTTTTCTTACTTTATTGCGACTTGATTTATGGCTTTCAGTTTTTAAAGATTTTCATTAAACTCCTCAACAAATTTTGAGTTTTCATACAACTAAACTGAACTGAAAGTGGCTGTATCGGTGGTAATAGATCGATACTTACATTTGAATCATGTATCGACCATTATTGTTACTCACTCAGTTTTAATGATGTGCAATAGTATGGAACGATCACCTAGCTTCCATTAGCGACAAATATTCCGGCATTCACATCGATGTTTGGGTGCAAGCCATTCTTGAGAAGGATGCACAATGCATTTTAATATGGACGATATTCCTTGTAGATATGATAGGCCGTCACGCATATCTCATGCTGCTTGGCAACGAACAATTTTGATGTTTTGCCCTGCATTTGCATCTGTACAAATATATTTTATAAATGGGATCAATGGAAATGAAAGACGAAAAAGCATTCGGTGTAAATATTGTTGTTATTACCAAACCTGACAACAATTTGGGTGACGTTTTGCAGCTGAAAAAGTTCACATATATAAAGATGTGAGATGTAATATAGGTGATACAAAAGCGAATCAAGATTTGACATGCGAAAACCAGTCCCGGACTTCCTGTCTGGCTGTCTGACCCATGGTCCGAACCATGGCCCACCCGTCCATGGTGACATTATTGAATATCACCTCTCCTCACTTAACGTCTCGATGTTTTTCACGCAACATTTAGTCCTTTCACGCTGGTCGAAAAATGCTACTCGAATTCTTGAGTTGTTATCATATTTTATTACGTTCTAGTAGTGTAAATTACACATGCTATTTCACATGAGCTGTTGTATGTTTACAAAACACCATCGAGTTACAAAACAACTTTGCTGAATACGCTTAATTATTGCCTATAAACTGGTTGAATATCGATGGCATATGCAATAATCATGAACGACTTTGTCCATGTGATCTTGAATGAATTATGTTTAACTTTCCTTTATCATCAGCACGTTTTGGAATGTGCATTCGTCAGTCTTTGTGAAGGATTCTTGTCTGCACTTAGGATCAGGCCACCAAATATGTATGAACTGTCCATCTGTCCTATCTTCGTTCGTGTAGACCACGTCCGCTTTTGTCCCCAAAAGTGGGAGGACCAAAAGGTATGCCCGAGAATTGGAAATATTGTGTAGTTTGTGTCAGTGATGCACCAGGGTGATTCATTGACATCGGTGCACATAAAATGATCCAACACATGAATAACTGTGTTCAGCCTTAGTAGTGTTCATATGTGTTATCGCATGTTCTGAGAGTATGCAGTACCCCACTTTTATCCATTTCATAAAAACACCTGTACAGACAAGTGGACAACCTATCCCCACAAGGAAACTGTAACTGGATCCAACATCTTCCTTTCCTGAATACTGCTATTTAAAAAAAGAACATCCATGTTTCAGTCATTTTATAGCATTAATCGCAACAATCCCGACTGGCATTTCATTGGCCAAATCTGGTATAACTACCGATGGTAACTACTGTGCGGAAGCAAAAGCGATATAAAATCCGATAAGTGGCTTCAGGCTCCAAACCAGTTACTCCCAACACCGGAACCTGCCTGCGAGCACGAGTAAGAGATGACAGCTTATTACGATGGCACGAGATCAGCTCCTATTACTGTGTCCCGCTGATGTATTTTACTGTCAGAGTGCTCTGTCACATATTAATTCTTTCGCAAAATGGATAGCTTTCACGGAAATGCTACTTTGCGAGATTTTGCATGCACTACTTCCAATGGTCTAACACCACGCAAAATGGTTGGGAATTTTTTTTATCTATCCCATATATAATCTTGAATGGACGATTGGGATTTGTTAGTTTCAGACATATGGTGTATGTTATATGTTCATAGGGATAAACAACTTGTAATCAAAAGTCACCAGCGAATGTTATCGAGGTATGAAATAATACATCAATAGCCGACAACAACTATAACTAGTCTATATACTCAAATGACATATCACGATGAACAATTGAGTGGAGAATAACAGCAAAAGTATGAACATTCGAGATGACTATCCCCAGTGAAATAGGTCTTTTGTAACTATAAATAGCAATAATAAATATTGAAAATGAAAATGCCAATATTATATTTTTGGGGCTCGGTGGAAACCAATTTTAGAGACGTTATGGAATAGTGATTTAGGGAATATACTCAACGTTTGGTTTTTCCATTCAATCTACCAGTTAATTCAGTGACATGGTAAAATTGTATTTAGGCACCCATCATCATAAAATGTGATATGTCATGAATTTCAATAAAACAAATGTAATATCAACATCGTATTCTGTCATGTGCGTTGAAAATCGTTCCTTACATTAGGTAGTCAAACCAAAACAGAATCAGCTTAGTTGTCTAAAATGGGGACAGCATTCTATCCATTAAGTTTTACCCTACAATTCTTTTCTAAGACACAAATCGCAACCATAATCAATCTAATATAAATGTATTTCAACCATCTGCATAATATATTAACAATAATATGAATGACTTTGAATGACTTCAGCTCCCCAACCTGAAGAACACATAGTCACACAAATACCATACACATAAATTAGAGAAGAACTGGGCAGACCAAAATAGTATATAATGGTACTGTATTCCTTCTGGCCTGTATTGTGCACAAGATATATTTAATACAAAACATACTGACCGATATTTCACAATATTACTCAAACTATATTCCATATATTAATCCGGTTTAATAACTCCTATATAATGAAAAATACAACTTATACTAAACCTATGTATTTGGAACTATAATACACAACATAACAATGATGATTTGGTTATGTATGTTTCGAATATACATTTACATGCATGTACACTCATTTGCACAGAAGGTTCCATCAAACACCAAGCATGTATTACTTTGTTATATGATATGATATGATTAAAATTATTCACTGAAAGACCGTGATTGTCAAGATGCCATAAAATCACACAAAGGCACAACTTTATGGTTGAAATATCTACAAATATCTATTTGTTTTAGTAGAACACCAAGCTCCTTCACAGAATACACTAATGGATTAATGGTAGTGTTTTTCCTAAAGTAGGGATTGTCATAGCTTCTGCAGCAACAATTAGCTTCAATTACCAGCCACATTTAAATGCACTTCTGACCAGTCAAACTCTGGACACCAAAATAAAATGTTCATGGCGAGGACAACAATAATCGAATCAAGCAAATAATTGAGTGATGAAATGTTCTCAACCAACATGCTTGATCAAATTTACATGGATTTGTGTCTACTTATTTGTTTTAATTCGTCAAGCTTCAAAAGCATTAGGCCTTTTTCGTAAATACGCTAATGATGTTGACTCTGTGAGAGACAAAAACTCTGCAATTGGTCGATTCAACAAATCAGTTATCCAGCCATATATACCTACCAGCATATATTTCTGAAGATGGAAATTCTGAAGATGATAACTGATTATATTGCATAGATACCATGCAAAACAGCAAAACATGTCAATGGATTTAGACTTTAGGGGGAGCTATAACAAGCTATGAAGTGTTGTTTCCTTTCTTGATATACAAAGACATACTGGCTTGATGCATTATATCTTCAACGATATCACGTATTTGTCGATTTAAATGAATCAACTAATCATTCGAGCGATGCGTTGTTTTCAACAAACTCTCAGTGATGGAAATCACATAAAACTGTGTCGACTATTGGTGGTTTAAAATCTTGGAAATACAAGATATTTTTTTATATATATTCTATGATTTTGATTCTCTGAAAAATATATTTTTTGATGACTCAACCAATTAATTATTGTAAATTAATTAATTGTGTAAATTTGTGTTCTGACATGTCATCGTGCCTACGTTCCTCAAATACAAACTCCATTAAATCAGGGAATTTTATGTAAATAGAATTTTCCACAGGGATTATCGAAACCTAAACAAGCCCGACTTATGTAAATTTCAGTCAGATTTGAAAATCAAGAGTGAATGTGATATCTACATTCCAGATTCACTTCCAAATCTCATAGAGTCATTCACTTCCCATGACAATTATACATTTACATATACCAGTGGGTAATCAACTTAAAAGTGATATTGGAAGAAAAACTATTTCTTCCAAATCATTTACAAATACATGTATGCCTGTGGACCCTGTGGTCTCAGAAAAATAGCTTACAAAAAAACTATGCTTCATCAGATGGATGTATCAAGCATATGACAGTACAAGCAGCCACTCTTATTTTCTTTTGTGGTCCACTCAGAGTTACCGCTGACCTGACCTAGTTTGCGCTCGATTGGCTCGAACATATACGAGTAAGCTGGAATCGCATCGCGTCAAGAGTACAAAATACCGAGAATAGGAGTAATGCCAACAAACGCAAACTATTGCCACCGAAAACTAACGAAATCAATTAGAAAGGGACATTTGCTTGGGCATACTAGTACATAGATCACTTTCAGCTGATTTTGATAATCTTCAAAAAACGGAGTGGTATGCAATAATAAATTTATTCTGTCAATTATGCGAGGATATGAATATGTTCATTACATGAATGAGTCGTATTAGATTGACTTGGTGTAAAACTTGTGCATTACTCCTCTTACCCCAGTTCTCAACCGAAAAAATAAAAATTCTGACACAAATATATTTTGTCAAGATAATATATAATAACAAGGTAAAACATGGCACTCCGTTGAATGAAATACATTCAGAAAAGATGTAGACATCAATATACTGTCGAGTTGTATAAGTTGAATCCATCCAGTGGCTGGGATCGCCCAGATGCAGTCCTCGATTCACTGTACGACTGAGGTATCCACAACAAGCCGTTGGTTTAAATGAATCGACGTGGTTTATCCTGGGGTTCAGAAAACCAATAATTTATTAATGGCCCAACTTCCTTTTTGGGGGGCAATCGTCTTCTGTCCAAAAAGGTATAGACTGGTCAGACCACCATGAAGTCATGAACTGTCAATTTGTCCTATTTTGGAGTAGGACGAGTCCATTTTCTTTCGTGGTGGTGGTCGAACCGCTATTGAAGCACCACTCATGAACGTATCTGAGGTAGGTGTCCTGAATATTGACGTTATCGACGCCCGTCTCAATGGGTTTTCGTGTGAACCTCTCCTGTAATGAGAATAGCAAATAGGCAATATATACTAAATTATAAAAAAAAATATTTATATGAATATAACCAAACTACTTACAGTATTATATGGAGTCCAATGAACACGAATATTACAAAAGAGACACCGGCTGCAATCACAGCGTACATCCAGAAGTTAGTGATGTCGTCTTCTGGAATAAACAAAGTATCAATTTACATGACAAAAATGTGACCATAGTTATACATTCTATCCAATATTGATGAAAAAAATCTTGTAATGTCCACCAGCGTATGGGATAAAACTAAAAACATACATAGTTGACCCTTATGGCAATAACAGCTTTGTGCCAGTGAATAGCATCCTGTATGTTATTTATATGCAATTTAAGATGTATTGCAATTTCTATGATTCAAGACAAGCCTCCATCCAATTTAGGTTAAGACGGAGATGGCAATTCGGATCAACGTATGTAGAAACAGAGATCCAATGTGTGCTCACCTGGCAAATATCGTGTCTTCTGTGTAAATCGTAAAGCAGTGGAATTCATGACTGCTGTCGTGTATTTACCTTACAATTGTTCCCACAGCAGGTATACTTATTTAGGTTTGTAGTCGCACCTCTGAATGAAATAAAACAACATTTGAAATTTTTGGTTTTCCTTCCCAGTTCTTGCGTGTAGTATCCAATCATCTGTTCCGAGAATATGCACTATCCACCTTCCTTGCAGCTCGGATAAACACTTCAATAAGCAATCGCATCTGTGCAACAAAGCTGCAATTAAATTTCCACTTTCATCGTATAATTCCATGCTCCTATATCTGTTCTTTCCTTCCTCACCCTGACTAATATCGCCATGTTCTCCATGTTCCCATCGTTTTATGTCAGTAATCTCAGTTCTCTGGCCCATTTTGATAAAACTACTATTGCTAACTGCCAAGGGGATGCAACATTATAGCAGAATCTGCTAATGGCTGACGGTTTCTGAGGAGATATCTTCAACACTACAAAACTTGCTGGCCAGTGAGCAGTTGCCTCTCGTTGTCGCAGGCCGAGATTATTCTCAGACATCTAATGCATTCATTCTCTCAGTGTGCTAACCACCACCTGTTCTCTGTCTACAATATTGATAGACCCCGTACAACCGACGCTGTACAACAGACGCTGTAGATGTTTTCACATGCGTTACTCTCCAATGAGCGAATGAGCAAACATTGCCTAACACTTTACTCAGAGTACAAACCAGCTGTATAAACAAGTTTTATGGTAAGATACATATGTCCGCAAACAATACTTGGAATGCTGGCTGCTTAGTGTAATCATTGCCGTATGTTGGGTGAACCACGACATGTCACACGTTGATGGCTCTCGGCCGTGTTGTATAAAATAGTATCTTTCTGGGTGGCTATATTTCTTGATGTTTGCACTGGTAGAAACCAAGTAATCGAAAGTACTCACCAGCGTATCGAAAGAATATAGCAAGAAATCCATCCGCTTAAAAGACATGTTATTTTGAACAATTGAGGGGTTGTGATGAAAGAACAATAGGGACGGGTTATAAGTCGTATCATATTTGGCCAGTAGATAGTTAAATATCACCATTGATGCAAATAATCAAAACAAAAACAATTTTATATTGAACTATGTGTTATCTAGTTAGATACTAAAAACACAAAAGTGTGATTTTCTCCAAAACAACATGACAGCATGACCCAGCGGAATTAGTTCTTATGTTATTTCCGAAATAAATAAAGACGCACCATGTCAATATAATATAGAACAGATCTAGTGAGAACTGAATATAGTAGTTGAAGTATTTGTGATGATGCGGATATGTTGCAAAAATGATAAAAAAAATGATATAGATACATTCAATGCATTATTGTAATGTTGGATCAACGAATTGCCATCAACCCAACCAGGTTGTGATGATGTAGGTTAGTCACACACACATGTTATATGAGACATTTTATCTTTATAGTATCCCAAACGCCAAAGTGATTAAATCGATGAATGTTCATGGTGACCAGGACAACAAAAGACAGGGCCAAGGTGTTTGAAAACGGGTTAAAAGGCCCAAATGTTTCGTGATGATAAACTTCGATAATATGGGTAATTTAGTAATAAACTAGATAACTAATGTTCCGCTGATGTTTGTTACTCTTGGACATGATTTAGTTTTATACACAGTGATTGTTGTCCTATGAACCAATCCACAGGACAACAGTCCTAATTGAAAATTTTATCAACTCTAACAATCGACAGCCATCACAATAGAGAACTATCCATCCATATTGCAATATCTTTCTCAAGTACTGGTACTATTGGGACAAAGAATATGTCATGATATCTAAATTGGTTTTATATAGCGATATTATCTTATATCAATATTTTCCATATAGTTGACCTTTCACAGATTACCCACGATTGGATTTACGACAGAACAGGGAAGACTAAAAATGGTATGATGCAATGAAATATGGAAAACATAACAAACCCGCATTGTAACAGTAGAAGAGATATTTCAGAGTACAAAATTCATCCACTTGCAAGGTAGCAAGTATGGTCCAAGACAACTTTCATGATGATAACATACAAATGTAACATTGGATGCTGACTGGATTCACATAGTCTAGATGCTGGCTCGACTGACTGGAGTGGCTTAGTCAGCAGATAAGCATACTGGTTGAAAATTCGCTGGTGGACATGACATATTGGTCATAGGGTTGATTTTGACCCACATTCGAATGGTGAAAGGTCTAACCGTTTGTTCTCAGATGGTTGACCTCCACATTCACGAAAATTACTTGAACCTAGTTCAACAGATTTTATTGTTCGCCAATTTAAAAAAAAATCACGTAGCTTTCAAAGATCCCCATGATCTCCAAATTAGTTCGACAGATTTTTGATTGCCAAGTTTAAGAAAAAAAATACGTAGCTTTCAAAGAGCCCCATGATTGGATTGGAACGATTTAGCTATTTTTTTGCTGTGAAGTGGGATCCTTCGAACCATTTCACATTGTTCCTGTTCGCCGAAAATATTTCAATTGACTAAATAAGATCCGGGAATTTATTTCATTGAATTCGATTTATCTATCCTGTAAATATTTGCCAACTTTCATTTACTGTTCGTGTCGACTGTAAGAACCCAAGGTTAACATTGTCAAAGTTATGAATATCTCAGTCACCACTGAGAATCAAATGAGATTATCAATGTCAGATATTGACAATTTTATCGTGGAATGGAATGGCAATTTTAGAGAATGGACTGATATCATCACTGTTAAACATTTAATCTAGAATATTCAGTTTACCTGAAATGTTATTATTTGAAGCATTTTCTTTTTTTAAAAAAAACATGAAAATGGCCATGATTAATCTGACACAAATATATAATATCTATGAACATACTCATAACAATGATTCCTCTGATTATGCATGACACTTTTTTGGAACATTTATTTACACAAATGCACTCTCGAATATGAACGGGATACCATCACATGAAATGTGTGTTGAAACATGACGGGTGCCACTTGTGGGGCAGGAAATGCTCACTCTTTCCGGAAGACCTGATTTCACCTCCTAATGGCCATTTTGGGGGTTCATGAGTTTCCCAGTCATTTTTGTTTTCTCTCACTTCGTATGCCTGATATGACTTTCAGTCCCCGGACTATGAGATTGGATAACCGACCCGGTTTTGTTTGCTTGGAATACTTAATACTGGGTATTGATTCCACGTCTATTCATCATTATGCTATATGATACATGTGAGTTTATACCAAAATTGTGATTTTCACTTGATGACCTGAACGCATCTTCTCTGAACTTTGTGCTGGTGAGGTATCCAAAAATAAATGGTTGGTCCAACTTTCTCGCGTGAAGCGAATTTAGTTTTCCCCCACAGAAGTGAACAGACCATCAGAGCTTTGGAGTGTAAATTTGTCTTAGTCATTTACTGAAGGGCTAATCTACGTTTGTATGTAGGGTTGATCAGAACAGCAGAAATGCATGAACTGTCCATTTGTCCTATTTTTGTGTTGGACGAGTCCACTTTTGTCCATAGGGGTGGCCGGACCACCAGAGAAGCACCACTCATTGACGTGTCTGAATTACGTTTCCGGATCATTGACATCATTGACGTTCGTCTCAATGTCTCCTTGTCAGAACCTCTCCTATTATATAAACATCAGTTACACACTAATCATCCATGTTTTCTGTCCGGACAAATCCATGCAACTTCGTGACTACTTACAGTGTCATGTAGAGTGCAACAACCACGAATATGACAAATGAGACGCCGGTTGCAATCACAGTGTACATCCAGAAGTTAGTGACATCATCTTCTAAAATAAATGATTACATACCATTTAAACAACCAATCCAGTATCACTACTGGCTGTTCAAAAGTCCAGCAATGTATTATGCACTTCAGAGAATATGCAACGTTGAAATATAACAGGGGCGGATTTAGGGGGTGGCCTATGGGGCCTGGGCCCCCCCCCCCTAGACCCCTGAAAAATTTTTTTTAATAACTATTTCTCCATTATGAACTACAAAGGACCCCTAAAATACACACCAGAACTGCTATGAAAACTACAAATTTCCATTTTTTTCCCCGGGGCGTTACGGTGCCCCCCCCCCCCCCAAAACCCCCAGACCAGATTGATCTCTAGCTTTGCTTGATCGCTCTAGTCAGTATTGCCATATCTGCCTGGGCCCCCCTAACACATCTTCTTGGATCCGCCCCTGAAATATAACCAATGAATAAACATCGATAATCATGAAACAAAATCGTGCTTACGTGGCAAATATCGATTCTTGTGTATGGGTCTGTCCGTAGTGGAATTCATAGCTGGTGTCGTTAGTAATTACAGTTGAATATATATAATATATAATTATATAGGTTATTTGTAACTCCTCAGTTAGAAACAATATGATACTCGAAAAACGTTCTTGATCCTAGTGCTTGCATGTGGTATACAATTTTCTGGTTTGAGAGTATGTAAAATCTAACTTTTATGCAGCCCATAGATAAACTTGCATTTGGTTCGACTCTACATCGATAACTCCACAACAAATATGCAATTGAAATCCTCTATGTGTTGTCTCCCCCTCATAATTCCATGCTCCTATATCCGTAGCATCTTTCCAATACAACTAGTCTTTTAAAATCGGCCATGTTTCTGTCGTCTTATCGCTGTAATCTCAACAATCCCCACTGGCTTCACTGTGAACCTCTCTAATATATCTACTGGACGTAGCTGCCAAGCGGAGGTGGCAGTGTGGCAGAATCTGTTAAATGGCTGGCGGCTTTTAAATGAGACACTCTCAGTTCCACCACCCGCTGGCGAGTGAGCGGTTGTCAAGGCACGAGATTAACTGGAAAGAGTCCTCTCAATGTATTCATATTCCTAAGTGTGGTTACTGTTTCCTGCTAAATCCAGACAATATTGATAACCTCCATGAAACGATGTTGTACATGATTTCACAACCTCCATGAAACGATGTTGTACATGATTTCACAATTGTTAATGGTATGGTTGAATCATCCCCTGAGTGGTTATAAAGATTCTACCCAAATAATTCAATGAACAGGCGTACAATAATTGATGCTATTTTTTTGCACATATCGATTTTTAATTTAGGATACAGACCAGGCAGTCATTGTCAGCAGCATATCTCGGGTAGCCCATATATCCAAATGTTGAATGAAATTTGTGATTGAACAATCGGGTAGATGCGATTGGATCAGAACAGCTTGAAGATTACGTCATTCGAGGTGATTACCATGTGATATTAGCTCTTATCTTACTCCAGATAGCAAGAGCAAATATGGAGAAGGAAATTTAATATTCCGTAGGCTTAGTGGCATCTGAATATTGGGTAGTTGATGGAATTCGTGATGTGGGAAATATGTTGCAAATGAAATTCAGAGAGAGACGCATATCCTCCTATGTTCATGGCAGAAGGAAGTAAGTTTATATATTTAGGAATAATTGGTACAGACGAATTTATTGTTTGATTTGACCAAATTGTCGTGGTTTTACACAATCACTTTCACATATATAATTCATTTGACTCTCATCAAAATGAATATGAAACATTCTTGTCTTGGGTGGGCTGTATATAATTGTGATGAGGCTTACGATAATAACCACCTGAGAGACATTATTCTGAGCTACTATATCTGTAGCTTATTCCATTCCTCACCGTGACAAATAATTCCACTATGGCACTTATAAATAAATCCACTTTATGGCACTTATCTTTGTTCACTGGCCCATTTTGATATAACTACTGATGGTATTTGCCAAGGGGGTGCAACAGTATAGCAGAATCTGCCAATGGCTGACGGTTTCTGAGGAGATATCTTCAACACTCCAGAACTGGATGGCCAGTGAGCAGTTGCCTCTCGTTGTCGCAGACCGCGATTATTCTCAGACATCTAATGCATTCATTCTCTCAGTGTGCTAACCACCACCTGTTCTCTGTCTACAATATTGTTAGACCCCGTACAACCGACGCTGTACAACCGACACTGTACATGATTTCACATGCATTACTCTCCAATGAGCGAATGAGCAAGCATTGCCTAACACTTTACTCAGAGTATAAACCATGTATAAACAAATTTTATGGTAAGATACATATGTCCTCAAACAATACTTGGAATGCTGGCCGCTTGGTGTAATCATTGCCGTATGTTGGGTGAACCACGACATGTCACACGTTGATGGCTCTCGGCTGTGTTGTATAAAATACTATCTTTCTGGGTGTCTATATTTCTTGATGTTTGCACTGGTAGAAAACAAGTAATCAAAAGTACTTACCAGCGTATCGAAAGAATATAGCAAGAAATCCATCCGCTTAAAAAACATGTTATTTTGAACAATTGAGGGGTTGTGATGAAAGAACAATAGGGACGGGTTTCCACATTCAAAGTGACTACCCCAGCGGAATTAGATCTTATGTTATTTCCGAAAGAAATAAAGACGGAGCAATGTCAATATGATATACAACAGATCTAGTGAGAACTGAATATGCAGTAGTTGAAGTATTTGTAATGATGGGGATATGTTGCAAAAATGATAAAACAAAATGATATAGATACATTCAATGCATTATTGTAATGTTTGATCAACGAATTGCCATCAACCCAACCAGGTTGTGATGATGTAGGTTAGTCACACACACATGTAATATGATACATTTTATCTTTATAGTATCCCAAACCCCAATGTGAATAAATCGATGAATGTTCATGATGATCAGGACAACAAAAGGGCCAAGGTGTTTGAGAACGGGTCAAAGAGCCCAAATGATTTGTGATGATCAACTTCGATAATATGGGTAATTAAGTATTTAACTAGATAACTACTGTTCTGCTGATGTTTGTTACTCTTGAACATGATTTAGTTTTATACACAGTGTATTTTACTGAAATGAACCAATCCACAGGACAACAATCATCTAACAATCGACAGCCATCACAATAGAGAACTATCGATCCATATTGCAATATCTTTCTCAAGCATTGGTACTGTTGGGACAAAGAATATGTCAAGATATCTAAATTGGTTTCATATAGCGATATTATCTTATATCAATATTTTCCATATAGTTGACCTTTCACAGATTACCCACGATTGGATTTACGACAGAGCAGGGAAGACTAATAATGGTATGATGCAATGAAATATGGAACCAAGCAAAACATAACAAGCCCGCATTGTAACAGTAGAAGAGATATTTCAGAGTACAAAATTACGCCCCTTGGTACCATCTATTTAGTATTGTATATCTGGCCTAACCAAGCGCACATGAATTATTATACGTTATTGAAACAATCACAGTCCAGTGCCATCGAGCCAAATCTACTCCCAATGGCGTTGGTGTAATATCACGCCTCCTACTCATTATATGGTTTTATTCGAAATCGGATGAAAATTCAGAAAAGCCATACATCCACTTACAAGGTAGCAAGTATGGTCCAAGACAACTTTCATGATGATAACATACAAATGTAACACTGGATGCTGACTGGATTCACATAGTCTAGATGCTGGCTGGAATGACTGGAGTGGCATAGTCTGCAGATAAGCATGCTGGTTGACAACCTCTAGTGGACATGTCATATTGGTCATAGGATCAATTTGACCCACATTCGAATGGTGAAAAGTCTAACCGTTTGTTCTCAGACGGTTGACCTCCACATTTATGAAAATTACTTGAACCTGGTTCGACAGATTTTTGTTCGCCAAGTTTTTGAAGAAAAATGATGTAGCTTTAAAAGACCCCCATGATGTTGAAACCAGTTCGATAGATTTTCGATTGCCAAGTTTAAGAAAAAAATGTAGGTTGCTTTCAAAGATCCCCATGAAGTAAATTTTCTAGTAGACAGGAAATTTGGATTGGAACGATTTAGCTATTCATTGGCTGTAAATTGGGATCCTTCAAACCATGAGAATCAAATGTGAATATCAATGTCATATATTGATAATTTATTGAGGAATGGAATGACTATATTAGAGAATGGACTAATATTATTATTAAACATATAATCTAGAATATTCAGCTTACCTGAAATGTTACTACTTGAAGTATTTTGCGATCAAAAGGACCTTGTCCACGACCATGAAAATTATCATTACTAATCTGACACAAATATAACATGAACATACTCAATATATCAGCATACAGCACAACAATGATTCCTTTGATTATGCATGACATTAGTTTGGAACATTTATTTACACAAACGCACTCTTGAATATGCACTGGATACCATCACACAAAATGTATGTTTTATAACTATGCTATATGATACATGTGAATTTATACCAGGATCGTGATTTTCATGTGATGACATGAACGCCCAATCGTCAGAACTATGTGCTAGTCAGGCATCCAAAAATAAATGGTTGGTCCAACTTTCTCGAGTGAAGCGAATTTAGTTTTCCTCACAGAGGTGATCAGACCATCAGCGCTTTGGAATGTAAATTTATCATAGTCATTTACTGAAGGGCTAATCTACATTTGTATGTAGGGTTGGTCAGAACAGCAGAAGTTCACGAACTGTCCATTTGTCCTATTTTTGTGTAGGACGAGTCCACTTTTGTCCGTAGGGGTGGCCGGACCACCAGAGAAGCACCACTCATTGACGTGTCTGAATTACGTTTCCGGATCGTTGACATCATTGACGTTCGTCTCAATGTCTCCTTGTCAGAACCTCTGCTGTCACAGAAATATCAACTACACACTAATCATCGACTATTTTCTGCCTGGAAAACTCCCTGCAACTTCGTAACTACTTACAGTATCATGTAGAGTGCAACAACCACGAATATGACAAATGAGACGCCGGCTGCAATCACAGCGTACATCCAGAAGTTAGTGACGTCATCTTCTAAAATAAATAATTACAAACCATTTAAACAACCAATCCAGTTTCACTACTGGCTGTTCAAAAGTCCAGCAATGTATTATGCACTTCGGAGAATAAGCAACGTTGATTTATAGCCAATGAATAAACATCGATAATCATGAAACAAAATCGTGCTTACCTGGCAAATATCGTGTCTTGTGTATGGGTCTGTCCGTACTGGAATTCATAGCTGGTGTCGTTAATAATTACAGTTGTATATATAATATATATAATTATATAGGTTATTTGTAACTCCTCAGTTAGAAACAATACGATACTCGAATAACGTTTTCGATCCTAGCGCTTGCATGTGGTATCCAATTTTCTGGTTTGAGAGTATGTAACATCTAACTTTTATGCAACCCATAGATAAACTTGCATTTGGTTCGACTCTACATCGATAACTCCACAACAAATCTGCTAATTCTCTATGTGTTATCTCCCCCTTATAATTCCATGCTCCTATATCCGTAGTATTCCAATACAACTAATCTTTTAAAATCGGCCATGTTTCTGTCGTGTTATCGCTGTAATCTCATTAATCCCCACTGGCTTCACACTGATCCTCTCCAATATATCTACGCGGCGTAACTGCCAAGCGGAGGCGACAGTGTGGTAGAATCTGTTAAATGGCTGAAGGCTTTTAAACAAGACACTCTCAGTTCCACCACCCGCTGGCGAGTGAGCGGTTGTCAAGGCACGAGAATAACTGGAAGGAGTCCTGTCAATGTATTCGTACTCCTAAGTGTGGTTACTGTTACCTGCTAAATCCCGACAATATTGATAACCACCATAAAACGATGTTGTACATGAATTCACAATTGTTAATGGTTAATGGTATTTATAATTGTCACCTGCTAAATCTGGACAATATTTATAACCTCCATGAAACGATGTTGTACATGATTTCACAATTGTTAATGGTATGGTTAAATCATCCCCTGAATGGTCAGAAAGATTCTACCGAAATAGTTCAATGAACAGGCATACAATAATTCATGTTATTTTTTTTGGACGTATCGATTTTTAATTTAGGTTACAGACCAAGCAGTCATTGTCAGCAGCATTATCTCGGGTAGCCCATATACCCGAATCATGACTGAAATTTGTGATTGATCAATCGGGTAGCCGCGATTGAACCAGAACAGCTCGAAGGTTACGTCGTTCGAGCTGATTACCATGTGATATTATCTCTTATCTTACTCCAGATAGCAATAGCAAATATGGAGAAGGAAATATAATATTCCATAGGTTTAGTGGCATCTGAATATTGTGTAGTTGATGGAATTCGTGATGTGGGAAATATGTTGCAAATGAAATTCAGAGAGAGAGACCCATATACGCCAATGTTCATGGCAGAAGGAAGTAAGTTTATATATTTAGGAATAATTGGGACAGACGAATTTATTGCTTGATTTTACCGATTGTTGTGATTTTACACAGACCATGTAACTTATTTAGCTCTCATCGAAAATGGGTGTAAAACATTTTTGTCTCGGATGGGCTATATATAAATGTGATATAGCTTAAACAACGATAATAACCATCTGATAGGCTTAAACAAATCCTGAGGTAATATTCACACATAATTGGAGATATCAGACATTCTCAAGGAATCCGTGTAGTCTGCTCTGAGTGTCACGAAATTATTGGGGGGTTTTATTGTTTTGTGACTCTCATTGTTTTCATACCGTTCCTTTGGGAACTATGCATATTCAAGTCATTAAACACACACGATCAAACGTTGTATTTTGTAGAGACACACTGACGTCATCGGGGCAACCACTGTGCGACAGGTAATTCCACAGTACATCGGATGGAATCGGTATACATCTCCAACTGACCAAACATCCCAGCAGTCCCAAACAACCCCACCAAATATGAGCATGAGAGGTACATACGCAACCAACCATAAGATAAAAGGCTACTGAGTTGTTTAATTTCAAATAAATTTCAAATCTGTTAAAATATCATTGATTTCAAGTTTTTAAAAACATCATTGCACAGTGGCATCCGCGTGGTTGACACATTTCTGTCACCGTACAGTTAGCTGATGTCAATCGTGATTGGCTTCGGACATTCATGAATAATTTGTGAATTTCAAGGATATCCATTAATCGGGTAGTTCACGTCTAAGTCCAGAAAGGTTAAGAAAGGTGTAGCCTTTGATAAGACATGCCATTAGGCAACATACCGCATGCATATTGTTGCAGTAACCGTTCTTCACAAAATAACTGTTGCTTCACAAATAATTTGGTTTCAGGATGCAGTGCTGTGGTCTAAGTGTACCCATCACCAGGCAACAATTATTTATTACATATATTACAAATCAAATATTGGACTGTTAACACTATTATAAACTATTGACTGTAATATGTTGCGCAACTACTGCAATTGAAATGACACGTGATATGTTAAGATCATGGGTTTCATGGCTTATACTAAAGTTTTCTCAATATAATGAACCTGCCACATAGTCCATATGATTGCATCGTGACGAATTACTGACGATTTACTGCAAAACTATCTAAGACAATTGGTTGTTTGAAAATCCTAAATGTTATCCTCGTGACACACAGAAGACAATTGGTCAAGGCGTCAGGCAAGCCAGAGAAAAACAACTTTAAATACATGAACCCAAGGCAACAGGGACAGATATGATCACATACCTGGATCAGCAACACAATAAACACAACTAAATCATCTATAAAAACAACCTGTATAAAGAGCTATACGTCTTTCATTTCCCGGATAAAAATATGTTATTCCAAAAGCTTGTGAAAAACATAAACGTATTGGGTTTATTGTACGCATTTATTCACAAGCAAACAGCCGCAATAATGAAGCAATCACACCTTCTTGCTATCATTTCCTGACTTTATTGGAAGCATAGATATTGACGGACCTAGG
Source organism: Terebella lapidaria (assembly GCA_949152475.1). Lineage (NCBI taxonomy): Eukaryota > Metazoa > Annelida > Polychaeta > Terebellida > Terebellidae > Terebella > Terebella lapidaria. The sequence continues at coordinate 6,804,282 of OX424567.1, forward strand.
AATAATACGTTTAAGTTGGGCTCAGGTGCTTTCACCAGAATCCGTGATGGAGTCGGGTTCCATCTTAACCCATTTCTCAAGATTTGTGTCATGAAAATATCCCCGTGATCATTTGCCTCTCTAGAACTTCTTCTCCTGCTTTATTCTAAAGAATTGATAATTTTTGTCGAAATTTGGACGGGTTTTCATTATGGTTCATTGTCATTATGTGAAAATTCAAACAGGAAACTTGCACTTTATAGAGAGATTATCTGTCTGAAGAACATCTATTTAGAGTCTGGACCTTTCAAACAGTAACCGTTTTATTGATTTGAGTCCAACGACGGTCGCTGATCTCCAATTCGATAGATGCTATCAATTTGACAGCACATGATCATATATTTGATTGCAGAAACAAACTAGAAGCAACAGACGGAAATCTTTTAAAGTTTGCATAACAGCTGTAATTTCCTGGTGAAACAAATAAAAACAATCCCTGAAATTATTTGTACCTGTATATGTAAACTGAAAGTGGATTTACATCTAGTGGCATAAATTGATATTCACGATATAGTCCAAGTACTTTGTGTTGAAAAGGCATTGTATAACAGTGGGGTACCTACGCCAATTGCAAATTCGTTGAAGTTTTTTTAGTAAAGACCCACGTTGTATTTAATGCCAATTTTTGGGAAAACCTTCCATGCATAACAAAGTCAGTATTGTTGACAAATTTTAGTCCCCTTATTGGTCAGCACCGACCATGTCCCATGAATATCGATTAATTTTAGCCATGCATGATTAAACTGTGAAAATTGGAATGCCTTTATATGGCAACGTGGGTCTATTCACAGGAAGACACAAACAATTTGTACTTTTCGATGATGTACCCCATTGATCAATAAAATTATCACAAAATTTATTGAATTGAGAACTCCTACCTACTCCGTTATATGCAACTGTTGAAATGCTCATGAATATTTCATATTGGTTGTCGCGTGATCGAGTTATAATTCAAGCAATTGTTGAAAAAACGATGATTATGTCATGATTACCAATGATTTTCATTCTGATGTGGAGAACAAGCTTGCTAAGTACAGATTATATCATTTTCAGCCATGAGATTTTTCACGTAGCATACATATTTGCTAAGAAAGGCACCTTTTCTGGCGCATGTAACATTTGAGCTTTCGTATTAAGCGATGTTTAGTCTCTCCAGACCAATAACACATCACAGGCTTCCTGGGAAGCCACTGATATCTTGTTTGGACTGAGTGAGTTGACTGTTTAATACAGTTCACGCCAAATTCACATGGAATTGCGCACTACCTGCCGGAAACCCTGGAATAATTTGGCTCATGTCTGTGAACCTTCGTGAATGGCTTAGGGAAAATGCTGTGGAAACTTGGAGCCTTTGGGGTATATTGATCTAGCTTTGCTCCCAGTATATAGGGTCCAATAATTTTTCATATAATCACGTGTATTTTTGATACATTTCAGTGAAAGTGAAACCCATTGTGTTGTACCGTTTTAGACACATCGTTTCTTTTGTATGTTTCATAATGAGTTATAATTGATGAAACTGTATCAGGTATAATATGCAACCTTGCATTCAATTATTGATGTCGACCACTGAATATCATCCACTGTCACTGAAATTTTCATCTAGGGAATTACACGTGATGGGTTAATCATTTCTAATACAATTCATTCTCAGCAGTTATCAGAAGAAATAGTTCACAGGATGAATAAAATCTAGGATCAGACGCTATTCCATCGATAGCAGATCATTTGTAATTTTACTAAGATCATATCCGGATTCCCGGACTATTTACATATAATATGCTGTTTCTCCCCATCTTTCTGGGGTCTAACTATTAACAATACACCAGAAGTCTTGTTTAGTTGACTAAAGTCATGACAACGTCAGGATAAAACGTTGTATTCTGTAGACACGCTGACGTCATCGAAGCAACCAGTGTGCGAAATACAGGTAATTCCACAGTACACCGGAAAGAATTGGTATACAACTCCGAAACAACTGACCAAACAACCCAGCAATCCCAAACACACCCCACGAAATATGAGCATGTGAGGTACATACACATCAAACCATAGACAAAAGGCTACTGATTTGTTTATTTTCAAATTAATTTCAAATTTTTAAAAATATCATTGATTTCAAAATTTTAAAAACATCATTGCACAGTGGCATCCGCGTGGTTGACCGATTCTGTCACCGTCCAGTTAGCTGATGTCAAATGTAATTGGCTTCGGACATGCATGATTAATTAGTGAATTTCAAGAATATCCATTAATCGGGTAATTCATGTCTAAGTGTAGAAAGATTAAGAAAGGTGTAGCCTTCGATAAGGCACGCCATCAGCCAACATACCACATGCATATTGTTGCAGTAACCGTTCTTCACAGAATAACTGTTGCTTCACAAATAATTTGGTTCCAGGATGCAGTGCTGTTGTCTAAGTGTACCCATCACCAGGCAACAATTATTTATTACATAAATTACAAATCAAATATTGGATTGCTAACACTATTATAAACTATTGACTGTAATATGTTGCGCAAGTACTGCAATTGAAATGACACGTGATATGTCAAGATCATGGGTTTCATGGCTCATACTAAAGTTTTCGTAATATATTGAACCTGCCACATAGTACATATGATTGCATCGTGACGAATTACTGATGATTTACTGCAAAACTATCTAAGACAATTGGCTGTTTGAAAATCCTAAATGTTATCCTCGTGACACACAGAAGACAATTGGTCAAGGCGTCAGGCAAGCCAGAGAAAAACAACTTTAGATACATGAACCCAAAGCAACAAGGACAGATATGATCACATACCTGGATCAGCAACACAATAAACACAACTAGATCATCTATAAAAACAAACTGTATAAAGAATTATACGTCTTTCATTTCCCGGATAAGAATATGTTATCCCAAAAACATAAACGTATTGGGTTTATTGTACGCATTTATTCACAAGCAAACAACCGCAATCACGAAGCAATCACATCTCCTAGTTGCTGTCATTTCCTGACTTTATTGGAGGCATAGGTATTGACGGACGAAGGAATAATACCTTTTAGTTGGGCTCAGGTGCTTTCACCAGAATCCGTGATGGAGCCGGGTTACATCTTAACCCATTTCTCAAGATTCATGTCATGAAAATATCCCCGTGATCATTGCCTCTCTAGAACTTCTTCTCCTGCTTTATTCTAAAGAATTGATAATTTTTGTCGAAATTTGGACGGGTTTTCGTTATGGTTCATTGTCATTATGCGAAAATTCAAACAGGAAACTTGCACTTTATAGAGAGATTATCTGTCTGAAGAACATCTATTTAGAGTCTGGACCTTTCAAACAGTAACCGTTTTATTGATTTGAGTCCAACGACGGTCGCTGATCTCCAATTCGATAGATGCTATCAATTTGACAGCACATGATCATATATTTGATTGCAGAAACAAACTAGAAGCAACAGACGGAAATCTTTTAAAGTTTGAATAACAGGTGTAATTTCCTGATGAAACAAATAAAAACAATCCCTGAAATTATTTGTACCTGTATATGTAAACTGAAAGTGGATTTACATCTAGTGGCATAAATTGATATTCACGATATAGTCCAAGTACTTTGTGTTGAAAAGGCATTGTATAACAGTGGGGTACCTACGCCAATTGCAAATTCGTTGAAGTTTTTTTAGTAGAGACCCACGTTGTATTTAATGCCAATTTTTGGGAAAACCTTCCATGCATAACAAAGTCAGTATTGTTGACAAATTTTAGTCCCCTTATTGGTCAGCACCGACCATGTCCCATGAATATCGATTAATTTTAGCCATGCATGATTAAACTGTGAAAATTGGAATGCCTTTATATGGCAACGTGGGTCTATTCACAGGAAGACACAGACAATTTGTACTTTTCGATGATGTACCCCATTGATCAATAAAATTATCACAAAATTTATTGAATTGAGAACTCCTACCTACTCCGTTATATGCAACTGTTGAAATGCTCATTAATATTTCATATTGGTTGTCGCGTGATCGAGTTATAATTCAAGCAATTGTTGAAAAAACGATGATTATGTCATGATTATAAAAGGAATAAGGTATTGTGCACTGATTACCAATGATTTTCATTCTGATGTGGAGAACAAGCTTGCTAAGTACAGATTATATCATTTTCAGCCATGAGATTTTTCACGTAGCATACATATTTGCTAAGAAAGGCACCTTTTCTGGCGCATGTAACATTTGAGCTTTCGTATTAAGCGATGTTTAGTCTCTCCAGACCAATAACACATCACAGGCTTCCTGGGAAGCCACTGATATCTTGTTTGGACTGAGTGAGTTGACTGTTTAATACAGTTCACGCCAAATTCACATGGAATTGCGCACTACCTGCCGGAAACCCTGGAATAATTTGGCTCATGTCTGTGAACCTTCGTGAATGGCTTAGGGAAAATGCTGTGGAAACTTGGAGCCTTTGGGGTATATTGATCTAGCTTTGCTCCCAGTATATAGGGTCCAATAATTTGTCATGCGTGTACACGTGGAATAGCAAGCAGCAGGTGTTTCCCCAGGATGGTCAAAATACAAAGCCATGAAGATCATTGATCGAAGAACGCATGATCTACCTCTGTGATGACGTCCAGTGTTAGAGTATTTAGCATGCAGTGTGAGCGGATTATTGCTGTGATGCTTTCCACAGATCATTTCATTCAGTATAGTGTATTAACATAAACATCATAATATGTTACTCCACATGGTAGTTATATTTTAGTGCGTGCTCTGGATGATTATGCACAAAACTGGTACCGATATTATTGATACAACACTCACTACAATGATATACGTGAACAAGATTATAATAACGGTTCATTTATTATATGCAGAAACACTCATTACTGGTGAGTATATCCCAACCACAGATTATTATTACGAACAGTAAACACAATGAAGATACCGCGTTTTCTGGGTGAAATCATTGTATCGTAAGAAAACAGCCGACATTGGGATGCGATTAGAGCTCAGACTCTATTGGTGCCATGCTGTTGAGAGGTGGACAGTTAATAACAAGTTTCAATCGGGTTCAGGTGCGTTTACCAGACCATACAATTCCATCTTCCTTGCACTTTGCAGGATTCACAACTTTGGCCTGGTCCTGCGGAAGCTTTTCAAAACGCATATCAAAAGAAGTTCCCTGTCTGAAGAATATCAATTCACTTATAGTTCCTGGCACTTACGAGCACTCTGACAAAACACCCAACTAACCGGATAACACATATAATAAGGTTGTTCAGTACTTGCATGCAAGAAAATCAACACTTCACACTTGGAAAGTCCTTATTTCTCCTATTGTCTCGTTCGACTTTCAAGAAAAAAAAAACTAGAGACATGAACCCGTATCTGTAAAGAACAAATATTTCGGGGACACGTGCTGTAGCGTTACTTTGAACGTGACGTATAAGTTATCAAGGATATTTCGGTTCACTTGTCAACAGACGGAAGCTCACTTGTTTCTTCCCAGACCGTTGAAAAAATTAGGAAATATTGCTATAATCACGTGTATTTTTGATACATTTCAGTGAAAGTGAAACCCATTGTGTTGTACCGTTTTAGACACATCGTTTCTTTTGTATGTTTCATAATGAGTTATAATTGATGAAACTGTATCAGGTATAATATGCAACCTTGCATTCAATTATTGATGTCGACCACTGAATATCATCCACTGTCACTGAAATTTTCATCTAGGGAATTACACGTGATGGGTTAATCATTTCTAATACAATTCATTCTCAGCAGTTATCAGAAGAAATAGTTCACAGGATGAATAAAATCTAGGATCAGACGCTATTCCATCGATAGCAGATCATTTGTAATTTTACTAAGATCATATCCGGATTCCCGGATTATTTACATATAATATGCTGTTTCTCCCCATCTTTCTGGGGTCTAACTATTAACAATAGACCAGAAGTCTTGTTTAGTTGACTAAAGTCATGACAACGTCAGGATAAAACTCATGTCCATAGTGACATATTAGCATCAGGCTATACCTCTTATCGATCCTTCTTGAATCATGATGTATCTCATTTCTGCTCCAAAAAACAACGTAGTAGCAGCTCAGGTACATCTAACTTGAGAGTGTATCCAAATTTACAGTGAAGAAGTATCGATGTTCTGTGTTGCTACATTCAAGACCGAACTCATTCCTTCCGCGTTTCGGATGCAGTCTGGAAATTGGCAAAAACACCACGAGTGTCTGGTTTCTTTGCCGATTTCGTTTTTCACATGGTGGATGACGTCACTGCTAATGAGGTCGGGAAAACTCAACAATACATACTAATTACACTGTGATTGATCTATCTATTTCCTCTGATTACTGGTACCTGTTCTACGAATGTGAATAAGAAAGATAAAATTTAACTTTCAAGAAGTCGACGCTGCTGACTTCGATCTATCGGACATTGCAGGTTATCGATTATGCACAAGATCGGTGCTTTGACACTTCATATCGAAGTTTCACATTTTGTGGTCAGTTTAATGTAATCACGATATATTCGATCAGATTATGGTGGTTCCGTACAGCTCAATCAATCTTTTTCTCAATAAAGGTGAAATTGATGCGTATATGCCAATCGGAATAGCATATACATTTCTTGATATGATTGCAACCCTATCCATCTGAAAAGGAATCTATGCTTTCTATATAGAACAAAACCCTGCGCCGTGCACAATTTCAATTTGACAGGAGAAAGAGTTGGTATCATGTTACAACAGGTACAATAGTCTGACAACTATTGTGCTATTCAACGGTTGCTATTTTTGCCACTCATGCAAATGGGATCATCATATACGTTTTCTTTCTATCTCTCTCCTCAACGATTGATACATTTCGTGAGCAGGACCAACGTTAGCGCATGTTTTCAAGAACATCAGTTAAAACGTTAATACGTTGATCAAAACCAACATTACGACATGGATAGTCACAGTGTGTTCGCTGTGCTTCTCACCTGGTTCCTGAATACTAACTTTGCTAGTGCATTCGTCAACGATGACGCCAGGAGAGAAGGTAGGATGCAGTCAATTTCGTAACTTGGGAATTTGCTTGATGTACATGTAGACCATCAAAATGATATATTAAATTTTATAGAATTTCGTACGGTCCTACGGCTTCAAATATAGCTATCTTTAATTTAGTTTCGGATTTATTTACATTTTTTCGGTTTGTCGATATAACTGTACAGAGGTAAATTAATGCAGCTTTGTCAAAATTAACACAAATATGGGCACACATTAAAATACATGTATGGTTTATGCAGTACAGATGAAGACACAATAAATTTATGTTAATATGATTATCAGGGTTTACAAAAATGTACGAGAACACCAAATATGAACTGGAATCCGATATGGCAACCTGGGACCACGCACAGGGGAATTGTACGCTGGAGTTCAAAAGACTGGCCACGCCCACCAATATGACTTATCATCACGTCATATCCGGGGAGCTCCTATTACACGCGAAGAATGACGAGAAGGTGTGGATTGGCGGACGTGCAAAGTCTGACGCCAAGTACTCTTGGACCAACGGTCAAGGTAGGTAACATACGTCTTGTTTATGTATATTTTTGTTGAGAAATATTTTGGCTGTTCATACTCTACAAATGAGCTTGAATCGTGCACGTTTTTCATGGATTTCACGTGACTGAGAACCAGTTGGCACGAGCGATCCAAAATTCGCAAGTCAGTTCGGGATTCAGTTGGATGACAACATCTACACTGGAATTAATCGGTTCCCATATACTCTCCTAGATTTCGGTGGCGACACGTCCAATTTCGCGGATGTAGCCGGCCGCTCCATGTGTGTGTACATGCAAGTAGTACAAGGAAGCTTCCGCCTGTCTTACAACAGTGAAGTGTGCGACCAAACCAAAGCCATCATCTGTGAACATCCGGGTTAGATGTAGCTAATAGCTTTTTTCTCGACTTCGTCGTCTCTGCAATTTATGTCACTTTGATTTGTATCCAAAGGTATCAATGAAAAGAGTATAAATATTTTAAATAAAAATACTGGTGTTACGCTGGGTCAGCATACTAGTTGAATAAGTGAAGACAACATCTTTGCCTTTAAATTTAAATTGGCCAATGTAGGTGGATGTGTTATCATCATGTACCTAAAACTTATCAAGAATCGAGATATAACGGAATGTGGAAGTAACGTAATGATAACGTGGTCAAGCTGATTCAAACTATAAAAATCAATCTTCACGGTTGCTTGTCCTTTGACTTACCCAACCATTCCAGGAGCCACGTGTCTTGCGGACTCCTCGACCGCCTTACAGCTGCCAAGCCGATGTCTCACGTTTCACACGGAGTCGCTCACATGGTACGGGGCCCGGGATTACTGTGCAAGGGAACCAGGCTCCAGACTGTGGGTCACTGCTAGTGGCACACCTAAGGGAATCCTAGGCTTCATCGGGCAGAATCAACAGCTCAAATTCAGGAGCTTCTGGATCGGACTCTCCAAGATGAAGTGGATATGGGAAGATGGTTAGTTTTCGATTTCAGTAGAGCGGTCGTTTAAAGCTTGAACAATCCAATAGTTGCCAGAGGTTGTTAGTAAACAGCACGGGTAGTTTAACTAAGACGTATGACATTTCAATTTCACAGGAAGCCCAATGTTCGACTACGCCCAACTCTGGTCACAACGATCCGAAACCGAGGCGACTGGATGCGTTGCCATGGAAATGCAGACCGGAGGGGTCTACACATGGGCCCAGGAACCTTGTTCAACGCTACTACCATACGTGTGCGAGAGTAACACAACCATGGGACTCGATGGTACTGCCACTTATCCAGTAGCAATCAAACTAGACTCAAATTAGTATTCAATCAAACTAATTACTATTTATATCGCGTTATGATAATATTACATATACGTCACATTTAGACCTCACAAAGTACCATGTTCCGAAGAAATAAGCACGGTTTCGACTAAAGTCTAAGGGTTCTGTTTCTTCCCTCATTACACCTTGCTCAGAGGACATGGACAGTCCGGAACCGGAACCGAAAGCGACACCGGAACCGGAGAAAGAACGAGATGGTAACAGCCCGACATTTCGCTTGGGCGTGCTCCTGCATCTAACGACGGACGTTTGGACTGACAAAGGTGTGTTACGGCGTGTGATCTCAAATTCATCTCAGAGTTGCACGTTTTATGTTTAGAAAATAAAGGTGGTGTATTCTCATCAAAAACCGGGCATGCATGTATGACATCGCAGATACCAATATCCTGAATAACTGAAAAAGAAGAAACCGGTTTACCAGGTCTTCACCCCAGAGAGAAATGTGTATGATGTTTTAACGATTATGTGTGAGATAATGCACTGTTACAGGGGAAGTGATAACTATCTGTTCGATGCCTAGCCGGGAACAGGTAGTGAGATCACTGCGAGTGCCATCAGTGTATTATGTAAATCTCATAAATCCCAGGATTATGATCACAAAATAACTAGTGATTGTTATCAGAGGCGATTAAGTCAGATATCAGACCCCTAGGGGTTTACATGTATACTCAGAATAATTACTAGGTAATCCTGTGTTCTAGGCCCATACATCCTACTGGGAGCTGTTATAGGAGTGGCCATCATGCTAGTCCCCCTCGCCATTACCTGTTGCGTGTGTTTCAGGTATTTCTTGTACTGTTATGATGTTCCTACGTTGTTATAAATTTACTCAAACATGAAACTTTCACATTTTACTATACCTTATCCATTGAATTCCGGCTTTCTCGCTATACCAGTGTATTTAAATAATATCGTTTCCCATTGTTAAAGCTCTCCCTTCACCACTTCCCCCATATAAAGGTATAGAGCTGGCGCGACCGACACCGGCACACGCTGGTCGTTCAGATCCAGGAAACCCGACCCATACGCTGCGGTCTGGAGCACGGCCGATTGTCGGTCCATCTCCGAGGCTGCTCCCCCTCGCTACCCCGGCCACGAGGGTCCTACCGCCCCGCCCCCTAGCGACTACCAGCCGAGCGACGACCACCTCTACGAGGCGCCACCTGACGTCGCTCAAGGTGCCTATGAAGATCCGGGCACTTGGCCGAAAAGTCAAGGTCGAGTCATCTGAAGCCGGGCACTTTCTAACTACATATAGGTCTAGAGAATTTGTACATATTCTAGGTAGAGCCAGTAAAGGAAGAGTTGATCAATATGTAGGTAGAAGGGCTTATTTCAGAGCTTTGTATACGACATGGCGTTTGACTGCGTGTAATCTGAACTGATTGTGACCAGATGTTCCCTGTTCTATTGCATGGCTCCATGCCATCGTCGCATATACCATTATTTTTGTGATCATTGATGGAAGTGAAGTTTGATTAAGCCTATTATTTCAATGTATTGTGTAAAGCTATTGAGTGCAGCTATTGATTCGCGTCAATACCGATGAAACAATTATTATAGACTTGTATAGCGTCATTCAGTGACTGTATATTTAATAAAGAGAAAATTGCGAATTAATGCTCGTGTGTGAGATGGTGGAATTGCTGGAATCGCGATCGTGCGTCCACCTTTCTTTGCTGATACATGTTGGTGTCATCTGGACAAGCGAACAGTGTGCAGTTCGGCCGCTTCCCTCGAATCAGAAATTGTCTCAGAAATCCGTGGTGTTACTACTCGTACAGTGCCACCACGTCATAATGCTACACGTCATAATGCTACACGAACATTTCCTTTCTAATAGCTTACTGAATGAAAACTTCCAAGAGCAAAATTCGCACATAAAATTCGGGATCGACTCCAATCCTGCTAGGACAAAAGTAAACTATATAAGCAAGTAAAACGTTTACAATTTTTAGTTTCGACGTGCACATATATGTACCAAAACAACTACAGCTTATTCAAACATCAACACTCAAGAACATTGTCAACAGATTGGTGGAGGAATATAAAATAACTCCCAAAGGACACTCTTCGAGTTCTCGACTACAGTTTTCCATGAAATACGGAGAGGGTATGGTACATCTAGATCGCATAGAGACGAACAAACTATCACCGACCCGTCCAAAAGCACATCAAAAAGTGCAGGAAGCTAAGCAAAGCGCGATGCACCTCAGGAATTGCGAAACGAGCAATTACGTGTAGTTCTCTTCTCGAAAAACTTTGAAGATGCACGTCATGACTTATGTTATTTCATTCAAGCATCCCAATGACAATCATAAATGTACAGTATATTCCATGACACATATCCCCGCCGTGGCATGTACAAAACTCAACTGCATGCTATATAGTCTATCAATGGCATGTATAAAATACAACTGCATGACATCTATTCCTTTCATGACATGTGTAAAACACAATGAGAGGTATACCTTTTACCTTCCCATTTTTAGTGATGCCAAGTCAGCAATATGCGCGTATAGATATAGCTGTTGGGAGTGTTTGTAGATGATCTCTGTGTTTTTTGGACGGAAAAAGTAAATGAAATCTGAGCAATGATATCAATGTGTCTACAGTATATCATTCTAACAACCCTGGAGTGCAAGTACGATAAGTCTCGTATTAAGAATTCATTAGCCCTATACTGGAATCACCGCCTTGGAGACATGCAATTTTTCATGCAAAAAAATCCGGTGATATCTTAATTCCGGAATTTTATTATATTTACTTGTACAGATGCCTCGAAAACACCCGCTGTCATTTCCACTTCGAATGTTATTGTTATCATCAAAATCTTGTAATTTGGCTGGTAATAGGGTACTACTTACTATATATAGCAGAGCTGGTTTTGGAATGGCCAGATACCAACCAAGATACATCTACAGAGGAGGTAATGAGTTCCGTAGACATTAGTTACAGTTGTTCATTCGACATATTCGTCACGAATAATTAATAAATAACAAAATAATATTTACTCAGACTGCGAGACGTCAATTGTGAATAGTTCGCCACGAAGCTGTCAACTGAGCCTCCATTCTCCTCATAATTAGGCAAAGGCTGAATCAATACACTGATCATATTGACAGCAGTGTGACGTTTCACTCAGGTTCCATTTCCTGTGCTCTCCTCTTCCTCTCCTTGACTCTGCTCAGGTTTTCCTGGTATTGATTCTCTTGGAAGACAACCAGGCGCGTGAGGGGGACTAGTTTTATCCAGAGTTGATACTTCTTGATATGTTTAAGAATGCCCGGATAGGAACATGTCAATCAATGTTGTCACTGCCTTGTCATAACTAATTTTGGTTTGTATACAAATAACTTTAGCAAAACTCGATATATTCATTCGTTTTCCATGAATATCAAATTGCAAGCTTAGAGTCTTTAATTTTAAATTTTTATTGTTATTCTGCATTCCTGTCAATGGTCAGTGAAGCGTGTCCATCGACGTATGGTTGTTATTCCCGGACTCAGTGATACACAGCCAATGGGAACAGCACTTCACGCGTCTCATCCTTTTAGCTCAATTGATTGCCCGTCGGCTGGTAACAATCTCATGTCATGTTTACTCAGTCTGTTGTAATGTCATACTGTTTACTTCCGTGCTTTGCTTTTAGGAAGGCCAAGCTAACGATACCATGGGAGAACGATACCTTTACTGGAATCTACCTCATTAAAACTGATGAAGTAATTGAATGTAACTAACAGAGAGGTTTTCGTAGTTTGAGTACGACATTATTCGTTCGTATATGATTAGCTTATGGGTCGAATAGCTGACTATTAAATCAGACAAAATATATTTTATTTTATCAGAATAGAACTGAATAATTAACTTGATTCGGCCTAATTAACTCCAAAATGCCTGATTCTTCAAGAGGTGAGCGGGTCTTTTCACTTTGGGTTTGGATCCCAACAACGGGTCATTGATTTCCGACCTCTTGGTAGCATTTTCTGATCAATTCTAAAAGCATCCGGGCTGTGACACTATGAAGAGAAGGTAGTGTGCCGAGTCCAAACACAGTGTCACCAATCGGCTCGAACAAAAACAAGATATTTGACAGGGAGAAACCAGCATATTCACTTTTGATAAATCTGATGAGGACTTTTGACGTTGTAACAAATTTTACATCATTCAAAACTCGTACTAAATAGTGTGTGGACTCTGGAAATACCAGAATGTACAAACGATCATAAAATTGGAAGTTTTTACATGTTTGTACCTGGAAAAGAACCCAATATTTTTGCGATAAATTCGACAATGATCCCCCACGGCAGCATCGGCCTCGCAATTCTGCTGACTGTCTCGACGCTGACTTTTCGAGGCGTCTTCGGAACAATTTACAACAGAACAAATGCAAGTCTGTCAGCTTTTCCACACGACATTCCCACTGATGCCGATGTTATCGACCTGTCCTACAACCAACTATCCTTCATGGACTTTCTGGAGCCCTTCCTCAATCTGGTCAACATCAGTTTCAAGGACAATTTTCTCACGGAATTTCCCAACTTTGAAAACGTGACTGGAACTCTACACGTGGTGAACTTGGAGTACAACATGATTTCAACTATCACAGAGGAATACTTAGACGCATTAACCTCGCTTCAAATCCTCCAAATCGGTTACAATCCACTGGTTTCAATCCCCGATGTTGACGGACCTTCAAGCACGCTATTCCATATCGGTGTTCAGTACACATCGCTGACAGAAATTCCAGCACTACCTTTACTAGGAAGAAACGTCTGGAGCTTGTACGCTTATGGGATACCAGGGATCACTGACATCACGCTTGATCAGCTGGAAAACTTTCCTCGTTTGGGGATACTCTACGTTAGTGGAACCGGGCTGAGATCGCTTCCGAATTTCTGTCGGATCAGTCCAGCGGGTTTTCTTGAAGTGGACGTTGATGGCCTCGTGCTGGAGTGTGACACCAATCTGCTGTGGCTGAAAGTCAGTACCACTACTGTATTATGCTGAATGTGCGTGGAATCAATGTACTATCATAAATGGATTCAGTTTCTTATTAATAAAAAAAATCAGACCTGTTTGTACCGAATGTTTCAAGTTAATTGCTAACAGCGAATGGATATGTGGTTCTCTGTTCTTATGTTCACTGCTTCCAGTTAGCAGTAGTGACTGACTGTGTGGTGTACTGTTCCTTTGTTCACTCCTTACAGTTGGCAGTAGAGACCGGACATTTGGTGTTTTATGGTTATGGGCCCTCCTGTTCTCCTGATGGTGGTATTACAGTGATCCCCTGGGAGAATATTGACGTTCAAACTCTGACCAACAGTGGTACTGATAACATTTCCAATTGTATTGCCAATAGATGTTGTTGATATTGTAAATAAAACTTATGAAAATTATAAAGTGATTTGCAAATAATATATACATGTAATTCGGCCTGTTAATATGGCTGATATAACTAAGGTTCATACTTTGTTCTGTTTGACTTATATGCCTCAATGTGGAACTCCTTATTCAACATTTCATTTTTACAGCAAACCAAGCGTTGTACACACGTCTGGAGGATCCGTGGAACTTTTACTGTTATCCGCTTGTGACGTCATCGATGATGTCGTCAGTTCGAGGATCATGTGGACTTGAGTGTTTGAAGGCAGACAATTGCGTGATGTTTAGGTAAAATGTTTTTCTTAACAATTTCAATTTGCCTTGTTTATAACTAAAAGTATAGATTGATTGAGTTTTAATAGTTTTCGAATAATGGTAATAGAAAGGATTACATTTTCTCAAAGCTGGAAAATGCATATATATGCTAGGTGTAGTATTATTTCTTCATGTTGTGAAAGTTTCAGTGAATCAGTAAATTACAATTATGACAATACTTGAGATAAATTTGCATGGTGTATTCCAGTATCACACATGACAAATGTGTGCTGACAGCTCTGCAGGCTGGCAACCAGAGTGGATGGACTTCCTACAACACCTGGTTTGTTGCGCAGTGAAAAGGATGTCTAAATAAAGAAACCATTTATAGGTTATTGATTCTATGGCCATACAAGTTATTGATATGGCTTTGCATCTGTTGTCAACATATTTATCCTTGAAGTTAAAGGTAATGTCTTTCTGACATTTTTATTAGTTGACCGAAAATAGATTTTCGACAGAAATCGACTTGAACCATTTTCAGCACTGTGACTCAACACTGTACATTAAATTAGTAATATGGTTGTTGTGTGACATTTTGATGTATATTATTCTGTCTGTTGTCAGTGTATTTGAGTAAATAAAATAGTCATCATGAGTATTCATCAGCTTAGGTACATATAGATCAAGTTGTGCTGTTAGCCATAACACCATGCACGGATGCCATAATCATCGCTAACCTCCCACAGCCATACACACAACTACGAAATGATAAAAAAAACTTGAACATTGATATTCCAAAACTGAATTCGTATATTACATTCACGTCTTTCATCTTTAGTGTCTGTTCGCAATACACGGGACATGCAACTCATACATTTCACATAATTCTTTATTCGCATTCATAATATACCTTTCAATTGTTATATATTCGCGTGTCACATACACACTCCTGTAAAATGAATTTTGCTACCAGATGGAATTGTTGTAAAACTGCTTTGTGATGTATATATTCATTCTTATTATTAAAAACTCCACTTGTTATTAAAAACCCACTTGCTCGGTTTGTCAACCACGTACTACTTCACATACCGCCGAGGCCGGGGATGAAATCCACACCCAAACCGACTTCATTGAAGAGACGTTAGCAGACATACGAACTGAAATAACCTGGGAACTGGATTAACCAGATCTCGTCCCTCCCTCTCACTAACAACATATTCCATCAGGTGTCTTGATCCAGCAAGTGGCTTCCATGGTGTTGTTATCCCAGTGATAACCATACATTTCCATGTCCTCCGCATAGTAATGCAACCAATAATCCATGACGTCAGGGCTGACATTCCTGTACACTGGTAGGTGCTTGCTGAACTTTGGGTGTCCATCCAGATGACCGCTATGAGAATGTCTCACAGGTATTGCGGTTCGTGTCGTATTGAGTTTTTCTAACAGTAGGTCACCATCATGGTTCATCGTCTCAACTCGAAGCATGAGCTCCCAGTAATGAGCACAGGGCTGGCAATAATCCGTGATCCTACTCCAGTGACGATCGTTCAGTTTCTTCTTGGCAGCCCAGCTTAGAAACTCGTTGAAAGTTGGGGGACCGATTTCCAGTTGAGGGTACTTTAAATGTGAGAGTGTCTTATTAGCAGCAAACAAACCAGGACGACACTTCTTCAAGATCTCAGCTTGTCGAGTCGGGTGCCAAGACTTACGATCTTTTGTATCCACTATTTTGTCTCTGTAATAGGAAAAGAGCCGTTCGAATGGATGCCTAACACTGTACACACCAAAGTACGATTCTTTCACCTGCTTCCTCTCTGATTGACCGAGGTAACGTATTTGCGTCAAGCCAAACTGCTTTTGTTTTCGGAGACCGTGAACGATTTCAATGCTATCATTAACCCCTTTATTGTGGATTTTGTCACCATTGGCCTCTAATAGCAATGCCTTTATAGCTGTGCACCCGGCCTTAGACATCAGGCAAAGGTGCAGCTTGTTGATGTTATCCACCACTTCGTCGTCGTTTGGCCGGATGGGATGAGAGATGGGCATGCAGAAACTCTGTACATGAGCGTGTCGTTCCGTTTGTGTACAAACTCTAGTGGCTGAAAATGCAAAGAATGAAACATAAGAAATGTATAACTTCTGGAATAATGACATTGGATTTTTATAATTTTTTAATTCTCAAGCAATATCCTTAGTAGTATAAGTAATATGTATATATTATTTTATGCCAAATGGCAACATATAATCATTAGTTATCATCAGAATAGCCCGTTGTTACTATTGGAAGAATATGAACATATAGCACATTGCTTATTATGTTACCATACCATAATACCATAATAAATATATTTGTTGACATCTGACTGGTGTGATGCGAATTGCAGTGTGCACTCTGAACTATGTCAATAGCATCGAGAAACATACACGGTGCGAATTCAATTATGGGGAATGATGTAAGGTCTTATTTATTAACTTTGATGTTGTTTTGCCATGTCAAACATGGACAAATGGGGAAAATTTTCTGTCCGGTTCCTTGAAGGGCCTAGCCCTTTATGCAGGGTCGTCGGCGGTAATCTCGAGGTTGAAACCCGGGTAGTGTTGTTGTATGCTGTTGCGAGGTGAACAAAATGAAACCCTCATATGTGTGACGGAATAGCGGAGTTCTTCGGGCGGCTATTACGCCCACTGATCGAATAGTTCGATGTATGTTGTGCGTTAACACACCAACAGGAAGTCCGACGTAAGTTTCAATAATATCCGAGTTTATTTAGATGATTAGTCCGATGTACGATCACGGTCACTCACACTATCGTAATCCCCACAATAGTCTGAAGTATTAATAGTCCAATATAAGTTTGATATCTCCTAATCACAATATTTGGCGTAGTACCTCTCAATACAACCTTTCTATTCAAAAGATCCTACCCAACTACACTGTCCGTGGGAAAGCGCGGGGCTAAGTCTATGATGTGTGTGGGTTTTCCCGCGTAATGTGGCAGGTGTTCATGTAAAATGGCGGGAAAGTGATGTCATGTCTGTGTGGGCGGAGTCATGTGTCTGGGAATGTGGTGATTGGTGGGATTGTAGGAAGTGTTAACGCGAGCAGTGTTGTTTACATGTAGATGTGGTGCGAGGACGGTGCGTGCCCGGTGACGTAAGGTAAGTAAGTATGAAGTCATGTGATGAATCTGTGCCGTGTATGTCGAGTGGGAGAATGTGTCAGGGACGGGTTTCGGGCCATAACAGTCGTAAATATTCTACAAAACACCCCTTCGTCAAATTACCCCCTGGGAATTTACCCTCCCCGAAACCTAACTGTCCAAAAATCTAAACATGATAAGCTAAAAGTCCTAAAGGGAAACACATTCACCGCGCGAGACAATGATAAAGCAATGGATACAATAAAAATTCTAACTGTCAAAATAAAGTCATTAGTCGGTCAGTCAACAGTCACTAAGATGATATGAACACATTTGACAAATACATTTAAAACAACGACAGGTGACGATGAAACACATAAATCAAGACATAAATCACAGTTAAAAGAATCACAAATATATACATATATATTATTGGAATGTAAAAATACTCCTCTACGTTCCCTAGCGGAACGGAAACTTTTTAAAGTCCGAGACACCTGAAAATGACCAGGATTAATTGGTTCGAATTACACACATATATATCATATGGTATGATTAGTACGACATTTGCAGGCCACAGCTATCCTGGTGCTGTGACCTGAGGTACGAAGTCTAGTCCGACTGACGGTCGCGTCTCCGTGACGCGGGAGGCCGGGCGGCTGGCGATGCCTGTTGCATCAGCCGCCTTTGGTCGTCGGCCGGTAGGTGCGGCAACACCGACACGATGGTCGTCCACAACTCATCCGGAATTCCGGAAGCCTCTGGTGGTGACGACGGGGTAGCGGAAAGGCGGGCTCGAAGCTCCTGATTTTCTTTCCGTAAGTCCGAATTATTTTGCTCCGCAGTACGGAGTTCCTCTCGGAGCCGTCGATTCTCCTCCAGGAGAGGGTGCGGAGCCGTAGGGGTCTGTCGCTCATGGAGCGACCCCATCCCGAATCCGAGGGACATGGTGTTATACTCCGCCTGGCGGATGTGTGCGTCCATGGCAAGTACGTATCCGCGGCGGATGGCTCGCAAATGTTGAAGCGCCAGGTCGTCCGAGCTGGCCAGTGCCAATGACGGGAGGTGATGTTCAGCGTCCTCTGCTAGCAGCAAAGGGTCCGCGTCCGTCGCAGCCTGGGTGATTTGATCTATCCAGTAGGACTGATGCGGTCCGAGTCCGGCGGGAAGACGACGTGTGTTGTCGTCCTGGTAGAGTTCGGCGAAGTCCGGGTTAATTCCGGGGAGGACTTGTAGTCCGGGTAGAGTCCGTTCGATCAACCTTTGCCCGTGCTGGCGAAGTAGCTGGTAGTCCGCACCGAACTCACCAGAACCGTGAAGTTCGAAGTTGACCTCCAGGTCGCGAGGTAATGGATCTTGGTCCTCCAGGACCTCCATTCTTAGCCGAGGCCTGTCCGGATCGTTGGCTCGTGTGACCAAGGTGGTCGTCGGGGGCAACAACTCCTCCTCGTAACATTAGGCGCTGTAGGCCTCTCAACAGTCCGACTCTTAGGTATCGCCCCCGAGGGCGAACTCCGTGCGGGAGTTGAAACTCCTGTGGCTGGTGAAGCCGAGGTCCGAGATTCAGCGGCCTTCATGGCCGAGGTCCGATATACAACAGGACGGTCGAAATAGAAAGCTCCAGGCTTTCGGTAGCGGACGTGACGGTTGATCAGTTGGATGTCGCGTACCATCCGTTCGACTTTGGCTTCGTCGGCCCTTGTTTTTAGTTGGGCGTACTCGATACGGTCCAGTACCAGTTGGACCTCCGGTGCGGTATTTGGCGGGTACTGTGACATTACCGCGGGCGCCATCGCCCAGATGCCGAAAGTAAGTACTGAGTCCGGCGTCCGTCGGAAGATGGGCGCATGCGCTGGTACGCGTGGTGGCCTATAGTTCGGGTTGGGTTGCATGTCAACCCCACATCGCTTGGCGAAACGAGTAACCATGTTCTTGGTGGCCATTAGTGATCGCTGTTGGAAAATTGGGAACCGGTCCGCGTGACTCGCCCTGGGCGTCGAGATATGCTGTATCATGTCCGAAAGCGTCAGGGTCATGTACCCGCCCCGTGCGGGGCACACAAAGAAACGTACGAATGGCATATGGTACGCCAGAACATGAGCATCCAGCTCCTGTGGGGTCCGAAGTGGGGCCCGGCGAGGCACCGTGGGCCAGGTCCGTTCGTGTTCTGACTCCTCCTCACTGGTACAGAAGGGGCAGTCGAATCCTCCTGTTCCGAGGCGTAGCGGCATAAGAGTCAAGTACTGACTCTCTGTCAGTGTCGACGGTACGGAGAAATCATGGACGTGTCCATATCCTGCTTGCCGATTCCGGTCGTAGAGTGGAACCGCGTTCCAGTCGATCGGACTCGTCCCGTGGGGTGTGGGGGGACGAGGTACGAGCTCCATCAACTCGTCAACTTGACGGCGATAAGTCCGTTGTCGTACCCGCGACTCATGATTTCCCTGAGTCCGGAATAAGTCCGTATAGGCCGAGAAATATCCTCGCGATGTCGTCGCGTGCGGGAGCAACGCGAGAGGTCGTACGGGCTTGGCCGGTTTGGCTGAAGCCGACACGGCGGTCGGTCGTGTGGCTGTCACTGGCGGAATAGCCATCATTTGTTTTGGTCCGGAGTCCGAAGTAACACTAGCCGTGGCTTTAGCTGCGTCTCTAGCAGCCATGGCTTGCTCGACAATTTTTCCGCCTTCTTCCAGGCGCTGGAAGTCAGGCGCACTCAAGTCCGACATTGAGTCCGATGATGGACTCGGCGTATGACGCTCTCCACGTTGAGCGAGTTTCGCTATCACTTTCTTTCGAATGTCCGTTTCGGCCCCAGAGGCCGTTTCTGTATCCGATATCGTGATCGGGTCCGAGGTAGGGGAAACTGTTCCCGGTGCGCTATCGGCTGTCGCCGATTCTCCAAGTACGATGGGATGTTCCGGCTCATCCCCAGCCTCCACTATTCTCACGGCAAGTGGACGTTCGTTGTTATCGGCATCAGATGCCGTCTTCTTGTCCGGTGGCTTATCTCTCTCCTTGTCGGAAGACGACATGGTTCGAACTTCGCTCACTGGCGTGAGCCCACACTCACTAGTCCGACCTTTATCCTAATACAAGGTACGTACCAGGATTATTCACACACAAAGTTCGTAAAATGTTATTCAATAGTCTGTGCTATTGCGTGCTATTGCCGTACGAAGTATATATATATTCAAAGTAATGTCTAATTGTCTCTCAAGATCACTGTAGTATCAACACTTTTCCGATAGATGTTCACTCTCCAGTGTCCGCAGCCAGAATGACCCACTTCTAAAACTTTCCTGCTTATCTGGCATCCGTACACACACAAAGTGCTGACAGTGTCTTTTGCGGTTTTCCACAATCGGGGGGTGCGCTCTGTCTATTGTCTTATACGTCTTTTTTACGTTCGCTTGATCCATCTCGGCTCTCAGTCGTGCGAAGAGGGGGCGGTCCATCACCTAGGCAACGCGTGTACATCAAAGCTCTGGTTCATCACACCAGTCAAGCGGGGCAGTAGGTTAGCACACAGCTGCTCTATTTTCCCATAGTCCGACACAAACTTCTGGATAACACAATCCAATCATTTCACTGTCCGTCTAGCATACAGTCAAAATTACTGCACCTTTTGCGTGCTTCCACTCTCTATTGAAGTTAACTGGGAATGTTTATGGGGGTGCCGCGGGCGGCTTCAGTGTTTATTTGTGCTTCATGCTTTTCCGTGTGAACTCCTACAATTAGTCCGTTCCTTATCTGCACAATTAGCACACAATAAACTTTTGACCAACTTGTTTATAACAGATGATCACTGTCCGTACATATTCTGGGGTATAAATACCAAGCTCACAGAAGTTTGCTCAGTCCGTTCATTTTCATCTAGTGCCGTAGATAATGGAACCGCTGATATTATCATGAGGGGTGATGGGGTGATCTGGGCGGCCCTGCCGTGGCGCGTTGCATAATTTTCAATGAATGTGATGACAGATCGCGCGTTGGAATGCAGAGGTTTGTTCATAGCTGAATCCTGCTCCTGAGGGCATTCCCCTGAATTGTACGTAGGGGGAGCAGAGGCTCTTATCAGACGCTTGCTCGGGAGACGGCTATCCTCTCACCTCGTCCGCGACAAAGTGATCTTACTCACGGCAGGACATGACGGCTGACACATGGGTGGAATTGTTAGTCATGCAATATTTAGGTAGTGCGCAACAGGCGCGAGATGGTATGGAGAAGTACGAAGTTATATGCAGTGCATAACACACATATACCACATTATAGTATCGTAACCAGCATTAATATTATAACGTCATATCAATATTATATATGAAAATTGCCTCACTGACATCAGTACATAAAAATGGTTATTGAAATGAATATGTACATAATATTATTATATTATAAATATATTTTGGGGTGATATGACATCATAGTCCAATAGACAGGAATTTATTCATCATCATAGAGATCAGTCCCTTGGCACAGCCGTGGTTATCTGAACCGGGCTGAGCGGCGAATCGTGCGTCTGGGTCGATTGTACGGAGCAGGCTGGGGCGTAGCCTCGCTTGTTGATGAGTCCGTAGCAATCGCGGGTTTGGGTCCGCAGGGTTTTGGCGCTCGCTGTGAAGCGCTGGAGTTCGATTTGCGTGATTTTCGCTTCTGGCGACGGCGTCGCGGTCCGGATATGTGGCTTCTCCGACTGGCGGGTGATGACGAAGTATCAGTCTCGGTAGTCCGATCTGTATCTGACGACTTGTTTTGTACGGTGACGTCCCAAGGGTAGAGGAATTCCTTGAGGAGCTCCAGGGGATCGTTCGATGGTTCGGTCTTGGAGTCTGTGCTGCTTGACGACTCAGGTGGTGATCCGACTTGAGGTTGAAGGTTCAGCAACTGTGCGTCGCCTTCGTACGGTTTAATGACGTCCAGGTGGACGACTCTAGTATTTCTTGGATTGGAGACTAGAGCAATTCGATAGTCTACCTCAGTAACGCGTTCCAGGACTCTCCAGGGTCCGGTCCAGGGTCGGGCGAATTTGTTATTCTGAGTGAGGGGCAGATAGTAGTACCGTACCAACTCTCCCGGCTGGAACTGAGGGCGAGATTTTGCATGTGCGTCATACCCCATTTTCTGGCGGGTTGCAGCTTTTTGCAGATGATCTTGCGCAAACCCATGGGCAGCTCTGATAGCAGTTCGGAGATACTCGACGTATTCGGGTCCGCATGGAGGTAGCGGTTCTGGGTCATACGTAGGAAACATCAAGTCAACAGGCAAATTACATTCATGTCCGTATACCATCAGGTGTGGTGTACACCCGGTAGAAGAATGCACCGAGGTGCGGTACGCCATGAGTACATATGGTAAGTGCAGATCCCAGTCATTCCCACGATCACTGACGAATGCACTCAGCATATTCAACAAAGTTCGATTGAATCGTTCGACTTGACCGTCACTTTGTGGGCGGTAGGGCGTGGTCTGAATTTTCTTGGCGCCCAGAAGGCGTACAACGCTCCGAAATAACGACGACTCAAATTCCGTTCCTTGGTCGCTGTGTATGGCTTTCGGTACCCCGTGGTACACGATCCAACGATTTACCAGAACATCGGCGACAATTTTGGCCGTATGGCGGCGGAGCGGGAATGCGTCCATGTACTTTAAAAAGTAGTCTGATATGACAAGAATGTACCTGTGACCTCGTCCGGTAACTTTATGGGTATCTAAGATATCCATGGCAATACGATCAAATGGCGCCCCAGTTGGTAGTTGCGTTAGAGGCGATTTCTTGGGCGCTGGTTTTCCTTTCCGTGACACACACTGCGGGCAGCGGGCGCACCAGCGGGCAACATCCAAGGCGAGACCTGGCCAGTAAAACCGGCGCTTTACTCTCTCAACAGTCCGTTGTATTCCGAGGTGGCCTACGACTTTGAGGTCGTGGAGTTGGTGTAGAACCACCGTTCGTAATGCCGCTGGTAACACAGTTTGTACTTCCGACTCAATGAGGTCAATGTGCGACCCATAATCAAGTCCGTTTCCTCCGGAAAGTTCGTCATGGGCTGAATGAGCCGAGGGTGTTGGCGCACCCTGACCTTTGAGGTCGGTACAAGTACGGCCTCGCTATGTGGCGGTACCGTAACGGCTCGACGTACAGCCATGCGTACAACATTAGCTTCGAAGTCCTTATATGCAAACAGGATTTCCTTGTTAATTTCGACAGTTCCATCACCGTAATTAACGATGGCTTTCGTTTGTCGGAAGAAATTCATGCCCAAAATCATTTCGTCATGAATCGCTGCTACACAAAATGTCACTGTCATTTCTTTCGTTCCGACCTTGATCGTAAGGTCTAGAAGTCCGTCGATCGGGCTGGAGTCTCCGTTGACATCCCGAATGGTCGCCATGGTCGGGCGTAGAGCGCGCTGTTCGACAGGCACGTGTCGCATCATGTCCTTTCGGAGCAGGGAAACCTGTGCTCCTGAGTCCATTACTGCTTTAAAAGTTCATTCCCCAACATGCACTGGCAATTTCCAACACTCATGGGCGGCCAGACTTCGACTGATAACAATCGGTCCATCGAGGTCCTCCTCAGGCAGTAGGAGTGGAAGTTTCAGTCTTCCCGACTTGGTTTCAGGTCCCGATGGGAAAGCGTAAAAGCCTCCATCATCCGACACCCATTCGATTTCAGACATAGAGTCCGTTCCGGTATCGCCGGTGGTGCGTGTCGACACCCCTTCGTGACGATTAGTCCGTGATGGCCTGCGTGGCAATGGTTCCGACACCCCTTCGTGGAGGGATTCCGTACCTGAAGTCGACGAAGCACACTTGGCGCACACCCCTTCGCGGAGCGGAAGGGCCCGTGGTGTCGGCGCCAACTTGGGTGGCGTCATGTTCGTAGCTGTGGACACAACCACTGGTTTGGAGCTTTGAGCGTAGCTCGGTTTAACGGAAGGTTCTTGCTCCACAGTTCCTTCCTCCCTTAGTTTGACGGCCTGGCCTGTGGCGGTGGCTGAGGAAATACGGAATGTCGTAGTTTTGTTCAGGTCCGTGTACGTGAATGCAGCCGTAAACTGTTCGAAGCTGCGGAGGTACTGGTTTAGATTACCCTCTTTAAACGTGGCTCGCCACTGTGCTGGTTTGGCAGTACTCGGCGCTAGCGTCGGGATGATGGGCGCTTGTGATGCCGCTGTCGTAGCGTTGGCAGTCGTCGCAGAAACGGCGGGAGTTGGCGGCGCGACCTCCGTGGTCGGTGCAGCAGTGGTCGTGGTGACCGGTACGACGTATGGCGTGGCGTCGGGTGCGGGCGGATAGCCAGCGTGATTTGACAACGACGCGGTTTGGGAGACCGGTCCGTATGGCGGCGACATTTCCGGCATTCCGTATGACGGAGTTGGGTGTGACATTTGTGGGAACTGATATCCCGAACCAGGAGCGTACACACTTGGAACTGCTACTCCAGGGTTTTGTGGCACAATTCCCAAATTGGGCACTATTCCGTGATTGTACGCGGCGACACCGTACGCTGGTACTCCATGGTTTGGTACAGCTACTCCCCCATGATTGGGTACTGCTATTCCCCCATGATTGTGCATGGGCACGGCATTTCCATAGTTCGATACTGCTACTCCCCCATGATTGTGCATGGGCACCGCATTTCCATGGTTGGGCACGTAGCCGTGTGAGGCGGAATGTTCCGCTGGTAGCGACGGTTCGCCGTTCGATGGTCCGATGTTGACTACCGGTGGTGGTAGATGCGCAGGGTGCGTGTTTTCGCTGGTGTCGGAGATCGGTACTCCGATGTTGCGCGGTCGGCGATCGATGGTGTCGCTGGTGTATTGGACCTCCGATCTCGGCGCGGGTGCGTGGAATCGTGTCGGCGGGTCGTTCGTCTGGGCAGCGTTGAACCTGAGGTCGACCGCGGGGGTACTCTCGGTGGCGGCTCTTCTCCGGTTCGGCAGGTGGACATCCGGCAGCTCTCCCGTGACGACTGGGTCGGCCGGTACTCTGGAGTACACCGGCGGGGTTCGGTCTGGTCGCGTCAGTGTGTGGATCGTTACCGATGGGCGCGACATTACATTGTCGTGTCGCGGATACAGTTCAGCACGCGTATCCGATTCATGAGACCATTGATGGACACGCGACCGACTCGGCGGGTGCGTTAGCATTGAATTGTCATAGTTCGTTGGGCGTACACTCACCGACTTAGGTAGCGGGTCGGTATTGGGTTGGCGCTGAAAGCGCGCATAGTCCGTTTCACTTCCGTCGCCTGGTCGCGACCTTGGCGGTCCGGCAGGTGTCGCGTGGTATGACCGCGCATGCGCATCAAGGATTTCTGTCACCGTGCGCGACGGCTGGTACGGGTCACCGTCCAACAGTTCTTCGAGGTTACTATCGGCTCGCATCCAGTCCGGCATGTACTCTACGGATGCCGCCGACGATAGTCCGTACAGTTCGTTTGGCGGTTGTACTTGCGATAGCGTAATAGTATCGCTCATCGCCACTGACCTTGGTCGTGCAGTTCGCTGGTTCGCTGGGACCGGATTCATCGTCACCTCATATTCCGGGCTTGGTCCGATCGGGTTCCGAGTCGTAGATCGGGTATTCATCAAAAGTTCGTACGTCGGGATAGTTCGTAAGCCGAGAACTGGCCTTCGCTATCCTGGTCACGGCACCAATGTGACGGAATAGCGGAGTTCTTCGGGCGGCTATTGCGCCCACTGATCGAATAGTTCGATGTATGTTGTGCGTTAACACACCAACAGGAAGTCCGACGTAAGTTTCAATAATATCCGAGTTTATTTAGATGATTAGTCCGATGTACGATCACGGTCACTCACACTATCGTAATCCCCACAATAGTCCGAGGTATTAATAGTCCAATATAAGTTTGATATCTCCTAATCACAATATTTGGCGTAGTACCTCTCAATACAACCTTTCTATTCAAAAGATCCTACCCAACTACACTGTCCGTGGGAAAGCGCGGGGCTAAGTCTATGATGTGTGTGGGTTTTCCCGCATAATGTGGCAGGTGTTCATGTAAAATGGCGGGAAAGTGATGTCATGTCTGTGTGGGCGGAGTCATGTGTCTGGGAATGTGGTGATTGGTGGGATTGTAGGAAGTGTTAACGCGAGCAGTGTTGTTTACATGTAGATGTGGTGCGAGGACGGTGCGTGCCCGGTGACGTAAGGTAAGTAAGTATGAAATCATGTGATGAATCTGTGCCATGTATGTCGAGTGGGAGAATGTGTCAGGGACGGGTTTCTGGCCATAACAGTCGTAAATATTCTACATATGCAAGTGTAATATGTCAAACAACGGCTGCCGACATGTGTTCACACTTACAGGATAATTCCAGACCATATTCAAGAAGCTTCCACAGTACAATAAATTGCGAGCCACACCGAACAGGAAAGTCATACGTACAGATGAATCGTACGAATCCTAGGTCTAGAGGTAGTCCATTCAAGACGCAAACAGGAAATTTTTATCAATCTGGACATTAAAACTAGGGCAGGTCCCAGCCCAGGCAACCAGCATGGTACGTCGGGAAGTGTGTAATGGTCCGATGACCGGTTTGATATCTCAATAATCGATCGGGTTCCATAGGGTTATGTGTTGTAACCCTATGGGAACAGGTTAACGATAAACTCCTCAACAATTGGGCTCAACAAGGTAAATGTTCTGCCCAATAGGGGTTTCATGACTGTAACCAGAAATACATAAAGAGAGATCTCTCTCTTTATGTATTTCTGCTGTAACTGAATAAGTTCACATTAATTTTACTAGTTAGGTCTATTATTGACCACAATAAAAATAGTTAAGATGAGAAACATTTATTATTAAGCTTAACATGGGTGTAACCGAAAAAATATAATGTGTGTCTTGTTTGTGTACTGAAAGTCTTTCTTTTTTACTGATTCCATTGCTATAACTAGTGAGCTACACGTCATTGGAATGTTTTATAAAACTGTAAAAAAAAACCTATAGCATACATTTCGGTATATTCCTTGATCACTTTGGCTAACAATAGCCAAAGTCCCTGGAACGTTGTGTACTGAACACTTAGGGTGGTTCACTAGTAATATATATAATAATAATGTGAAGTTTTTATATGGCACTTTTCCCGGAACCTGCTCAAAGCGTTTCACAATTATTGCCCCCGATAAATGGCCAGGAACCACTTTCCGACTCCCTGGGTTCCATAGACAATCACCTATGTGTTGGAGACATTGCTGGCGCAAGGTGACTAGGAGACGCGTACATTTGCCAACATCACCAATCGGCTACTCAATTATACGACTGGGACACAGTGTGGTACACACCTTGTCCAAGGGTGTTACACAGCCAACACAGCAGCAGCAGTGCCACTGCTCGAACCAACAATCTGTTGGTCATGAGACTAGCACCCTAACTGACTGCTCTACCTGCTCCAGGTAGCCTCACTGAAACTGGTTATTGGCATGCTAATCACAATAACTCAATAATACCCGCTTATCCGTGTGCCTACTAAGTCCAGAGGGCAGACCGAGCCGTGAAAAAGAATCCGAAATCGATATCTGTGTAAAGATAGAGAGTCCACACTATTATGATCACGACCATCTCTCTCGATCACTTCCACTAGGGACAGCACAGCATATGCTCTTGTGGCAGGGAAGTTAGAGTGCAAGCAGAAGGTTGTGTGGGTGTGTCGAGTCTGTATGTGTTCTGATTGGGTGTATGCTGTTAGGAGCTGCGTATGTTTGCAGATGAAATGTTCTGGAAGGTTCTGTGGTTTTGAGTGCTGCGCATGTTCGTGAGTTACTATGGTGACGTGTCAAGTCTGCGTAGGAGTGTCACGTTTGTATGTTATTTTGTAAGTGGACCTGCTGGAAAATCATAACATGCACACAAATGTTTGGAAAATCATGACGTACCAATAAATGTTTGAAAAATCATAACGTACTCATGATATCTAGAAAACCATAACGTACCCTTAAATGTCTGGAAAATCAAACCGTACCCAGAAATGTTTGGAAAATCATAACGTACCAATAATGTCTTGGAAGTGTGAGCTCTGTGACCTCCTAATAAGGCCATTTGACGTCATGTTCAGCCCCTATACTCGATAGGTGGCGTCATGTCGTTTGCCCTACACTCAAGAGGGATGTCATAAGGAACCCAATAAATGCTGGGGATGTCATATCTTCCTAACACTCTACTCATTAGGAGGAGATACACTTGGGCTCTTGATGCACCAATAATGTTCTTCTAAAGTGACCATAATGTTCTGAACATATTTCATAACTGGTGAGCTTTAAGTTTTCTTAAAAATGTGTAGTAATTTTGGCAATATTTTTAAACAGTTTTTTAAAATAAATTTTCTTATTCAATAATCAATGTCCTCATCAATGGAGTTTCTTTTCTTCTGGCTCCATAATATCATCGAATATTTGATTGAGTTTCTCCATTGACAAATTCAGCACTTCCTCAAAGTACTCCCTGGCCCATGTACCTTTCCACAGCGTTCATGATTTCCATGTGGATCATGCTTTTTCGCATCAAATGACTGATCTTTACCATGGTTTTGTACATTCCCATCAATCCCGTCTTCATTTCTACTTCTTCATCTTGGCTCAAATCAGGTGTATATTCTGCCATGTCAAATTGGGAGGCAGTATGTGACAAAAGGCAGTCACTGACTTATTGGTACCAGTTTATTCCTACACCCCTAAACCTGAGGGAAGACGGTTGGTTACATGCCTCTTGGAGTCTGGTCAAATATTCCCAGCCCTGACCAGGATTATATGGCTATAAAAGAAATGGCAACCCTCTACACTAGTTGTCGCACCAGCCACCATGGTTGCCGTATCCCCTGATCAGCACCACCACATTAAATCCAAGTCGGAACTAAGGAAATAACGGTGACATTTTGTGTTGCCGCAATTCATGATGAGATTATCGTAAGCATGAATTTCTTCCGAAAGACAAGTGATGTTGTTAACTACAGTGAAGAAACCGTTCAGGTTGACAAAGAACTGTTGTTCGTGCACAGAGAATTTGAGGCCAACATTGTGTGTATGGCTGTGTGCCGAGCAATTACTGTGATTGAACTCGTGCCGACCTCCAGGGTCAAGGTGTGTCGGCACCCACTTCTCATTCAGCCAATGACGAACTTTCCTTAAAACACGCACTTAATAATAAGTCGCATGTTGACTTCATTAAGCTGCAAGTGGGTAAAAGTGACTGTGGTGAACCCCACAGATACGGGCGTAACCCTGACACGTTCGGACCCTGTCGCAATAGCAAGCCCAGTCGATAGTATTGTGGGTGCCCTGCCGAAGCCTGGAGAAGAACCGGATATTGCCCAGAAGCACATTATTCACTATAGTGATCTCCCGCCATACTTGAAGGAAATGGTGGATTCAGACGGATTAGTGCCTGAGCAATATCGACGCTGTGCCAACCTGGTGCATCGATACAAAGATACATTCATGTGCCCTGACGGACAGCTCTGCCGTACTCAAGTCGTACAACACCGGATTGATACTGGAACGAATGCGCCATCCGCCAACGACAACGCTGTGTGCCTCAATCCCAGCATCACATCATAGATGAGGAGGTTTATAAAATGCTGTTGCTCAGATGCATCGAACCTTTGGAATCACCATGGGGTTTGCAGGTCGTGCTGGTACGGAGAAGAATGGACGGGTATGATTATCTTCTGCTCAATGATGTCACACGTAAAGACTCGTACCCCCCTGCCAAACATTCAAGATACACATAATGAACTGGCCAGGGCCACGTATGTCTCTGCCTTAGACCTTCACAGATACTGGCAAGTTGAGGTGGACCCAGCTGGCCGGCTAAAGACCGCCTTTGCCATGACGAAAGGCGTGTATCAATTCAAGGTCATACCGTTAGGACTAAGTAATGAGCCGGCGACCTTTGAGCATCTAATGGAGGATTTTCTCTGCGGATATTTTTGGACCAGATGTATGTCTTATGTGGACGCATACGGACGCACTTTTGATCAGCCGCTTGCCGATCTGGAAGTAGTCTTAGATCTGATACAAACTGCCGGATTACCTTTGCAACCCAAAAAGTGCACACTATTTCAACGAGAAATCCTATACTTGGGATTTATTATGAGCGGACAAGGTATCGGAGTCAACCCGAACAAGGTGAAAGCCATAAAGGAATGGCCGACTCCCTGTGAGATCACGGACGTACGAGCCATCCAGGGATTCACTAACTATCGCAGGATGTTCATAAAGGACTATGCCGAAATTACCAACCGCTGGTTGCACTCAGCTGGGGTGAATGCTACTTCACTTGGGGGTCGCCTCAACGAAAAGCCTTCAGGAGGCTCCGGGACGCACTCATCAGGGCTTCAAAACTCACCCATTCGTCACGAGATGAGGACGACTATTTCATCCTCAACACGGAGACCAGCGGATATGCCATCAGAGGCGTGCTCTCACAGCGTGTTGACGGAAAAGTAATCCCAATCGGCTTTGTGAGTAAGACGCCATCTTACACGCAACAGAACTATTGTACGATGTATAGAGAACTGTTGACTGTTGTTGAAATAATTCAGCTCTACAGACATTGTGGGGACAAAAATTCCTGCTGCGTACTGACCATAGTTCGTTGCGATGGTTAAAGAACCATAATGATACAGACAGAATGCTAGCCCATTGATTAGCGAAGTTACAGCAGTATGACTTTCCCATTGAAAACCCCCCACGGAAAGCTTCATGGAAGCGCTAACGAACTTTCTTGGTGTCATAGCTGTAAGCACACCGACTGTCCCAGTCATCTGATCGTACCCCAGGCGGATTCAGAAACGAGTTCAGGCAAACTCCCATTCAGACGGATTACTGTCGTTCCTGCCATATCTGAGAAAGACCTCCGGACAGTGATACAATAACATCACCGGTCTTGTCTCGAATGATCTCGGTATGCCAAGCGGCTCGAATACGTGCCTTGGATGTAAAAATGAACGGACAAAAGTGGCTATGGGATTACTCCACCGCCGACATTGTTGCCACACAAAGCGACAGTGGGTGTTGAACCAGATGAAACCAGCCTCAAAAGAAATCGCACACCATGATGAAGAAAACAGAACTCTAGTCTCACGATGGAGTTCGATGGCGCTGCAAGACGGAGTGCTAATACCCATAACCATACCCATTACCGAACGAGGGAATAGTTACATTCTTGTAATTTTTCAACTTATACAGACGCATTCCCACTCCACCGCCACACAGCAAAAAATGTCGCAGTTGTCCTTGTGAATCGATGGATTGTGTACCACAGAGTACCAAAGGCCATTCACAGTGATCAAGGGACCAAATTTGAACCATCAATGTTCCGGAGTGTCATACGCTTTCTGGGCGCGATGAAAATTTGGACTATGCCATATCGACCACAGAGTGATGGTCAGGGCGAACGATGCAATCGGACTCTGTTGAATATGCTGAGTGCATTCGTCAGTGATCGTGCAAATGACTGGGATTTGCACTTACCATATGTACTCATGGCGTATCACACCTCAGTTCACTCATCTACTGGGTGCACCCTGATGGTGTACGGACACGAATACAATTTACCAGTCGACGTATGATACCGAACCCCTACCTCCATGCGGACCAAAGTATGTTGAGTACTTGCATACTGCCATCAGAGCTGCACACGGATTCGCGCAAGACCACTTGCAGAATACCGCCACACGCCATAAAATGGGATATGACGCCGATGCAAAGTCACACCCTCAGTTCCAGCCGATAGATTTGGTACGATATTACTATCTACCACTCACACAGAACAATGAATTCGCCCGACCCTGGAATGGACTCTGGAGAGTCCTCGAATATGTCACTGAGGTAAACTATCGGATAGCTTTAGTGTCGAACCCGCAACACTTGTGTCGTCCACCTTGACGTCATCAAGCCATATGAAGGGGACGACTATCTATCGAATCTCTACAATCAAGTCGCATCGCCGACAGCTTTATCAAGCACTGAAAATTCAGAACGTGAGCCGTCTACTGACCGCCCTGGGGCTCCTCAAGGAGTTCTATTACCCCTGGCATGTCAAAGTACAAGATGAGTCGTCTGGAACAGATAACCTCGGCTGTGCTAAGGGACTGATCAAAATGTTGATGAAATCACGCCTGTCTGCTGTATTATGATGTCATATTTCCCCAAAATAATTTATATATAATAATACATGTACATATATTCACAATATTTGTACTTGATGTCAGTGAGGCACTTTTCATATATTTTAGTGATATGACGTCATGAAATTGATGCTGGTTATGATATTGGTCACATGATGTGGCATATATATCACGCATCCACATATATTTGCTGTACTATGCATGTGTGTCTCGCGCTTGTTGCGCAATGCCTAAAAATTCATAACCATGAAAATTATACCCAAGTATGAGCAGCATTGCCATGCCGGGAGTAAAGATGGTGGGGTTGTTGACTATGGAGCACGTGCCTTGACGGGCCTCTACTCACCCTATGGATCATTCAGGGAAACGCCACTAGTAGCGGGAAACGCCACTAGTTGCGGGAGTCGACTATAAGAAAAACTCACACATACCAAGGCACATTCTGTCATCAAAATCATCGCATAACTATGGTGGACGATGGCGGCCACCTCGTGGACTCGCCTTAGTTTACATGCGAGGCCATGAAGCAAGAAGCGAGGCCACGATGCAAAGAAGCGAGGCCATGAGGCCACGACGCCTCGAGAACTCGCTTTGTGGCCTCGTGAACTCACTCCGTGACCTCGCTGGTGGCATTGCTTAGTGGCCTCGTCTTAGTTTATATGCGAGGCCACGACGCGAGGCCACCAGACCAGCTTGTATCTTCACTTGCTCCGTGGCCTTGTTGCCTCGCTTCATGGCCTTGTGGCCTCGCTTCGTTGCCTCGTGGACTCGCTTCGTGGCCTCACATAAGGCAAGGCCACGAAGCGAGTTCATGAAGCGAGGCCACAAGGCTACGATGCAAGCTAAAATCATGATCCTAATTACATATGTAAGCATAGTAAGAGCAAATAGATGTAGTACATGAGTACCGAATTGCTTGAACATATTATCAAACCTTAAACATACACATAATTTTTCAACATGAGTTACATATCGACAAATAAAATAGACATGTAATTAAATACATAATTTTTCAACATAAAGAACTACACATGAGCTGCTTTTGTTTTTGAAAACTGTGGTTGTGTGGTAATAATAGTTTATTTCTCAAGTGACTCCTGACAGAGGCATGGGAGACAAAGATAACATGGAGTGCACGACAAAAGCAACAACAAAATTATCACAACTCAACAAATCAGATACGGGTTACATGATGAATAATTATGAATGCATTATGATGACAACACTACTTGAGCACCTGTACATACACATGTAGTTCCTAACTTCCTACAGACTGGAGTGCACTGGTTATTTCTTTTATAAATTTGACTAGATCTTTTAGTGTCCTTCTATTGGATGAACACAGCAAATCTTTAATTTTTTGGGTGTTTGGATTCAGTCTATAATATTTTTTTCAGAAACTGCTTTCTGGCATTGACCAAATTATCACATTGGAAGATATAATGATATTCATCACCTATTGCACCATCGTCACAAAGTGGACATATATTACTAGTGAGATCAGCATGGGTTTTATTACAGAATATGACAGCACAATATGACAGCATCAGGATAATCTAAAATTTTGATATACTTTTCCATTCTGAAGTTATCCTTGAAAATTCGGTAGTTTAGACATTGTGAATGATTCCATACCTCGAATGACCATAATTGCCTGCTGATATCACTTCCGCTCAGTTTGAAACTGTTTTTTAACCATTGTCTAGAAAATGTATGCGTACTGTAATCTACAGACCAGAGATTAGAGAACCCCTAGAATCTAATATACTTTTAATATTGGACATCCACTTGGATTCAAAATTATTGGTAAGATACAGGCTTCTCAGTAACTTATACATAATAAAAGACAATTTATGCTGTTTACCAGAAACAATTCTGAACCAAAAGTTTATCATTCTATTTTCAACATAATAAGATAAGAGTTTTTCACCAGTTCCTCCACCGACCATACATGAAGGGGTTGTTCTATTTAATCCAAACAGACCTTTTAGGAAATTTCGGTGAAAAATATCAATGTGACTTATATTCTCGAAACCACAGACCTCAGAGCCGCACAATAGTATAGGTATTATTAGATTGTGGAACAATTAGATTTGGATATCACAAGGTAGACAAAGTTTCTTACTTTTACATGATAAACTGTACAAAGCTTTCCTGGCTTGAGTCACTAGATCTGATATTGCTTCACGAAATGAGCTATTGTAGTTCAAATTGATACCAAGGTATGTATATTGAAAAAAAAAACTTGCATATTTTTTTATCACCGAAATTGAATGCAGGCAATTTCCCAGTTTTCCCTATAGAAAATACTACAATCTTTGTTTTACTTTCATTCACAGTAGGGAACCACTGGTTACAAAATGTTAGTGCCGCACCCAATAATAATTGGAGATCTTTTTCATTTCCAGCCATAATGATGGTGTCATCCGCATAAAGCAACACAAATAATTGTAAAAAAAACCTCTATGTTATCGTCACATAGAAAATTGTTGATATCAATAGATAACTCGTACAGGCCATAATAAGCTTCACACAAGTGTGACTCGAAATCATTCAAGAACAATGCAAACAATAATGGAGAGACTCTCGCCCCGACGTACACCAATGTTACAGGCAAAATATTCAGACAATTCGGTTCTAGATAATTTTACACAAGATTTGGCATTCTTGTACATATAATAAATAACATTGAACATTTTCCTATTGACACCTGATGCAACCGGCTTCATCCACAAAGAGGACCTATCTACCATATCGAAGGCCTTTTTGTAGTCTATATAAGCACAGTATAATTTCTTACCTTTACGGAGATATACTAGTAAGTCGATGACAGAGTGCAACACAAAAATGTGGTCAGTGGATGAGTAACCCTGCCGGAAACCTTCTTGTTCTTCTCCTATGAGCCAACAGGACCCCACATAACAATTCAAACGTTTGTTAATATTTGCAGTGAACAGCTTACCTACACGACTTAAAATTGTGATACCCCTGTAATTATCTGGGTTTGCTGTATTTTCTTTCCCTTGTACAGCGGCTTTATCATCCAAAGACACCAATTGTCCGGTATAATCCCCGAGTCTAATACAATATTAAATAACCTATTGATAATCAAAATCATCCTGTAAGGGCAGTGTTTCAAAAACTCGTTAACTACTAGACCTGGTCCGTAGGTCTTATCATTTTTCAGTTTGTGAGTAACATTTTGGATTTCTTCAGGTGTAAAGGGCCTATTAATATGTTCGTTTGTAGAGTGTGTTAACAATGAAGGGTCCAAGTGAGGGTAGCTAAGATTATATTCATCACCGTCACTATCAATTTGTCCCATCTTTCTGAAATGGTCATAAAACACTTGTTAATCAATATCAGATGGGCTGCTATTTGAGTTGTTGTCAGCGTTATTTAGCACAACCAAAATTCTTTGGGATTATAGATACGAAAACTTCTCAGCTTATTATGAACAGATTTGAAATACTTCTTGTGATGTTTTTAACAAAACATTTGTAATCCATATGCAATGATCTTAACTCCTTCTGAATCCTCTCCTTACCATGACTCCTTTGGATTATTTCATGTTCCATTTGGAAGTAGTGCGCACGTTTTTGTTGATATTCTCTATAAAACCAGTGTTCGCCACATTTTTTCTTCACTTTTTTCCCAGTATGAGTTTTAATATTTGGATTACATACATAACCCTACATTATCAGCAACTTGTAAGAATACACTGTTATAATTTGTACGAATAGTATCGATTGAAGCTTGGTTAGTGCCGGCAGAGCCATTGTTATCTAGTTGATCAATGCATAGCTCAAGACCTACCAACAGTTCATCACTAAAATTAATGGTAAATTCGACACTCATGTGCGGGTCCTACATGATCCTAGTTTTAGCCATTGCACTGTTGGCATCAACACATTTACTGCTGGTGTGAGGGTTTATGACCATATTGGATCCAAGTATCATACACTGCGCATTCTTCTATATTCAATAAGGATTAAAAAGGTGACAGACGGATTAAATGGTATTCATTTAGTGGACGAGTAGTATTAAGGCGCAGTGTATGATACTTGGGCCCGATATTGTTATTGTCGGGCAAACATACATCATGTGTGACCACGTACTGTAAAGTGAGACATACTGGCGAGTGAACATCAGACAGGCAAGCGTCAAACTCGTCTAAGGTAGTCCGCTCCAAAAAGTGAAGGGAGGGGGTCAAAGAGTTTTTTTAAAAAAATAAATAACTGTGTCAACATAATCTAGAGCTTCAAAATGATACATTATATAGAGTAGCTGTTCAGCATCCTGAAACTGAAGAGAAAATAGGGGGTCACCGTATCCGTTCGCATGGAAAACACGATGCAAGATGTGAATATGGACGAAAAAATGCCGTAATTTATGTCATTTTAGGTAAATGTGTGTGATTTCGAGCGAAGATGTAGAAGAAACGAGCATGGTGACCCCCTGTTTTCTTTTCAGTATTAGGATGCTGGTCATTTACTCCATAAAATATGTCAATTCGAAGAGATAATATTCAAGGAATGACTTTTAAATTTTGACTCTCCGTTACCTAACTGTTTGTAGCGGACTACGTTAAGACTGGCGATACAATTGCATAATCAATAGTACTCGAACCTCGAGCAGAATTACATGTGTGTTTGCCAACATACATATCATCGCCAAATCTTCCATTTACAATAAGCAAATTGAGACATTTACAACGAGACAATCAGAAATTGCAGACCCTCGCCCTTCAGATTTAGTCACTAAAATTAGGCGATAATTGAGAGTTTTGGTCTTAAGACCAATAGACCATCGGTTGTACGCCATACGATTGGGAATTGGCCAAAGAAAAATTCAAAAATAGGTTGAGGATTTAATATTGATTAGAACCGGAGTTATAGCCAATTATGTGATTTTCTTTTTTTCCGTTGCCATCGCAACCGTTTTCTGAGCCACTACCATAGCACTCCAGCCCTCTAAATTTCAAATCGATCGGACCGTTTGCCTTTGAGTTATGAGCGCAGACATTTGCACTGAAACGTCGCTGGCCAAAAATAACCGAAATCGTGACCCCCAATTTTTCGACATCGGGCGATAATAGAGAGTTTTCGTCGTACGACCATCGGTCGTACACCCAACGATCGGGAATTGGCCAAAGAAAAATACAAAAATAG
Source organism: Terebella lapidaria (assembly GCA_949152475.1). NCBI lineage: Eukaryota > Metazoa > Annelida > Polychaeta > Terebellida > Terebellidae > Terebella > Terebella lapidaria. The sequence goes on from OX424567.1 coordinate 6,842,318, forward strand.
TTGGAAAAATTAATATCAAGTAAAACCGGAGTTAGAGCCAATGATGTGAACTTCTTTTTTCCGTTGCCATGGCAACCGTTTCCATCCGATTTTGGTAAAATTTTGAAGGGACTGAGCCACCACCATAACACTCTTGCCCTATAAATTTCAAATCGATCGGACCGTTTGCTCTTGAGTTATGAGCGCGGACATTTGCACTGAAACGTCGCTGGCCAAAAATAACCGAAATCGTGACCCCCAATTTTTCGACATCGGGCGATAATAGAGAGTTTTCGTCGAACGACCATCGGTTGTACACCAAACCATCGGGAATTGGCCAAAGAAAAATACAAAAATAGTTGGAAAAATTAATATCATGTAGAACCGGAGTTAGAGCCAATGATATGATTTTCTTTTTTCCGTTGCCATGGCAACCGTTTCCATCCGATTTTGGTAAAATTCTAAAGGGACTGAGCCACCACCATAGCACTCTTGCCTCATAAGTTTTAAATCGATCGGACCGTTTGCCTTTGAGTTATGAGCGCGGACATTTGCACGGAAACGTCGCTGGCCAAAAATATTCGAAACCGTGACCCCCAATTTTTCGACATCGGGCGATAATGGAGAGTTTTGGTCATACGACCACGGGCCATATATCAGATGATCAGGAATTGGCAATAGAAAAATACAAAATCAGTTAGAAAAAATTATCTTGATTAGAACTGAAGTTATGGTCAATTATTGATTTTTACATTTTCCGTTGCCATGGCAACCGTTTTTGTCCGATTTTGACCAGATTCGGGGAGGACCGAGCCACTGAGATACCGCATCATCCCTATTAGTTTCATGTTGATCAGACCATTCTCCTTTGAGATATGCGCGGGGACAGACAGACAGACAGACAAACAGACATACAAACGGACAGACCCAATTGCAATACCCTCGGCGAGGGTAAAAATCAACTAGATATTTTTCATTGTTGTTCACATGTGTATCCAGGTCACAACACTTTGGAATACAACCGGGAAAGGTTGAGTTATATCGTGTCATCTGAAAACTGGTTATCGATCAGCTCAGTACCACAGGTATCTGACAAGAATTCATTGAACATAAAATTGTCCTCCAGTAGACCTGTTCGTGCATTACAATCACCCGGTAACATAATGGGTGCATCGAATTCGGATTGCAACTCAACAATATCCTGGGACAGATCATGGAACATGGATTTATCGTAATGTACAGAGCCCTCATGAGGGAGATACAAGGACCCGATCAACAAATTACATTTGACTTCAGGCACAGTCAGTTCCACGTTTTCTACACTACTAAAGTCAAGTTCATCTGTCAGTGAAACACGCTTTTTGGCCGTAGTTTTGTTTTGGATTATTGAATCAACTTGAAATTTTGTGCGTCTTAATTTGGCATCATGCCGTAATTTTTCACCGAATTTCAGAATTCTGTTTCAAAAATTGAAAAAGTTGGTAATGTACCCCAATGTTAAAATTTAGCCCCAACATGGAATTTCATCGTCTGCACACAAAGACAACTTCCATTTGATGTTTGAGCAATATATTGGTTCAAAATAATCACGTTTACTTCATATACACCGCGACTATGCCTTACGACTTCAAATCAACGAAATAAATCCATTCTGTACTGGCATAAACATGATAAAACCCTGAATTTGTTGGAATTTATTTGATCCCATTTTGGACTGAAATTTAACATTGAGGTAGATTGCTAACTTTTTCATTTCTTGACATAAAATTCCTACATAGATGTCACCCGACAAGGCATGTTTTAAACTGATAACCACATTTTTGACTTCAAGAAGGTCACACTTGATTTCCCCGATGATGTGTAACACATTATTCCTAGAGATTCTTGGGAGTGCTATCTCTGCAATGCAATGTGGGTTACATCTGTTGTGTTGTACCAACACTCGCCATTGTTCCAAAGTAGGCCAAGTTAGGTTTTTTGTAAGGAATCTCCCCCAGAGCTACTATTAGATGAACTCCTGCGAGATTTGTCCTTTAAAATCGACTCCACATTGAAATTCTTGCTCAAACGAGTACATTGATACCGTAGAAATGGGCGCCTGGTTGTCTACAGTGTTCATCGAAGCGTGATGGTACACTGTCCAGGGATTCTCTTGACAAAATGGCACTCTCACGGTGGGCGATAATGGGAGGACCTGGGCCTCGGTCACTCAAATCACTCATACAATGCGTGAATTCTACCAGAAAACCTCACAGGACTTGTTCTCAATATCGCAAATGTTCAAGATGTGTAAACAAGATTTTTAACTTTAAAAAATTGGCAGACCAATGGCTAGACAAATCGATTGCACTCCATACCAGACTACGCTAACAAATTGGCAATGTATGATGGTAACCCAATTTATTCACAACGATTGCACACACATGGGGCAATCGTAATCAGTAATCGTAATCGAACCCATGATTACGATTACATAATTCTAATCGTCATTGATTACATTTGCCAATACATGGCAAATACAATCGTAATCATGATTACTTTACATGATTACTGTCTTTGTGGGAGATATCTTTATCACCTTACAGGAATGGGGCATGAGCAGAGAAACCCCTAATCCACCAAGGGTAATCTCTTTGCTGCGTACGATATTGGAAGCTTATACCCGTATGTGTACGAAGCAAATAGCAAAAGAAATGGGCCAAGAAGTATAAGTTCTGCCAATTACGGTGAAATGTAGGTAATAACGATGAAAACCACGCGTTCCTAATATGTGTATTCCACATTTAGGTGCACATAGGTGAAAAACGTTACAGCCAAGTATCATTATTCCTAGAAAAAAACATGTACCAAGCAGGCCTACCCCTCTCTAAATTCCCTCAATTTCGCTAGTGTATTTGTGAAACGGCCCGTTTATTGTTTCTTTACGGGATAAAAAATAACTGTAAGCCAGGTGTGTGGCAAAGAGATATCCATCCCGTCATTTACAACTCAAACATTGTCAATTAGTCATACAAATCGGTCTACATACACATATTTGTTTGAATAAAAAATGTGAAGAGAAAATAGTGCAAGCATGATGTTTCTGGCAAAGGTTATCACACTGTCGGAAATTACTGTGTGTTCCTACTGTTTTAAGTTTAAGATAAATTCATAGCATGTGATAAAAGCGAAGAATCATCCAACAAAGGAAAGCCTGTTGTGTTTGTTGTTATTAGTAGCGTATCTCAGTGTCATGATATACGATGGGGCTATGGTCGGCTCTGGTCTCGCTATTTTGTAGCAGTTTTTGTTCTGAAAAAAAATTCGCAACAAAAAATTGAAGCAATTCCTCAAAAAATATTTATTACATTGATATTCTTCTCTCGATGGTATTTTTTTGCTCAAACATTATTTACTGATGACTCTTACTTGTGTTATTCACACTTCATCTAATATGAAACGAGTTTTAATTATAATCATGATTGCAAATGGTTAGGTCATCGTAATTGTAATTTAATCATCAAATGTGTGACGTTTGGTAATGACTTGTTTTCGGTGTGGCCCAAAAAACCTGGTTTCTCTGATCGTATAGACTTTATGTAACTCCCGCTCGTTGTGATTCGAGAGCCGTCACTAAATTGGTGTCCCCCAACGCTGGTGTATCATCACTCCGTAGCTCACCGGCTTCACTTAGGCAAGAAGCAACTCAGATGTAAATAAATTGAAGATTTATATACATCAAATCAACTTACAATTGTATGGCTGGTCACCCACGTGACGTACAAATATGAAGTTCAGACATGGAGCACTGTATGATCACATTTCAAAAATAAATAGTGCACGAGGGCACAACTAAAAAGAGTTCTTAGCCGGCGGCGTCTCTCTGTCCCTTCCCGTTGAAGTTTCCCGTCCCGCTTAGTCGAATGGTTTCTCCAGGTAGTCGGTCTAAATCCCGGTTGACTCTAAGGCCCTGAAGAAGGAGTCGTCCGCACGGAGTTCGTCGAGTCCCTTGGCTGTGGCGGTGACGATCTCCCCACGGTCGATGTCGCTGTTGCAGTGCTCTCAGAGCGGCCGTCCGCTCTCCCTTATATAGCCAGGGTGGCTGCGCGCGCATCTTCGTCCGCGAACGTATCTTCCGCACTCTTCTCCACGTGGTGAAGACTGCGTCCGCGAACGGTTCTTCCGCGAAGGCTCCTCTTCCGCGAACGGTGCTTCCGCGACTGATGCTTCCGCTGACGATGCTTCCGCAATCGTGCTTCCGCGAACGGTTCTTCCGCGAACGATGCTTCCGCTGATGATGCTTCCGCAATCGTGCTTCCGCGAACGGTTCTTCCGCGAACGGTGTCTTCGCAAGTGGACTTTGTAGATCACGTGACCGTTCCTAACGAACGTTTCAGCGCGGCAGTTGCATGGTTTTGTTACAACTCCACCCTTTCTGGAGATCAACGTCCCCGTTGATCCTTTCTCTCTCTTCTTTTCTCTTCTTCCTCCTTCTTCGTCTTTTCCTGCCTGTCTGATGTTTACAGGGCTCTCTCCCTCCACTTCACTGGCGATCCACCTCGCTTTCGGACGTCTCCGCCAGCCTGTCTCGAGTGTCTGTATATGCTCGGAGCTGTTCCCGGAGCAGCTTGGTCTCTCGGACGTGGGCTCGCAGCTCCTTCCGGTGGCTCTTCTCTCGTTGAGAGGCCTCCCCTCGCAGCTGCAGCACCTCGGCCTCGAGCTGTCTCTGCTCCTCCTTGGCTTGGAGCCGAGCCTCCGCTTGGGTGAGGTGGCGTCGTCCCATGGCTATCGTGGATGCCAGGTCCTCCAGGGCCTTCTCTCCGGCAGTGACCGCTCTGCCCAGGCCCTCCACATACGGTCGCAGTTGGTCCTCCTCCTCCGGAACGGGCTTGAGGTACCAACTCAGGTCTAGGGGTTTGTAGGTAGGGGCCGAGTCTCTGGGAACGGGGGGTCCGTCGTCCTCGGGGGTGGGGGCCTCCGGGGATTCCGCCTCTCTCCGCTCCTGCTGAGACTCCGGTTCCTCTTCGCTATTCGGGGGGTCGTCCTCGGGGTCTGGGGCGTCCTCTGACCTGGGGGCGTCCTCCCGGGGGCTTGACGGCGTGGAGCTGGTCGTCCCGCTGGCCGCAAAGCTGACAGTCTTCAGCTCAGGGGCAGACACAGTAGTCGGACCATCTCGGGGGTCGGACACGGGCGTGTCGGTCGTCGTCCTCCTCCGTCCTGGCTTGAGGGTGTTGCCGCTGGCATGCGACGTCTCATGCCGGTCTCTGTCAGCTCGGCGGGCGAATCGCTGGCTGCACATCTTGCAGAGGTGCCGCCCCTCCTTCTGCGTGTGTTTGGTCGCCACGTGTCGGCTAAAGTTGGATGCCGTCACGTGGATCCGGCAGGGGCTGCACCAGCGTCGCCCTCTCTCGGTGGACAACTTCCGGGCAGGGGACCGTCGACCTCCTCGGGGCTCCTCACGACGCTCCCGGCTCCTCGAGCGCTCCCGCTTCCGGTCAGGCTTGGTAGGTGGGTCGCTCATCTTGTCGACTTCAAGGGGCAGAAAGTCAGCCAAGTCGAAATCTGGAACGTCCCCGAAATCTTCGTCTGCAAATGCGGGTATCTCAATGATCTGCAGAGTTGGTGTGTTCATGGTTGAAGTGATGACGGAATCGTAGGCCGGCCTGCTTATATAGAAAAGGCGCGGACCAGGGATCTGGGGGAAAAAGCATTGTCGTGGAACGAAATAACGTTTTTCGCTTGCTTCCGCGAACGGTTCTTCCGCGAACGCTGCTTCCGCGAACGTGCTTCCGCGAACGGTACTTCCGCGAACGCTGCTTCCGCGAACGCTGCTTCCGCGAACGGTTCTTCCGCGAACGCTCCCGTCATCGTTTACATCGTTTGGACTGCATTCCCGCTGTTTTCCACTCGTCCCTCGTCATCACTGGGGGTCCGGACTGGGGTCACATCGTCCGGATTGGGTATCCAGGCGTCGGTTTCAGGGGTGAACCAGCACCTTTTTATATTGTCAATGTGGACATCTTTAATCTTGCCACCGGGTCGATCTTGTATGGACACCATCCATCCGAGATGAGACTTCACAACGAGATAAGGTCCCGTCCACCCTAGTCCTAGTTTTGGTCTAGCCTTTGGAGGGTACCAATACATCACCCAGGTGCCCACCGGAAAATGTCGAGCGGCTGATTTTATGTCATGATGGCGCTTTTGTCGCACCGTAGCCGTCTTCAGGCACTCTCGGGCAGTCTCGTGAGCTTGTATGGTGGCTTCCTTCACCCATTCGACGTATTCGGACGCACACTCGGGGACTGGTCCTCCCAAATCGTCCGGTTTCGTCCGGTACCTCAGGTCCAATGGGGTGGTTGCCTCCCGTCCCATCATCATTCGAAATGGTGTACACCCGGTGCTTTCGTGTACTGATGTTCTATAAGTCGCCATCACGTAGGGCAGATGGTCGTCCCAGTCGTCATGGTTCTCGTCCACGACCACGGCCAGAAGGTTCAGCAGGGTCCGGTTGAATCGCTCGACCATCCCGTCTGATTTGGCGTGATAAGGGGTCGTCCGAGTCTTCTCCCCTCCTAGGATCTTGATCATCTCAAGGAAAAGCTTACTCTCGAACTCTCGTCCCTGGTCGGTGTGTATCTTGGCTGGCATTCCCAGGCGGCACACGAACTCAGTCACAAAGACGTCCGCCACCGTCTGAGCCTCATGGTTGGGTAGAGCGTAGGCCTCAGTCCACTTGGTGAAATAATCACCCACGACCAGTATATACCGGTTCCCAGAATTGGTGATCGTTCCAGGCTCCAAAATGTCCATGGCCACCCTTTCTAGCCGATCGCCTACCGGTAGATTTCCCATGGGGTGGTACTTGGGCCCCGGTCGCGGCTTTCTCCCACTACACTTCAGGCACTCCCGGCACCAACGCTCCACGTCCTTCGTCATACCCGGCCAGTACATCCTCGCTTTTAGTCGGTGGACTGTTTTGGTGACTCCCTGGTGACTCATCAGCTTGCCGGTGTGGACCTCCTTCATGACGGCGCGTCTCAGGACCTGTGGAACGACCAGTTGATGGATTGGTGCGTTCTGGCAAGCCGCTTGGTACCGCCGGTACAGAAGCCCATCACGTAGCTCCAGCTGGTCCCACTGTTGCCACAGAGTCTTCATTTGCTGACTTTTTGTTCTGACTTCGGGCCATGCAGGTCTCTCAGTGAAAATATTCTTCCACCCGAGGATGCCTCCAACTTCAGGGTCGGCTCGTTGAAGGGTCACTAGGTCCTCCTGGGAATAACCATTCAGGACCTGGGCCTCCGGGGCTCCCTCCATCGGATTCCGGCGTCCTCTCGTAGCCATAGCCCGCGTGACAGCTAGCATTTGTTTGTCTGGATCTCGGAGCACAGGGTTGGGGCATGGGTCCAGGAAGGGCTCCTCTCGGCAGCGCATCCACACGTCGGCCGTCGCGCCGATCGCTGCTCCGGCCACAACCTCCGGTCCCAAACCATGCAGTGCGAGGAGCATCATCAGGAGAAACCAAACCCAGGCAGAGGGGCGGAGCTGATGCAGGGTTCTGCAGACGCTCCTGGCTCCTTCCTCCGTCTGTGGGGGGCTCCGGTCAGGCAGGCATTCCTCGGCCGGCTGGGTAGTCGTCCTCGGGTCCTCCTGGCAGCGCACCTCCCAGATCTGGAATATCCCGACTCCATCTCCGCAATAGTAGTCCTCCGTCCAGGGCTCCACAGGGACCTCCCGCAAGATGTTAACTTGAGGTCCTCCGGGGCTCCATCCTTCTCCGCTGATCGGTGGAAGCAGATCCTCGTCAGAGAGGTCCTCCAGGGGTAGGGGACACTCCTCCTGAGTCGGACAGGCCTCCTCTTCTCCTTCGGGTCTTGTGGTGTGGCGAGGGGCGGGACAATCCGGTCTCCGGCACTGTCGGCATCTGGACATCCCGTCTGCATTCCCGTGTTGTACTCCCGGTCGGACCTCACACCTGAAGGCGTAGCTGGCGATGCGAGCTGCCCATCTAGCGATCATTCCTTCCGCATCCCGAAAGTTCAGTAGCCACTTGAGAGAGGCGTGGTCGGTTCGTAGTAAGAACGCTCTCCCCCACAAGAAATGTCTGAAATGGTGTATCATACTGACGACGGCCAGGAGCTCCCGCTTGGTGGTGCAGTAATTCCGCTGGGTGTCCCTCAGGGTTCTGGAAGCATAGGCGATCACCCGCTCTCGTCCGTCCTGCACTTGGGATAAGACGCCTCCCACTCCGTAGCCGCTAGCATCAGTATCTAAAATAAATTCTTGGTCCATGTCAGGGTACACCAGCAGGGGGTGCTCGGTCAGGGGTTGACGCAGCGCCTCGAACGCCTGCTGATGAGCCTCGCTCCAATGGTAGTTGACTTCCTTCTTTAACAGGTGGTTGAGGGGTCCCGCTCGGGTGGCAAAGTCAGGGATGAATCTGCGGTAGTACCCCACGAACCCAAGGAAGCTCCTTAGTTCTGTCAAGGTGGTCGGAGGAACCATTTTTGTTACAGCTTCGACCTTGGCAGGGTCGCACTGGATGCCTCGGTCGGACACGACATGGCCCAGGAAGTTGACCTGTTGTCGAAACAGCTCACACTTGGCGGGTTTCAGCTTCAGCCCGGCAGCCTGCAGTCTCCGGAACACGTCCTCGAGGTTGTCCACGGCTTCTTGGAAAGTCTTTCCAAGACAGACGACATCGTCCAAATAAATTAGACAACGCTTCCATTGGAGTCCCCTCAGTGCCAGCTCCATTAGACGTTCAAAAGTAGCCGGGGCCGTCGCCAATCCAAACGGCATCACTTTAAATTGATAGAGTCCACTACGGGTAGTGAACGCCGTCTTCTCCTTGTCCCTGTCGTTCATCTCGACCTGCCAGTAACCACTAGCCAAGTCTAGCGTCGAAAAATATCGTCCTCCTGACAAGGTATCAAAACTCTCGTCGACTCGAGGCAGGGGGTACGCATCCTTCCGGGTGACATCATTTAGACGGCGGTAGTCGACGCAAAATCTCAGTGCACCATCCTTCTTTTTCACTAGCACGATGGGAGACGACCATGGACTGTCACTTGGCTCCACAACGTCAGCTTTCAACATCTTGTCGACCTCGTCCTCGATCAGCTCTTGTTGGTAGTACGGGGCTCTCCTCAGAGGCTGCTTGATCGGGGGGTGATCTCCCGTGTCGATGACGTGTTTCGCCAGGGACGTCCGGCCCAACCTCCCATCTGGTCCCATAAAGACCTGCTGGTGGCGTCGAAGGAGATCGCTGACGACCTCCACCTCCTTTTCCGTCAAGTTCGGATGCATTCCCTCCAGGAGCGGTTCTAAATGCTCCGGGCACTCTGGTGTCTTCGTCGACGATTCTGCGTGCATGGCGTGCACTCTGGTTTCGGGCTGCTCAGGCGTCCGGTTCCGCCACTTGGTGGAGTTTGGTGTAAGGGGCTCATGCTCCCTCCCGCTCTCCTCCCGGTACCACTGTTCCCTTTTAGGTTCATTCTGGGTTGTTTTCCCTCCATCGGGACGAAATCCCAGGTCGATCACGGCCTCTATTCCGTGAAGCTCGGCTAGGATGGTCCCCATCAGCACAGTGCAAGCTCCAGCGCCGGCGTTCAGAAGTACCACCGGTACCAGGCGTCCTCGGGGTCGTACCAGGGCTCGTCCCACTACGAGGGGGTCGTCCTCCAACGGCTCTCTTGCGGACTGCACGAGGCCGGCCTTCGGAACTCCTCCCTCACTTCCTGTCAGCTTGAGGTCCACCATCATCTCTGAAAAGGGTGGCAAGACGACCGTCTCCTCCGTCACCAGTGTGTAGACGGCGCCCTCGTGGCCCGAGCTCATCACTACGGTAGTGTCGCCCACCTGCCACTCGCCCTTACGCAGATCCAGCTGTCCCCCAATCTGTTGAAGTACATCAAGCCCCAACACTCCCGGGATCCCTAGTTTGGCTACCAGTACATCTGCCGACACGAGTCGTGTGCCCAGTAGAAGTTGAACTGTCATCTCTCCTTGAACCTGTAAGTAGTCTCCGGTTGCTGCCCGTAACCTTATTCTCGTCTGCCTTATCATTGCTTTATGTTCGTCATCCATTTGGTCGAAGAGACACTCGTCCAGAACGGTGGAAGAGGCACCCGTGTCCACCAACATACGAGTCGCCTTCCCCATAACGTGGCACGCCGCATACCACGCCAATGTGCCTCGGGCACCGGCTGACAGCGACACCACCTGGCCATTTCTGTCAATCTTAAGAGAGCTGCCACTCTCCTCAGGGACGCCGCCCTGGATAAGTACTGAGTCGTCCACCCACAGTGATGCACCACCCTGGTCCTCTCTGTCAGTCTTAAGGGAATCACTCCCCTCGGAACCGCCGCTCCGGATAAGTAATGAGTCGTCCACCAGCAATAGCTGCTGCGCTGGCCCCTTGGTCATTCCGCTCCACCGGCCCTCCGTCTCCTCTTTCACGGCCGCTTGTGGTTCAGTTGCATAGGGGGGTCCCTGCTGTTTCGCAGCCTCCAGCCTCAAGGTTGTAACCTGTTGGTTCTCCTTGCTGCTAGCAGAAACCTCGTTGATGTCTCCGTGGGTCCCCAGACGCTCCACGGCTCCATCGGTCTGCATTTCGTCGACGTCTCCGCGGGTCATTAGACGCTCCACGGCTCCATCGGTCTGCATTTCGTCGACGTCTCCGCGGGTCATTAGACGCTCCACGGCTCCATCGGTCTGCATTTCCTTGACGTCTCCGCGGGGCATTAGACGCTCCACGGCTCCATCGGTTTGCTGTACATTGGCACTCCCGTCTGTGTTGACAGGCTTGCCCTCCAAATAGTCGAGAATTCGATCCTCGAGCTCCTCCTGCGCCCATCCAGTTACTTCGGATGCACACCGGAAAAACCTATTAAAAATCTGTGAAACTAAAAATTCCCCCCTGGCAATGTGTTCTTCACGTCTTCGTCGAGCTTCTCGCCTGTGAAGCCGTGCACACACCTGCCAATGGCCCATACGGTTGGGGGCTGGTATGAGCCCTACTGGTTTTCCGACTCCTCGTCTGTCAAACTGTTCCGCTCACCAATCTCCTCGATTAGTCGACTCAAGCGCTCCTCCTTGGTCCGAGGTGGCGGCCGATCTGGACACTGGTACTTCCGATGACCCGGCTTCCCACAGTACCAACAGTCATCTGGTCCCGGCCTAGCGCTTGGTCCCTTGTTCTCAGCAGTGGCGGCCCTCGGCTTGATGGATAGCACCTGCTCACACAGCTCGATTAGTCGATCCAGCTTCCTGTCTTGGCTCTCAAAGAGCCCCTTGAAGTAGGGAAGTCTGGGTAGACCCGCTACGTTCGGCTGGTTGCTCTGCTGCCCACTGGTGGTAATCTCGCCTCCCTGCTGGTTCTTCAACAGCTGTAGGACCCGTCCTAGAGCTGGCTCGGAGTCCTCCGACTCTATGGACATCACCGGCTTCCCAGGCTTGGGTTTGACACATTCGTACTGGGTCACGAACGCTATGGCCTCCTCCATGGTCTTCATCTTCCTCATGAGCGCCATCACCTTCATGTCCCCATCTGGATGGCCCTTCCAGAAGTGGTCTAAGGCGATAGCCTCCTGAGCTGCGGAGTTCAGATCCGGATAACCACGGCCGGCCAGTCGCTGCAACTCATAGCCGTACTGCTGGGGTGTCTCTGCCTTCCTGCGGGTTCTCTGTCCCAAGGTCGCCTTGTAGGACTCCTCCTGACAGTCAGGGTCGAATCGTAGGGTCAGCTTGTCGGTCAGAACGTCGATGTCCCTCCGGTCTGCAGGACTCAGGCTGGTCAGCATTCGTCGCGCCTCTCCTGTCAAGCTCCCGGCTAAGTAGACGCCCTGTTCCCGCTTGCTCCATCCGTTGACCTCTGCGATGACGTCAAAGTGGGCCCGGTACACCGGCCACTCTATGGAAGTCCCATCGAACTTGTCAGGGGTCAGCATCTTCCGGTTCCTTCTGCCGTTCTGATTCCAGGCTGTGCTGTCCTCGGACGACGAGTCCTCCTGCCTCCGTCTCGGCCTAGGGCTTCGTCGGTGCAGCGGCGGTCCCCGCCTCGGTGGTCTCCTCCCCCGTCCTGGGTAACCATGGCTGCTGTCGGTCCCTCCATCAGATGAAGGCCCCTCATCGCCCGATGATGAGAAAGGGTGCTGTCTCCGGCCTCCCTGGGTGACTGAAATAGAAGCTGGATTTCTCCAGGAGGCTGGCTGTCTCGGTTGTCGACTGGGTGAAGACCTCCCTCTTCCGCGAACGCTGTCTTCCGCGAACCCTCCGCGAACACTGTCTTCCGCGAACCTTCCGCGAACGGACTCTTCCGCCAACAGCTCCCGAAGAAGTTCTTCCGCGAACAGGCCTCTTCCGCGAACGCCGTCTTCCGCGAGTCTTCCGCGAACGGGCTCGTCCGCCAAGATGTCTCGGAGACGTCCCTCCACAAAAGATGCACGTCCGCGAACGCCATCTTCCGCGAGTCTTCCGCGAACCGGCTCATCCGCGAATGGTCTTCCCCGTCTATTCTGAAAAACTGGAAAGGAAGATTGGTCGCCTGGATCACTCCTTTCGTCGAGCCGCCGTCTGGGTGAAGACTCCTCTCTTCCGCGAACACTCTCTTCCGCGAGTCGTCCTCGTCCGCGAACGTGGTCGTCCGCGAAGGGCCCTCCCCGGTCACAAGCGTCCTCGTCACCAAAGACTCCCCCTCGCCCACGAGCCCGTTCATCCACGAAGGATCCCCGGCTGCAAGCGTCCCTGTCGCCGAAGAATGCCTCTCGTCCGCGAATGTTCTCTTCCGCGAAAAGTCCTCTCCCTCTCGAGCTGCTCTCTTGGGTCGGAGCCCAAGTAACCCGTCCTCCAGTCACTCCCGTTTGTCGACTCGTCACACCCGACCGCTGCCCTGTTGCACCAGACTGCTGCTCTGTTGCACCAGACTGCTGCTGGGACTGGTCCCAAAGCCGTCTCAATGCTGCATTCTCTGGAGGTGCCACACTTGGACTCTGCTCCGGTAGCTGTAGCCGATCCCTCCTCGCCCAGATTTCGCCGTCCTCCCCGTCCAGATTGACGTACTCCGGTCCCAGCACTCGTCGGAACTCGGGGCCCCTCCTAACGCTCTCAAGGTAGGTTGACCTCTCCCTGTCTCGATCGTGCTGCCACCCAGAGTCGTGTCTGAAAAGAAAACGGTTGTCGGGTGTCTGGCTCCGGGGTCTCTGTTGACTAGTCGACTGGCCCATGGAAGGTCTCGACCTCCCTGGTTGCTCCTCACTCGTCGAAACGTCCCGTCTACCCCTGGCTGTGAAGCTGCTCTTCCGCGAACGGTCGTCTTCCGCGAACGTTGTCTTCCGCGAACGGTCGTCGGCCTCTTCCGCCAAGGTCGTCTTCCGCGAACGGTTGTCGTCCGCGAACGTCTTCCGCGAACGGTCGTCTTCCGCGAACGTCTTCCGCGAACGGTCGTCTCCCTCTTCCGCAAAGGTCGGCTTCCGCGAACCGCTGTCTTCCTCGTCCGCAAGTGAGGCCGTCCGCGAAGAGTCTTCCTCTTCACCTCCTGTCTTCCCTGGGGCAGTTTCGTCGTTTTCGCCGGACATGAGTGATGCTGAGGTTCGTTCCCTGGCAGTAGACCCTCGGGGATCCTGGTCACGTGCACCAAGTTGTGACGTTTGGTAATGACTTGTTTTCGGTGTGGCCCAAAAAACCTGGTTTCTCTGATCGTATAGACTTTATGTAACTCCCGCTCGTTGTGATTCGAGAGCCGTCACTAAATTGGTGTCCCCCAACGCTGGTGTATCATCACTCCGTAGCTCACCGGCTTCACTTAGGCAAGAAGCAACTCAGATGTAAATAAATTGAAGATTTATATACATCAAATCAACTTACAATTGTATGGCTGGTCACCCACGTGACGTACAAATATGAAGTTCAGACATGGAGCACTGTATGATCACATTTCAAAAATAAATAGTGCACGAGGGCACAACTAAAAAGAGTTCTTAGCCGGCGGCGTCTCTCTGTCCCTTCCCGTTGAAGTTTCCCGTCCCGCTTAGTCGAATGGTTTCTCCAGGTAGTCGGTCTAAATCCCGGTTGACTCTAAGGCCCTGAAGAAGGAGTCGTCCGCACGGAGTTCGTCGAGTCCCTTGGCTGTGGCGGTGACGATCTCCCCACGGTCGATGTCGCTGTTGCAGTGCTCTCAGAGCGGCCGTCCGCTCTCCCTTATATAGCCAGGGTGGCTGCGCGCGCATCTTCGTCCGCGAACGTATCTTCCGCACTCTTCTCCACGTGGTGAAGACTGCGTCCGCGAACGGTTCTTCCGCGAAGGCTCCTCTTCCGCGAACGGTGCTTCCGCGACTGATGCTTCCGCTGACGATGCTTCCGCAATCGTGCTTCCGCGAACGGTTCTTCCGCGAACGATGCTTCCGCTGATGATGCTTCCGCAATCGTGCTTCCGCGAACGGTTCTTCCGCGAACGGTGTCTTCGCAAGTGGACTTTGTAGATCACGTGACCGTTCCTAACGAACGTTTCAGCGCGGCAGTTGCATGGTTTTGTTACAAATGTAAGAATAATAGTAATTGATTATATTGACCTTTTCATCACCCCATGCCTGCGATTGCACTCGTTTGGGATGCGATACTTTACATAAATAAACCGACTCGTGTATGGAACATATTATAGATTGATTCATTCATGTACATTTGACATATTGCGACATGGTAGCTCAATAGTTAGACAACTCAGTTGTACTCCATATATAATTTATATATATATATATAATTTATTCTCAAAAGTCACCCCTGGCTGGGGCATTGGAGAACATAAAAAACAAAAACAAAAAAACAAAAGAAAAACCACACACACACACACGAAGGCACACACACATGTGCAATTGTAAAAAAAAAAATGTAACATGTTGGGTACAATTATACACATGTAGGCAGCAAAGAAGTCATTGACCAATACAATGTTGCAATCACAAGATAACTATATAAATGCGAGAAAGTGTTCTATCGAGGACGGAGATCCAATTCAGCTGTAATCACACGAACTAATTTCACTAGACCTTTCAGTAATTTACGCTTCTGGCTATTAAACAATTCTGACATTTTAAGTGAGTTGGGTCGGACACGGTAGTAATTAGTGATAAACAGCTTTCTAGACTCTTTAAAATTTTCGCATTGGAATACATAATGGAATTCATCCCCAATTTCTACAGAGTTACATAAGTGACACGAGTGACTAACAGATTTATCATACATATTTTTGACAACGGGTAGGTTACTATTACGGCATCTGAATCTACATAGAGTAATGGCATCTTTACTGTCTAAAAGAGACATATACGGTTCCATGGCTAAATTCTTTTTAAAAGTTCTATAGTTAGTACAATTCTCATGATTCCACATACTGTCTGTCCAATTTTGTAAATCGATATCTGAGCCTCGTAACTTAAGTGAGTTTTTAAACCAATTTGAGGTAACAGTACATAAGTTATAATCATGTGACCACAAGTTTGAAAAACCTCTATTGTCGAGTATTGTTTTGATACAAGTCAACCACTTGGACTGGTATTCACCCTCAGTAAACTTGTGTCTTAAAAACTGGTAAAAGATGTGAGACAGTTTATGTTGTTTTCCTGTTACAATACGGAACCAAAAATTTAACATTCTGTTTTCAATATAATATGACATTTCATGTTCACCAGTTTCACCATATACCATACAATTAGATGTAGACTTATTTAAGTGCAAAATACCTTTGAGAAATTTCCTATGAAACAAAGTTATCTGGTTGATGTTGACAAAGCCCCACACTTCACATCCATACAATAAAATTGGTACAACCAACTGGTGAAACAACTTGATTTGTAGATCTACTGGCAAACACAGGTTTTTGCTCTTGGCTTTCAGGCTGAACATAGCTTTTTTTGCTTGACTTGTTAACTTGCTGATACATTTTTGGAACGAGTTATTATAGTTGAAAGTTACACCCAGATATGTATAGTCATCAGCAATTTCTAATGTGGTATCCCCAAATCTGAACAAAGGCTTCTTGCGTATCTTACCTCTAGAAAAAACAACAATCTTAGTTTTTTCAGTATTCACAGTCAAGTACCATTGGTTACAATACAAGAAAACAGCATCAAGTGCAGACTGTAACTCTGATTCGTTCTCGGCTAACAAAATAGTGTCATCAGCATATAATAACACATACAACTTCACAAATACCTCAATATCTTTAGCTCTCAAAAAGGAGTTAACCTCATGGCAGAAAGACTGCATTCCACTATAACTGTTCATCAAACATTTCTCAAAATCATTCAGAAAAATTGCAAATAGCAGTGGTGACAGGTTTTCACCTTGGCGTACACCTATGTTACAAGGAAAATAATGAGAGATTTCAGTTTTGGACAACTTAACACACGATTTAGCATTTGCGTACATATTGTATATTATTGTAAAAACTTTGCCACGAATTCAAACATCAATGAGTTTAATCCATAAAGAGACTCTGTCTACCTTATCAAAGGCCTTTTTGTAGTCCACAAATGCACAATATACTCTTTTGCGATTATATAAATACAAATCCAAAATTTCATGTAAGACAAAAATATGATCAGTTGTTGAATAACCGTTTCTAAATCCTGCCTGATTCTCTCCTATAATTCCATTAGACTCAACATAATCAGACAGTCGTTTATTTATTACAGCGGTGAATAGTTTACCTAAACAACTTAGAATTGTGATTCCCCGATAATTGTCGGGGTTTGTAAGGTCACCTTTGCCTTTATACAGAGGTTTGATTAAACCAATACACCAATTCTTTGGAATGACACCAGTATCAAGTACAACATTAAACAACTTTGCAGCAATTACAAGCATTCGGTCTGGACAATATTTCAAGAATTCATTCAGGATCAAATCAACACCATAAGCTTTGTTACACTTCAGTTTGAGTACAATTTTCTTTAATTCATCCGTGGTTATAGGAATATTAATTTCTTCGTTATCGGTGTGGAGAAATGGCTGGGGGTCTAACTGACTGTCTCTAATATCTGGGTGATCCACACCAACTATCTCTGTGGTACTCAAGTTCTTAAAGTGTTCGTAAAAGGTGGTAAATTTGAGACGGTTATTGATAAGTACTTTGTTAGACTGATGACTGTTGATTTGTGACCAAAATTCTTTAGGATTAGATGTTTCCAGCTTACGTAAATTTAAGTGAAGTGACTTAAAATATTTCTTTGACTCGCTCTTTACTAAAATCTTATACTCTTTACAGACTCGGTCAAATGCTTTTCTTGTTATACAGTCTCTATTAAGTCTACGTTTTGCCTCAAAATATTCCAGTCTTTTCTGTCTACACTCCTTGTTAAACCATAATTGTTGTTTTTTGTGTTTACAGATGGGTGTGCGGGATACAGTCCTCTTTTTAGCACTTTTAACAATACCAATTTGCCTAGCAGCATCAACAAAAACATTGCTAAATTTTGCACAAATCTCATCAATGTTGTACTGGTCAACATTACTCATGTTGTCGAGCACATTTTCGACAGAATCCATTAACTCTGTATTGAATACTTCTCTGAAGTTATGTTTTAGTAATGGGTCCCATGACACAGTGGATGGAGGACAGTTGTCTATATTAACATTTGATAAATCATTATCTTCTGACATTATACAGACAGTATCAGATTCCGGATTTAAAACATCAAGTATTAGAGACACATGCAGTGGGGAGTGTACATCAGATAAACATCTGTCAAAATGATCAACACAAAAGTTATCGATATGTGAAAACATGAGGGGTGATGCTATTGCATAATCGATTGTGCTCGAACCTCGGGCATTGGTGCAAGTAAAATTTCCACCACCAAATTCGTTACCGATTCTGCCGTTAACAATCCTGAGATTTGTAGTACTACACAATTCAACCAGTTTTCTGCCATTGTTGTTCACAACCTTGTCCATATTATTTCTTTGAGTTATAAAACCATTATTGTTGCTGCACGGTTCATAATTATCGCTGCCATCCATAATACCATTCAAATCAATACCACAGCATTCCACAATGTCATCATCAAATAAAATAAAGTCATTAATTTCACAATTTGTCATTAATGACAAAGAACTCTTTGATACAGTCATCCAACTCGACCGACTTATATACATCCCAGCCTAAATACATGTATCGATCAAGATGTCAGCCGGTATATGAAAAGTAACGATATGTAAAATTTGACATGTCCCAGCTATTTAAGCATGTAGTCCACTGACTAGGCAATATTTTGAACGCTGTGCCATGTATTAGACCATATCTAAAAGGGGGTGGGAGGGCGAGGATGTCTGAAATCAGATTGAGCGAGTATTATCGTGCTATTGGGAGGCAAACTGATAAGTGGCCCTATACCAGGTCCCGATGCTTGGGACACTCGGCTTTCATTGGTCAATGGTCGGGCCTGGATGAGATTTGCCTGGCTAAGAACCCGCGGACGGTGGGAAACATTCCCTAAATGCACACCGCATATGATGTTCTATTCCATAGATAACGTTTTGAAATCAATGCGAACTTGTTCTCGAAAAGCCTGGTCTCTTATTATTTTCATTATTGGAACAAAAATACTCAAATTGCCATCGATAAGTTCCACTACAAAACTACTCTTCTTCCACTACTACTTCTTTATCTGACAAGGCTGATATAGCTATCAGCATTGTTACAACTTCTATCAGTACCTTGCTAGAGCTGGTACAATATTCAGGCTATATTCCGATACGAGCAGTTTTATACACATATGAGTGCCCACCCCTTCCAGAGATCATCTATACTAGCGAATGTGAGTTATGAGAAAATCTACTCCATTCGGAAAATAAGAAAGCAGCAGGAATTGATGGAATACAATGTAAGCTACATAACAATATTTTATGATATATAGCCATTCAAATACTTATTCATGTATTCAATGTTGCCTTCACTACCGGTTATATCCGATTTGTTGAAAACAAATTCATTCCATTATTTAGAGGGGGAGAGGGGGGGGGGCAGAAAATACCCTGAAAATTATCGTTCTTTTATTTTGCTTTCCCTTTCAAAACTGAAACCAATTTTAAAATAGTCAATTTTAGCGTTCACGTTTTTCACGTAAACTTCTCGAACATATCGAGGATGTCAGGATTATAAATTATAACTCAATTCGATGACAATTAGTGAGAAAAACAGTCGAGACAAATACAGATATTGAGGTAAAATAGACCCGAGCCCAGAGTGAATCTTGGTTTTGGCAACCATTTCAACAAAACCAATTTCAGTGCCAATTGTCATTCCCAGACAAAATAATGAGTGCTACAGAAGGATAAATTTCGTCAATTCTAAAAGTGCCTATAGCTTTAATAAGCTCCTCGAGAAAGCCACAAACAAAAGAGTAAACCCTTTTTTTTTATTCAGTATTCATTGTTTTCTTGAAATCTCAATTCGGTTTCCGTAGGCACCATTTTACCTCTCAGGCGCTACTAGAAATCACAAATGGTAAACAAAATTTTGATATTGGCGAAAATGTACATAGTGTAACGGTTTTGGGGCGTACCCAAAAGTTTCCCCTAGGTAATTCTGTTAATGTTTTGTGATATTATGGTTAAATAACCGTTTATTAAAATGTATATGTGTTTAAAGGTTCATACGGTTCCGTATTGTCAATGTTTAAAAGGTTTTCCGTCTCGGAACTTGGTATATTTATGATGTTGGTAAAGCCGGAGACGGAGCCGGAACCGGAGACGGAACCGGAGACGGAGCCGGAACAATGGAGTACAAAAACGTAATGACGTTATTTCCGGAAGGTCATGTGATCAGCCTCGTTTTCGGTTTAAAAGGTGACGTGTCAGCCACTGATTGGTTCTAGAGTGTTTTTAGAAATCCGGAAAATATCAGTGTTTTGGCGGACTATGACGTCACAATAGGTTGGTCACGTGACATGGGTCTCAGGTCTATAAAAGCCCCCGCTTCACAGCGGATGGCGGAGTTGGTGTCCTGACGTCGACCTGTGCAGACCCCTTCTCCCATAGCAGAGTACTCCCTTGTTCCGGATAGAGTCATCCAGATGATAGCAGTTAAGTCTTCTGACCGTGCACTTGGAAAATAAACATGAAAACTTCAACCGAGTTGTTTTTCCGTGTTCGTTAGGGAACTGGAAGTTATAACAAAGTTAGTTCACCGGAAAAGAAAGTAATACGGAGAAAAGGGAGATAAGTCCACAGTCGGTTAAGACCAAGTTGTAACGACGTCTTAGGGTGATCCAAGAACCCAGATCACCAAGGAAGGAGACGGAGACGGAGGTGGTATTCAACGGAGCAACTACGGAGGCGGTATCGGACGGAGCAGTTGCAGAGACGGGAACGACGAAGCAGTTGCAGAGGCGGTACCGGACGACGGAGTTGCAGAGGCAGTACCTGACGGAGCGGTTGCGGTAACCGGAAGTGAGAACACTTCCGAGATACTCCATTTCAGGTGCAGTCGCAGGTTGCGGTGAGGCGGAGCCAACCGGAGCAGTTTACAGTGCGGCGGAACCTGGCAGAGCGGTTGCAGTATTCGGAAACGGCAACGTTCCCGGATTCTCTATTCTAGGTGCAGTCGCAGTTTGCAGTAAGGCGGAAAACGACGGAGCTGTTACAGTAAAGCGGTAACCCGACGGAGCAGTTGCAGTACCCGGAGACGGAAACGCCTCCGGATTCTTACTTTACAGGTGCAGTTGCAGATTAGCAGTCGGACAACGGTTAAGAGGTCCATTCCAGACCACGCTACCAACCTTAGAGACTTCTAGCCGGAGTTCAACCGTACAGCAGTAGCAGTTTCCCGGAGTTTTACCGTTTCAGCTCCGGTTAAATAACAACTCACCCACCTTCCAAGAAAACCGGTTCATCAAGACGTCACAGAAGGGTGCAAACCCGTTACAACTTTTTGGTGGCAGTGGTGGGATCATCTGCAGTATGACTACTAGACGGGGCAAATTGGCGGAACAGCAGCTGAAGGCAGCCGTGTCGGACACGGAGCAGCCTGTAGGAGCTGAGCCGCTGCAGATGCCGGTTGCGGAAAAGGAAGCAGTTCGTCCTGCCGAGCGAAAGCTGTTGCAGCCGGAAATGCGGAAAGCAGTTGCAGAAGAGCCCCTTCGGGTTCCTCAAGGAGTACAGCCTGCAGAGCAGTTAGCAGAGGCGGAAATTAACTTTCCGGACCAGGCTGGCGATCGGGAACCGGATGCGGAACCGGAAGGCAGAGAGAATTTAGTCGACAACCTGACCAGATTGTTGGCGACCCAAATGGAGGTGTTTCAGCAGCACCTGGCAGTAACCGGAAAGCAGCAACAGGCAGAAGCAGTACAACAACCAGCACCAAGGGCAGGAGTAGCCAGATTAATGACATACGACGGAACTGATCCGTGGCCGGAGTATGAGGCTCACCTCCTTGAATACGCTCGGTACTACCGTTGGACAGCAGAGGAAAAGGCGCTGAACTTATGTGTCAGTTTGAGGGGTAACGCCCGCAGCATACTACTGGATCTGTCCGCGGAGCAGAGACGCAGCTTTGATACGGTTGTGGCGGCATCAAAACAGCAGTTTCGTCCGGGGGAGGAAACATTTGTTTTCCAGGCGGAATTGCAGACACGGAAATTGCAGCCGGAGGAGGAGCTGTCCGAGCTGGCCAGAGACATACGGAGCAAGACGCGGCTAGCTTACCCAAAAGCGGATCCGGCAACAACAGAAGTGCTCATGAAGATGCATTTCTGCAACAGTCTGACTAACCGAGATATGCGGTTGTCGGTATTGAAAAGCCACCCGGAAACGCTGTCGCAGGCCCTGGCTTTCGCTACCGAGTATGAGAGTATTATGAAGACGGACAACAGCAGACCAGCGGAGCGACACTGGACGAGGCAGCTGAACACGGAGCCGGAGTGGAGCCAGCAGGTGAACGAATTGCGGAAGCAAGCCAAGCAGACTCAGCAGCAGTTGGCGGATCTGATGACTCAGGTCAAGGAAGCTGTTAGCCGGCAGCAGCAGCAGCGCAGTTCCCGAGCGGATTTAGAATGCTTCAACTGTGGCCGGAAAGGGCATTTTGCCCGAGACTGTAGGCAGCCGAAGCAGCAGCAGCAGCGGCGTCAACCACAACAGCAGCAGTCGCCGCGACAGCAGCAGCAGCAGCCGCAGCAGCAGCAACAACTGCAGCAGCCACGACAGCAGCAGCAGCAGCTGGAAAACTAGAGCGGGTCGCGGAAAAGGGGAAATCCGGGACCCGGAAGAGAGGACACCCCCATAACCGGCAGGTGGTTCACGGACCCGGTCCCAGGGGCGAGGTGGGCATGTGTGTGACAGCCAGAGTATGCGGAGAGCCAGTAACGCTGATAATCGACACCGGCAGCACTGTCACAATGCTCAACCTACAAACCTGGGAACGGATCCGGAAGCCCGGAATGAAGCTGAAGCGGTCGCCGATTCGTCTTTCAATGGTTGACGGAAGTAACATACGGACGCATGGCCGAAAAGAACTCCCACTCAACATCGCAGGAGTAGCTGAGACCGTGACGTTCGAGATTGCAGACTGTGAAGACGAAGGAATACTGGGAATGCATTTCATCCGTTCCCGGATATCCGGCATAAATTTCGACCGAATGACCATGCAGATGGGCAGCCAGGAGGTGTTCCTCACCATGTTCGAGCAGACCAGGGAGCCGTTTCCGATCAACGCTGTAGCAGATTACCAAATTCCGCCGGAAACGGAACAGCTGATAATAGGACAAGCAGAGAGTGTCCGTGAAGCAGAAGGAGTACTAGAAATGCCGCAGGAGCCTACTGAGAAAAGACCTTGGCTGATCGGGAGAACTTTATCCCGGATAAAGCAAGGAACAGTCCCGGTTCGAGTGATCAATGTGATGGCGGAGCCGGTAATCATCAAGAAAGGAGCGCAGTTGGCGACGATGACCACCTTAGCAGCCGGTTGCAGTGTTGTGCCGTTGGCGGAGCGGAGCAGGAAGGTGCAGATTTCCACGGAGTCGGAGGCCGGGCGGAATTGGAGCGGGTACGAGAAGCTGCGGCAGTTAGCAGAGCAGACCCAGGATGCAGTGTCGAGTCATTTCCGCGAGAGAGTAACCGACCTCCTATTTTGGAATAAACCGACCTTCAGTAATGATGCCGGAGAACTGGGGCAGACCAACGAGGTACAACATCAGATAAACACGGGCAGTCACCGGCCGATTAAGCAGCCAACCAGACGAATTCCGCCAGACAAGAGAGAGCTGGTGAGCAGTCTGATTCAGGAGATGAAAGACAAGAACGTCATTGAAGAAAGTAGCAGTCCGTGGGCTTCCCCGATTGTTCTCGTGAAGAAAAAGGATGGGACCACCCGGTTCTGTGTCGATTACCGGCGGTTAAATGCAGTCACGGAGAAAGATGCTTATCCGTTGCCGAGAATAGACGACACCATAGCAGCCTGTGCAGACGCCAAATGGTTCTCCACTCTCGACCTGACCAGTGGCTACTGGCAGGTCGGGATGGATGAAGACGCCCGGAAAAAGTCGGCCTTCTGTGTTCCTGGCGGCCTTTACCAGTTCAAAGTCATGAGTTTCGGCTTGTGCAATGCTCCGGGTACGTTCGAGCGGTTGATGGAGAAGGTGCTAGGCGGATTGTCCTGGAAGACCTGCCTCATATATCTGGACGACATCATAGTCTACAGCAAGACCCTGGAGGATCACATCCGTGATCTTCAGGAGGTGTTCAGCAAGCTGAGAGAGGCAGACCTAAAAGTCAAACCGTCAAAATGCAAGTTCTTCCAGCCGGAGGTGTCTTTCCTAGGTCACATAGTCGGCAGAGACGGTATCCGCACCGACCCGGCAAAAACGGAGGCAGTACGGAAGTGGCGGACACCCACCAACCTGACGGAGCTGCGCAGTTTTCTGGGACTTTGCTCCTATGACCGGAAGTTCGTGCCGAAGTTCTCCGAGATTGCAGCGCCGCTGAATCACTTGAGGGAAAAAGGGATGCAGTTCCGGTGGCAGACGGAGCAAGAGCAGGCATTTGCAGAGCTGAAGAACCGCCTAGTATCGGCACCGATACTCGGGTACCCAAGGGAGCAAGGCCGATATATCCTGGACACGGACGCCAGTGACACCGGGCTGCGAGCAGTACTGTCACAGAAGCAGGGCAACCAGGAGCGGGTGATAACCTACTTGAGCCGCAGCTTAACCAAAGAAGAACGGAGATACTGTGTCACCCGGAAGGAGCTCCTGGCGGTTGTGTTTGCGGTACAGAAGAATAAGCAGTACTTGCTGGGACGACACTTCCTTCTTCGCACAGATCATGGCAGTCTTACCTGGCTGATGAATTTCAAGGAGCCCCAGGGGCAGGTAGCCCGGTGGATTGAGCTCCTGAGTGAGTTTCATTTCGACATCGAACATCGTCCGGGGCGTATCCATAATAACGCGGATGCCTTGTCCAGATCCCCATGCAGCCAATGCGGAAAAATCGACTGGAAACAAGCCAAGATAGATGCCTGGAACTACGGAGAAAGGATCCGGCAGACACGAAGTGAAGAAACTCCTCAGCCCAAGCCAAGGAAGGGGGGACGCCGGAAGCAGTCACGGAGATCGGGCGGAGAAGCAGAACTGACGGAGGAAGCAGTCCCAAGGAAGGCGGTTGCAGTAGCGGAGAAAGCAGCGTCCCGGAAGCCGGTTGCGGTGACGGAGAAAGCAGCGTCCCGGAAGCCGGTTGCGGTTGCGTGACGGAGAAAGCAGCGTCCCGGAAGCCGGTTGCGGTTGCGGTGACGGAGAAAGCAGTGTCCCGGAAGCCGGTTGCGGTTGCAGTGACGGAGAAGGCAGTTCCAGGAAAAGTGGATGCGGTTGCAGAGCAGACTAGGTTGGCGGAAAATGCGGACCAGGAAACTGTGCTGGGGCAGAAATATCGACCAGATGATTTGCGGAGAATGCAGCAAGCAGAACCTTGGTACGCACAGGTGACGTCGCTGATCGACGGGAGCGGTACAGCTGGCAGTGCAGACTTTTCCAGCATGAGCAGCGAGGAGAAAGTGTACGGGATGCGGAAGACCTTGCTGAAAGTCAACGGAGTAGTCTACCGGAAATGAAAAACGGCAGAAGGAACCAGCCGAATGCAGTTAATAACCCCGAAGGAGCTGAGACAGGAGATTTTCCGTCTGGCCCATCAGAGCCGGACGGGAGGACACCTCGGAAGCAGAAGGATGGCGGCTAGCATTCGGAGGCGGTATTTCTGGCCGGCTATGGTGCGGGACATAAAGCAGTGGGTGCTGAGCTGTGACGAATGTGCGTCAAGAAGTATGCAGAACTTGAAACGATCTCCGATGCAGAAATACCGGGTTGGAGCTCCCATGGAGAGGGTGGCAATGGACGTGATGGGTCCATTACCCAAATCCACCCGGGGGAACCGGTACATCTTAGTAATCGGTGATTACTTCACCAAGTGGGTAGAGGCTTACCCGATGCCGAATCAGGAAGTGGTGACGGTTGCGGACATATTCGTCAACTAGTTTGCAGCGCGGTACGGTATCCCGATGGAGATACACACCGACCAAGGCAGAAATTTCGAGTCCGACTTGCTGAGAAATGTTTGCAGAATCCTGGGGATTCACAAGACACGGACAACCGCTTTCGGACCTCAGTTGGATGGTTTCATTGAGCGATTCAACCGGACGCTGCAGCAAATCCTGAGCCTGTACGTAAGCGAGTGGCAGACCAACTGGGATCAGCTAGTACCGTTGGCGATGGCAGCTTACCGGAGTACCCCGCAGGAGACAACCGGGCAGAGTCCCAATTTGCTGATGCTGGGCAGAGAAGTCAACACTCCGGTAGAGTTACTGATTGGCCGGCCGCCGGGCGAATCGACAGCAGAAGTAACAGAGTATGGCAGTCAGCTCCGGGAGCGACTAGAAGCAGTATACAAGGCGGTTCGAGCGAAATCTGGCAGAGAGATGGAACGGCAGAAGAAGCTGTACGACCGGAGGAAGGTCGACAATCAGTTCCAGCCAGGAGACCGAGTGTGGATGGCGGTCAAAACACGGAAGAAGGGCAAGGCACCTAAGTTGCAGAGGAAGTGGGGCGGTCCAAAGCTAGTGCTGAGCAGATTTACCGACGTGACCTACAAGATTGCAGAGAGTGAAGCTCGGCAGAAGGTGGTTCACTTCGATTTGCTGAAACCGTATAATGGTGTCAAGCATCCAAGATGGATGAAGCGGAGAATGGCGGATTCCTGGAGGCAGACGGAGCCGCCGAAGCAGGGTAGTGTTCCGGAGACGGAACAGACGGTCTCTGAGTCGGATACGGACTCGGAGTAAAGCCGCAGAGGACGCAGAAATATGAGAAGACGGAGTGAGCTGTAGAGCAGGAGAAGGCGATAGCTGAGACCCTGGTAAAACGTTGAGTTCCGGCAGAAGAGCGACCGCAAGAAGTCGGAACAGTGAGCAAGTGCTGGTTCCGGAAACAGGGCGGAGAAAGGAAGCAGAGCGGAAAGTGGTGCAGAGACCGGATAGAGACATCCTAGAGGTTCTGACTGGGTTGAGCACATAGTCAACCAGTCCAGGGTAGCGGCCAGGGGTCCAGAAGAACCTGGGTTAGCGGTCTAGTATCTCCAGAGAAGCAGCTACACGTCTTCCGTATTCAGAGAATTAAGACGGAAAAGTTTTCCGGCTGTAGACATCCAACCGGAGTTTCCACTTAGCAGAGACAGTAAACCGACTGCAGATTGACAGAAACGGAGAAACATCACCCCAGATAGGAAGGCGCCTCCTTCTGGACAAGAATGTATGCAGTTTCCAGTGTCGACAAGCAGTAATACCAGTGAGCAGATTGCGGTTGAAGAAGCAGTACAGATGGCGGAAACGCCCAACTTGCAGTCTAGATCTGAGAGGCAGATTCAACTGGCTGAGACTCTATTCAACCCTCCTGATGGCAGAGATACTTCAAAATTGCAGATACTTCGCTCGGAGAAGCAGTTGAAAGGGAGCCGGAAAAACCCGGAGAAGCCGGTTGAGCCGGAGACGGACACCTCTCGGTTGACGGTTGAGTTTTTGCATAATTGTGACGTCACTCCTGAGGCAGCCAATCAGCGTGGAGCTTTTCAAGTCACGTGAGCAGAAAGGGTATAAAAGGGCCTTGAAATCGGGCTCTGAGAGCAGTTGAAGAGCAGACCTCGAGCTGTGCACATCGCTGTTAAAGTTTGGCGGAATCGAATCAAGTCCAGCATTTTCCGGCAGCGGCAGATTTTGCAGTGAAAAACGACTAAGTGTTTCCCGGAAGACCACCAGTCCGGAGAAGCGGTGCAGCAGAAGCGGTGCAGTAAAAGCGGTGCAGTAGATCGACAACTTTTGTTTCCCGGCTTTTCCGGATGGCGCTCCAGCAAAGGCGAGGTGGCGGCCCCAATGAGACGGAGATGGACAACCGAACGAAAGAGCTGTGGCGGTACTGCAAGAAGTGTGACCGGACGTTTGAGGACGCGAGAGACAAGAGAGGACACGTCTGCCCGGGCCAGAAGTACTATTGCTGCCTGTGTTCCTTCTACGGAAATCGGGCCTGTGATTTACGGAGACATCTCCGGGAGGCGCATGGATGGACGTACCCTGCAGAATACCGTCCTCCTCAGGACGAATGGACACTGAACCGGGTCGGAACGTTCGACTCAGCCCGGAGAGGGATTGCTACGAAGTCCCGACAGAACCGCTTCCGCCGATTCCTGAATCGTTCCCCGGTGCAGCCTCCGGTTCCTGTTCCGTCCATTCACCAACTCCCGTACGGAACAGACTGGGATGCCGGAGCAGCCGCTCCCATCGAACAGCCGGAACCGATTGACCCGCCAGGTTGGGTTCCGGATCCGCAGGGCTGTCTTCGAGCAGCGGAAGACACACCTCCAGAAGACTGGGAGCGGGAAATGTTTGCGGAACCAGAAGAGGAAGATCAGCCGGCGGAAGACTGGGAGGCAGAGATCAGGGTGTGGGAGTATACACCACCTTCTCCCACCCCGGACACGGAATCGGAGACTTCCGAGTACCACACCGCGGACGAGGAGGAACCCTGAGGCGGATGGCAGAGTAGCGGTTGACGGAGGCGGTTGGCAGTGTAGCAGTGGACGGAGGCGGTTGGCAGTGTAGCAGTGGACGGAGGCGGTTGGCAGTGTAGCAGTGAACGGAGGCGGTTGGCAGTGTAGCGGTAGACGGAGACGGTTGGCAGTTTGGCGGAGACGGAGAAGAAAGAGCGGTGGCAGTTAGCAGCAACAACAACACGGAAAAAAAAAAAAAAAAATTATTTATCCAAGAAGACCACCAGGAGGAGTTGCAGAGTTGCTGAGCAGCCAATCATCAAGCAGATAAGCCAGTCACGTGACTTCCAGAGACTATAAAAGGGGGCAGATAGCTGTTACCGGATGCAGAAGGCAGTTTGCTGTAGCTGAGTCAACATCGACACTAAGCAGAGAATCAGAATGCCGAAAGTAAAGACAACACCCCGCAAGCCCCGCCCTCACCGGTGTGGAGACTGCAACCTAGAGTTCAAGAGTAAGCACACGTTGCTCCGGCATGTCACGGAGCAGCACACGAGTGAAGTCACCGTCTTCGCCTGTCCGCAGTGTGACCATTGGAGCAGACGGAAAGAGGGGACACAGAAGCATCTGCAGTCCCGACACGCAATGGACGCGTCCCCGATTCGACTAAGGGTTGGCAGAGAGCAGTTTGAGGAGAAAAGCCTCCGGTCCAAGACGACCCCACGGAAAAGCAAGAAGCCGGTAACACGGCTTGACCAGTTGTCGGATACGGAGTCGGAGTCGGGAGGTTCGGTTTCGTCCCGGACCCGGTACCGTTCCGGTACCCAGTCGGTGGCCACACTAGCAGCCGACGTTTCGTCCACGGAGGCGGGGAGCAGTTCGGAAGAAGAAGCAGAGCTGAAAATCATGGCAAGTGAGGACGAGTTGCAGGACCCGGAGGATCCGAAGCCGGTTAAGCCGCCGGTGACCCGGAGTTCTTCCCGGAACACCTCCTGGAAAAACAGCCCAGACCCATCTCGAGGTACCGGAGCAGATCGAGACCGCGGAAAGAAGCGGAGTCGCAGCCGTTCGCCGGATAAATCCGGTCGCCATCAACGCCGGGAATATAGGAAGGAGAGCCCGGAGCGAGCCAAGGACCGAGGCGGAGAACGTGGCCGAGAGGAGAAACGACACACCCCACCCAAGTCTTCAGGAGGCAGCGTCAAGGGAAAAGGCAAGGGGGTGTATGACTACAAGTTCCGGCTGTTGGAGGAAGGTTCCAGCGGAGCAACGGCAGAAGTTCGAGTGGCGGACATTGCGGAAATGCAGAGCAGAGACGATGAGGAAGACCTTTTCCGGAGCCCACCTCCGAGAACGACTAGCAGTGGCAGAGCAGTGAGCAGCGTGATTGTCCGGCCCGGAGGCGGAGCGGAAAGCAGATCCAGCGGCCGAGCCGATAGCAGAGCAGATAGCCGAGCCGATAGCAGAGCGGATAGCCGAGCCGATAGCAGAGCAGATAGCCGAGCCGATAGCAGAGCGGATAGCCGAGCGGACAGCAGACCCATTGGCAGATCCGGAGGCAGACCGGAGACCAAAGCGGAAGGCGGAACCCGGAGCAGAGCTGGCAGTGAGACGGAGACCCGAGGATCCACGGAGAGAACTTTGCCGGCAACCATTCAAGCAGTAGCCGGAAGCAGAACCAGTTCAGCGGCTAGGGATGACGGAATGGAGTCTTCCGCATCTGACCGAAGCCATGCGGATGTGCAGAGAGCCCGGAGAAGTATCCTGGTAGACCAAGCCAGAGCTACACCCGGAATCCTGTCCCCGGTGGAAACCCGACCTCGACAGTCTTCCAGTGAGCGGTCCGGAAGGAGCCAAGTCCGAGCACCAACACAGAGTCCACCTTACACATTCTACCCGTTTGGCGGTCCTTCAACTCAACCGTGTCCGTCCCATTGTTTCCCAGTGAATATTGGGGGACGGAGCGCTTCCGTCTTTGCACCTGCAGTCCCGGAGCACGCCAGATACTATGCAGTACGTTGGGGACCGGAGCAGTGGGGGCCAGCCGAGATGAGAGACTCCGGCGTCTACGTGGAGATCATGGAGCAGAGAGAGTCACCGTTTGGTCTCGTCCCGACCCGTCAGATCGTCCGGATTCCAGATTGGTCTATCCGGGACGAACGCCTCAGGAATGGGTTCTACGTCCTGCCCCAGTGGAGCCTCCATGATCCCGATCTTCTCCCGGTTGATGCCAGAGGAACAAGCTTCGGACGACCGTTGGTACCACAGACCATTCCACCTCGTCCGCCGTCGGGGAGCAGTTCGCGCCGTGATACTGGTGGGCAGTAGTCGTCGCAAGTCGTCGCAAGTCGCCGCAAGTCGTCGCAAGTCAAGTCGCCGCAAGGAGAAGAAAGAAGAACCGTTTCCCGGATTCTAGTATAATTAAGAGTTAAAAAGTGGGAAACGGAACAAGCAAGATATCCGGGTACAGTGACGGTAAACTAGTTAAGAGATACCAGTACCCGGATCACGGAAACAAGTTGTGTTTTATTTTACGGACAGTTTAACGGTTGACAATTTGTATATATGTGATATTGATCTGTTCGGGACGAACAGAGTCTAAGGAAGGGGGAGTGTAACGGTTTTGGGGCGTACCCAAAAGTTTCCCCTAGGTAATTCTGTTAATGTTTTGTGATATTATGGTTAAATAACCGTTTATTAAAATGTATATGTGTTTAAAGGTTCATACGGTTCCGTATTGTTAATGTTTAAAAGGTTTTCCGTCTCGGAACTTGGTATATTTATGATGTTGGTAAAGCCGGAGACGGAGCCGGAACCGGAGACGGAACCGGAGACGGAGCCGGAACAATGGAGTACAAAAACCTAATGACGTTATTTCCGGAAGGTCATGTGATCAGCCTCGTTTTCGGTTTAAAAGGTGACGTGTCAGCCACTGATGGGTTCTAGAGTGTTTTTAGAAATCCGGAAAATATCAGTGTTTTGGCGGACTATGACGTCACAATAGGTTGGTCACGTGACATGGGTCTCAGGTCTATAAAAGCCCCCGCTTCACAGCGGACGGCGGAGTTGGTGTCCTGACGTCGACCTGTGCAGACCCCTTCTCCCATAGCAGAGTACTCCCTTGTTCCGGATAGAGTCATCCAGATGATAGCAGTTAAGTCTTCTGACCGTGCACTTGGAAAATAAACATGAAAACTTCAACCGAGTTGTTTTTCCGTGTTCGTTAGGGAACTGGAAGTTATAACAAAGTTAGTTCACCGGAAAAGAAAGTAATATGGAGAAAAGGGAAATAAGTCCACAGTCGGTTAAGACCAAGTTGTAACGACGTCTTAGGGTGATCCAAGAACCCAGATCACCAAGGAAGGAGACGGAGACGGAGGTGGTATTCAACGGAGCAACTACGG
The DNA here is from genome assembly GCA_949152475.1 of Terebella lapidaria. Lineage (NCBI taxonomy): Eukaryota > Metazoa > Annelida > Polychaeta > Terebellida > Terebellidae > Terebella > Terebella lapidaria. Next base: position 6,873,700 of record OX424567.1, read on the forward strand.
AGGCGGTATCGGACGGAGCAGTTGCAGAGACGGGAACGACGAAGCAGTTGCAGAGGCGGTATCGGACGACGGAGTTGCAGAGGCAGTACCTGACGGAGCGGTTGCGGTAACCGGAAGTGAGAACACTTCCGAGATACTCCATTTCAGGTGCAGTCGCAGGTTGCGGTGAGGCGGAGCCAACCGGAGCAGTTTACAGTGCGGCGGAACCTGGCAGAGCGGTTGCAGTATTCGGAAACGGCAACGTTCCCGGATTCTCTATTCTAGGTGCAGTCGCAGTTTGCAGTAAGGCGGAAAACGACGGAGCTGTTACAGTAAAGCGGTAACCCGAAGGAGCAGTTGCAGTACCCGGAGACGGAAACGCCTCCGGATTCTTACTTTACAGGTGCAGTTGCAGATTAGCAGTCGGACAACGGTTAAGAGGTCCATTCCAGACCACGCTACCAACCTTAGAGACTTCAACCGCCGGAGTTCAACCGTACAGCAGTAGCAGTTTCCCGGAGTTTTACCGTTTCAGCTCCGGTTAAATAACAACTCACCCACCTTCCAAGAAAACCGGTTCATCAAGACGTCACAGAAGGGTGCAAACCCGTTACAATAGGATTTCTTTGGACCTTATTTGGACATTGATTTGCATTTGCCACTGTGGATTGCAGAACATTGAATATTATTTTTTTTATCTGGGAGAAACAAAATGTGTTTTGTAAATCATAACACCATTATCGACAAACATTTTGAAATATTGTCCGTATCGTGATATTTTGACAATTTTCTTCATGGATGTTTTGCTTGATATCTTCGTTCGGTCCGTGGCTGATGTGCACACTTTCTGTGACAAGGAGATTTTGCTTGACAGTGGTGAACTATTACTATATCCTACATCTTATCAATTATGATGAACGGCTATCTGATAGTGACACTGACGACGACCACTCAGTTCGATACGATTGCGGCAATGACGATCGAGTCAGAATATTGGATGTGGCTAGCACATATTGTAATGCCAGTGATCTGAATAGCGACATCGAAACTTTTTTTAATGCTAAGTACTGTGCTCTTCATCTAAATATCCACAGGTTACCTAGTAAACATTCGCATTGTGTGTTGTACTAAATCAATTGAAAAACAATGGTATTGTAAAGGTTCTAGGGTCGATTTTACTACTACAGTCTTTTTCGGGTCATCTGAGTGTTATAGAGGCGATTGTTGAGTGTCTGTTGGTGGTTCTCAGGGTAACTCCGGGAATTCGGCTGCGAGGGAACTTCGGGAGACTCGGGTGCATCGGCTGCAGGCCGTCTCGGTTGTCTCTGGAACTTTGGCTGCAATGGCACTTCGGGAGACTCCGGTGTCCCTGGCTGCAGGCCGTCTCGGTTGTCTCTGGAACGTCGGCTACACGGGCACTTCGGGAGATTGTCGGTTTTCTCTGGAACTTCGGCTGCAATGGCACTTCGGGAGACTCGGGTGCTTCGGCTGCAGGCCGTCTCGGTTGACTCAGGTGGGGTACTTCAGGATCTCCGATGCTCCAGCTGCAGGCCATCTCGGTGGTAACGTGTTCGGGACTGCAGCTACTAGTGTTCCCGAAGTAGGGATCACCTATCATGTATTTCGGTGTTCGGCTCCTTCTTTTGGCCTCTTCTTCTTCGGTTGTCAGTCCGGTTGATAGCTTGGGTTCACAGCTATCTCAGACGTTATCAGCTTTGATTTCAACCCGACTGGTCTTCCAGTCCTTTTCTTATATTACGTTGGTTGATTATACTTCTGTAAATTCTCTAATTTCACTTCGGTTGTCATTCCAGTTGAATACCCGGACACAGAGTCGGCTAGGCTGGCTCAAGGATCAACTCTCGGCAACAGATCAAGGTTTATTGACGAACCATACAGTCGGCCAATTTGACTAGTTCGGCTGGACCGCGATGTGCTCTGGTTGGTGTTCAAGTGTCAAAAGGCGCTAACTCCTGTGAGTCGGCAGTATTTATACATTTCGGGGTAGGTGTCAGGTGACTTGCCCCAACCAATCAAAACTAACTTTTTTACCCGAAAAAATGTATGATTGATAACCAATCAGTAACCGCCACGTAACAATCTGCATTGTTGTAAATCCGTTTCTGAGCACTTTTACGTAATCGCGTATTTTGACCATCAAGGTCTGATGTCAGCCGAAGAGCAACCGAAGAAGCCGAAAAATACCCGAACTTTGATCATCGTATATACACACTTAGAATCCATTTAAAAGTCATTTAACGACCACAAAACATCATGTAACTACATATATCATTAACAAACAGGTATTAAAACTTGACCGAACTCAATTTTCGACTTGTAATCATTACACTATATATATATATTTGTGTATGTTTGTCGGGGTGGGTGGGGCGTGGGTGTCATCACACCTATGTATGTGTTTGGACTTAGTCGCAGAGCAGGAATATCATAATTTTATTCTAGTTATTTGCGATATTATTATTATCTTCACAATTCACAAGCGGGTTTCCAAGAAAACTTTCGTGAGGAACTTTGCTCCATTGTGGCTTCCTCTCAAGACCTACCAGTGGGTCCATCCCTGGCCCAACACTACGATAAGGAACTCGCCGCATGCCTGGATAGACATGCTCCAGTCGTGTGAAAACTGATAACCACACGTACACCTCTTCCATGGTTTGACAAAGAGGCGATTTACCTCAAGCGATGTCTCTGCAGGGCAGAAAAGACCTTTCGCAGGGACAGAACCAGTGCTAATCTAAATATCTTCAAGGATCTCCGTCGTCAGTATTGATCCCATTTGAAATAGGCGAAACGTGCCTTAATAAAAGATGCTGTTGCCGCGGCTGGGAACAATTCTAGGAAGATGTATAAGCTTATCTCTAGTGTTGTTGGTCGCAAGCAATCCAATCCACTTCCTCCTCATCTTGGTTCTAGTGTTCTAGCGGACGACTTTCTCGGATTTTTCATGACCTAGTTAAAGAATATTCGAGACGAGCTCAGTCATTACCATTTGTTTCATATGGAGCTCATAGTTGGACACAAATTCAGTTCTTTCACTCCCATGAGCCTTGAGGGTGCGGAAAAACTCATTAGACAATGTAAGCCAACCACCTCTCCGGCGGATCCGGTTCCAACAAAGTTGGTGATAGAGCATCTAGATGTTCTTCTGCCTCTCTTCACTAGGATAATTAACAGTTCACTCAAAAGTAGTGCTTTCGTTGACTCATAGAAAATATCAATAGTGCGGCCACTTCTCAAAAGGGACGGCCTGAAAGAAATGCTTTTCTCCCAATATTTCAATCAGCATACCGCAAGTCTTTCAGCACTAAGACAGCTTTAGTCAAGTTATCAAATGATATTCAATATGATATATTCTATATGATATGTTTGGTCGGGCTTTGTTTCTATTCTGAAAGTTTTTGATATTAGGTTTTTATTGTCATCATAAAAACTTGGTTATCAGCGGTAATAGGTTGATACATACATTCTCTGCAGGATGGAATATCAATACATCACAGCATTGGTGTGCATTGATCTGTCGGCAGCATTTGACACTGTCGTCCATGATGTCCAACTTCAAGTCCTTCAAAACAAGTTTGGTGTTGCTGGTAAACCTCTGTTGTGGTTTGAGAGCTGCCTTCGAGCTATCTTAGCTAATATCTCGTTTCCATTCTTGGGTACGCTGATTATCACTCAATATACTCGTCCTTCAATCCCAACTCCAACGAGAAAACGTTGGAAGCATTTGGGAACTTGGAAAATTGCTTGATCTCTATAAACAACTGGATGACAATAAACAGGCTTAAAATGAACTTGAGCAAAACCGAATTCATCTTGTTCGGTCATAAAAGTCAACTGGATAAGTGTGATGTCGATTCAATCAACGTCTATCCAGACAAGGTTGTACAATCCTCGTCTGTGAAGTATCTTGGTGTCCATTTTGACGACACTCTTAGCTTCAAACGTCACATCAGCGAAAACAATTTATACAACATTCGCCATATACGTGAGTATATCACAGTGGATATATGCCACAAACTTGTCCACTCCTTGGTCTTGTCCGACTTGGACTACGCCAACTCGCCTCCCTGCAACCACACTGGGTCCTCATCGCAGAATTCAGCACAGTGCGACCAAACTGGTCCTCAATCGCGGTCGTTACACCAGTGCCACTGATGCCCTCAGAACCTTGCACTGGCTTCCGATTGAATATCGTGGCCAGTTCAAATTAGCATGCTTGGTGTTCCAGTGCCTTCAAGGTACTGCACCCAAGTACTTGCAAGACCTCATACACATCAACATACCTTGAAGAAATACACGGTCATCAGCGGACGCACTAAAACTGAAGTGCCCTAAAACTGCACGGAAAACATTTGCAGATCGCTCTTTCTCAGTATCTGGTCGTACCATCCGGAATACTCTCCCATGTCACATCCGTAACGTACAAACATATCCTGCCTTCAAAACAGCTCTCAAAACTAATTACTTCGCCAAAGCTTCTAATGTTTAAACAAAATATCACTTTTTCGGGTTAATTCATGATTATTTTTGTACAGCGCCACTGATTATGTTGTCAAATATATAAATGTGCGCTCTATAAATGTAAATGTAGTGAAATGTCTACTTCAGGCGTGTTCAATTGCTGGTCGCAGACGCAGAATATAGCCATATGTCCTCGAAAATTATCTCATCTTTTTCTACAACTCATACTTCAGTTATCACGCGAACTTTTTTGTTTATCATTATCTTTCGTTCCAACTACTTCCTGAAACAATATAGCCAAGTGATCGGAACATTTTGGTAGTACAGCAATGAGAGGTTTTGCACCGTACAGGTATGTTTCTTGTTATGGTTTTGTAGAAGAAGAAATGGAAACGCTCTCCATTCATGCATGCCGACTACATTATTATTTAAACAACGGCACATTAACTCATCAAATATGTTGTACATTACTTTTGTTCACAAGGAACAAAGTTCCAGTACCGTCAACCATAAAAATGGCGAGAACTCATTTGAGCTGTCGACATTATGACTTTCGCTTCAGAAGATGTGCATTTATATTTGAAAATGTGACAATTTGTCAAGTCCAAGCTATTCAATTTTTATTTCACAATGGCGTCTTATCTTGCTGGGAGCTCGTGTACCGCTGAAGAGGAATTAGATGAAAAGATCATTCATGAGATGAATCATGACGAAGATTCGGGCATTGGTTCCTCGTATATAGAAAAGAAGAAATTTGCCAAGGGAAAATAGGTATGTCTCTCTGAGCTCAAGCAACAGGAATAAGAATACATCTACACCATGTACACCGCTGCCGAAAACAAAGACGCAAACAGAGACGGAGACGCTCAGAGCAGTTGGCCGCTCCAAGGATTCGCCAAACGATTAATGGAACCCAGATATTGACACATGGTAAGGTGCATGAATTACTCTGTTTTCAAGTTGGACAGTATAAAATTGGTGCGGGGAGGGGGGGGGGGGGTAGATTAAACATGAAATAGTTGTTTCTTTTGGAGGTGAATTAAAGAAAATAGAAATAAAACCCGTAAGTATATAATCAGTCTAGCATTTTTTTTTCATAAGATACTTATTCCAAGTTTTTAATTTGTGAAAAGCTCTGACACAGAACTCGAAGAAAATACTAGAAGCGATCCTTGCCCTCCTAGACAACAAAAGGAAACCCAAGAAATTTGAGGTCATAAAATTGTCGTATAAGAGAAGAATAATGTTTTAGAAGTAATAACCAAGGCTTACTCATGAAGTATATGTATGTTATATAGCACAACTTTAGAACGCCGTCGCGACGGGTACAAACACGGACTGGAAGATGGACAATGAAAACAGCAGTTCACACAATGAAGTAAGTGTAATTCAACAGAAGCAACATGTAAATAATGTATATTATTCACAGCCCCCACTCAGACATTGAAAGCTCCAGTACAGATTAATATCCGGTAGCTAATAAATAAACAAATACAAACATAATAATTCAATGCGTATTTCAGGCGTGATAGCAGAGAGAACGCGGACATGACAAATTACGTCAGAATGTTTGTCTCGAGTCTCTATATGTACCCAGATAATATATACAGCCTGGCGTGATCAAAGGTGAGTCGTTACGGAAACCTAAAGAATGTGATTCGGTGATGTTACATGTTATAAATTTTTGCATATAAGACATGAACAATATGTGTACACACTTTCTGATAGTTTTTGGACTTCCATAACAACATTTTTCTTTTAAAACCTCTTGTGTCCAAAGATTTCAGGTCATTATCCAGCGAATTTTCAGAATTTGTCGTCTTGATAATGAAATGATGGTTTCTATATTTAACAGTGTTGAATTTAGGCAGTTCAATACAATTATCATCCCTCGTTCCACACACAAATTCTTCTCGAGTGGATTTTATTTTCATGTGTATGCTGAATCAACGTTACAGGGACATCAATGCACTTCTGGAAGTATCCAGTCTTAATACATACATTAAGGGCCTACCAGACTTTGTCAACAGTTCAGAATATGGTGATTTAAAATACATAACAAGATGTTCATCGTTATATCAAATCGATATTGATGTGAAAAAGACACATAATTAAATTTTGTTCATTTTGCAGAAACTGCAGCTACGATTGGACGCCTCTCACGAAAAGAAATCGTGGGATGCCATGAAAAAAGAAAGGTCACCGGGTCTCTCAAGGCGGCCAACCTGTCATCAGAAAGCGAGGGGAGTTCGGGTGACGACGACGTGTACATTGTCAAGCCACGGAGAAGCAGAAATACAACCGCGTACAAACAAAATTAAACACGAAGGCGCAGTCAATACGGTCATGAAAGGGGGAAGGAAATCAAAAGGATGATTCCGGACGTTCGCAATTCACCGGACCAAGGCATTGAGTGATCAAAAACCAATTCGGATTTGTTTCATTTTTATTCACATATTTATCACTTGTACTCAGTGGAAATGATCGACTTACCGGGGTATGAATTTCTGGTTTATAGCAAAAAAAAGCCTTGCATCACATAATACAGACTGGGGTAAGGGCCAGTTATGCAGTGGGGTCCAAAAGTCTTAGACCGCCTTGAGAGTGTCATCATACTTGGCGTGCAATAGAAGACTATATTTATTACATGTGGGCTCTAAGGCTGAATCCTCTGCGTGTCCTTTATAGACATGCATCTCATAATGACACCAGAAGGTTTATTTTGGTAAAATCAACAAATTTTACCAACAAATTTAAATAAATATAGAAATGTAACATATATATTTCATGTCCCCAACTCGTCTTAAATTTGTGAAACACATTAGGATAACTGGTTGCAATGAAACTGATGTTGACCAACACACAATCAACAACCACATTGCACCCTAATCCTATTATTATTCGCATTCAATCATTTTTCACAAACAATTTTATTAAAAACATTCAAATCTAGTGTAGACGTGGAATCAATACCCAGTATTAAGTATTCCGAGCAAACAAAACAAGGTCCGTTATCCAATCTCATAGTCCGGGGACAGAAAGTCATATCAGGCATACGAAGTGAGAGAAAACAAAAATGACAGGGAAACTGTCTCGGTTTTTTCGGTTTTTTCAGAAGAATTAATCAAATAATCCTATGTTGCACAATCAGACTTTCTGAATATCTGATGTTATTTGTGCTCACATACATGGAAGTGACTGAAAGAACAAAAAACATATAACTTAGATGAAATAAATTATATTTGAATGATAGGTTTTAGAAAAAGACTCACTCTAAATTTGTCACGTTTGATTGTATGTACATGTAACATTATTGGTCACTTCGGCTTTGGTTTTCCAGCAAACAGCCAGTAGGGTCTCATGAACATGTATCCTAACTATTCACTCAGTTTGTGTTTCATATCATGTTCGTGTATTTTTGTATTGCATATTTGTAGTGTTTTGCTGACATATTATATGTCGTGCCCACTTAACTGGTGTTTGGTTTAATAGACTAACAATTTTCGCATTGAGATTTGATTATTCCATTGTGATACCTAACGGGCATTCTGTTCGAATTTGATTATGTAATCAGTAACAAATTGTTTGTACTTATCTTCTAATGTTCTTATATAAGACATTTCCTTATTCAATTGTGATAATTCGGTTGATGCTCTCTTATATTTCTTGAATGTAATACAATGTACCCTTATACGGAAATAAATATACAATGATTATGAAATACTTGTCATTTAATCACAATTATTCACATACAAAACTTCCGAGTATAATAAAGATTTACCTCAGGTTTAATTTCACAAAACCATAGCGCTACCATTTAATTACAATTATTTATTAATAAAACTTCCGAGTATAAATGATTTACTTCAAGTTTAAGTTTACAAAACACGGGCTTATCATTTAATCACAAATATTAATAAATAAAACTTCCCAGTATTATTATGATTTACCTTGAGTTTAAGGTGGATTATCATTTAAAGTCCTAGTAGCAAGGTACCATGAAAGGTTTTATTCCTGTTCACATAAAGATATTGTGGACATTTGGTGATGAAAAAGGTGTTCGTGTTAATCGGTGACTGATAACATCGATATGTAATGGAGTATATTGAACCAGTATTGCAATCGCCTTCTCCAGCCGATGACAGAAATAGTTTCGGCAATTTCCGTAATCGTGACGTCAGTTGAAGCAGAATGTGCTTTGATGGCTCGCCAAAAACGTGAAATACGTAATTTGGTGACCAGCTCAACGACGGAAAATCATTACGAAGTGCATGCGATTCAACAGAAAACACGCAAAAACCAACAAATATGGGACCTCTCGCAGTTCAACAAACCTCCGTTCTGGGTGAAAAATAGTACTAATTCTAAATATCAAGACAATAAATACCCTAATGCCGCCATCTCACCCGTTCACTTGAATTGTCAAACATAGCCTACATCAAGGGAATGAATATGCGACATGCATAGATATAAAAACACTAGATAGGCCCTGGCCAATCAGATGCATGGGATGCAGACGGTCCTTCCGGTCGCCATCTTGGAAAGATGAACTTGACAACGTGCACACAATGTTTTGGCTACGGCTGCTAATCACAGGAATGCAGCCAGCAAATCCAGAGAGATATCTTTCCACGAGTAAGTATAACAAATAGATTGGCCATACATCGTGGAATCATATAACGATGAACGTTTAGTTATAATTGTTCTTACTGATTGACACTGATGCTCACAAGGTGAGCGATAATGTGGGCAATTTGTTATACAGTATTGTTTTGATCGGACCCATACTGATAGCAGAGCATGACGACAAGATCATAACGCACTAAGATTGGCATATTCCTAAATTGCGGACAATAATGGCTCATTTAAACACAAATGTAATCATTAAAATTTCACAAATCAGGCAAAACAACAATTTAATCCTCCAACTTATTTGTTACATATTAAATTCTAGATCTAGAATCTGTTTGAAAACTCAAAAGTATTCAAATATACCAATCAAAGTGGAAAGTCCTGACCTGAGGAGTGTCAAGTGTTAAGTCTCACAGTGGGGGAACCTGAGCGATAATCCTCTTGCTCGGCTGAACCTGTGGTCTCGATGGAAAATTTAACATACCCGTATTTCCTTGCCAGTGCCTTTGGAAAATTGAAATACACAATTCACAAGTTACCAGAGTTGGTCAATTGTCATGTTGTGGCTATAGCATCGAGATGTATCATTTAGATTGTGTAACTGTGACATGGTAAAAGAGGTACATTAATATACATTTACAGCCGTATTATTAATGATAAATTTAGTGACTAGATAAATGGTAGTTATAAGAAACACTATTTTAAAAGAAGTATTATAACTGCTGAACAAATATCATTGAAAATATCATACTGGGCTACTGGCTATGCCTGTAGTGTGATAGACATTATTTTTGGACTCGTTGCTCTACACATTCATGACTTAAAGACCTAGTAGCATGCCGATGAAAGTGCTTTTCATTTAGTCTATTATGAATAGTTTTCCATAAATTCGAACGAATTTTACAATTACAATCAATGGATTTAGAGATATTGACCCAAATAGGCACTCCCTCCGTAAATTGCCGAAGATTTTGATCCTGATTTTAGTGTGGGTCACGTGGTTTGTGACGTCAGTTGAGGCAGGCCTGAAAGTACATGTAGCCAGCAAGATAAACTGCATGTCGCATATTCATTCCCCTGGTCTATGTTTGACAATTCAAGTGAAGGGGTGAGATGGCAGAAATACGGCATTTCTTGTCTTGATATTTAGAATCAGCACTATGTATTCACCCAGAACGGAGGTTTGTTGAACTGCAAGATGTCCAGTATTTGCTGGTTTTTGAGTGTTTTCTGTTGAATAGCATGCATTTTGAGGTGATTTTCCCTGCTTCGAGCTGGCCAACAAATTACGTATTTTACGTTTTTGGCCAGCCATCAAAGCACATTCTGCCTCAACTGACGTCACGATTACGGAAATTGCCGAAGCTATTTCTTTCATCGGCTGGAAAAGGCAATTGCAATACTGGCTCAATATATTCCATTATATGTCGCTGTTATTAGTTACCAATTAACGCGAACACCTTTTTCATCACCAAATGTCAACAATGCCTTTATGTGAACAGGAATAAAATCATGTAATGGTACCTTGCTACTATGACTTTAAGTGTATTAGAGATGAACTTGACCTTTGATCTTGACCTTAGATCTTGACATTAGATTTTTTTGCTGAGTTGACATTTTTAATTTTTGTCGATATCTTTGAAACGGTGTGTCGTAGAGCCCTTGGCAAACATTTTATAAATAATATGAATTAGTTTGAACACCGAAATGCATCCAAAGCATCTTCATGCTTTGACGTCTAGTTTGGATATGCTAATTATTCCACTTTCCGTATGTCATCAGGTTTCAACCCATGGCAATTGTGTTGGGCTTGATGACACCAGCCTGATGCAACACAGCATGTCCTCGTACGTGCCACCGAACTCTCGAGAGGATGACGTTAACAACACAGCATGTCCTCGTACGTGCCACCGGACTCTCGAGAGGATGATGTTAACAACACAGCATGTCCTCGTACGTGCCACCGGACTCTCGAGAGGATGATGTTAACAACACAGCATGTCCACGTACGTGCCACCGGACTCTCGAGAGGATGACGTTAACAACACAGCATGTCCTCGTACGTGTCACCGGACTCTTGAGAGAATGACGTTAACAACACAGCATGTCCTCGTACGTGCCACCGGACTCTTGAGAGGATGACGTTAACAACACAGCATGTCCAGCACGTCATCCGCCACATTATCTGTTAACATTTTTTATCTTTTTTTGGGGGCTGATGAATTAAAGCATTTCGGAAGAAATGCCTTTATGGTTTTAGCAGAATTTTTTTTTTCCTTTTTTAGGTTACCGGACCTATGGTCCGTAACCTATTGGCATGGCGATGCGTCCGGCGTCGTCGTCCGTCGTCGTCGTCCGTCAACAATTTTATCTTTAAAGTTTACGATCGAATTTTTCTGAAATTTTGCACAAAAATGCCTAAAAATATTTCGAGAGGGAGGTATTTTTTAGTTTTTTGATTTTCGCTTTTTTTTCAAAATGGCGGCCGTTTTCGACGAAAAATGCCTGATTTTGGACTTTGGCGGCCATTTTCTCAAAATCTGTTCAGTAACTTTTTTTTTTATTGATGCATAACACTCCTCATATGTACCCCTGTGACATGTATAAATTTTGTTGCGCTTGAATCGCTCGAAGTGGGCCATTTTGGGCCCAAACTCGGCCCAAATGGGACTTTCCCATGTTAAATTCTCGTATGTTTTATAATGGGACACATTAAAGCCTAATATCTCACTTAATATTGAGATTAGAGACTATGAATCAATTGTGGACATATAGGAAATGATCTATGCTGAATATTGTCGTGACCTTGAATTTGACCTCTGACCTTGGTTGGTTTCAAGGTCAGAGCGGCCGTTTTCGTCGAAAAATGGCCAATTTTTTACTTCGACGGTCGTTTTCTCAAAATATGTTCAGTAACTTTTTTTTCTTATTGATGAAAAACACTCCTCATATGTACCCCTGTGACATGTATAAATTTCCCATGTTAAATTTTCCTATACTTTATAATGGCACACATTAAGCCTAATATCTCACTTAATATTGAAATTAGAGACTAGGAATGAATTGTGGACATATAGGAAATGATATATGCTGAATATTCTCGTGACCTTGAATTTGACTTTTGACCTCATTTTCAAGCTCACAGGACAAAATGGCCAATATCTTGCTTATTAGCGACTTTACAGCTTAGGAATCAATTGTGAACATATAGGAAATGATATATGCTGAAAATTCTCATGACCTTGAATTTGACCTTTGACCTCATTTTCAAGGTCACATGACAAAATGGCTAATATCTCGCTTATTATCGACTTTACAGCTTAGGAATCAATTGTGAACATATAGGAAATGATGCTGAATATTCTCATGACCTTGAATTTGACCTTTGACCTCCTTTCCAAGGTCACAGGACAAAATTGCTAATATCTCGCTTATTATCGACTTCACAGCTTAGGAATCAATTGTGGACATATAGGAAATAATATATGCTGAATATTCTCGTGACCTTGAATTTGACCTCAGTTTCAAGGTCAGAGCACAAAAGGGCTTATATCTCGCTTATTATCGACTCTACAGCTTAGGAATCAATTGTGGACATATAGGAAATGATATATGCTGAATATTCTAATGACCTTGAATTTGACCTTCGAACTCATTTTCAAGGTCACAGGACAAAATGGCTAATATCTCGTTTGTTATCGACTTTACAGCTACGCAATCAATTATGAACATATAGGAAATGATATATGCAGATTATTGTCATGACCTTGAATTTGACCTTTGACCTCATTTTCAAGGTCACAGGACAAACAGGCTAATATCTCACTTATTATCGATTTTACAGCTTAGGAATCAATTGTGGACATATAGGAAATGATATATGCTGAATATCCTCGTGACCTTGAATTTGACCTCTGACCTCATTTTCAAGATCCAAGGACAAACTGGCTCATATCTAGCTCCTCTATTGACTGTATGGCTTGGGAATCAATTGTGGACATGATATACAAAATGATATACATTGAATATTTTGATGATCTTGAATTTGACCTTTGCCCCTTCATTTTCAAGGCCACAGCACAAAATTGCTAATATCTCTCTGATTATTGAATTTACAGCTTAGCAATCAACTGTGGACATGATATATGCTTAATGTTATATATGCTGAATATTCTCTTGACCTTGAATTCAACCAGTGACCTGGCTAACATCTAAAATATTAAACATTGTCTGGTAACCTATCTTCGGCCCTTGGCCTAATTTTCTCAAAATCATGTATAAGATTACCTTTATGTACCTTTGTGATGTGTAATTTGATTTTGTACTATATATAGTCCATACAGAAAATGTGTTTCCCTCAACATTTACGAACATGTTTTGACAATTAGAGTTCAAGATCAGTGTAACAATTTATATGTTGGAAAATCAATACTCTGCGTTTCTCATGATTGCCGGTAAGCTACAGCACCCTTGGTGCTATGTTTTTTGATTGAATCGATTATGCAGTTTTGGCGGCCATTTTCATCCCGAAAATGGCTGTTTTTGCATGTTTTCAACTTTACAAATTATTTTCTCAAAAACTGTCTGATCAGTTTTGAAATTTTAGTTTCAAAATGTTCCCCCCATGTATCCTTATAATGTGTATAAAAAAATGGTAATCACTTTTGACCATATTTGTATAAAGAGAAGGTAATCACTTTTGAACATAGTTGTATAAAGATATGCTAATCACTTTTGACCATATTTGTATAAAGAGATTACAATCACTACTTAACATAGTTGTATAAAAAGATGGTAGGAAACATTGAACATTGTTGTTGAAGATATGGTAGGCAACATTGAACATTTTTGTTGAAGAGATGGTAGGCAATTTTGAACATTGTTGTTGAAGAGATAGAATGCAACTTTGGACATTGTAGTTGACATTGTAGTTGAAGAAATTTTTAACTTTTGTGTATGAGGAAATGGTAAGCAACATCGTTGTACAAAATGATGGTAGGCAACATTGAACATTGTTGTTGAACAGATGGAAGGATACATTGTAGTAGAAAGAACATTATTGTCACTTCTGAACATTTTTGTATAAAGATATGGTGGTCATTTTTCAATGTTGTTTTGTGTAGATGGATGTCAGAAATGACACCGGGTTGAGAAGAAATCCGTTTAATGAGGAGTACATGTACAACCTGTGAATTACAATCTGCTGGGAATGATGGAATTAGTGGTACAGTATGTTTGACTACAGCATGTGCATGCCAAGACATATATTATTACAACTGCATAGTCTGCATTGCTAGTATTTGCCTCGAACAATGTCCATCTTTAGGGTTCAGTGTTTTGTGAATTAACTCATGATACATCACAAAATAAAAATCTGATAAATCTTGATTTTTTCTGGATTTATAATACCATGTATCTTACATGTACGGGTCTTATATGTAGCAAAAAATATTACACACATGAGGAACATTTGAGACATGTTGCAGTGATATAATTTCCTCAAATTTCCCGGAAGACAACAGGTCTTCTGTTTAAAAAATTCAATGAGACTGGTTGGTAATCCCCCAGACCATGTCAAATCATTTAAATTAGCGTATGGTACATTGTACCCAGAGGAGGAAAACACATGTCAACTCTTTATCAAATTCATGATTAACATGTCTCTTAGATACTACTGCTCACTGGAATAAGTATTGCTGTCAGGTGACATATACACATGTGAAAAATCACAATGGATTGGAGTTTGGCAATTACATTACTACCTATCATGATAGAATTTCCTCAAAATAACAACAAAACTCGGTTCTGTGCTCTTTTAACTGACTTAATTCCATATATTGACATGGTGTCATACTATAGAAATAATGTAAAAATAATATTAATTTCCTAATACTAAAAAAAAAAAAGTTCTGACTAGCAAAATTAAATAAATCTAAGAGACGATTATAATCCTTGGCTTCTATGCATTCCCTTTGAACATCTATATTTTTTATGTAACTCTGTGGAATTGTACTTGTCAACGTTGATATTGAAATAAACTTATTGAATGAATGAATGAATGAATGAATGAATGAAAGCATGGCGCTGATTGGTCACACCCACATTTGCCCACTTTATCCTACATTTGCTCCGTGAAAATGTTTACTCGATTTGAAGTGAATGCCTGTACGGCCTATGGTCAGATGGTACGGCCTACTGCCTGCACACTACTGGCAGTATAGTTCATGCTCCGAACGTGGGGGGTATTATCCCACGTTCTGGCACTCTGAATGCATCGTCCCATGATGAGAACAGTGCCAGGAAAAACCCATCTGGCACTCTGTGGTTGTCAAGCAAAACGTCATCATTGCAAAAGCTACGTAACTAGATCTAAGGCCATGTAAACAGGTAAACACCGGCAAAATGGACAGTGTTTTGGTTTGAAAGTTAGATCGCAGAGACTTTTGCCAAGATAAACCCATCTGGCACTCTAAACAATGCCATATGCATATATTCGGAGCATGAACTACTGCCAGTACTGGTCGTGGTCGTGGGCGCCGTGGCGAACATCAACATGGATGGCGAACATCAACAAGTTGGATTCCTTTTTGACAGTCGCCAATGTAAACAAACTGAACCGGAAGTGACAATCATCTTTCCAAGATGGCCGCCAGAAATCCCACCCTCTGATTGGCCAGGGCCTATCTAGTGTTTTTATATCTATGTTTACCGACCATAGATATAAAAACACTAGATAGGCCCTGGCCAATCAGATGCATGGGATGCAGACGGTCCTTCCGGTCGCCATCTTGGAAAGATGAACTTGACAACGTGCACACAATGTTTTGGCTACGGCTGCTAATCACAGGAATGCAGCCAGCAAATCCAGAGAGATATCTTTCCACGAGTAAGTATAACAAATAGATTGGCCATACATCGTGGAATCATATAACGATGAACGTTTAGTTATAATTGTTCTTACTGATTGACACTGATGCTCACAAGGTGAGCGATAATGTGGGCAATTTGTTATACAGTATTGTTTTGATCGGACCCATACTGATAGCAGAGCATGACGACAAGATCATAACGCACTAAGATTGGCATATTCCTAAATTGCGGACAATAATGGCTCATTTAAACACAAATGTAATCATTAAAATTTCACAAATCAGGCAAAACAACAATTTAATCCTCCAACTTATTTGTTACATATTAAATTCTAGATCTAGAATCTGTTTGAAAACTCAAAAGTATTCAAATATACCAATCAAAGTGGAAAGTCCTGACCTGAGGAGTGTCAAGTGTTAAGTCTCACAGTGGGGGAACCTGAGCGATAATCCTCTTGCTCGGCTGAACCTGTGGTCTCGATGGAAAATTTAACATACCCGTATTTCCTTGCCAGTGCCTTTGGAAAATTGAAATACACAATTCACAAGTTACCAGAGTTGGTCAATTGTCATGTTGTGGCTATAGCATCGAGATGTATCATTTAGATTGTGTAACTGTGACATGGTAAAAGAGGTACATTAATATACATTTACAGCCGTATTATTAATGATAAATTTAGTGACTAGATAAATGGTAGTTATAAGAAACACTATTTTAAAAGAAGTATTATAACTGCTGAACAAATATCATTGAAAATATCATACTGGGCTACTGGCTATGCCTGTAGTGTGATAGACATTATTTTTGGACTCGTTGCTCTACACATTCATGACTTAAAGACCTAGTAGCATGCCGATGAAAGTGCTTTTCATTTAGTCTATTATGAATAGTTTTCCATAAATTCGAACGAATTTTACAATTACAATCAATGGATTTAGAGATATTGACCCAAATAGGCACTCCCTCCGTAAATTGCCGAAGATTTTGATCCTGATTTTAGTGTGGGTCACGTGGTTTGTGACGTCAGTTGAGGCAGGCCTGAAAGTACATGTAGCCAGCAAGATAAACTGCATGTCGCATATTCATTCCCCTGGTCTATGTTTGACAATTCAAGTGAAGGGGTGAGATGGCAGAAATACGGCATTTCTTGTCTTGATATTTAGAATCAGCACTATGTATTCACCCAGAACGGAGGTTTGTTGAACTGCAAGATGTCCAGTATTTGCTGGTTTTTGAGTGTTTTCTGTTGAATAGCATGCATTTTGAGGTGATTTTCCCTGCTTCGAGCTGGCCAACAAATTACGTATTTTACGTTTTTGGCCAGCCATCAAAGCACATTCTGCCTCAACTGACGTCACGATTACGGAAATTGCCGAAGCTATTTCTTTCATCGGCTGGAAAAGGCAATTGCAATACTGGCTCAATATATTCCATTATATGTCGCTGTTATTAGTTACCAATTAACGCGAACACCTTTTTCATCACCAAATGTCAACAATGCCTTTATGTGAACAGGAATAAAATCATGTAATGGTACCTTGCTACTATGACTTTAAGTGTATTAGAGATGAACTTGACCTTTGATCTTGACCTTAGATCTTGACATTAGATTTTTTTGCTGAGTTGACATTTTTAATTTTTGTCGATATCTTTGAAACGGTGTGTCGTAGAGCCCTTGGCAAACATTTTATAAATAATATGAATTAGTTTGAACACCGAAATGCATCCAAAGCATCTTCATGCTTTGACGTCTAGTTTGGATATGCTAATTATTCCACTTTCCGTATGTCATCAGGTTTCAACCCATGGCAATTGTGTTGGGCTTGATGACACCAGCCTGATGCAACACAGCATGTCCTCGTACGTGCCACCGAACTCTCGAGAGGATGACGTTAACAACACAGCATGTCCTCGTACGTGCCACCGGACTCTCGAGAGGATGATGTTAACAACACAGCATGTCCTCGTACGTGCCACCGGACTCTCGAGAGGATGATGTTAACAACACAGCATGTCCACGTACGTGCCACCGGACTCTCGAGAGGATGACGTTAACAACACAGCATGTCCTCGTACGTGTCACCGGACTCTTGAGAGAATGACGTTAACAACACAGCATGTCCTCGTACGTGCCACCGGACTCTTGAGAGGATGACGTTAACAACACAGCATGTCCAGCACGTCATCCGCCACATTATCTGTTAACATTTTTTATCTTTTTTTTGGGGCTGATGAATTAAAGCATTTCGGAAGAAATGCCTTTATGGTTTTAGCAGAATTTTTTTTTTCCTTTTTTAGGTTACCGGACCTATGGTCCGTAACCTATTGGCATGGCGATGCGTCCGGCGTCGTCGTCCGTCGTCGTCGTCCGTCAACAATTTTATCTTTAAAGTTTACGATCGAATTTTACTGAAATTTTGTACAAAAATGCCTAAAAATATTTCGAGAGGGAGGTATTTTTTAGTTTTTTGATTTTCGCTTTTTTTTCAAAATGGCGGCCGTTTTCGACGAAAAATGCCTGATTTTGGACTTTGGCGGCCATTTTCTCAAAATCTGTTCAGTAACTTTTTTTTTTATTGATGCATAACACTCCTCATATGTACCCCTGTGACATGTATAAATTTTGTTGCGCTTGAATCGCTCGAAGTGGGCCATTTTGGGCCCAAACTCGGCCCAAATGGGACTTTCCCATGTTAAATTCTCGTATGTTTTATAATGGGACACATTAAAGCCTAATATCTCACTTAATATTGAGATTAGAGACTATGAATCAATTGTGGACATATAGGAAATGATCTATGCTGAATATTGTCGTGACCTTGAATTTGACCTCTGACCTTGGTTGGTTTCAAGGTCAGAGCGGCCGTTTTCGTCGAAAAATGGCCAATTTTTTACTTCGACGGTCGTTTTCTCAAAATATGTTCAGTAACTTTTTTTTCTTATTGATGAAAAACACTCCTCATATGTACCCCTGTGACATGTATAAATTTCCCATGTTAAATTTTCCTATACTTTATAATGGCACACATTAAGCCTAATATCTCACTTAATATTGAAATTAGAGACTAGGAATGAATTGTGGACATATAGGAAATGATATATGCTGAATATTCTCGTGACCTTGAATTTGACTTTTGACCTCATTTTCAAGCTCACAGGACAAAATGGCCAATATCTTGCTTATTAGCGACTTTACAGCTTAGGAATCAATTGTGAACATATAGGAAATGATATATGCTGAAAATTCTCATGACCTTGAATTTGACCTTTGACCTCATTTTCAAGGTCACATGACAAAATGGCTAATATCTCGCTTATTATCGACTTTACAGCTTAGGAATCAATTGTGAACATATAGGAAATGATGCTGAATATTCTCATGACCTTGAATTTGACCTTTGACCTCCTTTCCAAGGTCACAGGACAAAATTGCTAATATCTCGCTTATTATCGACTTCACAGCTTAGGAATCAATTGTGGACATATAGGAAATAATATATGCTGAATATTCTCGTGACCTTGAATTTGACCTCAGTTTCAAGGTCAGAGCACAAAAGGGCTTATATCTCGCTTATTATCGACTCTACAGCTTAGGAATCAATTGTGGACATATAGGAAATGATATATGCTGAATATTCTGATGACCTTGAATTTGACCTTCGAACTCATTTTCAAGGTCACAGGACAAAATGGCTAATATCTCGTTTGTTATCGACTTTACAGCTACGCAATCAATTATGAACATATAGGAAATGATATATGCAGATTATTGTCATGACCTTGAATTTGACCTTTGACCTCATTTTCAAGGTCACAGGACAAACAGGCTAATATCTCACTTATTATCGATTTTACAGCTTAGGAATCAATTGTGGACATGTAGGAAATGATATATGCTGAATATCCTCGTGACCTTGAATTTGACCTCTGACCTCATTTTCAAGATCCAAGGACAAACTGGCTCATATCTAGCTCCTCTATTGACTGTATGGCTTGGGAATCAATTGTGGACATGATATACAAAATGATATACATTGAATATTTTGATGATCTTGAATTTGACCTTTGCCCCTTCATTTTCAAGGCCACAGCACAAAATTGCTAATATCTCTCTGATTATTGAATTTACAGCTTAGCAATCAACTGTGGACATGATATATGCTTAATGTTATATATGCTGAATATTCTCTTGACCTTGAATTCAACCAGTGACCTGGCTAACATCTAAAATATTAAACATTGTCCGGTAACCTATCTTCGGCCCTTGGCCTAATTTTCTCAAAATCATGTATAAGATTACCTTTATGTACCTTTGTGATGTGTAATTTGATTTTGTACTATATATAGTCCATACAGAAAATGTGTTTCCCTCAACATTTACGAACATGTTTTGACAATTAGAGTTCAAGATCAGTGTAACAATTTATATGTTGGAAAATCAATACTCTGCGTTTCTCATGATTGCCGGTAAGCTACAGCACCCTTGGTGCTATGTTTTTTGATTGAATCGATTATGCAGTTTTGGCGGCCATTTTCATCCCGAAAATGGCTGTTTTTGCATGTTTTCAACTTTACAAATTATTTTCTCAAAAACTGTCTGATCAGTTTTGAAATTTTAGTTTCAAAATGTTCCCCCCATGTATCCTTATAATGTGTATAAAAAAATGGTAATCACTTTTGACCATATTTGTATAAAGAGAAGGTAATCACTTTTGAACATAGTTGTATAAAGATATGCTAATCACTTTTGACCATATTTGTATAAAGAGATTACAATCACTACTTAACATAGTTGTATAAAAAGATGGTAGGAAACATTGAACATTGTTGTTGAAGATATGGTAGGCAACATTGAACATTTTTGTTGAAGAGATGGTAGGCAATTTTGAACATTGTTGTTGAAGAGATGGAATGCAACTTTGGACATTGTAGTTGACATTGTAGTTGAAGAAATTTTTAACTTTTGTGTATGAGGAAATGGTAAGCAACATCGTTGTACAAAATGATGGTAGGCAACATTGAACATTGTTGTTGAACAGATGGAAGGATACATTGTAGTAGAAAGAACATTATTGTCACTTCTGAACATTTTTGTATAAAGATATGGTGGTCATTTTTCAATGTTGTTTTGTGTAGATGGATGTCAGAAATGACACCGGGTACGGTCTATGGTCAGATGGTACGGCCTACTGCCTGCACACTACTGGCAGTATAGTTCATGCTCCGAACGTGGGGGGTATTATCCCACGTTCTGGCACTCTGAATGCATCGTCCCATGATGAGAACAGTGCCAGGAAAAACCCATCTGGCACTCTGTGGTTGTCAAGCAAAACGTCATCATTGCAAAAGCTACGTAACTAGATCTAAGGCCATGTAAACAGGTAAACACCGGCAAAATGGACAGTGTTTTGGTTTGAAAGTTAGATCGCAGAGACTTTTGCCAAGATAAACCCATCTGGCACTCTAAACAATGCCATATGCATATATTCGGAGCATGAACTACTGCCAGTACTGGTCGTGGTCGTGGGCGCCGTGGCGAACATCAACATGGATGGCGAACATCAACAAGTTGGATTCCTTTTTGACAGTCGCCAATGTAAACAAACTGAACCGGAAGTGACAATCATCTTTCCAAGATGGCCGCCAGAAATCCCACCCTCTGATTGGCCAGGGCCTATCTAGTGTTTTTATATCTATGGCGACATGTAGTTTACCTTGCTGGCTACATGTACTTTCAGTTCTACCTCAAATGACGACACCAACCACGTGACCCACACTAAAATCAGGATCAAAATCTTCGGCAATTTACGGAAGGAGTGCCTATATGATTCAATATCTCGAAACCCATTGATTGTATTTGTAAAATTCGTTCGAATTTATGAAAAACTATTCATGATAGACTAAACGAAAGGTACTTTCATCGGCATGCTACTAGGTCTTTAATCAGAATTATTCGTATATAAAACTTCGGAATATAAATATGGTTCAATTCCAGAAAACGTTTTCACAGTAATTTAATTTGAATTGAACCCTTGAAAAGCTGGGGGTTTTCCCAAAGCTTACTTCAATTTAATTGAGTTAGATTTTTAGTAAACTCAAATTATATTCCCCAAAACCTTCGAGTAACGTGTCACTAAACGTGACATTTAATGGTAAATTTTCCTGCCTAAAACATCAACAAAAATTGTGTGTTTTGTGAAAAATTAAATCAGAAGTTAACAGTCATTATACTCCGAGTTTAGTGTGGATTTAATCGAAATTATACTATACAAAACTTCAGGTATAAGTCTAATAATAAGAACGTTTAGTGAATACTTGAATTTCACTTTTCGCGCAGTGTGGGATGTATCCTATATTCTTGTCCTATTTTGAATGATTATGTTATATGTATAAATTACATCTCGAATAAAATACAATACATTACAATACAATGAAACATCACCTTGAATATGTTATGATTGATATCCACCAGGGACCTGTGGTTTGGCCAGGGCCATTTTTCATATACGTGTATTTGAATCTCGAAAATGCTATTGATAATTTATAATATCGATATTGATATATTAATATTAATTAATATATAATAATTTATTTCTTGTATAGCGCCCATAACACAACAAGCATTCTCTGAGCGCTTCACAGTGGATATAAAACAGACATGTATAGAAACAATGGAGTAAAAAAAAAAGTAAAATCTTTTGCTGATGAGACTGAAGTTTTTCTATAATACAACCGATCATATTCAACCCTGATTCACGACGCAAAAAATATACAATATTGAAAGTCAAAGGGTACACTGATGTCAATGGGATTATCTCACATCTGGGCAAACCTAACTTCACATTTTTTCCATGGCGAAGAAGGATGGAAATCATGCTTGTTTTGACCAATTTTATTAGAACGATACGTCTATCAGTAAAACCAAAACAGCCACATATCCTTGTGCGATTATTGGAACCCCTTCTGAGCAACATAATGTGACAATTGTAAAAAAATAAGGTAGGATATCTCATCTTGCATCTAAAGGGGTTTGTTTATTAATCGCGATGTTTAAACGTAACATATGCCAGTACATCTTATATCACTACAGAATATTCCACGATTTTCGTCACAAATATTTCAAAATATATTGTTGATGTAAATTTCGGTTCCAAATATGTATACCATGTTTTGTGTTAGGTGAATGATTTAATTTTATTTGTATTGCTCCCCTATTACCATGGAGGTGAAGTGTGTACTCTACATTTGTTTTTTCATTCATTCATTTCATTTGTTTCTTGGTCACGAGCTCAATGAGAGTTTATCTCCTCCGGGGCACAACATGCGTACCGGTCATTAATTGTATTTTGCTATATACGTGTGACATAAATTCATCCCTTCCTCCCTGACCATTCAACTCAATCAGATTTGTTTCTGAGTGAATTTACACTGTTTCTTCTTTACCTTTTGCCGATGTGTTGACTGTAGTCATTTTTGGTTGGTTTCGTTTCTTACCATACCAAACACTAGTAGCATTTCTTCGGAACTTCATCCTTGCACTGGTGGGATCACTCAGTGTATCTTTCCCATACCTCGGAATATCCAGGACAAGATATCCACTATACCACTGAAGAAGTAATATTATAACCATAGTGGCAATTAGTCCCAAAAACCAGGATTTAAGCAACATTTTCTTTTTCATTGTCAGTGATCAATTATATTTTCCCTATAATACTGTGCACACAACAGTCGTAAATGCGCTTATCAAGTCAAAGAGACTCATTGTGCGCGGTAGCTATATTATATCTGTTAGTGTAATTTTGGCTGCATGGTGCCATGGGTGAGGAGCTCGCCCATGCGTGGACTGATTGCTACCGAGTTGAATCAACGATGGCATTACCCATCACATTACAGAAACAAGTAGCAAATATTGAGCAAGGAAAATAAACACCATGATTCTAGCTAAAACACATTTTGGCAAGAATTGTAGACAAGTTGACAAATATTGCGTATGAGAATCAGTTTACGCTGTGTTAGGGTGAGGTATTACGGTGGTGAGGAAGATTTAGAACAATCGATCTCCTTGGAAGGGAGCTCTGCTTCCAGCGGGAGAGTTGTTGGCCGTTTCGAACGGAACAGTTTCAATGAAGGGATGCAAAAATAACAAAAGTCGAGAAAAATACACAGTCCAATCAGCTAACACTCATATAGAAAGAGTCTATGTATGGTATATTTTTGTTTTATTGATGAAACCTCAAATATTCAATTGGGTTGTTTTATGTTGAAAATAACGAAAATATGTGGAAATTCATGCCTTTGTTTATGTTAGCGCAGATGTAAACAATTCGTTCATATCGTGCACTTTTTCTGTATGTTGAAACGCCACTGCAGGATCATTCGGATGCATTTTGGAGGTTTTAACAGTGCTATATCACCGAATACATGCTAGCCAATTGATTCATAACAATTTTCAGAAACAGACTGTACCAATTTAATATAACAAAAATTAGTTTTTTGTGGGCGTTATAGTTATTTGAGGCCCGTCGTGGATGATTTAAAGCACGACATGGAACATTTGAAGCCCGAGCGCTAGCGAGGGACACAAATGGCCATGGAGGGCTTCAACATTTTCAGCATTGCACAAGAACCATTCAACAGTGACAAACAAAATGTGTACCACCTCTTAATCCCTCAATGCAGAACAAACACCGGAAATTTCGAGTATGGCAGAGTCATAGTTTTGGAAATATGGCACACGAAACTCTTGAGTCTTTTTTTCTGAGTAGTGTAGCTAACTGTTCTGTCAATGATGTGATGATTGAGGATATAATTCCAAACATACAATGATTGAGAGAAACTTGACACCTAAAGAGTTCTAAATGTGTTCTCAATCACCACAATGCACCGAATGTTCACAAGATTTGTTGCACGCATAACTAACACCAGAAATACATAACGAGAGAGAAATATACAGCTCTCTGGCATGGAAAGTCCAGGTTTTGAGCCATTTTCAAATCGCTCGAACTCATTTCGTGTTTGGAAGACAGACATACAGGTACTATCTTAATGTATAGCTGCACATCAGAGAGCAGCACATTCATGTCCTATTCCCTAAAATACCGGTGGTTGAGCCTTTCGCTGGTATCGAGTTGACGGGTTATTTCTAGCCAGCCAGTCAAGCACATGGCATCAGTGGTGTCCTGATTTACATATTCATGGGGAAGCGCAGATTTGGGTTAGAGTTTGGATACACGGGGGAGGAGTTGCAGTCGGGGCAGACCCAGTTGTGTATTTCTGCTAACACGGATAAACAATTTAGGGTAGATTCGAGTAGACAGATACATCTAAGAATCAATTAAAGCTGTAAATATGCTATAAATAGGTTAACGACTCTGTAAAAAAATAGTTTGATAACGTCCACGATCTTCCGCCATGGATAAACCGAAAGTAAAACCACAGAACCACGCGTTGTTTGTTTCGATCCGCAAGTGGACGGCTCCATGCACTGGCGCGAGACAGGCCGCCTACGGCAGGTGTCAGGGGCAGTCGGCTGTATCGGCCGAGTTGTATAAAACCATTCTGCAGTATGTGTCGATGGTCATTTGACATGTTCCCCACAGCGAGATGTCAGACAACATACACTCTGCGAAGTATAATTGAATAATATCCATACAAACACAATTTCCCCATGGAACATTTAGGCTTACATATTTTCCTCCTCGGTCGTAATACACACAATATCTATAGGGGCGACGTATTTGTATGACTTCCAACAGAAACCCATATTTTTCAGCATTTTACATGGGTAGTCACGCTACCATTGTCGAGTCACTGTCACCAACACATTACTCGATTTCGCCTGTACAATACTAGCCTCTTTGTGTACTTCGAGTTCACAGCGTCACTCACGATTGAGCGTGGTGTGTACGAATGTTTTGTTTATACCATTTGACCTGACCTAGAAACATTTCCGAACTGGCTTATAGATACCGCAGTACGGGTATCATACATATTTGTACACAACAAACAACCGGGCCGTGTGTCCTGGCAAAGTTTGTACTCATGTGTCGTAGAACAGTGCTCTGTCAATGCTCATTACATATCGACAGGTGTATACATGTAATATATAGCGTGTACCACGTACAATTGAACTTTAAATGGTGATCCTATCTATGTTCTGGAATTACAACATATTTCATCAGACATGTCACCCATCTCTTTACACTCTACATTTTACCAATATGTTCAAATGCTATGGTATAGCTTCATTCGTCAATATAATAAACATAATGAAATGCATTACATACGGACTTTGGGACGAGGTGTATGCCACACAGTAGTACTTGCGTACAAGGGATCTTTTAGGTGCCAGATACCATAGACAGTCTCTGACACCACCCGACCTTTGTTTTTACCGCCAGTCGGGCTGCACTGGCGTAGGAGGTTTTCAGGTACGAGTGGCTTTGAGCGGACTCGAACCGACAACCTGTAGATCATGGGCCGAGCACTCTGCCACTGCACCATCCCGCCCCCTGCCACACTGTACTTGTACTTGTACTTGGGGTAAGGGGGTGCCATAACTCGATGATATGCCCCCTAGACAGAAACCCGGGATCGGGGAAATCCCCTACTCTTTACGATAAATCCCAAGGGATCTTTTAGGTGCCAGATACCATAGACAGTCTCTGACACCACCCGGCCTTTGTTTTTACCGCCAGTCGGGCTGCACTGGCGTGGGAGGTTTTCAGGCACAAGTGGCGCTGAGCGGACTCGAACCCACGACCTGTAGATCATGGGCCGAGCGCTCTGCCACTGCACCATCCCGCCCCCCCCCCCCCCCCGTGCCACACTGTAGGCTAATCGCCCCGCCTTTTATGCGGCCAAAAATCTTCACGGTCGGCCTAGGACAAAGGCACCCGCTTACGTCACCAGTCAGCACCAAAGGTTCAGGGGATGTTTCAAAAGCTCTAACGCAATGTACGGCATCCTTTTATATGGCATATGTTCAGATTTGAGGACCTGCTAACCTATACATGTAACTGTTTTCCTCACACTAAGCGAAGTGGTCAATAATAAGAAACAGATGATACAGGATATGATTCCAATATTCACCAGGGACCGCTATATATTCACTTGCAATCGAGTGTCTTCACCGTATCCGTTCATACGGTAGGGTATCATGCAAGAGACCGCATGATACATGTACCCTACTGATACTTTCTCTGTGGCCGTCTGATATGTACAAATAGGCCGATTATCTGAGGACACCTTCCGGACATTCATCGGCGCCCCTGCGGTGATCGCCTGGTGAGCTACCCACATTGGTCGGCCGAAAAATTTGGTCGATCCCCGCGGTACCTCCAACGGTCCCGCAGGAAAATATTTCTGCGTTAGTTTCTTACGATGCCTCCACCGACGTGTCTACGATTTCCGTTTGTTACCCGATGGCCACGATGATCTTCCTGCACTCGGTGGGTGACCGGCCGAAATGGCCAAATTTCAACCTTCTCAATATCGTATCATCACCGACGTAGGCATCGGTGCAAATTTGACTTAGGCATTAGGGAGCTACTGAATTGGTAAATTTCAAAAAAAAAAAAAAATAGCAGAAAATGATGCCTCGCACTTGAAATGTTTTTAGACAATTTTGTGCAAAATATCAGAAATATTCGATCGTAAATTTGATGAACATGTAGACGGATAACTATGGACGACAATGACGGTCGACGACGACGGACGCAATATCGGACCAAAGGTCCGGTAAAAGGTCCATCAAAGGTCCATCACAGCCTCATAACAAAACAGCTATTTCTTGTCACAATGCACGCAGTGAAATGATAATCGAAACTCATAAAATTCATGCCCCCTACAGTTGCTCTCAATGGTTATCGGTACGATCAAGCTTTCTGATAATATTGCTTCAGACAATACCAACTACCTTTCACATGTCATAATATTATCTAAACTTATGCAGATGATTAATTATTGAATACCGCTTCGTATACTTTTCACAAAAGTCGTTCTAAAAGTTCATTTGTGGCATCTGTTACTCAACTGTTCGCTCTGTTATGTTCGATTTCCCACATATGTTTTGTTATGACACTGTTTCAACATTTCTTTCTATGTAGTATAAGAATAGTCCGAATAAATATATTTCTTATTATACTCTATCGTTTATAATACTCTATCGTATTACACTCTATCGTTTATCTAACGTCATGACATCAGATACAGTCGTAAAGTATTCAAGTCCACCACGTGTTGAAAAGCGTCTGTTCGTGCATCGAATTTAATTAGCAATATATAAAGTTTTTTTCTGCACATGTATCATCTGTTCAATGGCGTTGTTGGGATTTATACGCCTATAACCGAGTTGGATCTACCCGTCATGGTTTTCGTCCACCCAGCGTATGAAGATGTTGGAGATAACAGTTTTTTCGTCACAGTTTCCAGACTGTGTACATGTATCATGTAGTATTTTTTGCACATGCATCATCTATTCAATGGCGTGTTGAGATTTATACGCCCGTATCTACCCAGCCTTGAAGTTGGAAATAACAGTTTTTTCGGCAGATCTATTTTTTAGTCTTTTCAAAGTGACATGGACACGGAACAGGTGCCTTTATATAAGGAAGTTGTGAATTTACTGTGTTACGTTAAAAAGGATCCCAAAGTACAAAGTATTCCGATGGAACAAAAAGGAGTGAACAAAGAATTATTGAGTGTCAGGCAATATCGAGAAATTTTTGAGACTTCATGAACCCTCATACATGACCACAATAGCCATATTAGGCACTCGTCAGAAATTCCCAAAGTTGGCATGCAAACAGGTTTTGCTGCGTACTTGTGACATATTTTAGTGTGCCGTATCGTGGTGTAAACCATATCGTGACTACTCTCATAGAATTTCCAAAAAGCAGCTCGGTAAAACATATCCTTGTAGCAGCAGTTTAGAGCGTAGCTGGAAACTTATATCTGCGAATAGCTCTGTAGGAGTCTATGAGTTGTGAGACAAACACACCATATGCTGGCGAAATGGGAATGTTTCTGCTCAGAAAAGGAAAACTATGATGCTTCTCATATGATCTAGTTGACAGGTTAGAATATTTATCAATCTTCAACCTTAGATCTAAATAGTAGGACAGAATATAAGAGTCTTGAATTTCAAGTTCCATAGGATGTATGACAGCGATATAATCACCAAACTTAGGATTATTCAGTGACAATACATCATGTTTGTATCTGAAAGCAAAATCTAAGCTACCCTTTTGATTCTGAGAGTATGGTATGCGTGTGATAACATTCACTGTACATACCCCGATTACTATTATGCTGAAAAAGGTTCCGACATGTTTATGGTACATTGCCCAACATGATAACATGAAACTAACTCAGATGATGTATCAAATGTACCGTTACACAATCATATTTATACCCGATTTATTCAACACACAGGGCCTCTGAAAATGTTATCCTGAATAATAGTTGCAATTATTGTAACATAAAATTCACCATATAAGGAATTATAATGAAAGGGATATTGGAAATGATTGCGCGTTTTTTTGGTAAAATAATAAAAATTGGCATACATGATCCTTGAGATTGCATTGATCTAGACCAGAGCTTGACTTCACCTTGTTCTAGAACCATCACCGCGGATTTCATGGGATAATTTTATAAACTCATCACATAATTTACACCAAAACAGTCATATATAATATTTTATGAAAATATTCGCACAGAAAAGTAGTTACATATTTGAATCTACAAGATGTGCATAGATCTAGGCGGTCTCGCTCGGGGCGTCTTAAGCCCAAGAAAATTTGCAAAAGAACTATGTCTGAGATCACTTTTTTGTGTATTTACAATTCAGCACCGGGCCGTTACGCCTCTCCGTTTGTCTAGCTGACTTTAGGGAAGATGAGGAAGGGAGGGGGAATCGTATTTTGGAGGGAACCTGCCTTTCCCCCTCCCAAGTTTATCTACAATAAATATATTATGCTCGCTAGTAAGCATAAACAAATACATTCCACGCATTGTCTGCCGTTGACGACACCAGTGTGTCTTTGGACAAACTTTTGATCGGACCATATATTTGCCAAAATGTGGTATTTTAGGTATGTTGTTGCCATCATCAAATCTTGTTATATTGCTGGTAAAAGGTTAGTCATATAGCAGAACTGGTATTGGATCGGCCAGATACCAACCAAGATATAGCTAAAGAGGAGGTAGTGAGTTCCGTAGACATTATTTACAGTTGTTTATTGGACATATTAATTGTCACGATTAATTAAAAAATAACAAAATGATATTTATTCAGACTGCGAGACGTCAATTGTGAATAGTTCGCCACGAAGCTGTCAACTGAACCTCTATTCTCCTCATAGTGCATGATTCCATTGTCTCGAGCAGGTATCTATTTGTAATAAATACCTCTGTGGGAGGTATTTATTCCCAATAAATACCTGTCCCAGGTATTGAATGAAAATAAATCAATACTGGTGGACACAGTAAACACTCGGGATTGTATTTTTTATTGCCAAACATATACATGTATCAGACTTATATATTACTCGATGTGCATAAACTGCTAATCCTTATGGTGTGCGAGTTTAATCCATGGGTCACAACAGTTTTGTTAACTTTTGGACATTTGGTTCATGAAATCATCCGCCTTCTGCAGAAATCCAGTGAAAACGTTTATATTCACAATATCCTTGGAATTCCGGAGGTTTTGATAATAATCCTGCGATATTCCACATCCGCAAATGTACCGAAATCCTAGAGAAACCTCCAGCGATCACGCATAACGTAATTTTCCTGCAAACATGAATTAAATATACAAACATGAATGTTTGATTTTTTCCTCTTCAAATCTAGTTTATAGCGATTCAGCATATGTATTATGGGAACAATTTGAACAGAACTTTCAACACAAATAAATTAAATCCACAAATATTACACACACAAAATTACTTACCAGTCGTACGTTGAAGTCATGGATCAAACTTTAGAATCGCCGTAGTGATTTTACGAGGAATTCTGTAAATACATGTGTACAAATCGTTTATTTTCTTACAAGGATTGAAAGAACGCAGGATAAATATATTTGTTCGGGCAAAAATTATGCTTCAATTCTTTGTACACGGGTGCAACCCGTTAGATAATGCAGAAGGAGAAAATGCTAATTTTCTTTTGAATTCAAAGGAGTAAGTGATATACTCACCGGTTTACTAATCTGATATGTTGTTCATGTACTGCATCTGGTTACACCAAAGTTTTGAGTCATTCCCAGGAATAAGATTTTGCAACAGTATCCAACAAACAAGCGCGTCAGAACACGTGTTTATATCCGCATGCGGTGTTATCCATGTGTTGCATTTTTCATCACGAAAAGTTCATGTCACGTACGTAGCTTGCTGTTTCGAAGTGAGCGCACCTTTTGCCGCGTTTGTTTTTATAGGGTTCCATTTGAGCAATACTCACAAACGCGTTGCTAGGGAGAGAAAACAATTCAAAGGCACAGTGCGAGTCCACCAGAAACATACTGAATTGGAACCATGTATATTGTAGCCATAACAACAGAAAGCGGACTAGGGTTGAATGTACAAATCACTGAGCTGAGTCATGTGGTGACGTAGATCCAAAGCTTTCCTGACGGATACACTTGATTGGGCAAGGACTGTGCGTTGCATTTGCAGTTTTGTTGTTTATATAGCGAATTACGTAAAGTGTATGTGATATGTTGTTTATGAACTGAAAGAGTATGTGGAAGGGGGGGGGGGGTGGCATGTTTCATAAATGTGTGTGTGGGGGGGGGGGGTGCATGCACTATGTCGGATAATGCCTACGGCTTCGTATTCCTCACGAATAGAAACCTCGGCCTTCGGCCTCGGTCTCTATTCGTGAGAAATACTCAGCCTAGGGCATTATCCTATACATAATTAGACATGACACAGGCTGGATCAATACACTGCTCATATTGACAGCATGTGACGTTTCACTCAGGTTCCATTTCCTGTGCTCTCATCTTCCTCTCCTTGACTCGGCTCAGGTTTTCCTGTATTGATTCCCTTGTAAGACAGCCAAGCGCGCGATGGGGACTGGTTTCATCAAGGGTTGATACTTCTTGATATGTTTAAGAATGCCGGGATATGAATATGCCAATCAATATTGTCACTGCCTTGTCATAATTAATTTTGGTTTGTATACAAGATAACTTCAGCAACTCGACATATTCAAGGAACAGTCATTGCTGTGTTATCAAAAACTCATAAGATATATTTCTGATATTATCTGATATCGTTTATATATCGTTGCTGATATCAAATTGCAAGCTTTTTTAGTTTTATGTTGTTTTTTTGTTATTTTGCATTTCTGTCAATGGTCAGTGACAAATTATACTATTCACGAAGCCTGTCTATCGATGCATGGCTGTTATTCCCGGAATCAGTGATACACAGCCAATGGGAATAACACTCCACGGTTCTCATCCTTTTAGCTCAATTGATTGCCCTATGGCTGTTGACAATCTCATGTCATGTTTACCTAGTCTGTTGTAATGTCACACTGATTACTTCCGTGCTTTGCTTTTAGGAAGGCAAAGCTAACGATACCATGGGAGAAAGATACCTTTCCTGACATCTACCTCATTGTAACTAATGAAGTAGTTAAATGTGACTATCTGAGAGGTTTCGTAGTTTGAGTACGACATTATTCATTCGTATATGATTAGCTTATAAGCCGTTTAGCTGACTGTTGAATATATTTAATTTTATCCGAAAAGAACTTAACAATTAACTGGATTCGGCCTAATTAATTCCAAAATGCCTGATTCGTCAAGAGGTGAGCGGGTCTTTTCACTTTAGTGTTGGATCCCAACAACGGGTCATTGATTTCCGACCTCTTGGTAGCATTCTCTGATCAATTCTAAAAGCATCCGGACTGTGACCATATGAAGAAAAGGTAGTGTGCCGAGTCCAAACACAGCGTCACCAAACGGCGCGAACAAACACAAGATATTTGGCAGGGAGAAACCAGCATATTAACTTTTGATAAATCTGATGAGGACTTTTGACGTTGTAACAAATGAATTTACATCATTCAAAACTCGTACTAAATAGTGTGTGGACTCTGGAAATACCAGAATGTACAAACGATCATAAAATTGGAAGTTTTTACATGTTTGTACCTGGAAAAGAACCCAATATTTTTGCGATAAATTCGACAATGATCCCCCACGGCAGCATCGGCCTCGCAATTCTGCTGACTGTTTCGACGCTGACTTTTCGAGGCGTCTTCGGAACAATTTACAACAGAACAAATGCAAGTCTGTCAGCTTTTCCACACGACTGTGGCTGAAAGTGAGTACCATTACTCTATTATGCTAAATGTGGGTGGAATCAATGTACTGCATCGAATCATAAATGGATTCAGTTTCTTATTAATAAAAAATAGAATCAGACCTGTTTGTACCGGATGTGTCAAGCTATTTGCTAACAGTGAATTGATATGTGGTTCTCTGTTCTTATGTTCACTGCTTCCAGTTAGTAGTAGTGACTGACTGTCTGGTGTACTATTCCTTTGTTCACTCTTTATAGTTGGCGGTAAAGACTGGACATTTGGTGTTTGATGGTTATGGGCCCTCCTGTTCTCCTGATGGTGGTATTACAGTGATCCCCTGGGAGAATATTGACGTTCAAACTCTGACCAACAGTGGTACTGACAACAATTCCAATTGTATTGCCAATAGATGTTGTTGATATTGTAAATAAAACTTATGAAAATTATAAAGTGATTCGCAAATAATATATACGTGTATTTCGGCCTGTTAATATGGCTGATATAACTGAGGTTCCTACTTTGTTCTGTTTGACTTACATGCCTCAATGTGAAACTCCTCATTCAACATT
The DNA here is from genome assembly GCA_949152475.1 of Terebella lapidaria. Taxonomy (NCBI): domain Eukaryota; kingdom Metazoa; phylum Annelida; class Polychaeta; order Terebellida; family Terebellidae; genus Terebella; species Terebella lapidaria. The sequence continues at coordinate 6,907,554 of OX424567.1, forward strand.
TTATTATTGCAGCAAACCAAGCGTTGTACACACGTCTGGAAGATCCTTGGAACTTTTACTGTTATCCGCTTATAACGTCATTGATGATGTCGTCAGTTCGAAGGGCCTGTGGACTTGAGTGTTTGAAGGCAGACAATTGCGTGATGTTTAGGTAAAATGTTTTTCTTAACAATTTCAATTTGCCTTGTTTAGAGCTAAAAGTATAGATTGATTGAGGTGTAGTATTATTTCTTCATGTAGTGAAAGTCTCAGTTAATCAGTAAATTACAATTATGACAATACTTGAGATTAAATTTGCATGGTGTATTCCAGTATCACACATGACAAATGTGTGCTGACAGCTCTGCAGGCTGGCAACCAGAGTGGATGGACTTCCTACAACACCTGGTTTGTTGCGCAGTGAAAAGGATGTCTAAATAAATAAACCATTTATAAACCATTTATAAACCATTTATTCTATGGCCATAAAGTTATTGATATGGCGTTGCATCTGTTGTCAACACATTTATCCTTGGAGTGAAAGATAATGTCTTTCTGACATTTGTTTTTATTAGTTGACCAAAAATAGATTTTCGACAGAAATCTACTTGAGCCATTTCAGCACTGTGACTCAACACTGTACATTAAATTAGCAATATGGTTGTTGTGTGACATTTTGATGTATATTATTCTGTCTGTTGTCAGTGTATTTGAGTAAATAAAATAGTCATCATGAGTATTCATCAGCTTAGGTACATATAGATCAAGTTGTGCTGTTAGCCATAACACCATGCACGGATGCCATAATCATCGCTAACCTCCCACAGCCATACACACAACTACGAAATGATAAAAAAAAACTTGAACATTGATATTCCAAAACTGAATTCGTAGATTACATTCACGTCTTTCATCTTTAGTGTCTGTTCGCAATACACGGGACATGCAACTCATACATTTCACATAATTCTTTATTCGCATTCATAATATACCTTTCAATTGTTATATATTCACGTGTCACATACACACTCCTGTAAAATGAAGTTTGCTACCATATGGAATTGTTGTAAAACTGTTTTGTGATGTATATATTCATTTTTGTTATTCAAAACTCTGAACTTTATTCGTTTTACAACACTTGGTGATCAAGCTTGCGCCTATATTATCATCTCTTGTTAGCTCTGATCATGGTATGATGTTAAAAATGCGGGAGGAAACTAGACAACCTGGTGAAAACCCACTTGCTCGGTTTGTCAAACACGTACTTCTTCACATACCGCCCAGGCCGGGGATCAAAACCACACCCAAGCCGACTTCATTGATGAGACTTTAGCAGACATACGAACTGAAATAACCTGGGAACTGGTTTAACCAAACCTCTTCCCTCCCTCTCACTAACAACATATTCCATCAGGTGTCTGGATCCAGCAACTGGCTTCCATCGTATCTTTATCCCAGTGATAGCCATACATTTCCATGTCCTTTGCGTGGTAATGCAACCAGTAATCCATGACGTCAGGGCTGACATTCGTGTACACTGACAGGTGCTTGCTGAACACTGGGTGTCCATCGATATGACCGCTATGAGAATGTCTCTCTGGTATTGTAGTTTGTGTAGTATTCAGTTTCTTCAACAGTAAGCCACCATCATGGCTCATCGTCTCAACTCGAAGCATGAGGTCCCAGGAATGAGCACAGGGCTGGCAATAATCCGTGATCCTACTCCAGTGAGGATCATCCAGCTCCATTTTGGCAGCCCAGCTTAAGAACTCGTTGAAAGTTGGAGGACCGATTTCCAGTTGAGGGTACTTCAAATGTGAGAGTGTCTTATTAGCAGCGAGCAAAGCAGGTCGATACATCTTCAAGATCGCAGCTTGCCTGGTTGGATGCCAAGATAAACGATCTGTAGTATCCACTATTTTGTCTCTGTAGTAGGAATAGAGCCGTTCGAATGGATGCCTAATACTGTACACACCGTAGTATGAATCTTCCACAAGTTTCCTTTCTGATGCATCCAGGTAACGAATTTGCGTCAAGCCAAAATGCTTTTGTTTTTCGAGATGGTGAACCATTTCAATGCTATCATTAACGCCGCCTATATTGTGGATTATGCCACCATTGGCCTCTAATAGCAATGCCTTTATAGCTGTGCACCCGGCCTTAGACATCAGGCAAAGGTGCAGCTTGTTGATATTATCCACCACTTCGTCATCATTTGGACGGAAGGGATGGGATAGGGGCTTGCAGAAACTCTGTACGTGGATTCTTCTCTCCAGTTGTGTGCAAACTCTTGCGGCTGGTAATGGAAAGGATATCATTATCATAAATATTACATATAAACCAACGTATGCCACATATAAACTTTATACGATAATGACAAGAAGTTCACCGAAAGAAATGATCACAAATTTGCACTCGCCTTTGCGAATACAATGTTGTGCGACTGAGTACGATTACTCAGCCACACGCGACTTTGAGGTTTACCATTCAAGGTTTTCTGAAGTCGATGTCAAGAACACCAAAAATTGTCGCCCATTTTGGGCCTATCGGGCTACATCTAGATCCTTCTGTGCAAATTGAGATATTCCATCTTCAAACAAGCTAAGAATGGCTTATGACGTCGTACTTGTATAGGCATACAAAATAGATTACAGGAGGATTTGAAATGGTGTCAATTTGATAATTTTCAACACTAATATGGATACCAAATAGCCTTAAACGATTCCATGAAAAAATGAGAAATGGCTCCTAGAAGTCAAATGGATAAGAAAATTCATCACCTCAAGAGTAGTACAGATCAGAACGGAGGACTGACAGAACTACACGACATTGGCTTTTGCGAATTCAAAAAAAATAAAGACAGGGAGGAGATTCAATTGAATGATGCAGGGTTTCATGAATGGTGAAGGCAGCAAATCTTTTTCTGACCAGGTCAACTCTTTTCCCGGCCAGGAAAAGTGAGTAGTGATCATGAGTGATAGTGAGTTGTACATATCAGTAATCTGTGCACATGTGATGACGGGCTATCATACAAAAGTCTGACCAATGAGTTTTCTGTATTTTTTCAATTGAACTGTTATACTGTATGTTATTGTTCACACAGTACGTACAACATAACAGAAAGATGCTGTATATGTAGTTTGTGCTATAATAAAAGGAAAATAAAATACAAAGAAGTTAAAATTTTATGATTCGTCCTACCCAACAGTCGCTGTGGTCAAACCAAAGAATGCTATTTTACACTCTTTGGTCAAATTGACAACAGACTACGAAACTATGGCGTCAATGATGTTCTCAAGACGATTATGTCTGATATAAATTTGTAGCTGAATGTGTAGAAAAAAAGCAATTGGTTTTATTGGAGTATCAGACTTTGTTTTTATTGCAAAATGTATTTTACGTTTGCTATTGGAATCATCAAGATTTGACTGTACTGGTGGTAATAGACTGATAGTTACATTTGTAGCATGTTGAAGCACTTATTTAGAAAGCTGTATATGTTGATGTCACACTGTATCATATTATAAAAATATTGGATGGTGGTTAGTCCAATACAGAGTTTACGGGATTCATAAAAGGTATATTGGACGAAGCGCAACCGAGTTAAATATAACCTTTCTGAATCCCATAAACTCTGTATTGGACGACCAATATTCGCTATATTATTACTATATGATGTTTGTAACGAGCACGTTGATTGGCTGCTATCGTAGCATCGTCCAATATACGCATCGTCCAATAGACTCATATATATATCATTTCGGGATCCAGTATACAGTATTTGGGAGTGACACGTGGTACATAAGCCAATCAGAGAGAAAGATTCATGTCGAATTAATAACATGGTGAAAATATGATGGAGTTTACAGAAGTCACCTGCATACACTGACCAAAATTTACCGGTCTTAATCATTGTCCCATGTTTAAAAATTAGCCCAAGGGCTAAGATAGGTTACCGGACATTTTGTTCCGTGGCCTTGAAAATAAGGTCACTGGTCAAATTCAAAGTCACGAGAGTATTCCGCATACCAGTATATTCCGCATACCAGTATTTGATTTCCTTTTCAAGGTCAATTGAGGTCAAAAGTCGAATTCAAGGTCATCAAAATATTCGGACTATATCATTCCCTATATGTGCACAATTGATTCCTAAGCTGTACAGTCGATAATAAGCGACATATTAGCCATTTTGTGCTCTGACCTTGAAAATGAGGTCAAAAGTCGAATTCAAGGTGATCAAAATATTCGGACTACATCATTCCCTATATGTGCACAATTGATTCCTAAGCTGCAAAGTCGACAATAAGCGAGATATTAGCCATTTTGTGCTCTGACCTTGAAAATCGGATCAAAGGTCAAATTCAAGGTCATGACAATATTCAGAATATAACATTTCCTATAGGTTAACAATTGATTCCTAAGCTGTAAAGTCGATTATAAGCGAGATATTAGCCATTTTGTGCTCTTGACCTTGAAAATGAGGTCAGAGGTGAAATTCAAGGTCACGAGAATATTCAGCATATGTCATTTCCTATATGTCCACAATTGATTCCTAGTCTCTAATCTTAATATTAGGTGAGATATTAGTCATAATGTCTCCCATTATAAAGCATAGGAGAATTTAACATGGGAAAGTCTCATTTGGGACCCGTCGAGAAAATGAAAATGGCCGCCACACGCAGACCGGCGATTCAGGGGTAACGAAACTTATACACATCACAGAAGTATATGAGGGGAATCTTTTGAAATAAAAATCTCAAAACTGTCTGAACACTTTTTGAGAAAATGGCCGCCAAAGTCAGAAATTGGTCGTTTTTCGTCGAAAATGGCCGCCATTTTGAAGAAAACGCAAAAATCAAAAAACAAAATCAAAAAATACCCCCTATTTGAATTATTTTTAGGCATTTTTGTGCAAAATTTCAGAAAGATTCACTTGTAAACTTTGAAGATGAAAAAATGGACGGACGAAGCCGACGACGGACGACGGACGCAACGCCATGCCAATAGGTTATCGGACCATAAGTCCGGTAACCTAAAAATGGATAAAACAGTATTTTGTCCTAGGATAGTTTCCCGACACATTCCCACCGGTTCTATTTACATACCTATTGTAGCAGACTTTGGTTGGCCAATCACATCATGATGGAGATCGTCAAAATGGTTTCTGAACTTAACCCTTGCGTCGGTGACAAGACTCCTTGTATTTTTACTATACCGCTGAATATCAAAAACATCATATGTATCATACCACCAAAATAGAGAAATTACAGCAGCAATCATTGCCAAAAACTGAGTTTTGTATACCATTCCGTCCGTGATCGTTTCTTTGATTCAATTAGCCTGTCAAATCAAAGTGCACATGTGCCGGTGAATATTGCTGCGCATTCATCTACAGAATCGCCATTTGCCTATTATCGCTCGGCCTTCGTTTACATTATGTTCTTGATTATTGATCCATAGGTAGATCCCATCTAAACCCTTAAACAACATTTAAAATTCAATAACGATCACATTTTTAGGTAAACAGATTTAAATCAGAACCGTCATGTTTGTATGAGATCATCCATTGTTTCAATCGTTTGCACTGTGTGTGTAATTGTGATTTTTTTATTCAGGTTGTGGGCTCGACACGAGTTTTATCGACCATCGATCGTTTACCCTCAGCATATTTTAATATCACCAGATGGTAAGAAATCGTTTGGGTTCATTCATGTATTCTTTCGTCATTCACTAGGGATAGTATTTCATTTTTATTGGTCATCGTTCATGTTTATGTAGTATTTTAGAGACTCTGACGGCCCGGATCCTTCCCTCCGCACCTCAGTACATATGCACTATTCGCCCTTTCCATGACAACCATACACAACCACGCACAACCACGCGCGCCATATATATATGTAAAATAAAACCACACCTCAGACATAACTCAGACGATCACATGCAATTCACATGACACCCAGCCAATCACAGTACAAGCCGCACCTATCACACCACCTTCACCCTACGCTGAGGCAAAGGGCGCGCTCGATTTCCCCACACCAGAACAAGTGTTGGGAGACCAGAACCAGTTCCAAGTTGACTAAAACGAGGGAGTGAGAACCAAGCAGCAAAATCTAGGATGAGGTTGTTGGTGCTGTTGCTGCTTCTGCCATAGTTGCAGTGGTGCCACCTAGGAACAGTTCTGTTCACTCCGTCTTGAAGACGGAGTGAAAAGTGTAACACCGTTAGTGTAGTTCTGCGAAATCGAGTGCATGGTTGTTTCGTAACCTGTGTCTGGTGGCAGTTGGTGGTAGTTCGTGCCCAGAAATCGAGCGCGCCCATTGACTTGTTCAGACATGCACCCCGTTTTGGTGGGAAAATACATGAACTTTTACCCACAGAGATTTGCCCCTTGTTGAGTTGTGAGGTAGCTGTCCACGGAGGTGGACGTGAAGATTCTGACAAGAAGAGGATATCTTAGTTAACGAAGTTAACGGACTGACCAAAGGATTATGCAGGACATAGATCTGGGATTAACGGACTGACTAGCGGTGTGGTTGGATTAGCCGTGATCGTGCCATTTCATCAGTCGTGCCTTGCTGATACATGTATCTTCTATCGCATCATAAAATTGGCCGTCAGGCTGTCCAGATGGCCTGTACATAAAACACACCAAAATAGGAGTCGTAATTTAGGAGTCGTATTTCAATCCATGTGTTCTCTAGATGCGGCGACTCAAGATCTTGGCGATGTTTGCATTCTCTAGGGTGCTTCTTGCGAAACACAAAACAACCAACTATGTCCAGTTCGGTCTCTTCTTGCTATGAGTGTAAGAATCAATATATTACCACCAATAGTCAGATTTTGATGATGCCAAAACAAACGTAATACACAACATTTTGCAATAGAAACAAAGCCCGACCAAATAGTTTATTCAAAGACACACTGGAGTCATCAGGGGCAGACAGTGTGTTAAATGTAGTTGTTTCTACTGTACACCTGATGGAATTAGTATACAACTGCCCAACAACCTATGAAAATAATTTAGATCTGTAAAATGAATTAGTCTGTACCAATTCATCATCAGCAATACCGTCATCAAGTCTGCAATGTGTGAACCCTCAGACGTCAAACGTTTGTTTGTTGTAGCCGAATTTCAAGTTGAGATTCATGTGCAAGGATGCTATTGCAATTTAGATGTCCAAAAGTCAGCCCCTCGATACCCGGTCTTTCAATTTCATTGGTGTGAGGATCTTGCCCAGGCCCCAGGCTCTCGTCAGAATACGAGTTCTCTGGAGAAAAATATGAACTAGAGAATGACCTTTGGTCCGATAACCTATTGGCATGGCGTTGCGTCCGTCGTCGTCTCTCTACATTTTTATCTTGTTTATATTGATATGTTTACAGTCGAATCTTTCTGAAATTTTGAACAGAAATACCTAAAAATATTTTGAGAGGTAGGTATTTTATTTTATTTTATTTTTTTTCCAAAATGGCGGCCATTTTTGAAGAAAAATGGCCAATTTTGGACTTTGACGGTCGTTTTCTCAAATCTGTTAAGTAACTTTTTTTCTTATTGATGCATAACACTCCTTATATATGCCCCTGTGACGTGTATAAGTTTCGTTACCCTTGAATCGCTCGTAGTGGGTCATTTTGGCCCAAACTCGGCCCAAATGGTACTTTCCCATGTTGAATTATCCTATGCTTTATAATGGGACACATTATGCTTAATATCTTACTTAATATTGAGAATAGATACTAGGAATCATTTGTGGTCATATAGGAAATGATATATGCTGAATATTCTCGTGACCTTGAATTTGACCTTTGACCTCATTTTCAAGGTCACAGGACAAAATGGCTAATATCTCGCTTATAATCGACTTTACAGCTTAGGAATCAATTGTAAACATATAGGAAATTATATATTCCGAATATTCTGATGACCTTGAATTTGACCTTTGACATTATTTTCAAGGTCACATGCTTATTATCGATTTTACAGCTTAGGAATCAATTACGAACATATAGGAAATGATATCTACAGATTATTCTCTTGATCTTGAATTTGACCTTTGACCTCATTTTCAAGGTCGAAGTACAAAATGAGTAATATATGGCTTATTATTGACTTTACAGCTAGATAATCAATTGTGAACGTATAGGAAATGATATATGCACAACATTGTCATGAGCTTGAATTTGACTTTCGACCTTTTTTCTAGGTCAGAGATCAGAATGGTTAATATCTCACTTATTATCGACTTTACAGCTTAGGAATCTGTAGTGAACATATAGGAATTGATATATGCTGAATTTTGTCATTACCTTGAACTTGCGTTTTAACCTCATTTTCAAGGTCAGATCACAGAATGGCTAATATCTCACTTATTATCAACTTTACAGCTTAGGAATTAATTGTGGACATACTATTGTGGAATGATATATGCTGAATAATCTTTTTACCTTGAATTGATCATTGACCTTATTTTCAAGGTCATGGAAAAAAAGGTTAATATCTAAAATATATATTGTCCGGTAACCTTTCTTAGCCCATGGGCTAATTTTTTTCTTGCTTTCGCTCGCGGTCCCGGGTATGGAGATATGTCCATATTCCACACCGAGCACGAATCCCACGAATCGCTACGAATTGATAATTTTTGGGATTCGTAGTTGGATCGCAATCAGTTCATGAAGCTCTTGACTGATTTGTACTTATTTGTAGTCCGTTCTTGCGATTCTTGAGCTATCGGGAATTCGTGGCCAAAGTCTTGAGCTGTTTGGCCACGAACTCCCTATTCCAAAATATCGTAGTTAATTTGTAACCAATTTGTAGTGTATTCATAGGCCTCGTAACTGAATTGTAATATATTCGTAGAGATTCGTAGGTATTCTTACTCAGTCATTCGTGGTCCGTGAATTCGTTGCTAGAGCACGAATTGATATGAATACTGTCACAAATCGCACGAAAACACGTCTCAATTGATTCGTAAATGATTCTTTACGTTCGGACAGTATTCGTAATCGATTCTTCTAAATCGTAGTTGATTCTTGACAATACTTCCCCTGACTCCAACAGAATCCCACGAATGTTCGTAATGCTATCGTACCTGTGTTGTACCAGAATCGTACAGCGTCACGATTTGGACAAGAAATTTGCGAAATTCCACGATTGCTCACGAATCCTAAAATTTATTAATTCTGGACGATTCGTGGTGGTTGTGGAATAGGGGCAGAACATCGCCGGCGGCTAGCAGTGAAGTGGCGACAAAGAAAGTACAACTTCTTCGGCAAACCCAAACCCTCGCTTGGCTGATTTATATTGTTTGTTGTTGTTGTTGCTGCTGTTGTTTTTGTTGTTACCCGGATTATTTCTAAATGTGATGATCCTTCGGGTTCATGGTGACTACGGATTCATCTCCGTACACTTGGCCATTTATCAGCATGAATGTGCAGTCACGACCCGCCATGATACGTGATAGGCAAATCTCATAACGTGCCACCATCTGTGACAAGGCAATCGTGAACACATTCCAGGTATGGTAATACCTGAAAACTTATTATAAACCTAAACATAGCCAACGGGCATTCCAACCAGGATTATATGGTGACAGCAATGTGTTATTAGAATAGAAATTCGTCCAAGTAATATAATACATGGGTATATTATCTCCTGGCTGTAATGAGTATCGTAGACAGGATTTTCAAAATATTGTCCCAGTATTCATCACCAAATATGGTTCTGTTTGATTCGGTATTCACATGGTGCAAACGTTCCATGGTATATCATACTATATGTACGTGAATACATATCACCACATTACATAGGACAAAAAGCGATATATTATGCGGATATATTCGGCGCTCAGGAGTTCAAATTAGTAGTACCTAAACATAGAATTGCCATTCCAACAGAAAATGATTTACTTACACTCATGAGGGAGGATATTGTTGGAGTTTCGTTATCACAATATAATGGGTACACCTTCAGACAATTTGTCACGCTCAATGAAATATTGCAAATGAAGATATCAAATCCAGAAGACGACCCTTTGCTTTCAATCCTCGCGTAATTCAGGGACATGCGATAATTACAGGGATGTGTTAAGGAGAGCATGCGCATGTGTGGCTATGTTCACTGTCAGATACATAAGATCTCAAATAATGTTCGTGCCGTTTTGCTGAGATTGTGGATAGTTAAATAGTGTCTTCTGTACATTACCATGAAGCGAAAGAAATGAAACTACCCAGTTCATTCAATTTTACATACAGATACATTGACGATGTATTGTCACTGAACAATCCAAAGTTCAGTGATTATTTACATCTCATATATCCGGATGAACTGGAACTTAAAGACACCACCGACTCCTCCAAGTCTGCAGCATATCTTGACCTATCCCTCGAAATAGACAAAAATGACAATCTATGTACCAGATTATATGACAAACGTGATGACTTCCCAGTACTGAGTAGTAACATACCAGCAGCTCCAGCGTATGGCGTCTATGTGTCTCAACTCATTCGATATGCTAGAGCATGTTCAAATTACCAAGATTTTCTAGCCAGAGCCAAAATGCTAACTGATAAGTTATGAAAGCAGGGCTATTTGAGACCTAGATTGCAGTCGACCTTTAAGAAGTTTTATGGTCGTCATCAGGAATTAATAGACCATTTCGATCTGTCTGTAACTCAGATGATGGGAGATATTATCACATCATGTTGATTGGTACTTGTAGAGTCGTTATTTTAACCTAACTATGTCCTTCATCTCGATGGCATTTATTTTTGATATCACAGTGGGTGTCGCATGCGAGGCAAGAGAAGCTTACTCTTACTGGTACACCTGATCTCACATGGCTTCGCCGGATGATATTCAAATTGCTCGGACCTTGATCACCAATTTTGAATTTTTCTCCAACCTTAACATACCGATTGTGTAAATTTTGCCCATGGATTTTGAGTTTAGTCCTTCGGATTGTTTGGTGTTTGGTATCATACTTGTCTTTTGTTATGGTTGTATTTGATTTCAAGTATTATGTCTGTAAATCGCAGCCTCTGACGTTGAAAAAAGACTTATCCAAGCAACAGTCAGTGGAGCAGATGCAACTCTCGACGAATTAACCCCTTTTGGGGCATCGGATAGGCCGTTGAGCAAAAATAAACAAATCAGACATCCGATATCAAACACACATACCCCGAAGCTTGTCGAAAGCTATCAGTTGTCACCAATGACCGGGTCCCGTTACATATGCATGCTCGATGCAAGTGAACATTGCCCGAGAAAATGTAACAATAGTGCTGAACAAGTTCCGAACTTTCAAATGACAGTTGTATTCATTAGCTTATTTCAATAGATCTGTTAATTGTATTTCCCATAGTGTCTAGCTGGCTGGATTTATTTTACATGTGCATGCGTCGTTTGCGGATAAAGCGTGTTCAACTTGGATTAATCCTGGAAGCACATGAATATAATGATTAGATATGACATTGATGTGTTATAGTGGGAAGTGGATATTCAATACCTAATAACTGTCGTGTCCAGAATACATAGTCATTGAAATACAATGAAAAATTTACTGACCCTTTGCTCGACGAATAGGGTGTCAGATGCGGGAGACTCGTCCGGCAAAGACGCGTCGAAGGGTATGTCAAAAGTTACTCTAGTGAGAAATCAAAATAACAACGGGCACTGTACTAACAAATTATTACACAAAACCAAAAATACTGCTACTAACAGGTATGGGACCCCCAGTCAAACCGCACAAATCCATAGTCCAACAATAAGGAAATTGGTTAATACATTGTAAATTGAGCTTTCACCATTATAGCTCATCATGGGTATTGGTTGGCTAACAACACACATTCAATTTCAACATCAACATGTATATACATGTATATGCACATCGCCATGTTATAGTTTGTAAAAAGCATTATTATTCAAACGATTACTATTGGAAAAAATACCTCTTCTCTCACCATTTTCCCGCTCAGAGAGAAGAAACAATAACATGACAGAAATCTGATACTGTCGAAAAATAAATTTTGATGTGGGTGACAGGATAATATTTACCCTCGCCCCGATAGGGGCAGAGGGTATTGTAATTGGGTCTGTCAGTTTGTATGTCTGTTTGTCTGTTTGTCTGTCCGCGCGCATAACTCAAAACCGAATGGTCCGATCGTCCTGAAATTTATAGGGAAGAAGCGGTATCACCGTGGCTCGGTCCTCCTCAATTTTTGTCAAAATCGGACAAAAACCGTTGCCATGGCAACGGAAAATGTAAAAATCAATAATTGACCATAACTCCGGTTCTATTCAAGATAAATTTTTCTAACTAATTTTGTATTTTTCTGTGGTCAATTCCTGATCATATGATATATGGCCCGTGGTCGTACGACCAAAACTCTCCATTATCGCCCGATGTCGAAAAATTGGGGGTCACGGTTTCGAATTTTTTTGGCCAGCGACGTTTCAGTGCAAATGTCTGCGCTTATAACTCAAAGGCAAACCGCCCGATCGATTTGAAATTTATAGGGCAAGAGTGCTATGGTGCTGGCTCAGCCCCTTCAGAATTTTGAAAAACGGTTGCCATGGCAACGGAAAAAAGAAAATCACATAATTGGCTTTAACTCCGGTTCTACTTGATATTAATTTTTCCAACTATTTTTGTATTTTTCTTTGGCCAATTCCCGATCGTTTGGTGTACGACCGATGGTCGTACGACGAAAACTCTTCATTATCGCCCGATGTCGAAAAATTGGGGATCACGATTTCGGTTATTTTTGGCCAGCGACGTTTCAGTGCAAGTGTCTGTGCTCATAACTCAAAGGCAAACGGTCCGATCAATTTGAAATTTATAGGACTAGAGTGCTATGATGGTGGCTCAGACCCTTTAAAATTTTGCCAAAATCGGATGAAAACGGTTGCCATGGCAACGGAAAAAAAGAAAATCACATAATTGGCTCTAACTCCGGTTCTATTTGATATTAATTTTTCCAACTATTTTTGTATTTATCTTTGGCCAATTCCCGATCGTTTGGTGTACGACCGATGGTCGTACGACGAAAACTCTCCATTATCGCCGGATGTCGAAAAATTGGGGGTCACGATTTCGGTTATTTTTGGCCAGCGACGTTTCACTGCAAATGTCAGCGCTCATAACTCAAAGGCAAACGGTCCGATAGATTTGAAATTTATAGGGCTGGAGTGCTATGAAAGTGGCTCAATCCCTTTCAAATTTTGCCAAAATCGGCTGAAAACGGTTGCCATGGCAACTGAAAAAATAAAATCACATAATTGACTATAACTCCGGTTCTAATCAATATTAAATGTTCAACCTATTTTTGTATTTTTCTTTGGCCAATTCCCAATCGTATGGCGTACAACCGATGGTCTTAAGACCAAAACTCTCAATTATCGCCTAATTTTAGTGACTAAATCTGAAGGGCGAGGGTCTGCAATCTCTGATTGTCTCGTTCATGTATGTGCTGAAAGCGAGTGGACATTGCTCGAGCAATGGTCACACTATGTCGTGTAAAACTTGCATTTGCAATCGGATAGGTTTTGTGCCCCCCACCCCCGCCATAAGTATATCAAATCATTCAATACGCTCTGAAGCGGATTTAGTCGGAATGAGTGTCACTGGGCTTGTATTTCCCCCCCCCCCCCCCCCAAACAAAAAGGAACTTATATCTCAGAGCCTTTGACGTCATTTCAAGGACCTCAGGTCCTCGACGGTATATGCTGGCTCCCCCTCTCCCTCTCCGCATGACCCTGCGCACCAAATAAAATGCACGATGTAAATGAATTGTTTACATGAACGATAACATAAACAAAGACAGAAATAGTCATATATTGTCGTTATTCGCCACACAAAAGAATCATTTTGAATATTTGGGGTTGCATCACTGCATGGGAACCGTTCCGTTCGAAAATATTTTTAAACATCGGATTTTCAATAACAAATTTATAAAATTAATCGTGTGCGCATTGAAAATCGTGTGCGCACTGTACAGTTGCTCTGGACAGCTACATATCATGTTCTCATTGAAAACTAAAAAGCTATTATCGCCACTTTAACACGAAACAACTCCATATAGGCCTATATAAAGTACTGACATCGGCAGACAATGAACCCAAAGCAATACACAACACAATCGTAAAAGTGCACGCATCGCCATAATGCCAAGGATCATCTATTTATATATAGACGATCCTTGACAATCACATGTTGACTTGATCATGGACAGTGCGTGGCATGGAGTGTGCAACAAGCCATTGTTTCATAAACACATAATTTATTTGTGTGTGAGAGAATGAGAGCACCAGCTCTCCTCGGATAAAAGAAGTCAATAGCGAGTTCCTTTATAGTGTTATTTTCAATTCAAGTTTGTGCTTATATACGATGTCCATGCAGGACGAATATCTGTGTAAAAGGATGGTAGTTGATAGGAATCGTCCCTGATCGAGTACGCCCATCAAAATTACCAAGGTGTCAGTAGAATTCAGCACTGCCACTGTTCTCAGTTTAGCCCGGAATTCAATATATTCGTCAAGTTTATCTTGGTCAATACTATACAAACACAAGATTATATATGCCCTTATAAGTGGTTACAGAAAGTATTTACAAAATTTGAATACCGTTGGACTAGCACCGGAATATCACTGATGATATTGGTGGTCCAACTCATCTGTTTTTCACAATACCACGGTTCTGGAAAATTCCGCGCTCCGCGAGCGAAAAAGTAGGTCGTTGTGGGACAGCGAAAACATTTGATCGTTAAAAGCAACGTTGTAGTTAGAAAATGAAACGAAACAAATGTGCTATCATTCCTGTTCCAAAACAAGGAAAACCAGACACTGACACACAGTAGAAACATGCCAAATAATCGATATGGCTCTGCAGTCGGGACGAATATTATGCCCGATTGGCTTAATACACACCGTGTTGATGCGCGTATTTTAGAATCCCGCTGACACGCAAATGTTCCCGAAAATTGCTGCATTCGACGAAAATATTCGTCATGTTTTATTGATTAAATGAATTGATTACGTTCAACTCTGTAACGTTCAAATATTCTCTCTCCGAAATCCAGGGTCAAAGAGTACTCCCCATGGGATTCTGAGAGAGTGTTTGAAAAGTCTCCCTGCGGGGAGACAAATAGCGTTTTCGTTGTCATAACGAAAACATATTAATTGTTTTAAAAAACTGGACAATTCTGGACACCCATATTTTTTCTCAGATATATATTGTATTAACTGAAATGATCGTGGCTTCACTGTGTCTAAATTATGTGTGGATGTAAGATACGAACGTCAAAGCTAAACACAGCGCAACGGTTGGGGATAAACTGGGTTGGCAGCCAACGAGAACTCTCAAATTTAACGCACATTCCCAAATTCTTGAGTGGATTTCCGTAATGCCATTTTCATATCATACCGTATGAACGCGACAAGTCAAACGGAATAAAAATCGGTAATAACGTTCTGAAAAAAAACATGCACAATTAAAATACTGGACGAGCAGATCTTTTACTCGGCACAAATGACAAGTGCCAGCCGAATGCAAACGAATACCATTTCATGTCTCCGCGTCGTGGCGTAGCCTGGCGGTGGTTTGGTAGTCGAATATTTCCTCTGGTAGTCCAGCAATTAGTACAAACGGGGAGGCGAGAACATGGAACAATAACAAGTCTGCTCCAACAATGCTAAGACATGTATAATAATTTGAACGCCATTGTCCAAGATTTAATATGTGGGTATTTTATAGGTGGGTGAACAATTATTCATTATGATAGTTTATTAGGCTAATGACCATAATTTGGACATTAAGAATCTGAATAAAACACGATGCCAGCCATTTTTCCAACCAAATATACATGTAATCAATGTCGATTTTTTCAAAAACCAATAACTGCCCAATGGGGGCAATATGTTTCAACAGCTGCGGAATATCATATTCTGTGTTATGCGGGCGCATAATATTATGAACCGATCAATAACATTGAGTATAACGCCAGATGCCTACGAGTTCGATGAAACATATGCTCCCGCAACTAATATACATGTTGGAAATATAGTCTAGATTTTTTGTGGTAATTCAGGTTACTCATATTCATGCAGAAACACATGGTGTCTGAGTAGGATATTACATTACTACATGAATACGCGATTGTTTTTGCATACTCGGAATATCATTAACTTTTTATTTGTGACGATTTTGTAAAAAAAAAATATATTCCCAAAGTGTTTACCTATCTGGCGATTTTTTGTGTCAATAGTGAAGGAATCCTACAGAATAAATACGTTGATATAAAACATATGTGGGTATGTGTGATCTGCGTACGCTTATTTATTAACGAATGACGCTAATATGATATGGAACATCAAATATTGGAAGTGAGCGAACCCATGAAATACAAATCAAACTACACGAAACGGGAGAAAAGCATACTCATATAAGTGAAAGGAAACCGAACAAAAAATGCCCCTTGAGAATAAGGAGCAGGAAAAACATGCTATGCTGCAGGGAAATACTGGCCCCACCGCAGACCACAAACCGCCTCCAGATGGCGAGCCACTGTTTGAAACACACGAGAAAGAGCTTGTAGACGAAAGTCAAGGTCAGTGAAGTCACCACAAATATACGCTGTGTGTGTCAGATGCAGGCCCACAGCAGTTGTGCTTCTTGTTCGTGTGGAGAGAGGCTTGCAGCTTGCAGATCGATTGAATCGATTCAAATTTGCGGCAAGAGAACACGTTTGTTTACTAATAATATTATCAATTTAATTTGTTGTTTTCATGTTGGAGTTATTCTATCAAGACCTCGCTTGCATTCGTCGCTCCTGGGGAGGGGGGGGGGGGGGGGGGTGGAAGCAATCATATACGTGGGTGTAGTGTAGTTGGCTTATTTCGGTCAACTCACTGGTCAGCACTGTACAGATAACATAATTTATGAATTTCAATTTTTCCATAGTCAATTTCCCTATTCTAAGCAACAATATTCCCAAGTTTTACGGGCACACTCGGAACCGTATAACCCTACAAATATCTATAGAGTTATTGCAAGATGGCGGCAGGTACACATACATACGTTTGTAGGGTCATACGGTTTGGAGTGTGATGAGGTTATACGACATTTTGTTGATCGGTCCATACACTCGCCATACGGCGCACAGTGTGTAATAAATTTGAGTTCAGTTAACACCAAATTATATTCATTTGTACGAACGTACCAATATTCTGGTGAATAATAATTAAAATGTGATAATTCGTTGAGTCACCAAGGAGGTGTCTGTATGCATAAGATGTTCCATACACTTCACTCCAGATAATTAATTTGGAGCTATTCAAAGAACATATTAATCAGGGTGAATAATTGATACCCCGGCCCAAACGATCAAATTGACGGTTTTTTTTTTCAAGGGAACTGTATCAATGATTTCTACAATATTCGCACAATTAATTTAAGGGGGTATTGTTGGTATATGGGCCACTGAACCGTTGCAATTGCACTGAACAAATACTAACTTTTATGAATGGATAATAAAAAGCCATGTGTGTAGATATGAAATAAGGGGAGTTTGATGCGGATGAGAACAACCCTACCAACCACCCTTAGATTTGTTATATGGAAACAAATGTGTGCCTGCTGACATGCATACTACGAGAGATTCAATTCAATCACCTAACGGTCAAAAGCACAGTTCACCAAGTCACACAAATTTGTGATTAGTTTACATCTTCATTCTAAAATACAATAAAATGCAATACAATGAATTGAGACAACACACTTGTTATTTGATGTCAAAGGAAAAGTGGCAACCACATACAATACCAGATAATCGATATCACAAAATTACTTGTCATTCATACCCGTGTTATTATATATACATATTTATCGCTATACTAGTCTCAATATTGTATATCAGGAGTATTCAGCGTGGAGCAAGCTCCATCAAAACGACTTCGTGTTTTGAAAGTTTTGAACGTCTTCCGAACTACGAATTTTGTTCAGCAGTATGATAGCAATTAGTAAGACAGTATTATTGGGAAATTGCACCAGGTCCTCACCCTTCGACTGATCACCACCTCTCAAGTTAACCATTTGGTATGGTAATAAATAATCAAAACTCTATATTATTTTCAATATCATAATACAACTTATGCAGATATGTTTGCACCAAAACATATTTCCGAAAAATATATCGTTTCATTTCCTCGAACATATATTTTGATAACGAAGCAGCTACATATCCAAAAAATAACCACGACAATGTTCATTTATTTTTAATACTCATAAACTTCAAATACATTTTCAGTTCCGTGGTGGACATCATGTCGCCTCGCTTTGGCGTTCGTCGGTTTCCTTGGTTTCGTGAACTTGTACGCCCTGCGAGTGAACATGTCCGTCGCTATCGTCTGCATGGTGAACCAGACAGCTGTGAAGGCGTCGCCCGATGACCTACTTTTCAACCAATCAGAACCCGAGGCGGACAACACGTGCCCCGCACAGACAGCAAATAGGACACTGTTACGGGTAGGTTAGGCCTATATGAGTATATTGACTAACTCTATATCTCACACGCATGCCTTTGCATGTGGCATTTGACGATATCCGATTCTCCAATAAACATGTATTTATATACATGTATAACAGTAGGCTAACACAGAGTTGAAAACCTCTCCTCCCTAATTGTTGAATAATACCCTTACCAAACCCTGAAATAATATCATGGAGTGCATGATTTCCATAAAATGGTGATATCCAGAAAATGGTGATATCCAGAAAACACGACAAGAATTCTACATCACTTGTAAAATATCTGAACATGGCAAATTTTTACACAAGCAAACCAACTTGACATGGTGTAAACTTTACCAAATATATAAAAACATGTATGTGTAACCTCGTGAAGGTTTTGAAATACAACCAGACTGCTATGATTAGTACGGAAGCGTATTAGGGCCACATGAGTTTTTTTTTCAATTCAATTTGTCGACTTATTATCTCGATTTATCGACTTGTTATCTCGATAAATCGAGATATTATCTCGATAAATCGAGTTAATTATCTCGATAAATCGACTTAATATCTCTATAAATCGAGTTAATTATCTCGATAAATCGACTTATTATCTCGATAAATCGAGATATTATCTGATAAATCGACTTATTATCTCGATAAATCGACATATTATCTCGAAAAATCGACTTAATATCTCGAAAAATCGAGTTAATTTTCTCGATAAATCGACTTATTATCTCGATAAATCGATATATTATCTCGATAAATCGACTTATTATCTCGATAAATCGAGTTAGTTATCTCGATAAATCGAGTTAATTATCTCGATAAATCGACTTATGTCCTGGGCATTTAAAGTTCAAGTAAAATGGAAATATGTTTCGAGTCACATTATTCTTATTGAACACTATGTTGAATAGGGTTATATGATGGACCATTACAACATTCAATATTGAATAATACAGACCAAACTACCGAATTAAAAACTATAGTGAAGTTCTTATATCACTTATCTCTTAGAAAGAGATGAATGAAAATGGTATAATTGTTTTGTTTTTTAGAAATTATTTAGCTATTAAACATGAAATGAGGTATATTCATAAAGTTATAAATCTGTGCGGCTTCTTCAATTGGATAGTTTGGTATTATTTCAGAGATTAATGTAATGACTGTTAATCATATACTCCATAAGTTTTCAATATGAGTGATCAGTATATTTTCTTTGTCCTATTGTTGCCAATACAAGGAAACCAATGAAATGCCTATATTATGGTTGATGCATATTCATTTTACTTGTACTTTGAATGTCTGAGTCTTATAAGTCGATTTATCGAGATACTATCTCGATTTATCGAGATAATTAACTCGATTTATCGAGATATTAAGTCGATTTATCGAGATAATATCTCGATTTATCGAGATATTAAGTCGATTTATCGAGATAACTAACTCGATTTATCGAGATAATAAGTCGACAAATTGAATTTTAAAAAAACTCACCTGGCCCTAATACGCTTTCGTAGATTAGACAGAGGACTTGAGTGAGGCATGGTTTCTTTTTCGTCGAGATACAAGTTCGAATATTCCAATAATGCTCACCTATTTTATCATATTCCAAGCAGTGGTATAAATATATTTGTGGTATGTGTACAATATAGTACAAAATGATATCATAAATGAAAGTGGTCTTGATATGGCGTCGATAGTTGACCACATGTAGACACATTCACTAACTCAATTGCTCCAGTCGATTGGTACATAATAATGTATGTCCAAACTTTCTATCTTACAGGATGGAGAGTTTGTCTGGGGTAAAGAGCTACAAGGTATCGTGCTCGGATCATTTTTCTGGGGCTATCTCCTGACCCAGATACCCGGGGGCTGGTTGGCCGGGCGGTTCGGAGGCAAGAGGGTCCTCGGTTATTTCATGTTCGCAACGGCAGTGGCTACGCTGCTGACGCCTATCGGCTCCAAAGGAAGTCCTTATCTCCTGATGGTCCTCAGGTTTATAAAAGGATTGGGAGAGGTAATTGCTCTTTCATATTTGGATATCCCAAGCTATTTTATTTGATTCCAAACCTGGTTGATTTTGCCTTATCGATAATGATTTGAGTGTTATCATTGTACTTGGCAAATATACATAATAAACTGCGATATGCTTTGAAGAATATAAAAATTGGGATATCAGTGAAGATCTACGTTAATGATGTCTATTTCCGGTATGTTCAGGGTGTTGTTTTTCCGGCCATGCATACCTTGTGGTCTCACTGGGCCCCGCCCCTCGAACGGAGCAAGTTGATTGGCTTCACGTACGCAGGAGCACAAATCGGGAACGTCATCACCATGCCATTGTCTGGATTGCTGTGCGAGAAAGGGTTTGCTGGAGGCTGGCCATCAATCTTCTACATTTTTGGTAAGCACTGGAATCACTAGCATTTAAGGGGCAGCACATCTGACAAAGTGGCCTGTCATTTGTGGGCTACTTCAAATTTTGAAACTTTAATTTCTGAGAATCCGAAATATCGTCATTTTAAAAAAAAAGTTGATCATGAATATTCATGTTTAACAATTAATTTCAAATCAAGCTACACGTCATGCAGAAGTAGTTTGGGAAGGTTCATGCTTTTAGACTCAGTGGATTCTCATATCTCAGATTGAATTTAAGATGTAGGCCTACGTCGCAACTGGCAGGGCGAATCTCCGCCCATGTTGTCCCTTAATATATTGGTTATTTACAGATTCCTTGTAATGCTCGATGTATTTACTATCGTTGAGAAACATTATGCATCATATTGCCCTCACTGGCAGGTGCATTCGGAGTTGTCTGGTTCGTGCTATGGATGATTTTTGTGGCTGATACACCGAAGCAACATCCGCGAATATCTAATGTGGAGAAACGCTACATCGAAGAAAAGATCGGTGCCACCAAGCGATCCCCGCAGGTAAATTTTGTTTGATGTGCTTCTTGACAACATGAATATTTGATAATACTACAAATTGTATTATAGGCATACTAGTGGTATACATGGTACAATTCTCTCCAAAGTGGTCAGTAATTTGGAACACTGCCAAGGAAAATGAAAATCTTCAGGGAATTTATGCTTCTGTTACAGAGAACAACGCCTTGGTTGACCTTTGCCAGATCTCCTGCAGTCTGGGCAATAGTGGTCGCTCACATGTGTGCCAACTTTGGAACGTACACCTTACTCACCAACATACCCACGTATATGAGAGAAGTTCTGAAGTTTGATATAAAGACGGTACGCTCTCCGGTGACAATCTGGTCCGCTTAGTGTCATTGTTGGCAGGAATGAAGCCTATTATCCTTAGTTCATGAGCGTCAATATTGTTTTGCTGATGGCATTTCTACTTTCGTCGTTGTTGCTTATTTTAAGAAAGTTTGACACTTATTGGTGATGCTCTTGTACATTTCATACCACAGAATGGGCTGCTGTCCGCGGTTCCGTATATAGTGTTCTGGGCGGCCATATCATTCGGTGGTATACTCGCGGACTTCATGGTTTCCAAGGGCATTCGCACTAAGATCGTCCGCAAAATCATGTACTGCATGGGTGAGTTATCACACTTATATTGCGTATTCGAATTAAATTGAAGTAATATTTAGGTACAGTGTTTAATATCGTACATTCCTTCAGTTAGGTGAGCTAATATCACTTCAAATTTCTCAGTGTTGTATACTCTGTACATGGACATTATACGATTTATGAATGTTTTCATCTTAATTTGAACACGTAATAATATGAAAGTGTTTACAATTGACATGTATGTTCTTTAGCAATGCACTCACTTTCAATTCAATCTTTTGCTAACACATCCAGGCTCACTACTGCCCGCAGTGTTTTTGATCGGCACTGGGTATATTACCTGTGAGAACCCGTATGTGGGCGTGGCTATCTTGACCCTTGGCGTGGGGTTCAGTGGGTTCCAGTATCCCGGGGTGATGGTCAATCATGTCGATATAGCTCCTCCCTTTGCTGGCGTTCTCTTCGGAATTTCTAACACAGCCGCGACGCTGCCCGGTATTCTTGCGCCGTACGCCATCGGCCGAATCACCGTCGATGTACGTACGCACAAAAACGTGTATACAATATATTACCGGGGCATATGCACATGGACATGTAGGTCTCGGAATGTGTTTTACTCGTAATGGGAATGAGAATGTCAATTTTGTCCTCATTGTAATTAGTGATATTGATTGTGGAGAAACCCAAGGTTATGTCTTGAAACTGTTGTCATCATATTAGTGGAGACTGATAATTTACCCTGAAATCAGTGATATATGTTCTTCAAAATCTGTTCTAAGTCGTCTAGGTGTAATAAGGGGAAATCTAATAAATGGACGACCGTTACTGCCAGATGTACAAAATAGTTTC
The DNA here is from genome assembly GCA_949152475.1 of Terebella lapidaria. Classification (NCBI taxonomy): domain Eukaryota; kingdom Metazoa; phylum Annelida; class Polychaeta; order Terebellida; family Terebellidae; genus Terebella; species Terebella lapidaria. The sequence continues at coordinate 6,930,436 of OX424567.1, forward strand.
ATCTGATGGCAGTCACGTATAAACTGCATATTTATGGTAGTCCTTGGCAGTCAGTTAAACTAGACTGGCCGACATTGAGTGTCTCCCGCACCATCTCTTATATATATATTACATATATAATTAAAATAATCAATCATTTTGAAGGCAGTCCATCTATTCAACAGCAAACACAGCAACAGTGGCAGATCGTATTCTATATCGCCGCGGCGATTTACCTGGTGGGCGCTGTGGTTTTCTGCCTCCTTGCGCAGGGGCAGGTGCAAGACTGGGCCAAACCCTACATGTTCGATGAGGTTGGTCATGATGAGCGCAAGGCTACGGATCTGGATACACCTTCAGATGACGCGGGGGTCGACGCGTTTGATACTAAAGTTGAGAAAGAGCTTGTAGTTGATGTGAATAGTGACGGCGCAGCAACAAAAGGCGAGACGACTGGAGTTTGATAGGTTATCTCATGTTTTTAGGGTTTCTAGTGGGAGATGAAGTTATCTGTTATCAAGTGAACTGATATACATGTATTATCTCATGTTTTTAGGGTTTCTAGTGAGATATCAAGTTATCTGATATGAAGTGAATTGATACATATATATTTGCATGTTTTGTAGGATTTCTAGTACGATATCGAGTTATTCTGTGTACTTTTGTGCAGAAGTTACCATGCATCGATTTGAAACAGATGTACTCAGTTGTTATATATCACGAATTGTTCTACACCAAGTAATGTTTTGTACACTGTATAGTACGAGTATATGAAATTGTATATCATTATGATATTTCATGAGAAGTGTGGTAGTATAAACTGTAGATTTATGGATAAAATCCGCTGTGGATCCTGTATTACAATGGAGACGTGTGTTGTACGAATATTTGGACATAGGCTTTATGTCATGAGTGTTTCGTGAACATGATCTAACGTTTAGCAGTGTTCAGGCAGAGCCAACTACACGCAAAATACTTTAGATAATATTCAAATGTGGATTCAATATTTGAAACGTCACAAGACATGAATGTCTGTAGCCGTAGCAACCCAAACCTACTTTTTAAATACCAACATGTAATTTCGATTCAGTGTATGGAGATTCGATTGTATATACCGATGACCGATTCTCAGTATAGATTGTTGAGAGATATGGTTGGACAACTGTCAGTATATGGAGACAACTGTCAGTATTGTTACCCTCGCCCCGATAGGGGGAGAGGGTATTGCAATTGGGTCTGTCAGTTTGTTTGTTTGTTTGTTTGTTTGTCTGTCCGCGCGCATATCTCGAAAAGGAATGGTCCGATCGATCTAAAACTTATGAGAATGAAGCGGTATCGCCGTGGCTCGGTCCTCCTCAAATTTTGTACAAATCGGATAAAAACGGTTGCCATGGCAACGGAAAAATCACATAATTGGCTCTAACTCCGGTTCTACTCGATATTATTTTTTCCACCTATTTTTGTATTTTTCTGTGGCCAATTCCCGATCGTATGGTGTACAGCCGATAGTCGTACGACGAAAACTCTCCATTATCGCCCGAGGTCGAAAAATGGAGGGTCACGATTTCGGTTATTTTTTGCCAGCGACTTTTCAGTGCAAATGTCTGCGTTCATAACTCAAAGACAAGCCGTCCGATCGATCTGAAATTTATAGGGATGAAGCCTTATTATGGTAGTGGCTCGATTGCTGTCAAATTTTGTCAAAATCGAATAAAATCGGTAGCCATGGCAACGGGAAAATTAAAATCACATAATTGTCACTAAGTTCGGTTCTACTTGATATTAATTTTTCCACCTAGTTTTGTATTTTCCTGTGGCCAATTCCCGATCGTATGGTGTACAGCCGATAGTCGTACGACGAAAACTCTCTATTATCGCCCGATGTCGAAAAATGGGGGGGGGGGGGTCACGATTTCGTTATTGTTTGCCAGCGACTTTTCAGTGCAAATGTCTGCGCTCATAACTCGAAGACAAGTCGTCCGATCGATCTGAAACTTATAGGGCTAAGCCTCATAGTAGTAGCTCGATCCCTATCAAATTTTGTCAAAATCGAATGAAATCGGTTGCCATGGCAATGGAAAAAAGAAAATCACACAATTGGCTATAACTCCGGTTCTAATCAATATTAAATTCTCAACTTATTTTTGTATTTTTCTTTGGCCAATTCCCAATCGTATGGCGTACAACCGATGGTTTTAAGACCAAAACTCTCAATTATCGCCTAATTTTAGTTACTAAATCTGAAGGGCGAGGGTCTGCAATCTCTGATTGTCTCGTTTTTTATGAAGTCTTCAAGGATTGCAGAAGTTATGATGCGAGAACATTATATAGCACATTTCTGCCATAGTTAATCTTGAGAAAATAAACGTTTCCAATATTATAGTATGACATGGCTCCAGTGTACTAGCATCTGTGTTGTGCCGTGTTCCATGTATGGGTATGAAGTACAAGGTGAACAGCAAAGGAGGCGGAGGGATTTTTGTCAGTAGCAAAGGAGCCCCGTTGTTAAGTGGCACATCCATTTAGCTGGATGAATATTGAACTTACACGTATATTTGCACATTATTCTATATGCATTAGACCAGAAACAAAACTACATTGAAACAATAATTATAAACATTCTATGTCGCCAACGTGTGATTGATAGTCCTCGGCAAGTATGCGCATCAAATTCTCTTCAATAAACCTTGACTTGATCTCTAGGAAAATGACATGTATATCAAGTGAATACAACACAATACTGTGGCACATGTTCACAATCAGTATGCATCATCGTAAATTAATGCTACAAGATGTCATCATATTCATTTTAATTATGGGGAAACAATACCTCAATGCACAGTGAAATCAGTGCATTATCCTAATTGAATAAACAGCGTGATTATGTTTGGGGTTTTTTTGCGCTGACTTGCAATTACTAGTGTCCCATTTCTGACTTTCATTTAATCTTTGTTGTTGATTTATAAGTGAGTACTTCATCTGAATTACCTTTGACAAACTCGAAGATATGTTTTCAAGGTATGTTTGATAACTTTCCTAATTTTGTGTAAGGCTGGTGTATATGCCATTTATTGTGTATGTATGCCTTTTGACTTGAATTGCTCGAATGGACAAACTACCATGTCCACAAAATCCGAAACGTACGTACAAGCATTTGGAGCTCGAGCATACTTATACCAGGATCAATTATAAAGCCAAAAACTATGCATCTGTGGCGACTTTTGAAATTATTCTGATATTACTTTGTCTGGCAATACTCATTAGTGAAGACGGGGTATAGAAGATGTATCACTAGTTAATATTTAGCTTCTCAATTATATAACTGAATTTGAGGGTAGTGATTTTGGCTAAAATTACATCGATTTTCAATTACCAGTCCAGAGTTACTGTCCTAGCTTTCAATCTGTAGCTGAATTGCTTAGCCAACCAGCCTTACGAACAGTCATCAGCTGTTACTGATGCAAATACAAGTTTAGGAGCTCTGGTTCTGTAGCTTACCGGGTTTATTGTTGCATATTTTACCGGTCCAACTTGGCACCAGTGATACCAACCTCTCGTAAAATGCCTGCAACCTCGTGAGAAGGCAAAACCAAAGTAGATGTCTCAAACTTATTTTGCAATGGTCATCAAATGATGGCCATAGGCAAAGCATTACATCAAAAACACTTCCTTTCCTATTGGGTAGCTCTTCGATAGGCCCTATTAGTCAATGAATTCAGTATAAAATTATCCTGGCTATATCCCGTTATCATAGAGTTTGATGGCAACAATTTCAGTGAAGGTACGAGGTACCTAACGGTAACCGAAACAACGTGTTCTACAGAGAGAGGCAGCCTCTTCTATTATACTGCACCTGTTCTTCATTATAGGACTCAGCAGCAATTTCGCTCCCGCAGTGTGCACTTCAATTTGGATTAGTGAAACGACATTGGATTAGTGAAACGAAATGTTATATAAAACTCAATTTTTGGCAATAATTGCTGCTGTGATTTTAATATCACTATTTCAGTGGTATGATAAATATTATGTTTTTGATATTCAGCGGTATAGCAAAAACACATGGAGTTTTCCAGCTGACGCTAGGATAAAAGTCAGAAAGCAATTTGACGATCTTCGGTATGATATCGTGATCGACCAAGCAAAGACTGCTACAACAGGTATGTAAATAGAATAGGTGTAAATATTGTAGCGTCGTGACGTGGTGTGCGCGAGTAGTGACACCACGGTTATAAATGATGCTGCAGTGTGGACGGGTTTATAAGACATTCGGCGACACTCCAGTAATGGGGTATACCTCTTTATCGTGGGGTCGCCGAACTTTACATTGGTGCCTGGCCTTTCGAGCCACATAAATTTCTCTCGGCGTCGCTCCCGCGTCGGCCCCCGCTGTTGACTCGCATCACCGCCAGGTTGTGAATGCTACCGCACAATCTGGCCTGTGATGTGCTCGACAGTGGGATATAGCTGACCTCGGGGACGAGGTCTCTCCGAAAGGGGAAAGCACTGTAGCGTCGTGACGTGGTGTGCGCGAGTAGTGACACCACGGTTATGATGCTGCAGTGTGGACGGGTTTATAAGACATTCGGCGACACTCCAGTAATGGGGTATACCTCTTTATCGTGGGGTCGCCGAACTTGACAATATGTTAGGAAAATATCCCAAGGAATAAATTAGGTTGAAATTATTTAAATTATCTGATATTTGTTCTTTCACTCACTTCCATGTATGTAAGCACAAATAACATCAGATATCCAGAAAGTATGATTGTGCAACATACAAATATTTGATTCGGCTTTGTTAGTTGGAACAAGTGTTGTTGCCAGAACTCGATTTCAGGCGCAGGTTTCATTTAGGTAGGTTCGGGCAGGGGAGCTCGATGAATTCAAAAGTTTAGACATCCACGAAACCCCGCAGTATTTATTTCAATCCCAACCTTATTAAGTTGCTTATCCTCCGACCAGAGCTGTAATATTTCCGACGTAATGAATTTTGTTATCGATTTGACAGTTTGAACCATGGATCAATATCCAAAAGCTTTTTTTATGGAATTGTTTTTGGCTATTTCATATTTAGTGGTGGAAATCACCAAACTGACACCATTACGTATCCTCCTGTAATCTATTATTCTATTTCTCTACAAGCACGACGTATCATAAGCCCGACGTCCGACAACCTTGAATGGTAATCGTCAAGGTCACGTATGACCTGACATATATTTACTTTCCCGTAGGGACAACAGGTTTGCAGGTAGAGCTTAGGAATCTACTACGAACATGGAGTATGGAGTTTTGTACTGAATAAAGGCAACAATTTCCTGGAATAACCAAATCAGGATATCGATATAAATATTCAAAATATATGAGCACAAACATGAATACAATTGTTTCATAATATAATAGACAATGCAGTAGAAATAAATGCATTATCGTATTGTGACTTCTATAAGGTGTGCGCCACGAATGGCTCAGAAGTCGAGACTGAACAACCATCAAGTCGCACAACCTTGTATTCAGAATACCGAGTGTGAATGTGTGTGATCAATTTTTCGGTTATTGCCTCGTCATTATGGCACGAGGTATTTATGTTGCAGACATTGGGTCATATGTAATACTTATTAAGGATATTTTTACTCTTCAGCCACGAGAGTTTGCAAACAACTGGAGAGAAGTTTCCACGTACAGAGTTTCTGCAAGCCCCTATCCCTTCCCTTCCATCCAAATGCTGACGAAGTTGTGGATCATATCAACAAGCTGCACCTCTGCCTGATGTCTGAGGCCGGGTGCACAGCTATAAAGGCATTGCTATCAGAGGCCAATGGTGACACGATCCACAATATTGGCGGCGTTAATGATAGCATTGAAATCGTTCACCATCTCGAAAAACAGAAGCATTTTTTTTTTTTTGAGGGCTCATCAAACATGTAGGTTTTGGTGTGGGTTTGATTCGCAGCCAAGACAGTATCTGAAAACTTCACATCACATGAGTGTGCGATGTGAGTGTAATAACTTCCAATGAGACAACTATATAACGAGACAATCAGAGATTGCAGACCCCCCCCCCCCCCCTTCAGATTCAGTTACTAAAATTAAAGCTGATGACCCTTACATTGTCGATCTTGGGCGATAAGAGGGAATTTAAAAAATACACAATTAATGAGGGAAATTAATAATGAATAGTCGATTTTGACCTTTTCTGTGACTTTGACCTTGTCACTCAATATTGTGCTGTAAAATTTCGCAATGTTGTTTCTATTATAAAGACACGTCTCCTGAACGGAAACGGTTCGAAAAGATTGAAAATGGCTTCGCAACATGTCATGGTCTTGAATCTCAGAACACCCAAAGTCATAAAATTGTGACCCCAATTTTTCGACATTGGGCAATAATGGAGAGTTTTCGTCGTATTACCATCAGCCGTACACCATGCGATCGGGAATCGGTCAAAGATAAATGCAAAAATAATGTTAAGTAGAACCGGAGTTATAGACAATTATGTGATTTTCACTTTTTCCATTGCCATGGCAACCTATTTCATCCGATTTTGACAAAATTTGTAGGGGACCAACAGCCCTATAAATTTCAGATTGATTGGATTGGGTGTCAACGAGTTGTGAGCGCAGGCATGCACTGAAAAGTCGCTGTGAAAAATAACCAATGTCGTGACCCATCATTTTTTGACATCGGGCGATAATAGAGAGTTTCATCCTACGATTATGAGTCATACACGATACGATTGGGAATTGGCCGAAGAAAAAATACAAAAATAGTTAGAAAAATTAATATCAAGTAAAACTGGAGTTATAGTCAATTAAGTGATTTTCACGTTTTCTGTTGCCATGGCAACCATTTTCGTTCAATTCTGACAAAATTTCAGGAGAACTGAACCACTGCCAGAGGTGCTTCTGCCATGTAAGTTTCAGATCGATCAAATTGACTGCCTTTGAGTTATGAGCGCAGACATTTGCAATGAAAAGTCGCTGGCAAAAAATAATTGTCATCGTACGACCATTGGCCGTACCCGATACGATCGGGAATTGGCCAAAAAAATACAAAAATAGTTGGAAAAATTAATATCAAGTAGAACTGGAGTTATGGCAATTTATGTGATCTTCACGTTTTCGTTACCATGGCAACAGTTTTTATCCGATTCCCACAAAATTCGAGGAGGACCGAGCCACTGCTATATCACTTCATCCCTATAATTTTTAAGTCTATAGAACCATATGTTGTCGAGTTATGTGCGCGGAAGGACAGACAGACAAACAGACAGACCCAAATGCAATACCCTCTCCCCCTATCGGGGCGAGGGTAACAAAAAAATGTATCTATAAGAATACGAACAATGAACTGGATAATTTATATGAGAAGTTTGTCCCCTGTAATCGCGAAGAAACACCATATGACAAGTACTACTTGAATAATAATTGTTTGCAATATTACCGCATGTTCAGGCTCCAGTGTACTAGCATGTGGATCGTATTTTTGTTTGTATTATGTAAGAGTGTACATGTACTTCAAGGTGAACAGCATAGGTAAAGTTGCGTTTTTGTTGATAAAGTGGAACATCAATTCAGCTGATTCGATGCTGAACATATACATACATGTATAATTACAAATAACTTTATATGCGTTAAGCCAGGCACATATTTACAATATCTCGATAAGTAAGATGCTTTATGTCAACAACATGTGATTGATACTACTCGGCAAATATATGCATACAATTTTCTTCGAAAGACCTAGTTTTGATCTGCAGGGAAAGGACATATTTTCCTTTATATGAATATGTTCTGTTAATGCAACACAATACTGTGGCACATGTTCACATGCAGTATCTACCACTATTAATTAATTTTCATTATATTTATTAAGAAAAGATACCTCAATGCACAGTGACCTGAATGAATCATTCAAACTGAATACAAAAGATGTTTATAATGTATTTTGTGTGCGCTATTACTATACTCGGATTTTTCTAACTCGTTTACACTGTTTTTCGCTAATATTTTTGTGATGCTAAATGCTATCGTTCCATAACTTGGCATACTTCACCTGGGAGGCAAACGGCAATTTTCTACTAAATTTCAGACAGCTATCGTGAAAATTGAAAGAGTTGGCAATCTACCTCTATGTTGAATTTCAGCCCAAAACGGGATCTCGAGAATCTGAGCATATTCGAAGAATTGGTCCTGTTTACATTCATCAGGATTCGAAATATTCCTGTAACTTTGAACCAGGAGATACACTGGGGTGTATTCTACACAAACATGTTAATTTTGAAACATTGCTCCGCTACAAAACCGAGCAAATGCACAAAATTGTGTGCGGGCCCAGAAATTAAATAATAGGGCTAAATGTAACATTGGGGTAGATTGCCAACTTTTTCAATTTTCGTGATAGCTGTGTGAACTTTTGTAGAAAATTGCCGTTTGACTCCCAGGTGAAGTATGCCAAGTTATATAACGATAGCGTTTAGCATCACAAAAATATTAGCGAAAAACAGTGTAAACGAGTTAGAAAAATCCGAGTATAGTATCGCAGTTCCAGTATTTCGTCCAAATTACCTTTGAACAGTCGGTATCAAAGAACAGTGTGTGTGATAACTTTTCTAAATTCGTGTAAGGGTGCTACATAGTGTCATTTAGTGTGTGTGTGTATACCATTTGGTATGAACCAATAACAAACTTTTCAATATTTAGATCTTGGGCAAGTTTCATGAGCAATTATGAAGCCATATCAATATCTCGCTTTTCGATTATATAACTGGCTTTCCGTTTAGGGATTTTGACTTAGACTACATCGATTTTCAATTACCAGTCCGGAGATACTGTCCTCGCGTTCAATTTGCAAGGCCTGGTCAACCACTCCCAAAAAATCACCGGTCTTCACTAGATATAAATTTACGAACCCTAGTCCTGCTAGGACCCGTTTCCCAGGTTTTATTTTACATGATTTTTCTATTCATGTCCAACTTGGTGCCACTCATACCAACTTCACGTAAAATGTCTGCGATCTTGGTGAGAAGACCAATATTACAAGTATTTGTTTTATGCTTTTTAACTGTTCTTTATGACGGAGTGATGTCTATAGCCATAGACAAAGCATTACATCAAATAACACTTGCTGTCATATCGGCTAATATATCAATAAGCCCCGTATGACTTCAGTGTCGGAGTTTACAGTCAGTGTTACCACATTCAGAACCAATGTTGTTTCATGCATGCATAGATTTCTCCATCAAACTTTCTTGTGTTGCTGTATATACTTGGTACTTCATACATGATTAGAGTTGCTGTGAGGAAGTCCAAAGCAGCGTATGTGTTATTTGTTCATATGCTATAGTCGTGTTTGATCCTAGGTATTTTGGCATCTCAGAAACGACCTCTCGAAAATGTTTTGCATGTGTCAGGCAAATGTATGCTAAGTCTATCACATGTACAGCCTCGGTGACAATTTCCTGCCCATGTCTCATTTCGTTTGCTCTAATTGTTTTTTTGCATGCATTATCCATTTGAGATCCATTCCATTTGCATGCACCCCCCCTCCCCCACCTTTTCACACACTCAGTTCATAAACAACATATCACATACACTTCACGTAATTCACTATATAAACAACAAAACTACAAATGCAACGCACAGTCTTTGCCCAATCAAGTGTATCCGTCAGGAAAGCTTTGGATCTATTACTCGCTACAGAAACTGCTTCACCACATGACTCAGCTCATAGATTTGTACATTCAACCCTAGCCCGCACTCTGTTGTTATGGCTACATTATACATGGTTTCAATTCAGTATGTTTCTTGTGGACTCGCGCTGTGCCTTTGAGCTGTTTTCTCCCCCTAGTAACGCGTTTGTGAGTATTGCTCAAATGGAGCCCTATAAAAACAAACGCGGCAAAAGGCGCGCTCACTTTGAAACAGCAAGCTACGTAACATCAACTTTTCGTGATGAAAAATGCACATGGATACGCTGCATGCGGATATAAACGCGTGTTCTGACGCGCTTGTTTGTTGGATACTGTTGCAAAACCTTATACTTGGGAATGACTCAAAATTTTGGTGTAACCAGATGCAGTACATGAACAACATACCAGATTTGTAAACCGGTGAGTATATCACTTATTTCTTTGAATTCGAAACAAAATTAGCATTTTCTCCTTCTGCATTATCTAACGGGTTGTACCCGTGTACGAAGAATTGAATCATAATTTTTGCCCGAACAAATATCTTTATCATGCGTTCTTTCAATCCTTATAAGAAAATAAAAAACGATTTGTACACATGTATTCACAGAATTCCTCGTATAATCACCACGGCGATTATAAAGTTTGATCCATGACTTCCATGACTTCAACGTACGACTGGTAAGTAATTTATTCGTGCATTTAATTTATATGGCGGAGTGAAAGTTCTGTTCAAATTGTTCCCATAATACATATGCTGAATAGCTATAAACTAGATTTGAAGAGGAAAAATCAAACATTCATGTTTGTATATTTCATTCATGTTTGCAGGAAAATTACCTTATGTGTGATCTCTGGAGGCTTCTCTGGGGTTACCGGTACATTTACGGATGTGGAATATCGCAGGATTATCAAAACCTCCGGAATTCCAAGGATATTGTGGATATATACGTTTTCACTGGACTTCTGGGCTAGGATGTACAATAACGTGGGCAATTTTATTTTCAACTAATTTCCGATACTTATGATCCGGAATGACAATTGGTTTTGATAGAAAAGTGTTCTTTATTACACACCAGATGTTCTTTTTATCTGTATTTATCATTGTGTGTCACTGATTAACTCATCGTTGTCATTGATTATCAGAGAAACAGGATTGCCCACTAGATTGTACATGTGCTCCAAACTCGCACACCATAACGATTAGCTGTTTATGTACATCGAGTAATATCAGTCTGATACATGTATTTGCTTGGCAATAAAAAATACAATCCCGGTGTGTTTATTGTGTCCACCAGTATTGACTCATTTTCATTCAATACCTGGGACAGGTATTTAGTTGGAAATAAATACCTCCCACAGAGGTATTTATTACAAATAGATACCTGCTCGAGACAATGGAATCATGCACTATTATACAGTAAGAACTCGGAATATCCAATTGTCGCACCCCCCCCCCCCCCCCCGTCTGTAATGGTATATCCCGCGTTTTCTTATTCTGTTGTTATGGCTACAGTATATATGGTTCCAATTGACTAGGCTATGTTTCTGGTGGACTCGCACTGTGCCTTTGAGTTGTTTTCTTCCCCTAGTAACGTGATTGTGAATATTGCTCAAATGGAACCTTATAAAAGTAAAGGCGGCAAGAGGCGCGCTCAATTTGAAACAGCAAGCTACGTGACATCCACTTTTCGTGATGAAAAAATGGAACACATGGATAACGCTGCATGCGGATATAAATGCGTGTTATGTCGCGCTTGTTTGTTGGATACAGTTGCAGAACCTTATTCCTCAGATTCAGATCAGATCCTGGGAATGACCACATTACTAAACCGGTGAGCAATATGCCAGACTTATTTCGGCCCATGTAGCGCACCTTACTCTACTAATACTAGTCGCCCACTGTATGTATAGGCCTACCATATTTAATCAGTCTGGCACATTTTTAATCTTCATTGAATTTACAAGAAAGAGTAACCTGCGCTACATAGGGCCTTATTTCTTTGAATTCAAAACCAAATTACCATTTTCTCTTTCTGCATTATCTGACGGGCTGTACCCGTGTACAAAGAATTGAATCATGCTTTTTCGCCCGAACAAATATGCTTGACCTCCCGTTTTTTCAATATTTGTAAGGAAATGAAAACGATTTATCTACATGTATTTACAGGCAGAATTCCTCGTAAAATCACTACGACCGATTCTAAAGTTCGATCCAGGACTCCCATGACTCAACGTACGACTCGTAAGTAAAAGTTTTTTTTAACTTCTGTGCTATCACATTGTATGGCCATGTGAAAGATCTGTTCAAATTGTTGCCATAATACATATGCCGAATAGCTGTATTCTACATTTTGAAAGGAAAAAATGAAACATTCGTATATGTATATATTCCATTCATGTTTGCAGGAAAATTACGCTACGCGTGATCTCTGGAGGCTTTTCTAGGATTCCGGTACAGCTGCGGATATATATGTATGTGGAATATCGCAGGATTATTATCAAAACCTCCGGATTTCCAAGGATATTGTGGATATATACGTTTTCACTGGATTTCTTGAAGGCGGATGATTTCATGAAGCAAACATCAAAATGTTTACCAAAAACTGTTCGAGACCAATGGACTAAACTCACGTACCATAAACGCAACGATTAGCTGTCCACGATTAGTTTATGTACATCGAGTAATATAATCATGATACATTGTAGTGATGAATGTGTATGGTGGAAATTTCACTTTTAAGCATGGATAGAGCATGATTCTATGGTTATGGTGAAGTACTTATCTTACGGAGGAACCTGTTGTGGGGTCTCTATCTAAGATAGTAACCTCCCAGAGAGGTCTCTATCCTAGATAGGGACCTCTAGATAGGTTTCTATCTAAAATAGGGACCTATGAAAGAAACTCAAACAACCGATACAGTAGAGTAGTTTATTACATGTTAGTTCGCCGGGCCTGCGGAAATGTCGAAGGCAGAGGCAGTAACATGGCTTTGTGTGGCTTTGTATTGAGTTTCATGGCAACAATTCCAGTAAACAAACCAAGGCACGAGGAAACTAACGGTAACCCAAGCAAGTAGCTCATCAGAGAGAGGCAGCTTCTTCTATCAGACTGCACCTGTTTCTATGATAGATGAATGAGCATCAATCTTCACCGCCATGTGCACTTTAATTGAATGGGCTTATTGATTCAAACAAAACAATTTGTCACTGTCATTGGATTGGAGAATCGAAATGTTATACAAAACCCAGTTTTTGGCAATGATTGCTGCTGTAATTTTAATATTACTATTGCAGTTTTTGGATATTCAGCGGTACAGCAAAAACCCAAGGAATGGTCCCACTGACGCAAGGCTGAAGTTCCAAAACCGTTTTGTTGACGGTCTTCCGCATAACAATGTGACTGACCAACCAAAGACGGCTACAGTCAACAAATTGACAACAGGTAAATAGAGGAGGTACAAATATGTCAGAAAAAGTATTTCAAGAATCATATTATATTTCGATACTTTTTTGAATACGAAAATTGTTAAGACCGTTACATTTTGGTCGGTGTATGCAGGTGAAATATGGCATATCATGATACAGTTGTAACAACCATCATATTTTCACCATATCATACAGTGTGATACCTAGTATTGGTATAACTATTGTAAAACATAGTTTTCATGATAAATATTCCAACGTTGATGTCACCAACATTTTCCTGTAAAACATTATGATTCTTCTACATATTTAGCCACAACACCTATTAATATATCAGACATGGTCATCATGGAAACGTCAATCACTCGAAAGTTTCATATTCTGTTGTTAAATTGATACCAATGTCTGTGGGATGCGTGTTCGATTCGATCGTAAAAAAGATACCATCGGATAAATCATAAATGTTCCAGATATATCAGACATAGTCATCATGGAAACGTCAATCACTCGATAGTTTCATATTCTGTTAAAATGATACCAATGTCTGTGGGATGATTCGATCGTAAAAAGATACCATCGGATAAATCATAAATGTTCCACTTCTTTATATTTTCTTTTATTTTTCATGTATGCCGCACAATCACACGAGCATCCATTGGGAAGCAAATGGTTACACATTCTGACATTCTATTATGATTTTCTCATGAAAGCATGAAAGTTTTTGGTATATGCATGGTTTTAAAAAAAAACAAAGCGTCATGTTATTAGCACATGAATATAAACGTAAGAACATCGTCAGTTGCTGAGCGAGTTCCCACGGATATATGCTGTGCAATTCATACTTCTGATAGAGAAATAATGGCATGATTTTCTATACTAAACAATCAGACAACTCGCACCAGTTTATCATTTGAATCCCATCGTTTACCATTTTTTTCAGATGGATTATTCCATTGTCATGAAGTACTCGCCGTCTTCTGTCCAGATCTGCAATACATTCCACAGGATGAATTATTTTTATCAATTTGTCAGCATAAACCATGGATCATTTTCGTTTTATGGAATCGTTTTAGTAGTATTCGGTATCCATTTTAGTGGTAGAAAATTACCTGGGTATTGATTCCACGTCTATTACCAAACTGACCCAATTTTGAATCCTTTTGTAATCTATTTTTCTACTCCCCTAAACACTTGGCGTCATAAGCCATTCTTAATTTGTATCAAAATGGAGCATCTCAAATTTCATAAAGGATCTAGATGTAGGCCCCCGAAATTTCTATGTGATCAAATTTTCATATCAATATTGCACGAAGTTTATATGCGCAGACCTTGGTTTATATGTAATATTCATTATAATGATTTCCTTTCCAGTACCAGCCACAAGAGTTTGCACACAACAGGAGAGAAGAGTACACGTACAAAGTTACTGCAAGCCCCTATCCATTCCCTTCCGTCCAAATGATGACGAAGTCGTGGATAACATCAACAAGCTGCACCTTTGCCTCATGTCTAAGGCCGGGTGCACAGCTATAAAGGCATTGCTATTAGAGGCCAATGGTGACAAAATCCACAATAAAGGGGTTAATGATAGCATTGAAATCGTTCACGGTCTCCGAAAACAAAAGCAGTTTGGTTTGACGCAAATACGTTACCTGAATGCAACAGAAAGAAAACTTGTGGAAGAATCATACTTCGGTGTGTACAGTATTAGGCATCCATTCGAACGGCTCTATTCCTACTACAGAGACAAAATAGTTGATACTACAGATCGTAAGTCTTGGCACCCGACTCGACAAGCTGAGATCTTGAAGAAGTGTCGTCCTGGTGTGTTCGCTGCCAATAAAACTTTGTCACGTTTAGATTACCCTCAAATTGAAATCGGTCCTCCAACGTTCAACGAGTTTCTAAGCTGGGCTGCCAAGAAGAAACTGGACGATCGTCACTGGAGTAGGATCACGGATTATTGCCAGCCCTGTGCTCATTCGTTGGAGCTCATGCTTCGAGTTGAAACGATGAACCATGATGGTGGCCTACTGTTAGAAAAACTAAATACGACACGAACCGCAATACCTGTGAGACATTCTCATAGCGGTCATGCTGATGGACAACCAACGTTCAGCAAGCACCTGCCGGTGTATAGGAATGTCAGCGATGACGTCATGGATTACTGGTTGCATTACTACGCAGAGGACATGGAAATGTATGGTTATCACTGGGATAAAGATACGATGGAAGCCAGTTGTTGGATCCAGACACTTGATGGAATATGTTGTTAGTGAGGGGGTGGGGGAGTGGTGAGGTTGCCAGGTTATCTCAGTTCTGATGTGGAGTTCTCATCAAATAAGTCGGTTTGGGCGTGGGTTTGCTTACGGCCTTGGCAGTGTATGAGGTGAAAAGTTGTCGCCAAACACAACCACATCTTGACCACGCGGAACCACGTGCTTGTGCTTTTTGTTTACTTACATTTCGTTACAGAGTACGACCTGGATTTACGCTATCTTGCTCCCCAGGCCGCCGCCGATGCAGTAAGCAACGAAATCTCGCCATTAAGTTTAACCATTTTTACCATATATGGTTGAGAATATTATACACTCCCTTTGTAATATTATGCTGGGAAATACTTGTTTCAAATCTTCGAATAAATGTAGTACGTGAAAGCCTTGTATATGACTTCTAAAATATTTTCTAAATCGGCATATTTTGCAGGAATATATCGTTCACTATGGGCGCTGGACTGACACCTGGCTAATACCTCTATAAACGCCAAAGAGCCAATTTACTCAGTTGTTCTTCTGCCCAGTGAAAACGTATTTCATCTTGAAAACTTGCATGTATTAAGGAAATGGTTGTCCTACAAGAAGACAAGCTGAAAAAGAACCTCCCTGCACCACTACGTGCTTGTTTTCAGCTGGAAATGTAATATTTAAATAATGTAGTACTTCGTACTTCCTTTTGTCCATACAAGGAAAATCCATTCCTGACCGGAACCTTAATATGATTTGAACAAGTACGTTATGTTCATAATAACGCGCACATTCACCAAATTGTTTTAGCGATACTCTAATAATACTCGTGCGTACTTGGGTACAACATCTACATCTAGTAGTAGAGAGTATTGGAAATTTCTCACCCCGGAGGGAAACAATATTACATGGACTTTGCGAACCAGATGTTCACTCTGCTCTATCCACATTTTCATGCATCCTTCAAAGTTTCCATCGTTCGAAACTTGAGTGCCATCATGGACGATATTAACGACAAGGTAAGTGGTCACGTGAGTGTAATATTGTAGTTTTACTACATATGATCACAGCATCAGCTGAGCATGCTCTACAATGGACCAATTCACAGACTTTTCCGCCATCTCATGCATGTTCGGACTTTCCCGTAATTCAAACGGACCACTGAATCACTGGTCTCACATACGGGTATCTCCTGCCGACTACTGCCTATAACCATTTTCGAACCGAAATGGTGGGAAACCACAAAATGTGCATTGTCCTCAATTGTGAATCACATTATACTGCCTTGGCGACGTGTTTCAGCAAGAAACAATCGATTATGATTGAAATTGTACATCATAAACATGATTGCGAACACGTGTTACTCCAAATTCACGTTTATATGCGGGGCTCACTTTCATGAAGGTTCCAAAGGATAGAAAACTGGGAGGGACCATTTATTTTTCCTAACCATGATTATTGTGGTTTAGAGGTGTTTTGCTGGGTACATATACTGATTCGGGATACTGGGATACAGTCAGTACATGTAGGTCTGCTGAATGGAAACACACTGACTATTTCGTTGTGTTTAGACAGTGTACCTGATTCTTATTAATCCATAACGGCAGTATTTTTCCAGTCCCCGATCCACATTTTGGTTTAACTCACCAAATTTCCTAAAATCTGGGAACATCACAAACCACCTGAGCAAAGACAACATAAATTTCGTGAGATTTGCCCCTTCGGTAATATTCGGGATAGAAAGGGTGTGTCGCTAGCCTGTAATACTGCCATCTGTAAATATGGACCAGTTGTCATATTTAATGGGATTACCGGGGTATCATAAATACTGGTAAAGTGTTATCAGGCTATATCTACTATCATGAAATTTCAGACAACTTAGGCCTATCGATATGCCCACTTGTTCAGGTTATTATAATATTCAAATTCGAGATAAGATAGGTACGTGCATATATAGGACCCGTATCGATGAACCAATTTATTTATTCCAGTGTAGTATTACATTTGCAGCTATTGTCTATGAGGTACATGACGTTTGTTATTGACATTATCAAAATCTGATTGTATTGGTGGCAATAGATTGATACTTACATTCATACCACTGAGTCGGTGTCACTGCTGGCGGACGTTAAATCTGTCCCCGAGGATACCATCAACTCAGTAGCCTTCTGGCTTGTGATTGGATACTTTTGTACTTGTCATGTATCTGTTCCATGGGTTTAGTTTCGTAGTTTCGTAGGTTACGTTTGTTGTACAGTAGAAACAACTACATTTAACACACTGTCTGCCCCTGATGACGCCAGTGTGTCTTTGGATAAACTATTTGGTCGGGCTTTGTTTCTATTGCAAAATGTATTTTACGTTTGACATCATCAAAATCTGATTGTATTGGTGGCAATAGATTGATACTTACATTGTATACATTGTTACGGGGGATCCCCGTATTTAAGCCATGACTTGTAATTGGGGGGAGGGGGGGGGGGGAGGAGGTGTCGTGTCGAATGGAATTTAACTCCATATATTGACCTATGGGCTCATATTTGGGGAATAATTATTGTAACGGTTTTGGGGTGTTCCCAAAGGTTCCCCAAGGTAATTCGTGTACATCTTGTGATATTACGGTTGAACAACGGTTTATTAAAATGTATATGTGTTTAAAGGTTCATACGGTTATATACTGATGGTTTTAGAAAGATGTTCCGCTTTGGACCTTAGAATAATTCAATGTTGGTAAAGCCGGAAATGGAGCCGGAACCGGAGACGGAGCTGGAACAAGTAAAAAAAACGTAATGACGTTATTTCCGGAAGGTCATGTGATCAGCCTCGTTTTCGGTTTAAAAGGTGACGTGTCAGCTACTGATTGGTTCTAGCATGATTTTGGAAATTACGGAAAAATCAGTGTTTTGGCGGACTATGACGTCACAATGGTCGGTCACGTGACCCTGGGTCTCGGGTCTATAAAAGCCCCCGCTACAGAGCGGATGGCGGAGTTCAGACCCTTCTTTCCTTAGCAGAGTACTCCCTTGCTCCGGCTCAAGTCATGCAGATGATAACAGTTTATGTCTTCCGACTGTACACTTAGAAAAATAAAGCTGAAAACTTATTCCGGGCTGTTTTTCCGTGTTCGTTAGAGAACTTGGAAATTATGATAAAGTTAAAGTAATACAGAGAAGAAGGGAGACAAGTTACGGTCGGTTAAGACAAAGTTTGTGACGACGTCTGAGGGTGATCCAGAACCCAGATCACTGAAGAAGAAGACGGAGACGGAGGTGGAATCGACGAACCCACTGCGGAGGCGGTACCTGACGGAGCAGTTGCGGCGGCAGGAGCAGTTGCAGTACCAGAAGTGGAGACGCTTCTAGGATCTCCATTGCAGTAACCAGAGACGGAAACGCCACCGGAGTCTTACTTTCAGGTGCAGTTGCAGATTGCAGTCGGGGGAAGAGAACGGTTGGAGGACCACGCTACCAACCCTTAGAGACTTCTACCCGTGATTAAGCTGTACAAGCAGCAGTTTCCTGGAATTTTCAACCAAAACAAACCCAACCACCTTCCAAGAAACCGTGTTATCCGGACATCACAGAGGGGGAGACCCCGTTACAAACCTTTTGGTGGCAGCGATGGGATCATCTGCAGTATGACTACTAGATGGGCCAAATTGGCGGAACAGCAGCTAAAGGCAGCCGTGTCGGACACGGAGCAGCCAGAAGGAGCAGTAGGAGCTGAGCCGTTGCAGTTGCCGGTTGCAGATATAGGAGCAGTTGGACCTGCAGTTCAGAATCCGATGCAGCCGGAGGAGCTACCCGGAAGACAGAAAGCAGTTGCAGAGGAGCCTCCAAGAGTTCTCCGAGCGGTGCAGCCTGTGGAGCAGTTTGCGGAAGCGGAAATAAATTTTCCGGATCAGGCTGGTGACAGGGAGCAGGATGCAGAACCGGAGGGCGGTGAAAATCTGGTAGATAACCTGATCAGACTCTTGGCTACACAAATGGAGGTGTTTCAGCAGCATTTGGCGGTGACAGAGAAACAGAACCAGGCAGAGACAGCGCAGAGATCAGCGCCGAAAGCAGGAGTGGCTAGGCTGATGACCTATGACGGGTCCGACCCATGGCCAGAGTATGAGGCGCATTTTTTAGAGTACGCCCGGTTCTACCAATGGACGGAAGAGGAGAAGGCGCTGAACCTCTGTGTTAGCCTGAGGGGTAACGCACGTAGCATCCTACTGGACTTGTCTGCGGAGCTTTGATACGGTTGTCGCAGCGCTGAAACATCAGTTTTGTCCGGGGGAAAAGACGTTTGTATTCCAGGCGGAGTTGCAGACCCGGAAATTGCTGCCGGAGGAGGAGCTGTCTGAGCTGGCCAGGGATATCCGCAGCAAGACCCGGTTGGCATACCCTAAGGCAGATCCGGTGACGATGGAAGTGCTCATGAAGATGCCTTCTGCAACAGTCTTACCAACAGGGATATGCGGTTGTCGGTGCTGAAAAGTCACTCGGAGACGCTGTCGCAGGCTTTAGCTTTCGCTACGGAGTACGAAAGCATTATGAAAACGAACAGCAGCAGGACAGCGGAGCGGCACCGGACCGAGGCAGCTGAATACGGAGCCGGAATGGAGCCAGCAGGTGGTAGAGCTGAGGAAGCAGGCGGAGCAGACGCAGCAGCAGTTGGCGGACCTGATGATTCAGGTTAAAGAGGCAGTTAGTAAGCTGCAACAGCAGCGCGGTTCCAGAGCAGATTTAGAGTGCTTTAACTGTGGCCGGAAGGGGCATTTCGCCCGAGATTGCAGACTCCTGAGACAGCAACAGCAACGGCGGCAACCACAGCAGCAGCAGCAGCCACAGCAGCAGCAGCAACAGCAGCCGCAGCAGCAGCAGCAGGAAAACTAGAGCGGGTCTCAGAGAAGGGGAATACCGAGACCCGGAAAAGAGGACACCCCCAAAACCGGCAAGTGGTTCACGGACCCGGTCCTAGGGGAGAGGTTGGCATGTGTGTGACAGGCAGAATTTGCGGAGAACCGGTAACACTGATAATTGACACCGGCAGCACAGTCACCATGCTGAACCATCAAACCTGGGAACGCATCCGGAAACCAGGAATGAAGCTGAAGCGGTCTCCGATTCGTCTCTCCCTGGTGGACGGAAGCAGCATCCGGACGTACGGCCGGAAAGAACTCCCTCTCAACATCGCTGGGGTAGCGGAAAACGTGTCGTTCGAGATAGCGGACTGTGAAGATGAGGGGATACTAGGAATGGATTTTATCCGTTCCCGGATCTCCGGAATCAACTTTGACCGGATGACCATGCAGATGGGCAGTCAGGAGGTGGTCCTCACCATGTTCTAGCTGGCAAGAGAGCCGTTTCCGATCAACGCTGTAGCAGACTACCAAATTCCACCGGAAACGGAACAGCTGATAATAGGACAGGCAGACAGTGTCCGGGATGCTGAAGGAGTTTTAGAGATGACCCAAGAACCGTCGCAGAAAAGACCATGGCTGATCGGGAGAACCCTGTCCCGGATAAAAGGATAAAAGGTGTACCTAACAGAGGCAATCGTGGCGGATATCGGAGATCATTGGAATGAACTTTCTCCGGACCCACCGGGTGATCGCCAACTTTAGCGCCGGCGAACTCTGGATGGGAGAGGACACACACTTCCTCTTCCGGGCAGGTCCGACTCGTTCATTCCAACTCCGGGCGGCGCGCACAACCACTGTGCCGCCTTTGAGCGTGATGAACATTGAGGCGAGGCCGAGCCGTCCGCGCATGCCCCTTGATGGTCGTTCATGTATAGTGCATCCGGTGAGCAATTTTGCCCGAGAAACCGGACTCGTGCTGGGTGGGGTTCTGGTCAAGTCCAACACCCGCACGATGCCCATTCTCGTGGTGAACCCCACGAATGCTCCCGTTGTACTACGGCGCGGCTGTGTGGCAGCTACTGCTACACTCGCATCGTCTAGCTGCGTTATCCCTGACGACCCTGTCTGTCGTGCTGCGTGCGCGGCAGCAGTCGCCAGAGATGATCCGTTCACCCTGCTGGACCATCTGGAATCTCGAGTTCCGAAGGACCGGCTGGATGAAGATCAGCGTCAAGCTCTCCGCAAGCTGCTCCAGCAGTATGCGGATGTATTCATGAGTCCGGACGGTGCGGTTGGCAAGACAGATGTGGCCAAACACCGCATTGACCTCCTGGACGAGCGTCCTATTGAACAGCGTCTACGGCGAGCAGCGATCGTGCACCAAGAGGTCATAGACCAGGAGGTGCAAAAGATGCTCGAGCTAGACATCTTCGAACCCAGTGATAGCCCTTGGGCCAGTCCTGTGGTTATGGTGAAGAAGAAGGACGGCTCGTGGAGGTTCTGTGTGGATTATCGTAAGCCTAACGGTGCCATGCGGAAGGACTCATATCCTCTTCCGCACATCAAGGACACCTTCGATGCCCTGGCCGGATCGCACTACTTCTGTGCTCTGGATCTGGCCTCCGGGTTTTGGCAGGTCGAGATGGACGAGAGTGATAGGGCGAAAACTGCCTTTGTTACCAAGAACGAGCTCTACCAATTTAAGGTAATGCCGTTCGGGCTCTGCAATGCACCAGCGACGTTCGAGCGCCTGATGGAGATGGCCCTTAAAGGGTTCCTCTGGAAGCGATGTATGGTCTACATCGACGATGTCGTCGTGTATGGCCGGTCGTTCGAGGAAAGCCTCACCAACCTCCAGATGGTACTCCATTGCATCCACGAAGCAGGCCTTAAATTGAAGCCCAGTAAGTGCGAATTTTTCGCGCAGGAAATCCTGTACTTCGGCTTCATGGTAACAGGCACCGGAGTTAGACCAGACCCCGCAAAGATAGAGGCTGTACAGAGCTGGCCTTGTACATGGCGGACGTGAGGTCCTCCTTGGGCTTCGCGAGCTATCACCGCCGGTTCATACGAGGCTTTGCGGAGATCGCGCGTCCCCTTACTATCCTCACGGAAAAGGGCGCCGATTTTGTCTGGCAAGCTGAGCAGGCAGTTGCCTTCTCGGACCTCCGACAAGCTTTAGTAGCTGCCCTGGTGCTGCGGCACCCTCGTCCGGATTGTGAGTTCATCCTGGACACTGACGCGAGTAACTTTGCACTCGGCGGTGTCCTCTCACAGATCGTGGACGGGCAAGAGCGGGTAGTAGCTTATGCGAGTGTGGCTCTGAGCCGCTCTCAAATGAACTACTGCACCACTCACCACGAGCTCCTCGCGGTGGTAACCATGACCAAGCGTTTCCGGCACTATTTGTTGGGACGCCATTTCCGTTTGCGAACTGATCACAGTTCGCTGAGATGGCTCCTCAACTTTAGTGAGGCCGATGGCTTGGTGGCCCGATGGCTCGTCAAACTCCAGGAGTATGACATGCAAATTGAGCACCGCGCCGGAAAGCTGCACGGCAATGCTGATGGATTGTCACGTTGTCATAAGTGCAAGAACCCTAACTGTGCCGGGATGACTCCATTACAGCGTGTTGGGGATTCTTCCTCAGACTCGGAATTGGACCTTCCGGGAAAGCCGCAGGCCGTCGCCCCCTCTAACAACACGGCGGCCCGAGCAGCAGGAGACCACCCATGCGCGAGGACCCGTCGTCACCGGCGATGGCGTCCCGCATTTGAACCGGAGGTGCGGCTCAGCTCCAGCGAGTCTTCCTCGAGTCTGGCGATGTACTCCTCGTGGGTACCCTCCGCGTCCTTGGGCGAGTCTGAGTACAAGCAGTCCTTACCCCCTGTGGTGATGGCCGCTGGTGCGCAGTCTGACGTACCGGATGAGGAGCCAAAATATTTAGGCGGCTACTCTCCGGCACAACTGGCTGCGAAGCAGAGAGCTGACAGTGCTCTGGCACCGGTAATAAAAGCCCTTGAGGCCGGCCAGAAACCCTTCAAGCATGAGCGGAAAACCTACAGGGAGGAGACCCAGGCTCTCATCGCCCAGTGGGAAAGACTCCTTGAGGGATGGCCTCTTGTACCGGCGCTATGAGCCACCAAGCCCACTGCCCCCTATCTGGCAGTTGGTGCTACCGGCGGAGCTGCGGAAAGAAGTGCTCCATCCGTTGCATGACTTCTGGGTGACCGGTCACTTGGGAATCCGGAGGACCGTCCATAGGCTACAACAGCGCTTTCACTGGCCTGGTAGCAGTTTGGACGTACAACGATGGTGCACAGCCTGCCCTCGGTGTCAAGCTCGTAAAAGAGTTCCGGCTCCTGGCCGCCACCCCTTAACCACGGTTAAGGCTGGCGCACCTTTTGACCGGATCGCCCTGGACATACTGGATACCCATCGGGTCACCCCGCATGGTTTCTGGTACATCCTGGTGATCTTGGACTATTTTACCAAATATACCGACGCCTACCCACTGCGCCGCCAGACTGCGGATGAGGTTGCTCGGTTGCTGGTGAATAGGTGGGTGGTTTACCATGGTGTACCTAAGCAGGTACATTCGGATCAGGGCACGCAATTCGAAAGCAACCTGTTCCGGAACCTAGCACAGATGCTGGGAAGTACCAAGGTCCGGACCACCCCTTACAGGCCCCAGTCGGACGGACAGGTTGAGCGCTTTAACCGGTCTGTCCTGAACATGCTGGCGGCCTTTGTAAATGATCCTGCGAATGATTGGGATGACCACCTCCCGTATGTCTTAATGGCGTACCGGTCGTCAGTCCACTCTTCAACCGGAGTTACTCCGCATGCGATGTTGTACGGCCGGGAGCTAAATCTGCCCGTGGATATTATGTATCCAACTGTGGCGGAAACCGGTGCAGTACCCCAGTGCCGTCCGGAGTATGTTGAGTGGGTTCGCCGTGCCCTGGCGAGGCATTCCTCGCAAGTTAGTGGTTACTGTCAATTTTAAGCCCAATTTCTACCTTGCTGAGGTGATTAATCATTTACCGCCAGTGCGGCAGTTATAGCTAATGACTGATTTTAATTACTGTATGTTATTTGCAAGGTCCCCCGGGATAGAAATTTTCATTTTCTACCCGTATACACGGTTTGATTTGGAGTCACCGGAGGGAAATGATTGCCCCCGCATGAGTTTTATAGTGTTTGTATTTTGGTCCGGGCAGTGTGTCATTATGACCGGGGAGTTTTCAGCGACGCCGCGTGCACTGCTGCACGCGTAGAATTGCTGTCAACATTTGTTGCATATATATATGTATTTACAATGTCTTACCCGGATTTTTATTATTCTCCAGATGTTGGCACATTTATATTGTGCCACTCGCATTTCGTCCCCTGCTGCGACCCCTGTCCCGAGAGGTCTGGCGTGGCCGGCGTTTGAGGTGCGAGTATTTTGCTAGTTGTGTATTCCCCAGGCGGGCCGTGTCAGGGGGTGCGAGGGTGTTCGGGCGTCTACATGTATGTGTGGATGTCCGTCCATCCATGCATCTCCGCACTGGCCTGTCCAGGTTGTAGTATGCAGATACTGGCAGTCGATGCGGCCAGCCACATTGGCTTTGATAGCTGTCCGAGACAGCTGTCCGCAGGTGCATTTATGTCCGTGCGGACTTGCCGGAGCTGCTTCCCACGGCTCTGCCCTGCCTTGGACCCCTCCGCGGGTCCGAGGAGCCGCCCGGCCGGGCGGCCGGCAACACTTTTTAGAGGTACTACTACTTTTGATCACTCGGTGTGTCGTTTTACAAAATTTCTAAATTCAAAGTTTAACCATAAAGATATTCCAAAGACTCGACACACCGTCCCTTTCGGCGGATGACCTTCCAAGGTCATCATCCTTTCTGGAACACCTCGTTCAAAATTTTAGCTTGTTTATTAGGGTTCATTCAAAATTCAGGAGCGCGTTCAGTATAGTCCGCAAGTCCAGGGGTCGTTCCCCATTCTTCCAAAACGTCTTTTGCGCCGTGACTTTCGGGTGTCGGCACCTTGCTTCCTTCCGGTTCCTGCATGTGATGCCTTCGTCGTGTTTCCCAGTTTTGGGCGCGGGCGGAACATGTTGGGGACCAACAATGTAAGAAGGGGGTAATGTGGAGATTTTGCCCAAAGATCGCGGCAGGCGTCTTTGTTAAACACTAACCAGTTTCATGGTCTATTTTTGGACGCTTCAGCTCGAAGCACGCGTTGCCCCGGCAACGCTCTCTAATCCTCTTATCCACTATAGATGCTTTGCTGTGACATCACACTGGACGGCAAATTCATGTACAACGTCCAGTGTTTGTTGGTTCTATTGTGATTTCACTGGGAATTTTGCCGTCCAACATGGCGTCATAAAGAGAGAAGAAAAACTTTATGACGTCACTTGCAAAGCACCCACTATACTGAACACTGGCTGCTTATGTCATCTCTCGTGCTCTCGCCTCTAGTATACAAAACTGTGGTCACATTTTGTGTGACCGGAGTTGTCTCAGAGACTGAGCACGACAGGTGAGCTCACGCCATGGGCTCCTTGTCTCTGTTCTTCGAGTAAAGGCCAGTCAGGCCTCAGGGACGACTTCCATAGGGGGCCCAGGCGGGGAAGATCTTCATGACTCGAGGGTGTACGCCCTCTGGATCACCGGTCTCCCACCTGGGATGGTGCGACACAGGCTCTGGCAGACCGTCGGGTTGTCCAGGGTTTTATCCCTGCGGCAGTGCCGTCGGCGAGGCTGGCCAGCTATGGTTGGCCAAACATGTCATAAATAGCTAACGTAACACTGTATCCCCCAAAATGACTACGACGTGACGCCGTTCTCTAAAATTCGGTAACGCCGTTACGCCGTAGCCTAAAATGACCCCAAAAATTATTCAGGAAGCAATGCCGTACTCTAAATTTCAATACCGACATTACGTCGTTACGTAAATTGTCATATAAGTGGTGTAAAATCTCAGAAAATGATTACGATGTAACACCGTGCTCTAATATGGTTGGCCAAACGTGTCATAAATAGCTGACGTAACGCCGTATCCCCAAAAATGACTACGGCGTGACGCCGTTCTCTAAAGTTCGGTAACGCCGTTACGACGTAGCCTAAAATGACCCCAAAAATTGTTCAGAAAGCAACGCCGTACTCTAAATTCCAACCACGACGTTACGTTGTAACATAAATTGTCATATAAGTGGTGCAAAATCTGCGAAAACGATTGCGACGTAACGCCGTGCTCTAAACTTCGATACAGACGTCACGAAAAACCTTACGGCGTCACGCCGCAATCGAGTTAGGTTAAGACGTGACGTCGGGATTGAAGTTTAGAGCACGGCGTTACGTCGTAATCATTTTCGGAAATTTTGCACCACTTATATGACAATTGACCTATCCCAAATGCCCCCCAAAAGTTGTCCGAGTTTCACAAAATACGTCAGAAAACTTCTCTTTGGCCAATATAAACGTTTTGCAGAATATGTCGAAAATGACGTAAAAAGACTCGGACAAATTGGATTTGGGATAGGTCAATTTATGTTACGACGTAACGTCGTGATTGGAATTTAGAGTACGGCGTTGCTTTCTGAAAAAATTTTTGGGGTCATTTTAATCTACGGCGTAACGGCGTTACCGACCTTCAGAGAACGGCGTCACGCCGTAGTCATTTTTGGGGATACGGCGTTACGTCAGCTATTTATGACATGTTTGGCCAACCATACGCGCGAGTTATGTGGTGCTGCTCCAAGGCATCTCAGGCTCCGCACACGGCTACATTACCATAACTATGTACTATGCATGTTGTATATGATGGTGGTGATGGTGATGTGTTATGATGTGATTTATGACAGCCGGACTCGTCTAGACGGACTGTTACCTGGTTGTAGTGCCTGCTGGCGTCGAACTTTACACTTGTTCAACCAATTATTTACTAGTTTATTATTATGCAGGAGGCTCATCGTTTTACAGACATACGTCTTTGATGGGCCCTCAAACTGTATCTCATTATTCCGATTATCATATTGTACATTCTCTTCTTTAATTATTGTTGATATAGTTTGAAATAAAGAAACAAACGTATAATAATTGTGTGATCATTATTTACATCTGGAATACCAAAGTCATACCATAGTCATAAGTTCAAAATGATTTTGAAATGATGTTTATATGGGCTGACAAATCAAAGATTATTATCTGTGTATAAATACAGATCGACATCAATTCACTTGAATTTAACACTAAGCGCAAACGATATGTCCACATTATTACTGTTGAGTTATCATAGGTGTATGTTTGATGGCTGACTAAAAGAAGGTAAAGAATCATAACGAGACCAAATGTATATTTTGGAAATCACCTTGTTGGCCAGCGCGTCGCGCTGGTCTTTTTAGTTTGGGTAAAAACAGACCCACGGAGGGTAGGGAGGGGCGTCCCGGTCCTGATATCATTTGTTTTAAATATAGTAATCTAAACAAAAGGATCACAGCACTTTCAAAACTAATATTTCTGATTGTTTCAGAGATTAACATTTTAATCTTGTGAATAAACGCAAATACGATAAAAAGTGCGATATCTTTGGCTGGTTTACCATACCAGGTAATACATACGCTACATTTCTGGTGTTGGCAGAATAATTACGAAAGCTAGCCAACTACTATAGTTTCCGACATGAAAGTAATGAAGTGTGATGAGAATGTGTTTTTCACACCAAAATAGACGGCATGAACTATCAATTTAATCCAAAACAATGGGCAACATTAAAACCATTGATCTATAGATATGTTATTCAGTGTTTATAATAATAGAGGATAATGAGCAATTTAATCCATTGACTTGAACAATGAAACTGTAAAGAATCCATTGATACTTACATACTCACATGAATCCATATTGATACTTACATTGAGGCTATTAATCAAGCAAACTTTCCCATCTCACTTCCTCAACATATTTCCGCTGGCCACAAAAATAATTATCTCCACTGTAGGTTACTTGTATTATATCCTGCTACTGCCCTGACACCTATTCATCAGATCATGCCATTCTGATGCTATAATACTTTAATATGAACATGGTTCCCTGAAAAACTGTGAAATACATGTAATGCTATATTGTCATATAACATGACACTTTGTATAATGAAGTAGTTATAATGGTTTCATTCATACATGAATTTAATTTTTCGATTGCCTGAATTAGCAGACGTTGAAGGGCAGTGTGGGGGGGGGGAGTCTCTCTTATTAGATGAACTAGCAGTTGTCGGCAAGCTCATAACCCCCAGCTGAAACCAGGAAGTTTCTGCCAACATCCACATGTTTAACCATACCTCAAATGACAGTGTATGTATCATTCTTATTTTATATGGCTCACTCATAAGGCCATGGAGACAAGGATTATTTATTATATAGTATTTTATCAGCAAATTGGACGCTCTTTCTGGTATTGCTGTTGACAGATAGTTCAGTGACATTCATACTCACATTATTGGACAAAGCTGTATATATATATATACATGGACTATGGATTTGAGGAATAAACTACCATCCACTTATATCTGCATATTCATGGTAATCTTCACTACTCTGTTTTACAGAGCAGCTGTTTCGGAAGGCGACTTTCGAGGTAAAATCACACAAGGTGTACAAACTATTTCTTTGAACTAATCACGCCAATGTGTGTATATATTTTTCAGTAGACAAATGATAGTCTACGGTATATTTACGTCGAAACAGTATAATTTATACTTAAAAGTGGTGACAGTGATAGGACAAACTATGTACACAGGACAAGTATGAGAGAAAATAATATACATACATATGAAACATGGTTTAAAACAGATGTAATTGATACTTTAAATACCGTTGTTCAACCCGGAAATTCTACTGACATATCGCTATGCATGTACTTATTGTTTTGGCACATTTATCATCATAACTACCTTATTAGCTTGACTTTTTGCAGAGGCATGTGAGAAGGTTTTGGTTTCAAACACACAATATTGGTCAGCACTCGAAATGCAATACAGCATCTATAGATATGACGTACACGGCGTCAATAGAATTGACACTTGTGATGGCAGACTGTTTTATCAGTCGACAATGCCTGTCCAAGGCAGAACTTATTATTTATCTCACGCCTCGGGAAGATGGACCATAAGTTCTAGACATTGCGCTGGGACTGGAAACATCCGAGTGAATGATACAGCGCGGTACCCGTATGAGGTCACGGGAGTATGGAGGGTCAGGGACAGCAAGGGAAGATGGCATTCTGGTGTCCCTGTCCATGTAACATGCGTGGGTAAGACGTAACATGCGTGGGTAAAATTTGTGGCAAATGATATAATCTTGGTGTAGCACAATGTTTTTGAAATCATCAATCGTTATTTGCTAATGTTGCATGAATAAAAATGTGTTATCAATGTTCTTCAAATAGTCGTCTTGATAATATCTTAACGTTTGGGGGATGACAGATGAAAAGATGAACATATATCAACAAATTCACTATCTTTATACATGTATATTCCTATGTTTATGTTTTTTACACAGCATATTGATACAATGTGGATTATGTGGTTTACATATAATTCGGGTTTCACGTGTACAATATGCAATTTAAATTCAACAACGTATAGTATTTCCCACATCCCAAACCAGTCCCGACAACCCCCGCGAGTAGTGAAGTGGATTCCACAACATCTAATGGAATATTGACACCGACAACACCTCGAATGGATCTCGATGAATTGGCAACATACGTTTCTTATATTGGTAGGCTGAATTTGTTGTTATTCATGATTTTTCGTGTTGATACTATTAGTTCTTGGAAGCAAAGATCATTTGACTCATGAATTTAAGTATGAAGAGCATGACTTGATATTGTGTGACAGACGCTTCTGATGATGGAGTCATGGGAACATGGACTTGGTTACTCGCAACAATAACAGCAGTTGTGGGTACAGTCATAGGGATTGTTGCAACCATCACAATCAGATGTATCATAAAACGGTGAGGGGACCCATTATTTTGACCATTAACAATGGCATTGTTCGAGCATCGCTGATATTGTTACAACGCGAATGTACATTGATGTGAGGGTCCACATCTCTAATTATTTCAACAATAAATACTTCCAACAACAATACTCTATGTACTTTCTGCAGGAGATCCGTGAGATTTGATTCAACTGCAGCAGCTCAGCCAGCTGATCCCGGACAATCACGCACGGAATCGGTCGAGTGTCGTGGTTCCACTCATCCAAAGGAAGGCAATGACGGCATGGATATACAAGTTTATAATTGCATTGTACCTGAGGACACTTATGTCAATATTGCCAGTACAGACATTGTGACAGAGTACACACAGTTAACCACCAGTCGCCCCTGAATACTTGAAAATACAACAGTAGTTGATGTTCCGATGAATACTATTGTGAGAAACTGTGCACTGAACTACTTATCATGTATAGTAGTAAGGTTCTAAATGTACATATTTATATTTTGATAGGATTGATACTAATTTATTGTATTTCATGAATGACACTTTACACTTCACACAAGTTTATTCTAGATATGCAGTAACAATGCCATCTAAGGCACCTCGACAACAAAATTTTATATGGTGAATCATTTTGCTATTCCCGGAATCTATTCACTGTGTATATGGGAATATCCTTATTCAGAATTC
Source organism: Terebella lapidaria (assembly GCA_949152475.1). NCBI lineage: Eukaryota > Metazoa > Annelida > Polychaeta > Terebellida > Terebellidae > Terebella > Terebella lapidaria. The sequence continues at coordinate 6,961,310 of OX424567.1, forward strand.
TTCGATATCATGTGTAATTTAATTGGATCAGATACCATATTTGCTGGTTAATTTTGGGTGAATTATGATTAGAATAATGTAATTACCAACTGGATTAACAGCAATATTTTGTCATTGTCAGTATGATACGACACATGCCTCGACAGTAATTACTCTTTCTAGGGAGTAAACATTTTGTGAATGTGAACTACTCCTACTTTCTCACCTACATAATCGGGCCTCACTTGAAATAACACTATAAAGCAGGCAATGCAAGATGTATGTCTACAGCTGATTATTTACATTATTCCAATTGTGTCGTCACAAACAAATTTTCTCAACGAACAAACCCAGTGTATGTGGTCTATGCAAGTTTACACAAATATATCATGAAGTGTTACCAAAAGTATCTCATTCCACAAGTTTCATAACTGCTTAAGTGTACGGTTACTCATATATGATCTTCCAGTTCTCAGGACCACTCAACTCTTTTAATAGTTCAGATGCTGTCGTGCATATATTGATTAATTCATGTATATGATGAAAACAGTCCAATGATATAGATGTTTGGAAAGACAGCAGGTGTCCAATTTTTGTCATGGATGTTCACTTGATATTCATTTGGAGTTCATAGTTCTTAAATGTTAAAGTGGGCACGATGCTATCTTCTTACCTTTGTAACTTGTACCACCGTATGTGCATGTTTCATCGTACAATAAATAAATTATCTATTATTTTCCAATACATTCCAACATAAGAGTCTGAAACTGTATGGTTTACCTAACACAAATTCAAACCAAATACAAAATATAAGCGATATCATAGAAACATGTGCAGTTAGATATAAGCATCACAAAAAGGCGTTTTCGGTGATTTTTAAACAGTGATTGGCTATTGGAATCCCCCAAACTTGTTGAAAGTCCATTTTGACAGCTTGGAGCTGCTGTTCGTAATGTTTTGTGACCAAATGCCGCCCTACAAGTCATGTATGGCTGATAGACATTCACAACGCGCTGACAAACGGGAAGCTAATGAGAATCCTTCATGTTATAATGTGAAATACAATATAACTATAGATATTATCACTTTGCTATACAGTGTCTTTACCTTGGCTATGTTTGTGTGATGTCTGCCGTGATGTAATACAAGCAAGTGAAAACCACGTGGTGTGTTTGACTTCGTATCTGTCTAGAGAATAATTCAGCTTAAATTTTCCCTGACTTTATTGCACTTCGTAAGACACGAACTTATTCAGCATAGTTCAGTCTAAAACAAGTTACAGTTGAATGTATATTTACAGAGTACCATGACATAGGCAGATATGACAAAATAGGCAGAATATGATTAACTAAGGTCAGAGTAGAAGTAGGTTTGCATGGCAGTGCGGAAAGCCACTATCCGAACAACCCTACGAGCTTAATTGGCATTCAGATATTTGCAACCAAATTGTGTTTTGATCAGAATAAAAGATATCATTGGCTATGAAGTATGAATTAGATGCTTTTAATACATCCCGAATACTATTGATAATAGACTTGTTGCTCCTCTAGAGAGCACATGCTGGTAGCAGAGAGCTCTGGTGGTCAAGATACACACAAGTGTAGTTCCCATAATTCGCTGGCTGCATCCACCGGAAGTAGATGCAAGTCAATGCAGTATAGCCGGACGGCGTACAATGGACAGACCACATATTGACGTGGAAGATTGTCCAGGCACGACCCATTGGCGTGGGATTTGCTATGTCTGAAATGTGTAATTTGTATATATTTCATCACAAAAACAATTCGGCCATAAATTAGTGTCCTATATCTAAATTGCATGCGTGAGGCTGGTTATACCGAAGAAAAAGGGTATGGAGGTACGAATATACATAGGAATGACAGAAATATGACCCAATCTAGTTGAATATCATGAGGCTGGATTGGGATCTGGCATGAAAATTTAATACGAACTAACTTCCTACATATTTGCCTCAAGCTTTAATAGTATAATCACGACATAAATTTTCATGAAATTAAATCAATATTGCAGGATAGCTGATACAGATATGCCAAATGAATAACACAATTACGTCGTGAACATAACACGCTCCATCCACTATTTATTATATCACATGAACATTTCGTGTATGTATAAATACTTGACGCTAATTAAGGAACGAGGTATTGCTCGAATTATAATAATGAAATTTGTCAATGAGATGTGAAATTGGTGAATCATACTCTTTGAGGGTAAAATTTCAGCAGGGAACTGCATTTTGAGTGCACGTTCCAGTACTACTGAAAATATATCTTTCAGTAGTTACTTTAAGGAACATCATGTAGGTATATACACGATTTATGTGATGAAAACAATAAAGCTATGGACATTCGAGGTTGTTTTGTCCAAGAATTTCCTTCGAGATTTGCCCCATGTTTGACACTGCCGATTGTACATGGAATACATTGGAGTCGTTCAGCTGTATACCTCCATTGACCACTGTATGATATGTACTGGCATAACGTGTTAGTGAATTTCGACAAAAGTCAACTGGATAGCACATGCACATACCAAAGAACCTAAAATACCAAGAGGCGGCACTTTCATTCGCCCACATTGTGACAACATCGCTCCAGAGAAGGAGCGACCTGCTCACACACTGCTCACGACGGCTCCAGCGGGCAATATCTTTTGAGTTATATGTTGAATCGCCACTGGAGGAGTGGTCAGTTCGGAAACACGACCGAGTGCCCGCTCTTGGTATTTCGGGCTCTTTGCACAAACTGTATATGCCATGATATAGAATCGATTTATCCTCTATATTATACCCGTCTAGCGACGCTGGCTAAAATCCCAAAAACAACATATTGTTAATATGTAATATTTTGCGATAATGTCAACAAAGAAAATTGAAGTTTTGATCATCGTTCTAATTGCATGTGCAGTTTAAAGTATTATCATGATATTCGAAGGTCCTTCATGTGATTGCCATTATTTCAAGCAATATCTGCTTTACGGATATATTCCTACATTTTCCTACATTTCCTATGTGATCTAGACAACAGTCAGTACCACATTCTCTCCGGATGTCATTCTAAGCTATTCTAAATATATTTCCCAAAGGACCATGTGTGTCTCTCAGACTGGTAATCTGATTACTTTGAAAATACGATTCACTGTCATAACCTGTTCATTCCTCCCAGCTAATTAAAAAAGTGATGTGCATTAGGTGTTCCTCATATTTATTTATCCATTTATGTATTTTTTTTTCATCTTGTGCTTCGCCTGGTATTGATGCGATATACTTCTGTGGCACAGTACCTCCAGCAAGATCTGATGAATTGGTCAGGGCTGTATAATACAACCGCCTCTGTGACTGTATGGGTGGAATAGGTGGCTAGCAAAAAAAGTTTACATGCAGAGGCGGTAGATGACGTGGGTGGGAAATTTTCTATGCAATTTTGATATCAGAGACCTTTCGGGGAAGCATATACTAAAATCGTTCCATTTGCTTGTTTGCCTTTGCCTGCGCATTGGGATATTTGATCATATCACTATTATCTACAGGGAATATGTAGTTTGATACATTCCATTAACGACATTACCTCGCAGAATCATTTCATCTCACTTGTGTTTCATCACGTGGGCTGTCTCTCGTCTTCTAACTATTTGGGGTAAGGTCGACTGACTTCATGAGGTAATTCAACTGTGATTCTTACTTTGAAGTATTGCCGATTTTCTTGAAACTGTGATGACAGATTTCTGTCTATTTCATGATTTTATTGTTTTTCATATCTACTTTCAGGCCAGTAAATTGATTATTATGCCAAAGTGGGTGTTGAACTAGACCGTTGCCGTGGCTTCTTATAAAATTGACGTGAGTGGCAAGATCGCATCTATCAATGTGGAATGAACACATACATGTCCATCAGGATGATAAGTCACCAGGAAAAAATATTCTGACGTCAAATCAATGAGAAACATGAACTCCACAGAATGACAGTATGTTGTAGGCGTGGTCATGTTCATCAGCTTAAATTTCACGTTAATCTAGACACAAAATGCACGTGACGCATTCGAGTAAATAACATCGCCAATGCTGATGGCTTCCCAGTTAAAAATGTACAACTTGTTTTGGTGTTTCGTATGCCTAGTTTAACGATCCATCCCTCCCCCACCCTTTCGCATGAGCTTCGAGCTGAGAATGGATATAATTGACAAATGCAGCTGTTTACTGTCTTGTATCTGAGTTCAATAGGTCATTATAAAAGGTTGATCTCACCACTGATGAACAATCGAACCTTTTATAGCCTGTTCTCAGCTTCAGGATGTCATCAGACATCATAAGATATTATATGACATGTATGTATAGCCCACGCATAGCAATTATTTATTCCATGTATATATTCACATTCTCGCATCGTTAACATTTTGTGGACGGGAGTTCACAATTTGTTTTAAAATTATAGCCATATCGTTATCGAACGTCTATGTCTCGTTATTCAAACGCTATGATATCAGTACCATTATTAGGCAATGGCATCCATCACATTATTTGGCCAAACATTTTCACCAGTAGGTCAATGCTTTTTTTATATCGTCGGACTTTAGAACATTTACATAACATGGCCTGATCCCAAACACTATAGGGACACCATAAATGTGGCTGGCAATCAAGTTATTTCAATCCATATATTTCACTAAATATGAGATTAAAAACGCAAATTTGAACTTGAGTTCAACACCGAATGTTGAGGTCAATCCAAAGAATTCAGCAGAGTATTGCTCATGACTGTATAATCTAACCATGTTTCGGAAACAACATCATATCACGTATGTTCCCTATGTAAAGATACATTTAGAAGTAATTTATGATTGTCTGTATTTGCAAAGCTATCCACTTTGTCTTCAAATTAGGAATGGAAGCAAACTTGCAGGTATTTATACAACTTAAACACCAAGGATCAGTGAAATTCGTCTGGAAACCAGTGCAATAACCCAGATAAAACATACTTCAACGAGTTGATAATTTATGATCGTTCGAGCAAGTTAATTTAGTCTTTTGTGTACAATGTGCGACGATTGTGTTATGTGTCATAAATAGAGACAATCCAAATCAGATGACTCATTCTATACAGTGAAAAGTTTTATATGGCAATTATGTTTGTTGCAACGAGACAGCAGTGTACGCCATTTCCATTTTCTTGGTATATCATGGTGCTATATCGTGGACTGTAATTCTGTGTTTGCTGAATCGTTGCACACACTACATTACGAAACATTGGAATGATAATGACCGATTATTATCTATAGACCATACTTTGTTCGTCTGAGTCTTTGGTATGTTATTTGTTTCAGTTATTGACATTGAAATGTAGCTGCAGCTGTAGACATATAACGGTGCTATATCGTGGACTGTAATTATGTGTTTGCTGAATCGTTGCACACATTAAATTTCGAAACGTTGGAATGATAATGACAGATTATGGTTGTGGACAAATTCGAAGATACCAGCGGTGGTTCATCCTGGGCTGTCTGTAATTTTCCGTTCGTCAATCATTATAGTAGTCCCCAAAACTGGAACGTTGGCATGATAATGACTAAACTATAATACATTTGGCTCTATACGTTTGTATACAGCTGACATTCATGCCTTAACAGAACAGATATCACAATGAATAGATTGTTTGCTGTGGTGATTGTGTCAGTTCTTATGTCACATTTATTCCCTCGTTGTGTGACATCAGGTAAGCCAATAATTGTCATCGATTAACATGTGTTTTCATCTCATTCGTCATTTTTTAGTATCATTTGTGCTTAACAGCCACCGTCACAAATTTTTATCTTCAATATTGCTACTTTGTCTTTCCACTTTTCGCACATGCAATCACGTACTGTATCAGTATTCGGTTAAGCCAAAAAGACACGTATGAATAATATATAATATCATATACACGCGAAATGCACAACTTATGTGTATTCAACGTAGACAGCTATTGTGGAGGGAGGTGATCTTGGGGAAAGAGTGATGGTTGGTCTGATCCTGCTGACATGGACATGTCATAACAATTTTCCTGATGGTCTTAGAACCTAGAATTGTGTACAATAACCAGCTGATCCTTGATGGTGAAACGTGCCTTAGATTAAACTATAAACTCGATTAAGGGGCCCTAGCGATCAAGAATTGGATAACAGAAATACCCTGACTTAGGGGTAGCTAGGGATTTAGATCTAGAATTAGAGAGGAAACTGACTGATAGGTTGATGCTCCCGACCCATAGCTAATGTAACCGGAGAGTATATGTAATGAACAGCATAAGGTCCCTAGCTGCTGAAGGGATAAGTCCCCTGACCTACGAGGCAAGAGAAGCTTACTCTTACTGGTACACCTGATCTCACATTTGGCTTCGCCGGATGTCTGTGATATTCAAATTGCTCGGACCTTGATCACCAATCTAGAATTTTTGTCCAACCTCAACATACCGATTGTGTAAATTTTGTCCATGGATTATGAGTTAAGTCTTGCGGATTGTTTGGTGTTTGGTATCATACCTGTCTACACCCGTGACAGTATAGTGATGTTGGAGGTAGCCAAAACTCTTCCATCATCTGTCTTAACCAAATTGTTAATGTATGTGATGGTGCTTTGTGGTCCAGATGGGACACTTTTTTGTACCTGTGATAATATATGGTTTTCGTATGTATGTATGCTTGTTCGTGAGTATGTATGTAATTATGTAAGATTTTTTGGGCGAAATGGCTGAAATAAAAAGAGTCTGAGTCTGAGTATTCTCAGGCGCACTGGACCATGTAATGTGAGGGAAATATGAATTTACATGTTGAATATGGACATGCTCAGGAGTCGGTGGATTGTTAGGTCATGTGCATGAGTATGAGAACCTTATGATGTATAAAGTACATGCACGTGGCCGGACTGTCTGGGTATATCCTGTATCGGAGAGGAGACAGCAAGTACGTGTGGACGAAAAAAATTATGTGAATACAATAGAAGGAACTGAACATGGAAATTAAAGAACTGCCCTGGCTGCGTTAGTCGAGGGTTGGCATGTTCACGTTCAGCGACCCTCATCGCAGTTGTTCGGCACATGATCAGTTCCTCAAAGTAAATCATGCATGGCTTCCAGAAACTTAACGTATTCAGTGCATAGATTTCTTGGGCCATCTGGTCTAAACACAAGTCTTTCTGATGGTTACCACTGTTAATACACTACAATCGCTGGAGTACCAGCCACACAGCAGGTTCCATGTTCGGCAGTTACTGCCGGAACAAATCCGTGTGCATGTTCCAGATGCCAAACGTTTGTATGGCTGCTCCCTCTCACTGGAAGATCGTGACGTGTGCTGGAAAGCGAGATGGTCGGAAGTTGGGGTTTGGCTGTATGTCCCTCCGCAGTGTATAGCGAATTTCTTCAAGATTAGCTCGTTAGCGACGACTTCCCTGATCAAAGAGAGGGAAATTCTCTTGAATTTCATATGTATGTATGCGTCCCAGGGACCCCACCCGGTATCTCAAGGCTTCTACACGTGTGTCCGTGGTACGTGTTGTGTAACGAATGGTGAGCAATTCGGACCCCGTGGATGGGTGATGGTTAACTTGGCTCACACAGAGTTGTAACGGTTCCATCGATAAAACATAACCAATGAGTTGGTACAAGAACATGTACCACTACTCTCAGCATGAGTATATAATTCCGACTGGGCTGCCACTGTTCCGACTGGGCTGCCTTACTGTTCCGACTGGGCTGTCACACCACACTCAGACCAACTAAGATGTGGAGCCGTAACACGAGGCTCAAAAAGAATTGGAGTTTTCCAAATTCTGATTTTTGCAATAGAGCTGGTAAGTGATGTTACGGTGTGATTCTGGTGACTAACATACACCCTTTGTCTTATCAGAGTAATTCATATTCTGAATGGAGTTCTACTCCCATCAAACAAGAGATGTTTGTTTGTCACCAGAATCACACCCTGACGGCATGTGACTTAACAGCCCTTTCATGAATACCAAATGATCTCACTAATGTATATGTTATGTTATTACGTTTGACTAATCCAACAAGTACTGAAACATTCGTGATACTGAATCCAACTGCATATTTCTACTGATATGACAGAACAATGCGAACATCGATATTGGGCGCTTGTTATTGTCCATCTCATGGAGTAACATAGCGAATGTGGTTATTTTTTTTTAGCTCTTACTGATTATGGTGCTACCAGAATCGTAACATATATCATAAGTATTATGAACATTGCCCATGTACCCACATTAATGTGATGAATCACAGCTATATTCACGTTAGTTATGAGTATATTGTGGTATTACAAATATTTGTGCATTACAAATGTGGAGTATTTGTCGTCCAGGATCAAACACAAACCCCTAGCGACCTATAGGAGTCTGATAGTGTTACGCTTAGTCCAGACGGCATATTAATTTTATAGTTTATTCCAACTCCAAAACAAAATTGTCAATAACTCTCTAATTCACAGTTTCACAAATATTCTAGTCGTATATCAGTTTTCTATAAACATGTATCCAGTAATATACGTCAGATAATCTTCTATATTTTAGGAATGTTCACATAAACTGAAGTCCTTCATAGCGTTTTTTTTTTTCTGTCTGGCCGTAGTTTTGGCTTTTTACAATCTCTCTCTTCCTCTCCCTTGTCAAGATGGCAAAAGTCTTCCTTGAGAGCATTCTATGCAATGAATCAGCAGGATCGAAGTGCGTGTCACGTGTGGGTGTTTTCGTGTTGTGATTGGCTGTGAGGGTACATAAAGTGTTCATAAGTAATGTCGTGTTCTGAAATATGTGCATAAATTATGTCGGGTAACGTCACCATGGCGATCTGTGTGTGCCTGTTCTTATCTTTACATGTTGTTATGGAGTGCGCATGCAAGTATTAAGTTGTGACATGTCTTTCCAAGTGCATGTGTGTATGTGATGTAAACATTACCATGAGGGGGTGAAGTGAAGGTTTTGGGAGTGAAAGCACGTCAACTCTTCAAAAATATTTATGACTTCCCGCAGGGATGACACTTCCCCAGCATGAGTGTCGCCCTGGGCGCAGATTCCGGATCCATGGCCCCAGTGGCTATTTGTCTAGGGAGGTGGCTATGACGTCATCAGTGGGATCCCCCAGCTGTATCTGGGAAATCTGGGCGCTCCCAGGACAGAATGTCAACGTGACGCTCTACCAGTCGCACATGGACGGCTCGGCCCCTGAAGGAGTGGCAGGTGGCGGGAACTCGGGGCCCTGCGTCCCAGTTGCCATGCTCGTGGACCCAGCCCCGGCGCCCCGCCAATCAGTGTCCGCCGATTTCTGCGGCAGTGAGTCCAAATTCACATACTTGTCTCGAACAAACAAGCTTGATGTCATCTTCGCGAACGTGCGAGCGTCGGCCGGACCCAGCGAGCCACGGAATCAATTCTTCCTCAAATACCAGTGTAAGTTGTTCTCAGCCACCTTTCATCCCAGTCAATCAAACGTTGTCTCATGGGATCAGAAATGCAGTTGATCCCAATCACCATACATCTGAATTGTTGAGTGGTCAATCGCTTATTAAAGGAGGACTTTCTATCAAATTCAAACGCAATTTGGTAACATATGAGTTTCACGCATATGGAGTATTCATTCAGTTGTCTTCAAAATCGAAGATATCATATTTTTAAAACTACTATCGAAGAATGTATCGGAGAATGAATGAGTAGCAAACGATGACGTCATTGTTTTGATGATGCCTCGGGCAACGGAGCACTTCCCACATGAGCCGCCTGTCGAAGCTTCTCTCAAAACAATGACGTCCCTGTCGAGTGGAGAAAACTTGCAGATTTTCGGTGTTTTCGATGTTATATCCTCCGTACGATTTGTTTGTACCGAACAAATATATACATATTCCATATGTGAACGAAGCTTAGAGTCTTCTCCATTCAAATGCATTGCGATATATTGCTATATGGAAGTTTTAACCGTAAAATCATGGGTCGAAGCCAATACACATTGATAGGAAGTCCTCCTTTAATATGCATTATCTTTACAAAATCTAACAATCTCCAAGGAAGTTACGCACATCTGATTCTATTGTAGTCGTGGGCTGTCCGGATCTGGTGTGGCAGGAGGGAACGATCGTGCAGAGGATTGGTGACAACATGATGATCCGTTGCTTGCTGACACAAGAGACGTGGTACCTGACTTGCAGTGGCACTCATTGGATAGGCTCCTTCGGCGATTGCTCCAGCACACCGGTAAGAAAGACACGCGGGACAACAGGGGATTAGGGACTCCCGAACAATAGATAAGTATGAAGGGTTTTTAGGGCCATAATTCGTTACATTCTTGTCAACATTTTCTTGTCAAACTGCTTTATGCATTTGGCAATATTCTTCGTGAATTTTCACATTTTCTTCATACCCGAGTGCTAGCTAATGTTTGTGTGCTTTCCTTTAGGTATGAGACTGATACGAGGAAGTTGACGCTAATATCCAGAAAAAGCGACAGTTGCGCCGGAGTGCTACCTGATGGTTATGAGTGTTTCTCTTTTGGTACGAGACTGATACGCGGAAGTTGACGCAAAATATAATATCTGGAACAGGCTTTTGAACATTTTTGTTTTTTTCTATGAGAATATTAGACCAGACAGGTGCAAATAAACAAACATAATCAAACATGCTTTATTCATTTCGTGAAATGACCTAAGATTTGGAGACGTTGGTGACATTTAGAGATGCACATCTGACATGTAAAGTGTACATCATTATGTGCCGAATGGGTTACTTTCTTATTGGCCAGCACGTCACGCTGGTCTTCTAAGTTTGGGTAAATACTGAACCACAGAGGTTAGACATGGGCGGCCCCGGTCCTGCTGTCATTTGTTTTAAATATAGTAATCTCAACAAAAGGATCACAACACTTTCAAAAATAATATTTCTCACTCTTTCAATGAGGTTTTACAGTTTAATCTTGTGAATAAACGCAAATACTGTGAAAGCTTTGCGATATTTTTGGACCTGACTCCACGGGGGTCAAGCGTACCTGAAGTATTCGTTGGAACAATGACGCTCCTGAATTTCTGGAAGTGAGAGCCTGTATTTTTTTTATATATATATCCGTCGTGGTGGAGCCAAATAGCGTAAAAGTAAGTCGCAAAAAAACAAGGAATTCACTTACGATGTGTGTACACAGGGTGGCTAGGCGTTACCCGTTATTCAGGGAGTGCCGCGCAAAATCGTGAGTATTATATGTGTTATACGTGAGAAAATGGCAGCCTCTGACGATGTTGGATTACCGTAATACGTACGCATATAGCAACACAAAAGAATATTGAGCTAAATTTCTGATGTTGGCATAACAATCACGAAAGATTACCAACTTTTATAGTTTCCGATATAAAAGTAATTAAATGTTATAAAAAAGGTTTTTACACCAAAGTAGACGCATTAACTATCAATTTGATCCAAAACATTCTCCAACATTAAATCATTGAAGGTCTGAACTCGGATATGCATTTATAGATATTTTCTTCTTTGTTCATTATATGAAGAATAAGGCTATTAGTATTCGGCGGATGCGGGTGCGGGCGCAGGGATGGCGGGCACGGGCACGGTAAAACGCGGCAGCGAGCGGCCGTGTCGTTGTCCCCAATCATATTCAATGCGAATTACCCGGCTCGCAATAGAAGTTGCTATTTTTAGCATCTGGATGCAGGCTGAGCGGCTGCGGTAGCAAAACAAAGCCGACTGGGTCCGAGCAGCATGTGTGTGTACGTGTGTGTGTGTCAGTGTGTGTGTGTGACTGTTTGTATTCCTTTGTATTGGTGTGCATTATGTATCAATGACTGTTGTGTACTCGTCAGGCCCGTAAGGCTCTAAGCATATACATGTGCGCGGATCGAGGTGTGGAACAGAGCGGGGGTAAGGTATGGGAGGAGGGGTGAGCCCCCCTCCTTTTACGTTGGGCGAAAATTGGTATCTGCCATGAACTCGGTGCTTGTCACGAATTCAAAATCGCAAATTTGGATAAAAATTCAACGTCAGGATATCAACAGTTGCACACAATTTTTTACTACATTCATTTTCAATTATTTTTGTACTTATAGTATATCATCAGATGTAGGTTACAATTCACGGTATGAAAACTACTGAAATTCGGCTAAGATCATTAAGATCTACTGAATTTGTTAAGATCATTCACCGCATTTTATTTCTAAACCTTTCGCGCAACTAGGACTGTAAATATACTAGTGAGTGAACGTCAAAGTTTACCCTAATCATTAGACGTGCAGGCATGTCACTTGGAACAGCTAAAATGACTACATGTGTAAGCAGAAATACATCTCTCGTTATGTATTTCTGGTGTAAGCCTATGTGTTTTTAAGTTGTTGTTATGTGTGCAAATTTGTGTAAAGCAAACGAAAACGAAAATGTGTAGTTGCTTCGCTAGTTCTTGAATAATTCTTTGTTATTATGTATCACAGAGTGGCCGTCAAGCTACACGTGTAGTGGTGATCACTGATGTTCATGTTGCATAGAAGCCGTTTGCAATAAATGTTTGTTTTTACCAGTGGATATTCGGTGTTGAATCCATCCGGAGATGCTATCACCAGTGAACATGTCAGTATTTTTGTAAATTATACACACTGCTGCCGATTACATGTATAATTTCAATTTGGTATTTAACGTGTAGACGTACACCAGTATAGCTCACATATGCCTACTAGTAATTTTAATACACCCAGTCGTATCAGTCACGCTATATTATAAATAAATACCAGTAAACTAAAACATCATGCAAGTACAAATGTATTGATAACTGCCCCATTTATCACTTATTATCTACATAGGGCCTATACGTATAGAAAACACATGTTAAAAAGTCACTGCTGCTTGACTTTACATGCAAGAGAATATTTATCCTCTTGCCGACCAGGTTCGGTGTATCTCATTTGACAAAGTCCTCTGTTTATTTTGCAAGAGGGCTTACCCTACGACAATTACAAATACTTAGAAATGTCCTAGAATGTCTGATTCGCCACAGTCTATAGATACAGCTTGTTCGAGTTTTGACGGGGCACCGAAAAAAGTGGATTTGGATAAAACCTTGTTTCAACGATATTGCCGCCAGATATTTTAATACTAAGACATATTTTGACATACGTAACACAGCTTTATATTATCGTTATGTTAGTATTCCACAAAACAGATGATTTTAACGGAAAATCGCAATAATAAAATGTGGACGATAATACGGTTGTCACCAGCCTTGACGCCTTTGATAGCTTTTCAATAATTATATTTTTTCTATCACTTCCGCTTTCCATTCCTCTCCCACTATTCCCGTGAAATGTGCTCTGAAAATAACTTATTTCTAGACAGAATTGCCGCTGTACATCCAGGTAGTCTCTCATCTCATTCAATTTTCTACAAAGAAACGATCCAGCCTGCACAAGGCGTTATCTTATTGCAAAACTCCACAGTTTCACATAGGGGCCTAGACCACAGGGCCGGCAACCTAGAAAATATAAAGAATCTTGAAAGTGGATCATATTATAACGGTTCTGTGGGGGTGACGGTGTGGCCACGGGGGGGGGGGGGGTCATAGTGGCAACGTGATGTGTGCATTGTTGGACGTCTGTTGCCGATTGCATGTCTGTTGCCGATTGCATGCCAGATGCTCGCTCGGGCCTGCTGCTAATATGCAGCCAGACATGCATTCAGCATCAACAACCTGTACACAGTAGTAGGTCATACCCGCGCCCGTTGCTGCCGAGTTAACATGCCTGCCATACCCGCGCCCGTGCCCGTGTCCGCGTCCGCGCCCGCCGATTACTAATAGCCAAGAATAACGAGCAATTTAATCCATTACATTAAAGTTATTAATCACACAAACCTTCCCATTCCAACGTATTTCCGCTGGCCCCAAAATCAATTCTCTCCACTGTAGGTTACATGTTTGAGATAACAAGTAACACATCTAGAACTGATGTATCCAAACATGTGACAGTCACACAATCAACGAGGCAGCTAAAAACATTAATCTGCTAATGGCACTGGTAGTAACTTTTCGAAGTTCATGTTTTCATTCGCTGGAACTAAAGATATAATCCATGAGCTTATGATTTCAAGTATGAAGAGCATGAATAAATATTTTGTAAAGAGACGCCTGATGACCGAGTCGTGGGAACATGGACTTGGTTACTCGGAACAATAACAGCAGTTGTGGGTGCAATCATTGTGGCAGTTGCAGTCATCACAATTAGATATATCGTGATCGGTTAGAAACGTGTCAATAGAATCATTAGTTTCATCAGTACCAATGGCATTGTGTGAATCCGTTTGTTGATTTAAAGTGGCATAATCGTTTTTTTTCTGGTAATCCGTGTTGAACTAATCGGTTTTCTTCCTGTGAATCTGATGGACTGTGCAAAATTATCAGCATATCTATTATCAAAAAATATTTATAACTTTGACATTGAAAGTGTGATTGTTCACATAGTTTTGCATGAAACGGTTCCTATACAGTGATACAAGAATAAATAGAATATAAGGAAAAATCACAGTACATTTGCCTGTATCTCGTCTTTTGATGACGTACTACCGTATTGGTCCTAATAGCAGCATGGCGAGCTAAAGCAAGACCTCTTGCAGCAGCGCGCGCAAAAGGTCAACTTGAGGTCAAATTTAAGAAAATCACTGAATAATATACCTATAGCCTTCAATCCGCTTCATTATGATTCAAATAACATAAATGTGTGCATTGAAACATTCCAACATCTTCTTAGAAAGATATGAAATGAATCACAAGGTAACCAAATTTTGACGTTTTTGATGAAAAGAGGGGGGCGCTCTACTATTCGGGCGCATGCCACCATTAGGACCAATACGGTATAGTGATTAAACCCATCTCATCTCATTCGTTACAGACAATGACGATAAATGCCAATGCATGTTTTTGTTTGTGTTGGCGCTAATGTGACCTATTTGTTCACATCGTGCATTTTTACGACAGGTTCTAACTATATGTGTATAATTCAGAACCAGCAGGGCGTATTGGAAGATCTGTCTAGTCAGGCAGCTTAGCAACTTGAAGGGCAACGACTGGATAATAGTACTATATTTTGTGTGTTGTTATCATAGGCTCAAATACAATCTATTTGGGATTGGTTCCAAAAAATCTACTGTTTTTCAATTTTTTTCATATGATAAATTTAATATCACACACTTGCCCCAAACTTCGTAAAAAAACCCTTAGTATTGTAACACACCTTACATACGTTTTTAGGTTACCAGACCTTTGGTCTGATAACCTATGGGCATGAGGTTGTGTCCGTGGTCCGTCGTTTGCAGATGACACTTCTCTCTCTGTCTGACAGCGATCTGGAATTGTTAAATCAAAATACAAATAATGTGGTGAACAAATCCTAGGAAAACTAAGTATATCCATATTAAAGGACCCAGAAACAAAGCATCAGTTTTCGACTTAAAGGACTTGCTCTTGATCAGATTGGGAAACAAAAATTGAAATGCAAGGAGTTCCAAAATTGGATTTTTCATAATTAGCCTGATTTTGCACCTCTCCCCACACTATTCTTGGTAACATTATGGGAGGTAATGTGATTTGCTAGAATTCTATTGAATGTAAAAATTTTAGGCCTAGTTAGGCATATTACATTATTGATTAAGTATGAATTACAAATTTTTATAGGACCAAAATAGCCAAGATATTCGAACTGACAGCTGTTGAAAAAAAACTGGGCCCAAACTTATCGAGGTGATATTAAATTAGTGAGGTAATTATGTGATCACTATCTTTCCAAATAACACATTTCCTATGTGAAAGGTAGTTCCTCCTAAATTACTAATACAAAATCGAAGTGTGATTAACAATAACAGTCGATAGTTTATACACATCACCAGTGTGCTAATGCCTTATCTTTGAATAGGATCTTCAAAATATTTACTGACTTACCAAAATTAGAGGGGGTCCATTTCTAATGGGCAGACAGAGGGGATATGGTTTTTGTCCAATTGTAAATGAGCAGACAGGGGATATGGTTTTGTTCTATTTGTAACCGGCAGGCAGACAGAGAGGATTCTGTTTTGGTCCATTTGTAACGGGCAGACAGGGGATACGGTTTTAGTCCATTTGTAACCAGCAGATAGTCATAGGGGATACGGTTTTGGATCATTTGTAATAGGGCAGACAGACAGATAAATCATGAAATGGCAAGTCGGTTCACAAACGTCTCAAAAGGATCCAAAGCCACGAAAGGACCAGGTCAGATAACAAAAAGGATCATATGTAACAAAAGGACAGTGATAAAAGGAAGAAACAGGTGACAAATGGACCATATGGTCCTTTCGTTACAAATAATGTGATCCATTTGTTACATATTTGTATCAAAAGGACCAATTGGTCTTCTGTCTGTCTGTCTCCCTGTCTGTCTGACTGTCTCACTGTCTGTCTTAGTCCAAACCAGGTTGGAGACCAACACCTGCCAGAGTAGCCAGGCTGAGAGGAAGACCTAACTGGAATTATCCGTCTTGCCCGAGGCATATTGACATGGAAGTTCCTGAGGAGATGTAATCTGCAACAGCTTGACGAACCAGGACATTTGATTGCCGGACGTCAAACGCCACCCCAAGAGTTCAAGACCCTGATGCAAGCACTTGCTCTCGCATCAATGAGACAGAGGGCAGTCAGTTGATTCAAGGCTCGACAACTGTAAGGAAATGATACCGCGTGGGAGACCAAGGTGGACAGGCTCAGACAATAGGCTGCTTCGAAATTTTGCTTCGGACATATGAAGAAGTTAGGGATTGGAGGTTGTGGAGGTTAGGGACCACAGAGACGACCCAGAGCAGACCTGAGATGATTTATTGGTGGTGAGAAAAATCATTTTACTTGAACCAAGAAGTGGTCAGTGGGACACTGGAGAGGTTTCTGAGAACACCACCACTACCGGCAACTGATCTAGAATCCCAGACCAAAAGGATTAGCATCATTATGGAAAGTGCTATGTACAGACAAAGGACTGACCTAATCATAGACACCTGTACCATGATCAACCACGTGACCTGAGACCAGATCAGAAAACCATGGTTATAGATGAAACCGTCAACTGCCCGACTGATGGTAATATATTGCAGCAGCACTTCTGCCAAAAGTAGCTTCTCTCTATACACGGATTCATTTACCATGTCTGGGATCCAAAACATCAGATCTGAATTGGTGTCGCAGAAGACCTTAAGCTTCCAGCCTAATCTTCGCTATTGGCGGAGGGCCAGTCAGGTGGTGAGCATGAAAACGAGGGTGTTGATTAGGGAGAACTGGGTTCAACTCCGAGAATCATGTTGGCTTCTGCAGAAGTATCGTTTGTGCATATGAATTGGTGTAACCTGGAAGTGCTGCAAGAAGAGGTTCTGAAACTTCCCCAAGTCTAGCAAATCAATTCAATCAGCATCTCAGACAACAGGATGAATGCCATTTGGCTTGGTTTAAAGTAAACATCTTGGGAAATCTGTCACTTCAGTGAAGTCGACGAATGGCCATTGGGAGTGTTTGATCATATACACTTAGAAAACTGTTTACATCAAATCAGAGTGGCATATCCCGCACTGATGTCTGGTTGCTTAGACTTCTCTGGACAACCAAACACTTCTCCTACTGAGTCTGGCACAACATACACAAATATCTTTCGGATCTAACAGAGTGGGAGAGGAATTATATAGTATGAATGTGTAGAGTTCTCTTCAACTTCTCACTGGACGACGCGCTACAACCTGTATATCAGTCATCTGGCAGGCAAAATAAATTATTGTTTTCAACTTTCATATACATTTGAGTAGCCCTGTCCTGATATCGTGACAGTTTTGAAGCCGATATCCGGGAATCATCATTTGGGTTAATTGCTACATTCAATAGATTAATTGATCTATAACAAGTTCCCAAAACGGGTTATGCTACTCCAAATGGACACTGCTGATAATGTAGCAATGCAGATATATCAATTTAACACTTTCCAGGCCCGTAACTAGGATTTGTGTGAGGGGGGGGGGGGGGTCGAATTTGAGGGTTGAGGACAAATGCGAGCGAAACGAGCTCGTTTTGGCGGTGTTTTAAGGGCCCCAGAAGCCAAATCATACTGCGTGATTCCTGGTGAATTCTGAAGCTCTTGTGAGACCAATTTCCACCTTTTTGAGAATTTTTTTGAATGATAATATATGTAGAAATATGTATGTATAAATAGTCAAGATATAACCAGAAGTTTTTCTTGTTTACATTTTATCGCAATAGGCCTACATATGAAGTGTGGAGAGACATTGGATAGGTCTACCCCTTTACTTTGAAAGACACTTTTACGGAATACCATACTAGTAGTTGCTGGTCATCACAAACATATAACAAATGCAAGTACTTTGGCAGAACAAAACATCTACTCGTACAACACATTCTTCACAAAAGCAAGTCTTTTGGTGTGCATTTCGTTGAATTTCGCAAAAAAAGTCACTAAGCTGTATAGGAACCCCATGATGAATGTGCATGAGGGCCGGTAACGTCAAGCGATCTTCTGACATGCAACATCGAAGGTTCGTTCGTAGTCTGCGCATTACACTGAAACAATATTCATACTCGCTGGACGTGCAAGGAAACGTGCAAGCTATTCTGAGGAAAACATGAATGTTTGGGAACATACGTTCGTCACACTCCTTCATAGCTGTACCGCAATGTGAAGACCTTTTGTCTACAGGTCTGTTGATGAAATTCTGTTTCCAACGGAATATCTTAGAGGCCAACAGTTCTGGTGACGGAAGATCCTGGTAATATGCGAAAGCCTTCTAACTGTCCAGCTGACTCTCAAACAGAACGTTTGAGACCAGGCCTAGCAGGGAGACCAGCAGGGAGACCAGGCCTAGCAGAGACTTTTTTGACAAATCTAAGAAATGAATATGGATGCACTTCCTGTGTTTGCTTCAACTAGTATTAACGTAGTCCGCTACAAACAGTGAGGTAAAGAAGAATCAAAATTTAAAAGTCATTTCTTGAATATCATCACTCCAGAATGACATATTTCATAGAGTAAATGATCAGCATCCTAATACTGAAAAGAAAACAAGGGGTCACCGTGCTCGTTTCGTGCTCGTTTCGTGCTCATAGACGATCAAAATCATACCCATTTACCTAAAATGACATACATTATGGCATTTTTGCACATTTTTTCGTCCATATTCACATCTTGCATCGTGTTTTCCATGCGAACAGATACGGTGACCCCCTATTTTCTTTTCAGTTTCAGGATGCTGAACAGTTACTCTATAAATTATATCATTTTGAAGCTCTAAATTATGCTTACACAGTTATTTATTTAAAAAAAACTCTTTGACCCCCTCCCCTCACTGTTTGGAGCGAACTACCTTAAGAGCTTCCATTCAGATTATTTTGCAACATAAATGTTAGAACCTGTGAACCGCGAGTCAAGTTCATTGATAATATGATCTGGGAACAGGACCTCGATGTTCTTCCTGTAATAGGTCTCTGAGTCTTCAGCTGGTGTGTTGGCGCGGTTCCTCTGTCGGGAGTTGATTCTCGGCATGGACCGCTCCACATATACTGCTGCCACAAGCCTCACCGCATGCTGATATACATGACTGAACGATGTGTCCACATCACTCGTCAGGGCATTGTATGTTTCGCTCACAGTTTCGATCTGCAAAAACATTTACCCACATACTTTATGCACAACGTGTATTGCTAAAGTCGGCGCATAAGTTATTGGCTCGAACATATCTCATGAAAAATCGGGACTTACGGACTTGTATTAACTGAAATTCAGGCAAGGTTTGAACAAGCCTGTGAACAAAGTTGCTGATGTGAATTCGAAGTTTGTTCTTCACACAGAAGACTACTATTTCAAAAAATACTATTCTAAATGGGATTTTACCATTGTAACAATGAGCGGGAAAGCGGTCTGAAAAGTAACATGTGATGGCGTTATGCTGTTAAAAAAACTGACTGTTGTCACAGATGTTCGGAATGGTTGAGAGTGTTATTGTATATTTGGGTGTGCAACTGCATGTCAGACCGAATAGGACAAAACTTACGTTTGATTGCAATACATTGCTACGCTAAACAAATGAACATATTCAATGTTCATCAATATATGAATTGAGGATTTCGGGTGTCTATTTTTTTACCAACTATCGTGCCCGGTTATGCTCATGTTGCTTTGGTCTGAATCCTCTGAGTCAGAATATGAAGCTCAGCCCAGTTTAAAGCTCAGTTTTGATTAAGGGACTGTCTCAAAGAGGATGTGCCTTTGACACAGGGTTTCAGAAAAATGCCCAAATGTTTGTGCTGGAATGCGCTATTGACCTATCAAACAAAATATTGATCATAGTAATAAATTTCAACGTACGACACAAAGCCCTATAGTCCTTGGCAGATGAGCCAAAATACACGTACCCTATATAACATACATGTACATGTATACATATTATATCTACGAGCGTAATATGAATTGTCTTTCAACTTAAGTAAATGTTGGATGTATGATCAGATTCGAACTGAATTATAACTCCCGTGGATATATCTGATTGTGATTACTGGAATGCGAAATATTTTCAAGCAGGAGTAATAAAACAAATATTTATTTGTGACCATTGCATTTTCTTTGAGATAGCCCCTATTCGAATCGGCTATTCCATTGATTGGTCTCAATCCCATACAACATCAAAATGGCAAGCTAGAATTACCATGGTAAAACCCCATAAGGATATATATTTTAATAGATATACCGACGAGAAACGCACAGGACAGAAAAACAGCCATTGTTGCATCATGGTCATAGTGCCGTTTTTACTTTATATGAATTTCAATTAATACAAGTTAGTAAATTTCGAGATATGACGAGGTAGGTTCGCGCCAATAAATTATGCGCCGACTTTAATAATAGTGAATGCTTCTACCACATCACTGGTTTTTGCCTGCATTTTCTTCGTTTTTCCAGCCATGTGTGACAGAAATTGGTATTCCGCTAAGAAAGTGAAGATGAAATAAAAGTTCGTCAAACTGTCAAGCAATGACGATGCCCGAGGTAAGCTTGATAGAAATGCTGGTATGCATGATGCCTCTCTGCCCAGCGGGTCTGGCACAAGTTGAGGAGTGGCTTAAGTTTGTTCGCATCAGGACACTCAGTGTGAATGATTTTCTTCAACAATGCCTCTCGTTTCGGACTGTAGTTGAAGAAGAGACAGGTTTCATTCAACTTGTCGATCATGTTCCGGACGTTGGTTAGTTTACAAGGATGGGCCAACACAAGGTTGATGACTGGAGCAGTGCATGCATGGTGCAAAAAGAGCGTCCTGCCTTATGATGCCCTGAACTCCACTAGCATCACCATTCATACTTTTGTACCATCATAACATTGCCCGTGAAGATTGTTCAGTGAAAACCCGAGGTTGCTTATTGTCGAGTGGATGGCTGCAGCAATAACTGTTCCAGTGATACGTTCTAGTGGTACGAACTCCTCAATTCCTCGCGTATATTGTCATTCTTGTCCACAAATCAAGAAGGACTAACCTCGTCAGCAAGGACAGTGAAAAACTGTTCCCTTTATCTCATTCAGAATTTCAGCCTGTATGATGCCACGTCCAAATATGTCTATTATATCGTTATATCATGACTTCGTGGAGAAAGATATGTCACATTTTTCATCATGGGAACACAAAATGCTGATTGAGTACTGGATCAGTTTTCCCCATCATCTTGAGCATGGCTAAGATGTTCCCAGGATTCCCTTCACCCCTGATGGTCTCGCAGTCCCCTCTCAATGGAATACAGTGGCGGTCACAATACAATACCGCCTCGATGATACGACCCAATACATGCTTGTTCGTGTCCATCTGACTGCTTCTTCCTTTCGTCATCGAGAATGCTGGGCAGAGTTTGTTCGTGTTTCTCAAATGGACGATACAAACGTCTCTAAGCTCTGATTAGCAACCATATGATATGGCATGTTTGCATGTCCATCAAGTACTGTCGTCGACTTGGTCCAACAAGTGAATGGCTTGTTTACTAATACCCCCTTGTGATCGAGCAAACAAAGAAAAGCAGTACAGAAACCACCATCGAGGTGCTGGCTATAGACAAGCCACGGCGTCCATTGATCCAGCCATGCCTTATTGAAGGACCTGTTGTGGCCGTTCATATAGATCCTTCGATGGCTTGTCATGGTGTTTCACAAGATGATATCTCTGTTCTGATGTGAGTGCTTTTACAGTTCCAATTATTTCGTTAAGGCTTATTGTTGCATTCAGCAACTTGGCAGTGTCTTTCATTGGAGTACTGCCTTTCAGTTGGTGGATACCTCCAGAGGTGCTGCCTTCCGGTTGGTGGGTACCTCCAGGAGTGCTGCCTTTCGGTTGGTGGGTACCTCGAGGGCTGCTGCCTTTGGGTTGGTGGGCACCTCCGGGGTGCTGCACTCTGGTTGATGGGTACCTCCAGGGGTGCTGCCTTCCAGTTGGTGGGCACCTCAGGGATGCTGCACTCTGGTTGATGGGTACCTCCAGGGGTGCTGCCTTCTAGTTGGTGGTTTCCTTCAGGGGTGCTGCCTTCTGAATGGTGGGCACCTCCATGGGTGCTGCCTTCCAGTCGGTGGGCACATCCAGGGGTGCTGCCTTCTGGAGCGTCCTGCCTTATGATGCCCTGAACTTCACTAGCATCACCACTCATACTTTTTGTACCATCGTAACATTGCCCGTGAAGATTGTTCAGTGAAAACCCGAGGTTGCTTATTGTTGAGCGGATGGCTGCAGCAATAACCGTTCCAGTGATACATTCTAGTGGTACGAACTCCTCAATTCCTCGCATATATTGTCATTCTTGTCCACAAATCGAGCCACCAGGGACAATTTTTCTTTCTTTAATGGTGTAACCTCGTCAGCAAGGACAGTGAAAAACTGTTTCCTTTATCTCATTCAGAATTTCAGCCTGTATGATGCCACGTCCAAATATGTTTATTATATTGTTATATCATGACTTTGTGGAGAAAGGTATGTCACATTTGTCATCATGGGAACACGAAGATGCTGACTGAGTACTGGATCAGTTTTCTCCATCATCTTGAGCATGGCTAAGATGTTCCCAGGATTCCCTTCAACCCTGTTGATCTCGCAGTTCCCTCTCAATGGAATACATTGGCGGCCACAATACAATACCGCCTCGATGATGCGACCCAATACATGCTTGTTCGTGGCCATCTGACTGCTTCTTCCTCTCGTCATCGAGAATGCTGGGCAGAGTTTGTTCGGGTTTCTCAAATGGACGATACAAACATCTCTAAGCTCTGAATAGCAACCATATGATATGGCTTGTTTGCATGTCCATCAAGTACTGTCGACTTGGTCCAACAAGTGAATGGCTTGTTCACTAATACCCCCTTGTGATCCCTATATCGAGCAAACAAAGAAAAGCAGTACAGAAACCACCATCGAGTTGCTGGCTATAGACAAGCCACGGTGTCCATTGATCCAGCCATGCCTTTTTGAAGGACCTGTTGTCGCCGTTCATATAGATCCTTTGATGTCTTGTCATGGTGTTTCACAAGATGATATCTCTGTTCTGATGTGAGTTACAGTGCCAATTATTTCGTTTAGGCTCATTGTTGCATTCAGCAACTTGGCAATGTCTTTCATTGGAGTGCTGCCTTTCAGTTGGTGGATATCTCCAGGGGTGCTGCCTTCCAGTTGGTGGGCACATCCATGGTGCTGCGTTCTGGTTGATGGGTATCTGTAGGGGTGCTGCTTTCCAGTTAATGGGTACCTCCAGGGGTGCTGCCTCCGGTTGGTGGGCACATCCGGGGTGCTGCGTTCTGGTTGATGGGTACCTCCAGAGGTGCTTAAATCCGGTTAGTGCGTACCTCCAGGGGTGCTGCCTTCTGGTTGGTGGGTACCTTCAGGGGTGCTGCCTTCTGGTTGGTGGGTACTT
Source organism: Terebella lapidaria (assembly GCA_949152475.1). Lineage (NCBI taxonomy): Eukaryota > Metazoa > Annelida > Polychaeta > Terebellida > Terebellidae > Terebella > Terebella lapidaria. Next base: position 6,985,273 of record OX424567.1, read on the forward strand.
CCTACCAGGAGTGCTGCCTTCTGGTTGGTGGGGCACATCCATGGAGCTGCGTTCTGGTTGATGGGTATCTGTAGGGGTGCTGCTTTCCAGTTAGTGGGTACCTCCAGGGGTGCTGCCTCCGGTTGGTGGGCACATCCGGGTTGCTGCTTTCTGGTTGATGGGTGCCTCCAGAGGTGTTGCAATCCGGTTAGTGCGTACCTCAAGGGGTGCTGCCTTCTGGTTGGTGGGTACCTTCAGGGGTGCTGCCTTCTGGTTGGTGGGTACTTCCTACCAGGAGTGCTGCCTTTCGGTTGGTGGGTACCTCCAGGAGTGCTGCCTTCTGGTTGGTGCGTACCTCCAGGGGTGCTGCCTTCTGGTTGATGAGTACCTCCAGGAGTGCTGCCGTCTGGTTGGTGGGTACCTCCAGGGGTGCTGCCCTCTGGTTGGTGGGTACCTCCCGGAGTGCTGCCTTCTGGTTGGTGGGTACCTCCAGGGGTGCTGCCTTCTGGTTGGTGGGTACCTCCAGTGGTGCTGCCTTCTGGTTGGTGCATACCTCTGATATAAAGTGGACTCGATCCGTGAAAACTTAATGCCGCCATCCTCTTGCTTGAGGCCAACTTTGGAATATGCAGACGTTATTCGGGCCGGAGCTCACGACTGTGATCTAGCTAGACTTGATCAAGTCCAAGTCCGGGCCATGTGCATTGTTACCGGTGCTACACAACGATACAGTATCGGTAACTTATATAATGATAATAGGTGGAACACGTTGTCTGAAAGACGCGAATTACACAGGCTATCATGGTTCTATAAAATCAAGAACCAGTTGGCTCCCAGTTCTCTCGTGGATCTGATGCCACCTACTGTAGATGATCGTACAAACTACCATTTGCGATCTCACAGAAATACGTCGCAATTTCAATGTCGATTGGAAAGTTTTCAGAAATCATTCTTTCCCGCGACAATCGGTCTCTGGAACACTCTCCCTGACGATATGAGAGATGCTCCTACTCATAACGCATTTATTACACGGCTAAAGCTGAACATAAGACAACCGAAGAGACCGTGGTACAATGTTGGATCCAGGGCCACGAACATTCATTATGCCCGACCACGTATCGGCTGAAGTATGCTGGATGGACACCTTTACCACAATTTACATGTTGTGGACAGTCCGAGCTGCTCAAGCGGATATTATAATGAAATCCCTGAACATTATTTGCTATACTGTCCCTTATATAGAAAGGAACGGTCAGAATTGTTCGATGATCTGCAGTCATTTGACGCTCTCAATTCGAACGTCTTATTATTCGGTAATGATTCGTTGTCTATAGACGACAACATTGCCATATGAATTGCTGTTCAATCATTCATCAAGGATACTAAACGTTTTATATGATCACTGGTTATGGTCCTTGACACTTGGAATGTTGACTGTGTGACCAAATACTAGAAATGTCTAAATTATATTATATGTGTACTTATATGATCACTCATCTACGCCTCGAACAGATGCCGATATCTTTTCTCCTGTATCAATACATTATCTCACACATAATGATAACAATATATACGTGTGTATATGTGTTGCTGTAGGTACGTGTCTATATGTGTGGGCGGGGGGGGGGGGGGAGGGGCTATAGTTCAGTTTGATTACGTTAGCTGCTTAAATATAAGAGTTGAATCTGTTTATGTGTGGGTGGAGGTGTTTGGCGTGTATGTATGTATGTGTGGGTGGAGGGGCGTGGTGTGTGTGTAGCATTCTGTGATTACGTCAATGGATAATATATAAAAGAGTTTGCACCAATAATAGTTAAAGGATGTACATACATGAGTGAATATGATTTGTATATTTTTGTACATATGTGATTATCTTATTTTGGGTGTCGAAATGTACAGTCTCTCATTACGTTTCTATTTCATTATAGCACAATGTTGTACTTCCTCTCACAGGAGAGATTTTCATATAGGACCTGGTCCTGCTGGTCAATCCAATAAATATTGTTTATAAATATTGTTAAAAGAATATTCTCATGACCTTGAACTTAATTTTTGACCTTATTTTCAAGATCAGACCTCAAATGGCTAATATCTCACTTATTATCAACTTTACAGCTTAGGAATCAATTGTGGTCAAACTGCAAATGATATGTGCTGAATATGCCTGTGACCTGGACTGGACCAATGACCTTGTTTTCAAGTTTCCTTTGACCTGATTTTCAAGGTGACAGGATAGAATGGCTAATATCTCACTTATTGACTTCATAGTGTGGGAATCAATGAAGGACATATAGGAAATGTTATACGCCAAATATTCTGATGACCTTGAGTTTGACCTTTGCCTTCATTTTCAAGGCCACAGGACAAAATTGCTAATGTTTCTCTGTTTATTGAATTTACAGCTTAGCAATCAACTGTGGACATGATATATGCTTAATATTATATATGCTGAATATTCTCTCGACCTTGAATTTAACCAATGACCTGGCTGACATCTGAAATATTAAACATATTGTCCGGTAACCTATCTTTGGTCCTTAGCCTAATTTTTGGTCTGCTATAATTATTATAGTGAAATTTATATTCTACGTACTAGCATATTTATTGTTCACTGTGTATGATGTTGATAATTAATTAATTGTGTATGATATTGATAACCAATTTGCACGAATACAGCCGTTAATTAAGGGATACGTGGCGTTCCAAAAAAGTACCCAAACATTTTCTGACCATGTATGTGTATTTTGTAACCATTAAAATAAGGATTACTCTACACAGCGATTAACAAATGGAAGTTTCCAGATCTAGATAAAACCTTATGACATGATCGTTGATAATCAAACGATATCACCTAGCTAATTAAAACGTCAACAACGGATTTGATACACCATATCAGCTGAATGCATGATGCTCCCGGATTCGCCAATTTGAGTGGTAGCTTTGTGGAATGACAGAATTGCACCATGATGAAAATGTAAACAAACAGCTGTCAAGTAACAAAATAAGGAATTAACTTAAAATTGAGGCACATAAATCGTTGGAAACAACTGAGCGGGGAAGAATATGATACACAATGTGTATTTCATGCATTCTAAGCATGCTTTGTTATGAAATAAATTCACAAATCCTAACCCACTGTGACAGTGTGTCAGGCGAAAGCCGTTGTCGGTTCAGGAAGGGACTAACACTTAAAGAGCATATGCCACGAAATTTGGGTATTTGTTTTTCGTGGTGTATGTGAAAGCACTATTTGAACTGAACAAAACGGTCTTCACAGCATATTGATATCATGATTCCTTCCAAAGTTATGGCACTTCAAACATGTACATATTCACAGAATCATTCCATGAATGTGCAGCACCCGTGTATTATGAATCGTATTGTAATATGAAACTATTTGTTACATTGCACATTTGAAATAAACTCTATCTATGTACAATTATAGATCCGCAACAGTTTACGTTAATTTAACACCGAACCACAAAATTTTGTCCATTATAACATTCGTGTTTTTATCATAGACATCATAACAAGATCATAACAAGATATAATGTTGTAATAGGGACAGATTTAATAGGTTAACTAACATGGCTGATATATCAGATGTTGAAAATATTCTTGTTGTGTGATATCACGTTACAGCCCTGAAATCGCCTAATAAATGGTTGATAATTACACCAAATCCATGTCTGCCATGCAACTAGATCTATTTTCATGTTACTTTTGGGGAATTCATGACGGGTGCCACTAGTGGGGCAGGAAATGCTCACTCTTTCCGGAACACCTGATTTCACCTCCAAATGGCCATTTTTGGGGGTTCATGAGTTTCCCTGTCATTCTTGTTTTCTCTCACCTCGTATGCCTGATATGACTTTCTGTCCCCGGACTATGAGATTGGATAACGGACCCTGTTTTGTTTGCTCGGAATAGTTAATACTGGGTATTGATTCCACGTCTATGTTCATATAAACTAAAATCCTTCATAGTGTTTTTTTTGTCTGGCTGTTGTTTTGGCTTTTTACAATCCCTCTCTTTCTCTCCCTTGTCAAGATGGCAAAAGTCTTCCTTGAGAGCATTCTATGCAATGAATCAGCAGGACCGAAGTGCGTGTCACGTGTGGGTGTTTTCGTGTTGTGATTGGCTGTGAGCGTACATAAAGTGTTCAGAAGTAATGTCGTGTTCTGAAATATGTGCATAAATTATGTCGGGTTACGTCACCATGGTGATCCGTGTGTGTCTGTGCTTGTCTTGGCTTTACAATGTTGTTATGGGGTGTGCGTGCAAGTATTAAATTGTGACATGTCTTTCCAAGTGCCAAATTCATGACGGGTGCCACTAGTGGGGCAGGAAATGCTCACTCTTTCCGGAACACCTGATTTCACCTCCAAATGGCCATTTTTGGGGGTTCATGAGTTTCCCTGTCATTTTTGTTTTCTCTCACTTCGTATGCCTGATATGACTTTCTGTCCCCGGACTATGAGATTGGATAACGGACCCTATTTTGTTTGCTCGGAATACTTAATACTGGTATTGATTCCACGTGTATTCACACCATTTTGTTGTTATTATAAGATCAATTTCGAGAATATGAACAATGTATTCTGATAATGTGTGGAACACATGTAATGCTATTCTGTCATATAACTTGACACTGTATCATCTAGGAATTATACATGGATTGATATATATACATGGTTTGAAATGTTTGACCGGTTACATTAGCAGGAAGTGGAGGCGTGGGTGGTATTTTATGAAATAGCTTTTCGCTGGAAACTCGTATCGCCCAGCAGCTGGAGCCAGGATGTATCTGCTACATCTACATCGAGCCACGACATCTCGAGTGGCAGTGTACTCGGTATTTCAATATTAAGTTCCACTCATTAGGCAACACATAAACGTCTCACTATTATGCATTATTTTATCAACAAACAGGAAGCTGTTCATGGCTCGCTTTCTGAACAGTTAGTCCAGTCAATAAATCAGAAACTGTTCCCATCGTGAGATGAACCTGTAATATTTTCGGACAAACCTGTTTGTGTGCGTGGACTATGGATTGGAGGGGAAAACTACCATCTATCTATTTCTGCGTATTTGTGATGATCTTCAATACTCTGTTTTACAGATTCACTGTTTCACAAAACGAGTTTTCAGGTACAGTCTCACAGGTTGTTCACTTTTATTTTCCGTTTCGAATCGGCGATGGCAAGAAGATATGTTTTCGAAGGAAAATAGAATACATACATGTAACAAATTCGTTCGGATTTTTTAAACTTAAGGCCATCGAACACCATATGTAATTATGGTCCAAGTTACCATGTTATCTGGATGTGTATGACATACTGCGACCCTCGCGATATATTGGGAGTCGCCCTACATGTATTTCTTTGTTGGCACATTGGTCATCCCTGTTAATTTCTTGGTATTTTGACACCTTTGCAGATGCTTGTGAACAGGTTTTGGTTTCAAACACACAGTATGTGTCAGAACTCGAAATGCAATATGACATCCATAGATACAGTGGTGGCAGAATTAGCTTATGTGGCAGCAGAGTGGTTTATCGATCGGAAATGCCTGTCCGTGGCAGAACTTATTATATATCTCACGCCTTGGGAAGGTGGATGATAAGTACAAGGGCTTGCGTTTTGACTGGACTCATGGGAGTGACCGATAGAGCAAAGTACCCGTACGAGGTCACAGGGAAATGGCGTGTTAGGGACAAGGAAGGAAGATGGCATGATGGTGTTCCTGTCCAAGTAACATGCGTGGGTATGACTTTCAATTAGTTTATTATGGCAAATAATATAATTACGATTGTTCTGAAATCAGCAATAACTATTTGTTGATGTTGCATGAACAAACTTGTGCTATGACTTTTTTTAAATGGCCATCGAAAAAAATACATGCAAATTAAATGTATCAGATGCACATATATACCTATTAGTGAAGTAACAAGTTCACTATCCATATAAATTCCAAATATTTCCATCTATATTTTTTGGCATAAAATATCTTTACATTTTCTAGTACATGGCTGAATTTGGGTTTTGGATGTACGACATACACCATTTCAACTGCGTATATCTCCTACACTCCACACAGTACCAAGTACAACAGCATTAACCACGACATCGACGACGGGAGAGAGATCACACCAGTCCAGCACCTTGCAAACTGACCATGGTGAGACATAATTTTCTAGCTAAATCTCCGCCTGGTGTGTTTCGGTATCTGTAGGTATCTGTTCATGAGAAAATATGAAGTAGATTGTTTATCAGTATAAGTGATCTCAGACACATTTAAAAGACAGCAAATTGCTCAGCACATAGCCGCTGCAACTCCTGTGCCACAGCCAGGATGGACGTCGAACTGGCCTCAGATGCCCAACGTGCAACAGCCTTCCCATTGCAGGAAGTCTGCTGTTCATAGATGGTGGGGATATTCAGTTAGCTCTCTAGGCTGTGGCAGGATTTTCTTCACCAGCCCCTGGCTGAATGTTAGAATGCACACGCCTCACAGAGGCTTCAGCACGGCAACACTCAAGAGTGGTGCCCATTCTGACGACGAGACACTACGCAGATGAGAACTGGCTGCGGGTGATCTCTGAGATAATCCTACCCCTCCCCTTCCCCCTGAATCAGACTTCAATTGGTCCTACCACTCTCGACAACGGTACACCACATAGCTCACAAACTCTTACAGAGTCTTGCAAATTCCTGGCAGTGTTGAGTCCATGCCATATGGCGATCTCTTGAATGGGATTCTGGTTTCTGATAGCAACACTTTCGGATGCTCGCATGTGATTTCGACTGGTCCGGTATGCTACAACGTGACGTCGATTTTGAGTACAATCCACTCAAACGTTAAGGCGTAATGCCAACACAGCCAGTTTGCATACTTCGTCACTCGACAGTGCAGAGTAACCTTTATAATGAACAATCTTTAGACAAAATATACTTGTTCCTTTTTTCATCATCAGAAGCGAGGCCACGTGCGTTTTTTTAAAATTCAATTCGTCGATTTATTATTATCATATATTATATCGATTCATCGGGAAAATATCTCGATTTATCGAGATAATAAGTCGTTTTATCGAGCTATTAGGTCAATTTATCGAGACAACTAACACGATTTATCGAGAAAACTAACTCGATTTATTGGGATAATAAGTAATCAAATTGAATTTAAAAAACTCAAGTGGCCGTAATACACTTCCGTATTGCACGGATACATACAAACTCATTGCTTCGAATGCAAAATTAGAATAATCGTGAAGCACTATGTGCTGCAGTGCACAAATATTGCCAGATCTCAAGAACCCAACTCGTGATTTTTCAACAGCATCTGGTGGAACATCGGTACCAACAACAGCTGGTAAGGATCCTGGCGAATTGACAACAGACACCGTCCATACCGGTAGTACTAAATTGTTTTGTACATAATGTTTTGAGTGCATATATCTGTAGTTTTGATATTGAGGATATCAGATGAATAGATCCACCCATTTCAGGCGTACCAAATTCACTATCCATATATATTAAAAATGTTTCCACCTCTATTTCTTGCATAAAATATATAAGCAATGTGTACTAAGTGGTAGAATTTTGGTTTTGCGTGTACAACATACACTCTTTCAACATAAGCTATTTCTTCCACATTGCACACAGTACCAGGCACAACAGCACTAACCACATCAACGATAGGAGAGAAATCACACCGGACCACTGACCATGGTGAGACATCATTTTCTAAGTAAGCTGTTTCAGCTAAATTTCCGCCTAGCGTGTTGCAGTATCTGTAGGTATCTGTTCGTGAGAAGAGTCAGTATTTTGTTGTTTTTTAGTAAAACGTGAAGTAAATTGTGTGCGTGTGTGTTTGTTTTTGTTTTATTACTTGTTGAAAGCTATGATTGTAGGCCAAAGGTCATGTTCATGCAAATAGTCTATTCTCCATAGACTTGAAATGCATGTTATAGATACATGCGAGATCTAAGCCTTTGACTTATCACTTGCAGAATTTACAAGTCGCCAAACTATGGTATACGATTGTGGCCAAGACGTCGGATTCGATTTTTGGGCAAATTTGCCAAATTACCTCCTACCATTGTCCCATGCATGCTCCGCCTCGGCCCGAAACCCGACCGTAGCATCACATTGAACGAGCAGGAAGCAAGGTGACCGGTACACAAAGTCAAGACGAAGGAAGCTCAGACCATAAGGATCTATTTCACAAGAATAATAATCTTAACCTGGGTTTAAATATTTCTACCATGTCCCCTCAGAGGCTCCATAGACAGCTGTTGACTTGTTTCCAGTACAACTTTAAGGATGGGCATCGCCTAGAAAGTTTCTACCTCGTTATCTATCAGCGATTTTCACCTGTCTGTATTCATTGCATATTCGAACAAAATATAACTTTGTTACCCCAGTTTTCATTGACTAGAGCTGCAGCATCTACCTACAAAGTTTTAGACAAATTGCTGTTTAGTTATAAATACAACATGAATAAATAGTAAATTAAAGACATTCTCATATCCTAAGCGATACCCACCCTTGAAGATAATAATGCGAACAATGAACGAACGAAAGACGCAACGCCACGACAATAGGTTATCAGACTATAGTGCATGATTTGGGTGCAGCCCATTCTTTGTATGTGTCTTTATCCTAGCATGAGTTCGGTAACATAAAAATGTGCCCTCTCCCTATCCGCAGAACGCGTGAGGAACCCCCAGGTATCAGACCTCTCCCCGGGGTTCGGGCCTCAGGCCGGGGGTACTGTCATAACCATTTCCGGAGAGGATTTCATCGAACCTGTCCAGTCCGTCTTCCTCGGGAATAACGACAGATACGAATGTGATGTTATTTCCTCGTGAGTGATCCGCTGTCCAAATACTTCACTATCATTTAGACATTGTATACAAATTAAACGTTAAGCCATTCAACATACATGTATTACAATATACTTCTTGTACACTCGTCAACTTAACGGGTTGAATCATAATCAATGTTTCAGTCGTGCTGTTAAAGCAGATCATCTGGTGTAGACCTATAATGGCATTTCTCACTTATTCTCTACCCCAAACAGCATTTATTGTTATGCCTTTACTCTCGTACCATACCCAAATGGCAGCACGAGGACTCTGATCCACGCGATGACGCCTCCAGCCAATGACTCGGATGTGGATAAGCCACTTCCTGTGCTCGTGGTGCATGCTGGGACGATCAGGAAGGGCACAACAGAAACGTTTGAATACAGGGGGAATCCAAAAATTGAAAACATATATCCAATTGAGACACTGCAACAGTAAGCAAAGGGATTTGTTTTTTTTTGTTTTTGTTTGTGGTTTTCTTTTGTTTTTCTCAGCACTGGTGTATCATTTACAATCTGCCAGTTGCATAGGTCTACAATGTAGCGAAATTCTTCATATCCAGCATGAATATCAACGTATTTTTCGCATTATATCTATCGGATCTACATGTACACCAGGGGTGGGACCACGGTCACAGTGGAGGGAACGTCGATGAATGCCGTGGCCTCCCCAGTGATTGTTGTGACTGTGGTCTACATCAGAAGGGTCAATGTCAGCGGAATGTCTTCCTACAACCAAACCACACAGGTCTTCTACGGGGTCAGTACTGATTTACGTTATCTGAATCTGGGCTTGTGAAGAATATTTTGATGGACAATCGATGCTGAATTCAGTGTTCTCCAATGTATAGAATTATTTATGATTATGAATGTACTAGTTATAGCTAGAGATTAATATACAGTGTATTAGTAGGTTCGATAGCTGGCTTTGTCTTGATAATTCACAGCCTTGCAGCATTGTGGATGTGCAGGAGGTCCAATGTATTACTCCTGAGTTGGAAATACCGGAAGAGTTTAGAAACATCGATAACTCGACATCCATGCTCACGATTTCCGCGCCCTCTTCAGGTCGAAGGAGAAGACAAGCGAACAAATCCTCGAACTTCCGGACTGAGAATGCGGAATTCAGATTCTATCTTGGATTTCTTTTCGATGGCGTGGAGGAATTTCAAAACTTATCAGCTAACGCCGAGCTCAGAGAATTTGCCAGATTGACCGTGTACCAGGCACCGACCATCGCGAATCCCGATCCTAACAAGGTCATCGAGTTTGAAAAGGGCTCAACCATACTTATCCCGGTAAACTCACTTGTTTATATACATATACATCTCACACCACGATACCCAGTCATGCTATACATGTATATGCACATCGCCAAGGTCATATTTGTGCTGTGTCTTTTCCGTCAGGTGATGTTAATAATAGACCGAAAAACTGTGTTGAACAACTAGTATTACCTATTCATTTAGGGTAAGGATTTGACAAGAGGGGTTCTTCAGTCAGATTACTTGATCAATGTCGGCCAGGGGGTGTGCAACATCCTGGGGTTCACTGATGACTCCATCCAGTGTCTACCCCCACAAAAAAGACCTAAGAAACGCGCGAACAGCACCTCCACAAACCATCAAGTCATCGTGAGTAATGAGATCTGATGTGTATCACTCGATTAGATTCCTGTGATTAATCTATCAATCACTCAATGAATCAATCAATTTTGTGCGCAGGTGAACATTGGGGTCAATATACAGTATCTGTATGCGCACATCTACTACGAGCCTGATACGACAACATATATTATAGCGGGTACGACATCAGGCGCTGCTGTGCTTATAGCTGTCATTGTTGGAATGGCTGTATACTTCAATCGAAAGCGTAGACTGGGAAACCCCAATGGACCTTGGCAGCAACATCATATCGAAACTAGTGATGAGTTCGAATTCGGGCCGATCACAATGGACGAAGTGGATGATCCATCAACTACTACGACATTCCTGCCACTACAACCTATAGCGAAACCAGAACTGACCTGAGGAAATACCTCACCAATCCCAGAGGACTATATGAAAACTGTCCCGACAAGCGCTATGTAGCTGGTTACGATATATTTACAAAGAGTGCCCAAGTACCCAAGTGCCCAGATCTGCCGATGGTGGTGGGGGGGGGGGGGGGCTGGGGGGAGGTGTCTCCATTCGGATCTGATAATAGAATACGTGAGGAAAATTTGGAAATTTCCCGATGGGTTCCCGTACTAAAGTCAGTGCATCGACAAATCGCAGCGACAAATCGAAACTGTCTGCTCGAGCGAAAGTATGATATACCATGCATCAAGGAAGGAAGTTGAATTAAATGAACCCACTAGAACATAAGATATGAACTTTTCATGCATACCGCTACGTAAGGTATGGGAAGTTTCCAAATGACCATGAATAACATCATGGCATTCTTTTTCTCCCGGATCTGAATCAAAGATTGTATAAACATTGAAATGGTAGCCAAAAGGAACTTCATTACGTACAAATCGTAAGGGTTTCCCCTACGTATACGTTAGGTCCATACGTACGGACCTGAAATGAAAACTTATAAATGTATGTACGTACGTATGTACATACATATGTATGTTTGGCTGCCGCCCTCGACCATGTTGAAGAACCCCCTGTTCCTCGGGGATTCCTCTCTATTTCATATTTCATTTCTATTCCATGGACCCTTTCTAGGCAAGACTTATTGGCATGGAATAACAGACTATTTCTACGGTAGATGATTAAGGCCACCCAACTGGAAGTATTTTTTCTGCTATTCGTTAATTTATTTATCTCGATATATCCACGTATCATGTTGATAAATCCACACATGTAACTCGATAATCAGCATACACATCTGAATAAATCGACTCACGTATTTTATTAAATCCACAATAAGTCCGATTAGGACATTTGATAAGTCCCAATAAGACATTCAATGCACATGTAAAATGGAAATATGTTTCCGAGATATACCATATCTTTGGATATTACGACATCACCGAGAAAAACGAAAGGAAATAATTATTCGTATTGAAAACTATATTTAATATGTGGCTGACCACTATAGCATCAAATATTGAATAATACAAACTAATCGAATTGAAACTATAGTGATCTGAAGACTGCCCCCAAACGCGCTGTTCTGTATTATATTTTATATTGTAACGGCTTTAGCCCAAAATATGTTGTGTGTTCATGTATTATATATTCAAGATTTATTATTCTTTTTAAATGCTTTTTATTGTTATATGTAATTTAAAAGGTCTATAACGATCCATTCATGCATAGAAACTTTCCGTTAAATTTTGGTTATACGTCTGTCACTGTTTACAGGTCCTCCATATCCGTTGAACTTCATGCGATTACGACAAAGAGAAAGTATATGTACTGACTTTTAATCAGGTTACTATAACTTTGTATTATGAGAATTGCTATTGGTTTCAATGCGAGTGTGTGTAAATACCGAAAAAATAGTAGTCATGTCAAGCGCGCAATATAGAAAAAGCTGGCTCCCGATATGTGTACCCCAAGCCCTATGGATGATTCCGATATCAGTCATATTCAGTGAGGTTCAAACTTCCCTATCTTGAAGATATGCATCCTCCTTCTTCAGAAATATTGACTGGTCCCTTGTATTATGCAAAGTGTCACGTATAGACCTTTGCAGACTCCCCAACGTTTATGGAGTAACAAAATATTCGTAAAATAGAGCGAGAACAAAAGAAAGCTATTCGAATTATCGATGGTGCTGAATATAAAGCACACACAAACCCTATTTTTGTCAAATATAAGTGTTTGAGCGTTTGCGATACTATTAACTTCAAACCTGTTGTATATAGTTGTACAAAGCAAAAGAAAACCTACTGCCAGCAAATTTACGTTCCTCGTTTACAAAGATCAGTGAATGTCATAAGTATAACACAAGAGCCAACACTACAGCTAATTTTCCCATCAACATGTCAGAACTGCTCCTAAAGCTCATTGTATCAGTGTGAAAGGCGTTAAACTTTGGAATGATTTACATTTAGGAGGTAAAAAAATGCATCAGTTCATGTTTTCAAGAAACACATTAAGCAATATTCCATCAATAGTTACAATTGTTGGAATCTCATTTCTCAATCAATTCTAGCCCAAATGTCCATCAACAATATCATCTACATGTAATTGTAATCCATTTGTTTGGTGCCATTTTGTTCAATATTTGTTGTTGTATATATCCGTTATCATTTTTAGATTTCAATTCCATGTGAAGACTATTGTAACCAGTGTAAAATATAATGTTTCTGAAAAGCAATAAATAAGCTATGCTTTAAGCTTTTCTTTTCATCATTAACATTAAGCTTGCATGTGTCCATAGATCATATTGATGAATAAACGGTTTCAACTCAATTCAATTGAATTCAATATTTCAGCCTGAAGTGTGTGATCAGCACTCGGGCCAAATTCTATTATCTATTCAAGAGTTCTCCCATCAGACAAACAGGCAACTCACACACGATTTGCACACATGACATTGCTTGTCACTGACCAGTCACTGGGTTCACACGGCAACACAATTGTTGGATACCCAGTCTTTATTTGGGACATATTATTGGACATATTTTAAACTATACGACATATTCTGTTCCCCTCGCACGAAAACCCACACCAGTCACCGTATTATTTTTTCGAAATACTAGTGGAATTCATTACTTCTTTTGGTTATCTACAGTTGCACACATCCTGTGCTCCCAATTTTTTGCGTAAAGTTCGCCAACAAAATCAGCACGTATAATTATGTCCCTTTGTTTTCAAGCATGTACATGTACAGTAAAAAAAAGTAGCACGAACGTATCATGAATAATGCACAGTTATCGATGCAGCGCTAAAAATAAGAGGACTAATTAAAGGAATAAAAACTGGTTTGCCATTATGTTTGTGACGATTAGAAACGCGCGAGGGACTGAGTCGCAGATTTGAGACCGACCCGAAGGGGAGGTCTCAAATGTGGCGGCACAGTCCCGATGGCGTTTCTAATCGCCACAAACGTCATGGCAAACCAGTTTTTATCCCGATTATAACATGGCATTACTTTTTAATTGTGTCTTACTTGATTTCCATATGTTTTTGAGCTGGAATATCGCTTATTTTGATTTCGAAGTAAATGAAGCTGCAAAGTTTTTAACCTGGGAAAGGCCCACAGTTTCGGTCCGGAAAGAAAAGGATCCATGAAATAGCTATGACAACACACGTGTACAAGCGCACATTGAGTAAACAAAACAACGACGTCATGGCAACCAGCAGCCGGTCTCAAATGCCGGTCTCTAGCACTTATTTGAGACCGGCTTTGGCTGCTCAAACATTGCCGTATCGTGCATCTGGATGCTGATGCCATGTTATAATCCAGGATCATAATTCCACGTATATAATTTTGTTGCATGAAGTGTGTTACATTGTGTTAAAATAATTTACTGCTATAGTGGAGCATACACTGAAAAAGTAGTTCCACTTTTGTTATGAAAACTTTATTAAACTTTCACTTTACAACAATTGATGGACAAGCAAAAGCTTATATTATTATCTATTGTTGACTCAGATCTTGGCGTAATGGTGGTTGTTCACATGAGAGGAAACCAGAGAACCTGGTGAAAACCCACTTGCCACATCTCAGAGTGGTGTATTATTGCGACCACATACCGCCTCACATATTGCCGTGGGCGGGGATCGAACCCGTACCCTACGCGTCTGCGTTGGTGAGAAGTCAGCCCACGTATGAACTGAGCTAACCGGGCAACTTAATGTATTATTTTAATAATAAATGCGAAATGCAAGGTTGTTCAACAAAACGATCAGTGACGATACCATCGCACCATAACGAATAGGCCAGCGCATACCTAGCGTTTGACAATTATTAAATACAATTATCTAAATGTTTATTGTCATTTTATAATGTTATGCAGACCGATTCCACATGCTATGCATCAACGTCTTATAAACGTCGATGTTATTTCATTCTACATGTATATCTAGTATGGTAAAAAATAATAGTAACTGCGAACTCGCCGAATGATGCAGATATCATGCAAATGTTTGCTATCGTCAAAGACCTTGCGAATTTCAATGCAAGTTTGGGAATGTATGACCAGGTTCTCTAAATGATGGACACTGGTTGGATCAAATCAACAAGACTACCATATTACCTATTGTGAAGAGTGAGAGCAGTTATATCCCACACGCGTGTTTTATTTTGATATATTCATTCTATGGAATGAGAAAAGTGTTTGATAAAAGTCGGCCAAGGTCATAAATATAGCCAAATGTTAGCTGGGATATAAATGTTTCATATATCCTCGCCACAGCGTATAACATCAATCAACCTTGTTGTATGAAAAAGGATGATGTCAAGAAGAGTTTGTATGAAAATTTCGTCTTCAATCTTCAATATGGGCCTCGTATTCGAATCTGCCGTATTTTAATGTACAGGGCTGCATGCAGGAATGATTCAATGGACTACCTCTATTGGCCACTGTATGATATGAAGTGGCATAACGTGTTGGTGAAATTCGTAGAACAGTTGGAATACATAAATATATATTGAGTGTTCTACTTGACAGATTCATATGAAAATATATTCATTCATAGTGGATGTTCTGTGATATGATACTTCTAAATGGATAACTACCACGCCGGCTACGAAAAAAACCTCAACAAACTGATCAAATTCTTAAGACTGTAAACGAAGAAGACTGAAGATATGTGCATGGTGCTAATTGCATTTTATGTTTGAAGTACATTTATCGATCTGTGACTGATGCTGAATGAATTTGTCTCAACTTTTGATACTCAAATGTCGTTTGTGTAGGTATAATTATTTCAAGCAGTATCACCTTTGCAGTAATGTTTATATTGATTCACCTTTGAGGATTTACCATTTTCTCACATGTCTTAGCCCAGATAACAGTCAGTACCAACTTCTCGCGATGTCATTCCGAATATATTTCCCAAAGGACCATGTGCGTCTCTGGCAATCAGAAACCTGATTGACCGTTGTAACCGTTTCGATCTTCCAAGCGAAGTATGAAAATTTGATTAGCATTAAGTACTCTTTCAGAGAGCCGAAGTCATAACGTAAAGTATTCGTATAACTAAATATTTAATATGCCTTCTGGCTCTAAATAACTCAAATTCAATCGTACCGCTCACTCGAAACAAAGGCTGTTCACTTGTTTAGACTCGGCACTCTATGACTGCAATGGAATTTTTGGAATAATTTAAAGACAGAGATCACCATTTGTTTGTGTGCAGTGTTTATTTCCAACTTTACATCAATCATGTGTTTGGTGGGGTTTGATGGAAAGCTGACAACTAATGCAACTAGTAAAGAGTTTCCATCTAGCATCCTGAATGAAGAATGAAAATGTTTTGAAATATGGAATCCCAGATGTCTTCTGCACGCTGGTACTCTGGTACGCTGATACAAGCATTGTGAGACTTACTGACGCATACGAGAAATGAGCAGTATTGTTGAGTGCATGCGCCTCACAATGTTTGTACCAGCGTTTAGAAGACATCAGAGAAACCCGGAAGAACAAGGTGTTATTCAGCATGATCGAGAACAGTCGCCATGTTGAACAACCCCCTGTTGCTGAAGGGATTTCTCTGTTTTGAAGCATACAGAAAACTACACAACCAACACACAGCGTTCTCTTCCCATAAAGATCAGAGACCTACATGCCAGGTTGAGTTATATACTTCTATGACACAGTATCTCATTGTAACTCCAGCAAGATCTAGTTAATTGGTCATGAATAACCCGCATCTGTGGCTGAATGGTTACGATTCATGGCTCCTGAAGCAACGAAGTTGAGATGCGTTGGGTGATGTGAGTGACAAAATATTTCTACATTTCATGTGTGTCCCAAATTCATTGACAAACGACAAGTCCAGATACTAGTTCCAGGATGTATGTAGCTTCGTATATTACCTATATAAACATATGGCATCTATGTTTTGATATCAGTTTTCTGATTCGGTCTCCAAGGAACTGTCATGATACATCGCCCCTTGTCCTACTCTTTCATCACACTACTTGCTCACAAAATGGTGTCTTCACAGCCGCTAAAGTTTCGTTCTCGTTCATCCTTTTGTTCCGGGTAAATCGAGTTGATTGAAATTATAAGGTTTTTAAAATGTACATGTGGTAGTGAAGCACTACTGTTTTAGTTTCAGATGTGTCATTGTCGTGGTGTTGTTATTGCATTATTTCTTTGGTATGGCTATTAAATGGAGCAAAATATGCCGAGGTGGGCGTTTAAGTGAGCCGTTGTCGTGTCTTCTTCTAACATGGACGAGAGTGGTGAGCTTGCATCAATCACTGTAAAATGAACATATTCACCAAGGTCAATCTCCTTTAAGAACCTGGTCATCAGGATTCTTAAACAAAATGAGGAGCCACCAGGAAATAGCGTGACGTCAATTCTAAGGGGGGGGGGGGTAACGCTTAAGTGAGGTGTTTGAAGTGGATGGGATGCATTGAAATGAATCACATCGAAAAAGCTGATGGCTTTCTTGCAAAAGATATACAGCACACCATGGTGTTCTGTATACCCAGTTCACAAATCTATCCTGTATCCATCTGCGACTGGACACGTTTCGAAAATGTACAAGTTCACTTTGTTGTACTTGTAGCTGATGTGAAGTAGTTTCATGTCAAATACTCATATAACACATAGCACATAGCCACAACCATGAATCATGATCTCAAAAAAATAAATCATGGATGTTTTGTAGCCTGTTTATACCTTCAATATATTGTCAAAGTTAAGACAGTAGAGAAGACAGTGTCAAACTCAATTACGTGAGTTTGGTGTTAGATATTTTCTGAAACAAATTGACATTCTTTACTAACGATGCATTATTGTTCCTATAATATGATAGTAGACTTATAAAAGCTCCATGTTCGACATGTTTTCGCCCAATATGTATTGTAACGCTATCAGTAACTGGTCACAAGCGTGACAGACAGGAGACAATGCCTACACACACATGCTTCTCATTTCTATGAGAATGTAAGTATCAATCTATTACCACCAATACAGTGAGATTTTAATGATGCCAATAACAATCGAAAAATACAATATTTTGCAATATAAAGAAAGCCCGACCGAATAGTTTATCCAAAGACACACTGGTGTCATCAGGGGCAGACAGTGTGTGTTAACTGTAGTTGTTTCTACTGTACACCTGATGAAATTAGTATACAACTATGGTGGCTATATAAATATAGCCACCTCTAGAAATGTAAGCGTGTGGCGGACAACAAATTGTAATACATTGTCGTCCAAAATTGAATGTTCTTTCGCATGTCTGAGGTTGAATTTTATACATTATAAAACAACGGGGAATATATCTCAATAAAACATGAACAATGTTTCACAATGCTCACAGATCATGGTCAGGAATTGAATAGAATTGGAATTGTGATAAGTACGATAACACAGTCCAGCCTGCCAAACACAAATGGATTATGCTGGTTGCGGTATAGTGGTTTTCCATGCCAAAACAGCAGATAATCTTATCAGGTATTGACCTCGACCAATACATGACCAATTTACCATATACTGGGTGGATCCAGTGATTACATCTGGAGCCTGAATGTGTATTTCGTATTTCATCATTAAATGTTTGCTGTAATATTCACAACGTGCATATTGCAAGAAGAAAAACGGTTGGAAACCATATCATTATATATGAGTTTGAATGAGGAGTGTTAAACGGGGATGTACATGTACATAATAGAATAATTAGATACAATAGTGTTTTTGCTTCTGTCAACAGAAGTTATACCGTTTTTTCAATGACCTTCAATCCAATACAATTGAAGTGAAACATGTTCCATGACAAGCAATTATGTTGTGTGATTGTTCAGTAGAATGTGCGGCAAGAAGAGAAGACGCACAATAGACACAAGTTTTTTATGATAGGTTACAAGTTAAAATGAGATTGTTAGAAAGTTTAAGGAGACTTGAATCATCCTCTCAGTGGATTCTCAATTATCCCAAATTTACACTAATCAGCGCCATGAAAACTGAACCGAATGGTTCTGGAAAGTATGCAAAAAAATATTTTGTACTTTCCACACACATGAACACGTTTATGATCTACTTATGAGGGTATACATATATAATGAACATATTGTCTGGCGATACATCATAACACGCTCGTTCAAATATAGCAAATCCTTATTTTCCTTTCACATGGGACTACCATTACGATCGCTGTAAACATGTTAAAACGGTGTGCATTCCGATTGCATTCGGTGCGACCACTGCCTTGACCTCTAAATTGCGTCGACAACAGCAGAAATATTATTTCGTTATGTGATACAATAGTACGGCCGCAGGCTGCACAATAAGGATTTATTAGTGTAAGAATCAATCTATTACCACCAATATAGCCAAATTTTGATGATTCCAATAACAAACATAAAATACAACATTTTGCAATAGAAACAAAGCCGGACCTAATACTTTATCGAAAGACACACTGGCGTCGTCAGGGGCAGACAGTGTGGTAAATGTAGTTTTTTTTCTATTGTACACCTGATGGAATTAGTATACAACTGACCAACAACCTATGAAAATAATTTAGAAATCCGAAACAGACCTCATGGAATAGATATATGACAAGTACATACCTAATCACAAGCCAAAAGGCTACTGAGTAGATGGTATCCTCGGGGACAGAATTAACATCCACCAGCAGTGACACCGGCTCAGTGGTATGAATGTAAGAATCAATCTATTACCACCAATACAGCCAATTTTTGATGATTCCAATAACAAACATAAAATACAACATTCTGCAATAGAAACAAAGCCCCACCAGAATACTTATCAAACGATGTGTATTTATTGAAAAAAAAAACAAAAAAATCATGTAGAATATGTCGTGGTTTTCATGTCACCGTAGTAAGAGAAAAATGAAGTGATATTATTTCTTGAAGTATGGTATGGAATTCAATAGGTGACATGCCAAAGACTACATCCCTTTCCCAGAATCATCTAGAATATATCATTGAATTAGACACTAGAACACAAGTGTCACAACATGCATATTGCCTTTGTTTTGAGGAAAAATATAATAATAAAAACAAATGCAATTATTCACGCTGGAACGCTTGTCGTTCACGTTGAACTTTGCACTGAAAGAAGTGCACAATGAAAATCATATTAATTGTATCCGCTCCTGTCCTTGTGAAATCTATGACGTACTTTGTGTCTGAAACCCATTCAACAACTCCCATAAAACGGCCCAATGCTGTTTTGTTCCTTGTAGCCTGCTTCCATTGGAAGCACAAATGGCACTCCCATTCACTGGACACACTTTTCTAGATTTATGTGATAGATGAGAGAAGCTGCAGTGATTGGAGTGAATTGACCCGTTTGGATCATCCATTGTTTGTATGGTATCCGATAAAAGCATAATACATCGTGTGTTTGGCGATGATAGACAAGGATACCAAAATGATTATTTTCTTGTGGCATTTCCTAGCTGTCATCAGTGTTCTTGAAATAACTGTTTTGGTAATATGCAATGGACCTTTTCACAGAGGCCTCTCGGAGACAATGAATATTCGGCAATCGTCGGGTTATTCCGTCAATTCAAACTAACCACTGAAGACTGCTCGCTCGCACGTGCGTGTCATGGCAACCTAAAACCACGTTCGTGAAACTCCATGGCCTATGACTACCCTTTGAACCCCTACCACCGTAAAGAATATAAGCGTGCAATCTACTAGTAGCACGTGGACATATATTACATAATTCAAAATAGCGTGATATGACATTTGTATATCAAATTTATTGCGTATCAAATTTTTAATGATACTGAATTTAAAACATGCAATACAATGCTCCGTAACCTCGAATAAGCCTTCTCATTCATTCACGTGTGGAAAATAGGCTAAATCATCACTACACAGCAGACTTAACATTTCATCCTGATAATAGCCTATTTGATCTTCTGATTTTCGTGTACATGTACTTCGTGAATAATGACGTGAAAACACGGAAGGAAAATTATGTACACTGTTGCCGTAAATTAACTTGTTTTTGCTAGCAAATTCGCAAAAATAAATAAAGAGACTGTAATATTCATTTGTTTATTCAATATTTTTATTTCATTGCATATTCAATTGATTCGTTAACTGTTATATTTTGAATACCCTATCTGTGCTAGAGTAGGTAAATTTTATGTCCAATAAAGATCTATGTAATGATCGTGTGAATGAATCTGTGGTACAACCCAACTTCGAGCATTGCCAGAGTTACCTCTTCTGTTATGCGCTGTCTCACGCCGGGTGGAATATTGTACATTTTTAACGTGAAAAAACTAGCTCCTTCGTAATTTACGATATTTAACTTTCAAACATATAGCGTGTTGACCATTACCGTTCGAGATACTGCATTACGGTAATTGGGTTCCACGGAGGATAGTCCGTTGACCAGTTTATTCTCAAAATTGCACGTGTTATAGCCGCACGTGGTTTTAGTATTATGTCGAACGACCGTTTAAACCCGCCTCAAGAAATGCGTACTAGTTTCGTTTCAGATTGATAAAATAAACACAAACGGCCAATATGACAACTCTTCTTATGAAAATACTTCATATTTTGTATATTTTGATGTGAAAATCGGCTTCATTTCCGCTACAAAGATTTTGTTTACGACCGTTAAATGACTCGAATGCGAGCACTTGTGATTGGTCGGAAAATGACAGCATTCGGGAAATTTGGCGGGTAAGTCTATGAAAAGGTCCATTTGTTTCATTCAGTCTTGAGCTGACATTACGAAATAACATGGGAAGTGTAACTATGAATATTGGATGTGAGTGATCAAACCTTTGGCTGGGATTAGCAGATAAACATATAACGATTGGTTATAATGAGCAGTTCCACTGACAACGTACTGTGTATATTTCAAAACACATAATCCGGTTTGATTCACTAAGGGTGTGTGATTATTAAACAAACGCTTATACATTTCAAAGAAAGTTTTGCCGTACAGGAAAGTCATTTGCACTACTTGTTGAATAAGTAAGTTATCTATGAAATTAGATGCGTACGAAATCACATATAAGTTCTGATTGTTAGTTAGTGAATCCGTGTTCAGTTGTTGAATTACTGTACTTGCCCCATTGTGCATCCATTGTGGTAGTCTAAAGCATCTGTGACTTTTGAGAATAAAATCCATTTTGGCGAAGAGTCATAATTATGATTCTTCTACACAATATATTTGCAAATGACGATATATAGATGAATGAAAGGCCGTGATGACTTGGCCATCGAAGCCTGTCAAGGGACATATCTTCGTTGTAGATGATCATTTGCCCAACTACTCAACGTGGTTATGCCCACTCATGCCCAAACTGTACTCTGGTGCAACTAGCCACGATGTCCCCAATGTATTATAACTTTCATTTTATGTTCCAAAAGTTGTGAGGGTATTTGGTCGATATATACCATCCAGAGATCAAATGTATGTATGACAAAACACACGGTTGGTTAACCCTGACAATTGTTTTCATGTGAGTCATACCTACCACACCAGCCATTATGAGTACCAACAAAAACTACTAGTACTTTGAACATAACCGAACAGCAGAGGAACATTTTTGATATGACTGTACACTCAGCCTAGCCGTGGTATCTGATGCTATTCATAATTTATAAAATGCTCCCACCAGGGCTGAAAACTCAACATTTATCAAGAAGAATCTCAGTACATTGATCAATATTTGTGCATTTTGTTTCGACTTCATCTCGATCATTTTGAACAAAACATTACGTTTAGCTTAGTTCCTGATCGATGGGGACATGCGAGTTTCGAATAACATTATACAAGTTTTGAAAGATAAATGTATTGTTATAATAATGCTGAAAGAATCGCATATTTGATATTCTTCAGGCGTGATACAAGGATGTGTGAACTTGAACTCTTTCATATTCAATGGAGTACCTGGGCTAAGGAGTACCTAGGCTAAAATTGCATGTCATTTCCATTCCGAAAACCAATTTTCAAATCATAACCTTTGAGTCGAATCCCAAATCGAAGAGTGAACTTTATAGTGGACACGCTCCAGGTTTAATATAGCATTAGGTCATGGAAACATTCATGAAATAGATCTATCGACTGTCAGTACAGTAAATTTGAAAACACTATACTTGCACAGTTGAAATTGTTAAACTATGTATTTTTATCCGTTATCAAACTTATTGCGTATGATTATCAACAAATACATGCCACCCAACGAGGTTGCACATTGAATGACTAACTAAAATAATTTCTATGAATTTTGACCAATAATAGATAAATTTGATGTCGTTTGACTCCTGGGTAACCATAAACTATTGCATATTTGGTTTAAATTTAATGATTACCAAAATTTAAATAATTTACTTTAGTTTTATGCACAGTTTTGGAATAAACCTATTTTTTCATCTGAGTATAAATGAAACATTTCTCACATAGTATTAATCCAATAGTTTCTAATATGTACATGTGCCCAAGCTATGTACATAAAACAATGAATTTACTCGCGGGTTTCAATTGTCAGATAACGTATCCCATCGCGATTCACAAAATTACTTACGCACCCCGTTATATACAATGTGGACGAGTCCTAAGCATCTAAGACCTTTTAGAAGAGAACAAGTCTTTGTTCTTCATACGCACTATGGGCGGACAGTCATCTCGTCCAAGTGATCATCTGAAAACATTTTATGGCAGAAGTGGCCTTGGCATACCAAGAGCTACGACCACCCTTCTACACAATACATTCGCAAATGACGATACAGGGACGAATTGGAACATCGCGTGGTCTTCTCTGCTGAGCTACCATGAGATACGCAATAATCTACTTTGGTCTCCTATTTTTTGCGCGGGGTTTTTACGGTGGATAATATCGCTAGTGATCAGTTTCAACTACATA
Source organism: Terebella lapidaria (assembly GCA_949152475.1). Classification (NCBI taxonomy): domain Eukaryota; kingdom Metazoa; phylum Annelida; class Polychaeta; order Terebellida; family Terebellidae; genus Terebella; species Terebella lapidaria. Next base: position 7,009,113 of record OX424567.1, read on the forward strand.
TGTTTGTAAGCATCACACAGACACTAAACGTTATCCATGAATTGAATTGATAATACTAGCTGAATTATGTCAGGGGTAGGCCTATTTGTGTGCCTACCTCGCAGTTACACCATTATGAATAAATCATCCAGTATGAGTGAAAAATTGCAAATCACTCCGGGCTATCAATGATTCATAGAAACACACACACACATTCGCTAAGCACGGATACATTTTACCATAACCAATGGAATAAACATGTCATTGTTTTCATTACACTTTAACATTACAGATTTTGGAATAAGGAACGTGGTCTGTACGCAACAAACAAGAACAGTATGCAGTTTTGGTAAACTTTTTGGTGCACATAATATAGCATTGGTGGTGAGTTTCTCATCAGTGTGATGTTTTGCTCAATATGAAATAAAAATCGGCAAACATGACATAATATCGTTGAGTCGTTACCATTGTGTCGACGTATTGATCTGCCCAGGAACAATAGCAAACCGAGGACCTTCGTTTATTGCCCGCTTTACAGTGTCGTGCCAATGTTTTTATTGCATTCTTATTTTACAATGGGCAACCATGGTCTTATATGTATAGCAACCATAGACCAGATTGTGATCAGTATTGTTGCGATGAAGATACCCACGAAACCATCGAAAGAATGATATAATGACAAAACTAGGTGAGTGTGTTTTCCAGCACGCGGGAAAGATCGAGTTTGAACTGGCGGAAGAATACAAGAGAGCACGAGACCAAAGGTCCAGTGCTTTCTGATGTTCTCCCGCCAGTTTAAACGAGATCTTTCCCGCGTGCTGGAAAACACACGAAACAGGTTTTGTTTTTATCACATGCTATGAATTTATGATTCTGAAATATTTGAAAACCCAACGCATGTAAAGTAAAGTGAAATTGTACCAACGATTGGAAGAACTTCTTACAATCTTTGATTGCACTCAATGACCCCTTCTACTCATGAATGGAAAACCCGTGAACATGTGTGTTGCTGGGAAACAGTATAAACAATGCAGATCACCGGGTCGTCAAATACTTTGTATTATAACGTCATAGTGGTTGTGCGTGTTCTGCATGGTTATATGTTACTAAGGCTGAATCGCGTGGAGTTTCATCTACACTCTCTGGTTTCATTGTCACGTCATAGAACACTCGTGCACTCATTGTTGTTTCACATCGAGAAAATTGCATGTGAATATGTGAAATGTGAAGCAAAAATGTGAAGAAAAAATAGTGCAAACATGATGTTTCCGGCAAAGGTTATCACACTATCGGAAATCACTGTGTGTTCCTACTATTTGTAGTTTAAGATAAATTCATAGCATGTGATAAGAGATTATATTGCATATAGATACATGCCATGAAATAATTCTTATTCAACCGTTGAAAGTGCATTCTGATTACTCAAGATCTATGTTTTATGATGATGAAATTGCGTAGTTGGTGCACATCGACAACCACCACTATTGATATGACTCGTTGCACAATGCAACTTTCCTCCGTTTCACTTATTTATCATACTAGTATTCATTCAGTCAGTCGTAGATGAGTGGATAACACTAGCAGACTCGTGTAGTGGATAGCCATCGGAGAATAAGTAAAAAGCAATACAAAGATGACAAGAATATTTTTTTTTAAATAAGGTGGAAGTCTCTTAACATATATCAACATGGTTAATCATGTTCGGATGCGTCATAATTGACCAGCGTGGTTAAAGAGTTTCTCGACCGGAAGATGAAAGTGAAAACAGCTAGGGAAACCCTAAACAAAATTTTGATGTCACGAAATAGAAATTCTTCAGGCTACTATTTTGGCCTGAAAAAAAATGAAATCAATTTTTAAAAAAAATAGATCAAATTGAAAATTAGTGCAATACTCACAGGACAAACGCTGGGTATTATCTCCTCACTTCGATGTGAAGGCTTGGAAGAGCTTCCAAGCAACGAAAATAGTGGCAATATCAAATGGGTTGGGTTTTTAGCTTCCGCTTCAGCTTCAACCGGTATATCAGTTTCTGAGTTTTGGCAACTCAATGGCGAACGTGATGTGATTGAATGCTATGGTGAGCATTTTCAATCACATGACGTCGCTCTCGTATGAATACTTTCAATATGCGGCCACTCACAAAGAAGAAAGCACAATTTCAGGCCTTGATGTTTCTGGCATTAGGGGTGAGGCAGGAGCGTAAGTGGGGGTTAATCATTATCACATTATGGCACCTAATATGTAGAACTTGATAATATATATTGTCTCAATGGAATGTTATCAGATAATTCATCCTACTGCACCACCACATACGAATTTCATTATGTAATCCCCTAAGCTTCTATCAGATCAATGAAATACATGGATTCAGGCGCATCAGTCATTTATTATGATGTGATTGCAATGAAGTTACCAAAACAATTCTCAACAATTGTGACATTTATTATTGTTATATATTCATTTTTTAGTTTGTTTTATAACTTGACATCTCTCCGTGAATATTTGTGTCAATCTATGATGATATTGTTTGACGTTGTCATCAAGCTTTCATACTAATGGCGTCAATTCAGGAGGACCTAACAGTTTCTTGTGATCATTGTTAGGCTAGGAGACGTCCTCAAATTGCCTGAAAGAATGCTCCTCGAAATGCACTGGGTGCTGCGTTGCGTTGTAAGCCACTGAAGTTGAACCGGATTTTATGTACATATCAAAACTGAATTGGATATGTGTGTACTCACCAACACTCACTGCCTTCGAATGTATGCAATTTTATTTTTCAAAACTATTTTTTTGTGCATCACATCTAATGCAAGATAACAAAAGGTGTGCTCAATGATTTCGACGATTACAAGTGTCCGAGTTGTCTTCTCATCCGTTCAATACACATTTTGTACCGGTTTTGTATATAAACAATCGAATTGTATCCATCAAACCCGAATGTAAATAAATGCCAAAATCGCGCCTAAAAGTCTACATCGAGTACATTCTCCAGTTCGTATCTGCATATATAGTGTAGTTATGAGATAATGATCAGTGATATAGCATGATGTGTGTGGAATTGTCAGTCTATCTTGCACTTCTATGCTTTGTTTAAATCTGCGTGTGATGGATACAGATCCTGTATTTACGCGTGAACCGCCTGTTCAAATGAGCAAAATTTCCCAGAGGACTGGTTATAGTCATTACATTTGATGTGAGTATGTCTCATTCAGTTAAGTTAACATATTTATTATGAAATGTAGTTTTCACAAAATATTGACTGGTTTCAAAGGCAGTTGCTTTAAGGTGGGGAATCGCATGGCAATATCAATTCTCAGACAAACCATACTGTTGTGCGTTTTTGTTAATAACTCCGCGAATTCTGATCAAATCTATTCCAAAACTTCTGTGTGACTGCTTTGTGTCTATCCGGTAGAGTATATTATGTTATTATGATGATTTATCATGATAAATAACAAATACAGACAGCAGAATATACGCAACAGATAACAAGGTAGAAATTCTCCTGATGGTGTTGTTTGCGATGATACTTACACAACAATAACTTCCCATGTTGGTGATCACGTTCCCAGAATCGGTTTATTGAATTTCACTGCGAATAATGCGAAAAATGATGTGAAACATACAAGCAAGTTTATCCGGTTGCTTCTTGTCGTAGTAGGCCTACGCATGGCGACAAAAGTTTGAACTGTTTCAAATTTTAAGCCACATAATTTGTTATTGCATTACAATGACAGCAGCGTGTCGCAACAATCGATGGCTTGTTCGCTGGAGCCCATGTAGCGCAGCTTACTATTTCTTCTAAATTCAATGACATGATTTCTGTTTAGTTTAACACCTGAGAAATGTCAGATCACTAATCCGCCTGAGTGGAGTCGTGGTCGCTGTAGCGCATACAACGTGATCCGCTCATGTGCACCGACCGCTGCAGCGAGTGAGATATTATGTATGCAGCTGGTATTAGTTGCTATGAACCAGTGTTGACTAATTGGTCAGCCTTGACCTCAAGGTCCACGGTACAGTGAGTAATTGTCCTAGGTGGTGGATGATGAGAAAATTGCAAAGATTTCCAACTGCAAAGGTATCCGATTCAGTTTCATGTTAGGCAGATCTAGGTCCCTATTGTGTATATTACTACCTACTGTTAGGGAGATATATATGAATTGATACATGTATAATGAAATTAACCAAATGGTTGCTCATCTGTAAATTTATCATATACATAATGATTGGTCATCAAGAGAATTTTGACATTGCTAGCGACAGTGCGCAATGAACAAGGAGTTCAGTATATATTCGCAATTTCCAGTGACATACAAAACAAGGATAATGAAAAGTTCCACGTCAATATAGGACCAAAGGGAATAAAAATGACATATTCCAGGAAAAAAATAGCATATCCGGACTTGTGGCACCGGTGATTCCTGAAAAAGAATTGGCAAACAAGACTTTATCTAGGTTTTGATATGACTTTGGTGTACATTCAACAATGTATCATACACGAACAAACAAGCATGGCATGTCGACACGATTGCTACTACACAAAATATCAGCATTACTCTGTACAAAAAAAAAATTTGATAAATGATTTCCGAAAAAACATGGTTTGTACACAGTTCACCCTCTCACTATATGTAGTCTGCCCGCTGTCGAAAACCATTAGTTGCGTGAAAATAGTACTATTGATGTTTTGTTATCAGAATATACATTTAAACATGTATTGGTGAAATCATTCAGTTTTTGAAACTCTCCAGAATCTTCCACACCCCAGTGTCTAGATACTCTACCGACAATAAATGTAACATGTATGTTTTAATTTCAAGATTTGTTAAACCAATCTCCCAATTGATAAGCTAATCAGAAAAAAGCCATGTCAGCTTATTCATATCATAGTAATTTGATGGAAACATACCATCATTGGCTTGCCGATTTGTACAACATCTCCCGAACCAAGTCATGTAACTTTCCATGAATAATAGACATAAATGTGTCACCATCTACCGCCATACTTCATATAACCCTGGAAAGTGATAAATTGGTCACGTAGCAGCGTGGGTCATAAAGGAAAATAAGGTTGTCTGGCGCTATGACGTGGAAAACCAATCTAATTATTATGGTCTGCCAATCTTGATGCCAAAATGACCATACTCAAGGAAACCATGTAGCATTTCTTACGACGGTGCAGTCACCTGAACATGTTACAAATTCAAAAACGATTCTGGTGCGTTGATATAATTTGTATTCTATTGATAATTCGTGTTTATTATATACCACTAGGCAAACATCACGATAAGCGTACTAGTCATATCAGCTTGGTGTCAGCTTCCAGGCAAGTTCCACATCATCCGTCAAGGAAGCCAGTCTAAAGAAACTAATGACGGCTATGTTGTTTAACATATCGATCGGGATCTCACTGTTAATGTTTATCCTTTTACCCCAATGACATTTTTCTGTGTTGATATTGCAACACTGTTCTCGTGTAATAAACAATGCGATGATCGCAAATTAGTGGCAACCGGAAGATTTCCAGCGCAAACCAGACAATCTGAGATTGCAAACATCACCCCTTAGATTTTCAAGCTCGGGCGATAAGTTGGAATGTAGGTATCAATCTATTACCACAAATACAGTAGATTCTGATGATGCCAATAACAAACTAAAATTTATTATTTGAATTTATTTAATTTAATTATTTATATTTATTTAATTTAAGTCTATGACCATCAGTTATATATCAGATCGTGTGGAGTCAGCCATAGAAGAGTATAAAAATCATATGACATATAATAAAAGTAAGGTTATTGCAATTTTTTCGATTTTGACCATGTTCTCGACCATGACCAGAATTTTTTATCCTGACCATCGAAACCATCACAAGCTTTCTCAGACTTCAATACCTTATATTCAATATTCTATTGGATATCGTAAGTGGTTTTAGGAATACTACTACTTGAAATGTCACCTCACGATCCTTCAAATTTGCGCGATAATATGTATCAAATTTTTATCAATACATATCTGAGTGAAAGTGGTTTTAAAAATTTTGAAACTGGCTTCACAATATGATATTGAATCTCTGAACAATCAGAAGTCGTATATATGTGATATGTGAAGTTTCGGCCTAAATGTTGGTTCGGACCGAAGTTATAACAAATGGTGTGATTTGCACATTTGCCGATGTCATGGAAATCGTTTTTATTTGATTTCCACAAACATGACGAGGATCAAGCCATTACCATACTGCTTCATCCGGATAAAGTTATATGCGCAGCCCCGTGAGGGGCTAGGGTAACTACAGAGGGTCAGCTTACCTTATGACCAAACGAGTATGGCTCAGCTCATCCATATACTCTATTTAGTATCACCTTTATCGGTTATGTGAATTAGTAAATGAAAAAATCCTCTGCAGAATGTAGACGATATATATTAATTTTTTGCCTATAGCTGGCTGGCGAGAAAGTTCCGATTCGCCTATGTAGATGGGTCGTATCATGATTTGCATAAGGATTTGCAAATATGTTGTGGGTCGTAACTCTTGAAATGCCAAGGCCACCTTTCTATAAATATTTTGAGGTGATCATATGGACCGCCGCTCATAATGCGTATTAGGAAAAAAAGACTTGTTTTCTTCTTAAAGGTCTTGGGTGGGTAAGACGTCTGCATCGGAATATATCGACTGACAAATAAATACCCGGACGAAAGTGTGTATATGAGTTTCTCTTATTCTTCAGGATATAGAAAAATATTCTCCTTGAAAATATGACAAAATTATTGGTATTCAAATAATCTGATACAACTAAACAAAGTACTCAGTGATTGAGGGAGGGGGGAGGTTTACCAAAAAGACAAGATATATGATGAATATATGTCAATTTTTCCTAACTTTCACACATTCTATAACCGATGGAGCTAATCTGCATTCGGTGTATACCAACATAAATAATACCTTAAACACGAGTGACTTTAAAACTTTGACGACTTCAATGGAAACCGTGTCCATCTATGAACTGATAACGTACGGTGTTTTCATCATTTACTGTACTAACAATTGATGACCGATTCAATTCATTAACCCTGAAGGTCCATGATCTAATTACATAAATCTTGCGAAGTATGTCCACTGAATAGGAGTGTCACTTTTATGAGACACATGCCACAAAATGGTACCCATAGAATTGGTCCCAGGTCTTTTATGGGACTGGTTGAATGGACATCAGGTTGAAAGGACCCCACAAATTTTACAAGGACAAGAGTGGATACAATACGCTTTACATTGTCCTCTCCGTTCACTTTGAAAGTTCGCTTTGTAGTGATCTGCATTCTGAATTAAACAGGATAGTATGGGTGGTGCCTTCAAACAGCACTTAATGTTGGGCATTTGGTGAATACGTATTCCAATGATTGTTAGGCATTTGGTGAATACGTACTTCAATGAGCCAATGCTCACAGATATATGTATCTGTTTCCATGTTGGATACATCAGGCTTGAGTGCTTGTTATGCTATATCTCTTATACTTTATTTGAATCATTATGTAAGTACAAGACTTCTGCAAGTATTGTACTGAACTTGATTGAAAAACATATTTAGATATCACGTACTGTACGTAATGAAAATTGATACGTGATTATTATTGAATTGTGACGGTGTTACGAGAACCATGATCCGAGCTACATCATTATTATTAATTCACCTGTCAACATTGATCAAAGAGAAACCTCAACTTTGTTCCAGCATAATTGTGATGGAAACCAGACATGACTCTCCTAACGCGACTGGTTGATATATTTTTTAGCTTACCTGCCCATAAGGGCCGATAAGCTATTGTCGTGGTTTTCGTCCGTCGTGCGCCACATCATCTGTTAACATTTTTTTATCTTTTTTTCGGGCTGATGAATTTGTCCATAAATTTGTGTGAATATGTATTGGGTCAATACCATAATTGATTGAATCGATTATGCAGTTTTGGCGGCCATTTTTATGCCGAAATTGGCCGTTTTTGCATGTTTTCAACTTTCTCAAAAACTGTCTGATCAGTTTTGAGATTTTAGTTTCAAAATGTTCGACTCATGTATCCTTATAATGTGTATAAGTTTCGATGCTCTTGAATCGCAGGTCTGCGTGTGGCAGCCATTTTAGGAATCATTTGTGGACATATAGGAAATGATATATACTGAATATTCTCGTGACTTTAAATATGACCCTTGACCTCATTTTCAAGGTCAGAGCACAAAACGGCACATATCTCATTTGTTGTCAACTTTACAGCTTACAAATCAATCGTGTACATATAGGAAATGATATATGCTGAATATACTTGTAACCTTGAAGTTACCAGACCATCGGTCCGATCACCTATTAGCTAGCCGGTAAGCTACAGGTCCCTTGGGTCTATGTTCTCAAAATGTATTCAGACAATTTTCCTCAAATGCATAAGATTCTCCCTATGTACCTTTGTGATGTGTGAAAGTTGTGTTGCCTTTTAATCGACAGTCTGTGAATATATGTCATTAACGAACAAAATCTTCCGAGATGTAACTTGATTTCTTATTATAGTCCATACAGAAAATCAGTGTAACGATTTTTATGTTGGGAAATCAATACTCTGTGCAATTCTCATGATTGTTGGTAAGCTATTCATATGTTGGAAAATCAATACTCTGTGCAATTCTCATGATTGCCGGTAAACAGCACCCTTGGTGCTATGTTTTTTTTTATAATATTATTTCAGATTTTTTTTTCAACATACATGAATATTTCTCCTGTTTATGTTCAACACTCACAAACCAATACATAGCTGCTGCGTTCAATTGTGTTGGATTGAAAACTCCCACATCACCAGTTTCAACAGAATAAAAACAGAAAAATGATAGTGTTTCAATCGTTGAATTGAACTATAGAATTTCATAAAATGATATTCCCGTTCATATATTGTACACTGTATAATATTTACTGGGAAGCCATCAGCATTGGCGATGTTATTCGTTTGATGCTCCTCCCGCACCTCATGTTGATAGAGACCGTGGAAATAATATATATTGGTTTATGAACAGGACAGTCCTAAGTCATGGTATTTTATCAAGTTGATGCGTCTCATTGAATTGACGTCATCTTATTGTCAATATCCTGATGGACAAGTTCTCAGAGCAGATTGACCTTGGGGAATATGTCCATTCCACATTGATAGATGCGATCTTGCCACTCTCATCAATGTAATAAGAAGCCACGGCAACGGTCTAGTTCAACGCCCACTTCAGCATACTATGTTGCGTGTCTCTAGTGGATAGGTACGTTATCTATCCCTTCAATGGCCAAAACGAAATCGTAAATTAGAGAGAGTAAACAACATCAATATAATGACATATTTCAAAGAATACCAATAACGCTTTGAAGCAAGAAACAAGTGCAAAATAGTATGTAAGTCAATCAGTTATACTTGAAAGGAACGAATGAAGGGGATGCATAATAGCAGCGGACATGATGACACAAATTCATGAACAATATTTTTGCTATCGAATCGAAAACTGATATAAACACAAATAGATGCCATGTATTTGCAATCAAACCTTGCTTCTCCGTTTCAACTAAGTACATCCCATAGCGGATAAACCAAACAATAGATAGTGATATCAGATTACTTCACAATCTAGGCTAAGGCCAACAAAGGAATGGAATGATACTAGCACATGCTGCGTCAAGGTGGGTTAACTTTGGAGTCCCTGATATCATTAGTATCAAGACTAGGTGTATTTGGAATATTGATGGATTCCCCCTTTCAGGAACGAATGACCACATCACATTCCACTCAGATACCATGTTATATTAGTTGAAACTAGATCTTATAATATGTATGGAATAAAAACATGAATACAACATGAAGTTACCTGTTCACTGAAGTTAACACCACCATCAACTGATTTCACTGCAAATATCACCAATGATGTTTTCTGGTGCGGATGGCCACCAATAATTACGTCCCAAAATTGGCCAGATTACTGTCAACAAACTGTGTCCTCGACTCTCAATACCATTGCCATATTAAACACTCAAAGGTATTCAAGGTATTTTTTATAACTAGCTTCTTATTTTGTAGTTACATTGTATACATGACACTTATTTACTATGCTTTAGTAACACTGTAGTATAGCAGTTAGACAATAATAGATAACTAGATTTGTTCAACAAGGGCCCATGATGATAGGCTTTGTTGCGACCGGGATTTCTGCCCAGGTCACCTACCGGCTATGAACTTCGTTGCTTTAAGAGCCACCAGTCATATCCACTAAGCGGCAGAGGCGGTTGTATTAAATAACCATGACCAAATGGTTTGATCTTGCTGAACTTATCAGGATGTATCTACTTTATTTACTTATTAGGAATCTCTACAACTATCCTACATCTATAGACTTGGCACTGAATATGGAATTTATTTTTAACAGAGGCTTCTTCAAAGTTGGCTCAATGATATTTTCCAGCGCATGCATCAACTACAGTATTTGTTCTTCATGACTATCTCTTATAATCATTAATTATTGAATGTCCAAACGTCCCATACAGATACTCAGAAAGAAAAAAAAACACCAAAGAGTCTGTGAGGGTATTCCCTCAAGCCATTGTTCAGATCATCACGGTTACACACTGATGTTGGCTGCTGGACCATGTTGCCAAACTGTCGTGTCATTTCTGCCTAAAGATGCTCCATAAATCATATTCATATCAGGGGAGGGGGCATTGTCGGCCACTCCATATGCTCAACTTCTTTATCACCCAGAAAATTCTGGTTCATATGAGCAGTATATGGACGAACATCATAATCTGAAGTTATTCTGACAGATAGTTCGTGCGAGCGGTAGCAACGTCACCTCCAGAATGACCTGATATCTATGTTGGTTCAGGTTACCATCATGGAAGACAATATCCACTTTACCCAATGCATGACGAGCAGCCCAAAACGCCCACCACTATCAGTCTTGACTCCGAGCACAATAACGCAGTCATTGTTATATCCTCATGTGTAATCTGAACTCTCTGACCTGGCTATCGTTAAGATAGGCCAGGACACGAGATTTGTCGCGGAAGATCGCGTGAATCCAATGGTTCGGTCGCCCTCGTTCGTGATCCCTGGCTCATTGAAATCGATGTTGACTTCTGGTCAGAGTAGGATTCCCGCATTGGTTGTTGGTTCACTAATTTTCTAAGAATAAACATTTGTGAGCTGATGCCATTCTGCTCAGTGGACAATGGTGGATTCATACGGCCACTACAGGCTAACAATATGAATTGCCTGGAAGTTTTCTTGTAAGACCCAGGAGGTATTCCCATATCCAATGCCAATATATTTGCATCTGGAAATAATTCATTGTTCGTTGTGGCAAGATTACATGATGTCAGTGTTGAATAATGGTTTGATTGTATACCATGCTTTTTATGTTTGCAAGAAAGAGTATCATTAGAGCACACAAGTCAACATAAAATTGCCCTAATGAGATCGTGGGTCACTGTCCGTTGTCTGGGTGACATTGAGCCCCTGTGGCTTCCACCAGAAAATAGCATCTCATGGACTATATAATCTATGCTAATGAGGACTGCTTCATAAGGACAATGATGTCTGCTTCATTTCCTTGAGGAAATATGAATTATTTTTCATTTCAAATTGGGGTACTCCTAATAACTTTTTGTGTCCTCAGTTATTCAACGCAAGTTTCCTCTTTTAAAATGTGGTTAGTTCAACTGACTCATACGTCAAATGCCAATTGTGAAGAAATGAATGATGTCTTTCCTGAATGAAGCTAATGATATACAACAATCGGCTCCAAATTAGCATGATTATTACCAGTCCATGCATTTCCTCCAGTGAGCAGCGTTCCAGTGAGTGAGCAGTTCCTTGATGATGAGGCAATAACAGAAGGACGGTGCATGTTTCAGTCTAATATGTCCGTTCATGTAGTAAATTCGCCAATGTTTGGGATAATACCGACGAGAATAAAACCGATCTCCAATGAAATTTAAAGTGAAAACGAGATGACAACCAAACAGACTCGGTGGTTTGAATACTTTAGAGAACAGCGATATTTGAACAAAGTCAATTTTTCTTATTCCTTATGGGAATTTAAAATGGGAGGGTCAAAGCCATGTTTTGGAGTGCTTGGTGGGTGGCTGCACATGGATGAACAGCCTTTACATGCACTGGATGGGGTTTAACTCGATTGGTCAATTATAAAACTCAGACCAGACTCATAGTCAATATCGTATAGCTCTCTGACCATAGCAACACCGTATCTGACCTACCTATGCTGTGTGCCAAAATTTCTGATGTAACGTTTAAAAATCTTGACACTTTCCGTTGTTGCAATATATTTCATTTTAAGTGTAATAATACCTCACTTCGCTGCCCCATGAATGTACGAGGGAAGCTGTCATCCTTGTTACGACAACTTGTATTAGGGTACCGCAAAACTGCAGACAACGGAAAAGTCTACAGGGAATGCGGGGGAGATTGTAGCTTCGTGCCACAAGTTTCTGCAGGACATCCGGAAGTACGGCGCACCCAGGTACCATGTTGTTTACCTGGACGAAACATCGGTAAACCAGCACCGCAAACCAGTGTCACAGTGAAGAGGGATCACTGGCAAGGGCGCCTCCAAGCGGTAACGGTCAACGGCTGATAATATTGCATGTTGAATCAGCCGAGAACGGTTCCCTTGGTGCGACCTGGTTTTTCAGTCCCAAAAGACTAGGGACTACCACAAGGAGATGAACGGTGACACGTTCATGCAATGGATGTAAAAGCAGCTGCTTCTAACTCTGACCTGCCCTTCCGTGATGGTGATGGATAACGCTAGTTATCACAACAGGCGCGTGCCCGGATCTGTCGTATATGCTAAAGACACAACTGTACCAACTGGTGAAACAGAACAAGCCTGCTCCTGTGTACGAGACGCATGTCATGGCAGGCATGCACGGACATGTGGTGCTACGTTCTCCCGTGAAGCACTGTTAGCTGAATGCAATTGAACTTGTTTGGGCAGACGTCAAATCCTGGATTGGACGCGAAAATGTCACTTTCAAGATCAGAGACGTTCAGAACTTAGTTCCGGCTGCGTTTGCCCAGATTACAAAGGAACGGTGGGCCGCTTGTGTCACACAAAGGATGAATTGCGCAAACGACTACTGGCCGATACAACCGGTGATTGTGCCACTCCAGTTTATATACCGGTTTATATCTTGAGATTGTATATTAATGGGCATTACATTTTTAAGGGTCTCTAGGGCGGGTGGGATTCGTGGGCTTGTTTCAAGCATTATGATCTCTGATCGTGACTTGGCTAATATCATAACGTATACATACATATACATGTATCGTTTATCACTATATCATCACAGAACCTTCTGTATATGTGTTTGTTACGTGGGTCAGGGCACACTAATCTGATGTCCTATTCGCCATCTTTTATGTGTGTGGAAATATATCTTTTTTTTTCAAGGACATCATGAAACAAATATATACTTATATCCATGGGCTTACACTATCAATGATCTTTAGTACGGATTGGATCCGTGGGTTTTTTTACAACCCACATTACTGTTATTCATTAAATTTCCAGTTCATTTTGAAATCGAATCATAAATTCATAGTTTCATTGTTGTTACATGGCTTTTTACCTTTTCCTGGGTGAGTAATTTTCCAACCAAAGACAAAACATTCATTTTCAATTACATATTTACTTTATAATGCTAATAAAATTGACACCTAGGGTCCTCGGGGTTCCCAGTAGTTCCATCCACCAAAATGTCACTCTCAAGTGTTCATTTTTTTCTTCTCTTTATTTTCTTACTCATTACATGTACATCTGATTAGTATGTTATTTCCTTTGTTTTATGATTTCTCATTTCCTGTATTTTCGTTTAGCATTTTCTTTCATTGGTTTATGTTTTCTTGCCATGTATCTATTTCGTGAAATATGTTTATCGTCATTATTATTTTCCTTTTTTCCTCGCTCTTGTTTGAGGCCATACATAATACAGCCCTCAGGCTTTGTATGGTCTCTTCAGCAACTTACATGTATCAATTTGTTTTTTGTTTTCTGTGCAAATTATGTCTGTTTATCTCATATTTTGTCAGTATATTCCACAATCATTTTCTCACTTATTGCTTATTATTTCATATCATTTCATTTCGAGTTGCTGAATAAAAACATATCCAATAGACGTGGAATCAATACCCAGTATTAAGTATTCCGAGCAAACAAAACAGGATCCGTTATTCAATCTCATAGTCCGGGGACAGAAAGTCATATCAGGCATACGAAGTGAGAGAAAACAAAAATGACAGGGAAACTCATGAACCCCACAAAATGGCCATTAGAAGGTGAAATCAGGTGTTCCGGAAAGAGTGAGCAAAACATATCCAATAAATATAAAAAGAGGAGATTAGGCTCATAACTGAACAGCACACTGTTATGAAATTAGCGTTAATTAGTGGAGATTGGTATAGTCATCTATAAATTAGAACATGTAATTAATCTGTAAAAGTTGTTGATCACAAGCATTACAAGAATTATGACTACGATTAAAACTTCAGATTGTGGTCACGTCCGTTATGATCCCATGGGCATTTTGGAGATGATCCCCACCAAATTGCACTGTGCCGGTCAGTAGGCTCTGTCCAAGTGCACACCAAAACATGGCTTTGACCCTCCCATGTTAAATTCCCATAAATAAGAAAACTCGACTTTGGTCAAAGATCGCTGTTCTCTAAATTATTCAAACAACTGAGACTGTTTGGTTTTCATCTCGTTTTCACTTTGAATTTCGTTGGAGAGCACAGACTGTCTGATTCTCGTCGGTATTATCCAAAACAGTGGCGAATATACTAAGTGAACGGACACTAGTTTAAAAAAAACTTGTTCTGTCGCTGACTGCTCAATCATTAACCCTGACAGAGATGATTCACTGTATAAGTATACCCATACTTTTCAACAAATGAATATAAACGACATGATGTTTACATCAGTACTAAGATTATCTATAGGGCTAGGAATTACATTCTGAACAAAATAAATGTATTTATATTTTGCAGGTATCATGGTACCTCGTGTCTATGCATCCCAATATATCGATCGGCCAGACAGGACAAAACTGAATACTTTTGATTTGATCGAATTATATATATGTATATCTGAGTGAACGCAAATACGTGAAATGTGATTATGTTTGCACAGTGGCAGCTGGGACAAGGACAATTCAGTGATTTATACAGAATCGCTACATATACTAGTACTCAAAATCCCGCCCCACCCCGACCCCACCAATACAACGTGATGCATTTGCTCAGACCAAACACAAGTCTTATCCATATCATGGAATGGAGGTTAAAGCAATCTGCATCAATTTATCAACGAGGAACAAGAAACTTGTCCTTTCCAGAAAAAAAACAGTTTCCACTTTTCGTATGACAGCACCACTGTTACTAGTACTGATGTAACCATAAACAATCTCGCTAACAACTCCGCCACTGCTAGTCACGGGTTTACCAGAGAGTGTTATATTAAACTCTTTGGGTTTACCACAGCAGGTTGGGTTCACGGTCATTCACGATCCTCTATTATGGATAAGAGTCATGTGTCTTGTTTTGATCTGGTGGTGGTGACCTTTTGAGTCATTACCTCTGATCCGATTGAGTTTGAAATTTTCTGGATATAGCCACCTGGTGTCAGACCTAATGGTTATTTATGTCCGTGATTCATAACACATTATGGTGATGTATGAATCACATGTGACAACATCACGATCAGTATTACACCAAGGGACAATATCAATCAGTTGATGCAAGGATCAATATCAATCAGGAAATATGCATTGACGCATAATAAAATACATAATCACGCGATCAGCCATGGTCCTATTTTAATACGCCCCGGATGTGATAAATCTGTCACGTATCTGCGTGGGTGATAAAATTAAATGAGATTGTCTGATGACGTGACGAGGGAAAGCACTGGAAATATTTTGGAAACTCTGTTCTCTACACACAGGACTATGATGTTATTCAGTACTTTGATGTACCCTATTCCTAGTTTATGGACTGCCAACACATATTTAATTATGCGGTGTATGTGACGCTTTTTGTTACAATTTTAATAGTGGTGTTATATCGATCAGTTGAATATTCATCAGATGTTCTTTTGAGTTATTGCAAATATACTTTGATATTTTATATTTGATATTTGATATAAAATATTTTTGATATTTTATATTTTATATCTTATATATATTTATTTTATATCAAATATTTTATATTTGATATAAAATATATTTGATATTTTATATTTGATTTTTGGGCTTTGTTTCTATTGCAAAATGTATTTTACGATTGTTATTGGAATCATCAAAATTTGGCTGTATCGGTGGTAATAGATTGATACTTACATTCATACCACTGAGTCGGTGTCACTGCTGGTGGACGTTAAATCTGTCCCCGAGGATACCATCAACTCAGTAGCTTTTTGGCTTGTGATTAGTTACTTATGTACTTGTCATATATCTATTCCATGGGGGTTTGTTTCGGATTTCTAAATTATTTTCATAAGTTGTTGGGCAGTTGTATACTAATTCCATCAGGTGTACAGTAGAAACAACTACACTTACCACACTGTCTGCCCCTGATGACGCCAGTTTTTTTTTTTTTTTTTGATAAAGTATTTGGCCGGGCTTTGTTTCTATTGCAAAATGTATTTTACGTTTGTTATTGGAATCATAAAAATTTGGATGTATCGGTGGTAATAGATTGATACTTACATTTATACCACTGAGTCGGTGTCACTGCTGGTGGACGGTAAGTCTGTCTTCGAGGATACCATCAACTCAGTAGCTTTTTGGCTTGTGATTAGTTACTTATTTACTTGTCATATATCTATTCCATGGGGGTTTGTTTCGGATTTCTAAATTATTATCATAAGTTGTTGGGCAGTTGTATACTAATTCCATCAGGTATATCGTAGGAACCAATACATTTACCACACTGTCTGCCCCTGATGACGCCAGTGTTTCTTTTGATGAAGTATTTGGTCGGACTTTGTTTCTTTCGCAAAATGTATTTCACGTTTGTTATTGAAATCATCAAAATTTTGCTGTATCGGTGGCAATAGATTGATACTTACATATATGATTATATTCACTCATTTGATGATTGCACTACTGAAATATGTTCATTATTCAGTGCGACTGGAGTACAACGATTACTTTGAAGTCATCCAAATCTGAGCAATCAAAAATATCTGGGAACCCAACTGAATCCATATTTGTATTCTGCATGAGGGACTGCACCCAGGCCACACCATACTGCACAGAGTTAGTCAAGGGAATGTTGTTTTACCAAATGTGTATTCGTAGATGTTTTACTAAAAAAATCATGAACTTATTTCTTGACCCAATTTTTATTAGATATCCGGATAATTGTTTCATATCAAGTTCGTGGTGTATGATCTAACCAATTTGACTTAAATGTGTTGTAGTTCGATGCGTCATGACACATGGTTTATCCTGACATATTTGATAAAGAATCATTTGGTCCACTTGGATTTGAGATAACGTACAAAACTTACGAACTTTAGGGGAAAAGTTCCGGCGAAAAAAGACCATCCAATAGTACAGTCAATATCTTGCTTACATTTAATGTTTAATTTGGCAAAGGCGAAGTGTAATTCATCCACACAGACGGAAATGAAAGACATATGATTGAAATGCATATTGAATACACCAGTATTTCTTAACACTGTAACTGCAGAGCGGCATGAGAAAACACATCGAACTGGTGGCTGGATACAGGTTTTACATGAGTTACGCTTACCTACAATCATACATGCATTGTCCACATTCATCTCATTATACATGGATGGAAGTACAATATAATAGATGGAAATTCGAAAATGGCTTATGTATATACCAAAATCCTGCTGTTATAACGTTAGCAGCTGGGATGCTGCAAAGGCCAACAGTAAACAGACAGTACGAGATGACTGTGATGTCATGTTCAAAAATGATACTATACCTCTCATGTGGATCTGCTATATTCCGTAATGACAAAAAATTGCAAGGTGGAATGAAATGGCATGTTCCAAATTGGCCAGCGGCATCGCCGACCAGCATGCCATATACGTGTCCAAGATATCAAGGGCAGGGAGTGTATACACCACACACAGAGCATTTCTGATCAGTTGTGAGCCTGTATTGTTCTGTTTGTGTGTTTAAAATAGTACTTCCCACAAACCAGACGATGGTTTATTGAGCAACCCGATTTGAAAGTGTGACATACGCAAGGTGACAGAATAAAATTTTATCACCATTCGGTTGAGCCATTACTACCCAGTCTTGCGTTATATCAGGTTCAGTATTTCTGTTTTGGGTTATTCTATACCCGGTTAATTGTATGCCTTTTTCTAGGACTTCTACCCAGCTGGCATTTATCACTGATATATCATCTCATCAGAAGTGACAGCATAACGATGGCGCTACAGTATGGGGATCATATCGCAAAGGCCGTTATGTTGCCATGAAATGAAAATCCATAGATCAATTTGCAATATCATTGCACAACAAAATTGTCATTGCGAAATAGAGTTTACGAATCTCGAATGAATGTGCACATTTGTCCAAAGTATTGAATTTGAACATCTGGTATATACTGTGTATATGATAAATACTTCCGTTGAATGTGTATAATTTGTCGATATACCTGCTGGACGTGAAATAATATTTGTAGCAGTTAAATCTTAACATCAAATAGTTGGTCGAATAGCTGGTGATGATTTTGGTGGTTTGAAGAACGATATAGGTTCAGTTTTGTTGAATAACTATATTTGATATAAGTAGTAAATTGTTCAAGCAGAATGTACCCTTCAATTCGAAGCAGACAATAGTGGATTTTCGTTTGTATGACAAGAAAGTTCCATTCCTGTCATTTGTATGCCGAAAAGTCTTTGTCGTATGCCACAGAATATGCAATATTTCCTGAATGCAAAGACGCATGTAATAAAATAATAAACAACACCATTGTCCATGGTCATATTCCGATCAGCCCAAGATCCTGGAAATTGTAGTTTATCTCGTAGTGGCGGGAGCCACAAAAGCAAAAAAGATTGTCTGATGTTATGATGTGGAAAAGCACTAACACTGTTGCCACTGTCAGTCAGGGTTTACCAGGTCAGCAAAAACTTGTCCACGGTCCAATATCAGGGACCAGATTCATAGGCCTGGTTCTGATCTGGTGGTGATGACCTTCTGATTCATTGGGTTGAATCCCATCGAGTTTGACTGGACTGGAGCTTAACTGGATATATTCATCCAAAGGCCAGAATAGAAGGTTTTGTTATGTACATGATTCATCCCACGTGATGGTGATATATGTATCACACGTGATGTCATGAAGATCACTATCACGTCGAGGGTCAACATCAACCAGGAACAAATCCCAATTTAATTAATTTGAACAAGATTGAGATCAGTTGATGGCATAGCTTATGCCATGAAATATGCAGACAGGTCCATGAGTTTGCGAAGAGGTCACTATTCAATCATAGATTGGGTAGGTGAGATTATCGCAATATTGTGACAACTATGTACTGATTTGATTTTCTGTAGTCCTTTAAATTTCCTCATGTTGTGGCAGAAAATATGGTATACTTCCTGAATGCGATAACACATGATAAAATACCCAATCACGCGATCAGCCTTGGTCATATTTCGACATGTCCAAGATGTGGTAAATTGGTTACGTATCTGCGTGGGTCGTGAAGATAAATAAAGTTTTCTGATGTTATGATGAAAAAAAAAGCATTGGAACTATTTTGGGAACTATGTTCTCTATACACAGGACTATGCTGTTATTCAGTGCTGACATGTAGCTTCTACCATGTTCATGGATTGGCAACATATATTTGATAATATGATGTATGTGACGTCTTTTTTACAATTTAGTAGAGATATCAAGTAAATGGATATTATTTACCATAGTAAACTCGAACCATTGAGCAGTTCGATTTGCCATGCGACATAGGCAAAGTGACGGAATAGAATTTCATCTCCATTCGGTTGAGAGTTTACTGCCAAGTCCTGTGTCGAAACAGGTTCAGTATTTCTGTTCTGCGTTTTTCTATACCTGGTAAATTTCGTGCCTTTGCTAGGACTCCCAACCAGCTGACATTCATCACTGATATACAGGTATAATATCATCAGCATGGTTATAAAGCTATAGGAAGAGGATCATATGGCTAAGACCGTTATATTGACATGATATGAGATATCAATAGATCAATTTATGGTATTATTGGGCAAAACTAGTAGCACTGTGTGCAAATTGTGCGTGCAATGTTGTTGTAGTGTTCATTTATCACAAACAAGTGTGCACATTTTCCAAATTATTGAATGTGAACATCTGTTATATAATATGTATATGATAAATACTTCAGTTGGATGTGTGTAATTAGTCAATATACCTGCTGGACGTGAAAAAATATGTGTAGCAGTTAAGTCTTTCAACATGAGATTTCATCTTAACATCAAATGGTTTGTCAAAACTCGTGATACTTTTGGTGGTTTGAAGATTGATATAGGTTCAGTTTTGTTGGATGACTAGTATAGTAGTATATAGTAGTATAGTATATAGTAGTATATTGTTCGAGCAGAGTGTAACCTTCAATTCGAAACAGATAATGGTGGATTTTTTGTTCGTATGACAAGAAAATACATTCCATATTTAATCAAAATGAAAGCTAGTCACTTTTATTCCCAAGCTAGTGCCCTCTGAAGAACCAACATCTGGAATACTATCCCGATGACTCATCACTTTGGTCAACTTCTTAGGCCCAAGGTGTCAAAGGAGATTAATCTTGGTGAATGTGTCCATTTCTCTTTGTTCTATGCAATCTTGTCTTTCCCCGTCATGCTATAAGGAAACATGAAATTGGTGCTTCAATGTCATCTTTGACCTCAAGCTAAAATAAGATCATACTACTTTGCCTCCCACACGAGGCACATTATTCGTAAATAGAGTCAGTAAACAAGTCCGAGACGAATGCTTTCTGGTACACTCCAGAATCTGAATTTGTAATCAGTCAGGTTGTCAAAAGTATGTTGTAATGAAATAAAAGTGATGCAAATTTTATTCATAAATAATTATGCCCTCAGTTACTTTCGACGGTTGTGAACAAGGTAGAGCGTATATTAGTAGTTGCTTTTTTTCATCTACGATGATGGCATGAGAGTTATCATTATCATTACCATGGGAGGAAGTCAGAGAAACTGGTGACATCACCCCACATGCTGCCGAGATCAGGAATCGAACCTGCGACTGACCCGAGTGCAATGGTGGGAAGTCAGACCACATGCGAACTTGGAAAAGCCTCATTGGTGACAATTTGTGACCCGTTGTTTATGTTTTCTCTATGATACATTAGATGAAATCAATTTATAATGAACTCCAACTAGTGTTTACTGAGTGATATATTTGTTCAAGAGAGAGTGGTTTGCGATGGGCCAGTAATACCGCCCTTGCAGTAATATTTTTTAAATAGACATGTCATATAATTAAAAGTCGTGTTATAATGAATAAATACAATAATTCAAAGCCACGGACCACACTAAATCAAACTGGCCAAATGAAGAGCCAAAATCATAGACTACACAAACAAAACAAGTGTATTGAATTATTGAAACGACTTTGAAAGACAATATATCTTAGTATAAAAACAATTTACTTGCAGTGTTCGTTCTGGCAGTCAGACATCTGACAATATAGAATAGTTTGTGAAGTTGGTATTGCTGCCATCAGTATCACGGACTGACCATGTTATACCAATGGAACAATTGTGTCCATGATGTACTGTTTAGGTAATAATATCCAATATCATTTGTCTGCCGGAAAAAGTCTTGTGTTTTGCAAAATATGCCTTATTTCCTGAATGCAAAGACGCATGTAATAAAATAAGAAAAACAACACCATTATCCATGGTCATAATGCAATTAGACCAAGATTCTGGAAATTGGTCACGTAGTAGCGGGGGTCAGAAACGCAAATAAGATTTTCTGATGTTATGATCTGAAAAAGCACTGCAACTATTTTGGAACATGTGTTCTTGGCACACAGCGCTAGAGTACAGCATTCCATGTATATGCACTAGCAGCTCATGTTTTCTTACTTTTTTTACGTTACAAATATTGTGTTAAAATGTGTGGTACTGAATGGATATTGCATAAGTATATATATACATGAAGATTGAATTTGATTTGCTCAGTGTGACGAACGCGGACCAACTTGAAGATGTTCAGCAAGAAGAGGTTTTGTTGTATGTGAACATCGATTTTAAACACAATGATCAAATTACACTCCAATTATTTATGATCAAAACGGCCTAATGAGGTGATGGCTCATTTCGCTTAATTCTGAGGGTTTTTGATCTACGTACTCGATAATTCGATGATTGTATATTAAGAGAGTTTCATACGGTATCGACTCAACCAAA
This sequence comes from Terebella lapidaria, assembly GCA_949152475.1. Lineage (NCBI taxonomy): Eukaryota > Metazoa > Annelida > Polychaeta > Terebellida > Terebellidae > Terebella > Terebella lapidaria. The sequence goes on from OX424567.1 coordinate 7,031,611, forward strand.
AACATTTTGTTATAAATAAGTTTCCGGGGTTATGGCTGAGAATAAACGATAGCTCGGCACTATGATATTCATCCGGTATGTCTGCACACTGCCCAGTTGAATACAAACGCTGTCCTCTGGCGAAACTGAATGAAGCTATTAATTCAATACAAGAAACTACACATTAGGCTGTTTTGGACGTTGTCTTAGAGATAAAGACTAAGGTAGCTAGCAACATTTTGATCTAATAACGCTTTAAATGAGTTAATGCGGTGTATATATGCATATACATATTCCAACCATGAAAGGTAGCAACACCTCCCCCAGAATGTTTTGAATTTAGCGTTGATGCAGGTTTCCATCCAGGAAGACAATATGCGTTTTAACCCAGCACGGCGAGCTTCCATAAACATGATAAACGCCCCATGTCAGGCCAGGAGACGAGATTCGTCGCAGAAGATCACGTGATTTCAGTGATCCATGACGCATTGTAATCGATGGTTTCTGGTCAGAGTAGGATTTCCGCACTAGATGATGGTTTACCAAGTGTCTGGAAAAATAAACATTTGTGAGCTCCTGCCATTCTGTTCGGTGAACATTCGTGGATTCTTACGGCCTCTACAGGCTAACTATATGAGTGTCCAATAATCTCTCCTACAAGTTTTTCTTGGAAGACCCGGAACAGGTATTAGCGTAGGTGAATTTATCTCCTGGATTTGGAAATCTCTCCACAAGATCTCAGAGACGTCGTCTTCGGTTATGCCATACCTCCGATCAAGGCATTCTATCTCAGTGCAGGAACTCCGTGCCATGCAGCATCGCTAGGTTAACAGATGATATCCATTTGATCCTGACACAAACATTAGATGACGTCTAATGTTTTAAAAATAGAAACTGTAAGAGATCAACTGCGGGAACGGCGATGGAATGTTTAACCTGTGAGAATGCGAACTCCAAAGCGCCACAGTTGCAAAAATACATCACACCACTGATCATATAATACACTTACATACATACACGTAAAATACTTATATACTTATATTACATACACATTACATACTTACATTATACACACATTACATACATACACTTAATATTTGGCCACACGGCACTTCCAAATTTTACCAGTTTCTCGAAATTTTCAATTCTCATAGGGCATCAATCAAATTCAAAGCTGAAATTAGTACTGATTCAGTTAATTTTCTGGATACTACTTTGTTCAGGAGCAAAGAAAACACATTAGAAGCAAAAGTTTTCTTCAAACCAACGGATACTCATCAGTTGCTGCATAAGCTCTCTTTTCATCCAAAGCACACTTATAAAGGACTAATCAAGTCCCAAGTTTTTCGATTTTTCCAAATTTGCTCGTACCCAGATGATGTTGAATCAGCTTGCCAAACATTATTCAAGGCACTTTCGAAACGTAACTATTCAAAACGTTGGCTTCGCAAAATAAAGAATGAAACATTGAGAATTCTAAACAGTGAGGAAAGGCTAGGTGCTGATTTTCAATTGCCCACTTCCAGCTCATCTGGCTCAAAACCCTGTAATTCTAGACTATGTCAAACATGTCATTTAGTTCCAAATTGTCAAAATTTCTCAGGATCAGTTTTTGAACAAACCTACTCAATCAACTCAGCTTTGGATTGCAACTCAGAAAATATAATTTATCTATACACTTGTAAGCTTTGCGAAAAACAATATGTAGGTGAAACCGGTAAATCACTCAAATTCAGAAACAATCGTCACCGTGCTGCAATAACTAGCTGCAATGAGGAAAATGCATTATACAGTCATCTATCTAAATTTCACAGCAAAACTGAATTTTCCATCGAATGTTTTTCTCTTTTACCAATTGAACAGGTTTCCGATCTTGGTGATGAACTTTTAAACAAACAATGGCGACTTGAAAGGGAATATTGTTGGATTGATACTCTAGGCACTTTCGAACCTCATGGCCTCAACGTTCAAAAATTTACAAAGTATGACCCTCTGAACAAAAGTAAAAATAAATTCGACCTGGTGTATATAGTACCCTTCTCAAAAACAGGTGCTCTTTCGGCCCAAATTGTTAAAAAGCATATGAAACAACTCAACAAAAATACTGATGGTGATATTAAAATAGCAACAGCTTACAAGAAGCATCAAAATCTTAAAGAACTTTTAGTCAGAAGCAAACTTAAATAATCCAACAAAATTTGTTCAATGTCGCTCATTGAATTTTTATTGCTTTTACTGTTTCATGTTATGTGTTACTCTTACAATTATCTTGTGCCAGTGCATTTTTTATACTCTCCAAAACACTTAATATACTTACATTACACACACATTACATACTTACATTACACACAATTACATTACATACACCTAATATACTTACATACTGACATATTTCTGAACTGACCAATCGACGTACCAATGCAGCTAAACATGAAAACCCAGTTGCTATCACAATTCACATGCGAGAATACAAACAATAAAAATATATCCCGTATTCAATGCCAATATATTTACATCTGGGTATAATGTGGCAAGATTCCATGACAACAAGGTTGAATATTGGTTTGGTATACCATTGTTTCTTTGATGTTTGCAAGAAAGAGTATCATTAGAGCAGACAAGTCAACATAAAATTGCCCTGATGAAGTCGTGGGTCACTGTCCGTTTGTCTGCGTGATAATGAGCCACTGTGGCTTTCACCAGAATATAGCATGATATGGACTGTATCATCTATGCTATTGAGGAATGCTTTCATAAGGACAATGATGTGTGCTTCATTTTCATGAGGAAATAAGAATTATTTTTCCTTTTAAATTGGGGCACTCCTAGTTTTCGGTAACCTTATTTATTCAACACAAAATTCCTATTAAAAAACGTGGTTACTTCAACTGACTCAGATGCCAAATGTCAATTGTGAAGTACCCAATTCGAAATAAATGATACTTTCTGGAATGAAGCTAATGATATACAGCAAGCGGCTCCAAATTGGATTGATTATCACTAGTCCATGACCTTTTCCTCGAGTGAGCAGCGTCACAAAAAGTTCCTCGATGACACAATATCAGGAGGGTGTTGCATGTTTCAGTCTAGATTCACTAACTCGGTCTGTCATTGACAGGGAAATCAATAACCGTGACTTATATGATGTACTATATTAGTATAGAATACTCTGCACAAATGAATATAAATCACATGATGCTTGCACGTCAACAGTAAGACCATTTAGAGGGCTAGGATGTATTTTCTGAACAAAATATTAACATCTCGCAATTTTCATAGTAATTCGTGTCTATGCTTATATGGATTGGCTACACTGGACAAAACTGAATATTTTTGATTTCGTCCAATTATGTATATACCTGACTAAACGCGAATACGTGAAATATGATTATGTTTGCACAGTGATAGCTGGGAGGAGGAACATTCAGTGATTGTCACCGAATCTAGTTGGTACAATTCAAACATAGTACATAATTAAACCACCCACTTCCCTGATCACGGGATAACAATGTGAGGCACTAGCTCAGAACAAATGATATTCATATCATGCATCAAGTTATTGAAAAGGTAGCAAGAAACCACAGTCGGTTCTGAAAAAAAAAACACATTCACACTTCGTATGAAAATCCCGCAGAATCAACAGTACGGATGTAAATCTAAATAAATATTGCTAACGAATTCGCCATGGTCAGTCACGGGTTTACCATTTATGCAGAAGCAGGTTGGGTCCACAGTATTCACGATCCACTATCATCGACAAAAGTCATTCACCTGGTTTTGACCTTGATCCATTGACTGGGATCAGATCAAATTTCAACTTACCTGGATATAACCACCTTATGTCAGAACTAATGGTTATTTATGTACTAAACTCATCCCACGTGATGGTGGTATATGACTAACACGTGACGTCAAAAGGATCAGTATTACACCGAGGGTCAACATCAATCAGGAGCGAATCCCAATTCAATGATTAATTTCAACAAGATTGGGATCAGCTGATAGCATACCTTATGCCATGAGATATGCGGACAGGTCCATGACCATGTGGCGAACAGGTCACCATCCAATCAGAGCTCGGGTAGATGATATCACAAACTTGTGACAACTTTGTACTGATTTGACCTTCTGTGGTCCTTCAAATTTTATCATCGTATGGCAGGAAATATTGTATACTTCTTAAATGCGATAGACGTGGAATCAATACCCAGTATTAAGTATACCGAGCAAACAAAACAGGGTCCGTTATCCAATCTCATAGTCCGGGGACAGAAAGGCATATCAGCATACGAAGTGAGGGAAAACAAAAATGACAGGGAAACTCATGAACCCCCAAAAATGGCCATTAGGAGGTGAAATCAGGTGTATCGATAACGCATAATAAAATACACAATCACACGATCAGCCATGATCATATTTCGACATTTCCAAGATGTGGTAAATTGGTAACGTGGCTGCGTGGGTCGTAAAAGTGAATGAGACTGTGTGATGTTATGATGACAAAAGCACTGCAACTTATGTATTGTCTGGTGATGTATTGTCCGTGAATAATCCTACGTTTGGCTATTATTTGGATGCCATATACCCTAAGGAACTTGAAATTAAAGATACTGCAGCCCTCTTAGTTTCTCCAACTATTTATGCTGCGTTCATTAGAACATGTGACTATCGTGATTTCCAGTTCACAAGTTGTGATTTGCGTTCATTTCGCCATTTGCACCGTGATCACAACATGTGAACTTCACTATGAATTTCTGTCTCGATTTTCACAAGCCGTGAACAAGATGGCGGCAAGCCAAAAGAACGTTCGCGATAAATGTGAGAGGAATATTGTGTTTTCTCACATTTGTGAGCTGAGCGACAAGACTAGCCACGTGCACGAGAAAATGAATGTGTGTGTAAAAACTAGTCATAATGTTCAGAATTTAAATTGGCATAAATGGCAAAATTAAAGAACTTACTGGTCAAATTAGGCATATATACTTATAGTTAACATATTATAAAATTGTAATAACGACTGCCTTTATATTTTGTTGAAATATCGCATGAAATTGTTGGATAACTGCACATATTCTTTTCCCAATAACAGTTTTCAAACAGCTCCCGTTCGGAGATGCACTAATCTCCTGTTTGCAATGGCATGTGCTCCTGCGGACGGGGCATCAAATTTCATGTATATGCTATAGGGGAAATTCGGGATCTCGAATCCTATGTATTTATGTTGGGTGATATGGAGTCAATATAGTCTGTATTTTTCGAGTTCGGTCATATGTGTCACTTGAACGGTCACTACACGTGTTCACAGGTTACAACTTGTGAACTCACGATATTCACATGTTCTAATGAACGCAGCATAAGATCCAAGGTTGGAGATTGATGAAGATTATATCCTGTCAACTAGTTTGTATGACAAACGTGATCATCATTTCAATTTTTCCATAGTAAATTGCCTTTCTCTATGCAGCAACATTCCCATTTCGCCAGCATATGGCGTGTTAGTCTCACAACCCATACGCTATTCCATAGCTAATTGCAGATATGAGGACTTTGTTCACCAAAGTTCCCAAACTAGCCTCTAAACTGCTGCGATAAGGTTATGTCTAATAGCTGTTTACAAGAAATTATGTGACGTCATTATAATCCAGATGATAAGTACACAAAATCTGTCAACAGTATGCTGCAAGACATGTTTGCATGCTAATGTCTCGGAATTCCTGAAGACTGCCACAGGTGGGGCAGGAAATGCTCACTCTTTCCGAAACACACGCTTTCACCCCTTTATGGCCATTATGGGGGTTCGTGAAGCTCCATAAAATTTTCTCGGTTTTGCCTGACACCAGAGTTTGAGATTGGATAATGAATTTGGTTTTGTTTGCTCAGATACTTTATACTTGGGTATTAACTTTTTCCATGTTTATTGGTATCGCCTGCCTTCAGTATCCAAGACTGCCAGTGCTATACCAATGAAAACAATTTTGTTCATGAGGTGCTACTTCGGTATTAAGATCCATTGTCATTTGTATACCGAAAGTCTTTGTTGTGTGCGATATTTCATGAACGCAAGGACGCATGTAATAATATAATAAACAACACCATTATCCATGGTCATAATGCGATCAGCCCAAGATCCTGGAAATTGGTCATGTAGTGGCGAGGGCCATAAACGCAAATAAGATTGTCTGATGTTATGATGTCGAAAAGCATAGCATCTATTCTGGAAAATATGTCCTCGATAAACAGCACTGTCAAGTACAAATACTCTTATCTTATTATGTTGTGTACGTGATAAATACATATATTCTGTTGAAATCTGTGGTACCAAGTGGATAATGCATGGATATATATGAACATGGAGATAGATTTTGACTTGCTGACTATGGTGATCGCTAAACAAATGGAAGCTGTTAAGTTTTCAGCTCGGTTTTGCTTTTGCTGTTGAATCTACTAAGTTTAGGAGATCACCGTTTTCGAAATACAATGATGATACGTGATCCCATTACCCTCCAAGCACTGCTTCCAAACAAATCCTGAAATATTTGTTTTATCACGTGAATCCTCAGAGTATGAAAAGACAACCGTTTTCGAATACTCCTGACAATAATTAGGTTTGGATTATGCTATTGTTAGACCTCGTAGTGAATAAAGGGCAAACCTCTGGCAACTGACATCTGGCGATTCAAAGATACATAAAATAGCAAAACATATTGTGAAATATATGTGATATTTATGTATATATGTGATGATATAGAAACTTTTCAGCTCCAACATACATCCTCATGACGCTGAAGTAAAGGATGAACACACTAAAAAAATCGCGATCTGAACAACTTTTTCTGACAAAACCCATGAAAGTTGCCTCACTCCATGGGACAGTCCCGCCGATACTGTAGTGACGTCACTACAAGCAATATCATTTAGCAAAGCTGCCAGGTCACGGGGTTTCTAGGTCTGCAGAAGCAGGTTGGGTCGACGGTTATTCACGATCCATTATCATGAACAAATATTATACATCTTGTTTCGATCTGGTGGATGTGATCTTCTGATCAATTGACCTGGTCCCGATTGTGTTTGAAATTATCTGGGTATAGTCACTTTATGTCAAAACAAAAAGTTATATATACATAAAAATTCATCCCACGTTACGGTAATATATGAATTGAACGTGATAGCTCCATTTTCATTATTTCACCGAGGGTCAACATCAAAATTGGCAAATAACCAATTTAATGATTAATTTCAACAAGATTGTGATCAGCTGGTAACAAACGTTGCATCGTGAAATATGCACACGGTTACACTAGTATGTACCATGTCTTCAAATACAAATAAGGTAGATGAAATAGTTACAAAAAAGGTGACAACTATTTAATCATTTGATCTTCTGTAATCATTCACTGAATAATATGACCCACAATGAAATACATAATCACGCGATCAGCAATGATCTTTTTTTTACCCGCCCTAGATGTGACAAATTGGGCATGTAGCTGCGTGGGTCGTAGAGGTGAATGAGATTGTCTGATGTTAGGATGAAGAGAAGCACTGCAACTATTTTGGGAACCGTGTTCTCCATAATACAAAGGACTATGATGATATTATGAACTGACATGTACCTTATTCCATGTTTATGGCCTGGCAACAAATATTTGATAATGTGGTGTATGTGATGTTTATAAATTTAGTTATGGTGTGACATTAAGTAATTGGATATATTTTACAATAGAAAATTCGGGCCATAGTTCATTGAGCAACTCGATTTGTCTTTAGACATATGCAAAGTGACAGAATACAATTTCATCATCATTCAGTTGAGCCATTACTGCCACGTCCTGTCTCATAACAGGTTCAGTATTTTTGTTTTGCGTTATCCTATACCTGGTAATTTTCATGCCTAGGACTTATACCCAGCTGGCATTTATCACTGATATATCATCTCATCGGACGTGACAGCATGGTGATAGTGATACAGTACGGGGATCATATGGCAAACGCCGTTATGTTGCCATGAAATGAAACATCCATAGATCAATTTACAATATCATTGCGCAAAACTAGTAGCATATTTTGCGAAACTCGCATGCAATATTCTGTTGCCATAGGGTTTCCTAATCGCGAATGAATGTGCACATTTGTCCAAAGTATTGAATTTGAACATCTGGTATATACTTGTATATGATAAGTACTTCAGATGTGTATAACTTGTCCATAATTTGGACGTGAATTAATATGTGTAGCAGTCGAATCGTAACATCAAATAGTTGGTCAAATAGCTGGCGATAATTTTGGTGGTTTGAAGAACGATAGAGGGTTTGTTTTGTTGTGCGGCGTTAGCCGTACTATATCTGTTAGTGTAATTTTGACCCCATGGTACTACTGGTGAGGAGCTTGTCCATGCGTGGACTTATTGCTACCGAATTAAGTCAGCGATGACATTATCCATATTTTATGTCACAATCTCAGATTACAACAAAGTTAAGTAGCAAATATTGAACAAAGAAAACATACACCTTGGTCATTTGTGGAAAGTGCAACTAAAACAAATTTTGGCAAGAATGATGGACGAATCGACAAACAAATGCGAGTTATAATCAATTTTCGCATGGACAAGCTCTGCACCAGTATTGGAGGTACTATGGTAGTGTAAGACCATCTACGAGAATTGTTCTCTGTGAGAGGGAAGTAGAGAGTTATTACAATACGAGTTCGAATTACAATACGATTCGAGTTCATTGTTTCATATTGCTATCAAACTAATCAATAGGCTTTAAGTTGATTTGTAAATATTGAGCAAGGAAAACACACACCATAGTCCTTTGTGGAAAGTTCAACCAAAACACATTTGGGCAAGAATAATGGGCAACTCAACAAAAGAGCAGGTGAGAATCAATCTGCGCATGGACAAGCTCCACTCCAATAAAGGAGATATTCTGACAGTCCACAACCATTACGAGAATTGATCTCCGAGAGAGGCAATTGGTCTTCCGGTGAGAGCGCTATTACATTACGAGTTGGCGAATTCGAGTTTACCTTTGTTTATCATGGTGCTAGCTGATAAATGGGCTTTGTTTGGAGTAGCTGGCCTGCGTGTTGTTTCTCAAATGTTTGAGTTGTGCATTCATCTTGTAAAGATCATTCTTCATTTGGTATAAATATTACTGACCGTGGAAAATCATGGGGAGAAATGTAAGTATATCTGATGTAAATTTCAGCTCGGAAAATCATGTGCACTGGTCAGTATTTTAGTATTACAATAACCTTAATTGAACTTCAATACTCATCTAAAATTGACAATAATTCAGGCCTACAATATATGCCTACGTCTACCAACTTTTGGCTGCATCAAAAACGACTGGTTAAACTCGTCCTCAGCAGGACATTGAAATACATAAAGAATCTACAATGTGATTCTGCATTATGATCAAAATATTCGACAGGTTGTCATAACGTTCGGGTTCACGATTAGAATTTTCATATCACATGGAAACAAGACCCACAATATTTTGTTTGGTTGTTTAACCAAGAAATGGGTTTCGTGTCTACGTATCCTTGATTTTTTTCGTGTTCACTCAGCCTGGAGTACTGGTTCTACACTCCTTTGTCCCTGTGGCCGCACACGTAACCTCAAGTTCTGCTGTTGTGATGCTTGTTAGATGACTACATTTGATGTAAGTAGTATATTGTTCGAGCAGAGTGTAACTTCAATTTGAAACAGATAATGGTGGATTTTTTGTTTGTATGACAAAAAATACAGGCTATATTTACTCACAATGAAAGCTAGTCACTTTTATTCTCAAGCCAGTGCCCTCTAACGAATCAACCTCAGGAACATTATCCTGATTACTCATCACTTTTTGGTCAATATTCTTAGTACCAAGGTGTCAAAGGAGATTAACTTCGTGAATGTGTCCATCCCTCATTGTTATATGCAATCTTGTCATTCCCCGTCAAGCTATGAGGAGACATGAGGATGGTGCTTCAATGTCTACTTTGACCTCAAGATAAAATAAGACCATGGTACTTTGCCTCCCACACGAGGCACATTATTCGTAAAGAGTAAACAAGTCAGTAAACAAATCCGAGATGGTTGCTTCTAGTACACCCCAGAATCTGAATTTATAATCAGTCAGGTTGTCAAAAGTATAATGTTGTAATGAAATAAATGTGATGGAAAATTTAATCATAATTCATTATGACCTCAGTTACTTTCGACGCTTGTGTACAAGGTAGAGCCTATATTAGTAGTTGCTTTTTTCATCTACGATGATGGCATAAGAGTTATCATTATTATTAGCATGGGAGGAAGTCAGAGAAACTGGCGACATCACCCCACATGCTGCCGAGATTGGGAATCGAACCTGCGACTGAACCGAGTGCAATGGTGGGAAGCCGGACCACATGCGAAATCGGAAATTCCTCATTGGTGACAATTTGTGACACGTTGTGTATGTTTGTTTTATAATACATTAGGTGAAATCATTTACTTATGAGCTCCAACAAGTGTTTACTGAGTGATATATTTGTTCAAAAGAAAGTGGTCTGCGATGGGCCAGTAATACCGACCTTGCAGTAATACTTTTTTAAATAGACACCTCATATCATTAAAAGTCGTGTTATAATGAATGAATACAAAAATTCAAAGCCACGGACCACACTAAATCGAACTGGCCAAATGAAGAGCCAAAATCAATGACGACACAAACAAAACAAGTGTATTGAATGATTGAAACGACTCTGAAGGACAATATATCTTAGTATAAAAACAATTTGCTTGCAGTGTTCTGGCAGTCAGACATCTGGCAAGATAGAATAGTTTGTGAAGTTGGTATTGCTGCCATCAATATCACGGACTGACCGTGTTATACCAATGGAACGATTGTGTCCTTGAGGTACTGTTTAGGTATTAATATCTGATATCAGTTGTCTGCCGGATAAGTCTTGTGTGGTACAAAATATGCAATATTTCCTGAATGCAAAGACGCATGTAATAAAATAAGAAAAACACCATTATCCATGGTCATATTGCATTTAGGCCAAGATTCTAGAAATTGGTCACGTGGTAGCGAGGGTCATAAACGCAAATAAGATTTTCTGATGTTATGATCTGAAAAAGCACTGCAACTATTTTGGAACATGTGTTCTTGGCACACAGCGCTGGGAGTACAACATTCCATGAATATGCACTAGCAGCTCATATTTTCTTACTTTATGTACGTTACAAATATTGTGTTAGAATGTGTGGTACTGAATGGATATCGCATAAATATATATAGACTCGAAGATTGAATTTTGATTTGCTCTGTGTGACGAACGCAGACCAACTTGCAGATGTTCAGCAAGAAGAGGTTTTGTTTTATGTGAACATCGTTTTTAAAACACAATGATCAAATTACACTCCAATTATATATGATCAAAACGGCCTAATGAGGTGATGGCTCATTCCGCTTTATTCTGGGGGTTTTTGATCTACGTACTCGATAATTCGATGATTGTATATTAAGAGAGTTATATATGGTATCGACTAACCCAAAAGCATTTTGTTATAAATTAGTTTCCGGGGTTATGGCTGAGAATAAACGATAGCTCGGCACTATGATATTCATACGGTATGTCTGCACACTGCCCAGTTGAACACAAACGCTGTCCTCTGGCGAAACTGAATGAAGCTAATAATTAAATACAAGAAACTATAGACTGTTTTTTGTTAGCCTGGGACGGTGTCTAAGAGATAAAGACTGAGGTAGCTAGCAACATTTTGATCTAATAACGCTATGAATAAGTTAATGCAGCATATTTATATATGAATATGTACATGAGTCATGCGCAACTCAAACCGGCGTTATGGGAATATGTCCCTGATAGTTACGGGGAAAAAATTATTTATATAAAAATATTTGTCTACATTTTGGATGCTTCGTGGAAACACTATACTAGTTCTATTAGTAGTCAGCTTTGCAACATTACCAGACTAATCACGATATTGCTGGAAATATGGAAAGCTACACTACACACAAAGTGGTGAGGATGTTTTTTTCATATTCCTCCAAACATTTCAGGGTAGTTTTTCAAATAGGATGTGTCAAAGATTGCCTCGAAGAGCACATATAATAATGCACTTCAAGTTTTGATACTTTGCTGGAAAGACTGTACCTGTCATGACATACAATCAAATTTCCTAAGTAATCAGATTGCCAATGACGCACATGGTCCTCGGGGAAATATAGTTGTAATCTCTTTAGGTTATCATAGTCACAAAGGCAGATATTGCTTGAAACATTTACAGTGACCATATACAAGTACACCACAAACCGGGAAGTACACTCTCTCAAGCCATGACACTTACACGAATGATCTTCGTGTATCAAGAGGCAAGACCGAATTCATCATTCGGCATCAGTTTTATAAGTAAACGTTTACCAGTAAGGCCAAAAAAAAGTATTATGTTTCGGGTTATAGCGGTCCCCGAAAAAGTGATGCGATGGCGCGATTTTCTTTTTTCTTCTTTATTTTTTATTTTTGCTAAAATTGGCGGCCAATGACTGATCCGGTCAAACATGGCCCATTTGGCCAACCATTTTCCCCTAAAATTGGCTATTTATAATCGTCCCGGTTGAGTTTGCCCTGTTTGGCCAGCCATACACCAAGTCTTGCAATGTCAAAGACACTCGGGGTCATTTGACTCGATCATTATCTCACCAAAATCGATGTACGGGTGTCAATTTACTATAAAAAAAAAACGAAATACGATTATTTTTTTCGTTTAAAAAAAAAACGAGGGATGCGCGGGGGTTACTCACGCGCCTAACCAGAACCATTATCCTTTTTTTGGGGGGGGGGGGGCTCAAGTGCAATTGGAACGATGCACAATACTTCAACGTCACCGCAAAACATAACAGACTATTGCTTTTGTTTTCTTATCTAGCGTCGCTAAATGGTTGTACTATGGGAGGAGAAATTTGTTCTGGAATATATATATATATATATATGCCATTCAATTCATATACAATGACGGATTTCACAAACACGTTATGACAATCTATATCATTCAGTGGTCAGGAGAGGAAAACAATTGAACGACTTCTATGCATATAACATTCCAATCAATCAAGATATTCTTGGCAGAATAAACTCAAATACTTTCGTTCATCAAGAGACGGGCAACAATGGTCCCGTATTTGGCCTCTGTTTTCATCTCCGATCTCGTCGAGTTAATGGTTGGTTTGCATCTCGGCCCAATTATCGCTCGCAGGAAACAACTTGGGTAACCCATTTCGGCCTCCCTGCAAAAGAGGTGATGCAACCGAAACAGCGCTATTGTATACAAAAAACTACGCACAGATTCCGTATATGTTGTTTTTGATTTGGTCCAATAATTTTTTTCCGCAGTTCCACTCTTACGTGAAAGGTAAGTATGAAATGGACGACATTATATATTGCATGTGTCTGTCATTCACCTGAATTATACGTCATTGATATCAGACATTTTCTTCATTTGAAAGCCCACGTATAGATTGTTACGTCAGTCAATCAACTTCCCACTGTAATTGGATTGTCAGACACCCACACGGTCCTCTGGGAAATATATTCGGAAATGACATTCCGAAGTAGTGTTGTTACTGACAGTCATACTGGGCTTTGACCTGAAGATAGTTTGTCATTTTGCAAGATAATAAAAACAATATTGCGATCGGCACGAATCAGACTTCATCACATTGTCTGAAGTCAACCTACAAACCTCACGCAAGTTATTAAACTGACTATCAATATATAACTGGTGTGGATCGAATTCCCATCAAAATTTACACATTATTTTAAAGGTTAAAAATATAAGGGCTACAGATCTTGAGAGGGCTTGATACTTTAATCCAGTTGCTGTCCACAAATATCCAAGCATAACGTATCTGATTGCCATTCACAGATTATCGTCCGATATGACGCACATATCAAATAAGTTTTCCTAACACTAGCTCTACGCCAATAACTCATTGAATAAACTGTAGTTGGAATTGTTGAAAACATTTATTTGGTTACTCAAAAGCATATAGGATTCCAAATGAGACAGATTATTATGGCATAATATACATGCTACACTATTATTTATATGCAATTATATTCATGATATGATGGCTCAGAAAAATACTTACCTGCAGAAATTTGGAAACAGCAATACATTTCTATGGGATATTTCCGGTGTCATTTCCGAAACACAACAGCTTGAATTCCGTGTGATAGAATTTATAAATTAAATATTTCACGACAATGCTTTGGTTCATGCTAAAATGAACTGTTGGTACACTCACTGTGCTTAGCAATCAACTATTAGAGGCGTATCCAAATATCCATCAGTCAATGGCATTCAAATTCTCCATCAAACGCAGTTATTTCATAGGCACATCGTTATGTGCTCGACGTGTTTTTTGGTACGCGTGACCAAGCGGGCAGTATTATTCTGGATGCGTTGAATAGTGTCAAGTTTCTCGGATGGCAGGCCATACAGAAGACTGTTGCAGAAGTCGATCTCAGACGACACATACGCATGCACGAGTCGTTCGCATGAAACCTTTATGAAAGTCAAACATCAGCCACGGATATATGCAATCGTATACACGGAAGCGTGATAATTGAGTTCCGGTAGTATGGCCTATATAAAATTATTTTGTGTTTCACATCCTCCTATTTTTTTTTTCAAAATTGGGTAGGGAGGGATTTTTTATTTTTTATTTTGCAAAAAATACCGTCCTCAGCTCATGAAAAAATTGGGTAGGGAGGCACTTTTATTGTTTATTTTAGGCGAGATGACATTTCACACATAGGCCTATGAAATAAGAAAAAAAAAACACTCTCCCACAAGGGCATTCAAGCCCAAATAAATCAAGCATTTAGAATTGAAATCATATGTATCACATTATTTTAATGATTCCATCACTAAAGGCCTGATTAACTTGGGCTTGAAGGCCCTTGAGCACCTTTGCACTACTGGTTTGCCATCATCCTAGCAGTCAGCACAGACAGGATGATTTTGTGTACTAGTATTCAGCTGGTAATATTATTATCAAAAACCGTCAGTTGATAATATGTTGTTATAATGATGAGTAATTGTGGAGAACAATTGTATCAGTTATTACATCTATTGAAGTATACATGAGAAAATACGGTAAATCAATTTGTGGTCACAATTGTATACATATTGTTATTACATACACGAAACCACATAGAATAACTAATATGAAAACTGGTAGTCTTTGTCTCATTGGGCGGTGAGTGGAAACAACGAGGTAGGTTAAATATATCCCTAAGTTCCATGCTATGATTCGTTGTTTCGATCATTCACTCCTCAAAATAGGGGTGGGGACACTTTTTATTTTCTATTTGATAATCACAAATAAAAAAAAATCCGGGAGGCTGCTTTTGAACAAAGGCGGGCGGGGACGAGAAACAGAAAATTAATTTTATTAGGCATATTGCAAAATACAATGAAACGATTGAAATGTTTTTTTTTCCTTTTTTATTGTTTCTTTTTCATTTGAGAATCGCAAATAAAAAAATCCAGAAGGCTGCTTTTGAACAAAGGCGACGGGGACAAGATACAGAAGATTAATTTTATGATTAAAATGTTTTTTTTTCTTTCAAGGATATTGTAGAATGGCTAAATATGTTGCAGTGTTTCCCACAATATCACAACTTCTCAGGTCGGATCATTAATGCGTCAACTACTTAAATCTAAAACCCGAATTTGTCTGGCGTATGACATTGCGATCATATTTTGATTTTCATCTCTAAGAACGCTTCGTACTTGGGGTTTGTTCCCTGTTTTTATACTAGAGTAATTATAATTGACTGTGCATAGAAGAAAGAAATGTTTGGAGATCATGTGATCAAAATATAATTTATCTTATGAATGCGTTATTATAGTGGTTATTGCATATGCACTACTGCATACACATTTGTTGTTAGCAGTCAGTATTACTGTACAGAGCAAGGACGGTGGATACTTGCTTCAAACACACTTGAGAGAATACGTTTACTAGTTGGCATGCGATTTCCACAGTTACACCATTAACCACCTGGGATAATTATTCACCATACACTATTAGCCAATGGGTCTTGGGTCCAAGGTTGGCCAATTAGTTTTCACTGGTTCAAAGCAGCCTACATTGTAAACATAACAACTGCTGTTCGTTATTAATCCTCCTCCCCGGAAGGGGAAACAATTAGTTATTCTACCCATAAGGAGTAATAAGTGGTTGAATATTCGTCTGACTTGTGTGTAGAATATTACAAAGAAAAATATCAGAAATACATACGATTTATGAAATTCTGAGAATATGATAGCTTGAATGATGTATAATTATTTTCAATGCTCGAAACGACAAATTTAGAATACAGATGACATACACTTACGAGTGTGCTTGCTGTTGAACTGTACGCTGAAATGTGATTATTAAAAAAATTGAATTAGTTTTTCATTAATTTTTTTCTTTTGGTTTGGCTTACCGACTTTATTGGTTTACTGTTTTATTGTCTAATGTCACAGCAGCAGGGTGTTTTTAGGTTTGTACAAGAAGCATTTTCGCAATCGTAGGTGCCCATCACCCGCACTGTACAAAAAACAAATATAATAAAGGAACTAGGTGGCCGATTTAGCTTCTGTATATGAACTTCGAGAAGTACTTTAGGTGAGCTATAATCAATAAACATAATTTTCATATATTTACCTCATTGCTCTGAATCTTGATGACGATATCGAACAGTGTTATCATAGATTGACACAAATATTGTTGAAACAATGTCAAGTAATATAAAGAGATGAAAATATGATATCACAAACATACGATGTAAATGCCACATCTCCCCATGCGCGTCTGCGTAATGATCGATGTGTTCACATTTTATCTGACACAAAAACAACATGTTGATGATCATGTATCATTTACATCATACTTTTTCACATACATGTACAACATCAGACTTGAGTTGTTGTGATATCTCCTTCAGAGTAGTGCCTGGGAGAACCGTATTCACAGGTATCCCTTTGCGCATTTTTAATACAATCCCACAATATCTCGGTTAGTGAATGAACGGGGACCGCTATTTTCAAAAACTAGCCTTGAAGAATCCGCATGGAGACCAAGGTACACTGAATTATTATACATTATCAAATCATTCAATTTGGACAAATTTATCTTTATAGAGCTTCTGTCCTTCAATATTTTCGCCATTCTCCAAATACAAGAGTAGATTTGTTATTTCATCCTCGCATAGACTTTACAGAGATTGTCCTTCATATATTTCTTATACTCATCATTGTTTGTTGGAGAGTTGTTCTTTACAGAGAATATGTGTGATTCTGGTGACAAACAAACATACATTTTCAACACAATTCCATTTGGAATTCCTATTACTCAGGCAACACAAAAGGTATATGTTTGTTTGTCAATCTATGAGAGACTTCTATTTTAAAATGGGTTATACTTGACAATCAAATTGTGATGAATAACCTGAATATGAACATCTCAACAGCACCGCGACTGGATTGACCTGACCAAACACATATCTTGTCCAATATGTTGGCGAATATACTAAATGAACGGACATTAGTTATTGTACCCACAAGGAATAATAAGTGGTTGAATATTCGTCTGACTTGTGTGTAGAATATTACAATGAAAAATATCAGAAATACATAAGATTTATGTAATTCTGAGAATATGATAGCTTAAATGATGTATAATTATTTTCATTGCTCGAAACGACATATTTAGAATACAGAGGACATACGCTTACGAGTATGCTTGCTGTTGAACTGTGTGCTGAAATATGATCATTAAAAAAATGAATTAGTTTTTCGTTTATTTTTCCTTGTGGTTTGGCTTACCGACTTCATTGGTATACTTTTTTGTTGTCTAATGCCACAGCAGCAGCACGTTTTTTAGGTTTGTACATTAAGCGTTATCGCAGTGCCCATCACCCTCACTGTACAAAAACCAATGATAATAAAGAAACCAGGTCACCAATTTAGCTTCTGTATATGAACTTCGATATGTACTTTAGGTGAGCCATATCAATAAACATAATTTTTATATATTTACCTCATTGCTCTGAATCTTGATGACGATAACGAACAGTGTTATCATAGATTGAACCAAATATTGTTGAAACAATGTCAAGTAATATCAAGAGATGAACATATGGCATCACAAACATACGTGGTAAATGCCACAAAAACAACAGTAAATGGACAGGCATCTTTTCATTTATCTGCTCCCATGTTGTGCTTGTGCTTCTATTGCATTTTCATAGCATATTTTATGCATCATTGCATTTCGATTGGTTTGGTCACCAGTAATACACCTGAACATATAGTTTTAAACTTCATAGATGCTGGCTGGTGACTGTATCCGATGTAATTTTAAGGTTATGACACCGTATCACTAGTAAATGCAGGTATATACAAATGGCGGGAAATAATCTCATTTACATACTAAACGATTGACAATATTGTGATAGGAGCTGAGCGATGAGATACATTCAACTGGTCCTTTGTTGATCCCAAGAATTTTGCGGGGGATGTTTTATCTGTAAGATGTTGATGATCATGTATCATTTACATCATATTTTTTCACATATATGTACAACATGCATCAGACTTGAGTTGTTGTGATATCTCCTTTAGAGTAATGCCCGGGAGTACCGCATTCACACGTATCCCTTTGCGCATTTTTAATACAATATCTCGGTTGGTGAATGACGGGGGACCGCTATTTTCAAAAACTAGCCTTGAAGAATCCTCGTGGAGACCTAGGTACACTGAATTATCATACATTATCAAATCATTCAATTTGGACAAATTTACCTTTATAGAGCTTCTGTCCTTCAATATTTTCGTCATTCTCTGAATACAAGAGTAGATTTGTTATTTCATCCTCGCATAGACTTTACAGAGTTTTGTCCTTCAAATATTTTTTATACTCATCATTGCTTGTTGGAGAGTTGCTCTTTACAGAGAATATGTGTGATTCTGGTGACAAACAAACATACATTTTCAACACAATTCCATTTAGAATTTTTAGTACTCAGGCAACACAAAAGGTATATGTTTGTCAATCTATAAGAGACTTCTATTTTAAAATGGTTTATACTTGACAATCAAATTGTGATGGATAACCTGGATATGAACATCTCACGCGACTGGGTTGACTTGACTAAACACATATGAATACAGTATGTAAATGTGATGTGATTCATCAATTGAGAGAACATTCTGATAACTCTAGATATATGCTTTATAATGATGAAAATGTGTACTTGGTGACTGACGTCTTGCACAACTATTGGTATGACTCAATTGCCGTGTATAGTTATGTTCCCTTATATCCATGCAATCAGTTAATCATGATGGGATAGCAAAACCAGAAATGATAGAGATAAATGCATCCTTGTATACATCATAGTGATTGTTGAAATTTATTTCCAGAACACATTCCATGATTGCTGACTGCACAATTACACTATATACCTCTACAACGAATGCCCCGTGTTGTTTGTGATTAAGGTCTCGTTATCCTGGTGTGTATTTTCCCCATTGTTTGTAGAAGTGATGATTGATATGAGTTCGTTGATCCCTGAGTCCACGAGTGAAACATGCATTTTAAAAATATATATATATCTCGAAAATTCATACCTGTACATAGCGCTCGTGTACACATGATAAATTTCGTAAATGTTCCCCGAAATTGTTGTCAGAACGTAATTGTACATTGTTGGGATGCTTCATCATTGGATGCAAAATTTTATGGATTTCACTGAAATTTCAATGGCATGCACTTGACATAGATGTTTTTGTGGCGGCAAAGTGTCGTCCACATTTGGCTTAACGTTCGGGTAGATACACATGATAGTAGATAAAACAACTGGTTTGGATTCTACATGAAGCAGTTCGGATTCTTCACATTACAGAATTACTTGAGTAATTACGGATATCTAGAAACGATAATATGTGCTCAAAAGCTGCGTTTAAGAAATTCTATGGACGTCATCATGATCTGGTTGATAAATACAGCAAATCCATGTCTGCCATGCAACTAGATCTATTTTCAGGTTAATTTTGGGGAATTCATGACGGGTGCCACTAGGGAAATGCTCACTCTTTCCGGAACACCTGATTTCACCTCCTAATGGCCATTTACGGGGGTTCATGAGTTTCCCTGTCATTTTAGTTTTCTCTCACTTCGTATGCCTGATATGACTTTCTGTCCCCGGACTATGAGATTGGATAACGGACCCTGTTTTGTTTGCTCGGAATACTTAATACTGGGTATTGATTCCACGTCTTTCAACAGAAAATATTGTGAAAGGGAAAAGTCGGAGATGGTTTTGTATTTGAAACACTTTACCTCACAGACAGGTAGTAATGTGCAACAAAAACGGAGTACATGTTTTAAACATATGGTGTCTGATGAATACTGGTCCAAGGTGCTTTGATAAAGGCCTATCTAACGTTTAGGATATGTTTCCACACGAACGATAAGAAGATGATCTATTCCAGTCAAATAAAGAAATCTTCAAAATAGATTTTAACATCACTGTCACAACAATGAACACTAGTGAAAGAAGCGCACAAAAGACATCGATTCACATCTCGTCAGAAATAATTAAGGTGTAAACTGTTTGTAAAATAGTGGATAGAGCAACCAGTCAAATGGGCTGGATTCTTCAACAATTTTAGAACCATCTTAAGCATCAATCGGATTATCACTTTCTAAAAGTCAATGGTGAACGAGACGCCTTGATATATGATAGGATTGTGAATGTTTTTTTCAGCTCTTTTCAATCACATGACATTCCCTTTTGTGGATTGAATTATTTAGTACGCAACCACTCTAAATTACTTTTTGCATGAGTGCTCAATATTATGCATTGGGGTATTTGGTATTTGGTGTAAGTGAAAGAGTAACCTGATATCTTGTATGAATTTGAGAATTTAACATATGAACGAAAGGTGATGAAACATCACATGCAGAAACCGCATAAAAGTTTCAATAACCGGGATTAGAAACCCTCTTTAAGTAGATTACTTTTAATGGACTACTTGAAAGTATATACAACATCCGAATGATGTAGACGTGATGGACATTACTTGAACAATCTTCAGTAATCCCTTCCAAGCGATTATGAATTTATTCCAAATTGGGTTCTTATTGGAAGTGCTTAGCACTTATCACCACTAATGTGCATGCATCACAATATTCGCCATCACCTTGGAGTAACATGTTTACCATCACTAACTTTACTGGAGAATTTGAAGAAAATCTAAACATTATTGGGGAGGAGAAAGTGGAATATTATGGGGTAACATATTATTCAAGGTTGAAGTGTATATTGCCGACTTGTTGGTAGCCATGTGTTTGTTGATATTTTGAAAAAAATAAATCTTTTGTCTGATGTCGGTGTGTTTAAACATTCAAAGATAGAAACTCTGTGATTTTCATATGGATCTGACTTTTATACTTTAGTATCTCTCGGATTTGACTACTCACACTGATCTTGTGAAATTCGTCCATGGATTCGGTCTTGGAATATGGATTTGTCTGTTTGTCGGTATCCATTTCTACTCAGACACAATAACGAAAATAATTCTACCAGATATCATTGTTGTTGCTCGAGAAATATTTCGAAATACCTCACTCATTGCATCGATATGGTGTTGTCCCAAATGTACTGCCATAATACTGCATGAACACGTTTCGCCATTTAATTTTAAACGCACCTCATCAACTAATGCACTGTCAGAATACGTATTTTTCAACCTAAATTTTACTTTGCAAATATCTTTTAGACTCGTTGTGCATGACAGTACTAACATAAACATTCTACCAACACACATTTCTGTCGGGTGACAAAATTCTAAGAATAGTATTACCATTTTTTTTCTCAAAAGGAAGCTAACATGTTGCCTTGACATACCTGCACTCCCTTTTGTCATGATTTATTTTTAAGACACACATATCTAACAGCAGATTAACAGCAGTAAAACTGGAATAACAAAAAATGTTTTTTTTTCGTGGCATGAAGAAAGCCCATGTGGCAATTGTATTTCTAGATACATTGGCAACCCGATTTCCCATTGAATCAATGCAGTCTGGCTCTTACTTAGTTGCTTTGAGTGGCTGCCCTGTCGTGCTTTCTGTCAGGATAAGATGGCATATTCGAGCGAAAAAAACGCCCCCAAAGGTCTGAACAGGAGTGAATAATGTCACAGTTACCACAGTTACCATCTAAAAGATGAGGGTCGAAAATATTGGGAACTCATGGAACTGTCTGTGATGTCAGAATGTTGCTTTTTGGTCAATCGGTAAAATATTTTATGCACACATGTTTTCATGAAGCTCTGTATTCTAAATATCAGAATAATATTCCACAGTGGTTACACCTGTCCTTGAAAATAACACAGTCGGACCGAGATAGTGGCAATACAGTGGCATCATGTAGGGGTTCATAGCAGTCTCCACTTCTTCATCTCCTATATTGAAGATGTGTTTCAATCTGCACGTGTTGTCTATAAAATAAAGGTAAAGTTAAAAATTATTAAGTGTTCCTTTATAGAATGTAGTTCTAAGCAAGGGCGCTGTACACTTTACCCCAGTCTAGAATTACTACACAGCTGCCACAATCCAGCGCTACAATATAGTTTCCTATTGAATGACCGGTACCCATTTAATCTTGAGTAGAAATAGACAATTATTGGTGCACACCATGCCTGGATGTTAGTGAAGTAAGACAATGGTCCAGCCTGGGTCTCGAACCAACGATCTTTGCGTAACGAGACCAGCGCCTTATCGACTGAGCTACCCACTCCATAATGTATTCTGTCATAATACATGCTTATAAGATTATATTCATATCATGAGGCATGTGCATTAATATTAATTAATGCATCGAACATAATATTGAAGGATAGGATAGGAATCATTCCAGAGCTATATCATTCAGTCATATATGAAAGATATATGACAGGATACAGTATATGAATATTAACATATTTCGCCGTTCCCAGCTATTGAATAGAGCCAGAGTTGGCTTTGGTAACAAGTCATGATGTTTAATAATGTCCACTGACAGGAAACGTGTCGCCATTTCATCAAAATTATCCCTGAATTAGCCATCACGCTGGGACTAGTGGCTGAGTTATGGCACTATTTTCCTGACATATATTGAAAGATTGTTGCCATTTCCTGGTATACATCTGTCATTAATGGCCCCCTCAATTCAGGATAAAGCAACCATAAATATTCATTAATCTGGACAAAAACTGATTAGTTTTTGCGGCAAATGGGGTATTCAATTCTGATACGTTCTGCCGGACACTAGCAAACACGCTCACAACACCTAGATCCAATCTATCACATGAAATACGTGACCACCAACAGTGAGTAGTGAGTGGTAATATTGTTTTATTATTTTGTATTCTCACATGACGATAACATGTACATGTATAATATGCATGATCTGTATGCATGATCTGTACAATAATATAGTGAATAATTGAAACGAATAGCGAGAAAAAGTATGAAAATTCTGAGATAAAAAATGTCTAATGGATATAAAGTATAATTTCATACTACCTCCCTGTGACAGTGTCCTCAGTTTTGTAAAAAATCCTAGAACTTTATATTTTAGATATGACGGGCAGCATGACTTTGATGACCTACAGTTCGGTTTTGTGCCAGGTAGAGGAACAAACATAGCGACTTGTCTGGCTAGTGACGTGATCTCGCACTGTATTAAGCAGGGTTCCACAGTTTACACGTGTTCCTTAGATGCACAAGGTGCTTTTGATGCAGTTCCACATGAAATACTCTTCAGTAAAGCTAGTAATATCGTACCTGACTATATCTGGGTTATACTTGTATATTTGTATAGGCTTATCACAGTACAAATTAAATGGAATAATGTCTTGTCTCACTCAATACATGTTCGCAAGGGTACAAGACAAGGTGGACTATTTTCCCCATGCCTGTTTAATCTATTTTATCAAAATCTAATTGAAGAGCTGTCTTGTTGTACAGGGGATGTGTCAATAGGTAATCATTCTTACAATGTGTTTTGCTATGCAGATGACCTTCTACTGTGTAGTCTTACTTCATCAGGTTTACAGAAATTGATTAACACAGCTAATACTTATATTGTTAACCATGGTTTGAAGCTTAATGCCAGAAAAACGGAATGTTCTGTATTTGGTAAACATAGACTGTATCCGAGACCGGAGTGGTACCTAAATGGAGATGTTTTGAATGAAACTGAGTGTGTTAACTATCTTGGTGTTACATAGTAATTCTTCTATTCATATTGATGGTAGGATCAATGCTTGTCGTCGTGCATTCTATAGTCTACAAGGTGCAGGCCTTTGTAATAAGAAAACTCATGTTAACACTGTTGCTTATGTTTGGAACACTGCTATTAGGCCGGTATTGTTATATGGTTTAAACTCAGTTCACATTACTAAAAGCCAATTGTCCAGGCTTGAGAAGGCTTAGGCCTCTCTGGTTAAATCATCTTTATGTATTCATGAATACTGTAAAAACACTCCAATTCTCCAAGCTTTGCGAATTTCTACTATTGAGAAATCGGTGGATATTAGTTGTATAGAACTTGTTCGTAATCCAGAGCAAGGTCGTTTTATATGTACCTGTTATATAACAATAACCACTCTCACTATAACTTGATAAAACGGTCACAAAATGTCTGTTATAAATACGGTATAAATTTCATGAAATATATTATGGACCAGAATTATGCCAAGTCGTCCAAGAATAGGGTATGTGCATTTGAAAGTGACTCGGGAATATCGGACAGTGTCAGACAGCTACTTTTGAGTGAAGACCCGTATGACCGTGTTGTGCTTGATCTTTTATTGTCCCCGTTTTAATAATTGTTATTTTATGTACATGTCTTTGTCATGTGTATGTATATTTCTTCTTTTGAAGGCAAATAAATAAATAAAAATAAATAAATAAATAACAATAATAAATAGTTGCTATCAAAAGAAAAATATAGATTGCAACCGTGTCATCATTCAGTCGTGATCGAGATGAAGAAAATCTACTTTCACTTTCATCGACCTGGTTTCTTTCTTCCTCTAGGTTTTTGTTGATAATTACAATATTCATGCTAGCATCATCAATATGGTATCTCCCCAACAATTCCACAACGTGTACTACGTTGGACCAGCGGAAATTCCAGGATTTATGAATACTGGATGGTAATATCTTAGGTGATACGCAAACCGTCGTTTTCTGCCTGTATCGTCCATTGTGTGTGAGCATTGTTTGGAAGGGTTGCGGTTCATCGGATATAAAGGTAATTCCTCCCTTGAAGCATTTTCTATGGTCCATTCATGACGAAAAAAAATTCAGATCACTTTAATCACTCTATATCTGCATGGTCCGATCATATAAGACTTGCAGAAGTATGTGGTCTCAATGGGAGTGTCGCTCGTATATTTGTGGGATATGTGCTTTCAGACTGCAAAGTTTACTTGAATTGTACCATATGATGCCAATGCGACGATCTGGCATTGAAGTTGATTGAAATCCAGTGCAAATGGTGAGCTTTTTGTTCCTAAACTATTCGAAATTATATGTATTGTAATGTTACTTTAATATTTAATGATATGCTGCTGATCATGTACAATATTTTACTCTTGCTACTTACTTTCGGAAACCACTTTGTACGGGTGCTTTGTTCATCGTGCCCGTACAACTGTCGACTTCAAACAACTTATGAGTGTTTCCAGTCGAAGCCTTGGAGCCTTGGAGAGAGCTTCACTGGTTCCAGGCGATTCCGATGAAAGAAAATCTCTTAGTACCTGGAAATACTACATTTGGAGCCGTATGATCCACACTTATTCCATCCGTGTTTTCAAGGTCGTTGTTTCAAAAGCACTTGTATGATCTTTATGAGTAAACGGTTTTCTTTTCAAGTCACTTTACACAGTAATGGACTCCTGTATTTGTATAACACTATGGCGTACATGAATAATTCGACCAGCTGAGAGGAACGATTTGTACTATACGTGCATGTAGTCTCGTGAAACGCACTTGTGATCATCCCTTCACAGAAAGCACAGATGAACACTGGAGTAATGTTCATTTATCAAATAGTAGTTTAGGCGTAGTGGTATATTGTATATCTCCACATATCAACTGCGTCATGTGAGTATGATGAAACAAGAAGAAATCAAAACCGAGCAACGTTTGTATTAAAAAAAAACGTTCATCAGTGATGACACATCGGTTGTGAAATAATTAGTTTTTGCTGAATATCTGTTCTCACTGGCACACAATTGTTCAACATCCGCTTGGAACGCAGAGCGAACCCAGCGTTAGCGTGTGTATATGACAATGTCATGGAGTACGCCATATACATATAGAATGCTACTTTCGTAACTAATCAATAGTGAGTTTGTAGTCAAAGTCGTAAAGTTGTACATCAGCTGATACGGTTTGGCATTCTATGACCCTTTATTCAACGAACACGATGTGAGACTGTCACGACAGAGCATGTCCTAACCTCTTATGGTGTTTCTCATCGAACGCGATCTCATCTAAGGAATGCTCAAAGGTTGCCACGAGGCCTGACAAAACACACCTTTGTCACATCTCTTTACCACGTGAAGTGTGGTATTTCTGGCAATCATTGCTACGTAGTTGGATTTGCAAAGCAATAGTTTTGTTCGTTAGCATGAGACATTCCATACAGCAATATATTTATATGCAATAACAGCGGGATATCTCACAGAGAACTATAGATTTTATACCTTCTTTATTGACATTCTTCTGACGATAGTGCTACTCAATGATGCAATGACGAGGATGAAACTCCTGGAAAATATGATGGTAGACGAATTTCATTTGCTTTGACATCTCATCAGAAATGTTCGCATGAGGGTCACAACATCGCATGCATTGCAGTCGTCTTACAGGCGAGAACAGAGTAATTGCAAGAAATATTCTCAGAAAAACATTTCTGGATAAATAATGCTATTGTGTGATGACCACTCTAACATGCCAGTATCTATTTCTCTATTTCATAGTTAATCCCGATTTACAGAGAATCAGGGTGCTTTACTACAGTGTGCTGCAGGAAAGATGGCAGAAAACGGACAAGCCATTGTGTTGATATACCAAGAACTAAATTATTTTATGGTGAATAACAAGAATCATAATCAGTAGATGCTTTCTATTATTGACCAATTTGTAGTTGTAACCCGAACATATCTAAACAGCTGTATTCATGTCAAACCGAAAATAGTTAATCATGCCTAACTTCCGTGTGAAGCAAGAACTTTGTACCAAACAAATGTGGGTATATTGATATTTTGAATTTCAACGAAAACCTATTTGTAAATTATCTATTCGGTTGGTGGTGTAGGTATTGTATTTATTTACTAATGACTAACTACCTCATTGATTACAGTGGAGACCAGAGCATGGTTTCATCCCCACCATTTACAGTGAATTGAAACTATGTACATATTTTCAAAAGTAATGTGGCATCCTTGAAAAAGCCAGACCATTTGTTTCCCTTGCTCGAATACATATTTATATATTCGCACGGATGGAAAAATCAAACCAGGAACATGAATTATGTTGTGGATAAAGGTCACTTGATGGAAGTCTCCACTCTCCTTGATGCGGGTGTTTGCTCGGATTCCG
Source organism: Terebella lapidaria (assembly GCA_949152475.1). Lineage (NCBI taxonomy): Eukaryota > Metazoa > Annelida > Polychaeta > Terebellida > Terebellidae > Terebella > Terebella lapidaria. The sequence continues at coordinate 7,059,300 of OX424567.1, forward strand.
AAGAACATCAAACAAATATTCAGCCTTGAAAACATGAGCTACAAGTATCGAAATAAATGACCACAATGTTTTCTGATTTAGTATATCACGGTTCTGAACGAAATGCACTTACCAGATAAAAAGGTGAGAATGTTGTTTCCACCCTTTGACCTTCATCAATTGCCCATTTTGTTAGCATAAGGAATGGCGCAAAAACATATGGTCCAATGCGCCAGCAAAAAACAACAATATTGATTCAACCAGAATGACGACCTTCCCTCAAAGATTAGGATAACTTTTCATTGAATAGGTTGTGTATCGTTTGCAGCTGCGTGTGTATCTACTGACTATTGGACATCGACATGCAGAAGTATGTCCATGGTTGAAGTTCTAAAGTTGTTCGTGGAAATGACAAAATGCAGTATAATGCTACATGAAAATACGTTATCAATTTGACAAAATGAAAATTATCAAATGTATGCTGACGGATTCAATCATGATTATATACAGTAATTAATATGAAGTCACTATAAAATCCGACGTGCACAAAGGGAAGGAATCTACAGCACACTTGAGATCTGATGATCATAAATAGAAATGGTTGGACTCTACATCCTGAATTGCCAGTGACCAATGTTTTGTTTCCTAGTGATTTTTCTTTTTCATGTCATTGGTCACCTTATCCTTATCATGTGAAAGTTTATTATCTGTGACGTTGGACCGAACGCTCATTGATTCAGATTCAGATGTAGGTATCTGAGGTATCAACTGTGGTAGGTATACATCTGAATGTATATATCGTTTCATCATAAAACACCCCAAAAACGTTTACAGCCATTTTCGGGATCTGAAGTGTTTCTCGGTGCATGTTACCTATCATCAGTAGATACGTACTGTGTTTTCTACAGAAACTTCTACAGCCATGTAACATCGAACATCCTGTTACCAGCTGGAGGTGAACTTCTTGGGATCATGAAATTAAACAAGAACCTCTTAGGTTTTGGGAGTACCTCATTTGGGAAGGATTGATCAACATTCATTTCTCTTATATTCCAAGGCTACCACTTGTGTGATCTATACGTATATGGTGGGCTAAATTCATAGGTTCCTTCCAAGTTGCCTTACTCAATATTGAACGCCCCTGTATGTAAATTGACAGAAGGTGCATAACCAGACCCGCTGATAGGAGATTCGTTCACTGAGAACATTTTAATATGGCGCATGTAATAAAATGCCTGGTTAGCTCAGCTCAGTTACTAGTAGTCGATTCCTCATGAATGCAATCACTGTTGGCCCCAGTGGTATGTGATTTGTTCCAACCGGTTTACTCTCCCGTTTACTCTCTAACAGGAGATTAATACAATTATTTTAAAATCAAAGAGTGTACATGTCTGTCCGTGAATTTTGTTAAAAATAAAATCAAGTAAGTTTATATTTTTAAAAAAGCTAGAACGAAACTGACCATTCAAATCACCCAGTGGTCTCACCCTTTCGTATCTTATACATTTGTAGTGATATGTAAGAATCAATCTATTACCACCAATACAGCTAAATTTAGATGATTTCAATAACAACATAAAATGCAACATTTTGCAATAGAAACAAAGCCCAACCAAATACTTTATCAAAAGACACACTGGCGTCATTAGGGGCAGACAGTATGGTTATTGTAGGTTATTTGTGCAGCAACCTATCGCCAATATCAATATGAAAAATAGACAATCTACAATGAGTAATTTTCCCATGGACAGAATGATCTACTGACATTTATTCCAAGACCCATACTTCTTACTTATTCAGGTTGCATACCCGATCTAACTGGAATCCCTTCACAATTACCATCAAGTGTTTTGGTTTGTAATTAGTACAAGTCGAGCTATAAGCTGGCCTGAACCTTGCTTTTCAAAATTATGACAACGGAAGAAATTTCAAATCAAACTCAATTATGTCAACGGATACAAGGGATTGTAATAACGAACAATTCTGAACATCAATTCTCAAAAACACCGCTGTTTCAGACAAGGACTGTTTTTGGAACAACTACGAAATTAATAGAAGCTAGAATTCTTATTAAACGCTTCATTTGCGTCCGCCCGACATCAACAATATGTCCTGAGCACAAAATCTCGAGCCAGTATGAAATAGACGTTAAGACGTTCTAACCAACTAATAGTGTGTCTGTAGTTCAAGTTCAAAATTTTACACCAGCCATCATCTTTGTCATCCATGTGTGACTGTCACCATGGTCACATGGGTGAGCATTTTCTATCACATTTCAAGAGTTTCCCCTTAAATAGGTTCGAAACCTAGGGTATTCATCCTAGAGGTCTTACATTTGGGGGTCGCCTTGCAAAGATTGCAAAAAAGTTAGGGATATTCGGGATGATGCCCTCATAAACGCAGCTGCGTAATTGGATTCTCAAAAATTGGCTTCGTTTTTGTCATGAAAGACATTCCATTGGGCGATATCTTTAGATGCATTAGCAGCCGGAAATCCCACAGAGAGAGCAGGGACTTTATGCCGTCTGGCACGTCTTTAGTGGCTTTGTCTGGTTTCCTCCTGGCAATATTCCCACTCACTGATGCAATAATGACGACAAAACATTCTAAAGATATGATGATGGACGTATAAGGTTACATTCGCTGTCGAGATTAATCAGTGATGCTCGCATGAGGTTTATGACCGTTGCACGCATCGCTGTCATTTCTTTGCGAAACAAACGTCAATATTTATTCATGTTCAATCAGTAAAATATATCATGTGCATCTCTCATGCTCAGCGTACCATCGACACAGCGTCCCTTTTTTGTTTTGTTAAGGCTAGAAACATAAACATAACTGACATTCAAAGAATTAGATGAATAATGGTAAAGTGTAATGATCCACACCACCACTCCAGTATTGATTTTCTCAAGTCTGTTCCCAACGAACCAGTTGTTCCAAGAATTAGTAGACTGTGCTTCAGCAACGATCAAGGATCACCAAGAGGAAATAGTCTGTTATCTTGATAATAAGATGAATAGTATTATCATGCAGGATGGTTCACTGTGAACCGTGAACTGAGTTTATTTCCATCTAAAAAATATACAATCATACTTATGATAATGCTTACCAACTCACTTATTATCGTGCTTACTAACAACCCTAAAGAACAACGTCTTTTCAATAACAACAAAGTTCTAACAAACATTCACAGCCAAGTCGACACCGGCGTCATCAGGGATAGATAGTGAGTAAAATATAACACTTGGTGGAAATAGTACTCAACAACAACACAACTTACTAAATTTTAGACTTCGAATTTATAAATCCAAAACTATCCTTATTCCGTAGATGTATGACAAGTAACTACATACCCAGTCTTGAGCAAGAAGAGCAATATTGTACCTAACTCGACCGTGATAAAAATATAAATTTGAACTGGAATTGCTTTCCGGAACCGGAATTGCAGGAATTATTTAACTCGTAATTATTTACTATTTACATAATATACATCTAAATCAGTCTCGGTTTGTGGGTTTTGAATTTTCTTACATGTTTACCTTCGGTGACCCTTTTCCCGAGTATCATTCTTCTGTATGTCATTTCTGGAGTTTTTGTACAGGGCCCCGTCTAAAACCAGGTGGGCTAATTGTTTTTCCAGCTAATTTATTAATGGAGTCATGGCAAGTACAAGCACATAATTATTCATATAATTATTCACATGGATGGAAAAATCATACACGTACATCACTTTAATGTGGTGGATAAAGGTCACGTGGTTAAGGCAGTCATTCATATTGATGTACAGACTTGTTTACATACTAAGGAACATAAAACAAACAGTCAGCCTTGAAAACACTGGATACATGGCAATGATATTAATGACCAGGAGGTTTTGTGTTTCAGTAAATCGTACCACTAACCGAAATGCACTTAACAGATAGCATGTTGGGACCCTGTTTTCAGCTGTTGACCTCCGTACAATGCCAGTTTGTGTTAGCATAACAAATAACGCAAAAATATATGGTCCAAGGGACGAAATAAGCAACCATCAATATTGATTCATCCAGAATGACGATCTTCCCAGGAAGAGAAAAATATTTTCATTTCTTTGTGCACGTAATTTATCTTTCACAACATATTGTGACTTTGACATTCCAGCACTACATTCCAACACAATATTCTTCTTTCGAAGTGGTGCATGATGCACACATTCTCTCAAGAAATTGCATACCTCAGATATAATTGAAAAAAGAAAGAATTTTGGCAGATTCTGCCGCTGCGAATTCATCTGTAATATTCGTCAACTCATCTCTCTGAAACTGCAACTATCATCTGATTCCCAGTTTTGGACCATTCTTGGTGGTGAGAGCACCGCCAGCACCGGAATTATTCAGTGACAAGGCATTATCTATCGATAGTCAAATAAAAGTTATATGTTCGTTCCTCATATCATCATCGCTGCAGATGTTGGATGAAATATGATTCATACGAGTGTGAAAACAGGTCACAAACATTTGAAAAAAAAAGACAATCAACTATATTCGCAACTTCAAGGAATGCTACTATGAAAAAAAAATCAGTATTGTCTTGTAAGGGTGAATGTGACTATAAATTTGCCTGTATTACCATTGTGTCCAAAGTTTGTTCTGAATCTTGAAAATTAGGAGCTGCATGATTTGATTGACAAAAAGGTGGTTTGATTTGTTGGCATGGATAGGTTCCGTCCCGCAATATAAACAAATGTATTACCAGCCGAACATCCCACAAAGAAACCATGGACTTTATATCGTCTAGAACGTCTTTCATAGTGGTTTCCTCTGATTTTCTGATGGCGATATTTCCACTCAGTTCTGCAACAACGAGAATAGTTCTCTTTGTTGTGACTTCTTCACATTTAATCAGGATTGTCTGCACGAGAGTTATGATTTATGTGAAATCAGTAAACTAATGGATCGGCTTCTTTATCTCTCACGCTCAGTTCAGTCTCGATCCAACATCCCATTATGGTGTTTCCAAGGCAAGGAACAAAAAAATTGACAGCAAAAGAATGAGATGATTTATGATAATGTGTAATGATCCTCACTCGCACTTCAGCATTGATTTTCTCACGTCTTTGTTCTCAACGAACTAGGTTGTTCCATGAAACGATCCTGGATAATCAACCTGACGTTGATACAAAGCTGATATGCAGATAACTATGCAGATGAGTAATATTATAATACACAATGATCATCATTCTAACACAATGGACTAGCCATTTTCAAGTTGTGATCAGAGCAATCTAACAGCTGGGTTCATATGAAACAAAAAGTATATTCAAAAAGTGACTTCAGCTTGCCTGAGGTATCTTTAAATTTATAAATTTCAACTGATGTTCGTTCTCCTGACGGCATAGTCATTACCTTCGTATGTAATAATTAGGATGTGTACACTATACATGTTGTACATGGGGTGTGCTATCGTACATAATTTGAGTTCAAGAATAATTGAAGCTTGGACCTGTATATCAATTTACTGACTTGCAACATCAGTTCAACCTGTAGGTATTCACCTTCCCTTGTTACACATGAGAACCAGTGTGATAACACTATGATTGCGTTTGAATATTCTGTTGATAGTTTGAATTCACCTTTCTTTTTCATAATGGTATTTTACCTATTAACTTGCATGACCCCTTTTTTGCATGACCCCTTTTATTTATTATCGATCCATGAAGAGGTATGCTAATTGTTTTTATTCATTATTGGAGTTATTTTTCAGATTGGAGGCTACGGAGGCTATATATTCATATGGATGAAATAATCATACCGTGAACATAACTTCTGTGTTAGGATGAAGGTCATGTTTTGATTAGCAGATTTGTTTAGATACTGAAGAACATAAAACAACCGGTCGGCCTTGAAAACATATTGTATATGGAAACTGAATACGGAGCAACATTGTTCTCTGTTTTAGTGGATTGTAGTACTAAGCGAAATGTAATAACTGTATAGAATATTGGAATATCGTCTCAACCCATTAACTTCCCTCGAATATTATCATGTGTTAGCGCGAAAACAATATAGTCCAGCACCACTGAAAACAAATATTTCATTCTATGAAAATCTTGGTTATATATCCGTGTACACAACATGACTCGTTCACAACACCATATGCCCACGGTTCCATATTCTCAAATAAAAATAAATGTGAATCAGATTTCTAACATTGTTTAGAAGAAAAAAAAGTATTATATCTATGGTATCAAATTAACAAACAAAAGGTTTTGGTATCAAATTAACAAACAAAACCTTTATGCCGACGAATTCAGCTGTGTTTTATTGATACTGAAAGTCAGGCCTGGTTAAGGTTACCTAGATGACTGATAGATATCTCTATGCTCTTAGTCAGGTCAACCATGATCTTATTCAGGTCCGACAGGTCTCTTAGTCATATAATGTGTCGAATATGACCACTCAACAATGCGTAATACTGCTCAATACACACCATGCATATTGAGCAGGCTATCAACTATAAGTCACCAATAGGTTCTAGTTTTACGTGGAAGCACTTCCTATCAAACATAATACAATAGATCAGCATAGACACACTCTATTTGAGTGGTGTCATAGATCTTCCATGACATATTAATGAAGTATTGGAAAACTTAAATAAGTAATCACATGCCAGAGAAAGCATTTCTTTCTTCTAGGAATCCGCACGAAGTGTGACAGAAAATTACCATTTTCGCAGACAATTCAGTCTCCAACGTCTTGAGTCTTGCCATTTTGATAAGTATAACTGGATGGATCATGACCGATTGCAGTAAAATCCTTCAAGAAGATTATTACTTTGAACCCGGTTGTAATTACGTAAATTACCATCTGATTTAATGTTTACCATGACTCTTACGTCCATAACGCTCAACTCGCCCTGTGCCTGTGTATTATCGTATAATATGCAAACTGTGTTCAATAATATTCAAAGCCCTCCAAGAGCACCTCAATAATGTGGTACACTTGTACAAACCGCTTCCCGATCTCCGTTCTGAAGACTGTCAACTGCGCACAGTTCCCAGAACATGACTGAAAACACATGGAGACTTTGCCTTCGCTCATTGTGGTCCGGTTTGCTGCAGCAGGCTGCCAAATAGTTACTGCGATGGTGTATACCTTCAGAGCGCAACTGAAAACTTCTTCGAATCACATATTTCACACAAGTTTCTGAAAATTAGGAGATGTGTCATTTGATTCGTCACAAGTTTATGTCAAAAACACGCCATAAAGTGCAGTAGGATGCGGAATAAAAATCATTTGTTTGAGCATGATCAGTTTGATTACGCAGCACAGTAAAATGTAATTAATAATTGTGATTAGCATTATGAATAACCAGAAGGATATTATCTCCTTTCTTTTAGTTCTCTATCAAATTTTACGAAGTATCGTGGTAGCTTTCCAAAATAAAAACCATAATAATTTGAGTGTGACCGCTCATAACATTATCGATTACGGTCAGTTATCATCAGCATCAGCAGACGATCCGTGATCGTGTGCGATATAACGCACGCACTGATAATACGAGCACATTTGCCTAATGGAAGACCGGAGTATGGGAATCCATCTGGGACTTAATCACTGCATAAAATTTCCACGGTTGGATGCCACTAGCACTTCGTCCTGAAATCAACACAAAGTTGGTACCATAAAAGCCTGATAGGCTGTGTAGGATATACCCGGGAGAAGGTGTCAGCACCGTACGAATAGTTATGAGATGCTTTATTAATACCATCATTGAATGAAAGGATTAATATGAGATTCCTATAGGGTAGTATCTTTTTATGTGCCTAGCGTTTCTCGGGGAAAGAACACAATACAAATAATGGATGATGGGGAGTCCTCTTCCAATATCGTTTTTCTGAATCCCGTAAAGTCTGTATTGGACCAACATCTAATAATTGCTATATTATTAACAACATGCTGTTTGTAACAACCACGCTGATTGACTGCTATCGCAGCACCATCCAATATACGCAATCCCATATACATGACTCGGATCTAATATACTCATTTTCGGAGCAAACATGCTGATTGGTTGAGACTACCGATACACGAATGCAACATACCATCTCAGGATCCAGTATATATTATTCATGTTATTTGGGAGTGACACGTGGTACAAAAAACAATCAGAGAAGATGATCAGCGGCGAATTATTAATATATATATAAATAGCATATCTTGTACATGTATAGTGGTTCCTGTGAAATAGGACTTCATATTTGGCCTAGGGTCATTACAGTCAGAAGACAGACAGGGTGTCTTATCTTGCTACTGTATGTATATCAAATGGGTATCACCCATGACATGCCACAATAACCATCATGACACACGAGCCTTATGTTTTCTTTTTATTATTTGCTTCAGAAAAGAGAATTAATATATACTAAAATGAATGCAGTATGTTTCTGGCACTGATTCATATAAAATCCATGTCTTTTGGAGGTTTGATATTGTATCGGAGACAGTATTCCCCACAAATATATACAACACCCATTTCACCATCAGATGCCGCTCTTGGGGACTAAACATACTGCTCATGTGAAAGCCACAAATACATTCATTTGATTATCAATGATGTCAATGATTTGATCCCAAGGATATCTGCCTCATTTGATTATCCTTTTCGGCTTCTTCTTTCTCACGTTAGCGTGTGCCTGGTATTACACAGTTTTCGAGACATAGGTTGTAGCACATAAGGCGCTCAATTGTTTTTATCGGACCACGAGTCAGTAACACTAGAAAATCGCGAACAAACATTGCGTTGGCAAGCCTATCCTTTACAGGTGGCCAGGGATGGCACACAGGATGAGCGATCGGTAGTGGTGGGCCATGAAACAAAAGAGTAAGTTGACTTACCGGACATTTCCACTCGATTTCACCCCCTGTTTCCCCAAATGAGTCAACTTAGATTAATAGAAACGCTCCCTCGATCTCCACGACAGGAAGTGAACTGAGAGCAATAAATAAGACGTCTGCGAGCAGGGATTTTGTAAGAGGTTTGCCATCAGTGGCAACCCTTTGCTTTGAACATTCTGTTCAATCCGAAAGGTGGATATGTAAGCACCAAATATCGTTTCTCCTGTGGGAAGATGTGTGATCAGGGAACGAGAGTGGGAAGATTCAATGCGGGAAAAATTGTGATGATGTTGGACAATAAAACTCGTGATAGAATGATGTTAATTTATTACATGTATCGTCACTATTCGGATAATGATAATTGTAGAATACAATCATTTGCGATGATCCTGAGTACCATGTATCAGTCTGTTGATATATCGGCCCAAAAATATTCGGTTAATTATGAACCGGCACTTTCAAAGTGAGTTTTTTTTTGCTGTTTTGTCGAAAACTACATGGAACTTCTTTGGCGTACTTCTTTGGGCACAAATAAATATGAGGGAGCATAAACGTCAAGTATGATAAAAATGACGTGCGAGATCAATACTGGCACTCACTAAAGACAGAGAACCGATGGTACCTTACATCGAGTCTATGTATCCTCATTCATAGGTGAATGCACACCATGTGGTGGGAATGTACACATCATAATCAATTGAGTTCAAGGGCCATGCAGACATTTGGGTAAAATGAGTGGGATACCTGTCAACTGTGTGAAACGAAATCCGAGATTCACTGCACTGGGCAAATAGAATAATCTGATCTGCGACTCCAGGATTATATGTGTTGATATATGCAGTCGCACACGTATACTAAGTTCTGGTTGAATAATGGGACCTATTCTTGTTGACATTGCAGAAATGGGATATTCGGGTTCTCATCATTCCACAAGTGCTAAGCGTTTTGCTATGTATATCAGTTTTCGGACATTAACAAATATCATCCACATCATGAAGTGATTCATTAGTATTGTTGAAATTGGCATGTCTATCGCTATATCGTTGTCACATCGTTGTTACAGCGATATATCAACATGCATTATAAATTGCGAGCGATATTACTGTATCTACGTTAAACAACGTATTTTGTTTGTCTTTTATTATTTCGATCATTACCTTGATTTGAATAACTGTATCCGCATGATGTGTCTTCACTCCTAGTCCAAGGGTTTGAGCACAGGGATCTTATTAAAATCAATACATGCATGTACCATACCTATAATTCACAGTATTGATTTTCAAGTACATTTAGATGTAGTTAAAAGGAATTTCATTGGAGGACACAATTTCCTATTTCACAAACAAGTCAGACTCTGCTATCTCTTACTATAAACGTTCCATACGTTTTATTTTTTATCATCATTAGGCAAGTGTCCGTTGTTTCCCCCAAAAAAATTCTTCTAGCTTTTAAAAGTTCGTTTGTATATGTTTGACTTGCACATGACATACAGTTTGGATGCAATTTGGCACCAATGTCAACAACTGCGATTGCTGTGTTCAATTGTCTCAAGAATCGTTTCTATTCTCATTCGTAAACCGTGGTGGGACACGTAACGTTCTGCTGTTGCATAGCTTGTCTCTATTACGTTAGCTTGTATAGCTTGTCTCTATTACGTTAGCGTGTGTTGTGTATTATTTAGATCTTGGGCACTATCGTTCAGCGTCAATTGTTTCATGCTCTAGCGCGTCAGAGTCGCTTGAAAATCGGAGATTGTGTCGGGACGCCGATTCTTTGAAGGTTTTGCGGGATACCTGACAGAATGAGCAATCGGTAGTGGTGGTGGACAAAATTCAGCAGTAAGCTGGGCATTCCATTATATTTTTCCCTTTTCCCCAACGAGGGAACTTCAACGAAAATAAACCAAAAGCAATAAATAAAGTGGCAACCTTTTGTTTGTAAACCTCGATTCTGAATGATGGATATGAGAGTACTGAATAATGTGTCAGACCTTTGATGAACACCACCAAAATTCTTTCAGTTGGAAAATGTATGATCAAGGGACAGTTGAGGGAAGATGCAATGGCGACAAATTGAACTTTCGTAATGACGAAGGACATTAGAAGTTCGATACAGAAGGATATCAATTTATTACTTATTCTCACTAGTCCAGATGTAAGTATCAATCTATTACCACCAGTAAAGCCAAATTTTGATGATTCCAATTACAAACGTAAAATACAACAGTTTGCAATAGAAACAAAGCCCGACCAAATATTTGATCAAAAGATATAACCACGTAAAATACAACATTTTGCAATAGAAACGAAGCCCGACTAAATATTTGATCAAAAGATATAACCACATATACCAATGAAGATCACATTTTTTAACAATGTTCCCGTGTACCAGGAATAAAGGATATCACAATCAGTTGATATATTGGCATAATTTCCAGTTGGATTTATTTCTTTGCTCTTACTCCAAGGGGAGTAACGTGACAAATTCCCGTGGGGAAAGAGTGCATATTTGAAAAACAAACTTGAAATATAGTAAACGAACTTGAAACATGGTAAAAATGCATTCACAAATTAAATCAATGTTATGCCCATGAGTGAATTCAACATGTCGATGATACATAGGTATCTTCATTCTCTTTTACATGTCGATGCACACTCTGGCGATGTGAATGTAAACATCAGAATCATATTTGCTCAAGTGTCATGCAATCATATGGTTAAAATGGGTGGAGTGCATGTCAACATGTGAAACAAAGTCCATGATTGAAAGTCACTGAACTGGACAAATAGAATAATTCGATCTGCGACATCAGAGGATTATGGAGTAATATATGCATTTGCACAGTTCTGCACCGCTGACAATGGGATCTGTTTTTGTTGATATTACATTAAAGGGGTACTTGCTTTTTCATCAATTTACAAGTGCTGAGCCAGGTACTGGCGTTGAGAAAGGTGAGTTTGTCGAGCTTTATTTATATATACATGCTATTATCATTAGGTATAGGTTTGGTTCAATTTCACGTTCACCACCAACTTCACGTTCATTAATATTCTACAATGAACGAAAGGCAGGTTCATGGTATTCATCAATTTATTATGGCAGCCTGCCATGCAGAGTGATATTGCAACTTTTACCAGACTCATTGTATTCCTTGCTCCTCTTTTCTGTTGTAGTAGCTGTAAACCCATTACTGTCTACAGCGTTTAATACTTTGGAGTTTGGTATCGTCTTTGTCCATGTGTTGTGAACCCTGAAAATGAACCGATATAAATCATCAAATTTATAAAAACAAGAAGGCGATATCCGCTTTAATAGTATGCCACTTGATGTGGGTATTGATTTCCAAAAAATATGTTGCAAGGCAAAATAGAAACATGACTCGGAATTATTCAAGGTATATTATGTCGCAAATTTACACTAAAATTGTAAGAGACCGGACATTATGTCCATCCATTGATGTCATTGTTATATTGATGAAATATAATATTAATCTAACCCATTATCCTAACATCGGGTATCATATCCAACCATGGCCTTAATGTATATTTTGATACTATCGAATAAATCAATTGCAGTAGATTATTAATTCACCACACGAACACAATGTACATGTAATAGTATCTGTATTTGCCTAGTGTTAACACTTATATTCGAAACTGATACATGTGTAAACAGTAAATATTATACATTTTGGTCTCGGCTATACTAAAACGAATTTCTATTATGGGAAGTATTATATACCTATATTTTAGTTTCATATGGCTGCATACAAACAAATGTATAATCGTGTTGGTAAACTGGTTTCAGGGATAGAAGACAGTGTACACATTTGTATGTGAAGTAAGAAGGAATTTGTTGTCAATTCCTCCTTTATCAACAGTATTATCGTAAATTAATGTTGAATATATTATCGACTTATCATACCATGAGTTTTACTGTCTCTCTGATTAGTTGTAAAGTCATTACTGTTGTGCAGGTGTCGTCTGATATTGGATGTGATATCGTTTTTTTTTGTCTGATGTGTCATAAACCCCAAAATTTATCAGATATTTTAACATACAGGTGACGTCCGCCTTCGGAAGTATGTCAATTGCTGTCTGATATTATTGATTGTTGCAGGAAATATCAGATACATGACTGGGAGTCAGCTGGTTTATAGCATCACCAAGTAGCACTGACATTGTCAAAAACTTCACATTCCGGCCATCCGGCATGGCATATGTTACATTATTATCATTTTCGCGGGCGCTGCTGTCCGTTAACGTAACAATACACGCATGTTATTCACGCAACCGATGACATCAAATAACGTTTTCGGCTACCCAACACAAGACGCGGGCCTCAAATGAAACTGCTCTTCATTCGACGCCAGCGTCTTTCATTCGACGCCCGCGTCTTGTGAAACTAGTCCAAACGACTGTTTTTTTTATTTGCTACTGATACCTTATAATAGATACGTTATGATAGTGCGTCGGAGGGAGTGTGCTGTGACCAGAGTGAGAATCAGAGCAATCGGAACAGTCAAACACGTCCGTCAAATTCTACACAGGTTTACTGTCCTTATCAAGTGTTTCAAGTTCTAGTCAGACTATGAAAATGATAATAATAGTAATAACGATGGTTTACCAGGCGGTGTGGCGGTTTGAAGGCCCTCCTTGGGTCATTGGACGCCTTCCAGACATTGTCTGCCCTCGCCAAGGCTCGGGCAGACAATGACTGTCAGGCGTCCAATGGACCAAGTCGGGCCTTCAAACCGCCACACCGCCTGGCAAACCATCGTTATTGTTATATTGATGCGATGTAATTATATTCTAAACCAAAAGTCTAACATCAGGTATCATATCTAGTCATTGTGCTAATGTTTTTATCAAAGTGATGAAATGAATATATTACATATTTTAAGTTCCTCATAAGTAAGAATTGTTATCTATTAAAAAGTACACCTGGTAATAACGCTAGTTTTGGAATTGAGATAACACTATATAATAGATATATACACTAATATATATATACACATATACACAGGAAATAAAATGCCAATAACAGTAACCTTGTTTTACAAAACCCAATTTTTGAGATATGATCTAAATGACATGTGTCATAAACCAAGCAATTGTTCTGTATATAGCTACCAAAATTTATGACAACAAACAGGTGACAGATATACGCTTCAAAAGTATATAGCGTGTTGCCTGGTAAGTATCGAAAAAAATGTTTGCAAGAGAGATCAGATACACAACTGGAAGTCAGCCAAGTTATACCATGTTCCAAAACACATTGAATTATATACCTTTCAACTAGGTTGCCTTCTTTTCGTTACCAATGTGAAGGCGTTGGTAATCATCTCGGCAATCATGACCCCTTGTCTGTTTTGCACTGCTATACGAAGTACTCAAACAGTGCACAGTAGCCCAGTCAGATGACATTTATCAAAGACTTTTTGCCAGTATGGGAAGTCGTCACTTACGCCAATAACATTAAATGTACTCGTTACATAGAGTCATATTCACAACCATTTACTTCTTTGTTAACACTAAATGATTTACATCATTATGGTAGACTGCATACAGTATAAACGCCAATGTATTGCTTCTGGTCATACACCTCATTAGCTTTTTAACTTGAATATTAAACTCATATTTTGATGAACCTAATGAAGCATTCGGAAGAAATTGTGCCCTAAGTCCTTGTTGGTTTTCATGCATGGTGGTCCAAGGCATCGAAGCGAACATATTACCTCACGTAATCATATATATATATATATAAATGGCTCCATTAAATCATTTGATGCATCCCACCATTTACATTGTTAGTGGGTTGGACAATTTCATGGCTGCCTGGGATAACTAGCCAGGGAAATCAATGGGATAAATGCCGAGATAATCCGCTAGTTTCATCCCACTTACTCGCGCTATTGTGTGTCATTACTAAATCAATTAGGAAACTATGAAATAAGCTGCAAACGTACAGACACTGATCTGAATATCTTGTTTCCGGAACCATATGCAGCCCTATTTGTTAGAATCATCTGGTCCTTATGTCGACAATGATTTAATGGTTAAATAATTCTGGCTTTTAACCAAATAATGGCATAGTTAATACGTTTGCAGACTCGCACAAAGCATGTTGACTGACACTTTTCATGTACAGTGATAGTTACAAGATGCTATATCAATACTTGTGTGACAATCATATGCAGATTGAATAGATGGGAAAATATCACCTTCAAAGGTAGCAGTACCCTATTTTCCGTGTAGCACAATATCCTACGAATAATAACTCATGTATTTTATATCATTTACAGTATTCCCTGTTTTACGTATAAGCCTCAAGTAACAAGATGAAAAGTTCTTGTCTCACAGAATATCTAATGTCAAAGGCTAAATTGATCTTCGGACAAGAAAATAATTTTTATTATTACTGCCATCCATTGAATGTGGAAAATATGGGAATTTTATAACTTTATGTTGTGGTTCATGCAAGTTCGGCACACTTTGGTGTTGTTTGATGAGATCAAAGTGCACGAAACTGCTAAGAAGAAAATTACTCCAGATGTCATATGCCCCGGTAACTTATATGTGGTACGCTTCTGGCACTGATACATATAGTATCCATGTCTCAATACCGTGCATGAGATGATTTTTTTCACAAAAAAATTATCATACAATGCAATTCACTACTAGATATTGATATTCATCATCATTCATCATTCATCATCATTGACGTGAAGGCCACAACTAGACATGTGTACATTTGGTTCATCTGAGATGAGGTCCACTATTTGTTAGCGCTAATAAATGTCAAGGCCATATATTATTTATTCAACGTGCAAAAGTCAACTCTTCACTGCGTCAGCATGTGCCATGCTTCACTTTCGACATTGGCACTGTCGGTTATAACATTCCACGGTTTGAACTGTTTTATCCTATCGCTCGTCAGTCACTGTTCATGACCACTGTGGCGGAGCTTGCCCATGGGTGAGGAGATTTTTACCGGAAATTGCCCTTGATTTTCCCCGGGATGCCCGAAATTCTTTCCGGTGGTACACAGCATGCTGGTTTATAGGCATGGTAAATATGTATTTTTCATTCAATATGTCTATTTGATAGATGTATTGAAACAAACATTTACCGGAGAACATTTGAAAATTCATCCTGATGTAGATACACTATGCAGTGCCTGTTTTCCATTTTGATCAAAAGCCCAGGATTTTTACCTGGGTGTCCAGGATTTTTCCCGGCGTTTTAAACAGGGCCCATCATTTTTTTTCCGGTAGTCCATGTGTATAAAAACACCTGTAAAAATGTTATAACTTCATGGATCAACTCACTTGTGTGTAACTGGTTAATGTTATGTATTTTTACATGATGTCCATCATCACTGTCACCACTGCAAAGCCAAATATGAAGATGCCGAGAACACAATTCAACACTGTATCAAATGGATGTGCCATGTACCAAAATGGATGTACCAAGCAAGTACAGGTCTTTATATTATGACTTTGACGGTGATGATGTGAAGTGCACTCATTCCAAAGTGACATATAATGTTGGAACTGGCGCGATTACTGTGCCCAGCGATATGCTCCTTCACAGCCCAGCAAAGAAAACAGTGAAAGTTGAAGGAGCTTACAAAGGTCTCTTCAAAAGATCTGTTAGCAGTGAGATTTGTTGAGTCTATAAAACACGATTGATCATTAGTGGGACATTTCAACACGAGATATACCTTTATGGTTTTGCCTGTGTTCCTTTTTTCCTCTTGTGTTCGTCTGTGTTATATTTTCAATAAGTCGTGCATGCCTGAATGGATTTGGATAAAATTTTCTCCATTCGTCCAGTATGTAAAGCACATGACCCATTCTTGTTTGTGCCTGGCTCTGGAGTTCATGAGGACAGATTCATGGTTGATCTCTGGACTTTTTTCCAAAGTCATAATTCAAGAAATCTTCAAGCAATGGATTTGAAGGTTTGCATAAAGGTTCATACTAGGGAAGAACCCTATTGATTTTGAGATTGATGCATCACAATACCAGCATTTTTGCTGAGTCATCATTGAGGCTCCCTGCATATCTCGAGAAATGTGCATCGTAGAGGATAACAGACATTATTTTCGGACTCGCGTCCCCATGCAAATATGTCTTACTCTGGTGAACTTTGCTCTCAAAACTTTTCTGCTGAAAACTTTCCTGCTAAATCACCATTTTGGTATTTTCGTTCATATTCCTCCTCTGGTTGTCGTCACCAACAGCTTGATCGGTGGCCATCTGGGAGCCGAAAAGAAACACTTGTTTATCAAAATGAGTAAAGTAATCAAAGATATAACATGCGCTGCGATCCTCACAAAACTTGGGCGGACAAAAAAACACGTAACATTCGCAATTTTTTCCATCCGTCAAAATATCATAAAAAACAATAAAAACTTGTGTTTGCATCAAGTACTTCACAATGACGCCAACAGTTTTCATTTTGTTCCTACGATATTAAAGCAGAACCTATTTTTTTCATAACATAATGTTATATAATTTTTTGGGGGGATCATTTCGTCCGTCTTTGACGGACAAGAGATAATTTAAAGTGCACTTTTAAATTGATAGTACAGAAATTACCCTTGTCTGCGAAACATGTACTTCAGTTTATTTAATGCAGATCCTATCCATTTCTCGACCTACACACTCCCCACAACATTCCAACTGAGTCACTTTGTCATTCTGTTCGCTACATGATGTATGTAAAATATCGGGAATTTTGTCCGTCCTAAATCCGTTACTCTTTATGATATATGAGCAAAATAATGAATAACTTCCTGTTACAAAGAGCCTGTTTCTAGTATATATCTGATCGATTCGCAATCACAGGATAACAAGATATAGACACTGTGACCAATATTCCAAAAATACAGACCATCTTTAAAATTCGCAACACCTTTCCCAAGCGTGAAAACCGCGATATATAATGTAGATTAAATATGCTACTTGTACGTAACAATTCTCTGCCATATTAAAGTAGCGTTAACGTTCGATTGATGGGGAAATGTTTGATATTCACAGGTGAAAATCCTGAGCGCTTCGGTGAAAATCCTGGGCACCCCTAAGAGAACCGGAAGAAATCAGGTACTTCTGGTTTTATTTCACTAGCTCGAACGTTGCAATGAATGCCATCCAGTTCGTCTTCTTGTGATACAATTATTATACACACATTGAAGAAGGGATGTGCACATTAGGGAGCGAAAATTTTCAGTGATCATTCAACAATTTGTAATATTTCCAACCTGCACCGAATTTGCCGTTCAAAATAACAGTTGTATCATTGTGAATTACTGCTAAACTTCAGTTCTCTTCGCAATACCACCAACAGCCATTTACCTAACTATTTCGGCCACATTTATCCTTAAAACATCGATAAAAACTCACTGTCCATCTACAAATCTACCAGGAAAAGCGTAACCAGGTCAACAATCGCATTGTCGCCAACAAGAGGAACTACTACCACCAGAAGTTTACAGAATCTGACCAAATGACCACATTCAGAACGCTTAAGAACCTCCTTAACACACCATCATTTCCGTACTCATGTGATGTCGTTGGAAAGCAGTGTGAGGCTTTCGCTGAATTCTTTTCAAACAAGATTGAGGTGATCATCTCTGAGCTTGATAGTCGCAGAAATCCTCAGAACACATCTGACTACTACATGACACCAGTTTCTGCCCTGGAAGTCTTCACTCCAGTAACAACCGAGGAACTGAAGAAAATAATTCTCTCTTCTCCGTCAAATTCGAGTGGACACATTACCAACCTGGCTCCTGAAGAAATCACTTGACGCACATCTACCGGTCCTGACCCAAATGGTCAACAAGTCCCTCACATCTGGAATCTTTCCAACTTCAGCTAAAGCAGCAGTGGTAACCCCTCTGCTCAAGAAGCAATCCCTGGACCCTATGGTGAAAAAGAACTATATACCGATCTCCAACCTCAGTTTCATGGGAAAGGTCATCGAACGGGTAGTGCTCAAGAGGCTGAAACACCACCTCGAAGTTAACGGGTTGAATGAAAAGTTTCAATCTGCTTACAAAGCCTACCACAGTACCGAAACGGCCCTTCTCCGCATTCACAATGACATTGCATGTCACCTGGACAACAAAAAGGTGGCACTCTTAGTCTTATCAGACTTGAGTGCCGCCTTCGACACCATACACCATGCGACTCTGATCAGTGTCCTCTCCAACCACCTGGGAATCTCCGGAGCGGCTTGTGACTGGTTCCGATCGTACCTTCAGGCTCGTTCTCAGAAAGTTGGTATGGCTGGGACACTTTCAACTTCAAGGCTGATCAAGCAGGGGGTTCCTCAAGGTTCCGTTCTGGGGCCTGTCCTCTTTTCGATTTACACACAGCCCCTTGGCCATATCATCCAACGCCACGGCATTGCATATCACCGGTACGCTGACGACATCCAGATGTATGTAACATATGATCCAGCAGTCCAACACAGCTATGACACAGCTGTGCAGGTGATGCAGCACTGTATTGCAGAAATCAGCTGCTGGATGTCCCAGAACTATTTAAAACTAAATCAGGACAAAACGGAAATCCTAACCTTAGTGTCGCCACACCGAAGCCGCACATCAGCACTTCTAAGCTTCCGTATTGACGACGCATTGATAGCTCCATCGCGCTCCATCAGGAATCTAGGTGTTGTGTTTGATGAGCACCTATCAATGTCCTCTCAGATCACGTCTGTGGTCCAGTCGTGTAATCTTCACCTCCGCAGCATAGGAAAGATTCGGAAGTACTTGACGGCCGCTGCTTGCCAAAATGCAGTCCAAAGTCTGGTCATTAGTAGAATGGACTACTGCTGTGCACTACTATCTGGTATTCCACAGAACCAGATTTCTCGTCTGCAGAAGGTGCAAAATAAGGCTGCACGCATCATCTGCCGGGCCCCATACCGGGAGCACATCACCCCACTTATTCGCCAGCTCCACTGGTTGCCATGTCATCTCCGGGTACACTTTCGTGTCCTGACCTATGTCTACAAGTGCCTGAATGGTGCAGCACCTCAGTACCTTCAGGAGCTACTACAGATCTATGTTCCACGCCGGGCTCTCAGATCTGCTAACGATCCATCTGCCCTCGTCCATCAACCAGCCAAAAAACGGGTCGGGGC
This sequence comes from Terebella lapidaria, assembly GCA_949152475.1. Taxonomy (NCBI): domain Eukaryota; kingdom Metazoa; phylum Annelida; class Polychaeta; order Terebellida; family Terebellidae; genus Terebella; species Terebella lapidaria. Next base: position 7,079,317 of record OX424567.1, read on the forward strand.
ACAAGCATTTTTCCAACAAGCCCCACTGCTATGGAACCGCCTGCCGTCGTCACTCAGGCACAGCCCGTCAGTGTCCAGCTTCAAAAAAGAACTCAAAATTGTATGGTTCCAACAGTACCTCCAGTGACTCTAAATTGCTATTCTCAATATTATGAACTATGTCTGTTTAATTTGTAATGTATCTGCTTGTAATTTATAATACATTGTACAGCGCATAGAACATACCATGAATATGCGCTTTATAAATCATGGTTAATAAATAATAAAATAATTACTATTCTTTTCTCTACATTTAAAACATACGTGTTTAATTTACCTCGCGAAAAGAGTCTCGGGCCTCCCGGTGAGAATTGGTGAGAAATTCCGATAAAAATCTCCCCACGTATGGGCAAGCTCCACCACAGTGATGACTGTTAAGAATCACGAGAAAAAGATTGAGTTGGTGAGCTGATTCTTTGGAGGTGGCGCTGGATGCGACACAGAATTAGCCCTCCGTAAAGAATGGTCCTGCAACGAAATAGTAAGATGACTTACCAGATATTCCAATCGATTTTTCCCTTTTCCCCGATGGAGTCAGCTTCAAGGAAAAGAAACGCTTGCCTCATTTCCACGCCACGAAGTGAACTCAAGGCGATAAATAACTTCTGCCAGAAGTGATTTTGTCGCAGATCGCCATCGGTAGTAACCTTTTAAGTGTAAATCTTCATTCTGAGTGATATATACCCTGTATGACAGTAATGAATAATACTTGGCAGGTATTTGATGGACACCCTGATAATTGTGTCACCGTCATATTTTTTATACATGGGAAGATGTGAGATTAATGACAAAAGGGAAGAGAAAACGAAATGTTTCGTAACAGTGATAGACAAATTCACTAGACCTGGTATAACCAATGCAGATCCTAAGTAGATAAAATGTATGGTCCATATGGGATGTCACAATCATTCGATGTATGTTCCGTGGCCGAAAGTATTCAGTTAATTATGAGATTGTAATTTTGAGCTGTTTGTGTGGAACACCCTTAAATAATTTTCGTGGTGGATTGGGAGCATGGGAATACACAAATTTAGATATGGTGAGAAAGCATTGACAAAACTATCTACATGAGAAATGGACGCCGTTCATCAACAAGTACATTGAGTCGAAATACCTTTGTATATGCAAACCACACAATGCCAAGGCAAACATGAGAGTCATTTTGGCTCAAACGCCATGCAGACATGTGGGCAAAATGGGCGGAGTACAGGTCAGTTGTATGAAACAGCGAGTTTATCATTATGAGAAAGCCATGATATCACTTTGCTTCAGCACCCCGCATATAAATATACAGATTACGGCACACCGTGATGGGGACTATAATATAGTACGATAAGCTACGAATAATTCATGACTTCTGCCAGCTTATATCGCGAGTTATTTTCGACACTCACCGGGGTTAGGGGAATGTGGAGGTGTACAATATCTGGCTCATGAATGAACCATAAAATATCCATCTCCCTTGTGACATAAAGGTAGTGGTTTCGACAACTGGCTGTGTTGGAACGCTTTGTATTATTCATTACTGCTTGGTGATAATTTCCCATATATATCCATTGGTAAATATGCTTTATTACGCATAGCAGTGACCGCCAGTTACCATAGAGTGGACCAAATCAGAGAGTTCAGAGCCGACGCTGTCTCGATTTATGGCTGCTTCATAGTGACTATTAACATTTTATGTTTGAATATAATACTATATATGTACTGTCTGCGGCAATACGCTGAACAATGATTTCATTTCCCATCATGTCACTCATGATTATATCAATTTATACATATATTCCAGACCTTGGGAACAAGTAGGAACAAGGTATTGCAAAGCATGCAAAAATCGGTTGGTGAAGTGAAAGGTTGTCAAAGGGAATCCTGATAAGTTTATTGTCGTACTAGCTAATATATTTTCCCGAGGGCAAATATTTGTATGCATGAAATAACGAAGTCTGAGTTGCCTGTCAGGATTTAGGACTTGTTGGTTTAGGACTATCGTGTGAAGTGCTACAACACGGAGGAAGAACCTATGATATATGTTGAGAAACCAATTACGTTTACCATTTGAAAAGGTCAAAGGTACTTGTTAGGTACGTTAGTTGAAGACAATGTTTCCATGTCAAAAACAATATACACATTTTCGCAGGCTTGATGTTAGATGACTGAACTCCTATCGCAGGTACATTTTAAAAGTCAGTGACTGTTGATATGTCAGTAATCGCTTGATATTCAAACGTCACCAACTCGTGGATTCGAAACTTCATTATTGTTCTAAGTCATTCGTTCACGAAGGATCTGGACGGAATTAATATGAATTTGGATGAATAGTCAATTTAGTGAAATACGTGAACATGCCTGGTTCAGGCAAAAATATTACGTGTAATGCTTTCAAACAATATCATCCATATATACTTTGTGTTCACACTATGATAGTTCTAATGAACATCACAAACTGAATTACATTTTGTTTAAATGAGCATGCTGTCATTCCATTGTGCAGACATATAGTATGCATGTAGTTTCCAGTCAATCACTTAGAAATATGCACTGTCAACCGCAACGGCCAGTGTAATCTTCTCAGTTTGAGCACCACGAGGCCATCATCTGGTGAAGTACCTGTAAGCAGCTTATGCTGTCGTCTCCACCCTCGAGAGAAGTGAACAAGCGGACCCCTTCCCTGCCATATATACCACATAAGCGTTACACCCCATTTTCATTCAATCAAAAACGAGGCATCCATCCGTGGAAAATATATGCAGTGATTAAATCGCCGGTGCCCAGATTCCCTCAATGGGGTCTTCCATTAGGCAAATGTGTTCACGTTATCGGTGTGTGCCTTATATAGCACTCGACCATGGATTGTCTGCTCACGCTATTGAAAGTCGGTCATTACACACTTCTGTAGTGTGCCTTATGAGGCGAAGCGATAATATTATGGATGCGGACATGTAAAGTCTAGTCATGCAACTTTTCTCGTAGGAAACTTGAGGAAAAAACACGATACAAACTTTGGATTCATAATGCTATTCAAAATTAATATTTGCATTCTACTGTGTTCAATCATGCTCGAACAAATGTTGAGTTTCTGCATCCGACTGCCGCAAATTTGTCTTTCACTCTACGTTTCACTATTCCAATAAAAAGTTGTGTTGTTGGCAGTGTTGAGTAGATAAAATACTGGTATGAGGCACGATTAACAAGACCGTCCCTTAATAATAGGTTACGTTATTCTTACCATGATATATAATAAACACAATATTATATGGTTTTCCCAGCATGTATCCCGATATTTGCCCTAGATCCCGACATTTGCCCTCGGCCTCGGGCTAAACCTCGGGGTCTTGGGCAAATATCAGTGCACAATAATACTGGAAAAACCAGGTAATAGTGTCTATGTGTTCCATGGCGTATCAGAGTTAATATTAGCTGATGGTAATTATTAGTTCTGGCTTGTTCATTCCTCTCTCGTGTTACAGCCTAATAACTATTTCGCAGGTGCAAACGACTCATCAAAAGATGTGATGTGACGATGACATCCTCTCGCAGACAAAATGTGAGACAGTCCATTTTCCAATCATGGCCAGTGAACAGCATTGCATTGTGTATGGATTGTACTGTGGACAAGTAGAAGTAATCATTCGGCGTTCCATACTCACCAGGACTTTGTTTAATGCGGCGTTATATCAATTTGAATTATCGCTCGGTGGATTACATAGTAGTTGTCAAGGTAACATGGTGAGTTATGATAAGTTACTGATGTCTGATGTCGCTCGCTCTGAGCCAGTAAATGTTGATTAGTATAACATTGACCACATTATTGGACAGTGAAATTACCATTCCCTCAGTGAGATAGTGGGTTTTCCAGATTCCTTTTCTGACAGATTGACGACGACCGTCTGTATTGCGATCCACTGTAATATTCGTTTTCAATTCGAGATTGTACCTGATAGAAATATATCGGCAAATCTACTCTATATTGCACATACATTTTTGTATCATAACATGCCAGTCACATACGGAAATATGAACACTTTCTCAAGCATGATCAGTTCAATTTTGCATCACGGGTTGAATGTAATTAATAAGTCTGATTAGCATTATGCAAATATATCGTTTCTTCAAAGTTTTTGTTTGTTTATATCAATTCCCAGTTGTATGGGGTATTTGAATGTCCATGAGCACATCGCTTCAAAAAAATGCGATGCGAAAGTATCCGCTCTCCTGTGTTGTCATCCAGACAACTTTGGGGAAAATGTTTCAAATACAACCACAGGTACCACCATCACCGAAATACCTATTTCCCTGAATATCTCCCATCATTTTTCATGATGATGTCTCAATAATGATGTATATACCCACGTTTTCGTGGTCAGGGTTAAGACAAAACTTTTTAAATGTTTTTTTTCTCAGCAAATTATTTCGTCGTGCTGCCAAAAAGCTGTCTGTCAGAATAATATTACACTGAATAGTATTCGATAGTGATAGTAAAATTCCCCTAACGTTGTACAGAGGACAACTCAATTGGAAATCTCCAGAGATTCTAGCCGCCAAGTCAAGCAAAACATCTCTTCAAATCGCAAATGGACTATATTGCACTTTTGTGCAACGTAGAACAGTATAAAGTGGAAAATGGAATATTTTCTGTTTTTGATCAATCTGGTTGGATGCCAGAAACACTTCAAACCTCAAGTTTTTCTTTAGAAAACACCATCTCAAGGGCCATAAATTGCCAGTGCAAAGAACATGTGGTATAACTGTGGACAATGTGTCGGCTTGTTTATTCCTCTCTTGAGGGATGTGTCGGGAGTATATACTGCTTACTTATCATTTACTAGATGATGTTCGGCCTCATATCGTGATGCTCAAGTTGTGAAGGGCACTGACCATTGTCGGCGACAGAGAAGATTTCGAAGTGATTGACTAGAAACTACCGGTATGTACGCTTTCACCTAACAGGAGGTACACTTAAACAGGAAAAATTAAATAACACTGACGAAGCATATGTATGTCAATATCATATTGTGATCACACTTATATATATATATGAGCACCCCACTGTGTACAAAACGTGGCATATAACATATTTTTCTCTTCTTGTACAGGTATTGCGTTTTAAAAATAAAAATTGATTAATTGATTGAATTTGCATTGGGCTTGCCCAAGTCTATGTTTGGATGTTTGCGTTCACCAGTTAGTGTCACAGGATTCGACACATCACTCACTTTATTTCACCATCACACAGATGTCAATATTTCCATACCCATATGTCAAGTTAATGCCGATTTTCCAAAAGTTACCAACTCTCTTTTTAACGCAAAAGAGGATTTCAGATACATACCATTGAGCCTACACAGAGCCTTGTTTGGCAATTATTGTTTTCGACATTGGACAATGTACATATAGCCTTTCCTATGGGTCCCCTGTCACCGAATTCATGACATGATTCATAACAGATCTTACTCCAGGTTGTAGGATTTCCAACCGTCAATGAAAATCATGTCAGGCGTTATCTCATACATACAAATGATCACCATGGGTAAGATATATTATGTGTTACGACAAGAAACATTCACTTTGTGGTTCTTCTTATTCCTAGACTGATTTGTGTGTGCATTCAAACTTCCTGAAATGCGATCACAAATGTTCGCAAGGTCTGGACTTTAGATATAAATTGATTAAATCACAAGTGGGAGACTAATCAATGGACGCAACGTTCAATATCCTCTTACAAAAGGTACATATATTTTAACATAAAAAGTTATATCCACGATAAAATAGCCATAGATGGAGATCATATCAATTCAGCGAATTCATGTAGCTCAAAGTACGCTATTCCGATAACCATAGACTTGTATGACGCCCGCGATAAATTGCCGGTTCAAATGAGATATAGGTCCCATGTATTCAGGTTCGCCTAGAAATATATTCCCTGGGATAACAGACCAGGTGGACAAATATTCTTGGGGAAATAAGCCCTATCCAGAAATATACCGTGTGGAGTTTCCCTTGACATGTTTTCCCAGGAAATGAAGTCGAATGGCCATAAATTACTGGGGATAATTGTCCAACAGACTAAATTTACTTTCATGTGGGACGTTCACGGAAAATCTTGTACACTGGCACATACTGATAGTGTTTGGTTGTATGTACTATATAAATACAAAATGAATAATGTATGGTGTTTGTTGTGAGCAAAAGCCTCACATTGAAATCTCGGATGTTGGCGGGTTAATTATGTACTTTGTTCAATTTGTACCAACACTTTCGGTGAAAATAACTGAATGTTCCTTCTCCCAGCTAGCAATGTGCAAACATAATCACATTTTACGTATTTGCGTTCACTCAGATATATAATTATTCGATCATATCATAAACATTCACTTTTAGTCCAGTCTAGCTAAGTAGATCGATTTACTGGGTGGAACAAAGGAAACATACTGTAGATACGAGTTTCCATGAAACATTCAAGATGGAAATATTGTAATCTGAAAAGAATGCCTATTGCTCTAAATGGCCTCACAGTTGATGTAAGCATAAGGTCAGCATCTTGTGATTAATATTTATTTGTTTAAGAGTGTTTAATCTTTATACTGATATGGTACATCATCTCTGTCAGGGTTATTGACTGCGCAATCAGCGAGACCGAGTCAGTGAAACTAGAGTGTATGCATACAGAGTATATTTACTTACTGTCGTGCTGCTCACGCGAGTAAGGTCATAGACAAAGAATAATCATTCAAATTTAGAGTTGCCCGTAGTATATCATTAGCCGTCAACAATTACATCATTTATTTCGAATTGGGTTCTTTACTTTTAATTTATTTTCAACATCTGAGTCAGCGGGGGTAAACACATTCTCAAGGCGGAATCTAATGTTGAATACATGAAGATATTGGGAGTACCCCAACCCCAAATATTGGGAGTACCCCAATATGAAATGAAAATGATGCTTACTTCTTCAAGGAAAAGAAGTAGATATCATTGTCCCTATGGAAACCACTCGCCAGTAGCACATATTTGATACTCCATTCGATGGTGTTTTCTGGTGAAGGCCACAGTGGCTCAAAATCATGCAGACAAACGGACAGTGACCCAAGATCTCATTAGGACACTTTGTTTGGACTGATCTGTTCTAGTGATATCATTTCTGGCAATTATCAAAGCAATAAGCAATGATGTAATGATTCTATCAGTATCAATGGAATAGGGTCCATCATATTAGCGATGTTGTATGCCATAGAGTTGTTGCACTACGAAAGTCTGACATGAAACATAGTCAGTATGGCAACACACACGGCGAAGTCTCTAAGATCCTCAACACCCTGCAAAATGGCATAGAGCGTTGACCGACCTGTTTTTTTGTTTAGGGGTCGGGTCATATTATTGTCAACGCTGTAAGGCTAACTTTTTCTGAACTGATTAGGACACATGGTGAGTAAAATATTTTTTCTGTAAAATACTGACCATATTAGTCGGGCATGTACGGGGGGTCCATTTGCACCCCCCCCCCCCCCCATGATCCTCCAAAACCAACTTTTTTCTCAAGGTTTTTTTAATACTATTAAACATTACATATGTCTCCGGTTGCGCATCCATTGCAAAACTTGGTTTTCGGGCCATTTTTCAAAATGGCCGCCCCGCGAAATCTCGAATTTTGAGATTGCTTCACTTTAAGCTGCATAGGTCTACAAAATAATTTTTTTTTTACCTTTTGCTGCTCATTGTAGGGGCCTTATACATTGTACATGAGAAAACAGTGGTTAAATAAACATTTATAATATGAATATGTCCATAAATCCAAGATGGTCGCCAAATTTAGATAATTTTTCACTAAAATGTCCATAACTTCGGACTGAGTCAACCTAGGATGTTCATTTTGGGGTCTATACTTAGGTTTTCATATACAGGGAATCCATTTAGACCAAAATAAATACAATCGAGCTATTTCTTTTGATGCATGCATCCAAGATGGCCGCCAAATTTAGATAATTTTTCACTAAAATGTCCATAACTTCGGACTGAGTCAACCTAGGATGTTCATTTTCGGGTCTATATCTAGGTTTTCATATACAGGGAATCCATTCAGACCAAAATAAATACAATCAAGCTATTTCTTTTTATGCATGTACACCTGCACACATGGTACACGCTACACATTCATTTAGATATATCTCGAAAATAGCCCCCTTGACACCCCTATGGTCTCAATTGTGGATCTTGCTTGGATATTTCTGATAAGAGACTTTTACTGATTTGCAATCCCAATAAATCCTCGAACAAATAGAGCATGATTTGATTAGTTTTGTTAAATAACAGAAATCCAAGATGCCTGCTAAACACACCCCGAAAATTCAAGTTCGTAACTAATTGTGCTATAAAGATGTGTGATACTTACTTTCAAGGGTATTTTGGTATGTAGATTCCATTTTTGGTGTTATTCTAGCTATACAACTTGGAAAGCAAATAAAAACATATTGTTATTTGAATTTATTCATACACTTATGCATTACGCATTACTCACCAACATGCTTGGGATACTTTTCACAAACAGAGAACAATAATGTAGAATATCTTCATTGGCTATCTTAACACATGAACATAATGGAACATGGTACTATGATATTAGTACTGCTATATTGGCTGAATTGACATATTATCTGATGATGTCTTCACCATTGCCCTGCATTCTCTTGCAGTACAACAACGTTGTCTTGAGCTGTCCGACATCATACCACTCAACATCCTCTATCTCAGTTCTGGAAAATTCTACATCACTTTGGCCACAATAGTCTCATTCATTGATCTAGTCTCATTCATTGATCTAGACACACCTTCGTGTATAGTTTGCCACTCTCCTGGGGCTGAACAGTTGTAAAGTGATGTCGGACAGCTCAAGACAACGTTGTTGTACTGCAAGACAATGCACGGCAATAGTGAAGACATCATCAACTAATAGGTCAATTCATCCAATATATCAGTACCAATATCATAGTACCATGTTCCATTATGTTCATGTGTTAAGATAGCCAATGAAGATATTCTACATTATTGTTCTCTGTTTGTGAAAAGTATCCCAAGCATGTTGGTGAGTAATGCGTAATGCATAAGTGTATGAATAAATTCAAATAACAATATGTTTTTATTTGCTTTCCATCTCAATGAGATGCTGTTATCATTTTGAATTGATATTATATAGCTAGAATAACACCAAAAATGGAATCTACATACCAAAATACCCTTGAAAGTAAGTATCACACATCTTTATAGCACAATTAGTTACGAACTTGAATTTTCGGGGTGTGTTTAGCAGGCATCTTGGATTTCTGTTAATTAACAAAACTAATCAAATCAAGCTCTATTTGTCCAAGGATTTATTGGGATTGCAAATCAGTAAAAGTCTCTATCAGAAATATCCAAGCAAGATCCACAATTGAGACCATAGGGGTGTCAAGGGGGCTATTTTCGAGATATATCTAAATGAATGTGTAGCGTGTACCATGTGTGCAGGTGTACATGCATGAACAGAAATAGCTCGATTGTATTTATTTTGGTCTAAATGGATTCCCTGTATATGAAAACCTAGGTATAGACCCCAAAATGAACATCCTAGGTTGACTCAGTCCGAAGTTATGGACATTTTAGTGAAAAATTATCTAAATTTGGCGGCCATCTTGGATTTATGGACATATTCATATTATAAATGTTTATTTAACCACTGTTTTCTCATGTACAATGTATAAGGCCCCTACAATGAGCAGCAAAAGGTAACAAAGATTTTATTTTGTAGACCTATGCAGCTTAAAGTGAAGCAATCTCAAAATTCGAGATTTCGCGGGGCGGCCATTTTGAAAAATGGCCCGAAAACCAATTTTTGCAATGGATGCGCAACCGGAGACATATGTAATGTTTAATAGTATTAAAAAACCTTGAGAAAAAAGTTGGTTTTGGAGGATCATGGGGGGGGTGCAAAGGGACCCCCCCGTACATGCCCGACTATATTACTTTAGAACGAGTTTTCGATGCAGTGTGCGAGACACCAATGTACAATCCAGTGCTGTCCAATCATTCATTGGAGTCTGATTTGTTAAGAAATAGGCCCTCGCCCACGAATGTGGCCCACAAATATGTAGTTTCCAAAGATTGATCGCAATGTATCCGATACTTACGACCACATACAGCAACACTGTATGAACTGGAAGTTTCAATTGCTCTGAACTTCAATTGTGAGCAATATAAAGGTACAGCGTCATCTAAATAGGGCTGTAATAATTTATGATTGTAATGATTGTGGCGTGTCAACGCTCTGAGGACATGGGCTACGCTCTAACGCTGCCTGGTCAAAGTTACATAGACCTTCTTCAGGAAGTATAAACCGTTATTGAGAATGTCTTGTGGTTGTTTTGATGAACAATAAACATTTTTTGAAGCATTTTATATGAAGTTACCATGAACCCGTTTTGGATATTCCACCAAAGACTACCCACTACTGCAAGCAAATCCAGACTGGTAACTTCGACCAGGCAGCTTTAGAGCGTACACCATGTCCTTAGAGCGTTGACACGCCAGAAGCAATTCACTAATAAATTATTCGAGCAATATTCAGATGACGCTGGACCTTTATATTGCTCACAATTGAAGTTTTAAGTATTTGAAACCTCTAGTTGATAGAGTGTTGCTGTACATGTATCACAAGTTGTGAAAACATGTGATCAATGTTTGGACACTACATATTTGTGGACCACATATGTGGGCGAGGGCCTATTTCGGAACAAATCAGTCTCCTGTGGACAACTGAACAGTACAGACTTGTCCATTGGTATCTCTTACACTGCATCGAATCCCCGATCTAAGGCAATATGGTCAGTATTCACAGAAACATTATTTTACTCCCCATGTGTTGGCATCAGCTGCCAAAAAGTTAGCATTACAGCGTTGACAAAAACATGACCTGAACCCTAAACAAAAGAACTATGCCGGACAACGCTCTATGCCATTTGGTAGGGTGTGAAGAGAAATATTCTGCGCTTATACCTCGGGTCACCAAAAATCTTCTAGAGAATCTGACCAGCAACTCATATGGTTGAACCCGTAGTATACTGAGAACATCCACCACGGCCCTCCTAGCAGAACGGCACCAGCTTACAAATGTTCGTGTATTCATAGCACAATGGCCTATGCTGAAACCAGGAATCACTGAACTAATGCGATCTTCAGCAACGAATCTCTTTCCAGACGTACCGTTACGACGGCTGGGTCAGAGATCACAGACATGAAGCATACCAAAACGAGTGTGTTGTGCCAGGAGTCAAGGCTGATGGTGGTGGAACTGTGTGGGCCACTCGCCAAGCTGGGGGTGAATCAAATCTTGTCTTACTGGATGGAAACCTGAACCAACGCTGAATTCAATTTATACTGTCCACATGATCCAGCATTTCTTCGGTGATAAAGAAATTGAGATATGGAGTGGCCGGCAACGTAACCTGATATGAATATTTTGGTATGAATATGAATTTATTGAGCATCTGTGGGCAGAATTGACAGGAGAGCTTGACAACATGGACCAGCAGCCAACATCAGTGTGTGAACGTCTTCATCATCTAAACAATGCTTTGAGAACAATGTCGCTACCGACAGGCTGGTGTGTTTGCATGAGCATTCGTATCTGACGTTCAAACACTTATTAGTTGATGATATTAGGAAAAAAGCCATGACAAATATATAGTTGATACATGCGCTGAAAAGTATAAGATATGACATTGAGACATCATCGAAAAGCCTCTGTCAGTAGCACATATAATTTCTTTTAAACAAGAAAACTTAATCCTGCAATATCTAGTCATTTGGTCAAGGTGAATTACTACAGCCGCCTAGTGCATAGGATTGGTTGCTCTTGAAGCGACGATCTCAGAGGTGACAGGTGACATGGGTTGAAACCAAGGCATGAGGTAGGTAGTTTTCATTCTGCTTGCAACCGAATCCATCATCATGGGCGGTTGTTAAACAAATCTAATTATCTATTATTATCTTACTGCCCGATACTACACTATCACTAGAGCATAACAAACAATTGTCATGTATACAATACACATACAATGTGAGCTGCTAGTTCACGCAGAATAAAGTACCTTTGAGTCTTTAATATGACTATGGTACTGAGAGTCGATGACACACTTTGTTGACAGTAACCTTATCAATCTTGGGAGAGAACACATCATTGGGGAGATTTTTAGTGTAATCGATTGTTTTCGATGTTGGGTTTCGTGGTTGTAGCGTTACGATATTGGCAGGTAATATCAGTTTTTATTCAAAATATTAACAGCTCTTTAATTTTTGAATAAGCTACAAATAAATAAGTTTCGTCGATCTCAACAACTAGTATCACATGGTATCAAGGTGGAAGGAGGAGTGGTCGCTCGTTTCTGAAAGGGGAAATCCATCAATATTCCAAATGCACCTATTGTTGATACTCGTGATATCAGTGACACCAAAGTTATCCCCTTATGACCCAGTACATGCTAATACCATTCCATTCGTTTGTTTGTCTTGGGCTGGCTTGTGGAGTAATTTGATGATATCTCTATCCATTATTTGGCTTATCCACCATGGTATATACTTGGATGAAATGGGGAAACATGTGCAAAGACTATTTGCATGAAAGATGAGTTACACTTAGGGTATTTGACTGCGAATAGATGACATCTTTCCAATGAAAAAAACAACAATAAAGATCTTGTTTATGAAGTTGTGTCTTCATGTCCACTGCGAATAAAGATCTCGTTCACCCGTTCCTTTCGAGTGAAATTGATGGACTTTATATGTTATTTTGCACTAGTTTCTTTTGCACTAGATCATAGTTTGGTCCACAAAACCACAACGATATAACATAGCTGTAATATTCTCCAAGTAACGATTGGTAAAACTTTCTTTTGATATTTTTGGTATATTTGGTATCTATTGATATATTGTCTTTATTGTGACGTTGTTTACTCCCTTCGTCTGAATTTTTGGCCATTGAGGAGATCGATAACGTACTATACATTATGGTCTTGCAACATAGTATGCTGAAGTGGGCGTCAAACTAGACGGCTGCCGTGGATTCTTATTACATTTATGAGAGTAGCAAGATCGCATCTATCATTTTGGAATGGACATATTCCCCAAGGTCAATCTGCTCTGAGAACATGTCCATCAGGATATTGACATCAAAGTGATGAGTCGCCAGAAAAATATTCTGACGTCAATTCAATGAGACACACCAGCCTGAGAAAAGTAAGAGTGTCCTGTCCATAAACCTAGATTTCCACGGTCATTCTAAACATGATGTGAAAGTGAAGCATTCAAACAAAAGCATCGCCAATGTTGATGGCTTTCCAGTACACAATATACAATATGGCCATTTCTCTGAAGGTGGGACATTGCGGAGGAAATTGCGGTATATCATAACTATACATATCTTGTCTGAATACACAACATCCCCTTATCAAATGAACTGAATTTAAGTGTTAACAAGTCAAAACTAGCAGGTCACATGCATAATAGATATTAAACACTAGACAGCTTGACTAGAGTGTATCTAAAAATGAGCATACCACAGCAGCATACATATGCTTGTTCTATAATGCAAGGACATACACCCCACAATCACCACATTGAAGAATAACATGACACAATAACAATTTTGCATGGTTTGGAAAATATCAATACCTGACTTTGATTAGGAGCTCTATTTTAGTGGAACTCAAATCAGTTTGTTGCAGGAAAGATTGAGTACAGGACAGGGAGTCGGCTGAGTTATCCATCTCAAAATATGTAGTCGCATATATATGCAATATATCTGAATTACCCAAGATCCAAATACATGCATATCTATTACGTGTTTTCGAACATTCAGAAACCCTGCACATTGCGAGAAACATGATTCATTACCATGCTAGACAAACATATGCCCATATTTCTTATTATTGTACGACGTTGTTGAGTTCCCACAAATTTGTGTATTTCTGCGGGTGACCCGCGGAATTTTTAATTGGTTCCTCAAGCAGCCCAATATAACTTCTCAGCATGTAGGTTGGTGTTGGGGAACCTTAATTAGACTATAGTCCATAATGAAACCAATAAGGGGCTAGGTTTCACATGATACCACTTTTTACATGTTACCATATAACTTTCCAATGGGCCGTATGTGATATTGCACACAACCAAGCCACTTATATGTGTTATTTCAAATGGTAGCTATACAACAATTCACCATAAGAACTTAAACAGAACAATGTTAGTACGATGTACTCTGTATTTATAAGGCGGACTCTTCTGATGTGGTAACTGAGTCCGCCATAATACAGAGTACATTGATGACATAACTGTCATCAATATTCAGTAATCCTAATGACTCGTCATTGTCAGTATGTCATACTTAATATCCCCATAATCTCATAATGTATGGCCATCCGAATATAATATGGTGGCAAGCTGGAGATATTCATCTAGAATTGTATGCCATGTACCGTCTGGACAATATCATTTTCGATCACGTTTGTTGATAATACTATCCACCATCCATCTGTTCCTAATTCGTCTACATCGCGAAAACGAAGGTAAACACATATGCAATATGTCAAAGTGTGTAATCGTAACTTTCAATTGTATACCTGCTATTTTTCGAATAAATTTTATACTAAGTAAACACGAAAAACTTGTTTATCCAAAACATAATATCTTTTGACAAATAGCTTAGCTGAGCTTGACGTTTATGAAATATATGTGAGTCATGTACAGTCATCTGTTTGTGCTCCAGCTTTGTCATCTGTTCATGCTCCAGCTCCTTCTGCCATGCCATATGTTCATGCTCCAGCTCCTTCTGTCCTGCCATCTGTTCGTGCTCCAGCTCCTTCTGTCCTGCCATCTGTTCGTGCTCCAGCTCCTTCTGTCCTGCCATCTGTTCCTGCTCCAGCTCCTGTCCTGCCATCTGTTCCTGCTCCCGCTCCTTCTGCCCTGCCATCTGTTCATGCTCCCGCTCCTTCTGTCCTGCCATCTGTTCATGCTCCAGCTCCTTCTGCCATGCCATCTGTTCGTGCTCCAGCTCCTTCTGCCATGTCATCTGTTCATGCTCCAGCTCCTGCCCTGCCATCTGTTCGTGCTCCAGCTCCTTCTGTCCTGTCATCTGTTCATGCTCCAGATCCCTCTGTCCTGTCATCTGTTCATGCTCCAGCTCCTTCTGCCCTGCCATCTGTTCGTGCTCCAATTCCTACTGCCCTGCCATCTGTTCATGTTCCAGCTCGTTTCGTCCTGCCATCTGTTCATGCTCCAGCTCGTTCTGTCCTGCCATCTGTTCATGCTCAAGCTCGTTCTATATTGCCATATCTTCGCGTCATATAGAGCCCATATGTCCTAAACCCAGATATTAGTGCACTATGGATCCCCAAATTCACGACAACAGTCATACGACATCCGCTTTACGATTAGGCTACTTGCTGTTATGTAATCATTGATCTCAAACCAATCTGTTGCAGGAAAGATTGGATAAAGGATAGGGAGTCGGCTGAGTTATCCATGTCAAAATATGTAGTCGCATATATATGTAGTATATCTGAATCACTCCAAGCCCCTGATACATGTAGATCTATCCCGTGTTTTATAACATCCCGAAACCGTGCACCTTTGCAAGAAACATGATGTATTATCATGCAGGGCAAACATATGCCCATATTTCTTATTATTTTCTTATTACGACGTTGTTGAGTTCCCATGAATTTGTGTATTTCTGCGAGTGACCCGCGGAATCTTTATTTGGCCCCTCAAGCAGCCCAATATAACTTTCCAGCATGTAGGTTGGTATTGGGGAACCTTAATTAGACTATAGTCGATAATGAAAGCAATAAAGGGCTGGGTTTCACACGATAACACTTTTTACCTGTTACCATATAACTCTCCAAAGGGCCATATGTGATATTGCACTCAACCAAGCCACGTATATGTGTTATATTAAAGTACTAGGAACATGAAAATATGATGTGAGCTCAGATTAAAGCACCATGTGAGCTGATCAGAACGTTTTTTACAGCATGTGAATATCTCGATTCCTTCAAAAGTTACAGTGCTTCAAAGTTCAAATTGCCCAAATTACATTTTGAAAAGTCATATAGCTCATTAATATGCAAATTTGTATGCATGACGTCACAGGGGGAACATTTTTTAATCAGATGGTTTTAATGGCATATTAAAGTCTTAAGAATTTGCAATTATTCAACAAAGCTTATTCCACATTCTCTACGTAATTGATAGTCAATGAATTTCACATCCAGATAGTTGCCAAGGTCACCAGTATTGATACAAGGCCCCTAGCAAACAGGGTTGCTATGGCCCAAATCCACAGTCATATCGATAAGCAAACAAAACCAAAGGTGAAAATGGATTGACTCCACATGCATAATTAATATGCAATAATGGAATTCTGTCAAAACCCCTATTTCTGGCAGTTAGGACCCATAGTAGCCAATGGATGCTAGGGACTCCAGTTGGTGAATAGTAACCATGGCAACAGTAACACTTTGAACAACACTGATTATTGACCATGCCTATCAATGTTTGAAGATTAGGTTTGCAATAATTCTGACCAGATCAATTATATTACGACTCAAACTTGCCTAATCAAAAATATTCCCCCTTCTACGTCACGAATACCTCATTTGCATTCTAATGAGCTTCTCGTAAATCCAGAAGTGTTCAATCCAGCATATGTCATAACCTGCCAAAATGTGACATTTAAATGGCCATAACTTTTTAACCAATAGAGATATTGGCATGCAGTAAACTGCATTTTACTCAGCAAAACCAGGTCTCTCATTTGAGGTCACATCATATTTTCATGTTCCTGGTACTTTAAATGGTAGCTATACAAAGTTCACCATAAGAACTTAAACAGAATAATGCTAGCACGATGTACTCTAGGCGGACTCTTCAGATGTGGTGAAGACATAACTGTCATCAATGTTCTTTATTTTAGTGACTCGTTATCGTCAGTATGTCATAAACAATATCCCCATGAACTTATAATGAATAGCTATCTGAATATAATATGGTGGCAAGCGGGAGATATTCGTCCCGAGTTGTATGCCATGTACCGTCTGGACAACATCAACTTCGATCACATTTGTTAGTAATACAATCCACCATCCACCTGTTCCTAGCCATAAATTACAGCCGCCTCAGTTTATCGTCAAGATCACAGAGATTGCATTCAATCTATCTGTTCCTAATTCGTCTACTTCTAGAAAACGATGGTTAACACAGATGCAATATGTCAAATTATGTAATCGTAACTTTCGATTGTATACCTGATATTTTTCAAATACATTTCTACTAAATAATCACGAAAGACTTGTTTAACCAAAACATAATATCTTTCGACAAATAGCTTAGCTGAGCTTGACGTTCATGACATATGTGATTCATGTACATGTACATAACAAATATTGGTGTATTATGTTATTAAATATATGCTTACAATCATATCTTAATTAGGAATAGAAAAGTTTTTCAATTTTACGAAAGGACATGCTGCAATGTATATCCAATATTAACATTCAAGTGCCATTTGTCGAGTTTACGTGAAGGACTTTTTACACCTGCGAGAGACGGATTCGTCCAAGTCAAATTGAAAAAATTCCACGCAGGGCAAACACAGACCACAAACTGACGGGCCTCACGTTCCCAATGGTGTTTGTTTACCTGATCTTTGATCCGAGCTGGGGTTTCATGACACGCTCATGGGAAAACCAAACAAACAGAAGCCGAGACGCTGTGGGAAATCATGGGTACCAGTAATCTGTCTAGCGCACTACCCAAATTTGTTCGAATTTCATAAGATAAAGCGTACAAGTAAGTCTGTAGATATATCTTTCAAATTTTTGCGGGGGTTCATTTGGTTCAGACAAATCTGTCATTTCCGTCAAAAGACATTTCTTGCTTTTTGGAGTGTTTTATAGCAACAGGCGAAATTTAATGTAAGTAAAGTAAAGTTAACAATAAAGTGCTCGTTTTGTCGAATATATTTCTATTCAAAGGGATTCGCAACATTGCTCTAGGATTACCTACAGCTGCCACAATATCACACAGCGGAATGATTTTAAATACATCTTTCCGACATATATCATGATTATGTTTTGAATATTTTTTAAATCAATTACAGTGGTCCTCTTCAGACAAGACTCCATTCTATAACGACTTCCCCCTCTGTAAAGACTTGATGATTTTACCATAAAATGAGCCCCTCTAATAAGACCCCCCCCCCCCCTCCTTAAATACCACCTAAATTTTGTGACAGAAGCGTTGGTCTTACCTGAGGGATAAGATAATATCTTTATTAGGGATGAGATAATATCTTGTTTTATGTACCTGTTTAAGCACGACACATTTCTACTAGCCTAATGGCTATGGCACAGTGACCTCTATAGCTATAGCACAGGGAAATGGATACAGATATTACTTATAACCCACATTCCTTTCTGCCACATTACATTATTATGAAACAGTTTAGAGACGGGCAAAAACGAACGTCTTCAGACGACACAATGTACTTTACCGTATTTGACGGTTTTCAATTAATCTTTGTTTCTCATTCCATATGTGATGGGTGTTCACACACACAAATTAATGATGAAGTTATATTATTAGGTTTCTGTCCGCATGCATATTTTTTTTCTTTCATATATTTTGCAGGTGCAAAGGACGTATCGAATGACACCATGTGATAAATCCATTCCGTCGCAGACTCAGTGTGAGAGGTCCACACTAAGTCAACAGTATGCTATAATTGTACACAAGCAATGGGATGTGTGCAAGTAATCATTCGGCGTTCCATACTTACGTGGGTTTTGTTTAATGTGGCGTAACACCGTTGAACATCATTGCTTGGTGGAAGTCCTTAGGGGAATAGCTCGTCCAGGTAACTGGGGGGACCTAGACGATAGGAACACCTACAGAATTGCAGAGAAGTTATCATTATTGCACAGCCGTGACGTCACTGTGGTTCACTAGCCCTGCATATAACACATAGATTACCAAAACACCAGCAATATATGGTTGATAATAGTATGACAAGCTGAAAATATTTCTTGATTTTCTCTCCACTTACTAAGGGCTATAAGGATTGCACAGGAGTAAAAGTTATATTTATGGATGTATTTCTAGCAGTTTGATGACAAGTGGTCATGTTGGGACGCGCTGTATTTTATATTCCTGCTCCGTGACTATTTTCCATAGAAATCCATCCGTAAATCACATTTTTGTTTTTCATTCCATGTGTGATGGGTCATATGACTAAACTGATGTTACTCCTTGTATAAGTATGTTATTGACACATCCGAATAAAATACCTACCTACCTACCTACCTACCTACACGAAGAAGTGACCGCTATGTCACCCACCAGGAGAAAGAGAACACATCAAAAGCACCAGTCGCATGTGGAAATATAATCACTTGTCCAAACATGATCAGTTGGATTTCGTAATGATATTTGAGCTACGTTGATAATTGCCATTGAACATCATTAAAATCGTCAGATTTTTTTATTGATTTATATCAACTGTGGCGTGGCTGTTTTTGTTATAGGCCTTCACATGTATACATCTATAATGTTAACGCTTCACTAAAAAACATACTGCAAAGGTAGGTAATGCAGCAGCATGGCTACTTTTCATACGCGTCATCAGTCAACCCATTGTATGGTTGTAACGTGCAATACAATGCACACCCTGTCAATATAGACACATTTACCTCATGGAAAATCCCAATGTATAATTCTGGGTATCACATAGTCAATTACTTGATATATTTCCACTATTAGATGCCAAGCACACGTCACGTCCCAAAATTTTGCTGAAGATAGGCACGGACCCTGTGGTATATGACACGTAGAAGGTGTCGGTCATTTATCCATATCTTTAGGGAATCGAGGGTAACAATGCAGTCCCTTTAGGCCCAGATTCCTCCAAGGGATTCTCATTGAGCAAAACACCACCAGGTGCTATGTCATCCGTGTGTGATTGCCATCGGTGAGCATTTCCCAACACTTTTCACGGTTCTCCCCTGAAATAGGGCCAAACCCTTGCGTATTCATCCTAGGGGCCATGCATTTCAAATGCGACCATGATAACTGTCTCACCATCAGAAATAGTTGGAAGTTGCAACATACCTTGCCATAGACATTCCAAAAAAATGTTGAGAACGTTCGCTATTATCGCCGTCATAGATGTAGCTGCGTAATTGGATTCGCCAAAAAATGTTTTCGTTGCTGTCATAAAAGACATTGCAGTGGGGCCATATCTTTAGATGCATTAACGGGCGGATATACCACAGAGGAAGCAGGGACTTTATGCCGTCTGGCAAGTCTTTAGTGGCTTTGTCTGATTTCGCCCTGGCGATATTTCCACTCACTGATGCAATAACGACGACAAAACATTCTGAAGACTTGATGGTGGACGTATAAGGTTACATTCGCTGTGGAGATTAATCAGGAATGTTTGCTCGAGGGTTTAATATGAGCCTTAAAAGCATTGCTACTCTTTATAGGCAGGAAACCAGCAATGCTCATGTGAAATGAAATGCTCATACGGCCATGTAGCGCATGACACACCGGTACCCGTAAGATCACCGAAATTAAGCAACGCTAGGCGTGGGTAATACATGGATGGGTGACCCTGTTTGTGCATTCCCCTGCGCTGCTGTATGCTGTTCACCCAAACAGTATAATTGGGCACCTGGCAATAGACAGAGATGGCAATTGTGTATGCACAGTTTCCCTGCACCAAATAATGGTTGCACATGGAGCTGTATGCCTCCCAGGAGGTTGAGTATGTGTCGGAGTGAACAGGTCTGCCGGGGATAATAATTGTGCAGTCAGAGAGACCGATTTGAGTTGGTGATCCTAGACTATAAAATGCTCATTATCATTATTATTATGAAATTAGTGAACTAATTGATCTGCGTCTTGAGCTCTCACAGACCTATATACGCCCCCCCCCCCCTTCCGCCCCCACAACATTCCAAGGCGGTGCGTTCTAGGCGATAAAGCATATCTATTGAGAGAAAATAAACGATGTGATGAATAATGGTAATGTGTAATAATCCAATAATTTATTATTGGTATTCTCGATTTTTTGCTTTTCAGGGAACAAGGTTGTTCAATGTTGTATTACAATGTGCTAAATAAAACACTTGGAAAACCAATTTGACGTGTGAGACACTACCCTAGTTTGCAAGAAAAAATGATGGAAATACCATAATGATTACCATTATGTAGTTGTGATACGAATTAACCTAGCTATGTTGTTATCATGTCTAATTAATGACACGTATATCTGGATGTTATGTTAAATTTGTTGCTATATTCCAACATATATCTACTTCAGTTGAGTGGATTCATAGATCTCCAATGGCATATTGGTGGAGCATTCCCTGAAAACTGATGAAACCAATCACACGCGGAAGATTGCAGTTATACAGAGGAATCACAACGATAACAAGGCCATATTTAATGTGTGCGAGTATGAATGACGAATATAAGTATAATGGGTTTGATATATCACTCTCTCGGAGCACCTGATCCTAACGCAGGGGACTGGTTTCTCTCACATTCCGACTGCATATAATACTCAAGAGTTCGACCTTTGTAACGTATCCTGTCTTGCAATGCGGAAATTGTATGATTCAAGGATTTTCATGACAGTATATAACCATATTTAAAGTGATATTGGCATAAAAACTATGTTTTTCCAAATCAATTACATATATGCCTGTGGTATCAGAAAAATAGGTTACAAAACACACTATGGTTGATCAGATGGATAAATCAGGCATATGACAGTACTAGCAGCCGCTTTTCTTTTGTTTTGTGCGCCACTCAGAGTTACCTCTGACTTGACCTATTTCACGTTCGACTGGCTCGAACATATACGAGTAAGTTGGAATCGCACTGCATCAAGGGATACAAAGCACCGAGAATGGCGGTGATGTAAACAAACTCAAAATATCTCCACCAGAAACTCGCAACGAAATCAAATAGAAAGGGGCATATGTTTGGGCATAGAAGTGCAGATATATAACTTTTATGTCTTCTTCGTTCAATCAGAAAGATATGGCAAAATCCATCACTTTCTGCCAATATCACTTTAAAAGCGATATGTATATGTGGGCAAGGGTACCGACAGGTCCCCCAAGCGTATTTAGGATATAATGATGGTATCATCGGTTTAAAGCCTAGAAGTAAACTGACTCAAAATGAGTATACGGGAAAATAATTGAATAAACTGAGTGGGACTATCACGGACCTCGTATAATGTATAAATTTAATCTGGTGCGTAATAAAAGTTAATGCTCTAGCTGAGTGATATACCCGCAAGACTATCATATCCTTCAGTTTAAACAAATCGTGTACGTCTCACAGAAAAACTTTCATACGTTGATGATGCCAGACTTTCAGACCAATACAGACGTTGATGATGCCAATAAGAAACGTAAACGTCAGAATCATTATTGAGCATTGAAAAGTATGAAGTTCGTGAATTGATAAATGATTTCATGCGGGTTACAGACGACTACCCAAATGTTTTGCATAAACCATGAGTGTCAGCTTATCGCAAATGTTATTATAATTGTCGCTGAATATGTGTACGTCCTATTTAGTGAACGAAAAGCAACACATGTACTCGCATTTCACGTGGTCTGATTGCGCCAGGAAATGTCAGGGTTTCATTCGAAATTATGAATTTGCATTATATTTTGTAATGCATGGTATTTGAGATCTCTGAGTTTTTGCCCGGAAAACACATGTTATCGCCAGTGACGCTCGTTTGGTTCTGCATTAGTCGTTTTGCACTTGTCAGTAATGGGCTGGCAAGTAGCAATTTAGAAACGACATTGACACGTAGCTACCAAGACACCCTGCAACATATCTTAAGGCGGTGACTTTCAGCCCCTACAAAATTCAGCTGGGGAATTTCAGCCCCTACAAATATTTGTGAAGTACATAAATTTGTAGTAGTATCTCGGACATCGTATCATCCACCTCAGTTATTATATATATGCGTTATGTTGCAGAAATTGCATTTTTCTTACCTTGTGTTGATCTTCCTTCCAAAAAATCTGAGCACAAGTCGGTTACAATAACATGACCTGACCCCTAGACAAAAGAACTAGGTCAGTCACCGCCTTAAGATATGTTGCAGGGTGAAGAGCTTTGAGAGATTACCATCTATTCAACATGTGCATTAGTGGTTTGTTGACGCCGTAGTTCACAGCGCCGAAACAGTTTTTGGTCAATATCCTGATATTTTCCAAGCTCATCTTCGCTCATCTCCCTTGAGATGTCTTTCACTAGATTAATTCATGTTAATGACTAATGATAATTATTATAATGAACCATTCAGTTATGAAAACAAATGGGAAAACATTGGCTTATGAAGAAAACCGGCATAGGCAAGTATTATACAAGTAATAATAGTGTAACTGCAGATTATGATGACATTAAGGACAACACCATTATTCCTGATTATGATGAACCTGGTATAACATGTAGAAAGGTTGAGCAATGTGCACGACTCCAGGATAAATATTACCCGGATAAAGTATTGTTTCGTGCACACTATCGAATGACATATTTTCATCACATCGGATTACTTTTGCGTGTTGTTCCAATATGCAATATTAATGAACGGTATAGCTAAGAGTGACAAAAGTGTAACCGTTGATGGGATGTGCCTTTTCAGAGGCGATGAATATTTACATGGTTTATTCAGCTCGACTTCATATCGATATGATTATGTATGAAATGTAGAAACTCACAAAGAACAAGGCATGATTTGATCAACCAACTGAACTCCATATTGACATAATGTGAAAAAGTGTGAAACACTAACGTGTTAATAAATAGTTTGATACATTGGGAAATATTTTTTTCATTATCAAACTGAACTATACCTTGGTTCCGGTTGCGACGCTATTGAACACGCATGTCCATATTAGCATCATTGCTCGCAAATCGTGTCTATCCGTGTATGATCACAAAATGATATCGCATCTCATCACGGCCCATCATCTATCAGGGTAGCAATTGGGACACCATCTATCAATTAT
This sequence comes from Terebella lapidaria, assembly GCA_949152475.1. Taxonomy (NCBI): domain Eukaryota; kingdom Metazoa; phylum Annelida; class Polychaeta; order Terebellida; family Terebellidae; genus Terebella; species Terebella lapidaria. Next base: position 7,103,478 of record OX424567.1, read on the forward strand.
CTCTGTTATATGTACCCATGTACCTAGCAAATTTCATGAATCAGTTTTCAATAACGAAATCACTGAAGAAGCAAAGTCCCAGCAAACACGACAGATATCTACAATTATTGCGTACATGACGTGTAATCGGTACTAGGTAACAATAAACCAAAACCAAGTGCGCCAGAAAGAACTGTGATCAATGTACCGAGGTAACATCGATGTTCGCCACATACAAAAGGAAACTTATTGGACCTAATTTCAGTATAAATAATTTACCATTCACTATCACCATGTAACTTATGCGCATGTGGCGTGGATTCCGAACACCCTTGATACAGTATGGGCATAAGACTAATCATCTCGGTGGGCCCTGTTGTTGCTCGAGGGTTACATTCTATCGCGACTTTCGCTCGACCGCGGATGGCTTTGCAGTGTAGGTACCTGGCAACAGCTGACGATGACTTTCCCTGCGGAAGAGGGAGTTGACCGGGGAGATACCGGGAACTACTGGAACTTGTGATCTACAGCATATTTGTGGAATTGTCCCCAAATAGTTAACAGATATTGACATTCCAATTCCATGGGGAACAGATGGGCGTGGGATTACCAAAGACAGTTGCGAAATGACTGTGATTGTTACGTAATATGAGCCGCGTCCGCGTCGCTGTGAGAAAATCAGATTAGAACACTGGAAGCAACTGAGAATGGCATGTTACAGTAATGTGAAAAGTAGATTAAATTTGTTCTTTCAGACTAAGTTTTCGAAATGTTGACCAATTCTCACATTTGTTTTTTATTTGTATAATTGCACCAAAAAAACTTAGATCTGATAGACAATGCAAAACGACTGACCACCCTTCTAAATCGTTTAGTGTGAATCGTTTATAAATCGTTAATACAATACTGGTATATATCTACATTGTAGTCACATCAGTAAAATACTACAAAATAGCCAAACCAACTGCAAATTATACAATAAACAAAAATGATTCAAATGTGTATTGTGAAATTGTATCTGGTTTATTGCAAGTACATGGGAGGATTACTGAGTCTGTCTAAGAAAATCAGAATACAATGCTTCAATGTAAAAAAAAAACCTGAATTGCCACATTTCATGCTTGTGTATATTCCCTATTAACCTGCACTGTTCAAGATGCACCTTTTTTATAGTTTCAGCATCTGCATTCGGTGTTCGTGATTTCTATGTCCAATTTGATCATTCGATTTTGACAGACGACGTGAGATCAATTAGGTTATGTTATCGATTGTCCAAGAAGAGTCACAAATATGCGTCACGCAGTGTGCTTCGGATCGTTAACATTTTCTCTTCCCATAAAACATCTTTCCAAAAATGAAGTCCAGAATATCATACGCAGTGCTAAAGAGTAAAACATATGATGATTTATTCCATCTAAACCTAAATAAACCAAGACGTGACATATGTATCTACAGACACACTCTTACATGCATCTTATAAGAGACTGATAACCTCGGGCAGAGCTCTATACAAATTACATGTATTTGGCTTCTCCCACAGTGCCTGGACGTCTGTTTGTTTAGTTAACGAACATTTCATGAAATCCTGGCCCGGATCAAACACATCTGCCAAACAAACCCCACTGGGAAGATGAAGCCAGAACTCTATTCAAATTTGTATGGTAAAAATGTATATGCTTTATTGCAAGAATGAGGGTTCAGATGGGTTACTCAGAAATACAGACTGCAGACAATCTAGCTTGGAGGTGAAACACAAGTAACTGGTGTTCGTTTGTTTCTATGTCAACTTTGATCATTCGATTTTGATAGGCCATGTGAGATTAATCAGTTTGTGTTTTTCGAGAGTCCATGAATGGTCACAATTGCCTGTCGTGCTTTTTGGATTGCATTCACCTGTTGTCATAAAACTTCAAAAATGAATATGGTATATCATAGACAGTGCTAAACAACATTGGGATTTATTTTCATGTGAATGGAACCATGGTAAAAACCAAGCGATGAATGCCTCGGCCAGACTGGCTACAATTGATGATAGCGATGAGATGCCTTGTGTTCCTTCAGGATGTGGCCCTGATATAATTAAGGATGGGCTGAGGTTGAAGTAGGATGTCTTGTTACGAGGTTGCAAAAACCCGGGAAATATGTGATCTCTGATATGTGTGATCTCTGATATCTCTGATAATTGTACTCATACTAGCTTTGCTCATGGGATATCCCTTCAACTCATCTGGTAGAGCGAATGGCTGATGTGTGAGAGCTCTCGGGTTCAAATCCCAGTCTGGCTAAGACATTCCTCGCTTGGTTAAATGAAGCTAAATAAACCAATTGAACCATGGTTAGGGGATATATTAGTCTCCAGACTCACTGCTACATGTGTGTTATAAGCTAACCTTGGAGAGAGCAATTCGAATTTTATTTTCGCCTTGGGTGGGCACTAGACAGATTACGTGTATTTGTGATTTCCCTCATCGTCTCGGCTTCTGTATGCTGGTTTTCCCACGGGCGTATCATGAATCAAACATATCAGCCCAAAATAAAAACCGTTGGTAAGATGAAGCCAGTCAGTTTATTATCAGTTTTTCCCCCCACCGTTGGTAAGATGAAGCCATGTCCATTTAGTTTCCAGAATCAGGAGAGTTTAATCAATATTCAGAGATACCCAGTAATCAACATATAAAGGGATATAGTATTACAGTATGTACAACAGGAAATGGACCACTCGTAGCGTTAGGTGTTTAAGTAAGTGGCCCACAAAATTTATGATAATAAATGCGGTCTACACGAAAGGGACTGGACAACTGTATTTAAAAGTGGCCCAGACAAGAGACTAGATAAAACAGAACAAAACAAAATAACATGAAATGATAGAAGAAAATGTTATGTCTATCACTTTAGTATAAATTTAACTGATTTCAATACAAAATGGAACAGTTGTGAAAAGAGGAAATAAAAGAAGGTATTGTAGTGAAGGGCAACAATTGATCTATGAAGGATGATTAAATAGATTAGTATATTTCAATTATTGTTTGGTGCTTGTTGGTGATGGGGGAAGGGGGGGAGTTGAAGGCGAGGACGGTTGCATCAAGGACAGACACCCAGGAATAGACGGCATGTACTGCAATATATGTAATGTTTTGATAAGTTTGATGACCAGATCAGATTTATTTATTATATTGCCCCATCGATAGACAGATTTTTTTTTATTGTTTTTGTCCCAAGGCTTGAGAACTACGGTGCAGTCGCTTTTCGAAAATCTATTTCATTTATGAACTGAATCATTCAGAGTGTTTCAGCCCGCTCCACAACCATACGAATGATGACAATTCTTATGAAAATGAAACTGCACCGAGTCTGCTTCCATTCAAATCCCTGTGACTATAGACACAACCTACAGTGCTTCCAGTCATTATTTTACTTGTACTGTACATGTAGCTCCCAAACGCCAAGCAGACATCAACCTGTTGTTTATTGTAGATACATCTATACTAAACTTTTGAGTGGAAGTATAATTAATTATTTTATATATATATATATACTCTACTTACAGTTATTCACAAATATAAATAGCATTTAATCCCAAGTCAGTTAACGGTCAAGTATCAACCAATTACAAGCATTATGGGCCATGAAAAATTATGTAGGTCGAGGCCTTCAGCAAGGGTAAATTTCGATTCGTTCTGATGTTCCGTGGTTTGCTAATTGTCTCAATAATGGCACACCCTATATAAATCAGGATCAAGCTAGCCAATTACCACAGCAATCAGCACATTGATTTTGCACACTATTATCTTAGGCAGCCATGAAGTTGTCCAACTCACTGACAGTGTAGTCCTTGTGATACATCAAGTGTTACCAATTGATTCTCTGAAGCCATTTTATGCATAGGCTTTTCTGTTTAGGATTAAGAGTTGCTATGTATAACTGGGTTTTGTATTTGAAATATAGGATATATTCATGATGGTTTGTTTGGCAGCCCAGTCGGTCCTTATAGAATATGCAGATACTGCAGAATTACTTGCAGTTTTCCTATGATCAACGGTAGTTTTGATATGATAACGGGATGTTTGGGAAATAATGGTTTGTCTATCAGCGAGAAATCCATCTTCATGATCATTCGAGATACGACTGTACTCTATGAATTGCAACCCACCGCATGTTCGTGCGTTTGATGAACCGGTCCACCATGCACGAAAGAAAGTCCATTTTTTGTCAAAAGCTAATGAAGGTATGTGATACTTTTAGTATAAAAAAACAGGAGTACAATTCCTCAGAGAGGTCACATGTGACCCGCGTCCCCACTAGCTTGGTCAGTAGGTCCCTTTAGCTCGGTTGGTAGGGACATTTTATTGTGGTCCCCTGCATTGCACGGCGCCCAGTAAGTGTAAGGAAATAGCTCCCATCATCAGGAAATATTTGAAACTAATCATTATATAAATACAAACCTGTGTGTGTATTGGTACAGCGGATTATTCCCGAGGGAGATTTTGCCCGAGGCGTGAGCCGAGGGTGGTAATGTCTCACGAGGGGAATAATCCACGGTACCAATATACATACAGGTTTGTATTTACTATATTATACCGAATGTCTGATTTGATAAAACGTCGTGCCGATTAGTATACTATATTAACGACCATGTTTGCTAGTGTGTCTTTACTCTATGTGTTATAATGCAGGGCAATGAATATCAGTGACGTCATGACTGTGCAATAATAAACGCATTCGTTGCATTTTGTACCTGTTCATATCGTCTAGGTCCCCACGTCACCTGGACATGCTAGTCCATGAAGGAATTCAACATTGCCTAATGTTTTAAGCCACATGAAACCAAGGCCATATAAGCATGGAATGCCAAATGCTTACTTCCACTTGTTCACAGCACATCACATTACTTGCTACAATAAGATGTTGATATCTACCTGTGATTTGAAATGGAACATCTGACACTCTGTCTGCATTGTGTCGTTTGGTGTCATTTGCAAAATGTTCATAACAGAAAAAAAATATGTATGTGGACACATATGGAGCGTTTTTAGGGTCAATATTCATTGACATGCATTGTAGATTTTCTTGTTGTGAATGATGATTTCAACCGCAAAATTCTTTATTCCACATTACTATTTCTAAACTTTCTGTGTCGAATTTATATATTCTTACTGCATAGTTCTAATTTCCATCTCCTTGCTGCTTATTTCCAAGTTCTCACTGGTACTTTCTCAAGTCTTGATTCATCATGCCAAATTCTAACACCTTTGTTCATGCAAACTATTAAAAAACAAATCGCATCTGGCACAATGCATATGGAACTTGGCACATTTCACTTAGAATAAAGCACATCGCACGAAGAACAAAGCACAACGAATGAAGCGTTTCATGTGCCAAAATTACTACTGCACTATTATGACGACTGACGGCGCTGTGGGTCGAGTGGCCACATTGGGAATGAGAAACTGAAGACTCCCGGATGAAGGAAAGACCTTGTTTTGATGGACCGCTTGTCCGGTGCTGTATTTTTAGCTTACCGGCCCACGGTCCGATAAGCTATTGGCGTGGTTTTTCGTCCGTCGGGGAAAACTTCCGGGGTTTAGGGGCTTGAAAAGGCTAAAGATAGCCCCTAAACTCACTTTAAAGCAGACGTGTATTTAGGAGATTAAATTGGGGATGAGGGGCTCACACGGGAGAGAAAATTTAACATGGTGAAAGCCCTTTAACCTAAAAATTTGGTACGTTCGTCCGTCGTCCGTCCGGCAAATAACTTTTTTTGCCTTGATGAATTTTTCTGAAAATTTACTAAAACATTCCTGCTAATATCCTGAGATGGTTTTTTTCTTCGTTTTTTTTTTATCAAATCGTTTTTGCCGATTTGACAGCCATTTTTATGAAAAGTGGCTAATTTTGGACTTTGATGGCCTTTTTCTCAAAAACTGTCTGATCAGTTTGAGATTTTTGTTTCAAGACATCGATTCTCCCTCATGTACATCAATGGCAAGTTTCATTGCCCTTGAATCGCCGGTCTGCGTGTGGCAGCCATTTTGATTTTTTGACGTGTTGTTTGTCCCTGATCGAGCCACTATCATTGCCATTTTCTCAAAAACTATTCTGACAATTTCCCTCAAAATGCATACGATTCTCCCTATGTACCATTGTGATGTGTATAAGTTTTGTTGCCTTTGAAGCTGTGAATATATCTTTAACGAAAGATACCTTTCAAGATGTAACTTGATTTCATATTATATTCCATACAGGAAATGTGTTTTTGGCAACATTTACGAACATGTTTTGACATGTTTTGAAATAGATTTGAAGATCAGTGTAACAATTTATATTTGGGAAAATCAATACCTTGTGCAATTCTCATGATCTGCCGGTAAGCTGCAGCACCCTTGGTGCTACGTTGTTTCTTTATGTGGCAAACAGGTAAGTAAGATAGTGTATCTACTGTACTGTCACGAGTTGGACTCGTGCCAAATTAACGGCATGAAAAAATTATGATCGGAGAGATCATCATATTTAGCCTTGAAAGAGATAGCCATCAGTTTCCTGAGAATTTTTTTTCACATCTCAATTATCACTGTCCGTTCCTCAAGTTATGAACATTTTTATGTGTTAATTTTAGGCCTGTGTCAAAATAATGTTTGCATCTAATTCAGTTATAATGAGTATTCATGGCGTCACACCGAAAATTGATTTTAATGAACATAGAAATCTTATTAACAGGCTCATATTAATCATCTCTCATTATTCTTTTATTTACAGGGCAGGGTGCGGGAATTCATTGGGGCCTGTGCATCTCAGCTACATGAGTGTGGCACCTGTTGGTCGCGCCAAAAATTCACGTGCCCAATGAAGGGAGGTCTTAGTTTCTCATACATCATGTGGCTGTGTGCGGCCAGCGCCTCCTGTCGTCATAATGTTGCAGTAGTAATTTTGTCCACAACAAGTGTGGCACCTGTTGGTCGCGCCAAAAATTCACGTGCCCAATGAAGGGAGGTCTTAGTTTCTCATACATCATGTGGCTACGTGCGGCCAGCGCCTCCTGTCGTCATAATGTTGCAGTAGTAATTTTGTCCACAACAATTACTACTGTATCATTATGATGACAGGCGGCGCAGGCGGCGCCGAGTGTTTCATTCGTTGTGCGTTGTTCATCATGTGATATGCTATATTCTAAATGCAATGTGCTAAGTTCCATATGCATTGTGCCAGATGCGATTTGTTTTTGATAGTTTGCATGGACAAAGGTGTTAGAATTTGACATGATGAATTAAGCATTGAGAAAGTACCAGTAAGGACTTGGAAGTAAGCAGCAAGGAGGTGGACATTAAAACTATGCAGTAAGAATATGTAAATTCGACACAGAAATTGTAGGAACAGTAATGTGGAATAAAGAATTTTGCGGTTGAAACAATCATTCACAACAAGAAAATCTACAATGCATCTCAATGAATATTGACCCTAAAAACGCTCCATAGACACAACCCTAATATTTAAATTGATGTGTGTGAATACACATCACACAGGGAATTCAGAAAAAAAATTCATGAAAATATCAGCAAACGTGATAACGGAAATTGTGTCATTTGACGACATTCCTTACACATGCAAAAAGGACTGTACACACACCAAGGTAAATGTATGACTACCCTCTAGAAAAAAAGTAATTGATTTGGCTTTCAGATTCGTGGTATAGCACAAAAGGTACATCAGTGGATATTGCTCTGGTCTCGTATCAGAAATATAATTGGTTCAAGACTTAGTTTTGACCAATGTGCGAGGAGATTCATATCTAGTGCTTCCAACACACTTGGAGAGAGGGCTAGACATATTTACGTGCATTTGTGATTTCCCACAGCGTCGGTCCATCTGTTTGGTTTTCACATGAGCATATCATGAAATTCCGCCTGGGATCAAAGAGATCAGTCGACTTGTCAGTTTTTCTCCTCCTGGGAAAAAAGGGAATCAATCTTCAGATTCTACCTACCCAGATTCCCACCAGAAAAGCCAACCAGTCGCCATCCACAAATATATTTCACTTAAAAGTGAATCAATCAGTCGGTTGGAGGTTATTCAAGTCCCTGATGCAAACTTGACAAATACAAACTTGCAATTTAATCCTGGACACAATTTGCAACTTATGTACCCCGTTGTGAAACTGAAATGGAATTCATTGTCTAAAAAATTTACAAATGATGATGATTTTGTATCAATTCAAAACAGTAATGCTCCTATTCAGATTCATATCAATATGGACACAATGTACTACCACCAATCAAAATTGTTCTCCATTTTGCACCCAGACCTAAAACACAAATCAACACAAATGGAATTGGATACTGATTCCATCAGGTGTACAGTACAAACAACTACATTTACCGCACTCTCTGCCCCTGATGACGCCAGTGGTAATAGATTGATACTTACTTTCATACCACTGAGCCGGTGTCACTGCTGGTGGACGTTAAGTCTGTCCCGGAGGATACCATCAACTCAGTAGCCTTCTGGCTTGTGATTAGGTACTTATGTACTTGTCATATATCTATTCCATGGGGTGTGTTTCGGATTTCTACATTATTTTCATAGGTTATGGGCAGTTGTATACTAATTCCATCAGGTGTACAGTAGAAACAACTACATTTACCACACTCTCTGCCCCTGATGACGCCAGTGTGTCTTTTGGTCAAGTAAATTAGTCGGGCTTTGTTCCTATTGAAAATGTTATTTTTTTGTGTATTATTGGAATCATCATCATTTGGCTGTATTGGTGGTAATATATTGATAATTACAACAAAATATCGTTTTTCACAGACATATCTATAATATTATGCTCAGTACATGAGGTGTCAAAGGCCATTTCATGTTATTCCGTTCGGGATATAATATGCACTCAAGAATGAGTAAAAATTAATACCGACAAACAGACAAATTCATATTCCAAGACCTAATCCATAGACAAACTTTACGAAATCAGTGTGAGTGGTCAAATCCGTGTCATAGTAAGTATCAAAGTTTGAAGCCATGTGAACATCACCCACTACTCAACTTTGGAATGGATAAGTACATAATGTTTTATATATTCTAGCGACAACTACTCTCGTTTAACCACAAATATTCATTATCAGTCGCAAGGTTAAGTCACATATGAAAAATTATGATTCTGATCTTGACCGGTGCTGATGTTTCTTCGTTTGCTAATGTACCTGATAATTACACACCATATCCAAAATGGGGTAGAGCTAGCCAATTAACACCACAATCAGCAGATTGATTTTCGTCACTAATTATCCCAGGCAGCCATGAAGTTGCCCAACCCATTGACAGTGTAATCCTTGTGATACATCAAGTGTTACCAAATGATATCCTGAAGCCAAATTATACATATAATTGTTTAGGATCACGTATTTTCCAACTTGTTTGTATATATATAAAACTGGATGTTGCAAGGTGATTCTGGGGCGGGTGTGGGGCGGTGAAATTTATACGACTGAAGCGCTATAGTAATGGCTCGGACTCCGTCAAATTTTGTCGAAATCAAATAAAAACGGTTGCCATGGCAACGGAAAAAGTGAAAATCACATAATTGGCTATAACTCCGGTTTTACTTCATATTAATTTTTCCAACTATTTTTGTATATTTCTTTGGCCATTTCCGGATCGTATGGTGTATGACCGATGGTCATACAACGAAAACCCTCCATTATCGCCCGATGTCGAAAAATAGGGGGTCACGATTTTCCGACGTTTGAGTGTTCTGAGACTCAAGACCATATATTGTGAAGCTAGTTTTCATTCGTTTTAACCCATTTTCGTTCAGGAGATATGCCTGGATGATAGAAACAACACTATAAAGTTTTACAGCTCAATTTTGAACGACAAGGTCAAGGTCAGATAAAGGATCAAAATCGAAAAGTTGCAATAACTCTGTTTATATTAGTGAATAATTTCCCTGATTAATTTTGTATTTTTCAGTGCTCAATTCCCATCATTCACTGTATGACCGATGGTCGTATGGTCAAAATCCCCCACTATCGCCCAACGTAGAAAGCGTGAGGGCCATCAGCCGAAATCACTGATTCGTAGTATTTGGAGGTTTGGTAATTCCCAAACCACTCACGATATTTCAAAGAAAAATGTTGCAGTATAGAGTTGTGGTAGCTGGGGAAGTTTGGGTCGTCAGAATCAAGAATTAAGGTCGTGGTCGACAGGTCGAGAATATATTCAAGATAGAAAAAAGAACTCTACTGTGATTAATGACTATTTCTCCCATGATTTTTTTTATGGCCAATTTCCGACCATTTGATACATGACCAATGATAGTACGACCAAAATCCCCGACTATTGTCCAGGTAGAAAATGTAAGGGTCATGAACCATTTTTTGTTGTTGTAAAACTAAATCTGGAAGGGCGAGGGTCTGCAATCTCTGATTGTCTCGTTAAAAATGCGGTTCCTGTGGGTACCCACTTGCAATGTGCGGGTACCCACGGGTACCCGCATATTAGTTGCCGGTACCTGTGGGTAACCACAAGGTCTTTGCCACAAACTGCGGGTACCCGCGGGTACCCGCATCAGGTCGAGTGCAGGTGTGGGGCGGGTGTGTGTATTGAAAGTGTACCCGCGCTGATCTTGTACCATACAATTAGCAATATTGTATATGTAGATATGATGACACTGAGGACAACACTATTATTCCTAATAAGTATGAAACTCTTTAAATAGTATAATATGTAAATGTTAAGTAATGTTCAAGGCGGATGATACTTTGGCACGACTCCAAGTTAAATATTACCCGGATGCATTATTGTTTGGTGTGCGGTAGAAAATGGCATATCGCATCGCATCTGATTACATTTGCGTGTTGTTCCAGTATCCAATATTAATAAATGGTGAAGCTAAGAGTAACAAAATTATGACAGTTGATAGAGCTGTGCCATCTCATACATGCTAAATAATGTGATGGTTTGATGAATCAGCTGACTTCATAATAGCATATGTCTGAGAGTGTGTAGCTCTAATGTGTCTTGGTGATGAAGGGCTTTTCCGTTGCATAGAATTTCATGAAATGTAGAAATAAATGAAGGAATATTTGATCAATCAGTTGGACTTCATATTGTCATATATGAAAAGGTATGTGAATGAATAATATGAATATGAATGTTTAATACCACCGCTTTTCTCAGTATGATGAATGATATGTAATACCCATGCATTTTAAGGTGATATACATGTATGAAGAAATGATGAATTTGTTGGGCTGTTTCACGTGTTATTATGCCTTATATGAAATCATGTGCTGCATGCAGTATTTATCGCATACAGGATGCAAAGTGTTCAATAGAAACGTAGTAATGTAAGTATCGATCTATTACCACCAATATCGCCAAATTTTGATGTGTCCAATAACAATCATACAAGATTTTGCAATAGAAACAAAGCCCGACCAATTACTTTATCAAAAGACACACTGGTAATAATCATTGCTGTAAGTATTTGTTGGCTATCCCTTCATACGAACTAGATTATCATACTTATTATTGTTGTTTAGATTCCCAAGAGCAATTCCTCATAAGTTGCTTTTCATCGTAAGTTGTTTCGATCCTCCTTCATCATAATGTGTTAATAAATAGTTTTGTACCGTCGGGAATATATCTCATTATTAAACAGATTTACGCCTTGGTTTCGATTGTGACAATTTTGAACAACCCAAATCGTTGCCATCCATGTATGACTACAAAATGATAATATCTATCAGAGAAGTAATTGGAACATCATCATTCAACAACATCTCGAAACCAATTATAAATACACCCATGTAACTAGTGAATTTCATGTATCAGTTTCAATAACGAAATCACTGAAGAAGCCAAGTTCCGGCAGATACGATACGATACCTACAATTATTGCGTACATGACGTGTACTCGGTATCACGTAACAGTAAACCAACATCAAGCTCCGGACAAGGAGATGGGATCGATGTTCTACGGTAACTTGGTGTGTTCGCCACCTACAAAAGGAAACTTATTAGACCTAATTTCAGAGTACCTAATTTGCCATTCACCATCGACCTTGTAACGAATGCGCATGTAGCGTTGATTATAGACGCTTCCCTCATCAATCTGTGCTCGGTTCACTGCTGAGCGGGGAAGCGACAACGGATAGGGCATACACACGTGGCTTTACCCCGTTATCAGTGACAATGCCTCTTCCCACTCCCAGCTAGATATCCGGGAGTTATGCGACACTCTTGACACAGTATGGGCATATGATAGATCATCTCGGTGGGTCCTGTTGTTGCTCGAGGGTTACATGTACATCCTATCGCGACTTTCGCTCGACCGCAGATGGCTTTCCAGTGTAGGTACCTGGCAACAGCTGACGATGGCTTTCCCTGCGGAAGTGCGAGTTGGTGGGGGAGATGTTGGGAATTACTGAAACTCGTGATGTGCAGCGTATTGGTGGAATTGTCCCTAAATAGCCAGCAGATATTGACATTCCAGTCCCCGGGGGAACAGAGAAATGGGCGTAGGATTGCCAAAGACAGTTGCAACAAGATTGTGGTTGTTACATAATATAAACTCGTCTCGTGTCGCTATAAGAGACTTGGATTAGAACACTGGAAACAACTGGAAATAGCACGCTAAAAGTAAGGTGAAAGTAGATATTAGATTTCTCCTTTGGACAAAGTTTTCAAAAGGTTCACCAATCACCAATGGTGATGGCACCGAAATACTAAATATTGTAGTCATATTATAAAAACACTGCAAATTATGCTGTTAATTGTGCATCCTCTGCATAATTGTATGGTATCTGTTAATTGTGCACCCTCTGCATAATTGTATGGTATCATTTGTTATTAGTTGTAGTTTTCTCTAGGGATGATTTGGGAAAATGTATGCAATCAAGTAGGGCTACTCAATTTCTGAATGTATCAATACGTAATGTGTTATATATTCTGGGGACAACGTATCTCGTAATGTGAAACTACAAAAGGCGATTAGTATATGTGGATCCCAGGTCAATAAACCTTCAAATATCAACCCAATACATGTATTGTCCGTCGTCCCCATCGCCCGGTTAAATCACATGCAAATATGTACGTCCAGGGCTTCAACTAAGGTCAATCTTGATTCATACTGATGTTTCTTTGTTTTATAATTGTTCAAAAATGGCAAATAATATCGGAAGTGGAATGCAACTAGCAAATTACCACCCCAATTATTGCACTGATTTCGCTCACTAGTAAGTGTTGTTAGTTTATCTCGCGAAGCCCGTTCATATATACAGTTACGTAGAATTATCTGTTTGCCTGGACAATAAATTTTGTACATATATAACTGGGTTTCGTAAGCCTATATCTACTTAAAATATAATTTAAATTCATGGTATTTAGTTTGAAGTTATGGATAGTGCATTTTTGGCTTCAATAAATGAAAGTAACAAAAAATGACATTAATATATTTGTAATATTTCATACTGCTATGTCTCTTACAATGAGCATAATGCAAAATTCGTTGCCGTGTTCCCTGGGACCAAAGGCACCTAGGTCAACCATTAATAATAATAGCTGATACATATTTTTTTTTCTGACAGAGAGAAATCCGTATGTTTACGTACACCTGATACGAGATTTGAACCTGTGAAATACAATCCACCACAGACTTGCCACTATGAGTTTGATGCCCTGGTCCACCATGCAGGAAAACACAGGAAGTTTTGTCTAGATCGGAGTTATTATAGTCATAAGCTACCAAAGTTTATGACCAAATTACGACGGATTGTTAGTGCAGCCTACAATGTGATATTTTAGCATTAACACGAAAGAAAAATGGTCCTGATTATGGAGATAAGTTATTCATGGAATTATTCTGAAATTTGTACATTCAAGTGAATCACATATTTTGCATATAAAAATGCATACGAAAGTTATTCGTTTTTATTTGATACAAAACGTATTATTTCACACGTTACCAGGCCTGCTATTGAAATATTCAGATAAGTGTTGTGGTACATGGTATATTACGTATGGCATATTGAGAATGACCAGTCTTTGAAACATTGATATATATGACAGTTATATCTTCACAACATTCGAGGGGGGTACACCTAAATACAAGATACATTTTTTTTGTGGTATTGTTCTGTTCAAGCTGTTATGATGTACTGGTACATTTACATGTATTTGAGATCATTTCGAATATAGGCCTATCATTCAATCAAGTAGGACTACTCCAATTTGGAATGGGTAAACACATAAGGTTTTATATTTTCTAGCGACACCTTCTATCGCTATCCATAGAGCCATCATATATGTAGATCCCAAGTCAGGTAACGGTCAAGTATCAATTAATTACATGCATTGTCGGTCACCACCATCGAGAGGTTAACTCACGGAAAGAAGATCATGCAGGTTGAGGCCTTTAGCTAAGGTCAATCTTGGTTCATACTGATGTTTTATGGTTTGCTAATTGCCTAGAAATTGACACAACATATCGAAAGTGGGGTATAACTATCCAATTAACACCACATTTAGCACATTGATTTTCCGCACTATGAATTCCAAGCAGCCGTGAAGTTGTCCAAACCCATTGACAGTGTGAAATCTGTGTGGAACAACGAGTGTTACCAGTTGATTTCCTGAAGCCAGAATTATGCATATAATTATCTATGATCAAGTATGTTCCAACTTGTTTGTACATGTATAACTGGGCTTTGTAGGGTGATTGTTTTTCTTCTGCATTAGTCGTTATGTACTTGTACGCATGGTCAGTAATAGGCTTGGAAGCAGCACTTTAGAAAGCTTCGAGAGATCTCCACGATCTAAAAGATTGGTGCATAGTGAGGTGTTCATGCCGTTGTTCAATGTGCCGAAAGAATCTCAGATCAACTTTTGGATATGTTACCGAATAATTTTCCACTCAAATCCGTTGAAATATGTCTTTCGCCAAAATGGTTCATGTTATTGACTAAAGAGTTAATGACTAATGACTGGACAAATATTGACCCCTGTTGAAAACCAACATAGGCAAGTATTATACCAGTAGCGATAGAGTGTAACTGCAGATATGATGACACTAAAGACAACGCTAATATTCGTATTTATACCGACATTTTGGCATGGTATAACATATAAAATGTCGGATAATGTGCAAAGTGGATGATACTTTGGCCAAGTTACATTTACGCGTTGTTGCAGTATGCAATATTAATGAACGATGAAGCTAAAAGTGACAAAGGTGTAACTGTTGATAGAGCTGTGCCATCTCCTTGCACCCTAAATGATATCATGGTTCGATCAATCAGTTGCCTGCCTTCATATGTATGAGAGTGCACAGCATTCATATATCCTGGTACTGAAAGGGTTTTCTGTCGCATAGAAGTAATATGAAATATATAAACCCACAATAAACAAGGCATAGTTTGGTCAGTTGAACTTTATATAGACATACGTGAAAAAAATGTAAAGCGCTAATGTGTCAATTAATAGTTTTGTACAGTCGGGAATATATCTCATTATTTAGCATATTCATTGGTTGTTTTCGGTTGTGACTGTATTAAACATACGTGTCTATATTGACATCCTTTCTTGCTATTGCTCTTTGCAAACCTTGTGTGATTACAAAATGATATCGCAATTCATTATGATGAATTATATATCAGAGAGGCAGTTGGAACATAATTCAATTACATCCCAAAATTAATTATACATATATATATATATATATATACATATATATATATATATATATATATATATATATATATATACCTATATGACAGGAAACTTTCATGGAACAATTTTCCATAACGAAATCAATGAAGGAGAGTCCCAGTAGGCCCGATACAATACCTACAATTATGTCATAGATGACAGGCATAATCGTTATCACATAACCAATACCCAACATCAAGTGCACGAGAAGGAACTGCAATTCATGTACCAAGGTACCATGGTATGTTCGTCATCTACAAAAGGACACTTATTAGACCTAATTTGCCATTCACTATCGACCTTGTAACGTATGCCCATATAGCGTGGATTATATACGCGTGTCTCATTAATCTGTGCTCCGTTCATTGGCGAACGGGAAGCGACGACGAATAAGGCACATAGAACGAGGCTTTAACCTGTTATCAGTGACAATTCCCCACACCCGGCTAGATAGCCCGAAGTTATCGTTTCCTTGGCATCATTCGAGCACTCTTGACACGGTATGGGCATATGATCATCTCGGTGGGCCCTGTTGTTGCTCGAGGGCTACATCATGCGGATGGCTTTGCAATGTAGGTACCTAGCAACAGCTGACGATGGGTTTCGCTGCGGAGGTGGGAGTTGACTGGGGAGACACTGGGAATTACTGGAATTCGTGATTCGCAGTGTATTGGTGGAATTGCCCCTAAATATAAAAAGCCAGGAGGCGTTGGCATTCTAGTTCCTGGGGAAATAGAGCAATGGGCGTGGGATTACCAAAGGCAGTTGCAATGAGTGCAGTGCTTGTTATCTAATATGACCTACCTCAAGTCGGTGTAAGGATCTTGGCTTAGAACACTGAAAGCAAATGGGAACGGCACGTCAGAGTAAGGTGAAAAGTAGATATTAAATTCATTATTTCTGACATAATATTGTATATATTTGAATTGTAGTCGTCAGCAAAATACTACACAGTATGCAACGAACTGGAAAATATGCAATAAACCAAATCGATTCAAATGTGTATTATAAAATGGAATAAGAAAGCCGTTTTCATGACCTAGGTATAGCTCGTTTGTCTGGCATGAAAATTCAGTTCGCTTCCTTATGGCCGGTTGTGGATTAGTTCCCGTTTAATGGAAAACACGGAATGCTGGTACATTTAAAGCTATAATCACTTTTAGAATTGACAAAATTTATTCATTCTACGGTAGCTTTACTTTGTCTATAGAATGAGATATCGTACAAATTTGGGTCTGAAAATGTGTATTACGTGCCTAAATTGAGTTGCCAAATCAAGATTCAAATCATTTTTTTCCTCAAAGCGGCCCGCCTTGCGAGCGATTTCTACACACAGTCTCGTGACGTCATTGGTATTTGTGTAGATACTGTGGCAACCGGCAATGTAGGCAGGCCGATCATTATCTATCCACTATTTTCATGCACGATTAACGGCAATTTTCTGAGTATCTGTTGTCGAACTGTGCATATTTTCTATATATTCCTGACTCTCTCGAGATGTAGTTTCAATATTGCGTGACAAACAAGAACGCTAAATTTGGCTGATTTTAAAATTGATTCTAACTTTAACCAAATTTCGGATTATTAGGATATATTATGCAATCAGGTAAAACTACTCACTTTTGGGGTGTAAAGCATGTAATGTTTTATATATTCTATCAACAACTTCTCGCGTTATCCAAAAATATTCACCATCACCGCCAGCTTAGATCACATGTTAAAAATTAGGATTTTGATCTTAACTTGTGTTGATGTAAGTATCAATCTATTACCACAAATACAGTCAGATTTTGACGATGCCAATAACAAACGTAAAATGCAACATTTGCAATACAAACAAAGCCCGACAAAATAGTTCATCCAAAGACACACTGACGTCATCAGGGGCAGACAGTGTGTTAAATGTAGTTGTTTCTACTGTACACCTGATGGAATTAGTATACAACTGCCAAATAATCTATGAAAATAATTTAGAAATCCGAAACAAACCCCATGGAACAGATATATAACAAGTACATAAGTACCTAATCACAAGCCAGAAGGCTACTGAGTTGATGGTATCCTCCGGGACAGATTTAACGTCCGCCAGCAGTGACACCGACTCAGTGGTATGAATGTAAGTATCAATCTATTACCACCAATACAGTCAGATTTTGACGATGCCAATATCAAACGTAAAATACAACATTTTGCAATACAAAGCCGGACCAAATCGTTCATCCAAAGACACACTGGAGCATCAGGGGCAGAGAGTGTGTGTTAAATGTGGTTGTTTCTACTGCACACCTGATGGAATTAATATACAACTGCCCAACAACCTATGAAAATAATTTAGAAATCCGAAACAAACCCCATGGAACAGATATATAACAAGTATATAAGTACCTAATCACAAACCAGAAGGGTACTGAGTTGATGGTATCCTCAGGGACAGATTTAACGTCCGCCAGCAGGTGACACCCACTCAGTGGTATGAATGTAAGAATCAAATATATTACCACCAATGAAGTCAGATTTTGACGATACCAATAACAAACGTAAACTACAACATTTTGCAATATAAACAAAGCCCGACCAAACAGTTCATCCAAAGACACACTGGCGTCATCAGGGGCAGACCGTGTGTTAAATGTAGTTGTTTCTACTGTACACCTGATGGAATTAGTATACAACAGCCCAACAACCTATGAAAATAATTTAGAAATCCGAAACAAACCCCATGGAACAGATATATGACAAGTACATAAGTACCTAATCACAAGCCCGAAGGCTACTGAGTTGATGGTATCCTCAGGGACAGATTTAACGTCCGCCAGCAGTGACACCGACTCAATGGTCTGAATGTAAGTACCAATTTATTATCACCAATACAGTCAGATTTTGATTGTCAGATTAGCATCAGTAGTTAACATGAACCAATCAAGCAAAAGACACATCTCAAGGTACTTGAGCGAAGATGGGTTGCGGCTAATATCTTTAAGTTGACCTAAGACTGCGTTGTCAAAGTGAATAATGGCTAAATGACTAAATAAGATTTAAGACTAAATAGGAATAACGGCTAACTAAATAAGAATAACGGCTAACTGACTAGATAAGATTTGATTTGTCACCAATACAGTCAGATTTTGGTGTATCTTGGTTTGCTAATTGCCTCAATAATGACACACCATATCGAAAGTGAGGTAGAGCTAGCCAATTAACACTGCAAACAGCACATTGATGTTCCTCCCTATTAATTATAGGCAGCCAAAAAGTTGCCCAAATCATTAACAGTGTAATCACATGGTAATCCATGTGATACATCCAGTGTCGCCAATGGATTCCCCGAAACCAGAATATATGTATCACTGGGCTTTGTGAGTTGAATTTCCTTTAGAATATAATGTCGTGTTCTGCATTAGTCATTGTGTACTTGAAGGCACGGTGGGTAATGGGCTGGGTAATAAAAAAAATAGAAACGACATTGTCATGCAAACATCAGGTACCTTGCATGACAAACATCAGGGAGATTTTCATGATCTATAAAATTAGTGCACAATGGTGTGTCCTTGCCGTTATTCACTTTGACAAAGCAGTCTTAGGTCAACCCATCTTCGCTCAAGTTCCTTGAGATGTGTCTTTCGCTTGATTGGTTCATGTTAATTACTGATGCTAATCACTATGATGACCCATTCAGTTTTGAAAACAAATGAAAAAAACGCTGTTCATAATGAAAACCAGCATGGGCAAGTATTATACAAGTAACAATTTTAGTGTTGCTTCACCTGCAGATATAATGCCACTAGGACAATACAATTGTGACTATTTAGGATGAAACTGTCAGCACTGTATAACATGCAGAGGTTGAGTATTGTGCAAGGGGGTGATACTTTGGCACCAATCCAAGATAAATATTACCGAGATATGTTATTCTTTCATGTTCGGTATAAAATCGGATATTGCATTGCATCTGATTACATTTGCGTGTTGTTTCTGTATCCAATATGAATTACCGATCGA
Organism: Terebella lapidaria; assembly: GCA_949152475.1. Lineage (NCBI taxonomy): Eukaryota > Metazoa > Annelida > Polychaeta > Terebellida > Terebellidae > Terebella > Terebella lapidaria. The sequence continues at coordinate 7,123,158 of OX424567.1, forward strand.
AATTAAGAGTGATAAAGTGTAACGCTGGATTGGGATGTGCAATGTAAAAATAGTCACATGGCTTGATCAGCGCAACTTCACACTCACATGATTATGTTTGAGATTGTGCATAACTATCCTGTAATGGTAATGAAATGCTTTTGTCACATAAAACAACACAATTGTACCTATTTAGGATGTAACTGTCAGCACTGTATAACATGCAAAGGTCAGTATTATAAAAGTAACAATTTCAGTGTTGCTATAACTGCATAGTGCATAGTTGCACACCAGATATTGACATTCTATATGTTATGTAGAAACTAACAATAGACAAAGCATGGTTCGACCAATCAGTTGGACTTCATATTGACATGATCTTAAAAACTGTGAAAGGCTGATATATTAATAAATGATAAATACTTTTGTTGAGTCGGAAATATCTTTCATCATTACAGAGAATTATGACTTGGCTTCGGATGCGACCGTTTTGAATAGATGTCTATATTAGCATCATTTCTCGCAAATTATTGATATCTATGCATAATTACAAAATGATATTACAACTCATTACTATCCATTATATATCATGGAAGTAATTGGGACATCACCAGTCAATTACATCTCGAAAACTATTATATATATACAAAATATACACCAGTGTATCTAGAGACTTTGAGATATCATTTTTCAGTAATGGAATCACTGAAGGAAAATCCCCGCAGATAGGAAACGATTGTTGAACCGGTGAATGTGAAATCAATGGTAAATGTGAAACCTTACGGTAAATGTGAAACCTAACGGTAAATGTGAAACCTAACGGTAAATGTGAAAACCAAGGCATATGCCTTGACGCTAAATGTAATAACTATGTGCTTGACGCTAAATGTGAAAATATATATATAGTTACCACTCACAGTCATCAGATGATCAGACTGGTACGAACAACTAAGAACTACCCTAATCCCGAAATGGATAGCATCGGAATGTGTAGCCTGCCCTTCTCCACTCCCGCCTGGTCGACTGTAGAACCGTTTCACCCTAGTTCAAATCGGTTCTGCAGGAAAGCAGGTGTTCCCATCACTGATCTGTCTTTTTAGGTTACGGTATCTAACAAGCCACAGCATACAAGGAATAGAATGCGTAAGGATATGTCCGGGTGACATGTTTTAGGTTACCTGACAAAATTGATAATATCTCGCTTTTTATCGACTTTATAGCTTAGATATCAATTGTGGACATATAGGAAATGATATATGCTGAATATTCTGATGACCTTGAATTTGACCTTTGACCTCATCTTCAAGGTCCGAGCACAAAATGGCTAATAACTCATTCAATATCGACTTTTCAGCTTAGGAATCAATTGTGGACAGATAGGAAGTTATATATGCTGGACATATTATCGAGATGCTAAGTCGATATTATCGAGATACTAAGTCGATATTATATAGTTACTAAATCGGGAATTCAAAAAAATAAATTTCCTGAGTGGCCCTTCTATGCTTCCGTAGTATATGCACATGCAGACTATACATCATGTACTGTGACTTAAGTCAAGTTCCTAAGTCGATATTATCGAGATACTAACTCGATATTATCGAGTTACTAACTCGATATTATCGAGATACTAAGTCGATATTATCGAGATACTAGGTCGGGAATTTCAAAAATATATTTTTCCCGGGTGGACCCTCTACGCTTCCGTAGCCTAGGCCTATGCGTCGGCAGTTATTTACATGTCACAAGATTATAAATACCGAGTACGCCTAATAACCTAGCTTTGCCCTTGGCCGATTTTTCACATTTACCTTCGTGATTTCTTTTCACATTTACCGTTAAGGGTGATTTCCTTAATTTTCACATCTAGCATTAGGTTTCACATTTACCGTTGATGTTTTTTACATTTACCGTTAGTTTTCATATTTACAGTTGATGTTTTTTTTTACATTTACCATTAGGTTTCACATTTACTGTTGATTTCACATTTACCGGTTCAACAAACGATAGCTACAATTATTGCGTACATGACGTGTAATCGGTATCATGTCACAGTTAACCAATAGCACGTGCGCTACAAAGAACTTGGAAGGATGTCCCTCGGTAACATTGTATGATAGTCGCCTACAAAAGAAAAATTGATTAGACCTAATTTCAGGGACCTAATTTGCCATTCACTATTGACCTTGTAACGTATGCCCATATAGCGTGGACTATAGACGCGTGTCTCATTAATCTGTGCTCGGTTCATTGATAAACGGGAAGCGACGACGAATAAGGCACACGAACGAGGCTTTAACCCAGTATGAGTGATAATTACCCTCCCCACTCTCGGCTAGATACCCCCAGAGTTATCGTTCCCCTGGCACCATACGAGTACCCTTGACACAGTATGGGCATATGATAGATCAACTCGGTGGGTCCTGTTGTTGCTCGAGGGTTACATCCTCAACTACGGGTGGCTCTGGTGTGTAGGTTTCTGGCAAAAACTGACGATGGCTTTCCCTGCGGAAGTAGGAGTTGGCTGGGAAGACGCTAGGAATTATTGGAACTCGTGATTCGCAGCCTATTGGTGGAATTGTCCCTAAAGAGCCAGCAGATATTGACATTCCATTCCCAGGGGGATAGAGCAATAGACGTGGGATTGCCAAAGACAGTTGCAATAAGATTGCGGTTGTTACATAATATGAACTCATCTCGTGTCGCTGTAAGAGACTTACATTATTAGAACATGTGGAAATAGCACGCTAAAAGTAAGGTGAAAAGTAGGCATTAGATTTCTTCTTGGGAAAAGGTTTTCAAAAGGTCCACCAATCGGGCAATTTGCACATTGTATTGTGTATGGTGGCACCATAAAAAAACTTGATATCTGCAATCTAGTCATATAAGAAAAACAATGCAAACTATCAAGTAGTACTACTGAATTTCGAATTGGATAGATATATAATGTTTTATATATTCTGCGGACAACGTCCCTCCCTATGTAAAAATACAAAAAGTCCCAAGTCATTTAACAGTCGAATATCCTATCAAAAACAGTCGAATATCCTATCAAAAATATCCCATTGATTCATACTGGTGTTTCCTTGTTTTTAATTGCATAAAAAATGACACTATATCAGTAGTGTTGTTAGTTTATTCCATTTCATACATACATTGCTAATTTCTTCAATAATGATACAGCCTATGGAAAATGGAGATAGAGCTAGCCAATTAACACCAGAATCAGCACATTGATTTTGCACACTATTATCCCAGGCAGTCATGAAGTTGTCCAACCCATTGACAGTGTAATCAATGAGTAATACATCAAGTGTTACCAATTGATTCCCTGCAGATAATTCAGGAAGATAGAGAACTCATGATCAGTGAAGTCACATGTTTTATTTTTACACTATAACTGCGCTTTGTGCGATATTGTTCTTTAGAGAATAACATCCATCCATGTTTTTAGCTCATCGGCTGTAAGCCGTAGAGCTATTGGGATGGATTGACACGGTGTCTGTCGTGTCTGTCCCATGTTTTCCTGACCCAAATCTTTCAGAATCTTCTCCGCCGAAAGTCCTATTGCTATTGTACCCAAACTTGGCATACTGTTCGCTTATTGTGTGCTCTCCAAAGTTAAGTCTGCTTAGGTGAAAATTCCAAAAGTTTTCTGGAGAAATTTAACGATTAGACAATAATTTTACTATACATGTGCTCTTGTTTATACATACGGGTTGTGGGTGGAAGGTCAGCGCATGCGCAGAGGGGACATTTCAATTGCAAATGGCGAATGTTTGTTTACCTTCGAACTTCCACCAAGAAACACGATTTATCGGGCCATGAGAGTTCTGACAGTAGCGGATATCTGTGTTTTGTGTGAATAATTTGTTATTGCGTTTTAAATTCCACTGTAGTCCGTATGTCAAGGCATAAATATATTTTGTTTTGCAGTGTTTAAGGGAAGTACGGCCGGAAAATTTCCGATGTTGGTTAATTTATTTCCGTCAAACTTTCCGAATCTTCCCGATCTTCTCTGACCTAACCTTCGGCTATCGACGAAAATTTCAAGCCGGCTAAGTTGTCGAAAAGAACCACGAACTGATGAAGACATAATCAGATAATACCAGACAAAATTCATGTGTTATTTCAATAACAGCTGTTGCATAAACTTCCGTGAATAAATCGGTTTACACTAATTAGTAAACTTGGGGAATTTTATGGAGCGCCTAAGGCGAAATTCAAGTCTCATTGAAAATCATAACGTTCTCATCGTAACTTCCTATCTGTCATCGAAGAACTGTTGACTATTGTGCGTCATTCCTTTCCGCCTCACATTTTCTTATTGAATGAACAAACAAAAACAGATTGTGATCTGCACAAACTTTGCCATGGGAAAGTACCAAGATACCGTACTGTATCTTAAATAATTCATGAACATTAATACATACCATTAAAGTATGTGAAATAACTCATAGTAAATAAAATAATTAATGAAGTTTTGTAATTGAAATAACAATAAAATACACATGAGGGAGAGCACACTTTTATACTGATGTTCATCACTGGAATTTTATGTATATTGGCACGAGAAAATATTATAACACATAATAAAGTACACAGAACATCACAGTTATTCAAATAAAGGTCCTTAATTTGTAACACATTGGTGGCAAGACAAGTGGGGTGTTAAGAGGTACTGTAAAAGAGTAGGTTTCGCGGGGGATAAAGTTTCGCGGATTTGGGTGTGAGACAGTTTCACGGGGAAGATGTTGGATCACCTTGATGTTTCAATATTGAGGTATAAACATGATGAATATAGTATGAATATTAATTGGGAAGTCACATAATATATGCATGGTGCATCCTGGTGCATACTTAAAAAAATGTGTAAATATAAGTGGATTTTTTTGTAGAAAGTCTTGAAAGCTGGATAGATATGGGAATCATTATATTGCAAATCTTTTGGAAGATGGTCAAGGTTCAGTCCACATTGAATGTGGGAATTGATTCATAGCGACACAACTTGAGGATAGAGCTTAGTATTGTATGATGAACATATGCTCATGTACATGATAATGAGGTCTATGCACCACATCTATATTAGTTTGATGAAATATTCTGGTCGCCTGCCGATGAGCTACAGGGCCCTTGGCCCTATGTTTCATTTTGTATTCTGGAGAGTACGTTTGGTTTGTAGTAAATGCAAATAGTAGTAAAATGACAGCGATATACTACTAATATTCCATAGAAATAGCAGGATATGGGGTTCATCAGAGAAATGTACACCTGAGACAAGAGTTATCCTGTGAAACGCAACCTACTACAACTGTGTGCGTTTCATGTCCTAGTCCACCCTGGATGAAAGTGAACAAATACAGTTTCGCTTTCCAACCAATTTCCTTTCAAATCCGAGTTTAATCATAGTGGGAGTTATTCAAGTAAAAAAAATAATGAGGTTTCTAACCAAAAGAAATATTGTGGGTTTTGGCTTAGGGCTGCGAGACTACACTATTGTGATTTTTCAGTGTTAACACAAAATAAGGATAGGAGCGAATCACTATATACTGAATGCATCACGCATGTGCATTCAGTGTTATCCGTATATATTAAGTGACAACATATTTCGTATTGCTCAATGTCATGTATTAGATCTGCAACAAAATCTTCACAAATCAATACTTCCGAGACAGCACATGACATAACATAAAGCAGATGTCACCTGCCTGTTGTAATTTCGATGATCTATGTCAGATCCATTTTTGGATTGATAACAGATATGATATGGGTGATATCAGATCCTAGAATATCAAAAGCACGCGACAGTAATGAGTTTACAACTAGACAAACAGACAGTCAACCATTATTAATGAGACCAGCTGTGTTAATAATGTGTATCATGCGCATTGCATGATTTTTTCGTGTGCAAGTACTAATTTATTACCATTTGCATTTACCCTGTTTTGATTTGTGTTGTAAATGGATGTTTACATGGACGTTATTACATCTCTCGACATGTATTATTTTGACAAAATAATGATAATTTCTTATACTAATGAAACCATCGGCAGAATGTTCGCCAAAGTTCAGTGCAAAACTGCTACATAGTATATATAACTGCGTTGCCAGTCATGCTTTTAATTTGTCTTGTCTCAAATTCTTCAGAAATCGTAACCCACGAGACACCATTTGATTTACTTTTACGGCGGACGTCACCTGTTTGCTGTTAAGTTGATCTATATCGCTTTATTGTCTGGGTTTATTACACACGGACAAAGGCGATACAAAATTCGAAAGTAGCAGACACTCTTGACATTTATGAGTTTACATCTTGTTGAATTGTAAAGAGGCACAAGGAGTATAATATAATGCATAATTCGTTTGTTCGCACCAGGGCCGTATTTTCAGGAGGCCCTCTATGTGTAACCTGCCCGTAACAACTGCGAGTGTTCACTTGAGTCGTTTTCATCATTGCCGAAATTTAAGTCGGATGATGTAACATACTGTAACATACTATGTAGACACAAGTCAAAGTATGTTGGTGGTGTTCATATTGAAGATTGAACGACACCAACATTTGCCGATTGGTAGCAGCGCACGAAATTAGGTTAGGAATTGATCGTATTTATATCAACACTTATTTTATGATTGACTCATTGGAATGGATTGTGTCATCTACAATCTAAGTAAGCACATGCTACACAATCATATGTCCTCCAATCAGTAAGGAAGGTGTCCAAAACACGTCAGATCAGCCATGTACGGAGACAGTACACAGCCATTATTTTAAATAAAACTGTCACAGTACAGGTGGTACTTGTACTTATACATAGGGTTAAGGGGGCGCCATAACTAGATGATATGCCCCCTAGACAGAAATTCGAGATCGGGGAAATCCCCTACTCTGCACAAAAAATCGCAAGGTATCTTTTAGGTGCCAGATACCATAGACAGTCTCTGACACCACCCTGCCTTTGTTTTTACCGCCAGTCGGGCTGCACTGGCATGGGAGGTTTTCAGGCACATGTGGCGCTGAGCGAACTTGAACCCACGACGTGTAGATCATGGGCCAAGCGCTCTGCCTCTGTACCATACCGAACATGTAAATGGTGTCAATACTAAGATACAAGACATGACATATTGGTTTATGTTTACACTGAATTCATTCAAGTGCGACCAAGTCCAGTTGTATGACTCGCATGTACCCCACAACACTACAGATTCAGTGCTGGGCGTAATACCGTTGGGAGAATTGAACATTGTGTCAGATAAGACCCACACCTTCGTTTTTCTCGCAAATACTCAGACTAGGACTAATCCTATGCGTAGCTTTAAAAAACTACCATTCTCAATGTCAGTATCACGCGGGGTCCATGAGATGATCAGCACCTGTAAAATGATGAGAAATCAAATATTCTTTCCCTCCAACGTCATGAAATGTCGGTCCAATTGTCTAACCAGAGCCATGTCAAACTGTGCAACTGCATATATCAAGCACATATTGTTATGTTGCGGATCGGATTATTCTACTTGCTAAGTGTAGTGAATTTAAGTTTCGGATTTTCTTTCACATATTGACATGTACTCCACTTATTTTACCCACGTGCTTGTATGGTCCTTAAGCAAAGTTGATTCTGATGTTTACTTGCTCATCGCAAGGTGTACATTTACCTGTAAAAGAGAACGTGGTATAGTGGTTATCATCGACTTGCTCGATCTCTACTCGTGATTCTCAAGTGTTGATGACTCATGATAGGTAAAAGAATTGAAACGTTAGAAATACGATAGCCGATGTGCCCAAGTCGTGAGTAATCATCGCCACACACAAACTTAATAAACAGAACAAAGAGAACCACCGAGTCCATGAGGCTGGTTATTGCATGTTCATTATTGCATGTTCATATTGAACAACATGCATAATGTGAATTAGTGGTGCCAATTTGCAATACATTGGACTCCAAAAATATCATCCTCCCACAGATGACTGATGTACTGAGAGGGCGAACAACATCGCGTCATCTCGACATTTATTTGGATAGACAATATGCAGCTGCGATGAAGTCACGCTAATATTTCAGATGAACTGAATGTAGTTGGGGCTTTCACTTGGCCAGGACATGTCCTGCTGAACATCAATATCTGATAGTGAAAGGTATGACATATACATGTGGAAAGTACTATATTGGACACCATACCGAACCTCTCGTTCCGAGGTATTTCACTTCAAACTGCCACTAATAAGATATGTATTCCATATGTAACATTGCCAAAACCATATTGCATAATGTATAAATTGAAGGGTTTATGGTAATGCTCTTTTTTTAAGCAAATCATCTTATTCGTGGCCGTCAAACTTTTTTTCTGCACCTTGTTTTCAATATTTACCCCATCCTTGGGAGGTCAGCGATGAAAGATAATGTATTTCATTTTTCGTATTTATTGAGATTTATTTGAATATGGAGGTTTCATATTTGGAGTTTCAGGCGAAGGTAAGTGATATCCTGTCACATTTAGGCCTGAATTTTCATGGATTGTTCAATTCATTTTTCCCGAAAGATTTTTTTTCAATTGAGATTCTTACACGAGTCGTCGAATCGTGTTGCTATGGTGATATAAGCTTCTCTACCATACAGAGACTGAGTGATTGAACTCACCCCGGTGTCGGGGTAAGTTGAAACAATATAGGGATGAATAATTTTCGAATCCGTGATTTGTAAGAATAATTATTCTTTCATTAGCCATACCATTGAAGTGTAGTGCTCAGTGAGACATGTTATTCCATATGTACCTTTCAACTATATTATCAAACTACACTTTTTCATGACGAGACAAAATAATTGTGTTTCAACTTGCCCCGGTCTCCCCTAATAATATTCTTTCCATGGAATATATTTAGCAAAGTTCAATGCCTGACTCACAAAACATTGACTGATATTATTCACTCGGTGGTATTCCCACTGTAAGGACACTCCTGATTGGACGATTTGTACCACGTGACAATCCTACATACTCAATGTTGGACGGCGAAAGTCTATATTGGACGGCAAAATGTATATTGGACGGGCGGGTGCTTATCAGCAAAGCAGAGCGTGTGTTACATGTGGGTTTTCCCCACTCTGGGTTTCTCCTACATTCATTGGTAAATAATATAGCAAATGTTGGATGTTGAGAGTCGTCCAATATACAGTTTACGGGATTCAGAAATGTTGGCTGCGCCTCGGCCAATATGACATTTCTTCATCCCGTAAACTGTATATTGGACTCCTCAACATCCAATATTTGTATAATATTATTCACTCGGTGGTATTCTCATTGTAAGGACACTCCTGATTAGACGATTTGTACCACGTGACAATCCTACATACTAAATGTTGGACACCGAAAGTCTATATTGGACGGCAAAAATGTATATTGGACGATCCGGTGCTTATCAGCCAATCAGAGCGCGTGTTAAATGTGGGTTTTTCCCCACTCTGCGTTTCTCCTGCATTCATTGGTAAATAACGTAGCAAATGTTGGATGTTGAGAGTCTTCCAATATACAGTTTACGGAATTTAGAAATGTCTTATTGACCTTGGCTGACGCCTCGCCCAATATGACATTTCCTCCTCCCACAAACTGTATATTAGACTCCTCAACATCCAATATTTGTATAATATGTTTCTGAACAATGACATGCATATCTACCTCATGTTTATAATATGATTTATAATATTTGTTCATTATAAATAAAATGTATACATTTTCGTTTAAATGTGCACGATGTTCCTTATATGCGCAGATATATGTATGCACCTTTCAGTAAAAAGAACCTGAAATATGCGCTGTCGCCGACAATGTTCATTGCCACTTTCCTTGTTTGAGCCCCACGATACGAGGCCGACTATCAACTAGAGAAGTATCAGTACGCAGCTTTCACTCTCGCCGTCACCCTCGATACGAGAGACAGACAAACAATCCAACTCTGATATACCATCTCGTTTTATTTATGGTTATTTTATTGTGGCTGTAATATTTTATGGTCCTAGATACATCTGTGTACACACGTCAATGTGCTAACGATCATTTCAATTTCCAGCCTGTCACTCACGATTAAATCAGTTCATATTATATTTCAGAGCTTGGGAATATTTCCAACACATTGCAGGACATCACAATGTACACACATATCGGTTGAGGTGTTGGAAGGTGGACAGCATGAATGCTGGTAAGTTACTTGTCGTCATACATAAAATATATTATTTTCCTCAGCGCGAAAATGTGTATGTATGAGATAACAAAGTTTGACTGGCTTGTCCTCGACGGTTGAGGACCTTGCGAATTCCTACAACCTGGAGAAAGAATTGTCACAAATTATGTTACGAATTCAGTGATAGGACCATACTTGGAGGTTATGGGTACATGCCACCTAAGTCAGGTGGGGAAAAAAGTAACCGGTTTTACATACCAAAAACGACATATCTTGGCACATTGTCGCCAATCAAAGGCTCTCTGTTTTATAAGCTTGTGTCTGGAAGTCTTGTTACCGTGCTATTAAAAATGGAACTGTGACTGTTACATAGTCGGGAAACACTGGAATGGAAATACTGATAGCTCGCTGATCGGTACACTAAATGTGGGGAGGGGGGGGGGGGGGGCGTTGTTATCGAATTCTGATACATCAACTAGTGACCTCAGGACTCGAGTATGAAATTTAAAAAAAAAAAAAACGCCACTCTGCAGAGTTTGTTACAGACGATACAAACAAAACCCTAACATAAATCGGTTGGTTGTCATAATGCTAATCACGGTTATTAATTACACTCAACCATGATGCGAATTCGAACTGATCATGCTTGAACAAGTGATTATATTTCCGTATCCGACTGCGTTTTGATGCTCCGATGTGTGTGTGAAATAGCAGTCACTTCTACGTGTAATAAAGTAGATTTATTCATGGAATTTTATGGGAAATAATCACAAAGCAGAAATGAATAATACAGTGCATCCCAACATAACCATTTGTCATTAATCTGCTAGAAAATGAATCCCCAAAAACGTTAGGCAAAGCCCCCGTAAGTATGAAAAGCTGAATGATTACTTCTACTTGTTCATAGCACTTTCCATTGCAGACATACGATAAAATGCTGATGACATCCATGATTGGAAAAAGGATGTGACTGAATGTAATTATCATATCATTGCATAAGTCGTTTGCACCTGCAAAATAGTTAGATAGGAGAAAATCAGAAAGCCGACAGGACACTGTCTAATGATTTAATCCGATGTGTGAATACTGTATCAGACATCAACTAATGAAAACAATAGTGAATACCATTAAATTACCTTTAAACGCCATAAAGGAAATTGTGCATTCAAAGATTCCTTTACCGTTATTTTTAAATATTGAATGTGGCAGGAAAAAAGATTGAATTATTGATGGGGTATTCTTCTCGATCGATTCATTGAAATGTATGATTTTGAAACATATATTCGAATCTGAATAATCATAGCTATGAAATAGATGCCGTAATTGAATGCATTGCAGTGTTCAACATGTATACAGGTATATGGCTCGCATTGTTGATGTTGCATGTTGGTATATCGGCGAAACGACATGAAGTACTGCCATAGACTCAAATGAACAGACGATAATATAAGAATCATTTGTGAGTGCAACACTAATAAGGCACCACTTCACCATGTGCGCTTGATACATGTCGGTTGCTGAAGAACTGTTATACATACCAAATAGCTTAGCACTTGTAAAATGATAGAAAATCAAAAATCTCTTTCTTACAATGTCAACAAGTATAGGTACCATTGTTTAATCCCGGTCGTTGAGAAATGTGCCAATGCATAAATTAGCACATATTTTACTAATGTCGCTGTGGAGTTCAATTTCGGACTTTGTTTCACAAAATGGACATGTACTTTAGTCATTTTACCCACATGCCTGCATGACCCTTGAGCCCAAATGATTCTTATGTTTACACACACATAACACGGTGTACATTTACATGTGATAGATCACGTAGTCTACATCAAAGAGCCTAAAATACCAAGAGGCGGCACTTCCATTCGACCACATGGTGACAAACGAAACAAAAGACCAACATCGCCAGAGAAGGAGCGACCTGCTCACTCACTGCTCACTCACTGCTCACGACGGCACTGCCGGGCAATATCTTCTGAGTCATATGTTGAATCGCCACTGGAGGAGTGGTCAGTTCTGAAATACGACCGAGTGCCCGCTCTTGGTATTTTAGGCTCTTTGGTCTACATAGTTATCATCGAATTATTGTATTTATTGATGTGCAGAGCGTTCATTTGTCATCGCACTTTCACCATTTTTCATGTTTGGGCATTCATATATGTACTCTTTGCCTAAATAAGTTCGTTATTTTCTTATTGGGCAGTACTCTCAACTAACTGTAAGTTGTTTGGCCAATATTTCACCTGATTTACTCTTTGCCTAAAAAGTTCGTTACTTTCTTATTGGGCAGTACTGGGGACGAACTGTAAGTTGTTAGGGTAATATATCACCTGATTGTGACATATCCAATGCAATATACCCGGGAACACTGTAACCAATTATTATTTACATTGTTTATAGACGTGGAATCAATACCCAGTAAAAAGTATTCCGAGCAAACAAAACAGGGTCCGTTATCCAATCTCATAGTCCGGGGACAGAAAGTCATATCAGGTGATATGACTGTGACTTCGATGTGTTCTATATGTCTGAACTAGCAATGATACGTCGTTATGAAAATTCAAATATTATTGAGTGCTTCCGTATCCGTCAATCATATGAAGGTTTACAAGCAAAGGGTTGCTACTGACAGTGAACCGTGACAAAATCTCTTATCCCAGACGCTTTATTTATTGCTCTAAATTCACTTCATGTCGTGAAAATTGGGCAAGCATCTCTATCCGTTGAAGATGACTCCCTTGATGAAAGGAGAAGAAATCGAGTGGAGTGTCTAGAAAGTCAGTTGAAATTTTTGTTTTATATGCGTCCGCTAACTGTGTGGCATCTCTGATGATCTGCGAAGAAGCTGATTGCCAACACAATCTTTATGTGCGATTTCAATCTTCATTGTGTTACTGACTGGTGACTCAATTGACACTCTGACATATGATAACGGATGTGCCCAGGTGGTGAGTCACTTTCAACACACACTAACCTAATGACGAAAAGTACCAACAGGACCACCGAGTCAGTGAGGCTGTTACTTTATTACCACTATTGTTTTCACACACGCTCATCCCGAGCATGATGTTCCCATTTTCCCCCATCCATGAAAGGGCAGAGATGAAACAGAATGTATCTTATATTTAGTTTTCATTGAGATTTATTTGGACAATTCTTATCAAGCATGTGACTTCAGATTCCATATACTGCATTTCATAGGCGACTTAGAATTTTCCAAATCACTTTCATAAAAAGTATAACATTGAATTTGTGTTAACTTATCTTGTTAGTTGGTCTCATGCAAATGGCGAGGAGTGTAACAGCAACAAAAATGAACGGCTTGCGTGTTATAGTAGTTATCCATGGTATTTCAGAGGAAAAATACATCTAATATAATTAGAGTAATCCCCATTAGATAGAAAACCTTCAAAAAAGGCATTTCCATTCTTTCATGACTTCTCCTTCTCCTTGAAATATGCTAGACACAGAATTCTACTATATATGGATATCAGACATGGGGCGATTACAGGGTCAATGTAATCAATTACGATTACGATTACTCACAAATTTGATGATTAAATTACGATTACAGGCAACTATAGATGTAATCGATTACAATTACGATTACTTAACTATCGTAATCATGATTACAATCATGATTACTCTTTCCATATTAGGTAGATGTAGAATGAAAACACAAGTAGGTGTCGGCACTAGCTAGCTAGCTAGCTAGCTAAAATATACCATCGAGAGAAAACTATCAAAGTAAGAAATATTTTTTGAGGAACTGCTTTGATATATTTGTTTGAAAAATATTTTCAAAACAAAAGCTGCTGTAATATAGCAAGACTCAAGCCGGCCCTGGACCCATACGCCGTTTTCATCGTATGTCATGACACTGAGATAGTACAGCTCGGCTACTAATAACAACAAACACAACAGTCTTTCCTTTGTTGGATGATTGTTCGTGTTTACACAATGGCAGTGTAATGAACGATCTGTCTAACAAGTTTTATTGGGTGTGAGGAGTGGGAGAGATCGGAAGGGGTTTGAAGTCTTGGAAGGGGACGGTGCGGTACCTGAATAATCTAGAGGGGCCGCCGAACTCCCTGTGATTGTCAAGTGTTGATACCTATCTCTGCTTGCAGAAGGTGATTTGTACAAGACCACCCTGAGGGCTCTTTGATGTCCAGATACAACATTGTTACACAAGTGATAGCTTATTGAGTAATACCTCCTGCAGTCAATGCAAACCGAGTATCAATGTAACACAGTGGTCACCCGGTCATAAATTTCATTTAGTGAAAAGTTGGGAATACATGTGTTCATAATTTGGTATATACATCTGTACATGGAGCAGAAAATATGTGTAGTTTATTGAGTCATATAATAAGTGGTTGTAAAGTTTTTTTTTATCATAATGACATGTGTGGATTTCATGAGTGAAAAGCAACACAATATTATAAATGTCCCCTATGGCATGCCTTAATTCTTAACTTCCACGAATACAGAAAATTTTTCTTATATTTCAATTGGTGTAATCATGTAAAGTAATCATGATTACGATTACTTTTACCATGTATTCGATTACGATTACGATTACATTATGAAATTTACAACTGTAATCGATTACGATTATGTAATCGTAATTGTAATCAGGGGTTTGATTACGATTAATGATTACGATTACCCCATGTCTGATGGATATTATACTATTTGACACAAAATCGTAATGGTATAGCAATGGTGCATGAACTGCACCAGTCAATATGCATTTCGTAAACATAATTGTCACATTGAAGGCCAGTACAAAACGTTTTGACAAAAAACATCCACGCCTCTGCAGACTTCGATATAGAAAAAAAACGAACAAAAATCAATTAAAACAATATGGCACTATTACTGCTGATCACAATTATTAATTACCTCTTGTGATGCGTTATCAAACGGATCATGCTCCAAAAATCATTATAGTTCTCCATCTGAATGTGCTTTCGATGTGTTCTCCTGCTCTAGAATGTGAACTATAGGTCACTTCTATGCGTAATGAAGTACATTTACTCATGGACTTCTTTTAAAAATAATCACCAAGCCAAAATGAATAATGCAGTGGGTTCCATCGCAGCTATTCATCATCATTTTACTAGGAAACGAGTCTAGGAAGTCCACTACCTATATGTCACTAAAGGAACGGACATTTTACTTTCCAATCAAGATACCTATATTGTACGCCCGTACATTCCCTAGCCCCGATCAGTGGTGAAAATAACTTCCGATATCGAATGGCAGAAGTCATGAAATATTCGTAGCTTGTTGCACGGCATTATCATTCACATTTGCTGGTATGTCCGTAATCTGCATGTTCATTACCTTCATTCTTGATCAGTGAACGACAGTAATATCATGACTCTGCCATAGTAACGAATTCGCTGTACTCTGCACCTGTGTCGCCTGCATAGGTGGTCCATAGACGTTACATGGGCAACCTATTCCGCCTAACAACAATGTACATTGGTATTACGCTGCATTAACCAGCTAATTCCTATAAGCATCTAATACCGAGTGATTACTTCTTGTTCTCATCACATTTCACAGGCAATGTACAATGCCATGCTAATGACTATCTGTGATTGGAAGATGGGCTGTTTCACATTCTATCTGGGATTGGGTATAATTATGTGTCGATGAGTAGTTTGCACCTATGAAATGGCTATTAGGCAATAATAAGAGAGATGAATCAGCAAGTGACAGTACTCTAAATGTGCGAATGATTACTGCAACGTACATAGACACAGACTCAACTAGACATATGCCACTTTCATCAGTGTCCATGTGTGGGGTAAATACTAATAAGGCAATGCACACAAACGATACATGACATTTCTGAGGAAATAGCATACATACCAAACTCAAATACTCAGAAACCCGATTTCTGCAGTGTCAATAAGAATGGGTCCCTTGTTTAACGAGAACTGTGTAGAATCTGCGCAACGGCAAATATTAGCACATACATGTATGTGGCAAATCTGATTATGCTATTTGCCAAGTGGAGGGAATTTCAATCTTGGATCTTGTTTCACATCATTGTCATGTACTCTACTCGTTTTACCCGCATGTCTACATGGTCCTTGTGCCCAAATGATTCTGGTGTTTATATTGACATTGTGCGGTGTTCATATACTTGTGCACGGGCACATAAGATACATATGTACTGTCGACTCGATGTATTTATTGATTATCAGTGTCCATTTCTAGTGTGGACTGCCGTGTCAATGCATAACTATGATCTTCAACGTTAGTACTTTCCCCATCCAACCCTCCAAACAAGGATGTTCGTCATGGCCTTCCATACAAGACAAAATGGCGTAGAAATTGGGCAAGCATTTCTATTCAATGGAGTTGACTCCCTTCGGAAACAGGAAAGGAATCGACTGGAATGCCCAGTGATTCAGTTTGCTGTTTTGCTATATGACCGGTCACTAACAATTACTCACCATGTGTGGCATCCCGTGCGTGCCATTTTGGGAGAACCGACTCATGACATTAGTTTCCAGCCAATCAAACAGAAGATGTCTCTTCATATCTGTGTCACTAATTATGAGGCCTGCTGTGATATATATTGTACATCGTGCAGGTTGTGTGATCCATTTTGTACATTACTGTATTGTCACCAATTGCAAATGACCCTATCGTTTGATCGGTGTAGTAGATGACTGAAAGAGTAATGTGGAATTGATCCGGTTAAAATATTATTTTTTTGTGGTTCGGTTGCGAACATTTGCGAACTGTCTTCTTTTTCTAAACCTTCCTTTATCATGAACGATTGTACATTTGTTTGCATACGTGTGAATTAAAGAGACTGACTGTAATGCAATACTTTCAATAATTGTCATTTGATTCCAAGCCCCATTGTTTATTGTTATCTCGATTCCAACGAAAATAGTATTGATACATATTATGTACTTCTAATGATACATGTATAGTCCATCGCAAACTAAACTTCTACTGCAATTGATTTATTCTGTCAGTATCAGGAATGCCATAAGCAAAATGGTTTGATATGATATCCGATGTTAGGGTATTGGGTTAGAATAACAGTATATTGCATCAGGCTAATGTTATCACACAACATATGCTTATATAGCGAATGTCACTTGCCTGGCGTTTGTTGATCTATAGCAGATCAATTTCTGGGTTTATATCACATAGCATAAGGATGACAATAGATCAGTTTACAAGTATTAAACAGTGGAGATAAACATATTTTTGGCAGAGCTCATTGCTTGAAAATTGAAGATAGGGCTTCTGACCCTCGTCAGTTCAGACTCCGTTTTCCACTCACCATAGCTAATATTGGCATCGTGCAAATCCTATAGTGGTCATTGCAGAACAAAGCTTTGGTACCACATAACAGCAGTATTTGCACGACATCTCAGTTTCAGATCTGCACTTCGGCATGTCACTTCACATGATTCGCAACCGTAATGTTCACTTCATGTCATAGAAAATCATTGATGGATAATTCATGAATTGATTGAGTTTTGTTAGTAGGTTAGAATTGATATTGCCAGTCCACTCAAGTCGCAGACTAAGCCGAGTATTGTGAGTGAAAGACAATGATCTTGCTATTGCTCACACTCATCCAATATAATATTCCAATACAATATTTGTTTGTGGATATAAAGTATATTGTCAGCTGGTCAGACATTTTACAAGCATAATGGTTACCCGAATTGTAAAATATACTTGGAGCGACAGGAATTTGCTAAACTGACACCATCTCGTTTTGTTTATGGTTATTTTATTGTGGCTGTAATATTTTATGGTCCTATATACATCTATGTACACCCGCCAATGTGCTAACGATCATTTCAATTTCCAGCCTGTCACTCACGATTAAATCAGTTCATATTATATTTCAGAGCTTGGGAATATTGCCAACACATTGCAGGACATCACAATGTACACACATATCGGTTGAGGTGTTGGAAGGTGGACAGCATGAATGCTGGTAAGTTACTTGTCGTCATCCATAAAATATATTATTTTCCTCAGCGCGAAAATGTGTATGTATGAGATAACAAAGTCTGACTGGCTTGTCATCGACGGTTGAGGACCTTGCGAATTCCTACAACCTGGAGAAAGAATTGTCACAAATTGGATGTTATACAGTAGGTACATGCCACCTAAGTCAGGCGGAGAAAAAAGTAACCGGTTTTACATGCCAAAAACGATATACCTTGACACATTGTCGCCAATCAAAGGCTCTCTGTTTTTTATAAGCTGGTGTCTGGAAGTCTTGTTACAATGCTATAAATGAAACGATGACTGTTACATAGTCGGGATACACTGGAATGGAAATACTGATATCTCGGTGATCGATACACTAAATGGGGGGAGGGAGGGCGTTGTTATCGAATTCTGATACATCAACTAGTGACCTCAGGACTCGAGTATGAAATTTTTATTTTTTTTAAAAAACGCCAATCTGCAGAGTTTGTTACAGACGTTACAAACAAAACCCAACAAAAATCGGTTGGTTGTCATAATGCTAATCACGGTTATTAATTACACTCAACCATGATGCGAATTCGAACTGATCATGCTTGAACAAGTGATTATATTTCCGTATCCGACTGCGTTTTGATGCTCCGATGTGTGTGTGGAATAGCAGTCACTTCTACGTGTAATAAAGTAGATTTATTCATGGACTTTTATGGGAAATAATCACAAAGCAGAAATGAACTAGACGCTTCCGGTCGCCTACGACCGCTTGGGTGTATCCCCCGTAGCCCTATCATCTCTGTTGCTCCAAATATATCACTGTCAAGTGTGAAAAACTAGAGCAAGGGCTAAAAAAGATTACCAGAGAAATGTTAAATCTCAAGTCACAACTGTTTTCTTTTCCCCACCAAAATTGCTGCACTGATTTTCGAGGTTATTGAAGGTCGAATTCAAAATCACCACTGAAATCTCTTTAAATGAATTTCCATTCGACATGTTTGATAAAATAACGAAAATACAGATAGATCAATCTTTTCACCTATTTATATTTCAACTCAGAATATTTTACAAACTTGGTTCCAAGTTGAAATTCAAAGTAAAATTTGACCAAAAATGCATTTCAAGATGACAAAATTGGAGCTAGATTGAACTTCTCACCATAAGTTATATTTCGATCCATAATACATGTATGTGCCAAACATGGTTTCAAGTTGAAATTCAAAGTAAAAGGTAATCAAAACTGCATTTCAAGATGACAAAATTGGAGCCAGATCAAACTTCTCGTCATGAGTTATATTTTAACTCATAATACCTGCCCAACTTGATTTCAAGTTGAAATTCAAACTAAAAGTTGACCAAAACTGCATTTTAAGATGACGAAATTGGACCCAGATCAAACTTTTCGCCATGAGTTATATTTCAACTCATAATATGTGCCAAACTTGGTATTAAGTTGAAATTCAATGTAAAAGTTGACCAAAACTGCATTTCAAGATGACGAAATTGGAGCCAGATAGAACTTTTCGTCATAAGTTATATTTTAACTCATAATATGTGCCAAACTTGGTTTCAAGTTGAAATTCAAGCTAAAAGTTTACCAAAACTGCATTTCAAGATGAAGAAATTGGAGCCAGATCGAACTTTTCATCATAAGTTATATTTTAACTCATAATATGTGCCAAACTTGGTTTCAAGTTGAAATTCAAACTAAAAATTGACCAAAACTGCATTTCAAGATGACGAAAATGGAGCCAGATCGAACTTTTCACTATAAGTTATATTTCGACTCATAATATGTGCCAAACATGCTTTCAAGTTGAAATTCAAAGTAAAAGTTGACCAAAACTGCATTTCAAGATGACAAAATTGGAGCCAGATCGAATTTTTCACCATAAGTTATATTTTAACTCATAATTTGAGCCAAACATGGTCTCAAGTTGAAACTCAAAGTAAAAGTTAATCAATGTTTTCATAAAAACCTATTGTGATCAATAATAGACTTAACTAGCAAAAAAATAATGTTGACTTATTTGGTCACAGCCATAAAATCTCTACTGGACAAAGCCTTCACCTTGTTGAGCCCAATAATAAATATTTCTTGTCTTAACTATTTTCATTGTGGTCAATAATAGACTTAACATGTAAAAATAAAGTTAACTTATTCGGTTACACCCAGAAATTTCTACCGGACAAAACCTTAACCTTGTTGAGCTCAATAATAATTGTTTCTCATCTTAACTATTTTTATTGAGGTCAATAATAGACTTAACTAGCCAAAAAAATGTTAAGTTATTTGGTTACAGACATAAAATGTCTACTGGACAGAATCTTTACCTTGTTGAGCCCAATAATAAAAATTTCTTGTCTTAACTATTTTTATTGTGGTCAATAACAGACTCAACTAGTAAAAATAATGTTAACTTATTCAGTACACCCATGAAATCTGTACTGGACATACTTTCACCTTGTTGAGCTTAATAATAAATATTTCTCATCTTAACTATTTTTATTGTGGTCAATAATAGACTTAACTATTTTTATTGTGGTCAATAATAGACTTAACTAGTGAAAATAATGTTAACTTATTCGGTTACACCAATGAAATTTGTACTGGACAAAACATTTACCTTGTTGAGATTAATAATAAATATTTCTTGTCTTAACTATTTTTATTGTGGTCAATAATAGACTTAACTATTAAAAATAATGTTAACTTATTCAGTTACACCCATGAAATTTGTACTGGACAAAACCTTTACCTTGTTGAGCTTAATAATAAACGTTTCTCGTCTTAACTATTTTTATTGTGGACAATAATAGACTTAACTAATAAAACTAATGTTAACTTATTCAGTAATATTGTCCTGTTTTCACTGAAAACTTCAGTTCTCCATTCTGAACAAGAAACCAGTGTCATTACCTTCCACTGTACAGGCTATTGGAATGATCGTACATGTCAAAATGGATATTTCAAAATTCTGTAATAAGTTAGGCTGTTAACATATTAATATTTATATGATCATTCTAAAAAACGATTGGTTTCGTGTGACAGCCCTTCCCAACAACACTTCCAAATATTATCGAGATTCGTCAAAAATTGCCATCTGTAGAGCGTTCACAAGCCATGTGTCTCAAACAGGCTGTTTTCAATGCAAAATGTGTCCCCAAACGACCAATTCAGTTGCCACGGCAACCAAAACCGATTGGTGTCGGGATCTTACCATAATATATGTGCCTGCGAAAAATAATGGTGATCGGGTGAGAATTGCGGCCTATAGCGCGTTCACAAGCCATGTGTCTCAAACAGGCTGTTTTCAATGCAAAATGTGTCCCCAAACGACCAATTCAGTTGCCACGGCAACCAAAATCGATTGGTGTCGGGATCTTACCATTATATATGTGCCTGCAAAAAATAATGGTGATCGGATGAGAATTGCGGCCTGTAGCGCGTTCACAAGAAAATCTCTGCAGACGCGGACGCGGACACGGACGCGGGCGCGGACGCGGACGACGAAGCCAAATCCATAGTATCCGCCGAACTTTGTTCGGGGGATACAATAATACAGTGCATCCCAACATAACCATTTGTCATTAATCTGCTAGAAAATGAATCCCCAAAAACGTTAGACAAAGCCCCGGAAAGTATGGAAAGCTGAATGATTACTTCTACTTGTTCATAGCACTTTCCAGTGCAGACATACAATAAAATGCTGATGACTATCCATGATTGGAAAAAGGATGTGACTGAATGTAATTATCGTATGATTGCATAAGTTGTTTGCACCCGCAAAATAGTTAGATAGGAGAAAATCAGAAAGCCGACAGGACACTAATAAATCATTCCAGTGTGCGAATACTGCATCTGACGTGGACTGAAGAGTGAATTATTATTGGAGTATTCTGCTCGATCATTCCATTGAAATGTATGGTTTTGAAGCATATAGTCAAATATGCATGTTCATAGCCATGATACGTGACAAAACAGATGCCGTAATTGAATGCATTCCAGTGTTCAACATATATACAGGTATACGGCTCGCATTGTTGATATTGCATATGGCATATCGGTGAAACAACATAATGTATTGCAATAGACTGAAATGAATAGACTATAGATAATATGAGAATCGTTTATGAGTGCAACACTAATGCACCACTTCACCATGTGCGTTTGATACATGTCACCGAAGAACTATTATACATACCAAATAGCCAATTACTCGTAAAATGATAAAAAATAAAAAATCCCTTTCTTACAATGTCAACAACTATAGGTCCCATTGTTTAATCCCGATCGTTCAGAAATGTGCCACTGCATATATTAGCACACGTCTTTTTTATATCGCAGTAGAGTTCAATTTTGGACTTTGTTGCACAAAAAGCACATGAACTCGTCTCATGTTACCCACATACCTGCATGGCTCTTGAGCCCAAGTGATTCTTATGTTTACATACCCATCACACGGTGTGAGTTTACATGTGAAAGAGCACGTAGAATAGATCATCAAATCAATGATACGTCGTTACGAAAATTCAAATATTATTGAGTGCTTCCATATCCATCAATCATATGAAGGTTTACAGGCGAAGGGTTGCCACTGATGGTGAACCGTGACAAAATCTCTTATCCCAGACGCTTTATTTATTGCTTCGAATTCAATTCATGTCGTGGAAATTGGGCAAGCATTTCTATCCGTTGAAGTTGACTCCCTTGGGGAAAGGAGAAGAAATCGACTGGAGTGTCCAGAAAGTCAGTTGAAATTTTTGTTTTATATGCGTCCGCTAACTGTGTGGCATTCCTGCTGACTTGTAAAGAACCGGCTTGCCAATGCAATCGTTATTTTTGCGATTCAAATCTTTATTATGCTACTGATTGGCGATTCAATTGACAGTCTGAAATAAGATAACGGATGTACCCAAGTGGTGAGTCATATTCAACACACACTAACCCAATGACGAAAAGTACGAACGGGACCACCGAGTCAGTGAGGCTGTTACTTTATTATCATTTCTATTTTAAAATGTCCCTAAATGTTGCCTTGTAATATGTTGAAGTCTGCAACATCATCGTTCCAACAGATGTCTAATGCGCCCAGATGTCGAATCAGTACATGATCTAGACATTTATCTGCACAAACAAATTGGCAGCGTACATGATATTTGTCTTTTCTGAAACAAATCATTTTATTCATGGCAGTTATGCTTATTCCGTGCATCATGTTTCCTTTCCCCCGTCCATGAAAGGTCAGAAATGAAACAGAACGTATCTTATATTTCGTTTTTTTTTATATTGAGAACTATTCCGAAACTTCTGATTGAATTTCATGAGTGCCCTAGAATCGTTCAGTTTACTTTCATAAAAGTATAACATTGAATTTCATGACATTCCGGGTTAGTTGGTATCATGAAAATGGTGTCGGATTTGAGTTAAACAACGAAAACAAGAGACTTGTGTGTTATAGCAGTTATCTATATGTATTATGTATTTTAGAAGGGAAGCTCGTCTAATATACGGTAATTAAAGTAATCCTCGTAAGCCTTTCGGAACCATTTTCAATCTTTCATGACTTCTCCTTTAGCCTTGAAATATGCTAGATACAGAATTCTACTATATGTGGAGATTATAGTGTTTGGTACAAGATTGTAATGGTATAGCAATGGTGCATGGACTGCACCAGTTAATATGTATTTTATAAACGTATTTGCCACATATAGGGACTCAATATTCTGGCCCATTATAGTCACATCTTGACTTTGGAGTTGTGTGGATCAATGTCTGTGATACCACACCCCGCTGGTGAACTGTATATGTTTTGCATTGTTGTGACAAGATATCACTTATCTTCGCCTGACATTCCAAATATGAAACCTCCCTATTTAAATACCCAGCAAACAACTGAAGCATAGTCATTGATAAATCAGTATCGAGTCTTTATCTATTGAACGCCATGATTTGATACACTGGCTGCACGTCTGAAGCAATGGCCCTCTCCAAAATTTGATACGATTGATGGTCTTTAGGCGATTCGACATACATGTGTAATTGAATTCACTGTGAGTCATAGTTCTTTGACCAACCGCATTACAGATAACGTTCATTGCCACCACCAACAGGTTAAATCGCATATTGGGAAATCAATCGGTTGAATTTAAATTTTCTAGCCGGTTGATTATCAATCAATCAATCAATCAATCAGTTTATTCAACAATAACAATTAAGACAATATATAAGTGTACATGTTGAAAGGTGAATACCTGAAGTTTGCAAAACTTATGTACATGGTATTCCCTGACCTTTCCCACTAAGACATAAAGTTTCCCATCCCAAAGCCCCAACACCACCACCACAATTCAAATACAACACAGATTTAATTGAGAAAAAAAAACAAAAAAAAACAAAAACAAAAAACGAAAAAAAACACAGCAACAACACCTAACTCACCAATTCAACATATAATTGACTACCCTTTCTTCCATACACCCAATGCGCAGGTTCACCCATACACCCACACCCACCTACACACACATATATTCACCTACACCTGCACCACCCACCCATTCACATCTTCCCTCCCATATCCACAGACACCCACACACATACCTCCACACCAAACTACCCCCCCCCCCCCCACACACACACACACATATGTCATGTAATAAATACATACTTAACATATAACTAACTTGACAACTTGACACACACACACATACATATGTCATGTAATAAATACCTACTTAACAATACATTAGCTAGCTTGACAATCGATAAATAATATTATATGAATCATATGAATCACACGCGGATACGAGTATGAATACTATATTAGTTACAATGATATTGCTCAATTAATGTTTTCTTGTAGGTACGTTTGAATTTGAGCAAATGTTCACTATTTATAATGTCTTTCGGTAAACTGCCCCACCCTAGCAATCCCACATTTATAGTTGTCATTCTTTTGTAATTTGTTCTACAGAGGTAACTTTTGAGAGTATGTTTTCCTCTGGTATTGTATTCATGATTGCGTTGTTGATTAGTTACTATTTCTTGTAATCTATTTG
Organism: Terebella lapidaria; assembly: GCA_949152475.1. Lineage (NCBI taxonomy): Eukaryota > Metazoa > Annelida > Polychaeta > Terebellida > Terebellidae > Terebella > Terebella lapidaria. The sequence goes on from OX424567.1 coordinate 7,148,359, forward strand.
GCAATTCATCTTTGAGAGCTCTGTAAATAATTTCCATAGTTTTAAGTTTTATTAAATCATCTAGTTTCAAGGCCTTGTACTGAGAAAATATCGGTTGAGTGTGATCTAGGAAGTTTGATCTGCTAATAATTCTGATAGCTTTTTTTTGCAGTATTGTTAAAGGTGTAAGTCTAGAGTGGTAATTGTTGCCCCAAATTTCACAGCAGTATGTTAGGTACGGCATAATGAGTGTATTATATAAGGTTCGTAATGCATGTTTGTTTAATAAATGTTTGGTTCTATAAATAATACCTATGTTTTTCGAGACTTTATTCATTAGGTTCTTTATATGAACTTTCCAGGTTATTTTGCTGTCTATGTGCACGCCGAGAAATTTTGTTGAGTTTACCCTATCAATATTACATCCATCTATGTTAATGCGAATGATTTCTGTATCTTTTCTGGTTCCGAACACCATGTAATTAGTTTTAGATAAATTTAATGATAGTTTGTTACTTTTGAACCATTTATTCAATTTTGACATTTCATTAGAAATTTCACGGTTTGTGTCGACAACGTTTTCTCCTGAATAAAGTAGGTTAGTGTCGTCAGCAAACAGAACAAATTTAAGTAATTTTGATGCATTGGCTAGATCATTAATGTAAATGAGAAATAAAGTGGGTCCCAATATTGATCCTTGCGGAACCCCGCATTTGATATTTTGCAAATCAGAGTTTGTATTTTTAAAGGACACAAATTGTTTTCTGTTTGTTAGATAACTTGCTATCCAATCGTTCACTTTACCCCGTATCCCGTAATAATGTAGTTTCTGTATAAGTATATCGTGATCTATGGTGTCAAAGGCCTTTTTTAAATCTATGAAAATTCCCACACTTATTCTAGATTTGTCAAGCGCGTTGGTTATTTCTTCAACCAGGTCAATTAATGCCATGGAAGTTGAGTGCTGTTTTCGAAAGCCGTACTGACATGATTTCAATATTTGTTTAGAATCCAGAAATGCGACAAGCTTTAAATTAAAGGCTTTTTCGATAATTTTTGAAAATTGTGTCAATAAGGAGATTGGGCGGTAATTGGTAAACGAGCTTGGATTTCCAGACTTGAATAATGGGATTACTCGCGCAGTTTTAAAATTATCAGGGAAGATTCCCATTTCAAACGATTTGTTGATTAAATAAGTTAAAGGGCCGACTATCGAGTAGCTTGTTTTCTTCACTAATGTCATGTCAATACCATCATACCCCTTAGAGCTTTTACTTTTGAATCTTTTTATTATATTTAGAATTTCTGTTTCACTACAAGGTTCAAGAAACATTGTGTTTGACACTTTCTCATCTAGATATGTAGTGAAATTGTTCGTGTCACAATTTGATATATTGTTCGCTAAATTCGGCCCAATATTAACAAAAAAATCGTTAAAACCATTTGAAATTTCTTTGCTTTCGGATACCCTAGTTCCATCCGAAATAAATTCAGAAGGATAACTCGCTGACACGCCCCTCCTCCCTGTTATTGAATTGAGTGTTTTCCACATTTTTTTAATGTCACACTTACATTCCTCAAGTTTATCAGAATAATAATCCCTTTCACAACGTCTTAATATATGTGTCAATTTATTTTTGTATCGCTTGTACCTATCTTCTGATTCTTTAGTTCTGCACTTCAAGAACTGCTTATAAAGTGCATTTTTCTTTTTGCATGCATTGATGAGCGAGGGTGTTATCCAAGGTTTGTTATCTCGTTTTTTACTATATTTAGTTTTAACCGTGACGGGGCAACATTTATCATACATTTCTCCGAAAAGTTTGCTAAATTTACAGAAAGCACTATTTACATCATTTTCATAATAAACTTCTGCCCAATCAGTAGATTTCAAATTGTTGTTTAAAATTGCAATGTTGTGCTCACTCACTTCTCTGGTATATATATATTCTTTAGCTGTTTTCGATTTCATCAACCCATAATCAACAATGCTACAAAGTATCACTGCACTCGCAGACCGAATTTATTTCCAGGCAGCCATTGACAGCATAATCATGCGATACATATAAATATGTAGGATCATATGTTCGTGAGCATGTTTTTACATGTGTAGCAGGGTTTTGTAATGCGCTATTTCCCTTAATGGTATTTTTATTCATTTATTGGAGTTCCTTTGTGGTTCCAATAGTGCGTTTTGCGTTGCAATGGTTGTATTTAGTTGTAGACTAGCATTAGTATCGTTATAATATAACATATCGTTAGGTCCCTTGGAGAAAAGGATAACGCCGGATGCAGTTTCCCTTAAAATTAAAGGTAGACGAGTACACAATATTTCCGAGAATAATAGGGGAAAATAATCTATCAGAAAGGAAGCTGTCTTGAAGACAAGATTCCACCATGTGAAACGCAACCCACACAATAATATTGTGTGCGTTCTGCAGGAAAACGATCGAAGCCAGTTTCGCTTGTGGGCAAAATTTCTTCACAATGTTTATTCATAATTTTATCCAAATGGTGGTTAGTCAAAAGCTAATGAGCTATATGACCAGAAGCAATACGATGGACTCTGGGTGCATGCAGTCTACAACAAAAGTGTTATTCATTCACATGCTACAAAGAATAAAAATGGATGTGAATTTACTGATGCACAATTTATGGAAGTGACCCAGTATAGTTTAGTATACACAATGATAACAGCATACATGGAGGTGAAGAATTTTCCCATATTGTCAAGAAGTCCTTGGTAAATCCACGTGACTTGGTTACTATGCACTTCTTAAGGACTTCATGTAGCAGTGCGGAAAAGAGGAATGCTCGAGAGATCCTGAGTTGAGTAACGAGCCACCTTCACACTGTCAACTTGGAGAGGGTAACCCGGTCAATATGTAGTACTGTCTCTACCGATTTCAGTGCTATTTTTCACGACTTGACCAACTCAGCTGACTCCAAGTCATGTATCTAATATGTCATGCAACAAATTCATCGAAAATCAATAATTACCATACAGCACTTGACCTGTTTTGAAAAGGGATGTTTCTTGTCTGTTGTTATGTGGTTGAGGATCTGTATCGGACCAACTTCGGGGTTTATAACACATGGGTTAAACATGAAATCAGATAAATTACAATATGCAATGACACATTTGATAACAGTAAAATACTCTCAATATCCAATCCTTATGACAGTAAAAGTCAACTATCTAGTCAAACAGACAGTCAAACTCAGGGTATGATGTTTGATATCATTATCACTAATTTGTAAATCATGCACAGTGTGTGCTCTTTTGTGTACAGCACTATATTGTCATAATGTTTCCTAGAGCTAGGATTACAAATCCTATCATTTTCCTGAAGCCATATATAATATTATACCATTGTTTGCATACATATGAATTAAAGAAACGGCCTTTTTTGTAACACAATATTTCCATCAGTTGACATTTGATTTTATGACCATTCCCTTGATGCTACATAGGTTCCAATGGAAATACTGTTGATACCAGGTTTATACCTATAATAATACATGCATATCACGTTTTGATCTAAAACTCCAATGCGATCGATTTATTTCATCAGGATGAACATATCTAGTGAGCAAGACAGTAATCAGTTTACCACCAGGCAAGCAGTGGAGGTGAACACAACATTCGGCAGACGGAGAGGTTAAGGATATAAATGTGCTAAACTGACACCATGTCGATTTATGGCTATTTTATTGTAGCTATTAACATTTTACGTGTGTAAATATATGTACTATTTACGCCAGTATGCTGAACGATTATTTCAGTTTCCAGTCTGCCACATATGATAAATCAATCCATTGGGAACATATACGATCGTATTGCAGGAAAAAACCGTATGAGGAATTGTAATGTCGACAAAATGAATGCTGATAAGTTTCGTGTCGCAACATATGATATATTTCCCCAGGGCGGACATTTGTATGTATGAGATAACGTAGTCTGATTTGCTTGTCGTCGACGGTATAGGACCTTCCTGCGACGTCCTACAACACGGTGGAAACGTATTTCATTGTTCCACGAATTTCGTGACAGGGGACCATACAAATAGGTGAAATGTACAGATTACGTAAGTTGGTTGAAAGAAAAGTAAGCATTTCTCCATGTCAAAACCAATATATCATGAGACATTTTTATCAAGCGAAAGTCTCGTATCTATAAGCTTAATGGTGTGTCTGAAAGTCTTCGGATGGAATTGAAGAGAGGCGGATGACTGTTAGACAGTCAAGATTCACAAGAAATATACATAAAGGTATGTAAATTGTGAAAGAGATTGGTTGATTGGGACTTGATATAGGACTTGATATTGTTTTGTTTCACAGTGTCATTTATTTCACAATGTATTAGTTTTATAATAGGTCCTGGACCAATTCGATATTTCACAGTGAATCAGTTTAGTGAGAAACGATAATAGAGTTTTGAAGTGTGATGCCTGGATCAGGAATAAAATCTCACCTGATATGTCTTTAAACAACAGATTACAACCTCACAAAATGACCATTTTATGACAACTCCAATGTCGAAATGCACATAGTGTGCTATATTTTGTTAAATTTTTGTTGAATTGTGCAAGACGTCCTTTTGTGCATATATATGTATGTGCATATATGTGTATGTAGTTTCCATACATGTAATTTCCATGTAGTTTCTTCAGTGTCAGACAGATTGAAGTCTGCCCTGTCGTCGAAAATGGCCAATGCACTCTCGGTGCTCAAACTACGGAATAGATTATCATCCAGTTAAGTGCCAGTAAGCAGCTTATACTCTCGCCTTCGCTCTGTGAGATGGGCAAACAAGTCTACCCTTTCTCTGCAGTACATACTATAGGCCCCTTGCACAGGGTGCCTGGTTTTGTATAGTCACCAAAATGGTAACTTTCCAGCAAAAGTGACGGGTCAGTGGCATCCAACCATGTAAATTATATGGAGTAATTAAATCCGTGACGCCTAGATTTCCACACTGCGATGGCACATTAGCCAGATGCATTTTCATTATCAGAGCATGCAGTGTACTACACACGACTACAGACTATCAGCTGACGCTAATGGAAGTTGATCATTGCATGTACCTATGCACGTTTTCGAAAATGAAACAATTTCACCATGAGCGTGGAAATGTGAAATAAAGTGAACTTTCAAAACCCCACACATACATTGAAATACATGTAACATAAACCTGATCATGTTTGTTCACTGATCATCACTGACCATATTTCAGCCTCCGATTGGGACTGTTCCCTCGCATCTCGCATGTGTGCAATGTGTCATCACAGGCGTTATTAATTCAATCAATAAAACTTTGTTTATTTGCACCTGTCGTACCCTGCTATCATTGTTGCAACCTTTGCACAACGGAAAGATCCATGATTGTAACACAATGCCATGTGCAATGATTGGCAGTAGTCTTCAGCATAACATAGTAATTGCAAATGCCGTTCCATGTAATGGTACAATGCTATAATATACTATGTACATACCCCATATGTAGAGGTAGTATCTAACAAGATATTGGTTTAGTGGGGTTATTTCCTGCACATAATATTAGGGCAATCAATTAAAACGTGTGCGGTATTGATCGCATGCAGTATGCAGTTTAAGGTTGCTTATTAGCCAGTGTTCATGCCTTAATCAGCCGATTACTGGTATAGTTCATTTGGGCTATAGCTCTGTAATCGTAGAATGGATTTCACTGAAGATTAGCATATACGTTCTCTACATTGACTGCAAGTCTATTCCACCTGCAAAGTGAAGGCACAGCCGATAATTATTCACTTCCAGATATATATATATATAAAATTATGATTATACAACTATAATATTACAAATATAATGATGCAATTTTTACGTTATGCACCATCTATCAAATGTAACTTACACAGGAAACATAATGCGTGATATGGGGCAGTTCTTTTAACTATGGGTGAATCACATATCACAGATCGAAAACCTACTGCCTGTTTTCGATTTACCTTCGTGACAACTTGATTTTCAAATTGGCACGTTCCATATCATCCATAGTGAAAATACACGGGGCAAAAGAAATTGATTGTCACCCACAATAATAACATCTGTATGTGTTAGTATTGTAAACACAACTGAAACGGTATCTAAACTAAAATGGTATTTGCTATGAAACCATTCAAATCACAAGAATGCTACCCAATAGGCAATATTTCTTATGCGAATATATTCAAATAGAAACGTTAAATACTCAATGCTCACCATAAGCAGCGTTTTCACATCACTTCCATGAAAGGTGCAGATTACTAGAAACTATTCATGTATGCATGCAATGTATGTAGTGTAATGTGACCCGGTTCATGAGTGTTTTCTTTTTCTTTTTTTTTGTTGCCTATCACTTCACACGATACATAGTGTAGATTTCCACAAGCAATATCCTGATTAATCACACGTCGTTTTTCTGTATTTTCATCGCATAGCAGTCAGGGAGATGTCATTGTTTTTCACAACTAGTTGCGGATTACATGTATATGCGTGAGTAAGCTCGACAAAAAATACCAAAGTGCTCTTGAATAATTTGTGGTTTCCCATTTCATTTGGGGGTCTTTACATATAATACATATAATAAGTGGACAATGCTTTGAAGTGCAAGATATACTTATTTGTCAAGTTCTATGATATCATGGTTCGCTTCCAGCATTGTAATCACCTTACACTGGGAAAGGAACTGAAGAATGTGTAGAATATGAAGAATATGTGCTTCGACCTGTAATATGAAGTATACGTACTTCATTTCAGCGTTAGTATTCAGTATACATGATTTCTTCTTTCATTCTGATCGTTCGATTATCACAGCTAAAACGTGAATAGTTCGTTTCTGTTATCAAGCTTCCATCAGTGTTCACACAATACATGTCACGTAACATTCGCCTATTGCCATAACGAAATGAAGACGTGGATATTATAGGCAGTGCAATCTAAAAAGTAGTGATTTATTCCAGTCACCGTAAATCGAAAATATAGACTTACTGGTGCATTTATCTCATGAGCTTACACTACAGTGGACAGAGCAATAGACAGATTACATGCCTTGATGATTTCCCACGGCGTCTTGGCTTCTGTCTGTTTGGTTTTCCCACGAGCGTATCATACAACCCCACCTCGGATCAAACAGATCTGCCAAATAAACACAACTGGGAAGGTGACGCCGGCCAGTTTGAGGTTTTTAGATTACCGGCCTATGGTCCAATAACATATCTTTGTGTCCGTTGTCTGTCGTCGTCTGGCATCTTCCCTGTCCATCTACATTTTTATCCTTAGCGAATCGGTCGAGTCTTTCCGAAATTTTGAACAAAGATACTTGAAATCAATTAAAGGAGAACTTAACCTCAAGTTTTTTTTTTACTCTCCAGCTTGTTTATCAACATGGCTTCCATTTTGACGAAAAACAATCGATCTTGGACTTAACCACCAATTTAGTTTCAAAATATTCCTCTTACATACCTTTTTGACATGTGTTATTGCATTTGATTCGACAGTCTGTATATGGCGGCCATTCTCATTTTTCGATGGGTCGGCGATTTGTTTCACCTAAATCAAGTCACTCTCTGGTTTGAGCCTTTTGCAGCTGGATTTTTCCGTTGACAAATTTCGTCCTCTTATCCTCATAAAGTAACCTTTATTATGGAATAAACCCCCAGAATACTTCGAAATAGAGCTTAAATATTGGCTAAATTAATATCCAAATGAAAAAGCATATGTCGCGATGCTAGTGGTAACCTTAATTTTGACTTTCAATGCGATTGAACTGTGAAAAAAAGTTGTGGGTTTAATAGTCTGGTGACCTTCTTTTGTAGAGTTTAGACACATCTATAATTCATATTCAATTTTGGAATGGATAAATACATGATGTTTCATATATCCTAAGTATTCTAATTATTCACAAATGCATATATCGATTGGTTCATGGAGTTCCCACGTTAGTTAACAACCGTCCAGTACCAACAAATTACATACATGCATTGCCGGTCACCAACACGACCACCAGAATATATCACATGTGAAGAATGATCCTGACGGATGCCCTTCACTTAGATCTTCCTTCATTCGTACTGATGTTCTTTTGTTTCTTCGCTAATTACCTCAATAATGACACACCATATCGAAAGTTGAATGCAGCTAGCATGTTACCTCCACAGTCAGTGCATTGATTTTCCTCCCTGGTAATCTCGGGGCACCTTTGCTCAGCCCATTACAGGGTGGTGCATATAATTCATCATCAGTTCATACAGGTGATTATCTGTTTAGGATTTTAGTTTCAGGCATGTTTTTACATGTACAACTAAGTTTTGTTATGTGATCTTCCGCCAAATATTACATATATTCATGGTATTCCGTTTGGTAGTCTGGAGAGTGCGTTTTGGATTGTAATAAATGCTAAATCTCTCACAGTTGGAATAACGCAGAAATTGATGTAGTTTCCCTGGGATCAAAGGTAACTGAGCGCACAAGATATTTTAATAATAGCAACAAAATATTGGTTTATATATCAGAAAGAAACCGGCCTTTATGTACACCTGAGACAAGATTTATCCTGTGAAATGCAACCCATTAAATTGTGTACGTTTGATCTCCTCGTCCACCTTGAACGGACGTGAACAAAGTCAGTTTCCCTTACTGATAAAGTTCTGTCCAACTCGGAGTTTATCAAAACTTTCATGTCCTAATATAATGAGGAATATGGTCAGGCACAACATGCTGGAATTTGAATGCAGTTGCAACAACAATGTGTGTTTTTTTTTTGTCAAAATGAAACGAGAATAATTGTGAAACAATAAGAATCCTTATTCACTATCGGACCACCCCGGATCCCAATAGACCAGAACCGTGGCGTTACCAGGGTGATCTGGCGTGGTCCGGGGCTCCACGCCAGAAGTGGTCACACCAGAAGTTACACCCCGGTTGTGCGACGATTTAACTATTGATCAGCAATCCAGGGATACTGTCCCGGTAGCGCTACGGTTTGAACAAAATTGACGGCATGCCGTAAAATTTGTTTGGCCTTCCCGGTGGTGCCACAGTTGATCCCGATTCATCACGGTTGCACTACGGCAAAACCGACAGCACTACGAATACACCACAGATAGCCCTGGATCAGACCTTTTTTCCGCCGTAGCATTGCCGGGGCGTCACCAGAGTCCCGGTGAGACTGGTACTTGTGGGGCAGCAAGACCTACTCGTAACCTACTCTTTTGAAACCAAGTCCTGTATCTTATCTGTCAAGCAACAAAACCTTCACAAATCAATACTTCCAGGACACACATGCTTTCAGAGCAGATGCCACCTGCCCGTTGTTGTAAATTTCAAGCTATGAGTCGAAGCAGTATCTGGCTTTATTTGTTTATAGGATATGCATAATATCATATCCCGTAATTTATGAAACACGAAAGTTGTGATTTCAAGACAAGTGAAAGATCACAAGTCTGATGATATCTTCGACATTATTCACGATGCCAACTGTGATAATAATTTACAGCATACATGTTGCATAACGCACTGTGTGAATCTACTAAATAAATAATTGGGTTTTATAATATAAAACATCCAGTATTTGACATTCATTTTCATATAGTGTAGAAATATGTAATTACATTACATTTCATTCCCACTGAAAATAGCATGATAACGATGTAAATACTTATAATAATAGATGTATATCATGTGATGAACTGAAAATTTACTGTAATCAATATATATCATCATATTAATAATGACCATTATGCCCATGACTAGATTGTATGACAGATGTTAGGGCATTGGGTTACAATAACAGTATATTGCTTCAAATTAACAGATGACACCGGCAGTTTCAATGCAAATTTGCGACACATTATAACTTGTTTAATTCCGAGTCATATATCAAATTTGCGACAATTTGTACCGAAATCAATACTCACCAGACAGGACATGACATACTTACATAATTAGATGTCAACTGAATATGTCATAAGTTTGATCTGTTTCGGGTGAATTTCTGGCCTTAAGACACATCTCAAAATATCGGATCCCAGACAGTCAAACACGCATACAGTGTATATATTCTAAGACTTCTACAGTACATGTGGACTATAATTAAACCATTTACATAACTTTGAACAACCCTTCCCGACATCAGGATACCTTCGGGGTCTACAAGTCAATGTGACTAAACGTATCATAACTCTAAACTATTCATCGTTACAATATACCTATTTCGATATAGTATTCGTTCGTTTATTCAGTATATATAACCACCTAATATGAAAACGTTACGGCTGTTTGGTTAAAATTAAACCGATATGATATCGATTTTTGGCAATTCATTGCGGCTAAATATTTTATAATTTGTATACATGTACTGTGGACGTCACTATGCTGAATGATGATCACATTTTTTCATCCTGTCAATTCTGATTAAATCAAATTATACGATATTGCAGGATATTGGTAGAGCAGTTGGAAGATCGACAATATGAAGGCTGGAAAGTAACTTGTCGTCATATATAATATATATTATTTTCCCCAGGGCGGACATTTGTATGTATGAGATAACAAAGTCTGACTTGCTTGTCATCGACAATTCAGGACCCACATGCAAAGTTCTACGATCTGGAGGAAGATTTGTTACTAATTTAGTTACGAATTCAATGGCAAGGGACCAGTCATATTACCTAAGTTAGTTGGAAAAAGAAACTGATTCCTCATGTCAGCAAAAATATATTGTAACACAATTTTGCCAAACCAGCCCTGTGCTACATACTTGATGTTATATGTCTAAAAATCTCTTTCGAGTGCTGTTAGGGATGAGTAGATTATTGTTGGAAAGTCAGGATTATTTGATATATATGTATGGCAATATTGATATTCATGGGACATGGGACGGTCAAATACATTGAGTGATTGATCCAATCCTGTGACATGGTTGGGTGACTTCAGAATTATCTTGTTTTCAATATACCACTTTAAATACATCTTTAGAAATACTACTTTAGAAATATAGCAGCCATTCGTTTTTCAAGGGTCCTGTAACAAACCAATATATATTTCTACAAATAATCTATTAAATGAAATAGGGAATATATTTATAATTGCAACGCCTGGCTAAACAGAATTGATGTACATTATGAAACAAACAATGGAATGCATCTCTACGTCTCTTTGACAATATTATGATTCTAATTTTGAAAAGCACTCACTGTGCCATCTTTATTCATGATGTACCTGCTGTCAGGTGAATGCGCTTGAAAATTGGCGATGTCATTGACAATGTCCAATGCTCCCTGCTCAGTTTGAGCACCACGATACAAGGCCGAACATCATTCTGTAATCTACCAGTAAGCAGCTTATAATCTCGACTCCTCCGTCGGATAAGGAATAAAAGCCCAAGTAAACATTGCTCCTTAATACTACTCGTCCACTGAAAACATACCATTTAATCCGTCTCGCACCTTTTTAATCCTTATTGAATACAGAGGAAGGCGCAGGATATGACACTTGGGCCGGAATAAATAAGCCAACCACTTCTCCGCGGCATATACGACAAATTTGCACAGGTTGTATTAATTGCATTCAACTATGAAAGGGCCAGTAGAATTTCAAACTCCATGTGACTCAGTTGAAGTAATATATATGGAGCAAATACATCAATAAACTGATTGCTTGCATGAAGTTATCAATGCGAACATGCATACATCTCGCAATCTTGATGTCAAATTGGTGTAGTAACATAAAGTACAGCCATCAACCTCAAATCGACTGACGGCAGTATCAGATTCATTTGTGAGTACAACACTAATAAGACACCACTTTACCATGTGGTTCAGATACATGTACATAGTTCCCACGTCTGTTATTAACCGTCCAGTACCAACAAATTATATACATGCATCGCCGGTCACCAACACGACCACCAGAATATATCACATGTGAAGAATGATCCTGACGGATGTCCTCACTTAGATGTTCCTTTATTCCTACTGATGTTCTTTTGTTTCTTCGCTAATTACCTCAATAATGACACCATATCGAAAGTTGAATGCAGCTAGCGGGTTACCTCCACATTCAGTGCATTGATTTTCTCCCTAGTAATCTCGGGGCACCTTTCCCCAGCCCATTACAGGGTGGTGCATGTACTACATCATGTGTCGGCGATTGATTCCCTGGAACCAGTTGATACATATGATTATCTATTTAGGATTTTTAGTTACGTGCATGTTTCTACATGTACAACTAGGTTTTGTTATGTGGTCTTCCGCCAAGTATTACATATATTCATGGTATTCCGTTTGGTAGTCTGGACAGTGCAATTTGAATTGCAATAAATGATAAGTCTCTCACAGTAAGAATAATGCAGAAATTGTTGCAGTTTCCCTGGGATCAAAGGTGACTGAGCGCACAAGATATTTTAATGATAATAGCAAAAAAAGGTTTATATATCAGAAAGAAAGTAGCATTTATGTACACCTGAGACAAGATTTATTCTGTGAAATGCAACCCATTAAATTGTGTACGTTTGATTTCCTCGTCCACTTCGAACAGACGTGAACGAAGTCCGTTTCCTTTTATGATAAAGTTCTGTCCAACTCGAAGTTTATCAAAACTTTCCTGTCCAAATATATTGAGGAATATGGTCGGGAACAACATGCTGGAATTTGAATGCAGGCTACTGTATATTAATTATATTGGCCATTCAACTCAATGTTAAATGATCTTACTTTGACGGTCCATAACACCTTCCTAAAAAAAAATCCCAGCCTAACCACTATGCTAGTTTTATCCCTCAACGTATTGGGCATCGCGTGGTAAGCATGAATATATTTGACGACACATGGGATTTTTCGCTATTCTGCCTTGAATGGACCCGGGGTGAAAATACCCAAAATTATGGGTACTGATGCCCATGCAAAACCCCTTTGATTCCCCAGCTCCTGAGAAGAACGCCAACAAGATACTGCCTTGAAAACCGGGTCATTATATCCCAGCACTGCGTTCTTTCAGGTGAATATACACTCGTCCAGAAGTCTGGCCTAAAAAATATATGAGGCGATGTTTAACAACAGTTTCCCTTTAAATTGCCTAAGTGAGGTGAACGCTCGCTGATTGGCTGAGGGAATTACTGTACACTGCCCTGCACGCTGCAACAATAATGTGTTTTTTATTGTCAACATGAAACGAGAATAATTGTGAAACAATAAGAATCCTTATTTACTATCGCACCACCCCGGATCTCACTAGACCAGAACCGTTACGCTACCGGGGTGATCCGGCTTGGTCCGGGGGTCCACGCCAGAAGTGGCCATACCAAAAGTTACACCCCGGTAGTGCCTCGGTTCGACTTCCGTCATGCCACGGGAACGGGAACAGGTGATCTGTGGTAGAACCGTTGTGAAACCGTGGTGTGTGCCTGATAGAACCATAGTGCAACTGTGGCAAGACCCCTGTGCTACCGGCTTGTAAAATTATTCCAATTGGCCACGGATGCACCACGGTTTCACTACGGACTTTCAGACAGCACTAAGATAATGCCACGGTCGTGCCCCGGTCCTCCCGGTCACACGACGATTTAACTATTGATCAGCAATCCAGGGATACTGTCCCGGTAGCGCTACGGTTTGAACAAAATTGACGGCGTGCCCTAAAATTTGTTTGGCCTTCCCGGTGGTGCCACAGTTGATCCCGGTTCATCATGGTTTCACTACGGCAGAGCCGGCAGCACTACGAATACACCACAGATAGCCCTGGATCAGACCATTATTCCGCCGTAGCACTGCTGGGGCGTCACCAGGGTCCCGGTGAGACTGGTACTTGTGGGGCAGCAAGACCTACTCGTAACCTACTCTGTTAAGTCCAAGTCCTGTATCGTATCCGTCAAGCAACAAAACCTTCACAAATCAATACTTCCCAGACACGTCACATGCTTTCAGAGCAGACGTCACTTGCCTGTTGTTGTAAATTTTAAGATATGAATCGAAGCAGTGTCTGGGTTTATTTGTTTATAGGATATGCATAATATCATATCCCATAACTTCTGAAACACGAAAGTTGTGATTTTAAGACCAGTGAAAGATCACAAGTCTGATGATATCTTCGACATTATTCACGATGCCAACTGTGATAATAATTTTCAGCATGCATGTTGCATAACGCACTGTGTGAATCTACTAATTAAATAATTGGGTTTTATAATATAAAACATCCAGTATTTGACATTCATTTTCACATAGTGTAGAAATATGTAATTACATTACATTTCATTCCTACTGAAAATAGCATGATAACGATGTGAATACTTATAATAATAGATGTATACCATGTGATGAACTGAAAATTTACTGTAATCAATATATATCATCATATTAATAATGACCATTATGCCCATGACTAGATTGTATGACAGATGTTAGGGCATTGGGTTACAATAACAGTATATTGCTTCGAATTAACAGATGACACCGGCAGTTTCAATGCAAATTTGCGACATATTATAACTTGTTTAATTCTGAGTCATATATCAAATTTGCAACATTTTTTACCGAAATCAATTCTCACCAGACAGGACACGGCATACTTACATAATTAGATGTCAACTGAATATGTCATAAGTTTGATCTGTTTCGGGTGAATTTCTGGCCTTAAGACACATCTCAAAATATCGGATCCCAGACAGTCAAACACGCATACAGTGTATATATTCTAAGACTTCTACAGTACATGTGGACTATAATTACACCATTTACATAACTTTGAACAACCCTTCCCGACATCAGGATACCTTCGGGGTCTACAAGTCAATGTGACTAAACGTATCATAACTCTAAACTATTCATCGTTACAATATACCTATTTCGATATAGTATTCGTTTGTTTATTCAGTATATATAACCACCTAATATGAAAATGTTACGGCTGTTTGGTTAAAATTAAACCGATATGATATCGATTTTTGGCAATTCATTGCGGCTAAATACTTTATAATTTGTATACATGTACTGTGGACGTCACTATGCTGAATGATGATCACATTTTTTCATCCTGTCAATTCTGATTAAATCAAATTATACGTATATTGCAGGATATTGGTAGAGCAGTTGGAAGATCGACAATATGAAGGCTGGAAAGTAACTTGTCGTCATATATAATATATATTATTTTCCCCAGGGCGGACATTTGTATGTATGAGATAACAAAGTCTGACTTACTTGTCATCGACAATTCAGGACCCACATGCAAAGTTCTACGATCTGGAGGAAGATTTGTTACTAATTTAGTTACGAATTCAATGGCAGGGGACCAGTCATGTTACCTAAGTTAGTTGGAAAAAGAAACTGATTCCTCATGTCAGCAACAATATATTGTAACACAATTTTGCCAAACCAGACTCTGTGCTACAGATTTGATGTTATATGTCTAAAAACCTCTTTCGAGTGCTGTTAGGGATGAGTAGATTATTGTTGGAAAGTCAGGATTATTTGATATATATGTATGGAAATATTTATATTCATGGGACATGGGACGGTGAAATACATTGGGTGATTTAATTAATCCTGTGACATGGTTGGGTGACTTCAGAATTATTTTGTTTTCAATATACCACTTTAGAAGTACTACTTTAGAAATATAGCAGCCATTCGTTTTTCAAGGGTCCTGTTCCAAATCAATATACATGTCTACAAATAATCTATTGAATGAAATAGCGAATATATTTATACTTGCAATGCCTGGCTAAACACTATTGATGTACTTTATCAAACTTATTTTTCAAACAATGGAATGCATCTTTACGTCTCTTTGGTAATATTAAGATTCTAATTTTGGAAAGCACTCACTGCGCCATCTCTATTCATGTTGTACCTGCTGTCGGGTGAATGCGCCTGAAAATTGGCGTTGTCATTAACAATGTCCAATGCTCCCTGCTCAGTTTGAGCACCACGATTCGAGGCCGAACATCATTTTGTAATCTACCAGTGAGCAGCTTATAATCTCGACTCCTCCGTCGAATAAGGAATAAATAAGCCAACCAATTCTCCGCGGCATATACGACAATTTTGCACAGGTTGTCCGGAATTTTAAGGTCCCCCATGGTGGTGGTTTTCAGCCAAACGTGACGTGTTATTTGCAATCAACTATGAAATGGCCCGTAGAATTTTAAACTCCATGCGACTCAGTTGAAGTAATATATATGGAGCAAACACATCACTAAACTGATTGCTTGCATAAAGTTATCAATGCGAACATGCATACATCTCTCAATCTTGATGTCAAATTGGTGTTATAACATAAAGTACAGCCATAAACCTCAAATCAACTGACGGCAATATCAGATTCATTTGTGAGTACAACACCAATAAGACACCACTTTACCATGTGGTTCTGATAGATGTAAAGAATTAGTATACTCACCAAATGGCTTAGTACTTGTCAAATGATGAGACCTCGAATATCCGTCCCTGCAATGTCAACAAGAATATGTCCAACTAGTAAAAATGCATGTATCAGCAATTATTATTCTGATATTCTATTTGACAAGTGCAATGAAACCCAATCTCGGATTTTGCGTCACACAACTGACACGTACTTCAGTGATTTCGTGTACATGCCTGCATGGCCCTTGAAGAAAAAGGATTTCGATGTTTACATATGATGCACCTACCTGTGAAAGAGCATGAGAGATATACATGTAGGTACCATGGACTTGGATGTATTTATTGGTGGGCATTGTGTGAACTTCTCCTGCAGGCCGATGATGTAACTTCGTTTTTACAATATTTGAAATTTGAGCTTCCACATACATATTTTTTCCCCAAGGAAATTCGTCATTGTCACTTTTCGACAAAACAGCATGGAGAAACTCAGCTGGAAAGTACCGTCTCATACTGGAACGGAATTTCTTTTTGCCATAACTGGGTTTCATGATGAGATATTTTCCTCAATAATACAGGTTATATTAATCAAATTCCGTTAGATAGTATCAGTTGATAATCTTCTCTAGCTCAGTTGTCTTGTACAAATGATACAAGATGTTATTACGTGAGACACCCAATTGTGAACGCTCAATTCCCTAGTCCACCATTCAACTCACAAAGGAAGTTTACTCTCAATCATAATTTGTTTGTTTTATTAAAATGTATGTATTATCGAAATGTTCTTTCATTCAAAAGCAGTGCGATACAAGAAATTGTGAATATGCCAAAGCGTTGATTACGGGAGAAATTCGGCATGACTTGGTTACTGTGCACTACTTGAGGACTTCATGTATCAGTCCATGAGCCAAGTGCTCCTGAAGTGCTGAGTTGAATACCAAGTCCACCTCCTCATTCTGGCCCATGTATCGCAGGACTTTCTTCTAAACTTGATGAATATTGAGAAAATGTGCTATACGGCTTAAATATGACATTCTTTCAGTGGGTGAGTAGTATTAGTAGAGTACAGTGCACTACATGGGCCAACATTGTTAACATTGAGAGGGCAATATATTTGAAAAGTGTGCTTATACTCTCGATTCCAGCTACTTAGGGACGTGATGTGTGCGTGGTACCTAACCGAGGAAAGCCGAAACATTTGTTAACGTCGCAATGCCCAGATTTCACACTGCGGTATTCCAATGGGCAAATGTGTTTTTATTATCAGTGTGTTCATCACACTACATGGATTGTTTGCTAACGCTATGACAATTAGTAACGTACACCCCGCTGTAGCACGCTTCATAAAAGTGAAGCAAACACAATGGACACGGCGAAGTTTACGCCAGATTTTTTGTAGAAAACACCAGAATTTGATGTACGAAAAAATAAAAACCTATTGGTTTTCATAATGCTAATCACAACTATAAATTTCATTCTACTGTGATCCGAAATCGAACTGACCATGCGCCAACAAATGCATATATGACTGGCCCATTTTCATTTTCTACCTTCTATAAAAAAAGATTTCCCAAGGATTTCCATGGATTATAATCACAAAGTAAAGATGAATAACACAGTGTATCCCAATATAACCACTTCTCATTTGTCCAGTAGAAAATGAATCCAGAAAAGCCACTACCTTTATGTCTCTGAGGGAAAGTCTATTTTACTGTCCATTCACGAGCCATATATTGTGATCCCCACTCCCTAGCCTGTAGTGAGTGGAGAAAGTAACTCCTGAAGTCATGAAATATTTGCAGCTTATCATATCATATTTTCATCCACATATGCTAGTGTGGTAAATCAGTGGTAAATCAGTATGTTATAACATATGCGAGGGCAGTTATCCAGAATGACGTCATGGCTGTGATATAATAACAAATGGTGCGTGTACAAGGCTCATTCGATAGATGGCAGCATTGTAATAGTGGTAATTTTGGCGGCAAATCACTAAGGAATATCTTCTGTTGTGAAGCATGCAGGTGACATTTGGCGCGAAAATTCCGTATGTTTGGAGTAATACCATAGTGTCGCCATAATAAATAACGTTATGACGTCATATTACCACTAAAACAGTGCTACCACCTAGCGATTAGGACTTTTTTTGCATATGCCCCATTGACTGCATTTTGTCCCTCTGCCACCTGTCCCTCTGTACATGCCTCTTGGTGTCTAGGTCACTACGTTACTTGGATGAGCTATTCGCCCAAGGAATTAACCAAGCAATAATGTCCATTCGTAGTACGCCGCATCAGACAAATTCGCGATAAGTAGGGAACATAGAAAGATTACTTCTGCTTGTTCACAGCCCATTACAGTAGTCGTGTACAAAACAGGCTGATGATTAACCGTGATTGGAAATTTATTTTATAATAACATTCCTTTTTGACTGTTTCTAGATGTATTTGAAACTATCGTAATATGGCAACTATATACTAGATCCATTTTCATGGTAATTCTGGGAATTCATGACGGGTGCCACTGGTGGGGCAGGAAATGCTCACTCTTTCCGGAACACCTGATTTCACCTCCTAATGGCCATTTTTGGGGGTTCATGAGTTTCCCTGTCATTTTTGATTTCTCACTTCGTATGCCTGATATAACTTTCTGTCCCCGGACTATGGGATTGGATAAAGGACTCTGTTTTGTTCGCTGGGAATACTTAAAACTGGGTATTGATTCTATGTCTATGGCAAAAAGCACTCGAAATATAAAAAGAGTCTTCATTTCTATCAGTTTTTGAAATGCATCATTCTGAAACAAGTATCAATGATACATGAACAGAAAGTACTGCCATAGACTGAAACATTTAGACGGCAATGGCTTTGGCTGTGAATATTTGATCGGGCTGTATTTTTGTTCCAAATGTTGTATTTAGTTTTGATATTTACCTTGTCAAGATCTGGTTTTATTGGTAGTACTATGTTGATAATCACGTTCATTTGTGAGTACAATACTAATAAGGACCACTTATCCATGTGGCTGATGCATGTCAATTTCTGAATAATAATTATACATACCCATGGGTCAGCACTCATAAAATAATGGGAACTCATATATGCCTTTCCTTCAGTGTCAACAAGAATAGGTCCTATCGTTTAACCAAAGCAATTCAGAACTGTGCAACTGCATGTATTAGCACATATTTTTTGATGAGGTACTTCTACATGTACTTGCCCAGTGGAATGAATTTCAATCTCGGATTGTGTTTCACACAGTTGACATGTATTCCACTCAGTTTACCCACACGCCTGCATGGCCCTTGAGCGAGGCGGATGCACTCACCTCTGAAAGAGCACGTAAAATACAGGTACCATCGACTCGATAGTATTTATTGATGGGCACAGCGACTATATTCGTCAATGCATTTTTATCATATTTCACGTTTGTGCATTCTGACATTCAAATTTTGCCTCAGAAAGTTCGTCACGTTTGTTTTTGGACAAAACCCAGCTTGAAAATACGGTCTCGCCACGACACACAAGATTCTTTGGTCAATATATGAACTGATTGTGACATCCCCCATACCTGGTATCCGGGAACATTGTTGCCAATTATAATCTACGTTGGTTATATCCGGACCAGTGACTGTGGGTCATAAATTAACATCCTTCAGTCACAAACTTCTATTGTCCCTCGTCATTAAGAAAATTGAAATTGTCGGTATTGCATCTACTCACTGTTGTGCACTGTTCATATATCTCCACACAAAAAGAAGTTTTGAAGGTGTTCATGAAATACCTGCCATATTATTAAACACCCTCATATCCATCGATCAAAATGAGGAATTACAAGCGAAAGGTTGCCACTGATGGCGAACCGTGACAATATCTTTTCTCGTAGACATTTTATTTTTGCCTTCCGTTCACTTCCTGGCATGGAAATGGGGAAAATGGGAAATATATACTGGAATGTCCGGTGATTCAGCGTACTGATTCATTTTGTTTTGAGGCTGTCCACCACGATCGCTCACCATGTGTGACATCCCATTCCACTCTTAGAGATTCGGGTTTCCAAACCAATCTTCATGACTTTCAAGTATTACTAACGCCTTAAATGTTGAAACATTTGAATGTCTGAAATACGCTGACCGATAGTCTTCAAGATTAAAGTAATACACAACACACGCTAACGTGGTGGAGACAAGCATCACAACACATGACTAAAGTTTAGGAACACGGTTTACGAATGAGATGAGAACCAACTCTTGAGGATCGGGACCACGGTCATTGAAATTGGTGCCAAATGGAATCCCAAACTCTATGATCTGTGCATGTACAATATACACAAACCAAATAAAAAAAAACCTAGACCATAGGGTTCTCTGAGCAACAAACACACTGATATTGGCCGGTTTGCTTACATTGATGAAAAAATAAACTCGAAGTTATGAACTTGTAACTATTACCTAATGTACGTTGTCCGAGCTGTCCCTTATTTGAGCAATACTGCACTTTTCTCAAACATTGCACGTCTCACAAAGATTGACCATTGGCCATGGTGTGTTTTGCTATTTACTATTTTCTACTTTGTTCGAGTGTTTTGTTAGTTTGTGACATGATGAATATGAGTAGTGTCATCGCTGACTTAACTCTGTTGTAATTGGTATATGTATTCAATAAGGTTCATAATGGAACTGAATGGTGACAATATAAACTTCACTCCGAAATATCATCATTTCACCAGATGTTTAATGCACCCTGAGGCGAAAAACGTTACATGCTCTTGACATTTATTTGCATAAACAATAGGCTGCTACGTGTGAAACAGTCATACTAATAATGTATACAATCTCACTAATTGCCAAATGTCCTGTGTATGCTGTGAAAATCAGTATTTAAAAAGATGATATATAATTTGTAAAATTGTAATATTCAAGTTTGAAGTCATTCCCCTTGACAACGCCAGTATTGAGACATCATACAAATTTTCCCTATCAAATTTTAACCCTCGCCCTGATAGGGCTCGAGGGTATTGCATTTGTGTCTGTCTATTTGGCCGGGAATGTAGTTTGAAGGAGAATGGTCTAATCGATATCAAATTTCATGGAATGAGGGTAACCTTGTGGCTCGGTCCTCCTCGACTTTAGTCAAAATCAGAAAAAACGATTGCCATGGGAACGGGAAATGTGGGCATCACATAAATGGCTATAACTCCAATTCTAATCAACACTAATTTTTTAAACTATACTTGTATTTTTCTATGGCGATCCCTGGTTATTGGATTTTTGACTGATGGTTGTTCGACCAGACCTCTCCATTATCGGCTTTGGGCTGTCACGATTTTTCAAGTTTTGGGTATTCCGACATCCAACACTATACTAGGAAGCCAGATTTCATTTTTAACAGTAATTTTTGTTCATTGGATATGTCTTGAAAATGGAAACAATACTGCGAATCTTCAAAGCTCAATATCAATCGACAAAGTCAGTGTCATCAAAAATTTGCAATAACTTTGCATTTCCCCAATTTTAACTTAATCTAATTTTCCATATTATTTATTTTTCTGTGGGCAATTACTTATCATCGGCTGTATGACCGATACCCCTACGACTGAAATCCCTTATTATCGCCCAAGGTCGAAATGATTTTTGATTTTTTTAAGGCCAATTCCCCACCATTTGATATATGACTGATGGTCATACGTGTATGACCAGAATTCCTTATTAACGCCCAAAATTAACAAAAAGCAGGATCATCAGCTGACGCCATAGTGACTGAGTCAGTGGGGCGAGGGTTTGCAATCTTTGACTGTCTTGTTTTTTCAAGCAAATCTTGTTATTCGTGGCAGCTAAGCCTATTCCGTACACCTTGATCTCATAAAGAAAACATCAAAGTGTGGACCAAGTACTTGACCCACAGTGTAAAATTATAAAATCACAATGTGCTTTTCCACCCTAGGGAGATCAGTAATGAAAGAGAATGTATTTTTTATTTCACGTTTATTGAGATTTATTCTGAAAGCTCCGACCGAGAATGGGATCTCGGATTGCCAGTACTGCGTTTTACGGGCAATATAGTGTCTTGCTGGTCACAAATATAAAAGTAAAACAGCAAATTTCATTACAGTCTGGCTTATTTTGAATCGTAAAAACGGTGTCAGGTGTTAAGCTAAACAGATAAGAACAAGAGGCTTGGTATGCTATGACAGCTATTGATGTATTTCATTGGTAGAATGCATTTAATATGATACTAAAAGTAGCCCTTGTTGGATATTATATTTCTGAAAAAGGTATTTCCGAATTATAATAAATTCCATGCTCTTCTCGAAAGATGAACGAAACATGTAAATGAACCTGTGAAATGAGAATTCCTGTGAAACAAGACATGCAAATAGTGAATTTTTATATCACATGACGTGATATAAAATGCATGTCTTCTTCATCTTCGAAAACATGATAAGCATAAAACCGATACTACTAATTATGAAGGTTATACTATTCCTTCTATTCAATCCGCATATATTCTGCACATGATTGTAGTGTACACCGTTATTGATACAACATCGTGTAACTATTCACATGGGGCGTGAACCCTACCATACAAAGTACGTTTTGTGATTCTCAGTTTCAGTTGTTTGGTTGATAACTGGCTATTGCTTATTAAAACGCTGGTAACATAGGGAGCAGATGACCACCATAGCTGCACGTGACTTGACACTGAAGCTATTTATCAATGTCTGTAATTTCCCACTCAGTTCCTATAAGTGATGACTTGTTCCAAGTCGTTGATGAATGTCACGTGACTGGATTAATGTACACTAGTTGAGGACTCCCAGTAGCATTGCACTGAGACAAGATCTCAGACAATATAAGGCACTTCACAGTGTGGTTGATATATGACAGTTTCCCCAAGAACTGATACACATAACAATGGCGAAACAACAACAATATGTCTCAAGGTTTGAGCAGAACTGTGAAGATGTGTACAACTGCATCTATTGTCATCTATTCTTCCTTTGTTACAGAATATATTTTTCGATTCGCCCTGTGCAGTGAAATTCAATCTCGGATTTTGTTTCACATAATTGACATGCACTCCACGTATTTTATTCACTTATGGAGCCAAAATGATTCTAATGTTTACATTTCCATCACATCGTGTGATTTCATCTATGAGCGAGCGCGTAGGTTGAATGTAGACTGTCGAGTCCGGTCATATTTATCATATTTGGAGTTTATGTCTCCAATTATTTAGGTTTTGCCCAAAAAAGTTCGTTTTGACAAAACAACGAATAAAAACTCAGCTTGGAAGAACTTGAAGCTTTTTAACAAACATATTAACTTATTGTGGCATCTCATCTCAATCTCTTCTCAGAAAGATTGTAACTAATTAATCTACTTTGGTCATATTTGGGATAGTGACGATTGCAATAAATTGATATCCTTCTGTCACGGAATTCTATTGTCCTTGCCAATACGAAAACTCCAATTTTTGGCATTGTGTCTTCCTACTTCCGTTATCTGTTTATAAATCTTCCCACCGAGAGACAGCTTGATTACATTCATCAAATGCCTACCAAATATAATTTAGAGTTTTGAAAGTCTCATTTCCACCATTCAGACTGTGGGTCTAGAGCAAAGGGTTGCCACTGTTGGCGAATGCGACGAGGTCCCGTCTCGCAAACGTTTTATTTATTGCTTTCAGTTCACTTCATGGCGTGGAAATCAGGCAAGCGTTCCTTTTAGTTGAGGTTGACTCTCTTGGGAGAAAAGGGGAAGAAATTGTCTGAATGTCTGGTATTTCAGCTTACTGTTTTGTTTTATAGCTGTCCGGTATCAATTCGCACACCATCTACAAAGAACCAACTTGGTAACGCAATCGTTATTTGCTATTTCCAAGACCAAAGTGTGACGGGATAGAACAGTTGCGTACGTAATATACAATCACCCATAGACATAGTGGCCAAATTGTAATAATACTCAACACACACTGTCGTTACAGAATAACAATATAGACACGTTAGAGTATGATCACAGGAAATTGCAGTCGCGAATGATGGTGACTCATGCACATAAACTGATGATTGCTGAAGAAAAAAAGTTGATAATAACACCTTGAGCGATATGAATTTGCTAAACTGATGTGATCTTGATTATGACTATTTTATCGTGGCTATATTATCATGTTTCTTTATTACATATCTATTTGATGAACCGTAACATGACGTGCACGGTTCAATGGATCCGATATTGCCGTATGTCAGCAAACAATATCAGCCCACCTGGTCTGATATATCCCCAACCGGTCTAATATTTGACAATGTCGTTTTAGATATCAATTGCACATACCAATGGCACGTCATAGCCTCTGAGCAAGTACGATAAATGTAAGTATCAATCTATTACCACCAATAGTCAGATTTTGATGATACCAAAAACAAACGTAAAATAGATCATTTTGGAATAAAAACAAAGCCCGACCAAAAAGTATATCCAAAGACACACTGGCGTCATCAGGGGCAGACAGTGTGTTAAATGTAGTTGTTTCTACTCTACACCTGATGGAATCAGTATACAACTGCCCAACAACCTATGAAAATAATTTAGAAATCTGAAGCAAACCCCATGGAATAGATATATGAAAAGTACATAAGTACCTAATCACAAGCCCGAAGGCTACTGAGTTGATGGTATCCTCGGGTACAGATTTAACGTCCGCCAGCAGTGACACCGACTCAGTGGTATGAATGTAAGTATCAATCTATTACCACCAATAGTCAGATTTTGATGATACCAAAAACAAACGTAAAATAGATCATTTTGGAATAAAAACAAAGCCCGACCAAAAAGTTTATCCAAAGACACACTGGCGTCATCAGAGGCAGACAGTGTGTTAAATGTAGTTGTTTCTACTCTACACCTGATGGAATCAGTATACAACTGCCCAACAACCTATGAAAATAATTTAGAAATCTGAAGCAAACCCCATGGAATAGATATATGAAAAGTACATAAGTACCTAATCACAAGCCCGAAGGCTACTGAGTTGATGGTATCCTCTGGGGCAGATTTAACGTCCGCCAGCAGTGACACGGACTCAGTGGTATGAATGTAAGTATCAATCTATTACCACCAATAGTCAGATTTTGATGATACCAAAAACAAACGTAAAATAGATCATTTTGGAATAAAAACAAAGCCCGACCAAAAAGTTTATCCAAAGACACACTGTGATTAAACACTGTGATTAATCACACTGTGATTAACTCAGTGATTAAAACCGAAATTTGAATATGTTTTATCAAACAAGTGACCGATTGATTGAACGACATATTGGAGCCAACTTCCCAATGACTAGGTATAATGTGTGAACAGCAATGGTTAATCTCATAACAAACCGGTTCACCAGGACCGTGATATATAATTTGTCGCTGTCGCTCGGTCCGTTATAAATCTACTTTATAACGGACCGACCTAAGGTTGGAGATTGATGAAGATTCTAACCTGTCAACTAGGTTGTATGACAAACGCGATGATTTCAATTTTTCCATAGTCAATTTCCCTTTTCTAAGCAGCAACATTCCTATGTCGCCAGCATATGGCGTGATTGTCTCACAACTCATACGCTATTCCAGAGCTAGTTGCAAGTATGAGGACTTTGTTCACAGAAGTTCCCAGCTAGCCTCTAAACTGCTGCGACAGGGATATGTTTTACCAAGACTAATAGCTGCTTTCAAGAAATTCTATGGATGTCATCACAATCTGGTTGATCAGTACACAAAATCTATTACAAGTGTGCAACAAGACCTTTTTGCATGTTAATGTTTTGGAATTCATGACGGGTGCCACATGTGGGGCAGGAAATGCTCACTCTTTCCGGAACACCTGATTTCACCCCTTTATGGCCATATATGGGGGTTCATGAAATTATATTTAAATTTTCTCTATTTTGCCTGACACTGGACTTTGAGATTGGATAATGGACTCGGTTTTGTTTGCTCGGATACTGTATACTTGGGTATTGTTTCCATGTTTATTTCCCACTTAGTCCCAATAACCAGGTCGTTCTGCAACAAACCGTGTAATAATAGGTACATATATGTATTGTTTATGCAAAATGATGCTGTGTACGTATATTCCTGGGGGATGGCCGACAAAGTGAATGCTGATCAGTTTCGTGTCGTAACACATAATATATTTTCCCCAGGGCGAGCATTCATATGTATGAGATAACGAAGTCTGACTTGCTTGTCATCGACGGCTTAGGACCCACAGGCGAAGTCCTACTAACTGTGCATATTACCTAAGATAATTGAAGAAAAAGTAACTGGTTTTCTACGTGAAAAACAACATATTGTGACACATTTTCGCCATGGAAAATTATGTGCTATAGATCTAATAGTGTCAGGAATAGCTGGATATATACGTGTGGAAGTATACGTGTAAAAAATCCTGGTGATGGTGAAATAAAATAGGTGGTTTGTCGCATCTTTTGTCATCATCTGGTGACCTCAGGACTTGATTGTTTTATTCTGTTTTCTTTTCATCCACTTCATTTAGATTTCGAAGGACCTGGACAAAACAAGTAGGATTTATTATAATTGTTCAATGTAGTGAAGAAAGGGAATAAATATTGCAATGACTTAGAAGGCAAAATTGTGTGATTTTTTCAAACAATGGCATACATATCTACCTCATGTTTTTATTCCATGATAGTTTTTATTTCTAAATGCATATGCTCGTGTACTTGAACTACATTTTGTTCAAATGTGCATGCTTCAACTTTGATGCAAAAACAAATGTATCTAGTTTCCAATAAAAAATTGTTGAAATATGTACTGGCGCTATCAACGGCCAATGCCCTTTCTCAGCTTGCGCACCAAGCTACGAGGCCAAATATCATCTAGTAAAGTACCAGTAAGCAGCTTATACTCTCGACTTTTCCCACAGGAGACCGATAAATAAGGTGGCATTCTCTCTGACGTATACCAGAGGGCCCTTGCACGAGGTTTCTGGCTTTTTATGGCCCCCAAGATGGTGTTTTTTCAGCAAGGTTTAGAGACGTGTCTTGTTAGTGGCATCCAACCATGGACATCATTTTTATTCAGTAATGGTGTCCATATTATCAGTACGTGCATTATATCGCACGCAACCATGGATGCTATGCTGGTGCTACTTAAAGTTGCTCATGACACACCTTTAAAATAGATAGGCTTAATTAAGTGAGGAGATACAACTATGTACACGGACACGTGAACGCAAGTAGAATGACTTTTGGAAGGGAAAAAAATCAATCAGAAGAATTGTATGTGGATAAAGCAAACAAAACCCGATAAAAACTGTTTGGTGCTCATGAAGTTAATCATAATTAACAATAAAGCTCGGTGTACAAAACCAAACTGATGATTTTGTACATCGATCATATTTTCGCATCCGACTGTACTTTTTGATGTGTTCCTCTGCTTCTGGTGAATGACATAGCGGTCACTGCTACGAGTGTGTGTAGTAAAATACATTTACTGATGGAATAATCATAAAGCATTAATGAATAATACAATGCGTCCCAAACATAACCACTTGGCATTAATCTGCTAGCATATGAATCCAAAAACACTACCTTCATGTCACTCAGGGAATGGCTATTTTACGCCCATTCACGATGCATATATTGCAGTCCTCCCCATGCCCTGGTCCCGGTAAATGGATAAAATAACTCCCGATATAAGCCGGCAAACGTCATGAAATATTTGCATCATGCCATATTTATGATCCACATTTGCGGATTGTCGGATAAAAATCTTGGATGTGCGAAAATAACAAATTCGCGCATCTCTGCCTGAGTCTGTACCTGTGCCTGGACAAGCTATTCCTCCGAGCAATAATGCCCGGTGGTATTGCGTCGCATTAGACAAAGTCGCCGTAAGTTTGGAACGTGGGCTGATTACTTCATGTTCAGGGCACATGCCAATTGCCTGTGAACAATGCCATTCTGGTGACTATCCGTGATTGGAAAATGAGCTGTCTCAGACTTTATGTGTGACTCGATCTAATTATCGCATCGTGTTATTCAACGAGATGTTTACACCTGTGGAATGGTTATCAGGCAATATTGAGCGGGAGTAATGAACAAACAGTAGTACATTTCGATATGCTATGGATTATTGCATTATAATGTATTATGGCACGGAAATACCATAAAACAAGTCAAAATAAATTGTATTATTCCAAGACATTTCGAAGACAAACATATCTCTAAATAATTTAGGTAAGACAATTAAATTATTCATAGCTGACACATGACAACACAACTACCGTACATTGCTTTCCGTTGTTCAAAATGCATATATGTATATAACTCACATTATTGATATCGGATGTTGGTGTATTGACGAAGGAACATGAAAGTGGTTAATAGTACTGTCATCAGTAAGGAATATGACAGATTGAGGCACCTGAGTTATCATACCATTAGAAACCTTTAGATAGTTCTTCCTGTCTAAATTGTCTTCTTTGCTCGAATATCAATTTAGCAATGCATGAACCTGTGAAATTAGAGTTTATGTAAGACAATACCTTATTTATATGCATAGGTGAAATCACAGGGGCTACTCTACTGGTAAGGTTCATGCACCTTATGAATTGCTGAATAATGCGGTATAAACACTTGTGTATGAACCATGTGCTGCAAATGTATACAGATTGAATATAAGGAATAATTTTCATAGGTTTTATCGCATGTGTTATTAGGCATGTATTATTAATACATATGTTATTATGTATGTGATATACTAATACAATGGAATTTTATATTTTTCCGTCTATCCAATCTGCATATCTTCTACATCAGATGATTGTCACATAAGTATTGATATAGTATCGAGTAACTATTCATGCGGTGCGTGAACCTTACCAGTCAATGTGCATTGTGCGATTCTGCGAATGTATTTGCTACACGTGTATCAGTTTTCGGTTAAAAGCTATGAATCATTAAAGCAGTGATGACATGGTTACCAGATGACTCTAACAAACATAGATGCACATGGCTTGGGTAAAAAGATATGTAGATCAATCTCTGTAAATTGGCACCCGACTGCAGGAAATATATATTATTTTCTATATTGACAATACATCACTTTCCTTCGCCTGAAACTCTATATATGCACATCCGTCACTGTCAATTTGAATTCCCATCAGAACAGCTGAAAACTTGCAGCTATTAAAAACACGTTATTCACTTTTTCCTCCCCACAAACGCCACGACTTGCTACACTGGATGCAAGCATAGAGCGTTGATCCCTCTTCGGAGTTCTGATAGCGATTGATGGCGGGCAGGGTGCGGGTCCCTGTTTTATCTGGCAGATGGCTTGGCCCATGCCGCTGCCACTGTGTGGTGGAGGCGATCGCAAGCGAGCAATGAGAATCCCTCGTTGGTTGCCCCCGCCAAGCGGGAAAAGGGCGGAGCGTGTTCGCTGCCGTCCACCTTGATGCAGACTAGGAGGTGACCATTGG
This sequence comes from Terebella lapidaria, assembly GCA_949152475.1. Lineage (NCBI taxonomy): Eukaryota > Metazoa > Annelida > Polychaeta > Terebellida > Terebellidae > Terebella > Terebella lapidaria. Next base: position 7,178,206 of record OX424567.1, read on the forward strand.
AGGCGGTTATCCGTATTTACCGGTATCTGTATACAGGCGGGCTCCATACCAGCTCATGCATGCAGGGGAGCACGGTTAACAGCGACCTGTTTGGATAGGAGAATTCGTTCTCGATAACGGGACTCTTTGCCATCATTCGGATTCTATGCAACGTAAAAATACAGTGGAGAATAGACGTAGAATGAGTTCTTCCGGGACAATGATGGTTAGTTGTGAATGGATTAACACATGTCCCAGAAGTGATGGATTATTGATTCCTCTCGGATTGGCTAAGCTATGCGGCGTGTTATTGATTATTAGATTGGTTATTGTATTGCATAAGGTTGTGCTATGACATTGCAGTTGTGAATATTTTTTTAATGGCAAGTTATCACGTAACATGAACGAAATTAATTGCTGACTATTAAATATGTATAGACACACACGGTTAATAATTGAACATTGGACATCGTTATTTTTGCCAATCGTGATCACACATACAGGAGGTTCACTTGAAATAATATTATTTTACCCAGTACGATCGTTTTGCTCATAAATCATTGAGAGATGAAATTGAGTGTGTGATACCAAATCATAAATTAACACATATTCTTGTATGTGCAGGAACTTGTAGATAGCTTGCACCAGGACAAACACGTGTCATATGTGCACACGGTAAGCGATATCGTTATTTGCATTAATTTTGAATATGCAAAGTCTATAGTATTAGTTCTGTGGACATATTTTCGGCCGCTCTTGTCATCAATATCACGAGTTCGATGAAGTAATCAGAACAGTTCAGTTGAACAAGTTTTGGGGATAAACAAGAATCCCGACCAAACATTCACACATATATACACTGGCGTCACATGAGACGGCCTGGGTGTGTATAGTTGTTTTAACAGTGTATAGCTGGTGAAGGGTATAACTGAATGGTAGCCTACTTGGTCGAATAAACGTCAGTATGTTCTCCAGGTGCAAACATTGTTGAGTATCCAGGCGTTTTGTTGACGTGATCATGAATGGGATCCAAGTGAGAAAATGCTAAACGCATAAACAATATCCCACGTGCGCCTGATCGGCACAAAACAGCAGTCCACATTTTTATTTAGTAGGTCAAGTGGCTGGTGACACAAGAGCATATATTTATAAGTATAATTTTTAATGCGGGTTAACCTAGATAACTAACAAAACATATGTTAAAATATTCAGTAAACAGGTGCGAAGTGCAGCGCACCACGCGATAGCATTATCAGTGCTGTTTCGGTATTATATTTGCAATCGTGTTTAAACTGCGTTATTTTTTTTTTCATTATGTTATGCACCGTTAACAGAACACTTGCAATTCTGACACTACAGTATAAATCATAATGAGGGTGAAGGTACGTTCGCCATATGCCAAGTAGCTACAGAAACATTTCTGTAGCCAAGTAGCTACAGGAATGTAATCCACTTTTCTTCTTGTTCTTACAGATGGTTCTGGCGAGATTACGGCGCGTGACAAGCACCTGTCCTAGGCGTGACACAACCTCGCGGCTGTTCTTGACTGCTGAGTGAAATGCCAAGACGGTCATCAATGGGACTCTTTATCACGGACATATAGTATCATCATGGATAACATTACTTTGACCACGGACGTGTCAGGGGCGATTTCCAACGCTACGACGGACGCCCCACACAAGGAGTTCTACGAATGGGCGCAGTTTATTACAGGGCTGATATGTTACCCAACGATGTGTTTATTTGGACTAGCTGGGAACGTTTTCATCCTCCTAGTACTGGGACAGAAATCCATGTTGACGTCTACGAATGTGTTCCTCTCCGCTTTAGCGGTCAGCGACATCATTAAACTGCTCAACGACTTTTTATATTTCCTGACCATATTACTCTTAGCGACGTCTCCTAAAGTGGGGAACCAGTGTTTTGGTTACTTGTATCCCTACGCGCACTACTTTTTCAACACGGCGGTTTGCGTCTCAGCGTGGCTGACCGTTTCTGTCGCTGTGGAGCGATACATCCTTGTTTGCCACCCAACACGCGCAGTCGCATGGACTTCAGTTCAGAGGTCAAAGGTCATCAGTACCATGTGTTTCATCACAATGATGGCGGCGGGGATACCGCACGCCATGCGATATAGAACCATTAAAGTTGTCACAGTTGAGAATGGACATAACGTAACGAGTCTTGACGTGGTGCTAACCGATCTGTGGGAGAATGACAAGTTCGTTTTTGGCTATAACTGGTTCCAGAGTTTGCTGCGTTCGCTTATCCCCCTCGTGATCCTAATCATTACCAGCACCTTCATCATAAACGCACTGCGGAAAACGAGAGCCAACAAGAAAATGGCCTCCAGGAACAAGATTACTCTGATGTTGATTATTGTGATTTTGGTTTTCTTGTTCTGCACAATTCCCGACGCTGTGATGTCGGGATTTTTTAACTTGGGGTACGTCGAATCGGACAATTATCTGGTACGAGGAGTAAGGGAAATAACCGACATGCTTCTCGGAGTCAACGCCGCTATCAATTTCGCTCTATACGTGATTTTCAACAAAATCTTTCGGGAACAATTCTTGTTGTTGTTTTGTCGTCGCTGCGCTGTAACGGCGAAACACCAAGACGAAGCGAAGTATAGAAAGTTGGCCAAAGCGAATCCCAATGTCCACGCTAATGGAGCGAACAACAAAGCCGCGAGTGGCGGCAAGGCAGAATCACACGTGTGATTGGGTCGAAGGCGCCAGTTTGATTCAATAGATGATCAAAACACTGAACCGTGTGAGAACTAACACACCACAAACTAGTGGTGTTCATTCCGCCTTCCTTTCATCCAACCACAACGAACCAATGAGTTTTTTTTTCTGAAATCGCAAGGAACAGACGCGTAACATTACACGAGATCAGAAACATGGATCAATTGGTTTTTCTGAAGTTCCGTGCATTTGTTGAAATCGTGGTAGCGGTTTTCGTTCAATGACTGATAACAACATTATACGCTCGCAGAATGTTGCTTCATTCGTAGACCGTCATTTGATATTTTGTGATAATAATCTGTCTATCAAATATCAGCTGATTTGTAACGTTCTTCCATCTGTGTATGAAATATATCAATATCTTAATGTTGAAATTATTACGCGCAATAATATCGCTTTGGAGAACATTTGATGGAATCATTAACTCATGCAGATCAATGTGAACATCAACTCAAATATCTTAAAAGCACGTATGCCCGTTCCAAGTGGTATTGCCCTTATGAAAAAATAACTATTTTTGATAATTCACCCATAGCCCTTGACAATAAAACTAGAGTTGTTATATGAAGCTATTGGAGGCAAGTCTCAAGACGACCCCACTCAATCCCGATCAATTATCGATTGGAAAATTTATTCAAAAGCAGGAAAGGTGAAAATCGAATGACGCGCGCATTTTGAGATAATTTCGCAGTTATTATCAATTACTGACAACCACACGACAGAATATTGGCATATGTTTATGATGAATCGTTGAGATGGATAAACAACAATGTAGAATATTTCTCCTGCAATGACAACTATTGACGTAGGTGATTCCAAGATAAGATCACAACACAACATTGCGGTTTTTTTTAAAGATATATTAGACCTTAAGTTGTTAATTATTGGGGTATTGTACCCAACATCTTTTTATGTCGAATTTCAGTAGGCATGTATTTTAAGTGTAATGGTAATCATGGTGTCTCGCAATTCGAAGTTTTGATTTCATTCACTCTGTTGATTCTTGAAATTACGAAATGAAAAGTTTCAGGTCTGTCAGCGGTATGATTTTATACATTCATTTATATTTAAGTATATTTCTTGCATAACCCATCATAAAGAACAAATAATCATTGTAGCTCATATATTCTTAATATTCCACCAATCATTGTTTAGTAAATATTTGCAACACTTGAGTGAAGACACGAAATGAATACACGTAACGCTGCAGACCGACAGACACATGCTCGTCTTTGAAAACAGTTCGAATTGCAGAGATAATCTTTATGTACCAACAGTCTATTTGCTGTATGAGAGCATGGGGTCATCAATACAAACTGTGGTGGGTATACATCCGACTAATGCAATAACATATCCGAGAAGAATATGTATACTGCATGATAGCACATGAAGTCTTATTGTGTGTGTGTTTTTGCTACAAAGTGTTGGAAGAACGCAGTTCACACAGTTCAGACTCTACAAACACCACAATCTTTTTATTGTCTTCAGGGTGGTGACTAACATTTCAATCGGAAATCAGTTAGTGTGTACTTCTATAACCCACGAGCCACACATTCTGCAGAGTTGCAAATCTTTATATTTCGACTGACGGATCATTGTAGTATGTCTTGAGGGATTTCGAATAACAGTATGCTTGATTCAGTGAATTCTTGAGGGACGATTCGATTACAATATATCTAAACCAGTACAACTTTCGACACAGACACTTCCGAGATAATAACATAACATTGCCAGTTACAAAGTGAGGAAATGAAATTTTATTCTTTGGTCATACTGTCTCAAATTTGAGATGTATAGATATTAGAATCTGAAAATGTTAATTCAATTATTTGTGTTTAGTATACAAAGCTGTTTATTCATGGAGACATTTTGAACTTTTGTGGGCACATCCTTCAAGAGTTTCATATGATCATGATGGTGTCTCGGATTTCGATGTTTTATTCACATTCACTCTATCGATTCTCGAAATTTCGAAATCTGTCAGCAGCAAGCTTCTGTAGATTTCTTAATATTCACATACATTTCTTACATGAGCCATCAAAACGAACGAATAATCATTGTAATTCATATATACTTATTCTTTCACTTGTCGTTGTTTACAAAATCTTTACAACACTGTGGTGTGGAGACATGAAACGAACACATATAACTCCCGCAGACCGACGGACGCATGCTCGCCTTAGAAAACTGTTCGAATTGCAGAAGTAATTTTCAAGCGAGAATGCCGCGTTACGCACAAAATAAACTACTATGCCGAGTTGCGCACTAGAAATACCGAGTCACGCATAGGAAATGTCGAGGCGTGATCAAATCAGCCTGTGAACACCACAATCCGTGGGGAAAGTAATCAAATATGGGTGTTTATGTCAACAATATGGGATAAAATTCATGTCTATCCGGATCTTCTGATATGTCAAGTGCAAACATAGCTGGGTGTAGAACGATCTGTAAAGAAATGATGGAGCACGATGTGAAAAACGTTGTCGCTACTTCCCGATTCACCTATTATCGCCCAGTACACGTTTCACATGCTTATAATTTTCAATCATATGTTTTTGATGAACAGTTCTTGTTGCTTCTAGTAAGTGTTCCAAGAACGCAGTTCACAATGTTCAGACTCTTCAAACACCACAATATATGTATTGTCTTCTGGATGGTGACTAACGCTTCACTCAGAAATCAATCAATATGTAATTCTATATCCCACCAGCCAGATGTTATGCAACAGTAGCCTACAAATCTCTATATTTCGACTGACGAATCATTGTAGTATGTCTAGAGGGTTCGAATATAAGTTTGTTTGATTCACTGGATTCTTGAGAGGCTATTCGATTACAATATACCTAACTCAATATAGCTTCTCCCTACATTTTGTCTCCGTAGCAAACGGAAAACTATACACGTATCAACTTGAGCTGAACCTTGTATAGTATGGCATTTTGTGGAAAATATTATTATTTACATATCCACTTGACCTAACCTTTGCAATATTGGATTATTAGTATTGAGTATATGTCTAAAGTACATCAAAATATTACGGTGCTGACAAATGAAATGTCAAATGCTATTTTTGTTATTTCTTTGCGAAATACTTCAATGCAAGTATTTCATTAGCACGTTTGTCTTTTCCAATTGTTATTGGCCTCATGAAAAATTATTATTTTGATAGCTTACTCATAGCTCTCAAAAATAGAATAATAAAGTTGTTGCTATTCGAGCCAGGTCTCAAGACCCGCGTATAGAACTACTGACACACTACTTCAAAATAAGTGGTAAACACAAACTTTTATCGACTGGAAAATTTAATCCAAAATAAAAAAAAGGTGAAAATTAAATGACGCACATGTATTTTGTACATACTGTTGCAGTTACTATAAAAACTTTCAAATACTGGCAAACAGATGACAGATTATAGGTATGATGAATGGCTGAGATGTAGAAATAACCATGTACATAGCATCCCGACTTCAATGATAACTGTTGGCGCAGACGATTTCAAGATAACAACACAACATTGGTATTTACACAGGTGACGTAATATAATTTTTTTCAAATGTCATACTGTTTCGAAATTTTTTGAATATATAGATATTAAAAACTGAAAATGTTCATTCAGTTCTAGAATTTATGTAACGTACCAAAAATCTTCGTATTCATGGGGACATGTCGAATTTGTGTAGACATGTCCATGACGAATGTATGGTTATCATTGTGTCACGAATTTTGAGGTTTTATCCCCATTCACTCTGTTCATCTTTGTAATTTCGAGATAAAAAAAATCTCGCTCCAAGTTATAGAATGATACCATTTAGCATCGCAAAGATATCGTCAAAAATCGGTGTAAAGAAGTTAGAAAAACCAGAGTATAGTAAAATGTTACTTAAAATACACCGAGCAGTAGCTCGGAACATTATGACTACTCTTTTGTTTATTGAAAATTGGTCAGATGACGATTTGAACAATACATTGCACCAAAAGCCGCGTTTATAAATTAAAAAAGTTTTACATGTACAGTTTGATCAAAATATAGGTTTGCACTAAATACAAAATTCCATGATAATATTTTATACTATCTCACAAACAATATAGACTGACTTATTTTTATGGAATATGTGTAATCATGGGCACATATATATTTTCATGAACGCAGTTTGGGTAACAAGACATTGCATTTGGTAACTGACTCCTTATTTCGAATTGAGCATTGCAAACCTGGAGTGTTATCAGCAGTATGATGAACCCAATTGCCCTGAACTGCCAGCACGATTTAATTGTCCATCATAGTCTGCCACTACATAGCAGTGCAAGGAATCTGAATCAGGACTGCTGCTGAGAAAACATCAGTAGAACATGGTGCAGATTACACTCGGGGACCCTGGCTACTAGACTGTGATATATTGCTTGGTGAGTGGTCAAGTTAATCCACCGCTTGGCTCGTGAAAAGTAACGATACTAGATAGATTCAAGGTCGAATTAACACACAGAAATTTGTGTTTAGTCGGTTGGAAATACTCAGTAAAATATAAGTGTGAAATGTACAGTGTATGCTATCATTTGATTGCTGCATCCGGTTTCAGCAATTCTGATACTTTACTCACAGCTCTAGAAAATAAAATTTTAAAATTTTTACTATTTAAGCCAGGTATCGAGAAGACCCATCTAACACGGACAAGCTTCAAAACGAGTAGTAAACACAACTTTTTATCGATTGGGAAATTTATTCAGAACTAAGAAAGTTGCAAATTAAAAGACACACACATTCTCGTAGATATCATTGCAGTCACTATCAAATAATGTCAAAAACTGACAAGCGAATGACAAATTATTGGCATATATGTATGATTAATGGTGTAGATGGAGAAACAATCGTGTACAAAGTATTTTTCCCGTCATGATAACTGTTGACGCAGACATTTTCAAGATAACGGCACAACATTATCATTTACCAGGTGACATGATGAAATTTATTCATATGTCAAACTGTTTCGAATTTCAAATATATATATATTAGAAACTAAAACTGTTTATTCATTTATTGGTAAACATTGACGTAACCAATTTTCGTATTCACGGAGACACGTCAAATTTTTGTAGACATGTCCTTGAAGAGAATATGGTAATCATCGGATTCTCGGATTTCAAGGTTTTATCTCAATTTACTCTGTTGATTCATCAGATTTTGAGATAAAAAAAATCTGGGTCAGTGGTATGCTACTGTAAAAATCCAACTGATCAAACATACTGATATTCGAACCATCTAGACATACTACAATGATTCGTCAATTGAAATATAGAGATTTGTACTGTTGCATAACGTCTGGCTGGTGGGATGTAGAAGTACATGTTGACTGATGTCCGAGTGAAACACTAGATACCATCCAAAAATATATATTGTGGTGTTGTAGAGTCTGGAATGTGTGAACTGCGTTCTTCCAACACTTCCCAACAAGACCTATGAATCATACACAGACATTGGAGATTGTCAGATTTCATATGTTATCATGCAATATACATGGGAATGTTATTGAGCCAGTCGGGGGTATAAAGATTTGTTTTCATCAACTTGTGCTCTCAGCAAATAGACTGTTGTTACAATGATTATCTCTGCAATGCGAACCGTTTTCAAAGACGAGCATGCGTCTGTCGGTCTGTGCCAGTGACATGCATCCGTGTCGTGTCTCTACTCAATAGTGTCACAAATATATACATGTATTTGCTCTTCGATGATAGGTGGAAGAACAGATAAGTTACAGTGATTATTTGTTCACTATGATTGCTCATGGAAGAAATTTACATAAATAATGTATATAATGATTTATAGACTCATACCGCTGACAGATCTGTAAATGTTTATCTTAAACTTAACAGAGTAAATGAAGATAAAACTTCAAAATTCGAGACACCATGATTACCATATATTTTTAAGGACATGTCCACAAAATTGCAACATGTCTGCATGGAAAAACAGTTTGTTTTGTTATCTTGAAATCGTCTGCGTCAACGTTTCTCGATAATATGTCATCTGTTTGTCAGTATCTGATAGATTTTGATAATTACTGGGATACTATCTACGAAAAATGCGTGTGTCATTTTATTTTCACCTCAACATTTCTGAATATATTTTCCAATCGGCAAAACGTTGTGTTCACCACTCATTTTGAAGTTCATCAGTATTGCGTGGGTCTTGGTGAGATCTGGCTTTGAATAGTTTGGATATTTATTTTACAGAGCTATGAAAATATCAAGGTCAGTACCAATTGGAAAAAAACAAACCTGCTATTGACAGATTTGCATTGGAATAAGTTTGCGAAAAATTAACTGAAACATTTGGATTTAACGTTCCATTTGCTAGCAATGGGATATTTTTTTAAAATGGAATTATAACACACTTTAGACTTACTATCATTACTAATCAGTCGATATTGCAAAGAATATATCTGCACAAACCGATGGAAGCATGCTCGTATTTGAAAACAGTTGGTCCTGCGGATATAATCTTTATACCAATAGTCTATTCGCTGTAGGAGAGCACAGGGTCAATAAAAAGAATTATCTTTACACACCAGACTGATGTAATAACATACCCAACAAAAATGTGCATTTTGCATGATAGCACATGAAGTCTTACAGTATCAATTGTGTGTTTATTATTCATACTTTTTGTTGCGAAGTGTTGGAAGAACTCAGTTCACACAGTTCAGACTGTGCAAAAACCACAATATATGTTTTGTCTTCTGGATGGTAACTTATGTTTCAATCGGAAATCCGTTAATGCGTACTCCAGTAACCCACGAGTCACGTGTTCACAACAGTGCAAACCTCTATAATTCGACTGCCGAATGATTGTAGTATGTCTTCAGCGATATCATATACCAGTATGCTTGATTCGCTGGATATATGAGGGGCTATTCGATTACATTATACTTTACTCAGCGTCATTCATTCAGAGAGTAAATAACTGGAAATTTTATTCATATCAAGTTGAGTTAAACCTGGTATACAGGTAGTATCACATCTTCGCTATTCAAATGACATATTCTTCGCAATATTGAGTATTTAGTATTGATAATATGTTTAAGAACGTCGAATGCTCTTTTCGTTATTGTCATTGCAAAGTGCTTTGTCGGGACAGACATGATACCGTACAGCATCGTTTATCATTCGAGTAAATATCAAAAAAAACTCTGACATTTCGTTACACATTGATAACACGTAAAAACATATGAAATTCTTGTCACTACTAACTGGTACGGCGACGATTTTCATATCTCTGAAAACAAGGTATGACTACAAATCCAATATCACTGTTTTTGCAATTTGTCGGCCATAACTGAGCAAAGCGACAGTGAACAAATACAAAATGTGATCTCCTTGCAAAATATATGGTAAAATATAGAAAAATGTTACTCGAAAATTTTAAAAAATGCACTGACCAGTAGCTCCGAACTATATAACTACTCTTTTGTTTATTGGAAAATTATCGTTTGTATGATAAACAATGTATTGCACCAACACTTGTGCTGTTGAATTTATAATGTAACATCCTACAGTTTGATCAAAATATAGGTATACACTGAATACAAAATACCAAATAACATTTGATTCAACATCATTAACAATGCAAACTGAATTATTGTTATGGCACATGTGATTTTGTGGGCAAACGTATATTTTTAAGAACGTACTTTGAGTAACGAGGCACTGCATGTAAGTAGGAAAATGACATATTATTTCCATTTGACCAACCTTGATATATTACCAAATCTTTCCAGCAGTACTGGGGAAACCAATTAGCATTAGCTGCCAGCACGATTTAATTCTCAATCATTATTACATTACCTTTACATTTATAGAGCGCACATTTAGATATTTTAGAGTCTGATACCACAGTACAGTGCAAGGAGTGAATCTCAATCAGGGCTGCAGCAGTGAAAACAACAGTAGAACATGGTGCAGATTACACTCGTGGGATCCATGGTGCTAGACTGTGATATATTGCTTGTTGAGCAGTCAAGTCTATCTGCCGTTTGCCTCGTAATCCACTTGAAAAGCAACGATAATAGATAGATTATCGTCAAGGTCGAAAAAATACAGAGGAAGTCGTGTTTAGTCGGTTGGATAAACTCAGTAAAATGTTACTGTAGAATGTACAATGTATGTTATACGTTATATCGGCAATACTATTCATTCGGAGTGGATGTTGGCCTTACACGAAAGGGACTTGTTTATTATTTACTCTGTAGTTCATTCTGTAGCTTTGTAAAATATCACAATTATTTCAAAATATTCAAGTCAGTTCTCGAGAGGAGCCACAGAATCCAGGTAACCTTTGATTTGAGTACAATCAAATCAGTTTCGATAATTATCATTAGGACATATCGGCACGAATTCGGCACGAAATGCACGGATGGTTTTGTCAGAGTTCCCTTTTTTTCTTCTTTTTTTTCAACTTGTCGGTTTCCGGATGATAACTCAAGAACGCCTGGACGTATCTCTGAGAAATTTTCACCAAGTATCACCCATATTACGTAGATGAACCCTATTGTTTTCGATTCGGCTCTGAGGTCCAGTTATTCGGTGAGGATGAATTTTCTTTCAAATGAAAGAAAATTACTTGTGCAACGTTATTGGAACTTGACACATAAGTAGATATTGTGTCCGAGAGGAACCCTATTGGTTATGGGGTCAATCAGCCAAATGAGTCATCCTTGAGGCCAGCTGCACACCTCGGAAACGATGCGTCGAAGAGCGAAATGGACGTTACCACCCTACCAAATGGCTTAGAGCGTTGACCGACCTAGTTCTTTTGTTTAGGGGTTAGGTCATGTTGTTGTCAACGCTGTAGGGCTAACTTTTTGCGACACAGGGTGAGTAAAATAATTTTTCTGTCAAATATTGACCATATTACCTGAGAATAGGGATTCGATGCAGTGTCCGAGATATCAATGTACAAGCGCGTGCTCTCCAATAATCCGTATGAGTCTGATTTGTTTAGAAATAGGCCCTGGCCCACGGATTTTGCCCACAAATATGTAGTATCCAAACATTGATCACAATTTTTTCGATACTTATGACCAATGTACAACGAACCTGTTTGAACTGGAGGTTTCAAATACTTCAAACTTCATTCGTGATCAATATAAAGGCGCAACATCAGCTAATTAGGGCTCTAATAATTTATTATTGTATCGCTTGTGGCGTGTCAACGCTCTAAAGACATGGTCTACGCTCTAAGGCTGTCTGATCAAATTTACAAGTCTCGATTCGCCTGCAGTAACGTGTAGTCTTTTGGTGGAATATCCAAGACAGATTCATGGAAACTTAACATATAATGCTTCGGAAAATCGTTCGCATGCATCAAAACAACCACAAGACATCCTCAATGATTGTCCATTCTTCCCGGAGAAGGTATATGTGACTTTACCCAAGCAGCCTTAGAGCGTAGACCATGTCTTTAGAGCGTTCGATACAATAATTAATTATTAGAGCCCTAAATAGATGGTGTTGCGCCTTTATATCGCTCACGAATGAAGTCTGAAATACTTGAAACCTCCAGTTCAAACAGTGTTGCTGTACATCGGTCATGAGTATCGAAAAAAATGTGATCACTGTTTGGAACCTACATATTTGTTGGCCACATCCGTGGGCCAGGGCCTATTTGTGAACAAATCAGACTCATATGGCTATTTGGGGAGCACGAGCTTGTTCATTGGTATCTCGGACACTGCATCGAATCCCCATTCTAAGGTAATATGGTCAATATTTGACAGAAAAAGTATTTTACTCACCCTATGTCGCAAAAAGTTAGCCTCACAGCGTTGACAACAACATGACCTGACCCCTAGACAAAAGAACTAGATCGGTCAACGCTCTATGCCATTTGGTAGAGTGTTACATTCGGATTCCTGGCACTAGACAAACATGCCTTAGGGATATGTTGGTAGAATTTGGCCCTGGGCCAAAATTTTCTTTTTTAAGTCGCCATTTTTGGCCTTATCTCGTAAACGGTGCGTCGTAGAGTGAAACTGATATTATTGTCAGACTCATGGCACTAGACAAACATGTCTTTGGGGTATGTGAGCCCTGGGCCATTTTGTTGTGCTGACTCGGCATTTTTAATTTTCTGCCATATCTCGGAAAAAGTGCATCGTAGAGCAAAACGGATGTTATTTCCGGACTTGTAGCACTAGACAAACATGTCTTAGGGTTATGTTGGGAGAACTTAGCTTCGGTACGATTTTTTTTTGCTGAGTCAATATTTTTCAATTTTTGGCCATATCTCAGAAACGGTGCGCCGTACAGTGAACCAGACGTTATTTTCGGACTTGTCGCCCTAGACAAACATGTCTAAGGGGTATTAGAGATAGACTTTGACCTTGACCTTAATTTTTTTTGCTAAATCGGCATTTTTTACATATCTCGTTTTTCTAGAATTTGGTGGTGTTGGGAATTGTCAGTAATTGTGTAGCGAAATGCCCCAAGGTCTCTAGGCCTTTACGTCTAGTTATTTATTCATATAACTGATAATCTACATATTGTGATCAACAAGTATTATTGGATGGGAGAAACCAATAGTATGTATATATCAACCTATTACCGCTGTTAACCAAATTTTGATGATGGCAATAAAAAACCTAATATCAATGTGTTTTTGACGCATACGACGTGAAGTTTTGCTTCAAAATTTTCCAGAGAATGACACCACATTGCCAGTTACATTTTTAGAAAGAATATTTATAGTTTTGGCAGAATGTATCGGAATTCTTTAGCATATCTTAAATTGGTAATTCGAATATTATTTTGTCCGAGTCCTGGTGCCCATCTTTCATGTATCCCTGTTCTGACCGCAGTCTGGCTGTACATATTTTTCATATACATATCATACCATAGATCCAAAAATTCATTGGCATGTTATTCTTTGAGAGCGGCATCATTTGCAGATATAAGCTGTATACTACTACCCTGTGAAAACATGATGTGAATTCAAACAAAGAACATTACACGCCCGTCTGATGCAATAACACATCCAGAGATTATTTATTTTATGTACATGTAGAGATGACCGTGGTAACATATTACACCGCCTAATACTATATAAAACAATTTATGTAATACTTCCCATTATGTATCAAATGATAACAAATACATACAAGCGATGTTCTCATCATTGGTTACTGGTATGACAAGAACTTTTATATCGTGGAAAACAGACTGCATCTGTGATTGGTTTACAAAAACGATATCACTGCTCTTGTTGGATATAAATTGTTACCGGAGATCGCATGATAATCTTACACATCAAATATAAGTATATAATGAATACACTGGCCTATGTTTGGCACGATGTGATTATTGTTTCCTTCCATAGAATATTGATTGTTCTTAAGATCTATACAAAGCATACTTTCTACAAAGACTTTTTGAATTTCAAACTGCGATAATTTTGAGATGAATAATTTCAAGTCTTGAAGTGATATGGTTATCAATACTACATATATATATTTACATACATTTCTCATATGAGCCATCCTAATGAACATATTATCATTACATTACATATAAATGCATTCCTTCCGTTGTTTAGTGCATATTTACAGCCGTGTGAAATAACGATACATAACGACACGACACAAATAGGCCCCACAAATTGATAGACACAGGTTCGTCTTTGAGATATCATACATTGAAGAAATAATCTTTACCTCGCCATGCAGGCACTGCTTGAAAACAATGTGTCAATGCAGACACTGATCTTCATACACCAATCTAATGCAACACATCCAAATGGTGTGTGTATATATAACATAATAGCAAGCAATGTTCCCTTTTCATTTGTGCGTTTATGTTTACATGTTCTCAGAATCAATGTTCGCACAGTTCATTCTCATTTAGACGATGACTAGTGTTTTACTCGGAAATCAATTTATACGTACTTTTGCATGCCACCAGCTACAAGTTTTAGAACAGTAACAATCATTATATATCGACTGACCAACCATCGTAGTGTGTTTCGAGTGATTTCGAATACCAGCTAGTTTGACTCGTCGGATTATCAAGGAGCTGTTCGACTACATAGTGCCTAACTCGGAAAATAGTTTTTGTGTAGTTCACAGAACACCACACCCAGTTCACCTTACATACACGTACATGTATCAACATGCGCTTGTGAAATGTTATATCTTCATCATTCAAACTTTTTGTTTTCAATTTTGAATAATCGGTAGTGATATGCAATGTCTGAGCTGTGTTGAAATATTTCGCTTGCACCATTTCTAATAACGGTGGTTGTAAATTTGCCACAAAAAGGCTTGTGGGAATCCTCATATAATCATGCTACACTACAGGGTATTAGGTATATTTATATACAACAATTTCCTTGATTTCTCGTTTTGGGCATACTGATAGCGAGTCAGAAACAGGGCAAATACTTTCAAATCTTTATCAAAATGCCAAATATTTATCAGGAATAAACACATTCACTGAACTCATTTTTCAACGAAATGGATATGCAGGAAAAACAATGATTTAGGAAAGACTGTTCGTGTTTGTCAGTATTCTGTCAATCCCAACTGTTTGCAATTTGTCTGCCATAACCCAGGAAAGTAAAAGTAAACATTTACGAATTAGGAGTTTATGTTTTAATTAACATTCATTTAGGCAATTTGCGTTTATCTATCCGACCACATCAAATAATTAAATACAATTTAATTGTACTAGCCTCTAGTTAGGTACGAAATGACAGCCCCAACGTTTTTTTTTTAAACAAATGTGATTTGTTCGAAAAATATACGGCATTTTATTCAATAGGTGCTCTTTGAAATTCAAACCTAATTGATGTTAGAGCATATAGGAATACATCCTTAGTACAAAAATACCATGCATGTATATATATTGATTCACCTTACTGAATGAAATACAGATACAATTTTGTTGAGAAATCTGTGTACATATCAACTCGAATGTTATCAGCAGTACTGGTGAAACCAATTGCCCTGAGCTGCCAGCACGATTTAATTGTCAATCATAGTCTGATACCATAGCGCAGGGCAAGGAGTGAATCTCAATCAGGACTGCTGCAGAGAAAACAACAGTAGAACATGGTGCAGATTACACTCGTGGGATCCATGCTGCTAGACTGTGATATATTGCTTGGTGAGCAGTCAAGTTAATCCGCCGTTTGCCTCGTGATTCACTTGATAAGTAACGATAATAGATACATTATCGTCAAGGTTGAAATAATACTGAAAGGTCGTATTTTGTTAGTTAGGTATTTGGATAAATTCAGACATTGTGGTATGTACAGTTTTACCAGATCTTCTGCTGGAATACTAGATGCATACATTTGACTACACAGGAATACAGCAGGGAAATATTTGTTGTATCTGCTAGGCAAACACCATGCTGTTATCAGAACATCTGCTGCTCTTCCATTGCTTGCACCAATGTACATGCTGAAACCCACAATCGTTCCACAATAATGCTGCACAGTAAGATGTCCAGGTTTTTCGAAATGGGTTCCATGTATTCGGAAACTTTACATGCAATTGACACAAGAGTTGCAAATATCATTTCATTTTACTGAAAACATAGGTCAGGGTTTGTTTCAAGAACGTTGATCAGGCAGCTCATATTATTTCTATCTGGTGTACAGTACGAAAGAATATGTTTTACACTGTTTAATTATGACGACGCCACTGGGCCTTTTGCTTGGCAAAATTGGCCGGCATTTGTTCATGTTCAAAAAAGTGTTTGGTGTTCTGTTTGTATTGGCATGATCAATACTCAAAGCATAAATTACAATATTATAAACGTTTGTCTTTTGTTGAATATATATTCCGAAGACATATACATCGTCAGGATCCTGCTCGATTGTGATGTCAGCCGAGCCTATCTGACCAAGTTAAGGTTGGAACATGGTGCAAGGGAGGAATCAATGAATGGAGCCGATCAAACACCTGGGATCCTGTCCTCTACTCCACGATAGGTTTGTGGAATACCTGTTGACAAGAACGCGACAAAAACACGTTACATTCATTTCATTTTATTTCGGACTCATGGTTCATATAGATTACACTAAAATAGTATATAGGATATCAGAGACGGACAAAAAATAACAAAAAGTAAAAGACAGATACAAGACATACAAATGTTCGAAAGAAATAAGCAAGAAATACATTTTTATTCACACATTTATCGGATTCACAGGCCTTTTCAGAGTTCCAAGAGCATCAGCATAAAACGTAAATTTGTGGGGAAAACGTCATACATGACGGAATCGGGCCAGGGGAGTGACCATGTGCTTTTGTTCACCCTTCAAAGAAAATTACATATTCTTGAACTAGGAGCCGCCCGGCCAAATGTGGAATTTACAGCCCGCCGGGCAGAAGCTTGTTATTGGAAGAATAGGCACAGCTATTGAAAAACCAAATACATATATAAGGTGTATGTTTAGGTCTAAGTTTGTTGACAGTAATTTAAATTGCTCCTATAATAGCATTAAGTACGCTATTTGCATCAACTGTCATATGATAATATCCATTATGACATGAAGATATTATTGTGGTTATGTGATTACTGTTATTTCATTTCATTTCGGACTCATGGTTCATATATATTACACTAAAATAGTATATAGGATATCACAGACGGACAAAAAATAACAAAAAGTAAAAGACAGATACAAGACATACAAATGTTCAACTGTTCAGATGTATAAAATTCTGTTTTATTACATGACTAAAATTGAACAAGTAACGCTTTGCACTTTACTTTCAGGAGAAGGGTGAAACTTTGTGGTATATTCGTCATAGTTTGCACTCATATACAGACACACAGTTGATTTCCAGGATAACACCGTAATTCTATAATCGTAGTGTCCAAGTGGTTCCACTCTCGTAACTCAATCGTAATCATGTGTATCATGAGATCAGTTTCTTTTTAAATAAGCAAATTATCATTGCATTATTGAGATCCCATCTTTTTTTCTTCAAGTTGTTAGAATATGATACATAACCCAACATTTGAACAAAATTCACGTGACAGTATGGCGAACTAGCTGACTGGGGAATTGGTTTTCATTCATCGTGCTTATTTGTTTCGCAGAATGACACAAACTGTTTATTATCTATTGACAGCAATGATCCAATGAACCATACTTTTTACGAACATCAAGATATTTATAAAAAAAAATGTATCCCATTATCTGTCGAAAATGTAAGTTCGCAGTTTGGGGATGAAGGAGAGGGTTGCAATCATCCATAATTCCGAATCAAAGAGGATATTGAATCAATTTTTTATTTTCGAATGCACAATGTCAGATCGATTATTATTTAAAAGTCTCATAATAATCAAATGAATTTCGAATGTTAGCCCGTGTGGGTGTATCCCACACCAGATCCTGTTCTCAATGTGCTTTTTCGACACAGACATGTGTATCACCCACTTATTTCGTTTGATCCGTGTCCTTGCAGAGAAAATTTCTTTTCTTGGGAAATTTCATTTTGTGCTGCCAACTGCACGTACCGCAGGTGATTCTCTGACATATGGTGAAATTGGAGCTTATTGAATAAGCCCCAAGGTCCGATTTCTCGTGCTACATGTAGTGGGTCTTCCTTCCAAAGATTTGATTTTGTTATAGACCACACCATCCTAATTGAGGGAGTGGGTAGTGCTCTTGATGAATGTCACATGAGGTTATTTCCTACCCGTATGTTTGCAGGTCATTCAGTGAATGTAATTGGTCGTCGCGATCAGGATTTGCTATCACGCAGATAGGTAGATAAAATCTGTCAATCAACAACAAGATAAAATATGTTCATAGGTAGGCGTAGTTGTCAAAGGCAATATTAAATCACATTTGATGAATATCGACAGTTATTTCGAATTCTCGCTTTTAGAAAATGAGGAATGCGAAAGGTTTTCCGTGTTAGTACTGCATCGACATGAATTATTCATATCCTCGATAGACTACAAATCCTATCAGAATCAAAAACGAAATCGAGTCAGATTCTTCAATCAATATCAAGGAAGATAAAAATCAAATTTTAACGAAAATCAATAAAAATTTTGTAAATTTTGGCATTTCCCGAATAAACATCATCATCATCATCATCAAAATTCACCTAAAACAATATTAACCCACACCCACACTCCCCAACAACACCATTGATACGATTATATGTATAATCCTTTTGTACCTCTTTTATCTTTATATTTGTGCTATAGAATTATAAAAATTGGTAAAAAAAATTGCCTTTTCACTCCTAGATGAAGTTTGCCAATATTACGATACCAATCCAGCACCGCAAAAATTAAGTTTAAACATTCAAGTTTGGAAATCAATCTACCTAACGATCTAACATGTGCGATGATCTGTCGGCCAGTTATCAATACCATCCCAGAGAACTGAAAACATCTTAATATTGCAAGATATCGTTATTTGTCAAGAACGGTCAGTTGTGATAATCATATTGATCATTATGTTGTTCAAACGCCTGGAATTATATAATACATGTCAACGCAACAAAGCAAATGTATATGGATATATTCATGCACTATTCATTGGCCTATCTTTTGGGGGGTTTGGGGTTCGGAAAAAGGAGGTATTTTGCCTAGAATATCATACTTCTGCAAAATAGTCTAATATTTTGAGGGATGACAATAGCAATGTTGGTTCAGGGTATCAAACTTAAATAGGAGTATTTCACCTGGTGAATTATGCAGATATTAATCTATATTGATAACACATAATTTGACTTGACCATATACTGTATATGTTTTGGATTAAATTTGTATTCATGTTTCCATAAAGCAACTGTGCATGACAGGCGTGTATTAAATATTATATGTGATAGATAATGAATACATCATCTACTAGATCAGCAGCGTCCAATGAATATGTGCAATGAAGGCAGGCGTCTCCTAGCTAAAACCTAAGTGCAAACAACTCTATTGACCTTGACTACGCCGCTGTGTCTGATGATTCTGCAAACACTCATAACTCTCTATTGTCGTTGAACAACTGTCGCTATTTATTGTGAAGCACTCTTCTCGGTAGAAATGAATGTGCGTTCCCCACATGGTATGCGAGCCATGGCCAAAGTCTGCAATCACCAAGACGTGTTCTGAACCAGATGAATGTCCATATTTACACATGTTGTCACTTGTATTATAATTCTGCAATAAAACATTATAATTCTGCAATAAAACATGTGAAAAATACAACATTATAATTCTGCAATAAAACATGTGAAAAATACAAACAATATTAGCGCTATCGATGAATACAATTTAGTTTGAAACAAAGAAATACATGTCACGTCTTGTTCCAAACAGACAATGTTAAGACTTCAAACATGAATCTAAGGACAAACGAACACATAATATAGGGCTATTGAACAATATGGGGTTTTATGCCCGAGGGCATGAAACCCCATATTGTGCGATAACACGTTTATCATATGCCAGTGGATGTCGGGGACATTTTAGTATGTTTCAAATGACAGAATCATATCCGATTCGAAAGAAATAAGCAAGAAATACAGCTTTTATTCATTTCAGAGTTGGCCTGTGAAATGGCCAACTCTATATAATACAAAAAAAATATTGTATTTTTCGTTTGTTATTGGCATCATTAAAATCTCACTGTATTGGTGGTAATAGATTGATACTTACATTCATACCACTGAGTCGGTGTCACTGCTGGCGGACGTTAAATCTGTCCCCGAGGATACCATCAACTCAGTAGCCTTTGGGCTTGTGATTAGGTACTTATGTACTTGTCATATATCTGTTCCATGGGGTTTGTTTCGGATTTCTAAATTGTTTCCATAGGTTGTTGGGCAGTTGTATACTAATTCCATCAGGTGTACAGTAGAAAGAACTACATTTAACACACTGTCTGCCCCTGATGACGCCAGTGTGTCTTTGGATAAACTATGAGGTCGGGCTTTGTTTCTATTGCAAAATATTGTATTTTTCGTTTGTTATTGGCATCATTAAAGTCTAACTAGAGTGTATAATTTTTATGTTCTTATACCTTGGAGACGATTTCCCTGATCATTTTGGTTTTTACAGAACTTGAAAATCTCAACCACAACCGGAGATATTTCTGTTTTCGTGAATTACTTTTTTTCAATCTATCAGCATTTTGCAGGACCTCATTAATTATTATAATTAGATATTCATGACGTCATATGAGTCAAGTACCATAATTAGCTATCTAAACCTCATTTATGCAAGGGTTATGATGAAGATAAAGGTTCCTATAGAAACTGATATGTTTTGTGGTAATGCATAGTCAGTCTTATGTTATGCCATCATGTTGTCATGGCTACACATTCAGAGCTAGCGCCCCTTAGCAACCAGTTGTTGGGTGGGTTGCTATGGACAATTGAACTGTTAGGACATGTGAAGGTGCTACTTTCTTTCAACTTTTTGACGAAGGATCATAATGTAACAAAACTTGAGGTCCAAATGATGTGGAATTATCAGTGGTTAGCAACAAAATCTCCATAGCAACGTGGTTGCTATGGGCCATATTCTGGCTCTGGTTGCCATGACGCCAACAAAATTTAGTTAAAATTTGAATATTTCCTGTATGGAGTCCTTATGTGGAACAAAAATTATTTTCATGTTCTTTAATATTATGCAGTACTGGTTTCAATGAACTCATTATTTTTCAGTGACTCATATGACGTCATCATTGCTCATTTGCATATTTGCATACGACACCGAAAGGTCAATAGGACATGTCATAAACAAACCGCCATAAAATAGTGACTATTCGAGATATTTCAATTTTGTAAAAACAGAAATGATCCCCAGACTTCCGTCTTTGATATTCATACTAAACTAAAGAAAGTTATTTTTTCACTCTAGTTAGGCTTTAAAATCTCACTGTATTGGTGGTAATAGATTGATACTTACTTCCAAGAGCATCAGCATAAAACGTAAATTTGTGGGGAAAACGTCATACATGACGGAATCGGGCCAGGAGAGGGACCATGTGCTTTTGTTCACCCTTCAAAGAAAATTACATATTCTTGAACTAGGAGCCGCCCGGCCA